>CAXIVR010000014.1:10231356-11516356 GCA_964035755.1 Teleogryllus oceanicus
TTAGTAGTTTTTTTTGCTTGAGGAAAACATTAAAAATTAAAAAACTTTTAAACAGCTTCTACTTTTAATTTAAATATTTACTTATAGTGGTTCTAGAAAATACGAAATATATCTTCATTAAAAATTAAAACCCAGTGTTCTATTTAAATTCTCTAAATTTTATTACCTGTGTACATAATGTATTTAAAGGTGGGGTTTCACCCCTCTCCTTTATATATAAAAACCCCCCCACGTTGGGCGGTCCTTTAAGGGGTTGGGCCCCCCACACGCCCGGCATTTTTTGTTTAAAAAATTGCCCTGCTCTGCCCCTTTCTTGAACAAACCAATAAACACTAGCCCGCGTTGGGTTTGCCAATAAATTTTCCCCCCTTTCCTACCCTTCCCCCTCTGCTAGCTTCCGGGCCCTTTTTCACCACCTGGGCGGGGTTTGGGGTGCGTGTACAGCGCGAGAAGGGCGCTCACGCGGGATCGTCTAATGCTACAAATGATTGCGAAAAAACATATTGATTTTGCGTAAAGCCCCAAAATGCCATGAAGTTTATTAATCGCCTCCGTTATCGGTTTTTTTCAATTTCTTTTAGTGCCAAACACTGGTCCCTTGAGGGCCACATCTAAAACCCCCAATCAAAAAAAAAAAAATAAACATTTCTCCCCCCCAAATAAAAAATACATAGATATATATACTTTTCTTTCACACAAACTATTTAAAAAAAAAACAAACAAATAATTCCAATATAACTAAACCCCCAGAATGATTCTTCGAGTTTTCCGTCTTAAAATCTACCAATTACGACTTTCTTCGACAGACCCTTTTTAATCAAAACAAAACAAACAAATGTCAAAATTTTGGCTCACGTATTTTTGCCTCTGGCGTCCTTTTGGGGGGGGTTTTTTCCCGGCCCTCCGTTTCGCCATCAGTTCCCGGGCCCGCCCGCATCACAGTTCACTCGGTGTCGGGTTCACGCTCCCTCTTTTTAAAAACCCCTTAAATTTTTAAAAATCTCACTAAATTTCCCGAATAAAATTTCCGCGCCTCTTTTTTGAACGTCGCCCCCCCCTTTTTTAAAATTTCTCGTACCGCCGCTCGCTCTAAGCCCAAAGGGCGTTAAAATTTCAAATAGCCCCAAAAAATTCCCCCCTTTCTTTTATAAATTTTCTTTACATTTTTACAAACTCGAAAAATTTGGTTCTAGGATGATGTTCATAACTTCCCATTTTAAAAAACCCAAATCCCTAGGAACACCATCCGCCCCCCGTCCGGACATTCTGGAAATCTTTTTCCCAACCCTGCTTTATCCTTGCTTCAGCCTTTTCCGATCGCCGATAACTGACGACCCGGTATTTGGTTCTTCAAAATATTTAATTTCAACTTTTTCCCAAACACTTTATTTCGTTTTATTTTTGTAAATTCTCCCAATTTAAAATTTGTTTCTCCTTTTTTTTCTTTTTTAAAAAACCCTTTTTTTTCCCCCTTTTTCCTTTTGAATGTGAAATGGAACGCACTGCAGTTCTAATCCTTCCTCTTGTTGGTTAATTTATTTTTTTATTAAAATTTCAATTTCCTCAAGATATTTAAAGGGGATAAATTTTACTATCAGCTAATTTTCTTTTTTTTCCTCAAAAGTCTAATTTGATATCTTATCGGTTTTCTTGCAGTATTCAAAAAACCCTTTTTTATAAGGTTTCATCGGCCCCAAAAATGGACCCATTAATTTTTCCTTAAAAACATCAAATAGAAAATTTAAATAATTTTTTATTCCCGAGCGATTTCACGGGGATAACTTTCAAAATGTTTCTAAACCCGGGATCTAATTTTTTATAGTCCAAACCCCCAAATATCGGTTCGCTTTATTCTTTTTCCCCACCCGGTTTTTTTTTTACTATGGCGTCTTTGCTGAAATTTTTTTAATTTTTAAATCATCAAATGCACCCTTTGGGGGATCGTGAAATCATTACAGTTTTACATGCAAAAAAAGAAACCCTACTTTTGATATCACCCCAAAAACATACAACTGTTTGGGGGTTGCCCGTTTTTGTGTGTGATTTTCAGTAGTGTCTGCATTGCTAAATATTGAGCAAACTATTGATTGCCCCAATTAAAAAGGGAAAAAAAATTAAAAATTTTAAATTTGGTTTAAGACGTACGATTGTCCTTTTTTAAAAATTTCGTTTTGAACTAATGAAAGGGTGCCAAATTTAAATATTGAACTAAAATTTCATTTCGACTTATTCTCTGAAGATTAAAAAAAACATTGAAGAATTACCAAAGGGTTTTTGGAAAACTACAAAAAACACCCGTTTAAAAACATTATCATTATTTGTTTGAAATTACCTTTTTTCCAGAGACTTATTTATGTAATATCTTATTTAAAAAAAAAATCAGTACTAAAACCAAACTTTCCAAACCCCACGAAACAATTTCATCTCAATGAGCGATTGCGCACTTGGAAAAATAGAAGCCGAAAGAAAATACAAAAATTTCCATTTGTCTTCCTTATCATTTCAATTTTTAATGAAATTTTTTGAAGGTTATTAATAACAATCTTAGTTTTCCCAGTTAAAACATACCTTGCCAATTTCGGGGAAAAGCCAAAAGGGCCCGAAGGTTTTCATTCGTCAAAATAGGGAAGTGACAAATTTTTTTTAAAAATTCCATTTATTTAATAGAGTAATTTTCCCTATTTAATTAATGTCACCCTGTTGTTATCAAAATTTACCGATCATTTGAAATTTTACCCAGTAAAAAAAGACTATCCCAAAAGGGTTAGTGTACGCGCAACATGACGTAAAAAACCCCAAAAAAAAAATTTTTCATTACATTTAAAGGTGTTTTCTTGTAAACAAATTTGTAGCTACTTTTTGTAGATATTATTAAACCCAAAAAATCCCTTTGAATCCAGACCCGCCATGATACTAAACCCAAAAATGCTAAATAACTAACCTTCACAAAACCAAACAAACAATGCAGTTTGAAACATTCATCTGAGGGGAATTTTAAAATAAGTTTGCATTTATCAATATCAAAAAAAATTAAACAATTTTTGCCCCCCAAAAAAGTTTTTTATGCAAAAATTGCAGGTGCTTTAAAAAATATTTTTAAATTGTTTTTTTTTCAATACAATACTTTTCAATTTTCAAAATTTACTTGCTAAAAGGGGGGTATATTTTTCGAAAATCCGAAGTCTATTACTAAACATGACGAAATCCTTTATATGACAGTATGTCATTACAAAATTAAATAAAAAATGTACATTTTTTCAACATTTTCCCAGTAATTAAACTTTCTTTGAAAAGTTTAAACCCCAATAAAATGTTTCGCTGCATAACTGTTTCTATTTTAGGACTATACTGAGCATCACCAGGAACATTAATTTTAAAATGATAAAAATAATTTCCCATTTGTGTATTAAGTAAACAACCTGTAACAACTTTTGTAAGTTTCCCGGGGTAAATAATCTCGATGGGTTTTCGTCCTTTTTCCCCTGACCCATTGAGCAAAGGAGATGGGGCCCCTTTTTTTCGGCAAAAATGTAACTTCATTTTTCCCACGTTTTCTAAATTTCATGGAAAACAATTATTCAAATTATGTTTCCATGTTGTAGCAGAATTAAAAAAAACCAAAAATTTATTTTTTATTTATTTTTGAAAATAGTTTTTATTAATGGGTTTTTTTTTTTCCCTTTAAAATTTAAAAAATTTTTGTTATTTACCCTTTAAAATGATTTTATTACAGGGGATTTTTTTTTTTTCTTTTCAAAAATTCAAAATTTAAGTGATATGATATATGGTAGTGTGGGGATCACAGAATTTTAAAATGTAAACCTTTTTCCCCATAGCGTCAAAACCATTTTTTAACTTTTTTTTATAAAATAAAAAAATAAAAAAATTTCCAATTAAGTATGAAAACTGCCTTTTTATGGCATTACTTTTGGGTGCAAATTTGGGGTTTGCCCCTTTAATAAACATTAGAAAGCCAACCCCCCCGCAAACTTACATATTTAAAATGATTCAAAAATACAAAGAGGATTTACCATCATAATAAAAAGCGCCTTTGAAAAAAAAAAATATTTTTATTTTTAAACCTAAAATTGTATTTCTTCCAAAATCTTCATTTTTTTCGTTTTCTTTAATCAAGATCAAACCTATTGACTTACCCAGCCGGAAAAACCTAGGTAAAATATTTTCAATGCCCCCAAAGGTGGGCTTCCAATTAAACTTAAACATCCCAAATAAACATGCGACATTGAAAATTCTAAATGTAGCTGGGGGATAAAAATAGGCGTTAAAAATTGATTTCCCATTTATAAAAAAAAATTAGATTCAACAAAACCTTTTTCCAATAGACCCTTCGGCTTGGGCCGTCCCAAAATTTCTTTTTTTTCCCTTTCGATGTCCATTGTGATATCTAGGATGAGGTTAATACTAATAGCACCCGAATTTCTGTAATAAAACGTATTTCTTTTTTTTAAAATTCGTGATTACACCCAACAAATTGAGTCTTTTTTTTATTTTGTCAGAAATCAATATTATCTCTTGTCATTATATATGTTAGTAAATGATATATTCAGCATGTAAAAGAAAGGGGGAAAATGGAGTGAAAAGGTTTTAAAAAAATTTAAAAAAAAATTTGTAGCAGTTGACCTCAAATTTTATTTTAGACCTTCATTTTCTTTTTTTAAAAAAAAAACAAAGGTTTCATGAATAAAATTTTTTGTTGACTCGGGGATGGAAAATTTTTTGTCCTCCTATAACCTTTTCCCCTGTCCGCCGGGTTAAAACCCTGGCTAATGGGAAAAAAAATGTTAATTTTTATTATTTAAGGGGAAATAATTAAATCCCTTCAATTTGTCGAAATAGTAGTTTAAAATTATTTGCCTCCCTTTGCGTGCGGTTTGAACATTCATCATAAAAAATATAAAAAGGGGGAAATGTATTTATCATCTAAAAATTAAACCTCAAGATCCAACCATTTAAATATCGATTTTAAATCCTATTTATGGGAAAAACCGAAATAGACCCCAAAACAAATGGCTTCTCAAGTCGAAACATTATGACCTAAATAAAAAAGGGGGTCCTCCGTGGACAAGATTCAGCCCCGGTTTTCCCCCTTTAGTCTACGAAATTTCAATTTTTTCCCTTTTTAAACAACGGGGGTTTTCAGTGTTTTGTTCTTTTTCTTCTCAAACCCAAAGCTCGAGTTTATTCGGATAGGGGGAAACAAGGAAAAACCCGAATTTTAATTTTAGTTTTTTAAATCCACTTATTAAAAAAATTTAAAAATGTGAATAAAAAAGGGGACAGTTCGTCAGAAAATTTTGTCACTTTTTGAAGTTTATCTCAAATACAAAAGGTGAACATCAGGATATAGAAGAGAAAATGCAAGTCAAGCCTAAAAAAAGGGTATCGGGTCTCGCGATAATTTTCCCCCGCACCTCAAAGACTTTAAAAAGGAAATTTCCAATTGTGTGTACGCCCGATCAAAAAAAAATTTATTCTCCAAAAATTTTCCAAAATACCATTCAATTTTCATTTGACTAAAATTTCCCAGTTTAAATTTCACAAAAAATAAAAATAAAAAAAAACCCCTAATATTTTTTTAGATAAAAGTAAATCTTTTACAAAGATTAAGAATTGAACTTTACCAAGTCCCGGTTTAATAATCAATGAAGTATTTAATATGACTTACCATATGAATTGCTTTTATCTTTTTAAAAAAACCAATACACTTAAAAAGAAATAATTACCCATAACTGGTTTTTTACTTTTTTTAAACAATTTTAAATTTTAATAATAAAAAAATTGTTCAATTAATTTTTTATTTAAAAAATGTTTAGGGAAACCCATTATTCCCCTGCCCCGGTTATTTAAAGTTTGTTTAGACAAAAAGAACTGAAAAAAAAGTTTATACATTTCAAATGTTTTTAAAAAACTCCTCCTAAAATTCAACTTGTATGCTTAATAAATTTTTTCCGAGCGTTTTTTAAATTGTTTTCACACAAAACATTTTATCGGAATTCAAGCATTACTTTTGAAAAAATTCTCATTAAACTAACTTCCATAAATTAGAATCCCAAAAGCACACTTCATGAACAAAAGGGGGCTAAGGGGGATTCGGCCGCAAATTATTTAACAATTGCAGAACTCATCTTCCCTGGGCCTATAGAAAGGGGGAAAAGTTGTTTTAATCGGCCACTGGCACGGAAGCCCGTTAGAATTCTTAAAAAAAGATGAAAAAAAAACAAAAGATTAATAATTTCCCTCCTTTAGTTACATTAATCATAAATAGGCAATTTTTACTTTTTTTAAATTTATAATTTTTTCATTTCTTGAAATTCTTTTTAAAAATGTTGATGGGGTCGACTTTCCGTTAGACTGTTAAATGGGGAAAAAAGGGGAATTTCATCCTCTTTCCTGACGATTTGGGTTTTCAAAATTATGATTGCTAATGTAGGTAGTTTAGTAGGAGTCCTTAGTTTCACAAGAACAATTAATAGAAGGAACCCATATTTAGTGATCGCATAAAAAAAATTGACGGTTTTAATTTGGAGAAAAAAAAATTGATTCACCAAAAAAATTCTAAAAAAAAAAAGAATTTCCTTTTTATTTATTTGAAACAACAAAAACCCCCAAACTGTCCCGAAACAATTTCGCGCGTATTGGGGAAGTGTATGATTGGGGTTTCCCAGAATTGTTTATGTGTGAATAATAATAATAATAATAATAAAATGATAATAATAATAAAAATATTTATTTAATAATAATAATATTAAAAAAAAATATTGATAATAAAAAATAATAAAAAATAATAATAAAATAATAAAAAAAGAAAAAAGAAGAAAAAAAAGAAAAAAGAAAAGAAGAAATAAAAAAAAAGAAAATTTTTTTTCTTCTGTGGGCAATGATAATTTTTACAAATGGAATTGAATAAATTACACAAAATTTTTAAATTTCCTGAAGAGCATGCTCTAAATTAAAAGGGAAAAAAAATAAACAGTTTTTAAAAAGTGTTTTCCCCTTGCCCCAGGTTTTAGTATTGCATCCAATGGGGTGAGGTTTTTACCCTTGTCCAGAAAAAAACTCACAGGAATGCAAGGGCATTTCCATTCAAAAAAATTGGTTTTTAACAAAAAAATTTTGTTGTTTTGTAGCGATGTTAGTTTGTGTCCCCCCAAACGGGTGAAAAAGATTTTTTTTAACGTATGTTTGAAATATTTGTATGTATATTACAAATTAAAAAACAAAAGAACTTATACTGTCATTTTCAATTGATTAAGTAAAAATCAGTAAGTGCTGAAATGACTAAACCTTTCAAGTTTGAATTAGTATCAAGTTTTAGTATAAATAAGATCCCATTTTATATTCAAAAAATTTTTTTGGTTCAAAACTGATCAATCTGTATGAAAACTAAAGTCAAATGTGAGAAAATAAATTTTTCTTCAAACCCAAACCTGTTTGGCATTGTTTGGATAATGTTTAAACTATAATTTTCTTGAAATTTTCTCTTTCATGAATGGATTGCAATTTTGATACAGCCCTTCATTTTCTCTGGATGTCCAAAAAAAGGGGTTGTCCATGCCTTGTAATAAAAACAACAAATTATATCCTTGAAGAGTCATGCCTGAATTTAAAGAAAAATTAAATTTTGCCCGATATTAATCATCCAACCATCAAAAAGTTGACAGTCTTTTAACAATGTATTTCAATAAATGATTTAATGTTTCACAAAACAATTTAATAAATATTTTAAAAAAATTTAAAAACTTGGGTAATTGCTCAGTTTAAAATGTTGTAATGCTGTTTAAAATGGGACAAGTGGGGAAAAAATTAAATTTTCCCTGTCTCTGAATCATGACAATGAAATGTGAAAAAAACACAATGTATTATGTTACTGGCAATACTTGATGGAAATGTTTGGGGAAAGGGTAATGTTTAAGTTACACAGACATTTTTTTTTTGTTCTTTTTTCTCAAAACTTTTTTATTGTTCTGCTATCTTTCAGTAAAGAAATTTAAAGAAATCTGTCAATTTCTTTTCATTTTAAATCATAGTTACACTTTTTTCCCCGTTACTGGATTTAAGTTCTTTTTAAAGTAGGTTCCTCTAAATTTGCACATTGGCCTTCTTCCTCTTGGGAGTACGTTTTTAAAAAAAAAATCTTGAATTTTGACAATTTGAGATGCTTTTTTAGAATCCATGCCCCCTGCCTTATACATAAAGGGGGGAACTGAGAAGCTAATATTTTTCAATTTTTCAAATTTCTTCTCAAAGGTAAGTTTAACGTTAAAGGGGGAAACCTTGTTCCCCTTCTCTGAGGTAATTAGGTAGTTTTTTGGGCTTTCTTTATGGGGACCCGGAATATTTTATTAATACATATAAAAAACTGAACCAACATTTATAAAAAGTTTCTTTTACTCAAATTTGCATTTTATCCAGCAATTTAATCCAAAATTTCATTAATAATTTGATTTCATTAAAAATGTTCAAAAAATAGCTGCGTTTGCAGATTTTTGGGGTTTGGTTTTTTCGAGTTCCATGATCCCCCTGCACGAGTTCTGGGGGTGGTGGTGGGGTGTGTTTTCACATGTGATCAGTGGTTTCTTTGTATTTCTTTCTTATAAGAAAGCTATTCTCCTTGGGACTTTTTCTATTTTCAAAAACTGTTCTATTTTGTTTGAATTTCCCCATTAAATTCAAAAAATTTAAGATTGGGGTCCCATTAAATTAAAACATGTAAAAAACAAGTCTTCTCAAACGTTAAAGAAACCCTAGGATGGGAAAAATTTGGGTTTGAACTGCAAACGATTTAAATCTTTATTAGTGTCTACTGGTCAAAAAAGTGTGTGTTTTATGGGTGTTTTTTTAAAATGCAAAAGGGAAACAATTTATTAATCGGTAAGGAAAGGGGTAAGGAAACTATTTCAAAAATTGTTCAATAGAGTACTGGGGTTTTTTTCGTGAAAATAAAATTTATTGTTCTTCAGAAACCCAAAAAAAAAATGTGGAGGGGAACTGAACAGGAAGAAAAAATGCCCCTTTAGTCAAACATGGGGATAGTAGGTGGACTAAAATTATATTTAACCCCTTAAAAAAATTTACCCTCCCGCATTGAAAAAATTTGGGTAAAAAACAGTTGTTTTCATAAAAAAATGACCCTATACTAGATTCTAGGTTGTATTTTTAATAACCCCAAAAACATGGTTCTCCCCCACAGTCTCTGAATATTAATCTAATTGAAAATTTATGGGTTCTCAAAAAAATATCTTAAAACAATTTCTAAACTATTTTGGGGAAAAGGGGGAAAGATTGGGGGATCCCCCCAAAAATTTAAAAATCAGTTTTTTTTCACAGTAGTATTGCCCAAAATACATCAAATGAAATTTAAAAAAGGAATATAATTATGCATTCAAACATATAAAAATTTAGGTTTGAAGTACTATTTTTTTCATTATAAAAGTGTGATAAGTTAAAAAAATTTCACTGATAGTTTCCAAAAAAAAATTTTAAAACTACATATTGTTTCAAAAATTTCTTAAAAAATTCCCCAAAATTTTAAAGGAAAAATGTTTTTCTGTTCGTCCTTTCCATAATACCTTAGGGGGAAAATTTTTTTAATGGGCCATCTATCTTGATAACACCAAAATTCCTCATGGCGTAGAACTTTTTTTTAACTTTTGTTGCCCCTTTATTTTTAGAAACATCAATTTCTCATTTACCAAGATGCTGTCACTTCTGAACCCTTTGCAAACATTAGCAGACCGAAAGTCACCATTATCTTTGAAATTTTTATTTTGAATCATATTACCTTGGGAGGGAAAAACTCAAACCATACTTATAAATTAATTAATTTCCACTCCAAGAAAATAATTTTATAATATTAAAAAATTTTTTTACACAAACTACCTGGTACAATCGTGGTTTAAAACTTAATCCAAAACTTGAAATTGGGGGTATTTGGGAAACCCCGCAAGTCCCATCAAAACATTCCCATTAGAAAACAAACATCAACAGTGGATTTTAAAAAACGGTAGGGCATTAAATTTGGGGCTGAAATCTCTCTTGGTTCTTCATCCGATATAACGGCGAGGCATTCGTCGCGCTCCTTCTTTTTTCCTCCATTTCTTCCATGGATTCATGAAATTCCCCCGCAATTGTTATCCCTTATATCAAACAAATGATTCAAAATGCCCAAAGGTTATGTTGCAGTGTATAAAAAAAAATAGTCGAAACATTGCAAAAATTCGCCCTGTATTCGATAAATATCCATAAAGTATTCGGTTGCCTAAAAAAGATAGGGGGTAAATATTTCCCCGGGTAGGGACAAAAAGCAAAAAAATTCGGGGGAAAATAAAAAATTTCTTTTTAAAAAAAACCCCGGGATAAAAACAAGTAAACCAGGTTAGGAGACGCTGGGGGCTGTGGCGACTGCCGCCCAGCAGCCCTGCTGGGAGCAACGAGGCCTGCCGCCGCTGGAAGCGGGTTTGAGTCGAAAATTAACTCTGGGGCCTCTCCTTGGCAGGACCCTGGGGCCCTTTCCCAGAATACGGCCTTGATGCCGGAAAAGGGAAAATGGCGATCATAAGAGGAGATGGGGGGAAAACGAAGGCTGAGAAGGAAAAAGAAGCGGGCCCGGGGGTGGGGAAAGGGTTAAAACGCCCGAAGGGTTCTAAAGGGGAAAAAAAGGAAGACGTCGGGAACGGGGGGGAGACGAAAAGAAGGCGGAACGGAGGCGCAGGTGGCTTGGGGCGGTAGCTTAGGGAAATTTGGAGGCGATAGGCTGGGAAGGAGAGGCAAAAAGGAGGGGAGGAAGGGAGAAACCGAATGGGGGCGGGGGGCCAAAACAGATGCGGCAGACTTTAGTAGTGGCAGGCTTTAGTAGTGATGAGGGAGGCGATAGGAGACGAAGGAGGAAGCGAAAAAAGGAGGCGGGGGCGGGGCGGCAGCGAGGGCGGCGGCGGGGCGGCGGGGCGGCGGGGGCGCGCGGGGTGGCGTGGGCGGCGGGGCGGCGGGGCGGCGGGGCGGCGGGGCGGTGGGGCGGCGGGGCCGGGGGCGGCGGGAGCGGCAGGAGCGGCGGGGCGGCGGGGCGGCGGGGCGGCGGGGCGGCGGGGCGGCGGGGGCGGCGGGGCGGCGGGGGCGGCGGGGCGGCGGGGGCGGCGGGGGCGGCGGCGGGGTTGGCGGCGCGGGCAGGGGCTGAAGACCCCACAGTCGCGCGCCGCGACCTCCGGAGATTTACGGCGCGGCGCTTTTGTTTTATTTCGGTGCGAGGCGTGAAAAATGCGCGCGCGGCTCGCGCGGCGCTTGTTTGTGGGCGCGCGACGCGTCTACGGAAATCCAGCGGCGGCAGCGCGGGGCGCGGAGGAAGCGCGTGAGAAAAACGCGCCTCTCCGCTGACCTCTGCGAACTGCGCTTTGCCCGATGCACAAAAGGATTCCGATGAATGCATGTGGTTTACTGTGATGTCTGGAAAAAATTGTTTGTTATGGTGATTGGCTGAAATGAATACTGTTCATTTCGTGAACACAATTTTTTTCAATGGTGAATGTGTTGGTCATTAAACTAAATCAAGCAACGTTCAGTCTGGACAAAACGTGTAAACGAATAAAACAAAATTGAAGGCTGATCTTACACCATTTGGATGAAATTTGAAGAAATTATGGAAATGTTTGTACAATATATAAATAATGATTATATCATGCTAAGTACTGTGGAAAATTATATTAGATACTTCGTACTAAGATATTAACACGAATATTCTTCATTGTAGATGTTAAAACAAGAATAAGTATGTGTTTTTGTTTAACAATTGAACTTATATTTTATACTAAACAAAGTACGAATGTTTTTCCTGGTTGACTGGCAACAAATGTTCTGCAATAAAACCCAACAATTTCCGGTGTCTTACATGACTACTATCGTAAGATGAGATGTTCATTGCTCTGTTTCTTTACCACACGCCGGGTAAAAAGGCACGAAATGTCGCCTCCACCTCGCATTTAGCCTTTTTTGTTCCCATTGTACAAGTCGATTCGGGCCTCCTGCAGTTGACGAAAAATGGGTGCGGGGTACATGAAACATTGTCACGTCACATCGATTATTAGCGCCATTATTCATTGAAGACGCCATCTTGAGCTCGAGCGAGCAGCGGCCATTTTGCGTGGGCGATGGCATAACCACACTGCGGTCTCAACCCCTATTACCAACAGCCTCATACATTGTCAAAGGTTCATCCTCAACATTATTAAGGACATGATCCAGATTGTCATGTACATTTCTGCTGCTTTGAATTCTTCTTTTCTTGTTGCTACAGTGACATCATTACGGAAGTCGCCAGCTGTCATTACATTTCCCCCCATTATCACCATTATGAAATTATCAACTTTGTCATGACTACGTTTTGATTGAACCTCAACTTCAATTCAAAGAACTCTTTGATACAAAATCATACCATGTAATTGCAGAATAATAATTGCAGCTTTTTAAAGTATGAAATTTTAATTTGTTGTTTTATTGCAAATCTAAGGGCTTACGGCTGCGAAGGAACCAAAAAAAAAAAAATAATAATAATAATAATAATAATAATAATAATAGCAATAATAATAACAATAGTAATAATAATAGTAGTAATAATTACAATCGTAATAATAATAGTAGTAATAATTAGAATCATAATAATAATTATAACAATAATTATTATTTCTATTATTATGACTTGTTATCGTACTGTTTTATTTTTACTAGTCTTAGTTACTAGTCTTAGTTTTACCAGTCTTTCTCATCTGTGTCTTACTGTTAACTGTTAATTTCTCATTAGCTCTTAGTCATACTCTTGACAAAATGTGACATTCTAGTCTTACTTCTTCAAATTATGTAATGACTTGCTTGTCTTTTTGGTGTTTTATATGCTTATATTTTGTAGCTTTAGATCTCAATAACTCAAACTTGTAATATTTTTCTTTCAATATGCACAGCTTTTATGCATCAATTTTCTCTTGTAATGATTACAAGCGTTGAAGAATAAATAAATAAAAAATTATTATTATTATTATTATTATTATTATTATTATTATTATTATAATTTTCTTCTGCTTTCAGGGCTTAGGGCTTGTTTCGGCCTCTCAGTCCATCTTCTTCTTGGGCGACCTGGATCTCTTCTTCGGGGCCTGTATTTCATTACTTCTATTGGGAATCTTCTACCGGTCATTCTTTCTGTGTTCTTTCCATTTCGTTTTGTTTTTTCTCTATTATTATTATTATTATTATTATTATTATTGCCGTAGTAGAAAATCAACTAATAACCCCAACAACCTGACATCACCTTCATTACCACAGCCGTGCAACATGTGCCAGGGATCACCATCTCCTCCTACTCGGGGTACACTCTTAGCCTCCCACCGATCGCATCGTGGGCAACGCCGTCCCGCACCCGACCAGCGCCTCCATCGGCGGCCGCGGGCGGCGCAGCGGGCGGGTGCCTCGACGGGCGCGTGAGTGATTCCTAATTACCCGCGTAACGAAGGCGAGTGGTTGCTTTAAGCGGGCGAACAAACCGCTCGCGGCGGGGCGCCCCTAGCGGCGCGCGCCGGCGTCGCGCCCGCGACCGCCCGCGCCCCGCCCGCGCGCCCGCCGCGCCCACCCGCCCGCGCCCGCCCGCGCGGCCCGAAGCGTGAGTCAATAGGGCGCGCTGCGACGGAGACAAAGAAGAAACGAGCCGCGACCCGCGGACAAACAAACGAGCGGCCGCGATCATATTTTGTGTCTGGGAGTGGACGGTGGAGGCGGTCAACGGGACGACGGCGAAGGAAACGATAGAAGGAGGAAAGAGAAGAGAGACGTCAGACTGAAAGCAGGGGAAAGTGAAATTAAACATTATTTTGGTGAAAAAGGTTTGATTTGCAATGAATATTCATTAATAAAACTAAAAAATTTCCAGTGTTCGACATAACATAAATATATTCGTTTAGTCTTTTCTTAGCTGTTATCTTCTGAACACTTAGTCTTTTATGTTATTCGGTTCGGCCTTTTTGGAGCTGACGAAAAATTGATTAAATCAGAAGTGCGAGCTGCAGGACGATAGCTTTAAATTGCCTTGAAAGAAACGGTGATATCACTCTACTCCCTGAAAACCCTGGTACGAGTTAACTTGCGTGCAGTAATTGAATACCCATATTACAGAAAACTATAAAAGTGAAATTTTAGGTAAGACATCCAATGTATACAGAATCAGATAAGTTAATGCCCGTTTCGAGAAGTGAGCTCAAAAAAGTATGACGTGCACAATACGGTGATAAAAATTCAGCAGACACTATCAACAATC
The DNA here is from genome assembly GCA_964035755.1 of Teleogryllus oceanicus. Taxonomy (NCBI): domain Eukaryota; kingdom Metazoa; phylum Arthropoda; class Insecta; order Orthoptera; family Gryllidae; genus Teleogryllus; species Teleogryllus oceanicus. The sequence continues at coordinate 10,245,668 of CAXIVR010000014.1, forward strand.
AATATACGAAGTTCCTTTGCTAGCGTGAGCTATGTAATGTATCTGCTCTGAAGGCTTTCTCAGAAAGCTTCGCGAGAAATGATGTGAATTCTATGACAAAATTGGTTATAATTTCCCTTCGTATGACACTGTGAGATGGTCCAGAGCAGGGCTGCCGGGCACCTGCATTGTCATAAGGGGAAGATTTTAATGACCTAAACCATCGCGAAAAATTAACAATAAAATGCTCTTAATTTTTTTTAATTTGCCCTAAAAGCGAAGAAAAATGACGAAAAATGTTATGAAAACCACTTCCGTTGAACAACTCAAGCTGTTGGATATGTTAATGATGTAATCGAGACTTCTTCCTTGCGTTCAAGTGAACTCACATCACAATCTTATGGTTTGGATTATACTTTACCACTAAATTTCTGCCTCTAGTTGTCGCAAAATCGACCGAAACGACAATGGCGCTGTTAAGCGATACTGGAACCTTATATTTCATTCTCACAACGGCAGACATTACAACTTCTGAGCTAAGAAATCGAATCAGGAATTCTGTGGAGAACAGTTTGTAACATTTCGTAAATATTATTTGTAACAAGTACCATTAAAATTATATTAAAATCTATGAAATCAACAAAAAATGTTGTAAAAATGTCGGAAAAAGATAAAAAATGACTTAATAGTCGCAATCAACGAAAAGTGCAAAAAAAGTTCATACAAAAATGGGTATTTCTTTTTGTTATAACATAACATTAATGTCTACACTAAAGTGCATTGTTCTAAAGGGAAAAGAAAAAAATGAAATTTCGTTAAAATCCTCCCTCCCACTGCTGTCACACATTTTCGAACGGGGTATGCAAATCCTCCAAACAATATTGTACAGCTATAACAAACTACTACACTTACGTACATGTATGTAACAAAGGAACTAATTTTTTCAACTAAATTTAAGAAAACATAAACTGTTTGCGTAAACACCATCTCGTAACAACAACAAAACGTAACAACAACAAAAACGTATACCATGGGGCACAACTACCCCGCGTTTGTACTGGAGTGTCAAGGAACTAAAGGCGGACGAGATGGCAACGGCAGTGAACGGGACCGCGTCAGTGTCGTGACGCTGAAATGTGACATGAATATTGTAACACCAATAAATTATATGAGGGAAACTGAACACTGAAGGATGACAGAGAAGGATAGACTCTGTTCAGACTGCAAAAATCGAGGTGATTAGCACAAGGAACGCCACGGAGGCACGATGGAATAACAGATGACGAAGGAAAGAGCTACAGCCGCTGAGTCAGGTGTGGAAACAGCAGAGGGGAACAGAGATGAGGCGAAGAAGGCAGTGAGGGCAGAGAGAGGGCGATGGAGGCGGTAGCGTCAGCCCGACCACGAGAGACCGCGCGCTACCTCTGTTTCCAGGCGCCCTTTCTCATGTAAAACAGAGCATATTTTAAGGGACTTATTACAAGACCCGCATGCGCCTCTTAAATCAAAGCAAGAAACGCCCGGTACGCGCTAGCGTGTGTGCTGGCAGCGCTGCGTCTTTGTTTCAGCGGCTTTGAGTCAGTCACCCTCGCCTAATTGGAGCGTGCGCAAAGACAAGGTTGTCTACCCCCTGCCATTTCCATCCTCCCCCGTCGACGCCGCCCTGTGTTCACTGGTTATGACTAAAGTCATTTGCTCGGAAGCAGCTGCCTGCTTTGGGTCTTCGTGGAGAAGGTCAGAGGTAGTGGCCAGCCGTCGAAACTGAGGGGTAGTGGGCGACAGAATAAATGAGGGTGGCGTGTGTTGCGTCAGGTGCAAATGAGAAAGAAGAGACTGCAAGGGTGAACGAGTAGGAGGAGAGGATACGGACTCACGTGGGGGAGAGTCAGAGAACGCAGGAGACGAGATGGGGAGTGGGGACGGAATGTTGTGTTTCGAAGCTGAGGAAGCAAAATCGAATGTGGGCGTGGTGGTTGTTCGCCTGGTGGAGATGGGAGGGCGGGGTGAAGGCGGCAGCGTTGAAGGGTGGGTGGAGAAGGGAAAGCGGGAGGCGGCAGCTGGAGAGAGAGGAACGACGCGAGGTGGTGCTGGTGTAAGCCGGCGGTGCCGCGCCGGAGCTCCACAAAGGGAATACAGCGCCGCTCGAGGTATAATGCACGAAGGCGGACTAATGCTCTCGGAGACAACCCGCATCGCGCGCCTCTGTGTTCCCAGGCCTCGCCGCGCCACGCCCCTCCCAACACCCTCCCTTCACCCTTTTCCTCTGTTCCTCCTCGCCACCCACGCCTTTCACAAACCTCTCCCCGTCATCTGCCCCCCCACCCCTTCCCCGCCCAGCCTACCGATCCTCGCCCCCCCCCACACAACTCGCCGTTCCCGGTTCCGTCCCGCCCTTCCATCGTGCTCGGGGCTCACATCCCTCGTCCGTCCCCGCCCAGTCCACCACTTCCCGCACAAACCATCGCTCCCCGCCCCAACCAAACCCCACACAAACCCCGCCCCCCGCTACGCCGTCCATCCAGCTCTGAGCTGCTTTCCACATTCTTCCCCCCAACCCACCGATCATCCCCGTCTCTCAACGCATCCCGATCTCACCTCTCTCGCCCCTCCCCCCCCAACCCATCACTCCCCGCTCCACCCGTCCACCTTGCTCTGGATTCACCTCCCTCGCCCCAACCCACCCAGTCCCCGTCCAAACCATTGCTCCCCGCCCAAACCACCGCTCCCGCCACGCCCATCACCCAGCTCTGAGCTCCCTTTCCACCTCCTTCCCGCCCAACTCACCGATCCTCGCCCCCCGCCCACCCCAGCTCTGAGCTCCCTTTCCACCTCCTTCCCGCCCAACTCACCGATCCTCGCCCCTCCCCACACAACCCATCACTCCCCGCTCCGCCCGTCCACCTTGCTCTGGATTCACCTCCCTCGCCCCAACCCACCCAGTCCCCGTCCAAACCATTGCTCCCCGCCCAAACCACCGCTCCCGCCACGCCCATCACCCAGCTCTGAACTCCCTTTCCACCTCCTTCCCGCCCAACTCACCGATCCTCGCCCCTCCCCACCCAACCCATCACTCCCCGCTCCGCCCGTCCACCTTGCTCTGGATTCACCTCTCTCACCCCACCCTGCCCAGTCTACCGCTCCCCGTCGAAACCGTTGCTCCCCGCCCAAACCACCGCCTCCGGCTCGCCCGTCACCCATCTCTGAACTCCCTTTCCACCTCCTTCCAGCCCAACCCACCTTTTCGCCGCTCCGCCCAACCGTGGGCCGCGCCGCCTCTGCTGCATAATGGAGCGAACGAGCGCGTCGCGCGCCGCAAATCGCGTTACAAAAGCATTTCAAACTGATCGTGCAATCCGTGCGCCAGCGCGGGCCCGGGTCGCTTCTGCTGCGAATCCTATTCCGCTGGCGGCGCGGCGCGGCGCGGTGCGCGCCTGGTTTGTTCGCCGCTTCGCAGCGGTTGCGCATCACTAATTCATCCCGAGAGGGGCGTCGCGACAAAAGAGCGCACCCGAGTTGTCCTCGCGGCCGCGCGCCTTCCTTTTGCGCGCGCGCCGTCGTGAGCCAACAGACGCCCACGGGGACGGAATGGAATCGGTCGGTTTATGCAGCAGGATGGAATCACCGACGAAATGCTGTTTTTGGTTTCGTTCGGTACAAATGGAGACGTTACAGACAGGTATTTGGAATCATCATCATCATCATCATCATCATCATCTCTCTCTCCCTCTCTCGCTCTCTTTCTCCTCGCTCTCTTTCTTGCTCTCTCTTTTTCTCGCCCACTCTCGTTCTCGTTCTCTCTCTTTCTCGTCCGCTCTCTTTTTCTCGCACTCTTTTCTCGCACTCTTTTCTCGCTCTCTTTTTCTCGCGCGCTCTCTTTCTCGCTCTCTCTTTCTCGCTCTCTTTTTCTCGCTCGCTCTTTTTCTCTCTCTCTCTTCTTCTCGCTCTCTCTTCTTCTCGCTCTCTCTTCTTCTCGCTCTCTCTTCTTCTCGCTCTCTCTTTTTCTCACTCTCTTTTCTCTCTCTCTCTCTCTCTCTCTCTCTCTTGTTTGTTGAATGTTTGATTAGTGTGTGCGGAAGAGTCAACTGCTGAGGTCATTAGACACGTAAGTGTAGTGCATGTTTTATAGCGGGAGATGGCGGTGATCTACCTCCGCTGGATGGTGAGAACCGGCGCAGATTTACACATCCAATTGCTCTTCTTTTTTTTCAACCAGCGGGGCACCGGCACAGTCCAGTCATGCTCTAGGCTCCCGACAAGTGTGATAGTGTACAGCGGGTTTGTGATCCTCAGCTATAACGCTTCTCCGTTGTGGAGCTCTTCCGCTAACTTTTCATAGGTTCTTTGCGCCCTTCTGATTGTCTCATTTGTGTGTGCCCGCGGATTTTCTAATGGCACAGTCACTGTTGACTGTGGTGATAATCTGATAGTGCCGAAAATTCTACCACCACGACCGTCGGGACATAAACCTTAGGATCACAGGCACTGCAGTGACGTCAGTTGATGTCCTGAGCCACATATGCTGATAAATGTATTTAATTCTATTCTGTTTTCGTATTGTGTCACTTTGTATTTGTGTTGTGCCAATTGTATTTTGTGAACGGCTTCTTATTTATTTGTCTTAAATTTTTAAAGCGGTTAGGAAGGACAGCAGGCCCAATAGTTTGAGTCTCATCACCAGATTATGAAACGATGATGTAATAACTGGTATTAATGCACAAGTAAGAAGTAGACGACACGAGCGAGGAACAAACGAGTGTCGTAAACTTCATAGGAGTGTATGATGTTTACGACACTAGAATTTTTATATTCGCCGCCTAGCGGAGAGCTGTTGGTATCTCAGATGGCATTGGTTATGAGTAAACTCAGTATGAGTCCCTATTTCTTTGTAGTTTAATATCTGATACAGTTCCCTTCGGTATTCTGGCATTCACTTAGGTTTTGGAAACGGGAGGGCATTTACGGTTTATTCCCACCGTTCCACGGCTTGTTTTGACATAATATTTTGTTGTATTGTATAAAATACAACAAAACACTGGTGACATGGGATCAAAGTAAAATTACGATCCAATTTATTTAAATAATATTCTACGAAAAATTACTAATAATAAAAGAAATTAAAACTGAAAGCATAACATAATATCAAATTCAATTTTAATGTACACAATCGAACGAAACATTTACGACAGTGATTAATTAAGTGCCAATACTTCTCTGTGATTGGTTTGTAAACTTCTCTGTGATTGGTCAAAAGCTTGTATTGTAATGGAATCTGTACCGTAATGAGTATCATTATGCAACTGGTTGCCGCCAACAAATGACAGTATTATACAATGGAAGAAGAAAAACAATCATTTATTTTTATTTATTTAAGTAGTAAGAGAGGCGCTGGGCCGTCTGCTCGGGCATGGGAGCGTGGGCGTGAGCGGGCACTTGCGTCAGCCCACGCGCTGCCCATCGCCGCTCGATTTACGCGCCAGGGAGAAAGCGGCGCTCTCACCCCCCACCCCCTTCTGTCGTCTGCACCCCGCCGCGCTCGACCCTTGTATTCCCCACGCGGGCCGCCCGTTAACGTCCCGGTTGTTATGCGCGTGGCCGATATACGGCCACGCCGCGGGATGATAGTTGCCGCGGGGCCCGTATACGGACAGCGCGCCGGCCGAAGCAGCAGCCGCCGCCGCCGCCGACGTCGCCGCTGCCGCCGCAGCCGACAGTCCGTCATCGCGGGCGGACGGCCCGGCTCGGGAGGTTGCGGTGAGCGAAATGAGAGATCATGTCGTGGGACAGTGCGGAATTTCCGCGACTTAAATGGAAGCAAACGGTTCTGATATTTTTTTTCAATTTAATTTTCATTCAATTGATACTATTTTCTTCTTTTTTATATTCGAAATAATTAATTTCGTTATCATTTTTTTCTGGAAACATGCAGATGATTAAAAAAATGTTTATCTTTAAAAACCTCTCTAAATGTAAAACATAAACGACAAATGAAAATAGAACGGAAGGTGTTAACAAAACAGGCGTCCCTCAAGAGCTTAGTTATTATAAAACAGTTTAAAAGCGTAAAATTAAGATAAAATCAGTAAGAAAGTATTTACACAGCTGAATGCAACCGGTATGAAATCGGGAGCGCTAGAAGTAATAATACACGAAGAATAGACCAAGACAGGACTAAACGGGTTGCACTTGCTAGCGAGGCCGAACCTAAATACTTGCCGTAGGTAGGTGATATTTACCTATTGATTCTGTGGTGAGTTGTAGTTGACATTTACATAATTCAAATGATTGAAGGCGTTGTCATTGTCAACAATAGTATTTATTTCAATAATAACAGCTTTCGATGGCATCATCATCAGTTTTCTGCTGTCTGGGAGCCACAAAAACGACACAAAAAGTAGTCGTTTAAGTGGCTTCCAGACAGCAGACAACTGATGATGATGGCTAACTCATCGAAAGCTGCTATTATTGAAATAAATACTATTGTTGACAATGACAATGCCTTCAGTCATTTCAATGATACTTACCTACCAATTTTATAAAATTCGCCCCCATAGAAGGATAAAGAGAATGACATTTGCTACCGAGACCGAGCCTAAATACGCGCCCTTAACGCGTCGTATGTTGGTGTGTATCACTACCAACTTAGGAAAATTCGCTCCCTGAGAAGGAACAAGAGACGCACTGCACGGGGCTGAGTGCTCGGCGGGGTGAAATGAGAGATCACGGTTGCTGAGCACAGCGCAGTCGGTGCCGCCGGCGCTGCGAGGGACGTAAATCGCGGCGTCGAAGGCGCAGAATGCGGTCCCATTGGGTCACGGCGCGGCACAACGGCGGCGGCGGCGATGGGGACGGTGGAGGCGGTGGCGGCGGCGGGGGCGGCGGTAACGTCGGAGGCGGTGATGGGGGGGCAGCCGCAGTGACGGCGGCGGCGATGGTGGCGGGGGCGGCGACAACAGCGGCGGGGGCGGCGGAGACTGTGGCGGAGGCCATGGAGGCGGTGGCGGTGCGGTGGCGGCGGCGGCGGCGGCGGCGGGTGGCGGTGGCGGTGGCGGTGGCGGTGGCGGTGGCGGTGGCGGTGGCGGTGGCGGTGGCGGTGGCGGTGGCGGTGGCGGTGGCGGTGGCGGCGGGCGGTGGGGCGCGTGGCGGTGGCGGTGGCGGTGGCGTGGCGGTGGCGGTGGCGGTGGCGGTGGCGGTGGCGGTGGCGGTGGCGGTGGCGGTGGCGTGGCGGTGGCGGTGGCGTGGCGGTGGCGGTGGCGGTGGCGGTGGCGGTGGCGGTGGCGGTGGCGGTGGCGGTGGCGGTGGCGGTGGCGGTGGCGGTGGCGGCGGTGGCGGTGGCGGTGGCGGTGGCGGTGGCGGTGGCGGTGGCGGTGGCGGTGGCGGTGGCGGTGGCGGTGGCGGTGGCGGTGGCGGTGGCGGTGGCGGTGGCGGTGGCGGTGGCGGTGGCGGTGGCGGTGGCGGTGGCGGTGGCGGTGGCGGTGGCGGTGGCGGTGGCGGTGGCGGTGGCGGTGGCGGTGGCGGTGGCGGTGGCGGTGGCGGTGGCGGTGGCGGTGGCGGTGGCGGTGGCGGTGGCGTCGGCGGGGGTTGCGGCGGGGGCGGCTGCGATGGAGATGGGGGCGACGGCGGCGGGGGCGGCGGCGACGTTGGCGTAAGCGCTGTGGGCGGAGACGATGGCGGCGGCGGCGGGAGCGGCGGTGGCTTGCATGGGAAGAGCCGAGGCCTTCGCGCTCCCCAAGCGCACGCAGGTGGCTCGGCGGCGGTAGGAATGGGATCACTCGCGAGCGGCTGTGAATTGAAATTGGCTTCGTTGAAGAGGCGAGCCTCGGGTCATCGGGACTAACCACTTCATCTGGCATTCGCGCGGATGGGAATAGTCGATGAAATCTCTTCACGACTCACAGACAGTCGTTTCTCGTGATGGAGTACTAGTACGACGAAAAATGTTCGTTTCGTTTTCAGAAAACCTGCGCTCAAATACATCACTGAACATGAGAGGAGGTATACATTTTTCCACTACTTAGGTCTTTTTAAACAATATATTTTTTACAATTTTATGAACACACATTTTACGAAAGTTGTTCTAATTTGTGTTCACATCAACAGATGGTTTTGTGGGTGCCGCTATTAGCACCGAGAAAAATGCCAATTGGTATCAATTGTCTGATTGCCGCCATCAGACATGAATGTGGGACGCTTTAAGCAGCGTTCGTACACCGAGATAGACGTTTTGCACGGAAGAAATACCCGAGAACGGCACAGAGAATTGGTAGAAGCTGTTGGGAATAATGCCCTTCCATATCGGACAGTCGATAGGGCAGAAATGAGTAGGAGGGATTCTGCGAGACTTGTAGCAACCAACAATAATCAGCAAAGCACATGACGATCTGTGCATTTAGACCGGCTTTTAGGACGAGTATCTAATGCTTCTAGAATTCTGGAAGCATTAGATACTCGTGTGTACTATAATGCTTACGGGCATGAAAGCAGTACTGCCATTTCAAATACCTTAATAAATATGATAAACCCAATTTTGGCGTGTCAAGGTATGACTGTGCTTTCGTTTTACCATCAAAAGCAAGGTTCTTTCTTTCGTTTTACCACCAAAGACCAATAGCCAATTTATTAACACTTGCACATTACTTCATTGTTTGGTCTTCTGACATGTAATGGCTGGGCAGAATGATAGGCAAAGAAAAAGGGATAAAAACGTGAAGCAGAATATTACGTGTTGTTGTTCTGTAAAAATGTATGCTCGTCTAGAAACACTATTTGCTTTAAAGTTCATTCTCCTAATTATATGCTTTCGATTCGGAAACAATGACGAAATAAAAATATATGCCTTTGTGAAATATAATATATTTCTTGTGAAAGTTTCGCAGATGTAGAGGTTTCAAATTAATTTCCTGTAGGACAAACACAAAAGAGGCTATAAAATACTCTAGACACTATGTTAAGAAAAACGTTCAATTTAATCAGCGAAAAGAAGTAAACGTATTGCCACCCAAAATATTTTCTTTTTCAGAAATTGTTGAGCACTAGCGGATGAAATACCACTCAACATCACGAGTGTTCTCTTGTCAGCGATCTTACCAAGCGGTTCTCAACGCGGCACATGCAATAACTTGCTCGCGACGGGAATACAAGCAGGTCTACGTGTTCCTTTTAGACCCCACGCCAAAAATGGTAGTACCATAAAATCAATATCCTTTCGAGTCTTGACTTATATTGCCACGAGGAATTTCGCAGGGTTCTGCTTCTGTTATTGCTACCGAGACAGTAGCACAGTTTGCTTTCCATCTCAAAGGGCTATGTAAATGCTACCTGAAGAAAAATGGAAAGTGTGTTGTATGAAAGAAGTAAAGGAGAAATAAACAGTAAGTTCTAAATAATTTAACGCAAGGAATAAATTGAAAAACAAAATAGTCTGTATTTAGTTTTATCATCAGAAGTTTGATAATGTTTTATATGAGTACCAACCAAGCGAATTAAATTATGAATAAAATATACCTATGATTAATTTTTGCATTGAAATCAACAATTAATGTGTGAAAAACTAAGGTGTGCTAAAAAAGTCTTGGATTTTGTAAATTTACCTGCATCAAAAACATTTCGATTTTTCTCATTCGGTCAAAGGCAACAAGCAAATGCTTGTATTATTCTTATACAAACTCCATATATGATGAGAACTACGAATTGTATATTTATACCCAACAATATATAAATCGACAAAAGCAATTTTTCATGCAATTTCAAGACGGTAAAATTCTTGATCGTATTTTCTCGTTCCGCTGAGAGCTAATAACGTTTTTATTGTTTTTTCTATGCCTTTATTTCTTATTGCGATTTTATTATCATAATTTTATTGTCCAAAACGCCCATGGATTGGAATGGCATCACCTATGATATTTAAGTAGGCCTCCAAGCCTATATCGCTTCAATGTCCATATATTACCCCAAACGGAGAAAAATTTTACAATTCGACAGTAGAGAAATATGGTAAAATACTACTTATGGTGCATTTTCTTCAGTGTAGGGTTTGAACGATTGTAGAAGCAGAAATATTTTTGAGACACTTAAAGCTGTTCCAACGTTTTATCAATTGTGCATCATTCATGGAATAATATACGATTTCGTTTATCCGTTGTTGTTGTAAATATAATAATAATAATAATAAATATATTGTTTTAAATAAATTAAATATTAAATATAAATTAATCTTCAAACATATTAAAAATGCATCTGAAGCATTAAATAATCAATTCATTATACAGGACTTCGAAACGAGTGCAATGAACGTATACTTTCCTCACATCACCATAAGAGAAAGCCTATATCGTATTCGCCAGCAATTTGGCGGCATGTTGTCAATTTAGGCCTGAAGGTACTTCCTACTTTCAATGATGATGTCTATATACGAGATGACAGGTCTTTCTTTCGTAGCCCTTGACAACTTTGAAAAAGTGTTGATTATTAGAAGTAAGAAATAGAAATAAGCCACGACTATGTTCAAAACCTTAGAATGTACCTTGCAGCGACATATCTGAAGGGACCGTCTGCAAGAGGAAGGAGGGCAGTGCTTCCTATATTTTCGCCGCCATTACAAAATGTTTATGATCAGAAGTTAAATAGAACACATAGAACAAATAATTTTGATGAGGGCTGTTCCTCAAAGTTTCAGAAGGGTATTATGACACATAATGCAAAATTAGGGAATTTTTATCCTATAAAAAGATCAAAAGGACAATGGAATTTTGTTATTTCACCTTACTGACGGTCATAGATCAGATATCCCTTTAGAAACTCATATGTGACAAATCAACTTCAAATGGAAAATACAGTGAACAGATACCAAGAATACGCTCAAAACAATAATATAGATTTATATTTGTGAACCATTAAAATCCGAATAAAATTGTATACTAATATCAACATGAGTGGTGAATAGCAATTACCAAATGCATAATACGTTTCTTACATCATACAGTACGTATGTGTAGTATTAATGAAAAATCTATTGTACTGTAACACAATAAACTACCGTATCACGATGCAATCCTGTAAAATAATGTTTCTTCTATAATTGAATATCAATAGTTTGGACCAAGAAAAGTGGACTAAAATCTACAAAATGTTCAGAATTATTGTGGATATTTTCGTGTGATGGACGTCATTCTTAGGTAAGGAATTCTTATCAGAAAACATTAAAATGGGGACGAAATTGTTATGGGTATAGAATATTTCTGGACTAAAACCCAAAGTGGACTGCATTGTAAAGTGGACACAAGTAATGTCGACGAAATGTTACTGAACAATGAGTTCGGGAACCTATGACACCAGTGCGTAGTAGTATGAATGAGTATATAAAGTAGAATGAATCAGTTTTATGGAAAGGCGATTATGAAAATATGATACAAAGAATCTGGTATCTTATAAAATCTGCCTCTCGTGTGGTGAACATCACAAATTTCATGTGGGTTGACTGTGAGTTGAACCTTGGCCCCAGCGGTCGAAAGAGTGCCGTTTCACTGCTGTACCAAGGGACACCCAGATGTCAACTAGTAGGTCTTTTTGCAGATATAATATGAATGAGGCCAATCAAACAATTCTTCATGTGAAAGATTGATACAGTTTCCGTCTAGAGTTGACTACTACCTCCATAATTAATAGCACCCATTAATCATTGCTTTTCACAACTCACCATTTCAAACAATATCTCCGCAATACATGTCACTAACCATCACCTACTTCATCACGTTTATATTACACAGGGATCAAAAGCTGTGTCCTCTAGCATTTTTTCCAGGTTAATCCTCCAGTCTTCGGTCAACACGTTTGATTGATTGATTGATTTTTTCGTGTTTCCGGGCGCGTCAACTGCTTTGGTCATTAGTCCCGTGAGTGTAGTGCATGTTTTTTTCTCGGGAGATAACGATGATGTTTCCCGCTGGATGGCGAGATCCGGCGCCGACCTACCGTCGGCTAGTGGGGTTTCCCCCTAACCAGGACTCTCCCACCAGCGGGGCACCGCCCCAGCCGGGACAAGCTCTAAGCTCCCGACCGGTCTCCCGGAATATGTGGTAGTGTAGTGCATGTTAGTGTGTGTGTGTGTGTGTGTAAGGGGAGAGGATAGGACAAGGAAGAGGAAGGAAATATCGCGCGCGGTCCGTGGCCCGTTTGGTAGGGTACTGCTCCGGCATTCGCCTGGTGTTGATCGGAGAAACCACGGAAAACTACCGATCAGAGCAGCCGGTCGCTAGAAGTCTTCTCCAGGCAGCGACTGAATTCGACCTAGCTGAAAGGCTATTGTCGAAAATCCTACCGCAGTCAGGACTCGAACCTAGGACCTCCCGGTCAGAGGCGCTGCAGTGACATCAGTTGATGCACTGAGCTACCGCTCCCGGAACCTGTATTTATTACTCAACATCTCGCACGTACTATTTTAGTATAGTATTCTGTATTTATCATTCAACCAACATTTCACCAAAATGTAGTGTTCTATTCGCCAAAATATCTTACCTTTGGTTTCACAAAGAAGTACATTATTTCTACTATTGCATTATTTCTCAGAAGAAGAAGAAGCAGAAAAACATCTTTCATACAAATAATGAGGTACTTTCGTCGGCAACCAATTAATGTCTCTTTTACTGAAGACAACGTTCCGCAAATTCCATTTTCCCTTAAACAAAAAACCTCTATTCATGGTGTAATATTGCAGTCAGTCGACTCCTACTAAAACAACGCTCTTCATTCATCTCTCTCAGCATCATACATTTTCTATTTTCATCAGTTCTCACCTTTGCCCCATCTCCGTCATCTCTTCGTCCCCTCCCCCTCCCACCCTTCCGCTCCTATTCTTCGCCTCCCCCCTCCCGCGGCCGCCCCCTCCGCCACCGCTCACACTTTACGGCGCGTCATTACGCCGGGTAATTGAAGAAGAAAACCACCGTAAAGTTGAACGGGCGGCCCCTGCGCCGGGCGGCAGGCGCTGGACGAGTACTGGAACGAGGCGCCCCTCATCGCCTCCGCGCCGCCCCTCACAAAAAGAGTAAGCACCTCGTAAAGATCACAATGGACGAGGCGGCGCGGCGCGGCGAGGCGGTCAGCGCGGAGGTGACGATGGATGAAGCGGTGGTGATTACACCGGACAGTCCGAGAGGTGGGGAAGGTGGCGGTGGTGACAGCGGTATTGAAGCCTACGAAAGATATGGACGGGATGGTGCTGAAGCCTACGAACGAGATGGCACTGATAGTCGCCATAGCACTGATAGCACTGTGTTAGCAACATTTGCAACAGGAACCGAGACTTGGCGCTGAAGCTTACGAACGAGATGGAGGTAAACGAAATGGCACTGATAGTCGCCATAGCACTGATAGCACTGATAGCTGTGGTAGTAACATTTGCAACAGTAACAGAGACTTGGGAGTACCGAGGCTGTGCTAGCGAGCGCGGCGATGGTCGGGTGAAGGGCTGTTGAGGCGATGGCTGCCGTAATGGCAACGGCGGCGGCGGTGGTGGCGGCGGTGGCTGTTTATGGAGCGAGAGGCTTCACCGCTTAATTTCCGAGCGCCGGAGATCCCTCTTTCCCTCTTGCGCGTTCCCGACGCGTCTTAATCTGCTTTCGCTCCGAAGCCTCGCAGCAGCGTTCTAAGGAGACGTGATAAAGTGCGCAGACTCTTATTTATGCCATCGTCGTCCACCGTTACAAAGCAAATCTCTTCTTGTCGGTGCTCTTTGCTGTACTTATGGAAGGTTTTCCCGAGATTTGTCGAACATTTTATCCAGGTCATAATGCTGAATAACAGGCCATAAAGAAAATTCCGATTCCTATTCGAGAAGGTTGGTATCCTCGTATGTTCCTTCAGCTTACATCTAACGCTAAACATTATTTCCTAGTTTTAATTCGAATAATATTTCATGTTTGCAACATATTAGTCAAGAAACATAGTTATTGTTATATTGAATATGGGACAATTTTTTCAAATCTCATAATAACCTTTACTAACATTGAAAGCATGGGCTTCTGTGGCCAAATTCAATATCTACCTGGCTGTGCATTTCGCCTTGAGGGAGGTCGTAGCCGAAACCTTGGTATCTATGCCTAGGATGCGGCGTCTCCTGGACAGCCAGGTAGATATTTTACCAAAATTCTTTCATTCTATATCCAAATACCTCTATGACTTGAAACAAATGGGAACACTAAAAGACTGTTGAGAAATGATCAAGAGATAATAGAGAAAACACCGAAAATCAAATAATTAACATTGCCGCTTTGTTCTCGTTGCAAAAATCATAGAGGGTTTCAAGCCAATATTCTTAATCAATTAAGAAACACTGTGAACAGTGTATTCCCGTTTAATTTTCATATTCAAAAAAAAAATTGATTATATCCACATTTTTAATTAATTTATTTTTTTTAACTTTATTTAAAAACCAAATAGTTTTACGACACTATATCATATAATAATAATAATTATTATTAATATTAGGAAATATACGCAAAATCATTTATCATTATCAATGTTTTCAGTTTCTCTCAGGGCTTGAACTTTTGACTCGATATATCTTCGCTTGTATGCTGACGAGATTCCCTCCCTTTCTAGTTTTTTAGGGGTAATTCAAGAATACGTACGCAATTTTAGCTTCCTCAAAACCTCAATGAACCAATTAACAGAACTTATTAACATTACACTGATTCTTTTTCTCCTTTTCTTTCTTTTTCCTTTCATTTTTCTCTACCGTTCCATTCATCCCGATTCTTTTACGATTTCCTATCAAACTCGTCCTCCCTCGCTTTTACTCCTGTCACCCATGTGTATATCTTCATCCAAATTGCGTGCGTATTTTCATTGAATGACTCCCTTTATTATGTACTATTGTAATATAAATTCTAAATGTGGTCAGGCGGAAGAGCAGGCTAAATGGCCTGAGCCTCGCCACCAATAAAGACATTTATTTATTTATTTATATTTATTTATTTATTCATATTCATAAATAATCAAGATTCATATGTATTATTTTCAGTCTCTCTAGAAGTTTAATATACAACAGCAAATACCTATCACACACACATAATAATAATAATACCAATAACAACAACAATAATAATAATAATAAATATATCTATTATATATATATAATATACATATTTTATATAGATATTATTATTATTATTATTATTATTATTATTAAAACCGGATAGACCTGAACACTCGGAATATTGATCTAATATACAAATCCGGATGAAAATATTTTTTTGAGACGAAATTACAGAAAATTTAGGACAGGATAGTCAAGTAAATAATCTTAAAGCATAATTTCTCTTAACTGAACCAATGATTATCAGGGAATTCTTTCATTTCATTTTCTTTTTACTGTAATTGCAATTACATAGATCAGTACATGTAGTACTTTTAGATATGTACTATTTTACATATGTATTTTTGGCGGCTTAAATTAACTTTAAAACCTAACTTAATTCTAAAACTAACTACTCAGGATAAGGCAGCTCATGAAGCGCCTTACTTATTCTCCAGCTCAGTCTGCATGTTCAAGAAAGCTTGCATTGGGAACCTGTTTTTAATTCTTGTTCGGGAATCATCGGATTTTAGCGATGATTAAATGGAACAGATGGTCGTTTTGGTTGATGTATAAGTAGAATTTGCTGGATATCTTGGTAATGAACGGGATTATGTATGTAATATTTAATTCTTTGTGCAACTGTAGATTTGAAACGAACCATGGGGCTCGAGTAATTGTTCTAAGGTATTTATTTTGAACGATTTGAATTTTGTTTAAATTGGTTCTCGAAGCATTTAACCTGATGGGACACGCCTAGATCATAACAGGTTGAATATAATGTTTTTATAGGGCTATTGTGTTATTTAGAGAGAGTTAACTTTTGTAATTAATGAGTGGATTTAGTTGAAGTATCTTTATTTTTGCTTGAAGCGTTTTTACATTTATATGGTCTTTCCATTGAAGTTTCTGTCTGTATATTTCCGAACTGTTAAGGTTTTTGTTGGGTTTGGGTATCAGAATATTAATAGAAAACTTCCAGTTTAGTGGATAGTAGCCTATTCTGAAAATTGAATTGTATATGTTGTGTAGGAAAGATATAGGGTTTGATGGGAGATTTTATAGGATGATGTAAGAAATTTTGTCGTTCCCGGGGCCTTTTTATTGTGTAGCAATCTAATTAGAGCCTTGAGTATCTGGGAATAAGCGACATCCTTTAAGTTCGCGAGACGTGAGTTTGAATATATTAAAATTGAAGTTTGAGTATAAAAATTATTTCACGTTAGTCTGTTTTTCCTCTTTTTAAGACCTCACTTCGCAAAAAAAAAATAATTTCAGGAAATACAGCATTCTCGAAATATAAGTGAAAAGGGAGAACATAACAACAGTTACAGGAAAAAAGAAGAAAAAAAACTAACAAAAGAGTACAATTAACTCTGGCTTTTTAAAAAGAATAAAATTGACCATAGATACTATATTTCGAAACTAACTTTCAAAAATTATGAGACGTTTCGTTTCAGATGTAAAGATATGATGCGGGACATTCTGACGGTCGTGACGTCCATATAAACGAAACAACAAAGCGAACAGAATAAGCGTTTGAAAATTCTGTAGAATGATGTAACGAGTTTTGGAATTTGTTTTATTTACAAGGGAAAAGTGCATTGTGTTGTGTTCCAAAAGGAAGCAACAGCTTGTAAGACTCACTCACGTTCTTGCGTCAGGCGCCAGTAAACCGAAGCAGCGACTTTCTCGGCCGCGCGAACATGCATATGGAAGCGTGCGGCGTTCGCTTTTTAGTTTCTCTCCGACTGCTTACACAGTGTAGAGAGAGTATTCTAATGCGTGAAAAAGCTCTTATTGCCGGAGCCTGATAACGAAAATGTGGATAAACGTTGTCCCTTTTACGTTTATTCAGAACCTACGTTTGGTTGTCCTTGAACCCGAAAATTTCATTGGCAGCAAAGTTTCTGTCCACCTGTCCGTGCGACTGTCCGTTCGTGGGTCCTTGCTGAAAAATCGATTGACGGGAAAACGTCTGTCCGATTGTGTACAATGTTATCGGCTAAATCGTTCAGCCGATTTTCTCCAAAATTGATATTCCCCAATCGATCTGCCCGATGTCGTAGTCCCTAGAATTTAAAAACCGAAATTTTAATTTAGAGAGGTACTTTACATGAAGACCCTGGAACATTTTCAAAAATTTCAAAAAAATTAAAAAAATATATGCTTTTTTAGCTTCTCTAGTTACTAAATGATTGGTGTTCTTCTCTTCGCAGATTCCTGGAATCTTCGGCAGTTAATGGGCAAGCAAGAGTTATTATCAGCGCCAAACCGGGAGGCGTGATATTTGGCCGTTTCTCCTCGAGGCGGCGTCCAAAGAAAAAGCATTCCAGTTTTCGTTAACGCGATATACGCAGGATGGTTTATTGCTGCGAACAGTTCCACGCGAGCAAAGCAGATCCATCACATCGACAGAATTCTATTTCCAGCTGTGTGGAACGTTCACCCTAAAATGTGGGAATTCCTAATTATATTTCTAAAATAACAAAGTAAGGTTTTACGCAGCCAGATTTGTGTACCATTAGATCAGCTGTACTGTTTATGCACAACCTTCTTACCGCCAATATATTTTTGATAGTTCAAACGCAAAATAATTTTAAAAATGCTTCTGGAATTACAGATGATATTTTGAGTTTCATGTTTCTTCAGAGAACATTAGAGAATGTTTGTCGATGAGTTGTGGTAGACTAAAGATCGCTCAGTGAGGTGTCAATGAGGTTCCTCTAGGGTTGCTGAAATGTTTCGCATGTTCACCAAATCAAATAGGACTCTGTAGACAATACAGCACTCTTCGAAACTTTCTCATACTATTAATGGAAGACAACGGCTCACTAGCGAACCATGAAGCGGGATATGGAAAATTGGAAGGTTTTGTTTATGTACTGAAATTTTAATTTGTCTCCGGAGTTCCTTGGTTTCTAATAAATCTAATATTAACATTATTATTACTATCACTATTTGTTTTTATTTTATATTTATATATATTAAACTTTATATTTTTTGGAACATAAATGTAAATATACAATTCTATAAGCAATACGCAACAGTGATTTAATAATTCAGTATTTGCAGACAATTGGACAATGAAAAATATTTACATAATAAAGCACTTACAACACGAAATCTGTAAGGACTTACAGACTTTGGGACTTACAATTTCTGATCATAAGGAAACCAAAAAAGACGAAGTTCTAAAATTCGTAATTTGTCCAATGAAATGCAGCTCACATCTTCTTACGCATGTACAAAAGTTCCTAACGAGAATACTTCAATCACTGCGAAATGTAAGTGAACATAGTCACAATTCAAGTAAAAAATATTTCAAACTAACACACTTCACAATGGTTCAGACCGGCCACAAGGTCGGGCGACTAGCTTCAAATGTCTCCCGTTACATCCCAGGTATTGTCTCTCTAGTATTTGAACAAACGGAAAACTAGCAGAAATCCGATACGACAAAATTTCGAGCCAAACCAGATGATTGAGTTATTCTGGAGAAAGATGTTTGAGTGAAAAGCGATTTTGGCGACGTTTCCTGTTTTGTATTAAGTGAAGTAGTAATTTAGTGTTCGTGACATTGCATGTAGCAAAAGCAGCAGGCAGTTTTGCAATCAGAGAGACGCCTCTCTGTTCCGGACAAATGGACGGAACATTTTTTCCATGTAAAAATGGCAACATAATGCTCTCATTAAGCTATCCCACAATTCGCATCAAACGTTTTAAAAGAGAAAGTTTAACTTAATTTTTTAATCTGACAATTTGAAGTCGTTCATTACGGTCTTCCATGATACGTTTCACATTTGTTGGGACCCCAGGCTCCATACGGCGAAAAGGTGCGCGTGCTACGTGAGCACATTGTCGCCGAGGTTATAGCAGGGAGCGCTGCCTGCTTTTTCACCACACTGCCCAAGATGACCTCATCCCAGTCGAGTACAGGCGAGCCTAAACATAAAGACAATACCCCTGTGATCGATGAGAGAGGATGGTCTGTGGATGACTCATGCAGTCGCGATTTAAATGATGTTTATAAGCGTATGTTTTTGTGTTATATGTGTATGTACTGCTTACTGTAGATAATGTAAATAATGTTCGTTGTTAAATTAAGTCAGGATGTAAGACAAAGTAGAGTTAGATTAGTTTGTAAATATCTAGTTTGTAAGCTAGGCCATACGTTATCTATGTAAATAGAATTTAAGAATAATATTATAATATTGTGCCCCTCCGCATTAAACGAAGTCTCCGAGATCACACTTGAGCTAGCTAGCCGCCCCCGCGCGATGCTATCTTCGTCTGTAGCGTCTGCGCCGGCGCGGCGGTGGCAGCGGCGACGCCTCGCGGTCGCAAGACGCTCGTCCTCGCGCCGCGCGGGATAATTGGGGCCACGGGTGAGGGCGGGCTGGGGACGGGCAGCGAGGAGGCCGAGAGCGCTGTGCCGTGACGCGAACAACACGTTCCCAGCTCCGTCCGTTGCAACGCCCGCATCCACCCGCCCCGCTCTGTCACTCCCGCCCCATCCCACCTCCGCTCCCCACCCACCACCACGTCTCTCCACAATCCCGCTCTCCACACCGCAACTCCATTTCGTTACCCCCGCTACCCTACCCCGCTACCCTACCCCGCTACCCTACCCCGCTACCCTACCCCGCTACCCTACCCCGCTACCCTACCCCGCTACCCTACCCCGCTTCCCCGCTCCGCTTCCCCGCTCCGCTTCCTCGCTCCGCTTCCCCACTCCGCTTCCCCACTCCTCTTCCCCACTCCGCTTCCCCACTCCGCTTCCCCACTCCGCTTCCCACCGCTTCCCCTGCCACCCCATTCCGCCACCCCCCTCCGCCACCCCACCCCGATCCCCACTCCACTACCCCACTCCGCCACCCTAGTCCGCTACCTTACTCCGCTAACCCCCTCCGCTACCTCCCCCCTTTACCGCACGCCACTACCCCACTCCACTACCCCACTCCGCCACCCTAGTCCGCTACCTTACTCCGCTAATCCCCCTCCGCTACCTCACCCCTCTACCGCACCCTACTACCCCCCCCCCCCTTCCCCCTCCGCTTCCCTCCCCCCCCCCCCCTCCCCTTCTTCCCCCCTCCTCCTCCCGCTTCCCACCCCACTCTCCTCGCCGCCCCGCCGACATGCAGCCACGCGCCGAGGCTTATAAGGCGTCGCTAACAAGAGCGACACCTCCCCCGCGCCGCCCCGGGGCTCGAAGCCGCCAGCGTGCACCTGCAGCCGCTCCGGCTCCCACAATGCCCCGAGAAAGCGGCGAGAAAACACGCTTCCAGCGCGGCCTTGTCACTTTGTGCTCGCGCCCCTGCCGCCGCCACCGCTCCTTTTGCTTCTGATGCATCCGCTTTCGCTGACTTTTTCCGCCTTCACCCCAGCCTCAATTGACAATATTGTGCATCCGTTTCTGTCGTTTTTTTCTCACTTTCATCGCCTTCAGTTTCCGTTCTTATTGACAACTCCCGCCCCGCCCCACCTCGCTTCATACTCCCGCTCCTCCTCCCCGCTACCACCCCGCTATCCATCCCCGCTACCCCCCCCGCTCCATCTTCGCGCTCCGCCTCCCCGCTTCCCCATCTCACATTCTCATCCCGCTCACCCACCTTCCGTCACCTCCTCCTTATCCTTGTACATTGCTGCCTCCAGCGAACGTATTTTCACCGTTTCCTCTTCCGTTTGGACCATGGGCACATACATCCCCTCTATCATTTGTTCTTGAATGGCACTCTATAAACATCATCTCCGTTTCCACCACCATCAACCGAGGGTTGCTGCTGGGAATCCCAAAGAAGCAGGAGAACGCGAGAAGCAGAGAACCAGTCTGCGATCACCTACAGATGCAACAAAGTCGGCCTCCGATATGCTCTCCAGATAGCCGGCATCTTCGCCTTTCCCGCTTAACAGCCGTAATGGCGCATTCAAGAAATGCAGCGGCGTATTGGCAGGCTGCTGCCGCCGCCTGCGCCTGACGAATGGCGCCCCTTTGCGCGCGCCTGCCATTCACCGTCCGTCATTACTCCGGAAGGCGCGGGCGAAGAAGGGGAAGAAGTGGTCACGGGGCAACGGTCGGCGACGCGCAGCCGAGCGCCACGGACAGTGAGAGATGCGCGGGCTGCAGAGCTCAATAGACGACTCTGCTGGGCACAGGTCGGTCACTACATATATATATATATATATATATATATATATATATATATATATATATGGCTTGATTTTTGGTGGAACACAACAGAACAGCATTCCGGTACCTTAGAAATATTAAAATATATAATAAATATATAACTGGATCTATTAACTACTATTTAATTTGGGGCGCGTTTCGGTACTTATTTTTTTTAGAAATCTCTCTCTCTCTCTCTCTCTCTCTCTCTCTCTCTCTCTCTCTCTCTCTCTCTCTCTCTGCTGTGATCCCGAATTCGATTCCCGGTCAAGGCAAAAACAGAGCTGTACTTTCCTTTAAAATCTCCCAGTTTCCGTAGCTCTGTGACGAAGGAAAGCTCAAGCAGGCAGATCTTGCTAGTTACGGTGAAGAGAATAGGTCATGTTCGCCTCATGTCACTCTTAACTTTAAGCATGGGAATTTAACTAGGTCCAGGCATGGGGAAAACCGATAGGTGGCCAGCAAAGTTGGACTATCGACCCATTAACGCCATATACATATATATATATATATATACTATATATATATATATATATATATATATATATATATATATATACATATATATGTTGGTGTATACAAGAGAGGTTAAGTCCCACATCGTGCAACCGATTTCCGTGGCAGTCAGTTGGCATATCTACGTGTTTTTTCACCCAGAAAGTTCGAGTGCTGCTAATTTGGTTGTAACTGCTCTAGATGGCGCAGTAGAACAACAGTAAATATTCAAGTCAAATGCAACCCGCAACACTCGGCAGCTTTGTTTATCTATATTGTTAAATAACTCCTGAACGTACAGTTCTAGGTCATTAGAGACAAAAAGTTAGTGGCCGAAGGCTTAAAAAACGCTTTTCACACAGTAATGTTCCGGTTGAGATCTTCTTAAACGTTCTATTACATTTTTGTTGGTCCGGCGCTTTGCGATATCACCCCACCTGCTCAGAGACGTGCAGGATCTGTAATTAAATGTGAATTAAAGGGACAGAGACAGAGAGAAACACACAGACGCGGACAGAGAGAGAGAGAGAGAGAGAGAGGGGAGAGACGGGGAGAGAAAGAGTCGGAGAGAGAGACGGACAAAGAGAGTGAGAGAGACGGAGAGAGACAGGGAGAGGGAAGAAGAAAGAGGGAGATGAGCAGAACAACATCAGCGGGGTTGCACTATTAGTGTATAACGTTCATAGGTAAAGGGCGGATTTTATTACTTTAAACATCGTCAAAAATGACCCATACAATGCTATTAAAATGTTTTTAGTGTCCTAAGGGAACAGAAAATGAAATAAAAATTTCATTCCAAATCACCAGATAAACTACTGAATCTGCTGGATTTGTTAATAATATAATTGAGGCTTCTTCAGATCTTACTTTTCTCTTCCTTGACCTATCCTCATACACACACTTCCGCGTTTATCACACACATACACTAGTTAGAGAAAATACCGCAAGCCGACGAGTAGGGCGGAGTCAGATTTCGCTATCCGGCGAGGGATGATTCGATAAAAGTATGCACTATATTTACGGGAATGACAGTGGTCGTTGACGTGCCAGGAATCGCTGATGAATATTAATAATAATAATAATAATAATTATTATTATTATTATTATTATTATTTAATATTATTATTATTATATAAAATAAAAATTTTCTTACGATATGGGCTGTTTGCAACAAAACTGCGCGGTTTCCCATGTTTAGAACGTTTTTGGGTAGTTTAAGTTCTGTTAAGTTTTTAAGGACGTTTTTACTGAGCAGGCCTTCCGCGGATATCACGAGTGGGTATGTTTTGGTAGCAGGCGGGGGCGGCGGGGCGGCGGGGGCAGACGCGTGCGTAACGGCGCGGCGTCTACCTTTCCCGCCCTCCGCACGCGTCCGTTTTTACGCGCCCCGAGCGCAAACACCTGTTACATTGTAGCCGACTGGGTCGTGGACGGGGAAGCCGGAGAATTTTTGCGCGTTCCCGTCAAGTTTTTACTCAAAGTTGGTACAAACCCGTTGCATTATTTAGTACCTTGTTATTTGAAGAGATTTAAAATAATTCCCTTTCTGCTGCTAGTTACTTGCTGGCGACATGTTGAGATTGGAGATGATGGTTTGCCGCTTCGAATGGTAATGCAACTATTATCACATAAGGACTATTGGATTCTTGTTGCCCATTCATCTCCAATGGAGTCAAGCTGGATGTTCATGGAATATTCAATGTCAGTGCTTTATCAGTTTACCACTTGTCCTTATTTGACGTGATGAATATATTGTACCTCGTAGGATAATCCACGACATCCGTGAATAAAATGCGGGACGTCAAGAAATAGGAAATAGTGAAGTAGAATTAAATATGCCTAGATATTTCAACACATTCTCAATATTTATTCTTTATTACTACGAAAAAAAATTAATAACTTATTTCTAACTTTGCTTAACCGCATAAACGAGTAAGTCAAGTTCCATGGGGGTAAATTAACAAATAATGAGGACTTTCATTTCAGCTTCTATTTTACTAGAGATCAGCTATCGGGGACCCGAATAACATTGAAAAATGAGGAATGAGGTCGGAAAGTTGTATTACTACGAGAATAAGCTCAATTATCATCTTTAACTTTCTTTTCTGCAGCAAATAATATATGATCAGTTGTTTGAATGCCTTTCAAATCAAGGCCGTCGAGATCTGCTACCATTTACGAACAGAATGCGTAAAATAATTCAAAAGCTTCCACTCACAGATCCCGTTTCGTGAGTTGGGCTTTTGTTTCGATGAAATGTAACTTCATTGGCTTGAAACCGCTTCGTCTTACAAATACTCATAACTCTCATCAAACAAGAGGTGCTAATGCAATTTTAACCTATTCAAGGACCTATATTTAAAGATTAATATTATTCATTTTTATAAGTGTGAACACCAAATCTCTTCACGAATAAGACGTATCATTAATCAATGGTTCACATTTGTATAAACTGGATGGTTTTCATACTCGGCATTCTTAAGGGCTTTTGTATGAACTAGAGTCTGGAAATGTGGAGCCTCTACAGAATACTTAGCCACAATTGTGTAGAAGGACTACAAATCAGTCTCTTAACATTAAAATTATCTAGATATACAGATAGACAAAATGTAATACTTAACAGAAATTTAAAATCAGGTTCATGAATTCAGTGAAAGGTATTTCGGATATTAGAGTCCTCTGTAAATGGTATTGTTTACCTATATCTGAGACGCTTTAATATTCTTTTCCGAATCACTTCCAACTATAGATATTATAACTTTTCAGGATAAGAAATATAATTGCATTCACTGAGCGTGTGAAGAATTATTAGATTAACAATCTCATAATTAAAATTGCGATATGTATATAAATAAAAGTTTATAATTTTTGTATTAAGCAATATTTCATAAAATAGTTTGCAGTGGGCCTAAAGAATTCCAGTTAAACAATTACGTACACATGCAGAGTACGTAGAACGTCAATAATTGAAACAAAAAAGATATCAAAAAATTTTATTGTAGAAGAATAACGAAAATCAGTTACTAACAAAGAGTCGATGAAATATGAAATAAATCTAAAGAAGTAACAACCTATTTTCAGGAAATATTTTTTTGTATCATGTGAATCAAAACAATGCGTTTAAAAATAAAGGTATGAACGTTCATGTTACGGGAAGGAGAGAGAGAATCGGAAAACCATTAATCCTTGCTTACACAATGGAAGGGAAAATTTTACGATTTTTCTAATTTGCTTGCACTGTATATAAAGAACAGAAAATTTCAAATAATCAGTATTTTTGGTTCAAAACTTCGAAAATTGATACTTTAGGAAGCCCCGTTTATAGCCTGGCTGTATGAATGGCAGTAGCAGTTGCTGGGAGTTACAAGTTATGCAAATGAAGGGTAAATTTATTGCTTTCAGTCTCTGAAGACGGGCACACGAAAACACGAGAACATGTCCGCTATAATCCACACTTTGGATTCAACAGTGTTTGACTAGGACACTCATAACATTTCATCACCTGAATTGACTTGTCTCCCCAAAGTCTCCTCTTTAGAACATAATGGACTGGTTGACCTTGGTTTCATTATCGATGCCATTATTTTAGTGAGTATATTTTAAAATTCGGGTACACATAACCACTAAATGTAGAAATTTACGAAATCTTAATTTATTATGTTATTAATTATCTTCTATTTTTATACATTGCAAACGAGCACGTAGAATTTATGCGACAAGTTAATTACTATTACTAATCATTTGTTATTTTATTGCATGTGCAACTTGCTAAATGTTGAATTTATGTATTAGTTTGGCATCCATTGTTACAAAACGTGATGGTGCATAACTTGGCTTGAGTATAAGATACTCCGTCGTGTTAAGCTACGAAGAAAAACTTCGAAAACGACTTGTCAACTCGAGCGTGCTTGTACTTTATGGGAGAATGTATGATGGAGTATCTTCACGTGATTCTACAGCGGTTGCTTTGTTTGGAAGGCGGGAAGAAGCAACAGAGGATCGAGAGCTGTGAACACAGCAGAAACTTACGATTATCGTGCGGTGGAGCTCCAACGAGTTAAACGTGGGGTGGGTGTCAGAACGGTGGCTATATTTACGCGGTACGCTGTATTGCATGCCATCATCTCGGCACCAAAGGAAGTTTGATTTGTGGAGATACATCTTTTCCAAGATATTGTTTCGCTCTCGTACGCCATTTTTTTTTCCTGCGAGCTGCTTCAGCAAATCAGATTTATTTGTCTGCATCTTTGCATATTACAATGAGAGGCCAAAAAATTGTTCTTTATAGGGCCTGTTACGCTGTATATTCCGCCTTAAGAGGTTGTGCTGCTGCCACAGGCGGACGCGCATACACGCGAGGGGCGGGCTGCGCGGCTGGAAAAAGCCGGTGCGTGAAATACGCGCGCAGATATATCGGCAATCTGCCGCGAGGGCCAGCGGAGCGAAGAGGCAAGAGGATGACGAAGGAGGTGCGGGATGCCGGGGGACGGCGAAGTGCAAAGGAGGCTGCGACGGTTGGTAACAACAGACGGAACTTTAGAGGCGCTGGCAGAGGATGCACGAGGAAAAATGCAACGCCGCTGCAAGGGCAGGGAGAAAGTACTGGAGCCAAGAAACGGCAGCAATGCTAGTGATGAAGAAGAAAGAATTAGAAAGAAGGAAGATAAATTAATCGATTATTTCGTGCACCCGAACGCGTCGACTGCTATGGTCATTAGTGTCTTAAGTGTAGTGTATGTTTTTATCACGGGAAGGGGAGTTGTTTCTTGCCCACTGGACGGCGAGATCCAGCGCCGACCTACTATTATATTGCTTTGCCGGTTTTCCCCATTCCGGTATTTCCCAACAACGGGTCAACGCCACATCCGGAACGAGCTAAGCTCCCGACGTATGTGGTAGTGAAGTACATGTATGTGTAAGAGGAAAGGATAAGACAATGTAGGAAAAAGAAAGTTTGATACCGGTCCTTCGCCCGTTTCTTAGGGTACTTGCTCAGGCTTCGCCTGGTGTTGATTGGAGAAACGCCGGAAAACTACCTATCAGAGCAGCCTAACTCTAGAATTCTCCTCCAGACAGCGGCTGAATTCGACCTAGCTATGCAGCTAGTATTGAAAATACTACCACTCTCAGGACTCCATTTGGGTGATGACTGGGAAGAATCAAATAGAGACATTCACTACCGATTACGAAGGTCGACCTTACCCTTGAAGCTTAATAGCAGAATACGATATGCTATGTCTAATAGCATACGACTAGGGTACATTTAACGAGTGGAGGGAGGATGTTCTTTAGAGGAAATAAAAGATATTCGTGGGAAGAAGACAATACACAAGATATGTTGGAGTTCATGATAAGGCAGAGTTAATAAACTCCGGTAAAATGCAGCGGAATCACGTGAGCGAGGTCGTACGGGGTTTGTGGCCTGCGTGTTGGACACACGAAGTCCGGAGAGCCTGCTCCGCTGCTAGTAAATAAAGAAATTTAGCGTCTCGATCCGGATTTCCATAACAGCGGCCATAAGACCTGCAGTTTGCCGAGCTGGGCGGCGCGACTCCATTGTTACGAGGAGGCTTTTTGCAGCGATTTATGGAACGGGCCGCAAGGCGCGCTGGCATCGCGCCGCTTGCATAAACAATGGCGGCGCGGCCCTCGTTACAAGGTGCGGTTGCCATCGCCTCCGGCCCAGTCCCGGGGAAGAAATAAAATTAAACGAAGAGCTGGGGAATTGCAAGCGAAGCGGGCTGCATAATGAGCTTCTCACTTTCTCTGCGTGTTGGATGTGAAATTTAAGCTACAAGAATTTAACGATCGAGATTTCGGCTAATAATCGACGATCTCGGTGATGAATGTTTCAACTGTTGGTCTGTCGAAGAAGTAGGTGTTTCTGGACAAGTGCACCTGGCTGGCGGTAGCAAAAAAGCGGTGCGAAGACTTTTTGCCGCCACCTCAAAGAGACCCGACCTGCCTTGATTTCTCGCACCGCTTCCCACGGGTCCTCATAACCACTGCGATGATGGATGGCGCCAAGTAGCTAACGCGTGTTCCCAAATGTTTCCTCTCAAATCTGAAGATTACAGCACGATAATGGGCGGGGACTCAATATTTCATGGCGGGAGACTACTGCATGCCACCGCATTACTCACTTGTTTATTCTGCAAATCTCGCGTTTGGGACGTTCTTCACGATACCGCCAGCCCATCCACCTGCCTACAGAGCGGCCTAGACGCGCCCTGGTTCGTCTGCATTCCCTAACGTGTTGTGGATCCACCCATCACCCAACATTCCTCAACATCACCCAAGATTCCTCCTTCCATCCAATCCGATCGTTTCTCCTTCACCCGCCCATTCGCCTAGTCATCCATTCGCTCGTGTAAACCCTACATCCTCTCAATTCATTCCCTCCCTTGTCTCCCTGGGATTTCACATCCTTATATGTCCAGTCCTCAGTCCCCTCCCATGTTTAGCTCCCAGATTTCTCCCGCTTGCCTTCCCGGCCGGTTGCCGTAAATCTGCCCCCGCCCAGGCCGATGCTCGGATGATTTACCTGCTCTCCGCCCGCGCAGAAAGCGTAAAATGAATTACAAAGGCGGTCGCGAGAGTGCGCGCGGGGGCGGGTGCAAGCGGGCGGCTGGGCGCGGCCGCCGGATTGACACGAGGAACAGGCGTTCGCGCCCCGCCACGCCACGCCACGCCACGCCACGCCGCGGCGGGAGTGCCTCCACTATCGCCTCCTACGTTCAAAACCTCGCTCTCCCTTTTATGACGTCACCGCTGCTGAGGTGCAATGTGATGCGACGATTTTGGAATATCCAAGTTACATTCACACGAGTGAGTACGTAATTTATAGGAAGTGATGGTGTGAGCGACTTAGGAATTGATGGGTTAAGTAGAACAAGGTGTTCCCCCAGTTTTTTGTGAAATGGAGTTCTTGGCATTAAATTAAAACTTCAAATATTTTTATTTTATTCTAATATATTATGTGAGTGTACTGTGTTTAAAAGTTTAAAATATACGACGTTATATTATAAAAGTTCTAGTAAAACTCTCAATATTCCAGAACTAGGTCATTGTGGGAGGTCTTTCCTATCCTGCTGAGCCCTTTCTTTATTGAAACTCTATTTCTGCACATTTCGTGCCCTAACTGTAATATTAAAAATAACTTCATCGTATAAATATAATTAAATTGATATCTACAAGCTTTACCGTATAAGTATAATTAAATATTAAAAATAGGGAGGTTGTACTCTATTGTCTGCAGTCACAATATATAACCTTGTACATCTCAACGATCTCACGTCTTTAACTTTACCTACGAGTAGATTTTGGATGGATATATTTGATCTACTTAGGGTTTACCACCCGGTGGTATATTTCTAAGAAGAACTATAATGTATATAAAACTAATATTACTACAATAAGACACATTAACATAAGAAAATCAAACGATCCAACACAAGGCGTGTAACTCAAATATATTACATCTATATTTTACATCATTATTGTTTCCTAAATGTATTACACTTTCACGCCCAATCACAATGCTTCAGCAGGTAAATTGTAAAAGTCAGTTATTGTTCGATTTGCAAAGAAGAATTTCATAGTGTCTGATCCCAGCATTCGAGAACGAATTTTGAAATTATAATCCCTCTACTTAAATACGTCGGATTCAGTAGTCTTCTCCGAATTTCCTTCCATGCAGGGAATATGTCTTATATAAGCACGGAATTAATTCATTTTGAGCGAGCCACAGCAATTTTTCGGACCTTTTCTGAATTTAGCCTAGTCGGAAGGGATTTCAGCCTAGGGCCCCGTATTCTAAAATAGAGCACAGAAGTGAAGTGTATTTCTAGTTCATATTCACGAGTGCTGTCCGCATGACGTCATAAGGCCCACTAAGAGAGCATTCAGCCGATCATGGGGGAAGAATGAACATAGATATTTGTGAAATAATAATCATCTTTTTATTGTATATTTTATTTTAGTGATTGGTTGGTAGTGATTCCGGGCGCGTCAACAGCTTAGGTCATTATTCTCGTAAGTGTAGTGCATGATTTTTCATTGCGAGATTGCGATGACCTTCCCCTGTCTGATGCTGAGATCCGGCGCCGACCTACCGTCAGCTTCCCCCTAACCAGGACTCTCCCGCCAGAGGGGCACCGTCCTAGCCCGGACAAGCTCTAAGCTCCCGACCGGTCTCCCGGAATGTGTGGTAGTGTAGTGCACGTTAGGGTACGTATGTAATAAGTGGTGAAGGTTAGCACAAGGAAGAGGATAGATCGCGCGCGGCCTATGACCCGTTTGTGAGGGTACTGCTCCAGCATTAGCTTGGTGTTTATCGGAGAAACCACGGAAAACTGTCGATCAGAGCAGCCGGCCACCAGAATTCTCCTCCAGACAGTGACTGAATTCGACCTAGCTGACAAGCTAGGGAGAACCTCCTGGTCAGAGGGACTGTGCGACGACATCTGTCGATGATTATAGTGTATAGTGTATGGCGTATTAAAGAAGGTAACAAATTTCTTCTCTAGGCCTTTAGGGGGACCATGGTCTACATGCCCCCGCTCCCCCTGAATCAGCCAACTCTCAGAGGAGAATTCTAGCGGCCGGCTACTCTGATCGGTAGTTTTCTGTGGTTTCTCCGATCAACACCAGGCGAATGCCGAAGAAGTATCCTAACAAACGGGCCACGGACCGCGCGTGATATTTCATTCATCTCCCTTGTCCTATCTTCTCCCCCTTACACACACACACACACTTACCCTAACATGCACTACACAATTACATATTCCGGTCGGAAGCTTAGAGCTTGTGCCGAGTGGGGCGGTGCCCCGCTGGTGGGAGAGTCCTGGTTAGGCAAAAATCCCGCTAATGGACGGTAGGTCGGCGCCGGATCTCGCCATCTGGTGGCGAAAGATCACCGCAATCTCCCAATGAAAAATCATACACTACACTTACGGGACTAATGACCTAAAGCGTTGACGCGCCCGGAATCACTAACAACCAACCAACCGACAGTAGGTCGGTGTCAGATCTCGCGATCCAGCGGGGGAAGATCACCGCCATCGCACGACGTAAAACATGCGCACTTACGGGACTAATGACCTAAACTGTTGACGCGCCCGGAATCACCAACAACCAATCAACCACCCCTGGATCAGCCACTGAGATATACGCGCGTAGCCCTTGAGCGCGGGGAGACGGCGCTCGCGAGCGACCGGGCGGTGGACGCACGGCTGTCGCCGGGCACGTGATTTGTGGGCGCTCGCTACGTTTATTTCATTGCGCGCGTTGTTTTAACAGACGCCACGGCGCGGCGCGGCGCCCTTGCCGGGAAGGGCAATTACTTTCCGTCTGGAGCCGCGAGAGCCGGCGCTCATGCGAGCCGAGCACCGCGGGAGGAACAAGGCACTCAGAGTGCGGTAAGCTACATATTGGGGCAGAGTGAAAAATAAAACTAGTGGTGCTAAATCAGCACGTACTTTCTCCCCCGTATTTTCATGCAAAATTACGCGATAAGTACTCAAATTTTGGAAAAATTCTACATGGCCTTATTTGAAAATCTGTCTTTAAGTGATTGAATTGAATTGAATTGAATTTGCCTTATTTTACGTGGCGAGACTCAGGCCATGAGGCCTGCTCTTCCGTCTGACCACGCAAATTTCGTTACACTCCTTTCACTAACCATGCACGAAAGAAGGTATTACTTGGGCGACGAAACAGGCGATTTTAATTCAGCTCAGAGGCATCATTTAGGCTTGAGGATCTTTTACATGCAGTAAATGTACTAACATGGGACAGCCGGTCTTTAAGGGATGGATTTTATTGAGGGAAAACTCTATATCTTAAATAGTTTAGTTCTAGGATGGCGCCGAAAAATGTTTAACTTTTGTAATTTTCGAAAAATTAGGATTTTTAACGCACGTACCATTTTCTTAAACGTCTTTCACACTATGCAACAAAAAAAATTAATAAAAAACGATGAAACCAATTTTTGGAAAATTATGAAAGTGTCCCGGAGGTTTCATGTAAAGTACCCCAAAATCAAAATATAGGTTTCAAATTCAAGGGGCAGCGAGATTACGAGATTGATTGATGAATATCAATTTCGGAGAAAATCAACTGAACAGTTTAGCCGCTAGCGTTGTTCACAGACGGACGGACAGACCGTCGTTTTGCCGTCATTCGATTTTTCAGTATCAAGAACCCATGGATTCTGGCTATACCACGTGTTATATGATATTTTTCTAAATTTAACATATGGAATTATCCACTTTTTACTAGGGTTCAGTAATTAGAAATTTTCTGCCGAAAATTCCCCTTTTTTCGCGCAGCATTACATAACTTTCTTTACTTCGTAGGGAGAAAGTAAAAATCATGATGTGACCTTCACTACTTTATATGTTCTAATTTCTATCCCGTCCTTCGTAAGGGGAGATAGTCTTACAATCGTGCGCAAAATTTTTGACAGAAAAGCACTTCTACTGTGCCCTGGTAACGAAAAAGTGGATAAATCTTTTTTCATTATGTTCCATCTAGTAAATTCCTTCCTCTAATACGTTGTGTAGTGAGAATCCCTGGGATCTGATACCGAAAAAATTATTGGCAACAAAAGTGGGATGTCCGACCGTCTGTAGTCAAACTTCAGCGCCAAAACAGTTGAGCGGTTTTCTCCAAAACGATATTTGACAATCGATTTAAATGAACTCGAGACCTTATGTGTTTGAAAATAATATTTTCATTTTGACCATACTTCAAATGAACATTCCAATTTTTTTCCACGGGTAGAACAATGAACACCGAAAATAATAACGCAGGTCTCATTTACATTAATGCGAGAAAGTTTGTGCTATTTAGTGCCACTATTTCTTTAGTCGCACACAGGTTTAGAGAACTAATTGTTAATGTACACAATCGTTTTTTATATGTTTGATGAAAATACTTCCTCTGGATGCCTCTTACTCTACCACATAAATGGGAGAGTAATTGGTACACTCATTTCAAAATCGCAAACTTTAATTTGGAGATGATCTGCCACATGTCAATTATTTATATTCTCCACACACCAAGAGTTTTTGTTTAGAAATTAATTAGAGACTTCTTATCAACCAAATTTCTTGATTTTTGCTTTAAATGAATGGCAGTGTGTAAATTGCATGCTATAATTAATAGTTTTACAGTGTAAACAATTTTAATAAAATCGTAAAATTAATAGAATCAATGTAGATCTTTTTTCTTTTATTCATTACGTCGATTTCAAAACCTGCTACATTATATGAAGTTTGTTGTCTTGGTCGTTTTATTTTGCAAGTTGCAATAGATCTATCAAAAGAAGACAATATTTCAGCGTGATTTTTAAGTTCAGAGAGTATTAAGCGTTTTTAAAATCAGCTTCTCATTAAAAGCGTATTTCAGTAATTCCACTTTCAATGTAATTCAATGTAATTCCACTTTCTTGTGCGAAAACCCCGAAAAAAATTGGAACTTTCGGAATTTTCTAAAATTCAAACATTTCAAGGAAAATGAGATCCGCATCTTAAATGTCTTTCACGAAATTCAAGAACAAGTTTCATAGACAATTTTGAGCAATTTTTGAGAGGAGTTTTAAACTATTGTTGAGGTCCATGTAAAGTGTTCCCGAAAATCAGAGTGTCCTTTTCAAACTCGTAGAGCTCGATGGGCTTAAACACGAGCTCTTGCAGATCGAACGTGGAATATTAATTTTGTAGAAAATCATCTGAATGATTTAGTCGCTAGAGTTGACCACAGATGGTCGGATGGGCATTAGCAGATTTGGTTGATAATATATTTTTCGGTACCAGGGAGCCGCAAAACAAAATTCTGACTACACAACGTTTTAGAGGAATTAATTTACTACATAGGAACAATATGTATCCCCTTTTTGGAGCCAGGGCTCTAAAATATGAGTTTTTCTGTCAATAAATCACAGATTTTTGACGTAGTATCATATTACTTTCTCATAACTACATACGTAGTAAAGAGAGTAAGTAAAAGGTAAGCAAATAGTTTTTGTTTTAAAAAGTTGTCTTGTAGTATTTTGATATGATGATAAAACCAACGCATCATTAAGAATTCATTGGAGTATATTACATTTAGGAATAGCTCAGAGACAGGGATACGAATCTCGAGTCATGATCATTCAAAGTATATGGAACGTATGGAGTTAGGCTCAGAGCTGTCTCTGCAGCGACTATGACCGGGTTCGTGATACGGCGAAGGATGATTTTCGACACTACCTAAGTAGCTTGGCCAAATTCCGTCGCTTTCTGGAGGAGAGAATTCTAGCGGCCGACTGCACTGATGGGTATTTTTGCGTGGTTTCTCCGATGAATATCAAGGCGAATGCCGGGACAGTTCAGTAACAAACGAACCACGGTCACGATTTCCTTCCTCGTCATTGTCCTATCCTATTCCCTTATACACACATACACACACTTATACTCACTTGCACTACATATGTTGGGAGACCAGTCGGGAGCATGGAAATATCATTTATTCAAACATAGCATAAGGATCTCGATTTGGAATCCAAAGCGCTCTACTTCTAATCTCAGAGCAGAGATTATTTTTTCTTTACCTATATTATTTTAAAATATTTAATATTAATATTTTTATTGTAAAAATGACGCAGAATACACCAAGTCTGTTGTCAGAAGTGCCACATTCCCCAAAATTTATGAAATTTGAAAAATCAATACATATCGAATGACCCTTGATTCGATTAGTAATGAAAGAAATGTCTGACGTATTCATAGCAAACTGTCACAATATTATTTTCATTATTATACTACGAGTACCTTACGACTAGACATATTACATATGTTTTAGAGAGAGTAAGTAATATAACAGTAGTAGTTTCTTCAAAGTTACATTTCAATCTTTCTACGCAATTTGAGTGAAACTTGTTCAGATCTGAAAATGTGTCCGATGTTGAATGTAAGTTCTTAAAATGACACTCAAGCGCTTTTGCATTTGTTAGTTTCAGGTTATAATTATTCGGTTGGTTGGTTGGTTGGTTGATTAGTGATTCCAGGCGCGTCAACAGCTACGGTCATGAGTCCCGTAAGTGTAGTGCATGCATTTTCCTCGGGAGATGGTGGTAATCTTCCCCCGCTGGATGGCGAGATCCAGCGCCGACCTACAGACGGCTAGCAGGGTTTCCTCCTAACCAGGACTCTCCCACCAGCGGGGCATCGCCCCAGGCGCGACAAGCTCTAAGCTCCCGACCAGTCTTCCGGGATATGTGGTAGAGTAGTGCATGTTAGTGTAAGGGGAAAGGTTAGGACAAGGAAAGAGGAAGGAAAGATCGCGCGCGGTTCGTGGCCCGTTTGGTAGGGTACTGCTCCGGCATTCGCCTGGTGTTGATCGGATAAACCACGGAAAACTACCGATCAGAGCAGCCGGCCGCTAGAATTCTCCTTCAGACAGCAACTGAATTCGACCTAGCTGAAAAGCTAGTGTCGAAACTCCTACCACCGTCCGGACTCGAAATTATTCGGAGTTGTTTCAAGACGCGTAAAAAGGTTTAGGCGAAGTGCAGGCGGCCGCCCCGCCGGCGTGGAGTGACGTGGAATGGGTCGGAGCGTGGCTTAGTGGAGCGGAGCGGAGCGGGTGCCTCGTCGGTTGTCGACCGTGTCAACATCAGTGGGCCACTCCCACCGGCCCTCGCGCCGGTTATTAACAGTCATGAGCAGCCTCTTAGAACGTTAACAGCTGCTATTCAACTCCGCCTAAATCATTGGCCTTACAGCTGCGTTTATGATGAGCCTAAGTGTTGGATGTTAAAATTTAATGACTGCCTGAAATATAGTTTTCCGACGCGAGAAGCTCAGCTTCGTTCTGAGGAGAGCTGCGATTTTTATAGTCTGTTAAAAAGCAGCTACCGTGTGCTCGCCGATTCGCGTTTGTTTAGCCTCCCGGCGCGTGTGCAGTGTGGTGACGGCGATGGCGGAGGAATCGATGGTGGCGGTGACCATGATGGAAGTTGGGTGTGACTGTGAACTTCAGTGGTGGCTGTGACTTTGATGGTTATTGACGATTCATCGACGCCGAATTTGGATGAAAGAGCTGGTATTCCTAAGTAATGTGTGGAAGAAAAGATTATTACGTCGACAAAGCCGCTAGGGTAAATGAGAGAGGAATGAGATTAAAACGTTGAAGGGAGTGGATGCGATCTAGGCAATAAGGACACCAAAAATAGCAGGAATTGATAATGAAGGTAAAGTTGGTCGGTATAAATGTAAGAGATAGTAAGAAGGGTCAGATATCTGTTGGTCCGCGGAGGTAGAGATGGTGTGGATGGCAGGGGTGTTGAAAGTGGTAGGACAGTGAAGGTTCTGACGGTAAGGTTTATTGATTGGTCACGCTAGAGGCGACAGTAACGACCGTAAAGGCAGTTGTAGAAACAGCGGTGGGAGCCACAGATATACAGAATGGGTAGCATTGACATTATAGTCTTATAGTATATTAGTAACTTGAATCTAGTTTGTTTGCCAGCCACAATCCTTATTTTGAAAAATGAAAACATAATTAAATGATTATTTAATACTTTAATAATTACTGTAAATACTGTGTTATCAAGTAAGAAATTCCGAAATAGTATGATCATGTGACGAACCTCCATGAGAATATTTTTTTTCATTCAGTATAATGAAATGAGAGATATGAAATTTTAAATACCACTTATTTGTTAATTTTGCTCCTAATAATATCGTCTTTCTGAAGTTGTTTGGTCAGAGTTAACTGTTTGAGTAGCTAGTACATCTACTTTTGATTATACAATTATTTAATGTTTGAACTAATTAAGTTAGCTCACATCAAGCGCAAATTGTTTTCTGTGTTACTCAGAAATGCAATATATCAGATATTACGTAGAACGTAATTGAGGTTACGTAATGCCACTGTGGCAATTATTACGAACGCAGGGAAATATTTCGTGAGTTATCCATTAAAGAACGATTAAAAAGTTTAAAATTATACCAATATATCAGATAGTGGTTCACCTTCTTAGGATTATTACTCGTAACCGAAAGAAGTATGAGAATACAACTCAACTATCTTGCACGCACGTACATTTCAGAATCGGGTGATCGTAAGTTGGCGTCTCGTGCATTTTCTCGGCTTTACCGCTACTCCAGCGCTCAAAATAGGCATTTCCAATCTCTGCACTATATCGCTCGTGGGCTGCAATAGTGGCACAACTCTAGAAACATTTTGAGTTAATGCACTATCCAGAATTGCAGATTGGTCTCTCTCGAGGACTCTCTTACAGTAAAGTATTCCACCAAATTGCAGAAGTGTGAATGCAAGAATGATGTATTTTAGTGCAAGGTGAAAACTTCAAACTCATTTACGTCAGTGGTTTACTTCTTACGATTATTAGTCTAACGAAATAAATACGAAAATACAAGTCAACTGCCTTGCACGTACGTACAACACCTCAGAACGGGACGATAGTAAGACGGTGTCGTGCACAATTTCTTGGCTTCAGTACTACCCCACCGCTCAGCATAGGCATTGCCAGTTCATGTACTATATCTGTGGCTTGGTGCAAGAACGACCAATGCCATTTTTTTGTGATGCTCGGTTTGTACGGCCAATGTGTGCTATCTCCGGTTTTTTACCATTGGCCATTACGTTGACCTACCGTTGTTTTGTCATTTATATGGTTTAAGAAAGCCAACCATTCTGTAAAACTTTGTATACTGAAATTTACCCTTCTTGCACCAAGCCGTAGAATATATCTGGTGGGAGACGACGGCAATGCAGCGACAGCAACATCTGAGACAGGGACTGGATCGGACAGGAGATGGCTGTAGCTGCGGAAAGTAAAACACAATGCACCTCTTATAATTTTAATCACTTGTTTTATTTTCTCGCTCTTACTAAGGTAAGAAGAGAAAGTATTGTAATAGTGCGCTGGAGAAAAGCGAATTTTCAAACAAAAAAACCTCTTATTGCCGGGCCCTAGTAACGAAAAAGTTTTACAGACACCAGAAATAGCAGGATTAATTCGTTTGCTATATACAGAAAAAAATCATTTAACGTCATGTTGCCAGAATCAAGATTTTTGTGAGTCCTAGACACTGAAAAATCGATTGACGGCAAAACTGTCCATCTGAGATCAACGCTGGCACCTAAACAGTTCCGCCGATTTTCTCCGAAGTTGACATTCCCCAACCGATCTGAACGAACTCGTAGCTTTGGGAGTTTCAAACGTATATTTCTATTTTTGAGGATTCTTTTTACATGAAGCGAGAATTTACATTTTTATGCATGTGCATGAGTTCGACCCACAGGACACTTCTGTGACGTAGTGGTATGAATGACCGCAAGCTAACTGAGGATCTGAATTCAGTGTCTCAAAGCGTAAAAATTATATTTGCTGGTTGAAAATATTTTTGCAGGTTTATGTAGTAGTATACTACAGCGGAGCAGTTAGAAATAATGTGAGGAAGTACGTGCATTTATAGTACCACTGGTTTGGAATTGTGCCACCACTGCCGCCCACGAACGATATATTCGTGGCGGAAGCCGACAGCGATGCAGCAAAGCAACGGCTGAGGCAGAGGAGCATTAGCGGTTTCTTTGGGTGTGCAAGTCGTGTGTCAACGCCCAAGGACATAAAACAAATCACTTTTTTTCTTTGAGTTTATTTAGAATTTTTATTTACACGGTCTTCCGTGAGGTTGGCGTCATAGATCGGCACTAGTTCGTCCATGCAACGCATGAAGTGCGCGAGCGCAGCTCAGGCCGTTGGCGAATGCCTCCAACGTCTTCAGGTCGAATCGAGAGGCGGCAGCGCATGCGTGCGACGTCCCACCACTCGAGGACGAAAGCGTGTCAAGGCGTTGGATCTTTACTTAACGGCATGCTGGAGAGCGGGCGTCCGTGATCGTACTATTCTCCGTTGCGCTTTGCCGTCTTAGGGATACTCATGGATTTAGTGTTATATTGTGATAAGGATAGTGAAAAAGTGGAAGAATAATTTTAAATAATTTAACAACCTCCTGAAGAGTGGGTGTCCGTGATCGTGATATTCTCCGTTGCACGTTGCCGTTTTTAGCGACACTCGTGAAATTAGAGTTATATTGTGATAAGGATAGTGAAAAAGTAAAAAAAAAAATAGTTTTAAACAATTGCCTTCCTGCCCTGTCGTATGAAGAAAAGAAACAAGTAATTAAGTAATGAACGATCGTGTCATTACCTGATAATTTCAGAATTTAATTTTTAAAACGAGAACCGAAGATTGTGAAAAGCGTCGAGCATGTTTTTTATTTTCTTTAAAGTGTATTATTCCAATCTTTGCATTGGAAAATACCACATCGTCATTGTTGTTATTTTGCGACTATCTTTCCCTCATTCTTCCAACGTTTTAATTTAAAACACGTAAGGATTTTAATTTCATAATTCAATTTTACTCTAAATTTGTAAGCGAAAAGGATAGTGTGGGACCGGGAACGGTAGCTCAGTGTAGCAACTGATGTCATTGCAGCGCCTCTGACCGGGAGGTCCTCGGTTCGAGTTGTGACGGTGGCAGGATTTTCGACACTAGCTTTTCAGCTAGGTCGAATTCACTCGCTGTCTGGAGGAGAATTCTAGCGGCCGGCTGCTCTGGTCGGTAGTTTTCCGTAGTTTCTCCGATCAACACAAGGCGAATGCCGGAGAAGTACCCTACCAAACGGGTCACGGACCGCGCGCGATCTTTCCTTCCTCTTCTTTGTTCTATCCTCTGCCCTTACACATACACACACAACCATGCACTACACTACCACATATTCCGGGAGACCAGTCGGGAGCTTAGAGTTTGTTCCGGCTGGGGCGGTGCCCCGCTGGTGGGAGAGTCCCGGTTAGGGGAATCCCCGCTAGGCGACGGTAGGCCGGCGCCGGATCTCGCCATCCAACGGGGGAAGATCACCGCCATCTCCCGAGAAAAAATAGCACTACACTTACGGGACTAATGACCAACGCCGTTGACGCGCCCGGAAACACGAAAAAATCAATCGATAGTGTGGGGGTTAACACTGCCCTTCACTTCCAACGCCCTAGGTCCAGAGTGAGGAGGCGGCCATGTCCTCTGAGAGGAGATGGCGGTGGCGGAGGGAGCGCCGGGCGATCAGCGGTTGCCGCCGCAGATTGAGTTACGAGCTCGGTGCGGTGGCACGGCGGCGCGTGACCTTCCCAGTCTTGTCCTTTTACGAGGATCTAAAAATATTGGCGTGCGGTCGCGTGGATATGCAGACCAGGCGGTGCATGGCGCAGGTGAGGACGGGAGGACGCGGCGGACGTGTTGGCGTGGTCGTAAAGAGCTCCCACGAACGGTGCAGTGGGAGAGTTGATGCGGATGATCAAGAGAGGACATTTGAACAAATATACTGGAATTAGTTTAAATTATTTTTATTTTTTAATATTTAAACATTACATAAGCATTAATAAATTACAAACAAAATACCAAAAACAATGGTTTTCTGTAAATAAAATGTGTTAAAAGTATTCAAATTGTACTGAAATATGTTTCTTCTTGACTTTTTATGTTTGTTTCCTTCAATTGTGTCCTATAAATGTGATAAATTTCACGAAAGATTCTTGTGCGAACAATTGTAGAAACTTAAAACAAGAGAAATTTCCGTCAGTGTTCCTTTCCGTCAGTGTTACCTAATGTTCATTAAAATTCTTTAAAAGGTCTCCTTTTTATAAAAATATGTTTTGATTCAAGCTTTTTAAGAGGGTGAAAGTGGAGATTCGAATTGTTTCTTATATGCCAAAGTTATAGACATGTTCTAGAAGGTGTTCAAATGTAAACGAAGAGAAAATAATCTTATACCCAATTCCAACCGTTAAGGTGTGTGTGTGTGTGTATGTGTGTGTGTATATATATATATATATATATATATATATATATATATATATATATATATATATATATCGGTGTATATAAGGTATATTATATAAACTAAGCAAGTGATGAATTCTAGCAATAACAAGGAACATTAGGTCCCGTACAATACCAATGAGAACAGGCCGAATCCACGGCTTAAAAATTGATTTTATTGACGTATTTTTGCTAAATTACTTGATTGAAACATCAATTAACAATCACGTTTAATAATTTCAATAAAAATGTTTCATTTTCAAGATATACAATAGAAAACAACCTTTAGCGGCAATACTTGTATTTAACAAAACCTATTACAATTTTGTGTCATTAAAAGGACGATGTATATTCAAAACATAGAAATGTAGTTAATTATATTACACTCAGACTTTAAATACCACAATTAGTTTCAAAATGCATTCTCAACATTCAGTTTTTAAGTTCTAGTACCCTTTCTTTTACAAAAAAACAAAGACGGTATAATAACTTAAATTCTAGCAAACACTAGAAAAAACGTCTTCATAATTTGAACATAAAGTATATTACAAACAATATCAATGATTTTCGGCATCGATAGTAACAAACTTATAAGGAAAAGAGTCATCAGTAAATTTCTGAATCATCCTTCTCTTCGTAATAAGATTAACAACCACATAGGGAAAATTAGTTTATTGACTTGGAAAAGTTCTGTGACTATTTTATGGTAGAACTCCTTCCCAGCATCTCCCTCACTGTCCTCTACCCGTCCTGCTCAGAGAGGCCATTAAGCGTCCTCATAGGTAACATCGGGACTTAAGAAACAAGAGGAATTCCCGCTTGTGAAACCTCCCGGGAAGCCATCAATACTTCCCCTAAGGGCAGTGACCCACGTTGTTCCCGCTCGATCCCTTTTAATTCCCCTCCGTCGCTTCCCCCGCCCGGCGCCGGTCGTTTCCCAGGCGGCCGATTCGTCCGCGGGGGCGCTTACGTGTCGGCCAGCCGCTCCCCGCGCGCCCAAAAGGAGCAAAAGGCGATGCGCGGGATTCCTGCGCGTTTTCTCATGCAAATCTGAGTTGCGGCGGCCGACGCCTCGTCAAAGGTGGCGCACGCTCCGGCAGCCT
The DNA here is from genome assembly GCA_964035755.1 of Teleogryllus oceanicus. Classification (NCBI taxonomy): domain Eukaryota; kingdom Metazoa; phylum Arthropoda; class Insecta; order Orthoptera; family Gryllidae; genus Teleogryllus; species Teleogryllus oceanicus. The sequence goes on from CAXIVR010000014.1 coordinate 10,287,373, forward strand.
GCGCCGCACCGCACGCGTTCCACCAAGCGTTTCGCCCTACACGTTGTCCCCACACGTTTCCCCTCGCGTTTCTCACCGCACGTTGTCCCCACCTGTTCCCCCTCGCGTTTCTCACCGCACGTTGTCCCCACACGTTTCCCCCTCGCATTTCTCACCGCACGTTGTCCCCACGCGTTTCTCACCGCACGTTGTCCCGCACGCGTTTCCCCCTCGCGTTTCTCACCACACGTTGTCCCCACACGTTTCCCCCTCGCGTTTCTCACCGCACTGTCCCAACGCGTTTCCCCTACACGTTTCCCCCACGCGTTTCTCTCCCACTTTCCTCCCACATCTCCCCCACGCGTTCTCCGACCCTTGTCCCCCGCCCCGTGTCCCCTCTTCTGTAGACATTTGCATATCTTAATGATATTGTTTATTGGGAATTGCAGCAAGATGCTTTTCCTACTTCTCAGAACATTATTTTTCACACACTTTAATTTGTACAGATTAACAAATGAACAATTATTATTGAAGTATATATAATAATTTGTTGCAAATAATTAGACAATATAAAGAGATAATAATTAATAGTTAAAATTATTATACAATGTGTACTACTATATAATGTTATTGTAATGACGTAGATTAATTATAATTATATTAACTATTAATACTATTATTATTTATTATTATTATTATTATACTTTTAATTTTTTTGTTTTCATGTATTAAGCAAATTATTTGCCCAAGAAATTACTCATCAAAAATAAAAAAATGTATTAAAATATTACCCCCAAAAGTATTCCCATCAACTGATCCATACAAGGGGCCAGTGGTTATACCGAGAACTTCTGTTTACAACTGAAAGTTGTAACGCATACGTAGATCCGGGACGAAGACGTTAACCTATTTCTTGATAAGTTCCGGATCGAATCACCTTTCCGGACACGACCGCTCAATTGTCTGCCCCCGCCGCTCTTCACCTTTACGGAGGCGCATAAGCAGATGCGAAGGCGGGTTATAACCCTCTTATTTACTATACGGCCCTATCAGAAAGCGTTGAGGAACGTTTATTTAAAAAAGAAGGTCCCTCGTCTGACGTATGCTAATACCTTCTTACGTATTAATCACGAGTTTATAGCGCTATTAATTTGACACTAAGTCCCGTAAATAATGTTCGGTTTTTGTTATAATCTTGTTTCGTATGATAATGCGGAGCGCTGACTCAAGAAAGTATATTTGCGATGATACAGATCATGGTATCGGTCATTACCGATAGGAAGGCCTGAATTGTAACTCAATTCAAAGGTTCCCCTGAAGGGGTATTCACACTCGTTAAAGGTCGGTCGTTTAAATTTATTTAATTTTTTTTGGTCTTCTTTGGGGGCTCTCTTACTATCGATCTATATTAATTACTGGAACATTTACAGAGGCAGAACATGATAAATTTGGCTCACGGAACGTGTAAGTATTTTTTGGAGAGGAATATTAAGACGTAATTAACATATCAGAGAAGCCGAACGAGGTTGGGCATCCGTGGTATTCAATAGAAAATGCGATAAACGTTAAACTTATTTCAAACATCATTTTCAATTCCTCAAGATCTAATACAGCTGGTTTGAAAAATGAAATGTCCAAAGGAATTATGCATAAGTAATATGAAGCAAATTATTCCCATTAGTTTCTGAAGAGTAGGCTTACACAGTCATCTTTGTACCTAAAAATTTGTTCATTTTGTTTAGCCGTCATTCATTTTGAAGACATGTGATGTTATTTTATTATCACGACTACATTTAATAACTACATATTCCAGTTCACTATTCAACATAAATTGCTTAAAAAATTATGAAACACAAAAGTGGAAATCAACAAAAACAGTTTCCGGTGTTAACTGCACTCCTTTAAATCTATTGTATGTATTTTGAAGTGATCTAAAAGTTGGAATTTCAACTAACATATGGATGTTGGGCGCTGTGAACGTATCAACTCGTTGAACAATAATATTATATTCTAAAATTAACTTTCATTTTCTTGAACATTTTCATATATGTGTTTCTAAACCAATAATTTAATGAAGTGATGAGGCCAAACATTCCTTCCTACCAGGATCCAAAAAAATAATGAATAATGCTGGTGAGTAACAAGTCAAATCAGACAAACTAACATGAACATATCATAAGGTAGTTCATACACTTATTTTGAGATTTTTATGCACAAAGGGAAAAATTATATTTGTTATGTTTTCCATTATCGACTAGAAGTTTTATAAATAGATGTGTATGTATGTGTATAATATATATATATTTTATGTATGTGTATGTATGTGTATATATGTGTATGTATGAGTGTATATATGTGTGTGTATGTATGTATATGTATTTATATATGATTATGTATGTATGTATTTGGCATTTTCGGATTGAATAAATCTGACTTTTGTAACCACAGTGTTTGGACCCTGGACCCTGTTTCTATTTATTATCCTAAAGAGAAAGGGAGACACATGCCGCGCATGACGTATTCCTAACACCGTACCTAACTTAATTGACTTAACAGATGCTTTTCTTCGTCACACTGCGATAGAAACTGAGACGGATTTTTATTACAAAGTTACAGCTTCATTTTTGCCGCGGCAGAGAATCAAACCCAGAACCACCACACTGAAATCTAGAATGCTGTTTAGTTGATTGATTTGTTGGTTGGTTTGATTGGTTAATAGTTCTGAGCGCGTCAGCGGTTACGATCGTTAGTGCCTTAAGTGTAGTGCATATATCTTTTCTTCTTCTGGAAGGTGGTGGTGATCTTCCTCCACTAGATAGCCGGATCCGGCGCCGACTTACGTTGGCTTGTGGACGTTTTCCCCAACCAGGTATCTCCCTATAGCATGGCACCACCCCAGCCGAGACAATTTCTAATCTCCCGACATATGTGATAGTATAGTGCATGTGTGTCTGTGTAAGTATGGGGAGAGGAAAGGGAGTGAAAAAAAGATCGCAAGCGATCCGTGTCCTGTTTATTAGGGTTCTGCTCCGGTATTCGCCGGGTTTTGATCGGAGAAACCGTGGAAAACTACTGATCAGAGCAGCCCGTAGATTTCATTCCTAGACACCTGCTGTTCCACCTATCTGAAAAGCAAGTGTTGAAAATACTATCACTCTGAGGACTTGAACTCTAGGTCTTCATGGTCAGACGCTGTCCCAGATCCACCCGAAGGGATAATATATAGATATTAAGTGTTAGTATAATATTATGAAATATACGGCTTCGTTTCCGTGATTGATAATAATCAATTACAAAACGAATGCCAGCTGCTTTGACGATAGTAGTGTAGAACTGAAGATGTCGGACAGCACCTACTGCAGAAGCAGGGTTGTCAGCGAGCCCCCTATTCGCGACGCGGTTAAACCGAGAGCGGAGGCTCTGGCCATCAACTGATTTTACTTCACTGCCTCTCACCGGGAGGTCCTAGGTTCGAGTATTGATGACGTCAGGATTTTCGACACAAGCTTTCGAGCTAGGTCGAATTCAGTCACTGTCTGTTGAATTCTAGACGCCAGCTGCTCTGATCGGTAGTTTTCCGTGGTTTCTCCGATCAACACCGGGTGAATGTCGAGCAGTACCCTAACAAACGGGCCACGGACCGCGCGCTATCTTTCCTTCCTCTGCCTTGTCCTACCCTCTCCCCTTACACACACACTAAAATTCACTACACTACCACACATGTCGGGAGACCGGTCGGGGACTTCGAACTCGTCCCGGCTGGGGCGGTGCCTTACTGGTGAGAAACATCGCTAGTCGACGGTAGGTCGGCGCCGGATTTCGCCATCCAATGGCGGACGATCACCGCCGCCTCACGATGAAGAAACACGCACAACACTTATGGGGCTAATGACCTCAGTAGTTGACGCGCCCGGAATCATTACCAATCAATCAATCAATTGTTAAATATAATAGTTCGGAATAGAGCTTCCTTTCTGTGATTGATAATTATCAAATACAAAACTTGAGTTCCAGCTGCTTGGACGACAGCGGCGTGGAACTGAAGATGTCGGGCAGGAGCAACCGCTTCAGAAGCAAGCTCGTCAGCGCGGCCCCCATTCGCGACGCGGTTAATCAGCGCCGTGGCTGCAGCGTGGCCTGCAGAGGCATCGCTGCCACTCAGCCAGCGGGCGTCCGCAGGGCCCGGGCGCGGCCGCGCTAACGAGACAGTATCAAGCGGCGCGCGACCCTCAGCGACCTCCACACTTCATATTAGCCAGCGTTCAATCAATCATCCACGAGGAGCGGCGGCGGCGGTGGAGCCTGCGGGGTTCCTCGCGTTAATTGCCGCCCCCAGGTGTGCGCGGTTCCCATCCCACTGCCCCCCTCCCCCGCCCCCGCCCCACACCGCTGTGCGCCGCCACGCGCGCGCCATCTCGTGGAAAACGCTTGTAATTGGAATGTTATCGCAGCCGGCCCTGCGTCACCCAGCTCAGTTGCCGGAGCTCGTTTAAGACAGTGGTGGCGATCTAGACTTGGGTTTTCGTAACGTGGCCGTTGGGGGGTATTATCTCCAAGACGGAATACGGCAAGACTTTTTGCGTTTTTTTGATTGTTTTTTTCGTGTTTCCGGGCGCGTCAACTGCTTTGGTCATTAGTCCCGTTAGTGTAGTGCATGTTTTTTCTCGGGAGATAGTGGTGTTCTTCCCCCGCTGGACGGCGAGATCTGGCGCCGACCTACCGTCGGCTAGTGGGGTTTCCCCCTAACCAGTACTCTCCCACCAGCGGGGCACCGCCCCAGTCGGAACAAGCTCTTAACTCACAACAGGCCTCCCGAAATAGTAGAGTACTGCATGTTAGTGTAAGTGAGTGTGTAAGGGGAGAGGATAGGACAAGTAAGAGGGAGGACAGATCGCGCTAGGTTCGTGGCCCGTTTGATAGGGTACTGCTCCGGCATTCGCCCGATGTTAATCGGAGAAACCACGCACAACTACCGATCAGAGCAGTCGGCCGCAAGAATTCTCCTCCAGACAGCGACTGAATTCGATCTAGCTGAAAAGCTAGAGTCGAAAATCCTGCCGCCGTCAGGACTCGAACGTAGGACCTCCCGGGCAGAGGCGCTGCAGTGACATCAGTTGATGCATTGAGGTACCGCTCCTGGTATTTTTTGCGTCTTTCTCGGACCAGCCCCCATGATGTCGCATGATCCCGACCGTCCGTCAAGCAGTGACTAGCGGCACGTCCGAGAAAGTCGCGAAAATCCGTGACATATTCCGTCTTGGAGATAACACCCTCAGTTGCCACGTTACAAAAACCGAAGTATAAGTGAAGTTCGTGGTGACGGAAGTGAAAATGTATCTGGCGGTGAAATAAAAGATGTAGTGACAGATGTCGTCTGGTACAACTAATGCAGTTCTTATCACAAAGTGGTCCTTAATGCGGTGGTACGTCGATATGTGGAACTTTGTTCACCATTATATCTTAATTGCGACTTAAAGCGTACTGCGGCTGATACCGTCTACAACAGTGATCATTGTGAAAGGTAGCAGAAATAATGATAAGGATTAATGAGAAAGAACGAGCAGCAAGAGAATTAGTGATGGCTATATTGATGACGTTTAGCTTCAAGAAATGCACTGTTGGTGGTAGTGGTAATAGTTATGTTTGTGAAGGTGTTAATAATTCTGATTGAGGTGTTTGTAGTAGTTGTTGAGGTTGTAGTTGTGGTTGTGGTAATGATTGTGGTAGGGATGTAATAGTGATGGAAGTGGTCATAGCTCTGCTTGTGATGATATTAAGAATAAAGGTTGTGGTGACGTTTGTGGTAGTGGTTGAGATGGTGGTAGAGGTAGTAGTAGTAGTGGTTGTGGTAGTGAGAGTCTAATGATTGTGTTGGGGTTGTGGCGGTGGCGGTGCGGTTAGCACTGACTTGGTGGTAGTGATAGTGATAGTAGTACAGGTTGTGGTAGTGAGGGTGGAATGATTGTGCTGTGGTTGTGGCAGTGCCATTAACACACGTGCACCACTTACAATGCATGAGAAGGATTTCTGTTGCAAAGTAATGACAACGGTGACAGTAAACGACCAAACTACGACCGTGGCTAGAGCATCGAGCTATGAATATAGGGGGATGGCATGACCTCACCGACTTGAAGCCACCTCCGCCATATTGTTGAATCCAGATAGCGTGTAGCATAAACAAACTGCGTATGAATGCTCTGTGGTTTCTCGCTCTGCTCATGTTCAGTAGTGTTGTTTGGCATCGTTTTGAATAATTAAAAGTCTTATTCAGAATAGATAACTTTTTGTAACAGTTCGTTATAGTTACTTATGTAGCTAACGGCTGTACAAACCGTACGGGGAAACCGGAAATTACTTTCCACAAGTAAGTAGTTTCTCCATGTAATTTAGAACATTTCGTAGCTTTGTAAGTTATTCCTAAATTTTCGTGAATTTTTTCTTAAAGATTTCCTGCAGATCCGAAGCGGAGAGCATTGCGGATTAGCGCTGTACAAAGAGACAACCAGCAATCTGGCAATTACTGCAGATTATGTTCAGCTTATATCCAAGAACACGATTTTGAGACGACTTCACTATCGCGTGTACGTTCGCGACAATTCGCTGTTTCATCAACTTTTCCAACTTTTCCAGCAGGCTGCTAATGACATATTGTTAGGCCTGTAGTAACAGAAGGTACTGGTTTGACAAACCCGTGTTTTGGACCCACCAATATGGCGAAATGGCTTCAATTGCTTCACACGGAAGAGGTTGGTAAGGGCACCTCCATGTTTTCATAGCACCATGGGCTAGAGGGCAACAACTGGCGAAGCGGAAACGGATGCGGTGAGCGGGATGGGGGAGGGGGCGGCGCGAATTGATTGTGATTCCGGGCGCGCCAATACTGAGATAATTAGTCCCGTATGTGTAGTGCATGTTTTTTCATCGGGAGGTGGCAGCGATCTTCCCCCACTGTATGACGAGATCCGGCGCTGACCTACTATCGACTAGCAAGGTTTTTCCCAACCAGCTATCGGGGCACTGCCCCAGCCGGACCAAGCTCTAAGCTCTCGACCGGTCTCCCGAAATATGTGGTGGTGTAGTGCATGTTAGAGTAAGTGTGTGTGTAAAGGGAGAGGATAGGACAAGGAAGGGGAAGGAAAGATCGCACGCGATCCGTGGCCCGTTTGTTAGAGTACAGCTCTGGCATTCGCCTAGTGTTGATCGGAGAAACCCCGCACAACTACCGATCAGAGCAGCTGGCCGCCAGAATTCTCCTCCAGACAGCGACTTGATTCGACCTAGCTGAAAAGCTAGTGTCGAAACTCCTGCCGCCGTGGGGAGTGTAACCTAGAACCTCCCGGTCAGAGGCACTGCAGTGACTTCAGTTGATGCCCTGAGCCACCGCTCCCAGCACCCCCCCCCCCCCCGCCGGTGTCGCCATAACTCGGGGTGGCAGCGTCCCTCGGCCGCATCTAAATGCGTCGTTAACACCTAATGTCTCACTCCCGGGGGCGCGGAGCGGCGGGCGAGAATTATCGCGGTGTTCTACAAAGACCCACGCGAGCCCCAGAGCCCCGACCGCGTGTATTTTATGGATTACGAGGCGACAGTAGCCGGGGGCGCGGCTGTCGGCGGGGGCTGCGAGGCCGGTCTCGGGGCGCAGTGGGACAGACACGAGTGGCAAAGTTCGAGAACCCCGAGAACGAAAAGGGGTTGCGGAGGTAAGACAGAAAAGAGAAATGGATTCAAAGTAGGAACACGCCAGCACAAAAAGGTGAGCTCAAAATACATGAATCGGGAAGTATGATTCATGTACTTTTTATTGTTTATTTTTTCTTTTTAATTACTCAAAATTCAAGTGGTATAGGACTTAGTATCAACTGATGTCACTGCAGCGCCTCTGACCGGGAGGTCCTAGGTTACACCTCCCACGGAGGCAGGATTTTCGACACTAGCTTTTCAGCTAGGTCGAATTCAGCCGCTATCTGGAGAAGAATTCTAGCGGCCGGCTGCTCTGATCGGTAGTTTTCCGTGGTTTCTCCGATCAACACCAGGCGAATGCCGGAGCAGTACCCTACGAAACGGGCAACGGACCGCGCGCGATCTGTCCTTCCTCTTCCTTGTCCTATCCTCTCGTCTTACACACACACACACACACACCTCACACACACACACACACACACACACACTTACACTAACATGCACCACACTACCACATATTCCGGGAGACCGGTCGTGAGCTTAGAGCTTGTCCCGACTGGGACAGTGCCCCACTGGTGGGAGAGTCACAACCCATAAAATACCTAGGATTTCATCTGGACACAAAACTAACCTGGAAAACCCACATAGATATCAAAATTAAAGAAGCAAGAAATAAATTATTCCAACTCCGGCCACTAATCAGCAAACAGGAATCTCTGTCATACACAAACAATACAACACTATACAAAACAATAATCAGACCACTACTGCTTAATGCGTGCCCCATATGGACAAACGCAGCCCCCACAAATGTCAATAAAATTCAAGTAATGCAAAATAAAATTTTAAGATTAACCACAAATGCCTCCTGGTTCATAAGTAATAAACAAGTTCATTCAGAATTACATATCAATACAATAATAAACCAAATAGCACAAATATCACACAACTTCTACCAAAACCTGACAGACATACCAGCAGCAGCTCATTACAAACGACCGAAAAATCCAACCCACACTCGAATAAAAAATATATTCCCTTTTGCAGCATTCCTCAAAATTTTAACCAACCACGATTCTTAACACCGAGGTTCTCCCCTAGAGTATCCTCTCCAATGTATAGATTAAGTCAGTTTAGATATTTTAACTAGAGTAATTCTGAAAAGTCATCTGTAAAGGAATTGTACTGAACGATGTAAATTTTCCAAAATGAATAAATGTGTTAAAAATAGGCGCCCCCGTGGGCGTTCCCTTGAACGCCTAGATGTGACTTATTGTCTCTGTCGGTTGCCGGTCTGAGTTAACTACATTGAGCTCTCTGGTTGGAAGAACGTGAGATCTTGTTACAGGAAACAGGAACAGGAAATTGTGGGGCATTGGTTAGAGTTCTGTTATACGCAAAAAAAAATTACATGCCCACTGTCGAATTTTCCGCCACTCAAAAATGCATAAGCCAAGGCCAGGATAGGATCCGCGCACTGAAGATATTGAAACCAGTAAGCTTACCACTCGCCTACTAGGCACTATGGACGAGGTAATATGTAATATTCATATTTCGGTAAATACGAAATGGATAAAACATCTGTTTCTTTGTGTCTTCCCTTGCTTCCTTCTTTCCTACAGCTGCTATAGTGCGAGAATATAGAATGTCCACTCAACATCGAAGACAGCTGTTTCAAGGCCAAAGTTGCTTCACAAAAAGTTCTGAAAAGGGAAGGATAGTGCTGACAACGTCTCAGTAATGTGATATACAGAAGATACGGGAAACTTTAAATTGAAAACTCATCTACTACATTTATATTTTAATTTCTTCCCTAGGTTAAATTTCAAAAAACAGTAAATCTGGATAAAGCGAACTTTCAGTTAGAATGAATCAAAGACATTGAGCCCAATCCACTTGAGGTATTATTATTATTATTATTATTATTATTATTATTATTATTATTTTTAGTATCATATTCAATATTGAATTATATAATTATATTAAATATTTATTTTATTTTATAACAAATATAATTTTACAATAATTATATAATGAAATATACACGCAATAAGAGATAAAAAATAACATTTTAAGGCAAAGTGAGGATACTATGAGAGGATATTTTTAATTCGCGCCTTTTTGTTATTTTACTGAACCTCTGAAAAAATAAAATCAATCATTGTGGAAAAACTATTATATATTGACATATCAGGTACAGTTATCACGAGTCGACTGCAATCTAAAATAAAAATATATGAATAATATTAGTTTTTCTTTTTAGTTAAACTGTAGAATCATACAGTCATTTCGATTATCATAAAACGGACAAATATGCCTTTAGGTTGGAAATATTTTCAATGGACCTCACACCAAACGAAAGATGTGATTCTACCTGTGTTTCAAAACAAATTTAAAATAGCCTAACAAGTTCTTAATGTGAAATACAATTACATTTCACACTTGATCTACAATAAAACACACTCTTATTTAAAATTCGATTATTTAGAAAGGTGATCACACTTCTTTTGAATTTCCTTTTGCCACGAGCTACAATTATAAATGTGTAGTACACAATATATCATTTCGAAATATCGTGTATTTATTCATAGGAGGTTTAGTGAATCATCCTTTTAAAAACAGAATCTGTCGATATTAGTGCGTCACACAGTAATTTTTATCGCTTTTTTGATTCTAAATACACTTCATTTTTCAGGCGACGCTCTATAATTTTCAGGTGCAATTCACTCACACTTATTCCATTACGGTCGTGCATCGTTAATACATAAGATATCAGATCTTCCACAAAACACGCACGTCCTGGTTTCCCGCAGACTTTGCACCTGGCAGAGAGACATCCAACCCATCACACCCCCGTGCAATGCTATCTGTTATTAACATTTCTTTGCCACCAACACCAACGATTAACTTCAGTATCTAATCGGCAACTATCCATCATCGGCAGATACAGGAAGCTTTGTGAAGGTGGCACACTGACTTGCATGGCGTCCAAAAACGATTAAATATCTACCACGTTTATATTTCTTATTTTCTTTGTTTTTTTACTGACAATAAAAATATTAAGAGCAGACATTTTTGTTAGTTACATCAAGTACCAGAGACATCTTGTAATTACGTGTAGTTATGTTAAGGTGTAGTTAGATTGTCTGTACAATCAATTAATAATTAATTCCTGCATGAATGATACGTGACGTAATTGTTTGCTGTTTTTGTTTTAGGACTAATCCATTCGGAGTAAAAACAACTGGCCTAAGTCGAGACTCGTCTAGAATACGATAAATGCCATTCAGACTGATCTTAAAAACTGTTTGCTAATGATATTACACATATTTAAAATGTGTCTCAAGTGGTAGTAATTGTTAAACAAAAGCCACCAGCGTGACTTAATTTAGAAGACAAAACAATTACTCTGTGAAGCGTAATAAAGGTTGCATTAAAGTCTCAACAAGTTACGAATATTTATTACGAATAATTGTTTCTCTCGGAAAGCAATGGCACAAAATATATTTTTGCGTTATCAGGGAAAAAACTGAGCAAGAAAGATTAGTATTTAAATTTATTTAGAAATTTCTCATTATTTATTGTCTTCACTTCTAGCTGAAACAGAGACATGGCACTAAGATGAAAAAGCATCTCGTGTATTTTAACCCCTATCTTACCCACCAGAGTAAATGCTGTAATATATCTGGCAGCCACTCGATATACTGCAATTAGCATTAAAACACATTTTCTGAAAATTAATTTTCGCACCCCTTATGATCTATACGCTTTGCACCATTTTCGTCTTCTTCAAATAATACCCACATGATTCGCCATCATGTTCTTAAATTGTTCGTTCGTTCATTGTCGTTACACTGTGGTATCTGCGAGTAAAGAAAAACCCCTTTTAAACTCTTACCTAACAATTCAAATCAATTGAAAATTCATTTATCTCCTGTAGACTCTGAATTATAATCTGTGAGCATATTTCTAGTTTCCTTCTTGTTATTATTGCACATAAAGATTTATGAAATATATTATTCTTAAAAGTGCTAACATTTAACAAATTACTTTTAATTACAAACATGATGATGATTCGGACCCTAAAATGCCAAATACATACATACAATTCTACAATTATATGATAATTCTGATTTTATTTTTTATTTAATGCGGCACACTTCTTTGTAAATTTGCTTCAGTTCATTTCTTAAATTATACACAATACAGCTAATTAATGATTTTCAATTATAAACACCGAGACGCATTCTTGGAATAAACAGGCACTATTTTATAACTGATCAGATTACAACTCGACCTATGACAGATCATCCTCCGGTCTTATTCCAGTATAATCTGCCTAAAATTTTAATATTAAGAAAAATTGACAACCGGTTTCATAGTTCTGCGGAATTTTTGAATCATACTCGTCAGAAACGCAACAACGACACCACAGATCGTAACTGTATAATGCTTATATAAGTCGTTCAATAATCGCGTGTTTTTTTTTTGTTGTTGTTTTTTTTTTTTTTTTTCAAAAAAAAATATCTCAATAGCGTAATCTGAATTCCGTAGTATCACAAAATACACTACTTACATTTAGATATTAAAGTGATGAAGTGGATATTGTGTATGTCATAGAACAATTGCGGCACACAGAATGATAACAACAGATCGCAACCGAAGTTCGTTTTGAGTAAAACAAGACTTTTCTCTTTTCGTTCAAGTCTATTTTCCCCCCGACAAATTTGTGAAGGTTGAGTTTAGCTATATCCCAATTAATTTGATAGCTTATGATAGGTATACGACAGGAGTGTACCGTTACACTCCTAACTGAAAATGTGAGGTCGGTTGGGTTGATTGATTGATTGATTTTTTCGTGTTTCCGGGCGCGTCAACTGCTTTGGTCATTAGTCCCGTACGTGTATAGCATGTTATTACTCGGGAGACGGCGGTGAACTTCACCCGCTGGATGGCGAGATCCCGCACCGACCTACCATCGGCTAGTGGGGTTCCCCCTAACCAGGACTCTCCCACCAGCGGGGCACCGCCCCAGCCGGGTCAAGCTCTAAGCTCCCGCCCGGTCTCCCGGAATATGTGATATTGTGGTGCATGTTAGTGTAAGTGTGTGTGTAAGAGGAGAGGATAGAACAAGGATAAAGGACAGATCGCGCGCGGTCCGTGGCCCGTTTGGTAGGGTACTGCTCCGGCATTCGCCTGTAGTTGATCGGAGAAACCATGGAAAACTACCGATCATAGCAGCCGGCCGCTAGAATTCTCCTCCAGGCAGCGCCTGAATTCGACCTAGCTGAAAAGCTAGTGTCGAAAATCCTGCCGCCGTGGGGAGTGGGAACCTAGGACCTCCCGGTCAGAGGCGCTGCAGTGGCATCAGTTGACGCACAGAGCTACCACTCCCGGTCAGAGGTCGGTTGGGATTTGCCTTTATTATCCCGAGCGCTTTAATTAAAATTATCTTCAAAATACCCTTCGCATCGCACAGGTTTTCCTTTCAAAATTCCCATGTGGAGCCGCCGTGTCACCGGTCTCGGCGCTCCAGCCAGTCTGTCTCCGAAGCCTAGGCAGGGCCTCCCGCGGCGTGGGTGTCGGGAGGGGAGGGCGATCCTCGCACGATTTATGGGGGCCAGCGGCCGGCGAAGCCAAATATCGTTAGAGCGATTAAGGAGGCCGTGGTCGCGTAATTAGCGCAGCGGGAGGCGGCGCAGGCGGCCGTGCCGAGGCTGCGTCGGCCGACGGGGGCGGGCAGAGGGTAGAGATCCCGCGCCGCTTTTAACTGGATTTAAAAACGACGGAATTCAACGCCAATAAGAAAAGACAACATTCTTTGCCCTAATTCTGCAAATAATCTCGAGTGGTAAAAGAACGAAGGGAAAAAGTTATGAGGATAACACTTTTTAGATATACAAGATGCTTCAAGCAAAAATAGGTTTAATTAGGTATAGGTATTCACGTCATTACTTTGTAAGAAGAGAAAGTATTGTAATTTGCACCGGAAACGGCGACCAAAAGGAAGAAGTGGGTAAATGTGTTTCTTTCATATAGTAAATTACTTCCTCTAACACGTGTAGTCAGAATACATACTTTGTGGTCCTCGAAACTGAAAAATCGATTGACGATAAAACTTCTGTTTGTCGGTCTCTGACTGTCTGTCTGTCTCTCTGTCTGTCTGCCTCTCTATCTGTCTCTCTGACTGTCTCTCCGTCTCTCTCTCTGACTGTCTCTCCGTCTCTGTCTGTCTCTCTGTCTGTCTATCTGTGTATCTGTCTGTCTCTCTATATGTCTATCTATCTGTCTATCTATCTATCTGTCTTCTTCTATCTGTCTGTCTCCGTTCTGTCTGTCTCTCTGTCTGTCTATCCTCTCTGTCTTCTTCTATCTATCTGTCTATCATCTGTCTATCTGTCTATCTATCTGTCTATCTATCTGTCTCTCTATCTGTCTATCTATCTGTCTATCTGTCTGTCTGCCTGTCTGTCTGTCTCTCTGCCTGTCTGTCTGTGTCTGTCTGTCTGTCTGTTTCTGTCTGCTGTGTCTGTCTCGTGTCTGTCTGTGTCTGTCTGTGTCTGTCTGTGTCTGTCAATCTGTCTATCTGTCTGTCTGTCTGTCTGTCTGTCTGTCTTCTGTCTGTCTGTCTGTGTCTGTCTGTCTGTCTGTCTGTCTGTCTCTGTCTGTGTCTGTCTGTCTGTCTGTCTGTGTCTGTCTGTGTCTGTCTGTGTCTGTCTGTGTCTGTCTGTGTCTGTCTGTGTCTGTCTGTCTGTCGTGTCTGTCTGTCTGTCTGTCTGTCTGTGTCTGTCTGTCTGTCTGTCTGTGTCTGTCTGTCTGTTCTGTCTTGTCTGTCTGTCTGTCTGTCTGTCTGTGTCTGTCTGTGTCTGTCTGTGTCTGTCTGTGTCTGTCTGTGTCTGTCTGTGTCTGTCTGTGTCTGTCTGTGTCTGTCTGTCTGTGTCTGTCTGTCTGTGTCTGTCTGTCTGTCTGTCTATCTGTCCTCCTATGGCCAATACTAGCGCCAAAATCGTTCAACCGATTTTCCCACAAATTGATATTCCTTGATCGATTTAAAGTATCTCGAGGCCCTCTGAGTGTGCAATTATATTTTGTTGTTTTTTTTTCAAAAGCAGGAACAGAGCAAAGGCTGCTTAATGAAATTACTCAGATCTCAGTTTCGTTGAACACCCTGAAATTTCGAAATAGCAAATGTAAAAATTATGAGAGAAAGCATACAGAATAACTGGTATTTTTTGGTGACTTGATTTATATTGACTGTTCCGTAAATGTTAGAATATTTATCAAAAAATACCAGGATCTATAAATAATGAAACTGGTTGAAGAAAAATGTAATAGCATAACTCAAAATCAGAAAAAAAAAAGAATTGAATTTCATGGACTTCCCTCGAGAAGGATATCTTATATAAGAAGAAATAAAAGAGGTCATCTTCGTCAACATATTAGCTTTATTAAGATATCCGTCATCTTCAGTCTCCCTGCTTTCGGCAAAAGTCGGTCGACTCGAGACTTTTGCCGAAAGCAGCGAGACTAACGCTGACGGCGAAGCCGTCGAAAGCCGGCTATCTTAATAAAGCTAATATGTTGACGAAGATGACCTCTTTTATTTCTTCTTATAAGAACGTCAACAAAACCAAATCAGAATTCCTACAATATCTTATATATACAAGATCGTTGAAAAAACACAGATATAATGAGGTATGTATATGTACAACTGACCAATGAGATAACTTTCGTAAGCCATTAGTGTTTTGTCTTGTAGTCATTTTTGTTTGCTTGTTCCACACAAGTTTTCCAAAAAAGGGTAATCTCAATTTTTTATTAAAAAACCAGTAACTTCGAGAAAAAATGGAGCAATATAAAAATATACATAAATAAAATTCATATATCAGATTTATAAATATTTGAGATTTATGAACCACCTGAAGATGTTTTTTTATCTTGATATTTGAACATGGGACGCTGTACAATCCTTAAAAACAACGGGTGGGTGAATCAATTAACACTGATAGGAACAGAGTTTTTTAACACTTAATTGATCTGAACTGTTTCAAATGGTGCAATAACAATATTAGTGCATAGAGTAACTATTGATTTTGGTGTGAAAACATGTGAACTTATCATTGAAAACTTTTTTTCGCCTTTGTTGTGCAGTACGTAGACTTCAAGCTGTGAATGGGCACCGCCGCATGAAACACGAAAGTTCTTTCTTTGCCAGTGATAACTTTTTCCATTTCACTTTTACTTTCTGCAACGCAATCTCTTATTATGCCACTGGAAGCCTTATTTTGAAGAATACTTTCATGAATTTTCATTTTCACGTGATTGCTTAAATCTGACCTACCGTTCATGAGAAATGTAAAATTTTCCATGGATTTGCTTAAAGGACATTCTACACATTTACCTTTGACACACACCTTTGATGAAGGCAACTTTCTTATTTTACATTCATATTACTCCCGTGTTTTGGAGGGTGAAAAAATTGTTTGGCAGCATTCCACAACTATGGAGGAAAAGAGAGTATTGGTGTGTGTATAGCCTAATGCAATAATACAAAAATGTTTCGTGGATTCCCCACAAGGAGTACTATATATTTAATAAGAATAAATTATCTAATTCACGTTTTTTTGAGAACGACAAATAAAAAGCGGAACATTTCGAAAAAAGTCGGGACGCTGGGACATTTTACCAGAAAAGGGGGACTGTCCCTGGAAAAAAGGGGCATACATTAGTGTCACTTAACACTGTTCATTGTAACGAAAAATCTCACCCATCCAATACCGTCGTCGCCCAGCGTCGTTACAAACGGTTTCTGCGTTCCCCAAGAAAGCTCAAGCAGACTTTTCAGAATGCAGGTGTGCGAATACATATTCATGAAGCACGCATACCCTAGATGTACTACTGACAGTTGAGCGGTGAAAGAGATCGTTCGGCTGTGTTCCGCACCACGAAGTCCTAATGGATGCAAATCGCACCCGTTATCCTCATCTAATTCGTTCAGCTCTCACAACATCCCTCTTTCTCAAACCACGCAACACTTCTGCCTATCAATAATGGTTTTTTATTTAGTCAATGATTTGTATGTTTTAAATGCCAAGTTCAAAGAGTTCGTGAACAAATGTCATATTTTTACATTGGCAATAAATGAATATTATAAAGAAAGTTTGAAAATGTAATTTTAAAATTTTATTTAAATGGGTTATATTAGCTTTTTTTCAAAGCAAAATTACATTACAAGACGTTTTTCGCAATTATTATGGATACAATACAATACAGGCTGCTGCTCTGCAGACCAGACCTGAGGAAGACCATGAAAAGATGGTCGAAACGTTGGCAACACAGCCTTCGACGCGGCGTCACCCGGACAGCCAAGTTCATATCTAACCACTTATAAAACAATGTAGGCTTTCACGGCCGGAGTTGTAGTCACAGATTTCTTCCGGCTGAAGGGCCGTGGTCCATTGGAAAACATATTTCCAGACGTTTCGTCCGCAACTATGGCAGACATCCTCAGTGGCGATGTGGTCTCGGACGAAGAATCCTCCTTGAAGGTTCTCTTAGTCACCGAGGAACCTTCAAGGAGGATTCTTCGTCCGAGACCACATCGCCACTGAGGATGTCTGCCATAGTTGCGGACGAAACGTCTGGAAATATGTTTTCCAATGGACCACGGCCCTTCAGCCCGGAAAAAATCTTTGACTAACCACTTATACTTTATTTCGCAAAATCGGTAACGAGGAGGAACAACAGGGATTAAAGTAGAGTATCAAGAAATGTATTTTGTGTAGATTGTGTGAAACACGCCCCATACGGGAAATGTGGTTGCTTCTGGATGTGAAGATAAGGTCTTTAGTTACTGCACTTTAAGAATGAAAACACCTAAAATTTATAGTGAAAATTTATTACCTTTATCAACAAACAGATAATTTTAAAAACTGATTTTATAAAAGTAGAAAGCCTTCGTTGCTTCAAACTCAAATGCACAAATAAAAAATAAATGGTTTCTTACATCTAATTAGAACAAAATACTCTCTTCAACGTGTGTAAATCTTAAGAAATATTTTTTGTACAAAACTCACCGGTACACCTAAGGACGTTTTTCAATACCGACCCAGATTCACTGCAACAATACCATCAGCCCCGCTAAGCGTATCCACTGGCAAAAGGTCGATGCCCTCAGAGCTCCGATACCTCGTCTGTGATCAAAACAATACGTCTGTGAGAAAGATATTATCTGCATTCTTCGATGCAGGTGCAGCCAAAGGTTACTTATAGCAAGTGATATTTCTACAGATTTCTGGACTAATATAATCTGTGGGGAATGGCGTTTTAAGACAATTTTGCCGATGTCAATTTATTCAGTTAACAAGGACCACAACAGAAAGGAAAAGGTTTGAAAAGAAGGTAATAAGCAGTCTGTTAGAATAATCAGCAATCGATTCCGCAACTGAAGCAGAAAGGATGTCGAGGGACGGATGCGGATGGATTGCGTTTGCTAACTGCGGGTGGTCCCATATAGGCCACCGACTCACGGTTCGTTGGCACCATTGTGACGTAATTTATATGCTATTTCACATAATTTGTTTAAAATTAATCATTCTTTGTTATTTAAATCGTTATGTATTCATTTTAAATATATGTGTGCTCGTAATTACAGAATTAATTTTCATTTTCAACTTCATGGTGTACATTCAACCACATTTTAATATTTCAACATTAATTTGTGTGTTTGATGAGGAAAACTATTGTTTGATTTCTTTCTGTATTTTATGGGAACCTACCTTTTAAAGGACTTTTCTATATTGTCATTTATTACAAAGGAAACGTATAACGTTTGAAATTTTCAAAAGAACTTTATAGTCACAAGTTTAAAATTCTTCTCTGGATGGTGGGAGGTTTGTAACATTGCACAAGATTTTTCAAAACTTAAACTTTTGGAGAAATTATGCGTTCTATTTGTATTTGTTTTTAAAAACTTTAATTTGATTTCCGTTGTTCCTGTCGGGATCTGCTGGCCTGTTCGCGTTCAACATTCCCTTGCGCTCGCTCCACAGCGTTCATAGAATACTCACAATGAATTGTGTTCATCAATCCATTTATTAAAAGGATAATCCCCGTGTTTCATTGAAAATAAATATGACGGTTTATAAAAAGGAATATAAACAAAAATTAATCGAATGTCAAAAAACCGTTTGTACAATTACAGTACGTGCTATGAACAAGAGAAAGGAAAAGGAAAGAACCGATCGACACAAAAGAAACAAATGTGGTAATTAGCTGTTTTTTGAAATAATTTTAAGTTAATCGTAGCATGGAAACTATGCAATATTTTAGCAGTTATTTACAACGTAACACTTGCAAAACGACCGTGTCCGTTTCGTATTCGTAAATCATTACCACTGTACGAGGCTCTTCTTCGTTCCATTTTCGCTGCTTCTTTCAACCTACTACACTGCGCCCCCAGCTCTTTACTCGAACTCGCGCCCCGCACAAGCCGCACCATCGCGGCTGGCGTATCTCAAACGTCCATTCACAAACCGGAGAACAGTGGCCCGCAATCCCGGTCGCCACCCTCACCAAAGGCGTGGGCGGAGCCGGGAGACGGGGAGGGGGCGGGGCGGGTGGGCGACCGACGCGCGCCCCGCGGCCGCCGCCGCCGCAATTAAAGCGCGGGCCGCGGGCGTGGGGAGGGAAAAAAGCGCGGTGTAACCAATTGGTCCGCACGCTGTATATTAAAAGCTTATTTTCCGGGCATTATAAGGGAGCTGTGCGCGAGCGCTGCCGACCGTGGCACAGCGTAACCATCAGCGGGGCCTTCTCGGCCGCCGCCGCCGCGCCAGCGCTGGGTAACAGCCGACATTAATATAATAATAAAGAAAAAGAGCAAACGCCCGGCTGGACGGCAGCGCCCGCCGCGGCCCCACGAGCGAGAGCGCGCGACGGGACAGAAGGAAAGAGCGGGGCGGGAACGAGGGGGCGGGGCGGGGCGGGGAGGGACGGGAGGGGGCGGCTGGAGAACCGGATTCCGGCTGGTCGTCCCGCCCGTTGGCTCACATCGCATCTATCAGAAGAGATGGATCTTTTTGGCCGGTTGCCCGACACCAAACAATCTAGCAACAGGATAATTGGCAGAAAAAACAGAAACAAAAAGGGAAAAACGTGTCCACTCCCTGCGCCTGTCTTCCCGCGGCCGCTCTCCTCGTCTGGACTTCAAAACGGCGCGATCTTTTATTTTGTAATATCACTAATTTATACCTTTATCCCTTGCTTTCACTACAAAAGAAAAATATGAGTTAATAAAAAGCCCCTTCCCGCCCGCGCGCGCCCCGCGGAAAATAATAGTAAAAAATGCCAATGCGCACGCCGTGCCGCGCGGCGCCGCGGGCGCGATTCGGTCGCCACGGCGGGGGCGGAGGGGGCCGGGGGAGGGGGTGGAGGGGGCGTGGGCGAAGGGGATGAAGGAGCGGGTGGTGGGGGTTAAGGGGAGTGGTGCGGGCACAGAGGCGCGGAGGTGGCTGGTGGCGAAGGGGGCGGGGACGGTGGAGTGGGCGGGCTGGGAGAACGGAAGAGACAGAGGGGAGTGGAGAGGGCGGAGGGGGTGGGCGGAGGCGTTGTGGGGGCGGAGAGGGTGGAGGCGAGGCAAACAAGACGATGCGCGGACTTCGCGAACGGGGAAATAAATTATGGACGTAACGGTGGCGCGCGACGGGCAGTGGTGCTTGCCCTGGCGCCATAAAGCGAACTTTGACCTGAAGCGCCACAAGCCGGGCAGAGGCGGCTTTCGCGAATTCCAGAGCTCTTCAAATGTTTTAAGACTCCAGGCGCAACCCACGGCCTCCTTTGCAGATGGTGCCTGGCGCTGCATGTGAGTCTGCACGCGCATTCATTCTAAGTACTCTTCTTGAACGAAACGAAATTGTTCCTTTTTTTACTTTAAAGTGAACAAGAAGGATTCTATGTTTTTAATTCCAAAAATTCTAAGGTGCTATTTTTAACCTTGTCATTAATAAGATTAAATGTTGCTCAAACATGTATCTATGCTACGTTAGTGTTGAAGATACTTTCCAATGTATACCTCTTTTAAAAATGTTATTTTTGTTACTACTGCGATTGGTAAATCTTCCAGAATAACCAAATATCTCTCTAAATGCTTCAATTTATTTAGCTTAAAATTGAACTTTCAGCATTTGTAGGTTGAAAGGAAGCTTTCTAATGTACAATTTTATTCTATATATGATTTTTAAACTACCTGAATCGTTTACTTCTGATATTGAAATGTCGAAAAATATACAAAGTGATTCTTTTTTAAACATTTCTTAAATTTAATTTCATAAGATTAGAGTCTGTGAAAAACAGCATCAACCAAAAGCTTGCATACGTATTTGCTTTAAGAATAGCCGAAAACGTATCGTAATCTTATTTATACGTTGTAATAAATCTATTTATTTCTTCAATTCTCTTTGGTCGCTCTTGAATAACTTGCTAGCTTTCTGTAAGGCGTGTTCGATTCCTGGGTTTGATTCTCAGCTGAGGCAAAAACGAAGCGGCAGATTTGTAATACAAGTCGTGTCAGTTGCTATAGTAAAAGAGAAGAGAAGTAAGCCAGGTGTGGTGCTAGGAATCCGTCCTCCCTCTCCCTCTGGGTAGGATAAGGAATAAATGGGCCCCGGTTCGCGGACGCCACTAGGTGGCAAAAATGGACTTATCCTACCCTAAAATGCCAAATGCATGCATACGTACTACTTCAAACAGTTTGACACAGTTTCAAGTTAAAGGTCGAGATTAATGTTATTAATAAGTTTACATTCCTTTTTTTAAACCAAAAAGATTTCTTTTCAAATAAACAACGGTATTATTCTCTTGATAAATGGATTTATGAACATAATGTAATTGTTACATAATTGCATTATTTATTAATATAATAATACAATTAATATATTACAATTACAATATATTTACACATTACATATATTTACATATTACATTATATTTACATATTGCATTATATTACATATTACACAATGTATGCAATTATTACATATTTACATTATGAACATTGTAAGTATACTATGAACGTCGCGGAGCGAGCGCAACACAATGTTAAATACGATCCCGGTGGCAGATGCGGACGAGAACAACGGAAATCAAATGAGTTTTAAATTAAATAAATAAATAAATAAATAAATAAATAAATAAATAAATAAATAAATAAATAAATAAATAAATAAATAAATAAATAAATAAATAAATAAATAAATAAATAAATAAATAAATAAATAAATAAATAAATAAATAAATAAATAAATAAATAAATAAATAAATAAATAAATAAATAAATAAATAAATAAATAAAATTTGAACCCATCATTTCTCCAAAATCATTGCTTTTGAAAAATCCTTGGGCCATCCCTTTTGTTTCATCCCGACTTATTACGTTTTCCAGAAACATAATTAGCAAGTTTCCTTAGATTATTTGTTGAGTAATCAAATGATCTCCTTTCATGGTGATTTACAAGACATTGCTGAATATAAAGTTATCCACCATGTAACATCTACCCAATATAAAAACGTTTTCACATTTTTTTCTAAAAAACATCAGTTAAAAGAAGGTAATGTCATAGAGAAAATCATAATTAAAGAGAGTTCTCAAGATAAATTGAAAAACATATTTGCGGCACATCTGAACAGGTTTTGAGTATAAGCAATTTCTTGCATACTTTTCAGATCCTGCTAGCGAGACTTTCTGGAGAAGAGATATATTCCAAGCCCCTTCACAAGTATTAATGATTACGGAGACTACTCAATAATCATGCAGTTCACTTCCCAACATGACTTTTACTTAACACGACGCCGTCTAACTAGTCGCACTTTGTCATTGCAATGAAGATCAACCTGTTACTGGCAGGCAAATGAAAAATGAGGGAATCTTTTTCAGAATAAACAAGAAATATTATTAATTTGAGGCATTTCGACGTAACAGTAATCATGATCCACGAATTATACTGGCAAAACACGAGGTACAAATTTAAGTAACAAGGTTACTTGCAAAGGATACAATAAAATTTCATTTTAATTAATAATGTAATCGAAAAGTCAATAAAAGTCTGCAATAATAGCAATGAATAGATCGATTCATTAGAATGTTCACACGTAAGAACAAGTAAGACATGACTAAAGAATGAAAGAAGAATGTGATAACTTTATTTCGCCGCGAAATATAACTCTCATTTAAACCAATATATTTTTGTACATTAAATAGACTTACTGTGTCGTCAGTTTACAGTACAAAACGTACTGCATTTAAATTACCCATAACAATTACAAAACTATGCTGAACATAATGTACTGACAATATGTGTTATATATAATATAAATGAATTGAGCTTCAGGGTCGATGACCCCCATCTGGATCGAGTTTTTGTCCTGTTTCCCTGATCCATTGAGCAAGAGCTGAGATGGATTTGCTTCTGAAAATAAATGTTGCTTCACTACGCGCACGTTTCGTACAGCTCTTTCTTTGAATGTAGAGGTAATACAGCTTAGAGTGAGTTATTTTTTGTTAGCAATGCAGAAAAGTCCAATCTGCAGTTCGTTTAACGTTACAAATAAGTTTTCTATAACTCGGGAACGAAAATGTCTAGTATTTGAAATGTTAATCTCGCGTTTTTTTAAATTTTATTGTTATTACTATTATTATTATTATTATTATTATTATTATTATATTAATAATTTTTGAAAGTTTTTTTCATATGTCAACTATTAATAGTTAAATTGTTGGGAAGGTATTCTGAAACTCAAGAAAGCGTGCGCAGATGACTTTCTTCCCCATACATCACATAAAGTTTCTTTTACTGTTTTTTGACTAAATAAATAAATTTATATAAAATATGAAATGTTTACTTGTTGAATCTGAGCAAATATTTTATTATAGGCAAATCAATGATTTAAAAGTGAAAATAGATTCGTACAGGAATTCAATTTAGAATAGTCAGGCGGAGAACCATGCGTTACACCGTAAGAGACCACCAGTACTGAATGTAAGTAACCATTTAAATATTGCAAAATATTTATTACCAAAATACTTAGAGTTGCACAAGTACCTTGCACTTAATATCAAATAGCCAATTTACTTTTACTTAGATTTCCAGGTTGTGCATGAATTTAATCACCCATATTATGGATCTGAGGACTATAAAGTAATAGAAAGTTCAAGAAAAATATAAATTTTGTAGACTGCGGTGTAAGAAATCAACTCGGAATCAAATTAAAAAGGCTCAGAACGCAACTTTTTTTAAGACACGCACGTGACGAAATCTGTTGCAGAGAAACATGCGTGTTTCGAGGTACATGCACGTCAGGTTACACAGGTTCGAAGCAAAATCTGGAGTAGTAAAAAGGTTTTTGTTTTGTTTTGTTTTTGTTTTTGAAATATTCGATTAGTTTCACCTATCCCCGAATTTCAAAGACCAAAGTCACACTGAAAGACCCTTTAAAAAAGTTTTAAAAAATATCTTCGCACATGACCAGATTTCAGTTTTCAAGAAACAAAATCTCTCCGTCTGCCTAACTGAGCCTACAATGCATTTGAGTTATCGACGGCAGTTTCTGCTTAAAATGTGTGTTTAAGCCAAGACGAAGTGTTTGAAATACAAATTCAGACAATATAACTTTAAAAATAAATATTTAACATTCATAGCAACATATGACAATTCACGAATAAAATTAGATTGATTGAAAGAAAATGCTACTTCAGAACTTCGTTTTTCAGGAGAGAATCCTCCTAAATACGGCGGAAGTATTTTTTTTACGATAGTACTATTGGACGTCATCAGTGTAGTGCATGATAATATATATTTTGTAAAGTAGCTTAGAATATCGTGTAAGTCTTCTGTTTTTCATTTATGAACGTACGTATGTTGCTCATTAACCTTGCGAAGATTTTAAAATATTACCGCGCCAGTTGAAACGTCTCTCTTTTCGGATGTTTCACTCCCTGTAGTTTATTTTCTGGTCTGCGATCATGATTTTGTCTCGGAATTGTCAAGTGTACTCATCTCCTCGCGCCGCTTCCTCTGGAGTTGCGCCGCGTCCTGTAAGAAGTGAGGAGTCCCTAGCCACATAGGAAAAGGTGACCCGTTTGGGCGAAATACAATAACCTCTCAGTAATTTGTCCCGTCAGATATGAAAAAAAGTTTTTAACCGAGTTGTAATATTTGAATGCATTATACACAGTTTCGTTTACATAAATCTTGGTTTTTGGAAGGTTGGTGTTTCCGAACGTGCACGATACCGCCCAGTTCGAACAACTTTGATCGACTGAGATGACTCAGTGATAACAACAGTTGTAGCTGCAGCGCCGCTAACCAGGAGGTCTTGGGGTTCGAATTCTGACGAATGAATTCTGAAACTTACTGTAGAGATAGGTTGAATTCATCCACTGTCTAGAAGAAAATTTTAGAGGCCGACTCTAAATGAACTCTGCTGAGGCCTGCTCTAATATCAAGTTTTTTCCAATCAGAGCAGCACATTTACAAACTGCGTACGAATCACGCTCAATCAGTCGTTCCTCAATTTTTTTAAAAATTTGTTGCGTCATTGCCGATGCAACGCGTCTCGTAACCCTTGTTGTGCGTTGAGCGCTTTTGTCTCCCCATCCATGCAGACACTACAGTCGCCAGCATATATACTTGTCTCAGCTAAGGTGGTGCCCTGCCTCCTGGGGGAGATATTTGGATAGGGGAAAGCCCGCAAGCTGTCAGGTACGTCTTCGCCGTATCTCAAATTCCAATTGGAGAGGAACAGCGCTACCTTCCAGCTATAACATGTACTACATTCACGGCACTAATGACCAAAACAAATAGCACTCCGAAACACGAAATATAAATATCTCACTCACTCGCACTCTCCTGAAAACTGGGCATAAAATACGGCATCGGCAGCGCAAAGGATTGCTCTACTGTGCACCTAGAGACGCGAAGAGCAGGCGACGACGCGATGTCGGACGACGGATCGCCCGCCACCGCGACCGCCGCGCCGCACGATGCACGCGGCTCATTTGCATACTATAATGAGATCGACATGGGCGACCATGTCACAATTACGCAAAATAGCCTCAATTTCATCTTTCCGGCGCCGGCGCGCGGATAAGCGGCCTGGGGTAATTGCCCCGGCCCTGCCGACGCGACAAGGACGGATAACCCACCACGGCGGCGCGGGGCGCTGTATCTACGAATGGGAAGTCCCTCGTTCGGGTTAGTAATAGCCTGTCCGCAGATAACCTTCTAAGAACAACAACGGCACATCGGGAGAAGATAATCATTTCGGCAGCGGTGGCGGTGGCGACGACGACGACTGCGGCGGTGGCGGGCAGCAGGTGGTCGCGTTGCGCAAAATAAAAGAAGGCAGCACGGCGCGGACCCGCTGCCGGTCTCCGGCACACAGCAGCGGAGCACCACGGCAATTTGGACGCAGGAATTTATGTACAGAGCGCCCCTAATTGCGTATTGTTTTTGTAGAAAGCGTTGTTCACTGATCTCCGTGTTCTCTTTGCTCGAATAAATTAAGGCCGAAAGTAATCGTCGTTATCCTGTAGCGGGTACTTCGTTATGATTGGCTTAATGGCAACCGCATTATTACAACGTCCACTTGCGAGCGACAGACAACGAAGAAGAAAATTGCAT
Source organism: Teleogryllus oceanicus (assembly GCA_964035755.1). Classification (NCBI taxonomy): domain Eukaryota; kingdom Metazoa; phylum Arthropoda; class Insecta; order Orthoptera; family Gryllidae; genus Teleogryllus; species Teleogryllus oceanicus. The sequence continues at coordinate 10,313,709 of CAXIVR010000014.1, forward strand.
TTAGTGATTATGAAATATCGGCGACTATCTCATGCGTGAACGAATGATGTGTACTGCTATTACACGTGGAAGCATCTGATATTCAGCACGTTCTGGTGTTCAGCCCTTCAGTAGCACATAAAGTCTATTGCGCAAACAGAAATGTGACGGACCACACAGAGGTACGTCAAAAATATATGTTCATCACTTGTACTGTCGTTTAAAAATTGTATACTTTAAAAAATACATAAGCAACACATTTTCCTTTATTTAAAACAGTAAAATACTCATTTATTAACATTTTACATTACAAATCCTACTATTTTAGCAATGCACACATATTTCCTTCCCCCAGCATGTTTTTTCTTGATTGTCAGTTCATAGATTGCCAGTCGTGCTCTTTTTGTATGTTCACATATTTGTATAATGAATGAAGTACGTATATTGATTTGTATATTCAATGAAGTAAGTCTTAGTACATCTATCTGATGTACAAGGATCATTGCTCTTGAAATTATAACCGTGCTTACGTTGGCTGATCATGTACTTCCTAATGGTTGGCCTTTGTATTATTTTGCATATTTTCATTTGGTTTTCATAATGAATTATGATCTTGTTTCCAACCTTCCAGCTAATTTCTTGCGTCCAATATGATCTTCCTTTTTCTTTTCCTCCTTTGTGATTCCTTTCCTCTAAATACTTTTGTTCTAGACGATACGTCCACCATCCTGTAGTAATTTGTTTTCTTATTCTATTTATTCTCTTCTTCTGTTATTATTCTTTAATCATCTTCATCTACTGCCTTTCTTCTTTAAAATATATCTCATGTTTTCCCATTTTTCATTCTTTACTTAGTTTGCGTTTTCTCACCCAGCATTGAAGTAAGATATTGCCGAAATAAAATTTCCCTTTAGAACAGGAAATCTACATCCATTTTTAGCGCGAATGGGACTCAGAGCACACAGCAAGAGCTGACATTAGTATGAAGCAAAACCTTCCTTGAGAATCCATCAGAGACGTGTAGGAAACCACTGCATCACATACCTCGAGGCTGCTGCAGGCGTCTACAAAAGTCGAAAAAAGCTTTGCAAAGCCCCCGAGAGGCGAAGGGCCTGGGTGCGAGTCCTGGGCGATCCCGTTGCACCCCTAGGCGGATGATCCGCGACCTCGCACGCAATACACAGGTCCCAGTGCTCTTTATGGCAGGACAAATACGGTTTTGGAGCCTAGCAGAGAGACTGATTGATTCATGTTTCCGGGCGCGTCAACTGCTCTGGTCATCAGTCCCGTTAGTGTAGTGCGTGTTTTTTTCTCGGGAGATGGCGGTGATATTTCCCCGGTGGATGGCGAGATACGGCGCCGACCTACCGTCGGCTAGTTTCCCCCTAACCAGGACTCTCCCATCAGCGGGGCACCGCCCCAGCCGGGACAAGCTCTAAGCTCCCGATCGGTCTCCCTGAAAATGTGTTAGTGTAGTGCATGTTAGTATAAGTGTGAGTGTAAGGGGAGAGGATAGGACAAGGAAGAGGAAGGACAGATCGCGAGCGGTCCGTAGCCCGTTTCGTAGGGTACTGCTCCGGCATTCGCCTGGCGTTGATCGGGGAAACCACGAAAAACTACCCATCAGAGCAGCCGGCCGCTAGAATTCTCCTCCACCAGAGAGACAAAGCATAGGGATGATCTAAAGAAATTTAATTCAAAAGACGAAACAAACACAAATACTGACATATGATATTTATGTAGAGTTTGCAATTGCTTACGATGTGCCTCGAAGTATAATGATGAAGTAAAAGTCATTCAGTAAATGTGACTTTCAAAATAATATTCTGAGGATTTAATTTAAACCAATATTTATAAAACTACTGATTTACTTCTTGTAAGACTTCTGTTTGGGTTTTCTGTGAACATTTTGTTCAACAATAGTGAATATCAATTATCAGTGTGAAAAGGCATTTAAAAATTATTATATTTCAATTTCTCGAAAGCAAAATAATAATTCTTTTTATTATAAGTTCATGAAGTTTCTGTATTTAGTTCTGAATTTAATTACTTAAAATGTATTTTAACTTGATTTACAATAAGTTCAAATGTAATAAATACATAATAAATACAATACAATCATAATAAATACAAAAATTGTCAAAAAAACTGGCGAAGACTACCAGCTGATCGATTTTCTTGGTACCTACAAATATATCCATTTCTTTTCTCCTGAATGCCTAGTGATTCTAAAACAGCACGAACTTTCTCGCCCTGATTTTCACGCAAACCTATGGGAAAACAACTCAAATATTCAATGAATGGGCAAAAAATTGGAGAAATAAAATAAATCCAGATAAAAACGTACGCAAAAATTTTCACCCTAAGATACCCCATTACCCCTCCCCAGTTAATTTTGTACAACAGAAATATTCCCTGGGTACCAAGTATAAACAGCTGTCAAGTATCTAAGAAAGCAATTTGACACAAAACTAAACTGGAAAACACACATCCACACAGCAGGAACAAAAACACAAGCAAAAATATCCCAACTTTACGCTCTAATTAATAAAAAATCTTCCCTTAAAATAGATACCGGAATAATAATTTACAAATCAATACTGAGACCAACAATAACGTACGCTTGCCCGATACGGGGAAATGCAGCAAAATCTAACATAAACATACTGCAAACTATACAAAATAAAGTCTAAGAATTATCATTAAACCCCATGGTTTATTTCAAACAAGCAAATCCACCATGAACTGCAAATTCCCACAATAAAAGAACACATTTACAAACTGCCCGAAGATATATCCTCATGATATATCCTCCATCGAATAATCATATCAACGATCATTCTCTGTAATTCCAATTTTTTTTCAAAAATAATTAAATCTTTTCAACATAAAGCAAAAACATTGAAAGCAAATTGTCCCAGAAGAAGAGAATGTAAAGAATCCTCCCAAATGAGAATATAGGTTTCAAATTCAAGGGGCTGCACCATCATGCAACTTAATTGAGGAATATCAATTTTGGAGAAAATAGGCTGAACGGTTTAGCCATTAGCATTGTTCACAGACGGACGGACGGACGGACGGACAGACAGGCGGACGGACAGACAGGCGGACGGACAGACAGACGGATGGACAGACGGACAGACACACGGACGGGCGGACAAACAGACAGACGGACAGATAATCGTTTTGCCGTCATTCGATTTTTCGGTATGAGGAACCCGTAAAACAGATTCTGGGTACTCTGCGTGTTAGAGAATTTTTTCTACATTTAGCAACTGGATTTATTTACTTTTTCGTTACCAGGGCTCTGCAAGGAGTTTTTTCTGCCGAATATTCACCGTTTCTTCGCGCAGCATTACACAACTTTCTCTCTACACCGTAGCGAGAAAGCAACAAAACACGTAAACGAAATGCTTGGACCACGACACGCCCCTGAGTTTTGTCCGTCGAGAACGGACGTTCCGCCGCAGTCCATCTCCGCCTCCGCGCAGCTCATGAAAGCGCGATTAGGAGCGGCGCTCTCGGAAAAACGCGGAGCACAATGCTACGCCATCAAAAGCGAATTAAAAAGTCATACGTAAACGCAACCGGCACTTACGCCGGGGCGGCGACGACGGCGGCGGCGAAGGCGGCGGAGGCGGCGGAGTCGGCGGTGGCGGCGGTGGCGGCGGCGGTGGCGGCGGCGGTGGCGGCGGCGGTGGCGGCGGCGGTGGAGGCGGCGGTGGAGGCGGCGGTGGAGGCGGCGGAGGCGGCGGAGGCGGCGGAGGCGGCGGAGGCGGCGGAGGCGGCGGAGGCGGCGGAGGCGGCGGAGGCGGCGGAGGCGGCGGAGGCGGCGGAGGCGGCGGAGGCGGCGGAGGCGGCGGAGGCGGTGGAGGCGGTGGAGGCGGCGGAGGCGGCGGAGGCGGCGGCGGCGGCGGCGGCGGAGGCGGCGGAGGCGGCGGAGGCGGCGGCGGCGGCGGCGGGCGAGGCGCGGGCAAGCGAGTCGGGGCGGCTGCACAGAAGAGAACAGAGCAGAAGCGAGAGGCCGTGCCGTGAGCCATGGGCTGTATAATCGCAGGCGCACGCGCGGGGAATGGGGGGGGAGGGAGGGGGAGGGGAGGAAGGCGTGGAGGGCGCGCGCGTGTGCGTGAGGGCGGCGGGGCGTGCTTCACACTTGACTTAGGGCGGGTGATACTCCCGCCCACACGCCGCCCGCGGGCGACGAAAATGAGCCCCTCCCCCCCCATGTTCAGGTGATTCACGTATAGGGATGGCAAAAAAGCATCGATGTTTTTGAAACATCGATGTTTTCCATCAGAAACATCGATATATTGTCATCGATATTTTGCTTTCGATGTTTTCTTTGTGTATGTATTTGTAGCCAAAACATCGATGTTTTATTTTTATTTTTAATGAAGCAAATATCGATGTTTTGCGTTATCGTTATTACAACGCTGCACATTTCGCCTGTGCAACCTGAAGAAGGTTTGGAGCTGCTCGCGTTATGAGTAGAGACCGGAAAATTATGTGGTATGAAACTTCAAAATATGTACATAAATATGTAATGAAAACAGTAATAATATGTAATAAATATGTAAAATCAGGTATACTATGTAATATTGAAATACACAATTATAAAATACATTAACCTAACTCGAAATTGCATTTATCAAAAATTTACGAAACAAATTTAAAAATAATTCAAACGTTTTAAAAATCATTTGGAGAGCATACGTTTTGTACTTTAAAACTTTCCCATCAGTACTAAAAGCTTTATCTATCGCTATCCAGGACCATAGTTTACCACCCAAACTAGACGCAATTGGACGCCCTCGAACAAACTGGCAATACCTATAACTAGCAAACAATTACTGTAGTGTGAAGCATTCTCATCGAATTGTTACACGTCGGCGATCGCCGATGTTTTTCGAAAATTAATGTTAAACGCGACGTCCATAATACTTTTCACAACTCAGGGTGAAAATGATCTCAGTCGCGTACTTCCCATCACTCTGCTAAGCGAAGCAGGCGTGCCGGACTATAAAAACATTCAACCGCGACTTAATGTAGCGCACCTCGAGTCGACAGCATATAGTATTTATGTAGGGAAAATTTCTCTTTTTCTTTGTAAATATTTTATCATAAAAATGTAATAAAATGGAAGAAAATTGATAGATTAAAAAATATTTTTAGGAAACAGCAAAATATGTAAAATACGTAATAGTAGTACTAAATTTGTACAAATATGTAACGTAAAAATTTGAAATTGTGTTAAGATGGCGACGATTCGCTAAGACTTCAATTTTGATAACGGTCAGTAGAAGGGCAGAAAACATGTAATTACATAAAAATCCGGTCCCTTGTTATGAGTGTATGTTATCGGTAAGCGTGCCAATACCTGAAATAAATTATGTATCCTCTAATTTTATCTTGGAGTTAGAATCTTTTGTTTATAAAATTCGTAGTGTGCCTTTTAAACATCATTTTCAAAATGTAATATTTTCAATATGTTTATAAGAGTCTCAGTTTAACTCAGAACCACCATTGCTTCTGATTTTGAAGCGACTCACACCGGGAGGTCCTCCAGTTCGAATACCGACAGTGGCAAATTTTCGACAGTAGTTAGAGAACTAAACCGAATTCAGGCGCTGTTCGGAGGAAAATTCTAGTGAACGGCTGCTTTGAGGCTTCTGTTTTCCATGGTCTATCCATGGAAACTTAACTTCACAATCAAGAAGCACAAATCCTCTATACCACACTACACTTCCATTAGTAAAATTCCTCTCTACCATCTTAAACGTATTTCATTTCCAATAATTATGCCAACAAATTGCCAACTTCCCTTCTTTCCAACTCTTACAAACGTATAACTAACGCTAAATAACTCGTACTTTGTGGTATTACTGGTAACAATTATGCAATATTAAAATACTACTTTAACCTGCAGAAGTTTCTTTCCACATTGGGAGTCGAAATCATGTCTTTAGGTTTAGCAGACCGTTCAAGTCACCCTCTACATCACCAATTCTCACAACTAATTGCAACGTTCCCCACGCCTTAAAAACAAAGCTGAACATTTCCATTTGCATTTTTCAACGATCATAATTTGAGAGAGTATAGGTTTATGATTCGAAAAAACTGTCCAAGGCCAGTTCCGAGTTCCTCATTACAAAAAAATTATATCGAAGTGTGTGCTGTTGTGATGAAATCATTTCGCCCTAAGATGTCACATTGTATTTGAACTTGTTTCTTTTAAAATGTATTATTTATTCAAAACATGTACGCCAAGCATCCCACTTCTCACAACACTGCTGATAACTTCTAATCAACATTCTAATATAAAAGTGTAGGAAATTTTTTTGAAAAAATGACTACTCGACAGACAAAACGCTAGAATTCTGTGACTTTCCGACAGAAATCCTTTTATTGGCGGGATCTGGCCCTGAAATCCATGCTTTGTGGGTCCTTGAGGCACAACCATCCATTGACGGCAAAACGTTTGTCTGTACGATTGTCCGAGCTGTCAAAGTTAGTGAATAAACCGTTCATCTAATTTTATCCAAAATTGATATTCCTCGATTAATTTACAGGAAGTCGAAGCCACTTGAGTTTGAAATAATTATTTTCCTTTTTGGGGGTACTACTTCATATGAAGCCACTACGTTTTCAAAATTTCTTGAAAATGTCTCCAAGTTGGATTTAACTTTCTCCTCGAATAGAGGGAAAGACGCTTAAGAAATCGATGCAGGTATCATTTGTGTTGCAAAATCATTTTTGTTGAAAATCTTGATTTTTTGAAAAATTGCAATAATTTTTTCGGCCTCTTTCTGCAACTATAATATTGAAGATATAGTTTTTTCTCATTGAAATCCGTTTTTTTAAATATGATTTTAAAATGAGGTCATATACAATTTTTCGGAAAAATTAGTAGTTTTTTCGTAATTTTATTTGAAATGTCGGCAATTTTAACAATTATTTTCTCCTAAACGGTTCCATTTTTTCTTTAAATCTTGTCCTCCTGTTTATCAAAGGATGATAAAATTTGATGGCAGTCTCATTTCCAGCGAACTCTGAATTTTTGAAATTATTTTATGAAAAAATATATTTATGTAATGATCCTCACAATGTAAAATATCCGTTTCAAGTTGGGTTTTAGTCGATAGTGAATTTTCATTTTGAAGACAATTGTTTGAACCTTTTAATCGCTAGATTTGACCACAGACTCGATAGACAGATAGACGGCCTCACAGACATGTTTTGGCATCAATCGATTTTTTTCTTTATCAAGGACCCACAAGACATGGATTCTGACTAGACAGAATTCAAGGTGGAAGTAATTTACTACATATGGAACCAAGATTTATCGTTACCACAGCTTGGCAATAAGAGTTCTCTCTCTCAAAACATCGCTTTTTTCTGCAGCATTACAATATTTTCTCTATACTGCGTTAGTACTACGAGGAAAAATAAAAAGGTGTAAACCTTTCTATGCCCTAAAAGGTTGAAGTATTCTCCTACAACCACTATATTTTATAGCAGAAAAATTATCTATGGAAAGTTTCTGTATTTTAATTAAAGTGTGATAATTTTAATTCTGAATTCAATTACACCTGCGATTCTAACACATGAATGCTGCCGAATGTCTTTTTTTTCGAAATCCCTGAACATTAATATAAAAGATGTGATCAGAAAATGAAATTTTATGCAAAATTTGGAGTGGTAGCTCCCCTAGACATTTCAAACTTTAAAAACAATTAGAGCAATTTGTTGTGTTGAGTGCACCAATATTCCATTCCAATAGATCTTTCAGCTTCTATAGATGCCACATTGTTACAGTGCATTATTCCAGAACCACTTTGCGAGAGACTATAAGATGGATACAGTTAAAGGCCGGCATTTGCACGGCAAACTACAAAGCGAACGTCCATCCAGCAAATGAGATTCTACAGATATGCGGCCTATTGTTCGAGACGACTCCATCTGTTCGTACGCCATCTGTCGCGTCATTTCGCGAAGCTCCAACCATTCTCGATCTCGGTGCTTCAGCAGGGTTAACATCAAGACAGGGGGCTGTCAATACCCTCTCATTGGGTGATTAATGTTATGTCGCATCTCCCGCCTTTTAAAGTTGCATCTTCATTACAAAACTATCAATCGTTCATTAACATGATACTAATGTTTCATTTCTGGTTGATACAAAAAAGGCTGAAGTCTTAGCTAATTCCCATCAGAGGTAGGAAATTTTGGCACTCGATCTATTACAAAAATGAAACAAAAGAGTTGTGGTGATGAAGAAAATTGTCGCTACTAGTATTTTAAATTAGAACTAGGCAATTACAGTCGTGGTACTTCCTTGACTGGACACCTGAGTTGATGAATAGAAATATTTAGAAAAAGCTTCTCATTTTGTTTTAACGTTGAACGTAACGTTGAACGTAACGTTGAACGTAACGAAAAAATGAACATATTGTATATTTCAGCATCACGTTTACATTGTAAGCATTGTAAGCAATGTTTGTCTTCTGAAATGTAGTTCAAAAAATGTTTCAAATTCTTTAAGCAACTTGTGTGTCATAATGAATCCCAAATTATTTTAAATCTTAAAATAGATTCATCAATATAATTTACAAATATGTGCAAATAAATGCTTACTTTTCATCTAACAGAGGGTCAGTCAACAACAAAAAAACTAAAGAAAAATATCACAGATTCTTGACATTCAAATAATCCTCCATTAGTAATAAAGTCACGAGTGTTTTGTTATAAAACTATTATAGGAAGACATAAACAATAATTCATATAATTAACAGGGAAACTTGTTTTCATTCAATGGGGTAATTCATTTTTAAATATATATATATATATATATATATATATATATATATATATATATATTTATATACTGGGCAATATCTTTTTATATACAGTTATGTAATGCGGCAAAAACGGCGATTTTCCGACAGAAAAGCTTATTGTGGGTTCAGAATAAGTGGTCAAATCTTTTTCCAATCTTTTTTAAAATTACTTATTCTTCCTCGACTCTTATTACTTCCTCTTCCTTTTATGTACTCAAATTTTACGATTTGTGGGTCCTTCACACCGAAATTTTGGTTTACGGCAAAAAGTCTGTCCGTCTTCATATGTACCCACGTGCACAAAACCTCAAAGCCGCCTGGTGCGGCTGTCGGCATCAGAAACAAGGAGAGTTGCGGATTAACAGGAAGTGCAAAGAACAAACACTATCAAACCACTAGCTTTCCCGTTACGTCGAACGTTAGTCTACATTTGGTGACGTAAGCCAAAGGCTTCTAACGTTGATCCATACCGCCTCTTCCGAGGTGGGTGACCAGCAGGTAGATGCACTTACAATTTAAATACTGCAACACACACTCATAACTACAGACCGGATTTTTATGTAATTTCATACTTTTTGTCTTTCTACTTTCCGTTTTCAAAATTATAATTTTGGTGAATCGTTGCCGTCTAAGCACTATATCTCACTTTTTCGTTACATATTTTTACATATTTAGTACTATATTACATATTTTACATATTTTGTTTTAAAAAATTTTTATTCCATCAATTGGCTTCAATTTTATTACGTATCATTTTATAAAATTTTTTAATTTTTTCCCCATTCTATTTACAATTGTTTCAGTTCTCTGTAGCGGGAAGGGCGCGGCAGACCGGTAGCGGTAGCTCAGTGCATCAACTGATGTCACTGCTGCGCCTCTGACCGGGAGGTCCTAGGTTCCCACTCCCCACGGCGGCAGGATTTTCGACACTAGCTTTTCAGCTAGGTCGGATTCAGTCGCTGTCTGGAGGAGAATTCTAGCGGACGGAGCTCTGATCGGTAGTTTTCCGTGGTCTCTCCGATCAACACCAGGCGAATGCTGGAGCAGTACCCTACCAAACGGGACACGGACCGCGCGCGATCTGTCCTTCCCCTTCATGCACCACATGCACTACACTACCACATATTCCGGGAGACCAGTCGGGAGTTTAGAGCTTGTCCCGGCTGGGGCGGTGCCCCGCTGGTGGGAAAGTCCTGGTTAGGGGGAAACCCCACTAGCCGACGGTAGGTCGGTGCCGGATCTCGCCATCCAGCGAGAGAAAATCACCGACATCTCACGAGAAAAACATGCACTACACTAACGGGACTAATGACCGAAGCAGTTGACGCGCCCGGAAACACGAAAAAATCAATCATTGAGCCCCCTCTCCCGGTTCCATGTTGAAGAAGCCCTCGCTAAGGAGGATGCGGAGTGACGCTGCTGGAGCTGGCGCGGAACAAGTCGGGGGGTGGGGGCGCGTGGGCCGCCGCCGTCCTGTTCGCAGGGGATTATGGTCGCGTCGCTGGAGCACTTACGAGTCGCTTATCGCATCGGACGAGCTCCTCCCACGGCCCCGCGCAGTGTGGGCGGCTACAAGGCGGCTTTCCGCGCTTATCTGCCCGGAGCACAGCTTTACGCAGTTCGTTCTACCTGCATCAGGATATTCAACTCACTGTCTCCTGGTATTGAGGGATGTTGGTTCAGGATTGCAAAATGGAGTAAATTTTCTGAGTTATGGAATATGAGTAAAAGGGTACAAGTAATCAGAGGCTGGATTTCGGATCTTTTATTGCGGGGGGAGAAAAAGGGTCCTCCAGGATACGATAATAAACTAGTGGTGCTACTGAATGCCACAGAATTTTTCGTAGTAGTTAGTTTCCTAATCTGTTTCATCTGGTTTTCGGTTTTGTCCCCATCTCTCCTCCCGGCTGGTTCCTATCGGCATCAAAAATAATTTGTCGCATTTTATTCATTTCTCGGTTCCCTAGCTGCAGAATATAACTTGTGGTGCTACAACAGAACATTGTTAGCGCTGAATTTATAACTCATGTAATTTTCGAAAACTAGAAAGTTCGCTAAATCATTATTAAATTTCTTTTCAAAATACAGAGAAAGTAAATTATTTATGATATTTATGATAGTTAAATAATTTTCCCTCACACCATAAATAGGCACCAGGCCACTTTCATGATATTTTATTGTTCCACTACTGTCGTTAGTTACATGAACAAAATGTATGTCTAGTGGCTCTTGAGTTTGGATCTAATCAAGGACCACTCGAAATAATTACAACGGATCAAGTATCTTTGAATATTATAAGAAATAAACAATTATGGGAGGAATATAACTTTCAATCTCTTGTACACCATAGAGCATACCTATCTTATCACTTTCAGATATCACTCACTCTCTATCAATATTCAAGTTTGGCAAGAATCCCTAATAACCAACAAAAACAAAACAACAAACAATTACATCCTATATTCATTCCCTAAATTATATAATGACTTAATTACAAATTAAGAGGAGCTCTAACATTTTCCTCGCTCTATGAATGTAGTAAGTGAAACTAAATATAAATTATAAACCCACCTCTACGAAACTGATCCATGTACAAAAGAATCTCAATGCAAATATCTGGTGCAGCTGCAAGAGCACATACTGTCTCGCAGTGTATACATGTACCTGCAAAAGTGTTTTCTGCCAGCAATTTTTTCCGTACCTAGAATCGAATTCAGGTCCATTGAGTTAACTCGCGTGCTCTTTATCGCTACACCACGTAGTCACTCTGAAGTACTCACTTTAGCTAACGTTTAGAAAGCCAATTGTCTCTCTCAAAATGTGCAACAAGTTTCGAAAATGTAGAGAGTTTAACGAAAACGAGATCTGTGCCATTCTTTTAAGCGTCCCTTCTTTTAAGACGAGAGAGGAATAATACATACAAACCGAAGAATTTAAACTATAACTTAAGTGAACTGCATGTAATTGTACAACCATCAATGAATGTACAAATTTTGTTTACTTGCTCTCTTGTTGAAGGACATAATGTACACAAATTTGAGAGTTTATGGAATAATAATACTTTGAACACAAAAAATAAAGTCACAAGTTTACAAGTTCAAATGTATTGCAAGAAACAAATTCCTTACCAGCAGAATTTAATTGAATATTTCCATCATTGCAAGTCTAAAAAGAAGTATTTCTGTAAATGTTTCTCGTTAAATACAAAGCAAACTATGTAGATCACGTTCTTAAGAAGCAATGCATAACAGTTTGCTTTGTATTCACATCAGATTGAAGTAATTTACCCGATAAAAGTTTTATTTTCCAGACAATAAACAGTTATCTTGTAGTTCAAGAACACACGGAATAAAGACAAAGAAAATCAGAATGAGAAAGGTTCTGCTGTAAAACATGGTAACTAGCTCACTTTGAAATCTTTGCGAGATTGCGTTGCAAAACGTTGGGAGAAGTGAACATATTTACAGGAAGGAATTCAAATGGGGTACATAAAGAAGACATCAGTCAGATGACAATTTTGAGCCATAATTTGGGTTATTTGAAAATCATAGCAGACATAGACAGCAGATGGAAGCGTATGTACGAAACTTTATAATACCATGTGCGTATTTACGAAAAATTAAATATCATAAAAAATATAACTCTGTGGGTTACCATCTGTTTCTCTGGAGGCCTTCATGTATTACCGTTGTTATGTATGTATACTACAACTTCCAATCACGGCCTAATCTGGACAAGTTTGGCCTTTTGGAAGCTGTATGCAAGAAGAGTTTGGCCTTTTGGAAGCTGTATGCAAGAAGAGTTTGGCCTATTGGAAGCTGTATGCAAGAAGAGTTTGGCCTTTTGGAAAGCTGTATGCAAGAAGAGTTTAACCTTTTGGAAGGAAGCTGTATGCAAGAAGAGTTTGGCCTTTTGGAAGCTGTGTGCAAGAATAGTTTGGCCTTTCGGAAGCTGTATGCAAGAAGAGTTTGGCCTTTTGGAAGCTGTATGCAAGAAGAGTTTGGCCTTTTGGAAGCTGTATGCAAGAAGAGTTTGGCATTTTGGAAGCTGTATGCAAGAAGAGTTTGGCCTTTTGGAAGCTGTATGCAAGAAGAGTTTGGCCTTTTGGAAGCTGTATGCAAGAAGAGTTTGGCCTTTCGGAAGCTGTATGCAAGAAGAGTCTGGCCTTTTGGAAGCTGTATGAAGAAGAGTTTGGCCTTTTGGAAGCTGTATGCAAGAAGAGTTTGGCCTTTTGGAAGCTGTATGCAAGAAGAGTTTGGCCTTTTGGAAGCTGTATGCAAGAAGAGTTTGGCCTTTTGGAAGCTGTACGCAAGAAGAGTTTGGCCTTTTGGAAGCTGTATGCAAGCAGCCGCGGGGCGCTGAGGCCGGGCCGGCCCGCGCCGCGGCGCCACTAGACCACACAAGGTTCGGTTGCGCGCGTAGCCCAGCACAGTGCTGCGGCGGCGGCCGACAACTGCAACAGCAACAACATGTTCTACAGGTCCGGGGGCCCTCGCGGCCACTGCCCTTGCGCGCCCCGTCCTCCCCGCCGTCCCCGGCCCTCCCCATCCCCGCCCCGTCTCGCCAAGGCCCGCCTACTAGTCGGCCGGCCTGGCGCCTTATTGCGGAAATCAGTTTTAAATTCCTGCGCCTTTACAGCCCCTGGTCGACCGCGGTGGCAGTGACGTCGGCACCACGATCGCGGTGATGGGATGGGATGGGTTGGATGGAGCGGGGAACGATGTAGAATCCAAGGAAGGAGGGTGGCGAAATCGATGGCTTGATGTTGACAAAACAGGATCTATCTTTAAAACATAATAGCATATATAACATAAGATAAATTAAGTACTGTTAATTCCTAAGATATATTATCAATATTTGGCACGTATGTCGAAATAATTACTTCAGTAAAATCCTACAAAATTCTATGGAGCTATAATAACATAGTTTGCTAGCTTAGGTAGGCAGAGCATCAATATAGGGCAACAATATATACAGGTGTCACTGCAATACCTCTGACCAAAAGGTTCTCGGTTTCGAGTCCAGACACTGGCAGGATTTTCGACACGTAGCTAGATCGCCGTCTGCAGGAGAATTCTAGCGGCCTGCTGCTCTGATCGGTAGTTTTCCGTGGTTTCTCCGATCAACGCCAGGCGAATGCCGGAGCAGTACACTACCAAACGGGCCACGGAGCGCGGGCGAACTTTCCTTCCTTTTCCTTGTCTTATCCACTCCCCTTACACACACACACACACACACACACACACACACACACATACATGTCCAGAGGTTAGAGCTTGTCCCCGACCCTCCCAGAGGTTGTTGGGTCGGTGTTCCGCTGATGAGTGATACCTGGTTGAGGAGGGGGGGAACTCCGCAAACCGACGTGAAGGTCGGCGCAGGAACTCACCACCCACCGGAGGAGGATAACTTTCCTCTCGTGCGATAAAACATGCACTACACTTATGCAACTAATTATTTTAGTAGTTGACGCGTCCAGAAACACTAATCAATTAATCGCACAGTTTGCTTATAACAGTCTTATCTGTGTTGAAGTTCGGTTTAGAAGACATTGTTCTCGAGCACGTAATAAATAAAGGAAAAATGTCTACCCTTAAAAGCACTTATTCTTGTAACTTAGAAGAGACCCTGCCTTTTGCAATGCAATAACAAGATCCAGGGAAGATCGTGTCGGCGCGAAGCCTATTTAGTTCCTGATCTATGATCAAAGCTAACCCCAAAGAAAACAGTTACGTGTGCTATAGGACACATTTTATTTAATTATACATACTTTGTTACAATCCGAATGATCACATGTTACTATCAGGCACTTGTAATGGACAGCTGATGGTGCTGCAATGGGTGCAGTAGTACAAGCGTTCCCAATAGATATGCTAACGATCGTCCCAAGAACTCCGAAGTGGTATTACAATGAATCTTTTATCTCTCTTGGAGAAAGTTGAAAATAAAATTTGTATCAATTGCTGTAACTGTAATTATTGACAATTAATTAAAATACAAATAATTTCAATTGCATTTTAGTTGTTTTGACATTTACTTCATAACTCATAGTTGTTATACTCTTTCCCTTATGTATTCAAGTTTGGAAACAATAATGAACTTCACTCTTTACTGCATATCAAAACACGTTTAATTATACACATTATTTCCAAATCGTGTTCTGAAAACATCTCTTTTGCAGATGAACTACTCAAATTATGTCAGCAAACAGGGTGTTGCTTGAAAACTGAAAATCCCGAAGACTGCAATACTAACTTACATCATTATATACGCTATATACATATTAATATTTTTTTAAATGTCAACATCAAGCACTATAAAATACTGAGTGAGAAATGTGAAAAAGAGAGGGTGGATTTTGGCAAGGGGCAGGTGGCAGTTTGGCAAGGGATTTTGGGCGGGCAACCCAGGGTGGGGATATACTGTAGGCAGTATTGAGTCCTTTTCCTGACTGAATAGATCAATATGATTAAGAAATACCCTGGCACGTAACACTGAATTCGGCTTTTAACATCTCGTGCGATTTAACCGCACGGGTAAAGTAAAAATGTTTAATTATGGTTTACGAATTAAAAAAATTTATTACAGAAAGAATAGTTGTATTGTGATCAATACTCAAGGCATTAATGTTAACGTTCAAATTAAGTTTTAATATGTAATTATGACAGATTGAATTACTAGAAAATTATGAAAGGAACTACCTTTTAAAATTGTAATTCTAGAGATACTAGTGGCAGTTATCATGCATTTAATCCTGTTGCATTCACCTTTTCCAGAGCAATAATCATTTAGTCCATTATCGTTCATTTCGCTTGGTACATTCAGTTGGCATTTGTCAACCTCTGTTACCGGGAAGTCAGCCATCCATCCACTCGATATACATTTCTGATTTAAATTTTAATTGAATTCCCCCAGGACATTCCTCTACGTGATGAATATTAGTTTCGACTACGTTTACGTCGCCGTTTGTCGTCCTGTTAATGGAAATGGTAACCGAGAAGCTAAACTAGTTCGGGCACCGTCGGACCGGGAGCGGTAGCTCAGTGCATCAACCGATGTCACTGCAGCACCTCTGACCGGGAGGTCCTAGGTTCCCACTCCCCACGGCGGCAGGATTTTCGACACTAGCTTTACAACTAGGTCGAATTCAGTCGCTGCCTGGAGGAGAATTCTACCGGCCAGCTGCTCTGATCGGTAGTTTTCCGTGGTTTCTCCGATCAACACCAGACGAATGCCGGAGCAGTGCCCTACAAAACGGGCCAAGGACCGCGCGCGATCTATCCTTCCTCTTCCTTGTCCTGTCCTCTCCCCTTACAAACACACTTACACTAACATGCACTACACTGCCACATATTCCGGGAGACCGGTCGGAAGCTTAGAGCTTTTCCCGGTTGAGGCGGTGCCCCGCTGGTGGGAGAGTCCTGGTTAGGGGGAAACCCCACTAGCCGACGGTAGGTCGGTTCCGGATTTCGCCATCCAGCAGGGGAAAGATCACCGCCATCTCCCGAGAAAAATCATGCCCTACACTAACGGGACTAATGACCGAAGCAGTTGACGCGCCCGGAAACACGAAAAAATCAATCAATCGGGCACCGTCGGCTTTCTTCGTCTCGTCAGATCCGCTGTTCGCCCACTGCCGGCGCCGCTCCCCTCCTCTTGGTCGGAGGACGGGAGTCAGGGGGCCGTGGCCGCTCCCCGGCCCTCTGCAGTCGTCGGCAGCGCGGGTTTATTGTCAAACGCCGCCGCAACACGCGCTAGCTGCGCTGCTCTCGGCGATTGCAATTGTTGGCGGCCGCGCGGTCGCCGGAGGCGGTCAACACCACCGCCGCCAGGGGGCAGCAGAGGTCATTGCTCGCCGCCGCCGCCGCTGCCACGGCGCGTCCGCCGCCTCTCGCGTTTCGCAACGCACTCTGATCGTCTTTTGTTATTTTAACCGCGAGGATTACAGCGAGAAGCCTCGGAGGTGTTGAGTAAACCTGTTTGGAGGATTACACCGGCCCAGCCGAACCTAAAACGAAACGTACAAACGATAAAAACTTGAAGCGTGTGATTTTTTCGTTACTTTTTTCGTGTAATTGAGTTACGCTTATAAACAATAATTTCGTGGAATTTCATGTGACGGGTTCGGGCTTGAGCGCCGGATAAATGAAAACATCCGTCGGCGTCGCGGAGGCTGCGCAAAAAGAGGAATGCTGCGATGCGGCGGTGGCAGGGTGGCGCTGGCGATGCGAGACGGTGGCGCTGTGGTGGCGAGTGGAGGAACTAAGGAAGGGTGACGTTACGTGCGATTGGTTGATTGATTTTTTTTTATTTTTTCGTGTTTCCGGGCGCGTCAACTACTCTGGTCATTAGTCCCGTTAGTGTAGTGCGTGCTTTTTCTCGGGAGATGGTGGTGATCTTCCCCCGCCGGATGGCGAGATCCGGCGCCGACCTACCGTCGGCTAGTGGGGATTCCCCCTAACCAGGACTCTCCCACCACCAGGGCATCGCCCCAGCCGGGACAAGCTCTAAGCTCCCGACCGATCTCCTGGAATATGTGGTAGTGTAGTGCATGTTAGTGTAAGTGTGTGTGTAAGGAGAGAGGACAGGACAAGGAAGAGGAAGGACAGATCGCGTGCGGTCCGTGGTCCGTTTGGTAGGGTACAGCTCCGGCATTCGCCTCGTTTTGATCGGAGAAACCCCTGAAAACTACCGATCAGAGCAGCAGGCCGCTAGAATTCTCCTCCAGGCAGCGACTGAATTCGACCTAGCTGAAAAGCTAGTGTCGAAACCCTGCCGCCGTGGGGAGTGGGAACCTAGGACCTCCCGGTCAGAGGCGCTGCAGTGACATCAGTTGATGCACTGAGCTACCGCTACCGGTCGTTACGTGCGACGACAATAGCAATAGCGAAGTGATGGTTCATGACGCGATGATGGCGGTAATGGCTGTGTCGAAACTGACGACTACAGCTGGAATTACGTACTTATGTAAGGCAATTGTTAGACATTCTGGATCAATGACCCCCATCTCGATCAGGTTTTTTGTTCAGTTTCCCTGATTTTTCGAGCAACTGCTGAGATGTCCCCTTGTTTTGCTTCTGGGCATAAACGTGATTTCATTATATGTGAATGTCTTCTAGAATTCACTGGGAAATATAGTTATTCAAATTATTGTTCTCCTTGTTGCCGCGACAGAAAGTATTATTCCTTCACGAAGGACATGATGAAATTATTGCTGATTTACCCTTGAAAATATATTTTATTACATCGGAGCGAATATTTTGTTAACAATCCTTGAAAAAAAAAACGCTCATTTTATTTCTGTATTCAAAATTCAAGTAGTATATTGGAACACAGAATTTTGAAAGGTGCATAGAATTCGCTTCATCCCTTAGCACGTCACACATAGTTTTTAACTGTTTTTGACGTAACATAAATATATCCTGTAATGCAGCTGCTCGAGTTAGCAAGCCAGTCGCCACTAGTGTTGTATATACTGCGAGCTGACGTGATTCAGAAGTGCAACGAACGTGAAAGTTTACATGTGCAGAAAGGCGAAGTTATGTGATCTGAATATACGGGGATGACACGTTGCTCACGCTTCACCCTGCAACGAAAGACCAGATATAGTGATTCGGTCCGTGAATCTGGTAGCAAACAGACGTCAAAGCAATCTGCTCTTCTACACTGACAGGATGACATTTTCCTTACGATCAGCTCAAAAGAGGCAAGCTGATTATGGTTTAAATTCTGTGACCTCTAAAGGAATAAAAATGGATTTGAAAAATAAAATGAATATAAAGAAGAGCAAAAATTACCAATTCTAAATGTAAATTCGTTAAAAATGTGGCTGTAATTCATATTGTGATTAGACTGATTCTTTCAGCCTTTATTGTGTTATAGTCTCATAATTTCATGGTCTTATTATCTGATGTTAATCTAACAGTCAAAGTTTATTGGTTTGATAATTGTGTGTGTGTGAGAGAGAGAGGGAGTGAGAGAGAGAGAGAGAGAGAGAGGTGTAGAATTAAACTTGTGGATTCCGTGTGGATTCCGGAGAAAATTTCCGAGATACTACTACGCCATCTACAAGGAGTATGGGAGGCGCAAACAGACCTGAAACAATTGAAGATCATTTTGTTCTAGTATGGCGTGGTAAACAGAAATGCTAGCTGTAGAAAGCGAGACGATCCGTTTCAATTACGCAAAAGGGAGGCGGACGGAACTCTGGAAGGCTTAGGAAGAAAGGACCGCGAGTAGCAAGTTGCCTAACAACGGATGTCACCCCATATCTCATCAGCTGACCTGAACGAAAATACCGATGAAAAAAATTATATAACATAAATATTCAGATTAATTCGGAGGATAGACAAAAATTATTCATTGGGAAAGTTGAGAAAAGAAAAGTACCACTTACCATTGGATTGTTGGTAAAATTGTAAATATTTACAGAATTATGAGTGAAGTAATTAACAGTAAATTACTTGTTGATCCAAAAACTGTAAAACTTGTCTGTGGTAATAATAGGTAGAGCTCTACACGTTTTGATCACAATAGCTTTTATGTAGTTGGTTTAGTTATTTATAATTTCTTGCATATATACATATATAATGCCCATAAAGATGTTTATCACGTGGATTTCAGTATATGCGCCGGTGTTACTGTTCTAATACAGAATTTCCTTAAGAAAAATTGATCTTGCGAAGACTCATTAGGATCTCCCTTGAGGCTAAACATCAACATTTCCTCACTCTCTGGAATTCTATTACTTTCTTCCCTATATTTGTTTAAAAAAGTATAGGTCTAATATATTGCTAAATAGATCTAATCTAATGCTACATCACTGATACTTATGAACTTAGATCGTCCTAAACACGTGTAAAATAGAATTCAATGTTTGTGGAACGGAGAAGGCCATTAAGTAGTTGATACATTTAAAAAAATGGGAATATACGTCAATAAGTACCCGAGACATAGCCGAAGAATGGAAGTTACACCGATTTGGAATTATGAGTTCGACAATGTACCGTATGGAAGCAGCAAGAGAACGATTTCATGAATGCAGTTTTACAAGAAGAAACAAGACCCATACGAGAAGGGTGACGGTGAATGAGAATGAAAAGGAGACAATACCGCCGGAAAGCAGTGGAGTGGAAAGTACACGACAGTTTTTGAAAACCTGAAATGTTCGGCATCTAAAAGATCCAAGGCTCAAAATCGGTTATATAGGGAATGAGATATGGTGGATGATAAAATCTTGATTGAACCACCGCCAGCGCCTTCTAACGATCAGAACCGTTTCCTTACCACACATTCTTCACTGTGTATAAAGGTCCGTTTATTGTTACAAAAGCCCTCCACAAAAATGTTATTATTAGTCATGATAAACGCGAAGAAATAGAAAAAATACAAATTCAGAAACCTAAAGTCGTACAAGGAATGGACAGGATAGAGTAATGTGAATACGTTTGTAAGTAGTATTGATAATGTTGTAAAAAGTTAATAAATATAAAGTAGGTTAACAATACAAGATCGGTTAACAAGTTAAGTTAACGATATAAGATCGGTTATCAACATAAAATAGGTTAACAATATAAAATTTTAACAATATAAAATAAGTTAACAATATAAAACAGATAAACAATATAAAATAAGTTATTAATATAAAATAGGTTAAAAAATAAAAAGGTTAAAATATAAAATTTAATTAAAAAAAATTTTTTTTTAAAAATAGTAAAGAAAATTTTAAGCTTTAACATTTTTGCCAAGCGATATTTCGTGTATTTAATTAGAAGACCGGTGTATGGACGCTTTAAATCTTTGTGGAGTGATTATTCATGTATAAAATTTTGTTGTTAATAATGGATGCTTTAAACATCTCCACCAAGCGATTTTAGCGATAGGAAATTAAAATGTCAGTGTAGCGAACGCTTGTCACTTTGTTGCAAAGTGATATTAGGTTAGATATTGGACATCATAGACGCTTCTAACTGAATGAGGTGGATGGTTAGTTAGATTCAAAAAATAAAAAAAGTAATGTTTTTGAAGAATAGCTAGTGGTGCTAAAACTGCAGTACTTTCTCGCCAATATTTCCACGCAATAATACCCGAAAAGTACTCATATTTTTGAAAGATTATACATGACCTTATTTCAAAACCTATCTTTAAGAAACTGATTATATTAAAAAATCTCTATCTTTTATATTTTAGTTGTAGGAACACGCCGAAAAAATTTTGAACTTTTGCAATTTTCAAAAAATCAGGATTTTCAATAAACACGAGACATAATCACTCTCTTAAATGTTCTTTACACTATCCAACAACAAACTTTAATAAAAAACGATGGAGCAACTTTGTTTGAACATTTTGAAACTGAAGACTGGGGCTTCATGTAAAGTATCCAAAATTAAAATATGAATTTCAAATTCAATGGGCGAGGACAACAGCCAGATCGATTGGGGAATATCCGTTTTTGAGAAAATCGGTTTAGTCGCTAGCGTTGTTCATAGACGAATGGACGGACGTTTTGCTGTCAATCGATTTTTCAGTAACAAGGACACACAAAACATGGACACACAAAACATGGCTACACTACGTGTTAGAGGATTTTTTTCTCAGTTTAGCTTTTCTCTAGAAGTGGATTTACCCACTTTTTCGTTACCATGGCCCTGTAATAAGAGTTTTTTCCACTCCGTAGCGAGAAAGTAAAACGAACTGAGAAACGGAGAAAAGTTTTGCCGACAATCGTTATTTCTGTTTCAATGACCCATCAAACGCAGATTCTGACTACTTGTACACAACGTGTTAGAAAAAGTAGTGTTCTGCTTATAAGACTAAGATCTATCATCTTTTACGTTACCACGTCCCGGCAATAAGTATTTCGGTCGCATAATCGCCATTTTCCCCGCGGCATTATAATAGTTTCTCTCTACTGCTCAAGCAGTAAGCCAGAAATTAAAAGAACTGAATAGTGAAGGTCAAAGATTTCTTTACTTTTGGATACAAAAGAAATACAGCCAAGAATGGCCATTAGATTCCAGTCAATTACTAAATGGACAGAGCTGACCAAACATATAGTCGACGGGGAAATTAATAGCGCATAAGGACGTTAGAAAAAAAAGAAAAAGAATAATAGTTGAAGTTTTTAAAATTATGTTTATAAGTAGAAGGATGGGAGTATGGAGGATCCCAAGAAACACAGTATTATTTTGACGTCACAGCCTCACACTTCAATTTTATTAACACAGATTACTTATTATTTTTTAAATTCCGAAACAAAGTATACTTAAAAGAAAAGTAATCCTTCAAAACAAAAAATTAAACATTTATATTATTCTTCAACAAAAAATGTTGAAAGACATAAATTCTAACGAAAATATCGCTATATCTATAAAACTCTAAGGTCCTCTCACTACAAGCTCTCAAGTTTATGTCCAACAATGGATAGAATTCCCCTGTTTTCCCTCATAAACCTATTACCGCAGTGCGGCAGATGTCGACAATCGTGATGGTGGTAAATTACCAAAACGAATCCTCCGTCTGATAATACGTAAATGCTTGTTCCAACATTAATGACCACTTCATTCTATGAAGTTTCATCGAACATGACAAGTAATTTTATGATAATCAAATCGAAAGGTTGAAATGGAGTGTACGTGTTCCACGAAAATTATGTCGAACGGTCTTTGTCCAGAAGATCCGAAGGACAGCAGACGGAGCGGAAAAGCTAGAGCTGGTCGAGGGGGCGCTCAGTGATGGAAATTGGTAAGTCAACATTATGTAGAGCCGTCGCCAGCCGTCCTGCCGCCGCGTCGTGCTACCCTGGGGGAAGCAGGTGGCAGCGCAGAGGGGGCGTCACCGAGGCTGGCGCCTGCGAGACGACCAGGGCCTTTCAACTCCCATGCAACGTCGTGGAGAACATTACAGCGACGCCCTTCCTGCAGTACCTTCTCACAAGAATTAAAATACGAACTACTGCCAACGATACTTAAAAGGTGCGTGGCTGCTGCGATTGATTGATTGACTGATTTTTTCGTGTTTCCGGGCAGGTCAACTGCGTTGGTCATTAGTCCCGTTAGTGTAGTGCATGTTTTTTTTCTCGGGAGATGGCGGTAATCTTCCCCCGCTGGATGACGAGATCCGGCGGCGACCTACTGTCGGCTAGTGGGGTTTCCCTCTAACCAGGACTCTCCCACCAGCGGGGCACCGCCCCAGCCGGGACAAACTCGAAGTTCCCGACCGGTGTCCCGGAATATGTGGTAGTGTAGTGCATGTTAGTGTAAGTGCGTGTAAGGGGAGAGGATAGGACAAGGGAGAGGAAGGACAGATCGCGCGCGGTCCGTGGCCCGTTTGGTAGGGTACTGCTCCGGCATTCGCCTGTTGTTGATCGGAGAAACCACTGAAAACTACGTATCAGAGCAGCCGGCCGCTAGGATTCTCCTCCAAAGAGCGACCGAATTCGACCTAGCTGAAAAGCTAGTGTCGAAAATCCTGCTCCCGTCTGCCTGCTGCGTGGTTTCGTGAGACGCAAGCAGGCAAGTACATATTACAAAAATAATTGATTGATGGTTGGTTGGTTAGTGATTCTGGGTGCGTCAAAAGATTAGGTCATTATTCCCGTAAGTGTAGTGCATGTTTTCCTCGCGAGATGGCAATTATCTTCTCCCGCTGGATGACAAGATCCGGCGCCGACCTACCGTCGGCTAGCAGGGTTTTCCTCTAACCAGGACTCTCCAGTCAGCGGGACAAAATTTAGAGCTGACAGGTACAATTTTATATTTAACATGATTATAAATAAACGTATTGTATATAAAGAAAGACAATTCTTGCTTGTCAGAACAAAGATTAATTTTAGAAAACATTCATGTTAATAAAGATAACATGAAGTTTCTCAATGTTTTTGTGTGAAGACTGTTGTTTTAGAATGCGAAACCTGGACTCTAGCCTATCAGAAGAAAATTGCATTACAAGATACCCAAATGGAACATTGGAACAATTGTAGACGAAACAGGAAAGAAAAGAAATATAATGATGTTAAGGAAAGTAAAATCCAAAAATTCTGAAAATAATGAGGAAAGAACAAAGGCAATGGTCTTATGGTAAGTTCTTCCACTCTTTCACTGGTAAGTTCTTCCACTTTCTAGGTATTTCTAAAAGAAAAATAATGGGGAAAACAACACGAAGTCACTCGATAATATCAAGCAATAAGAACATAGTGAACGAGATGGATGGAGTACCTTAAGCAAATTAAAACGTACAGCGGACGTCTAAAAATCATTGTTGCACTGACAAAACTAAACTTCAAGACCATGATGAAGCATCCCCTTACAATCCAAACGGTGTATGTAAAATACATACCCCATCGTCCGTAACTCACATTATACTGAAGTATATCACTCCATCATCTTCAAACCCTATTTTGTTTTATTGCCTCAAATCAAACGATAAAAATCATTTCTTTTTGAAATATGTCAATACCACGCATATATCACTCAGATCGGAATTTCCCGTCCGCTCCAATTGCCTCCGCCACAACAATCATTGCCTCCGGCCGATGGCACACAGCGACGCGTATCAAGCGGGCATCTTCCACTGGTCAGCACAAAAACGCGCCGGAGCCCCGCGCAGGGTTGGAAGCGGCTGGTGCATGTGCGCGTCGCCGCGGGGCACCGCCACTATCGATACGGGCGAATCGACGGCGTGGCACGGGCAGGGCCCGTGATGCCCGTGATGCCCGTTCTGTACGCCAGGCACGCGTGTCCCGGCGCCATGTCGGACAAAGTCGCCACAAAAACGCGTGCACCCGCGCGGGCGGCCGTCTTACCCGCGCACCTGCCCCCCCCCCCCGCCTCCGCCCCCCGACCTTAATTTCCTCCCCAATAAGAATGCATCGACGCTTTAACGATCCTTGGGCTAAATTGGAGCGGGACAACGCGACACGGCCTACAGGTGGCGCCGAGCGCCGGTGGCGGCGTCAGCGGCGCCTACGAGAAACTCACTCCTGTAAATTGTATCACCCGAGGGCCGCTTCTTTCATTAATCACTGTGATTAGCGTATTTATCGCGTCGAAATTGACCGTGCTAAATGACGCGACCTCCTCTTAGCGGCTTTTTTATAAAATTCCGTTTCCCGGTGTTTGTACTCCCTCTTCGTTTTCCTCTGAATTCAATATAGCTTTTTATGAGAAATGCACTGTTTACGCCTTAAAGCTGTTAGGGCGACGCGTGAAACGTATAATCAGGGAGGAAGAAGTAGCCGTTGGAGTACTGCGAGCGCGTGCGAGAGTTTGGGGAAGTGTGGAGGGGGAGAGCGAAGAACAAGGAGGGGAAGGGGCTGAGGAGTGGCGAGAGAGAAGATGGGAGGGGGGAGGGGGGGGGGGGGGGGGGGGGGGGGGGGGGAGAGGAGGGGAGAGGGGAGGGGAGGGGAGGGGAAAGGAGGGGAGGGGAGGGCGAAGGACTCGTCCAGGAGGGCGGCGCGGCGATCATCAAGAGGCATTGAAACAGGCGAACCGCGTCCGGCCTAGCGCACAATCGGAGTAATTAGCGCTCCTGGTGGCGGCGGCGGAGACGAGACGAGGCGAAGCGAGAGGGCGACGGAAGCCCTGACGATCCTGGAGCGGACGGAACTGTCCGAGGGCTACAGTAGACGAAATACGATTTGTGATTGGCGACAGACCGTACACTCAGTTCATGAAGAAGGAACTTCTCTCTCATTTGAACAAAACCAGTCTTAGGTAAAGGGGTGGTCAACACGTGTTTTGAAGTCCAATCTTGGCAGATCCCATTATTAATAATGTTAACCTTGCGTGTGCACTAACTGTACACAGCATGTACTAAATAATTATACCCTAATTTGAAGATAAAGCATACATAAATACGTGTTATACATAAAATGCAAAAATGAGTATATTTCTGATTGCGTACTGCATCAAGACAACTTTAAATGGTATGAATATTGTTTAAAAGAAACATTTTCTGTACACGTGATGCGAGTTTTTGCTGCCTAACAGGAACTCATGACCATTCTATTAACGATTATTACTTAAAAAAAAAACAGATTTCTGTATCACTACAAACAACAAAATTCACGATTATTGTGATCCTATGGAAGTGATAAAAATCTCTTGCACGCAGACTAGTACTTTCGACCATTTCCCGTGCACCACCACCGCTCGCCGTCTGCGGTTTGGTGGTGGAGGGGGGACTGCTAGGTTTCGGCGCCGTGGCGCTCTGGGACGCGGCGAAGGGAGATGAGAGAAATCGTTTTGTTGAGACGTCAGCGGCCCCGAGTTACGAGTGCTGCGTTTAATTACTGGCACAGCGGCAGCAGCAGCAGCAGACGAAGACGGAGAGAAAAAAGAGGAAGTATCAGCTGAACGAATTACGACCGCGAAGGGGTGGAAAAGAAGTAGGTGGTGCGCTGGCAGCGCGAGCGGCGGCAGAAGGTGTGAATTGATTGTGAGAGGTTCACCCAGCGAAGAGGTCGCTCTTTTCTTTTGTTTCGTAATCAATTCCGCTGCCGGTAAAACGTAACGTAAAAAGTTTCAAGGAGCCAACCGGTTGATGTACTTTCGACCAACAATGGAAGCAACTCAAAGTGCTATATTCGCTTTCAGATCAGGAAGCACTTTTCAAGATGTAAATTTTAGTGTGTATGCGAAAAAGTTAAGCACATTACTGAAAAACATAAAGCTATTGAATAAGCTATTTTCCTAAAAAAAAAAAAACAAATAAAAACTTCCTATTGATCTATCAGGTTACGATTACGGTACTTATAAACATATTTATATACAGATTAGTCTATATTAAATGACGAATATGTTAAAATGTTTAATTTTTTGTCCCACAGCAAGTATTATTTCAAGATATTTTAAGATATTTCTAATATTTCGTTAAAGACACCTATATTAGTATTTTTTTTTAAGTTCTTGGAATTGAAGAACATAAATGGATAAACGTATGTTGCAGAGAATTATTATCTTGACGTGACATATGCTCAGTAACGAAATGGAAATCAATTAACTATAAGTGTTTACGAGTATTGACTCATATTAGTTATTGGATATTGAAAAATAAAACTATTAATGGAGTGCTTCAGACCCTAGAATAGATTCTCACGTAATTAACTTACAATTGACACCATTTAAACTGAATGTTTACGACCTTTCTGAATGAGATTCAGTAATACTTCGTTGTGAAAGTGATGAACTTTAACAATGAAGTACCTATAAAGGTGTAAGGTGTCAATTATCTTTTAGAATGCTGAGGCAAAAGAGAAGTGTTTAAACCATCATTGAAATGTATCCTCCAAGTTATTACCTTTCCTAACCAACACCTCGAAAGTTCGGCCATCAATTCTACGAGGTGATTGTGCAGACAGATGACAACTATAAGGCCGTCAGTCTCAATCAACTTACTTTAGCTCAGAGCCAGCATATCCGCTGACAGCATCGATTCTGGTTGGAGGTCCTAGGGTTCGATTCACGAGCGAGGCGGGCACACGGTACACCACTAGGTCGAATTCAGGTGCCTGGAAAATAATTATTGCGGTCGGCTGCTCTTTTTGGTAGTGTTCTGTGGTTTCTCCAAATCTTTCTTCTTCAAATCTCTCTAATACCAGGAGAATGCCGAAGCAATACCCTAACAAACGGTCACGAACGCTCGGTTTTTCCTTTTTCTCCTCTTACTCAAACACGTTCAATACACTACATTACACGAAACTACACTACCACACGTGTCTGGAACATATCCTGGCCGGGGCGGTGCTCTGCTAGCACTATCTGGAAAAGGAAATCCTCTACAAGTCGACGTGCATGTCGGCGTCGAATATTATCATCCAGTTAGAGAGTAACAGCACCACATACTGGAATAAAGTATTCACTACATTACCAGTACTACATAGAAGTTGATTTTCCAGGAAATATCGATCAAACAAGATACACGGACAGGGCAGGGGGTGTGAATGCATGCAAGAGAACAGATGAAATCTCTTGCTGCTCATCCTGCACAACTGTCAATCCAAATGTCAAAACGGAAGTGTAGAAAAGGGATAGTATATTTATATCTTCATAGTGAAGGTTTCATAATAGCCTCAAGGTCAGGCGAATCCCACAAAGAACTAACTTAAATACGTCATTAAAAATCTAGAAATACTTGGTAATGATTATCGTATGTGTGGTGGAGTTCCTGAAACCATTCAGCATGTCACCTGAGGTTGTTTTATTTTAGCTTCTATAGACTATAAATTGAGACACGATTGGGCAAACCTGATTATCCATGCCAAAGTTTCTAACAACCATGGGCTCTCTTGGAAAACTGATACATCAAACTCCAGAAGCTATGGTTGTAAATAAAACGCATGAATTATACTGTGATCTACAGAACGAGGACCCCATGTTGCCAAGAAAGTTTGATTTATTAAGTGATCAGAATCATCAATACCACAGACATTATGACGAAACATTAGACAAAAATGAATAAATACCGAGAGTATTTGATATAAAAGAATATTGTCGGGTTTCATAAGTAAAAGTTTGTTTCGATTGTACCAGTTTCCAGTTTCCAAACCAGTTTCGATTGTACTTTCAACAACTGGCGTCAAATCCAAACATTTTCCGCAGATTGTTGCAGGATCTAGGCGTGGAGAAGATAATCGGCCTCTAGAAGTTAGTTATCATCAATATGAGAGACCGGGCCACCATGGGGTACAATAAGTCACTCAATGTTTGCAAATAACCAGGGTGTGGCTAAATTGACCATGATTAAATATTACAGTGTGGCCATACTTACTATCTAGGTGACAAATATCTGACTTCATTGTCTAGGAACCGTGAAGTGTTAACTGATCTTTGCCTTTCGAAGTAAATTAGTGGCAACGTGTATTTGTTTTAATATTATTTTTCGTCATTTTAATACTGCCATTGATGTTGAAAATTGCAGTTCTCTGAGGTTTTTATTATCTTCCTACATTGTAGGCAAGTTACGGCAACTAATTTTATAGTTCATATCTGACTACTTTGTAAATGAACTACTCTGTAAATGAACTGGGGCAAAATGAGTCAGATGATGATGAGGCACCATGGATCATATGCTGCAATGATTCTTCACATGATTGCCAGATATGGTTTGTACATACAAGATAAAACTATCAAAGGAATGTATGCGGAAACATATATGAAGAGAGCAATTCATTTGGTTGCAGAAGGTAGAAGAATAAGAAATGCAGCTGATGAATGTAGTGTCAAGAGGGAAAAAATAAGACTTTCTCAACTCAAATCAGCCATCAAACTCGTCTATCAAAATGCTATTGCAAATAATATTAAATATCCAGATTTATGGTTAGAAAAATAAACCGCTGGTTAGCAGAATGTTTCAAACCAAATAAAGATGTGTCCCTCAGGTTTTCACAGGTGTGTAGTATTGCTCTTGACACGACATTCAATCTATAAAACGTGTAGGTTTTTTCAATCTTTAAAGCAAGAACCTAGACTAAGTGATCCTTCGTTCGTCTTTAGTTTAGATGAAACAAAAAACATCAACAGTTCAAAATAGCAGAAAGGTAATTGTTGAGAAAGGTTGCAAAGCTGCGTGTCAAGTGGAAAGTGCCGAGAAGGAAACTCCTGTAACTACAGGCTGTATTGTCTGCGCTGAAGGCAATTATTGGCCTCCCTATATTAATTGTTTCCCTGAAGTGCATTTCTGAGAGCACATACAATCTGTACTCGTCAAAATCCATATTTTTAAAAATGATAGTGGATTCTCAATTATGAAAAATGGGTAGTTCTACTGAAATAGTTATGACCCATTGTACCCCAGACACTGGCTCATGGTGGCCCGTCGACGACGTCGCGACGGGTCGCGACGGGTCATCCATTGAAAATAGGTTTCTTTTACATTTTTTATCCGCCATTAATTATTTCGTGACTATAACCGCTCTGTTAAAATATACATATGACTTTAGTTGTACGAATACAATGAAATTATTTATCTTCAATATAAGGGATTTCTGAATGTACCAATTTTTGTGGCTCGTCGTGCGTTAATCTCCTGTACATCACTACATTCACGATAGTCTCAACTCGTAAGGTTTTTGGGAGGATGAGATATTTTCAACTTTCAATTAACTATTGAAATTGTATTTTTAATTGTGGAAATTGTGACGCAAATTTAGGTTAATATGGTTTTAATCATACATTTCTTAAATTTCAAACAAGCCAATGATATATTTTGTTATTGTATGCTATTTTATTGTATCTGAGAGGAACAAACTTTCGAGAACACACAAAATATAATAATAATAATAATAATAATAATAATAATAAATGAATTGATTAAGTTCAACGAGTCGTCATTTGTGCATAGTAAAACTACAGAATACGAGTAAATAATATTGTATTAACCTCGCTTTGACTTCCACGTCTAACAGGTTCGTTAGTAGTATATCATAAAAACACGTTTTTATCACAATAAATAGTTCAGTTTATTTTCTGGCATTGTTTGTGAGAACGGAAATTCTCCATTATTACGGAATGTTGCTTGTGTTGAAAAATTAAGTGGAACAAAGGGACACATGCACAGCATATTCTAGACGTTTTTATTGTTTTCCTTGCTCAATTTGCGCAATGATGCTTGATGCGCTTCAATTATTTTCCTTTCTTTGGTGCGTAAGGTCTCTTTGTAACTGCTCTAGTCCCAGCAACTACTGTAGTTTATAACATCGGTTTACATCCTTCGAACGCCTTCCAAAAATCCTTCGTACGCCTTCCTTTGGAGGGGAAGTAAAGCCGGCTGTCCTATGTAGTAGATTTACTGCTTGTAAAATATCAAGCCTAAAAGAAATCTCTGAGCGAAATTGAGATCCGCCATTTTTGAAGCCCAAGATAATACCTCCTTTCTCCGCTAGGTGGTGAAAGGAGCGTAGCGAAATTTGCGTGGTCAGACGGAAGAGCGGGCTTGATGGCCCGAGTCTCGCCACGTAAAATAATTCAGTAACTAACTAGCTAGAACTACATCTTCCAAGGTTATCGTAATGGAACACGTATGGATAGCCCGAACATTCACAAACATCCATGCCAGGAGCGGGATTCGAATCCGAGACCCTGTGAACCCAGACATCCACAGCCCTTCAGCCTTAGCGACCTTGGTTATCCAGGCCGGCTTTTCAATTGTGTCGGCGCCTTGAAAGATGTTAGTCCTTTTGACTTCTCTCACGAGAACAATGTCTAAATCAACGCAAACTACCTTTCTTATGTAGGATGACTACAAATGACGAACAAAAAGAAAGGACATTCAGCTTTTCCCAAGACCACTATTATCTCCAGTCAACTTCCAATAACAATGTAGAAGCAACTGTCATAAAGAGTCTGCAATGTTTAAACCGTCCATACATCTTTCTCTCTCGACTCTAGTTGTAGTTCTTGTGGTATTCAATTGAAAAACTTCGCCATAAAGTAGTCGATTCTGCATGTTTTATTGCTCATCTTCTCTTCCGCCATCAGTAGAGACTCAGGGGTCCAAAAAAACGAAATATATTCATAGAATTCAGCACTTTTACAATTTTCTTTTGTAAAATCAGTGAAAGAAGCATATCTCATTTATTAAATCGTCTTTCGTCCAAAACAGTGCATTTACATTATCTTTTTTTAATTTAAAGACGCCGTCTACTGGATTCCATATTATAAAATAATAAAATAAAATACATACTATAACATACTGGTTTTATACGACCTACCACCTAGTGCAACAACAGATTTCTCACCCAAGTTAGTAAACCCCTGGAGACAAGTGATGAGAAACATTTGTTTCAATCTTGCGACAAGCCTTGAGTGCATCAGTCGGTCGGATGTCAGGGGAGACGGCCCCCATCCCATATAACACACGGCAGGGGCTTGGCCAGTGGTGTCGAGTCGGCAGCAAAGAATCCCGCCGACACAAGACGCGGCGACAGACAACGACGTCGGCGGCGGTGGCGGCGGCGGCAGAGACGCGTCAACGCCGCGAGTTATAAATCAAAGCGGCCTCCGCCGCCGCCGCGGCAGCGATGGGAACGGAGATGGCGACTTAATCTTGCACAAACAGCCGGATTGGGACCGCCGCGGCGAGCGATCATCAATCACCAGCGGGCGGCTTCGACGGCGGTGGGGGAGGCGGTGGCTGAAGCGGGGACGGGGGCGGTTGGCGGGGCGGGGGCGGGGCGGAGACGGGGGGGGGGGGGGGGGGGGGCGGGGACGGGTGCGGGAGGGCGGAGACGGGGGTGGGACCGGGGGCGGGGCGAGAGCGGGGGGGCAGGGGCGGGAGCGGGGGGCGGAGACGGAGGCGGGGGCGGAGGCGGAAACGGGGATGGGGCCTAGAACGCGAGCAGTGATGGGCGCGGGGGAGGGGACCGCGCCGATTCCAGACCACTGCGTCATCACCACACAAAACTTGCAGTCCACCTGCAGCCCGCCGACGAGTTGTCACTCGCACAAGAGCGTCAACTGATTATTCAAATGAAAGGCAACATGGCCAGGTCCAGATGGACAAGGAATGATTCGATATGGTTAGTTGGTTGTTAGTGATACCGAGTACGTCAACTACAGAGGTCATTAGTCCCGTATGTGTAGTGCATGCTCTCCCTCGGGAGTTGACGGTGATCTTCCCCTACTAGATGGCGAGATCCGTTGCCAACCTAACGTCGGCAAGCGAGGGTTTCCCCAACCAGGTATCTCCCACCAGCGGAGCACCGCCCCAGCCCGGACAAGTTCTAAGCATCCGACCGGTCTCTCGGAATATGTGGTAGCGTAGTGCATGTTAGTGTACGTGTACGTTGAGGATAGAACAAAGAAGACCAAGGAAAGATTGGAATGGGAAAGAAGTTCGTATTGTAATTATTATTTTAGACATGTGTAGTACGGAATTGTGTTTGATGCTTTCAGAGTCATATCAAAAACTAAAAGAAAGAAGTATTTTAAAAATATTAATTTGAATTTAGAATGTATTTATATTCGGGGACGAAATGAGAATAGGGAAGGATCTTAAACGTTTCTTCCAGTGAACAATTCTTGTTGAACACAGGGTATTCGCTAATAGATACCCAACACGTAGTATAGAATAAGGAAGGTTTGGGGACGCATAATAAATTAGAATAATTATCTGGCGGAATGGAATCGAACTAACATAATCACGAGTGACATTTAAATTCGAGTTTTCCCATTACCTGTTCCATTCGCAAAAATAAATATAGTTTGATCATCATACATACTCTATAAGTTTGTAACATTTCTTTATTTAATTAATTTTCGATCTCTGTGCACTGCATGGTCCCCTAGCTAAATTACAAAGACTTCACTTTGAAGCTATCGACGTGCGTACCATCGGGATATACACTATATGACAGAGGATTTGACCCTTCGCCCAATTCCGTCCAAACAACGACTCGCCATGAGCTCAACCGATGGGATACTAAGCCAACCCGGCAACACGGAGCATAGCATCGCCAACTCACTGCCTCAACCTTGAAGCTCACGACGTGCGTGCCGCCGTGAAATACAGGGATCAAATGGACGTTTACAAGTTTCCATCGGAAATAATGCCACCTCCACGGTCATCCCCCCTGGAGGGAAGTGTGCTGAACAGGAAAGGGTGCTGAGCTGAAGTGGGCTGAGTAGGAAAGGGTACTGAGCTGAAGTGGGTTGAGCAGGGAAGGGTGCTGCGCTGAAGTGGACTGAGTAGGGAAGGGTGCTGAGTTGAAGTGGGCTGAGCAGGGAAGGGTGCTGAGCTGTATTGGGCTGGGCAGGGGTCGGGTGAAGAGGCGTGTCTGAAGGGGTGAGGGCAGAGCGTAAGGGTGGGGTAAAAAGCAGAGTGAGAGAGCGCATGGTCTGGACTTTTAGAATTTCGCCGGAAATGGACTAAAGATGGAGATTTCTGAATTAAGATCAAAATTTGGATGTTGCAATATTATTGCAATATTATTGGATTTCTAGAAACTTATCGCTAACAACTAATTGTGACAAATAAACACCCTCGTAACCAGGCCGTTGCAAAGAGAATCAAGCAAATAAGTTTCAAACTTGACTTCTCTACTTCAAACTTTGCCGAAAACAAGCTGAGCAGAAAATTCTTTCAAAGTGTGAAATTCAGATGATTGATTGCCTGTTAGTGATGCCGGCCGCACCCGGCCGGTCGTATCCGGGCGGATACGGGACTAAGGTTATTAGTCCTGTAAGTGTCGAAAATCATGTGCATGCAGTGTAGTGCGGGTTTTTGCTCGGGAGGAGGCAGTGGTCTTCCCCTGTTGGATAGCGATATCCGGCGCCGACCTACCGTCGGCTAGCGGGCTAACAAAGTATCTCCCACCATCGGGGCACCGCCCCAGCCGGAACAAGCTCTAAGCTCCCGACCGGTCTCCCGGAATATGTGGTAGTGCAGTGCATGTAATGTAAGTGTGTGTGTAAGGGGAGAAGATATAAGAAAGAGGAAGGAAAGATCGCGCGCGGTTCGTGGCCCGTTTGGTAGGGTACTGTTCCGCATTCGCCTGGTGTTGATCGTAGAAACCACGGAAAACTACCGATCAAAGCAGCCGGCCGCTAGAATTCTCCTCCAGACAGCGACTGAATTCGACGTAGCTGAAAAGCTAGTGTCGAAAATCCTGCCGTCGTCAGGACTCGAACCTAGGACCTCCCGGTCAGGTCAGAGTCTACCAAGGAATTCGGCGCACATCCGTAGGCGCGGACCGTGCGTGGAGGAGGAGGGGGACGTGTGGGGTGGGGGGAAGGGAGAGTGGGGGAGGGGGTGGGAGCGGCGAGCGTGACCCGCCTGATGGCTGCTCGTCTTACGCTGCGCTGAGCCGTGGAGGCTTTGTGGTGCTCAGGCGCCGCAGTGCATTGTGGTCTAAAGCCATTGGCAGCCGCCGACTCACCCCCCCCCCCCGGCCAACGCCCGCCAGGTGGTCAACACCGTTGAATTCCCTTTCGCCGACTCGCTAGCCATTTCACACCTCGTTTCGAGTTAAAACCGCCGACTAGTGCGTCTCAAATATTTG
This sequence comes from Teleogryllus oceanicus, assembly GCA_964035755.1. Taxonomy (NCBI): domain Eukaryota; kingdom Metazoa; phylum Arthropoda; class Insecta; order Orthoptera; family Gryllidae; genus Teleogryllus; species Teleogryllus oceanicus. The sequence continues at coordinate 10,348,518 of CAXIVR010000014.1, forward strand.
GTGGTACATCGTTTCTCTATGGACTCTGTTTGTGGAATGTTCTCTGTTCTTCTTGCGCAACTTCATTCCCTATAACACAATATTCCTCCCGCCGCTCTCGTGTTTATAACGTGCCCGTACTTCTCGATCTATTTCTTTGGTCCTACATTTGGGCTCAGTTTGGCACTTTTTTTTTGTTTGCAATCATCCTCTCGTATTTCATCTAAACGTCCCATACCTGTTTCTTCTCTTTAGTCTCACATGCATTTACTCTCTCCTAAGCTATTTATTTTTCGTTTCACATTATTGCTCACATTATTGACGAAACACACATACGGTCAATTTTATTTTTCTCAAAACGCAATCGTTTATTAATCTGATTTTATGGTTTTCTAATAGCGGAATATGCTCTATTTTTGACAATCTTGGAGATAGGATTCCCTGACAAATATCGCAACATACTGTGTTGTTTCGAGTGTGACATCAATAGTTCGAGATCAGAAACTAAAGCAGAAATGAAAAACGTGCATGTTGCTGTAGTCGGAAGTAAAATTTGTGCATAATCTAGTTTAACATGTTGTATAACATGAGAATAATGAATAGGTGATTGGCATTATTATTATTATTATTATTATTATTATTATTATTATTATCATCATCATCATTATTTGACCAATAAGTATTTCAGCATTAGTCTTATCATTAACTTTACCATCCTACTAGAGGTAGAAAGTACAAAAGCAATAGGTCAATTTGTGAATGACAAGACAATACTGCTGTTTTTGTTGTACAAGATGGAGTATCTACATAAGGGATTTGTCCTTTGAAAATCAGAACTCATCCTAAATCCAGAAACTCGAGCAATAACCGTAAGAGAACAAAGACTTTGAAATCTACCATTTTAACTAGCACTCCTTTTAAAGAAGGAATTCGATTACAGCAATATAGATAATTAGAGAAAAGATTCAAAGGGTTGCGAGTACGAATCTCGCCTCGAGCGTGGATGTTTGTGTCAAAGTAGCTGCAATATAAAATCAACATTTTATTAAACATTAATAGAAACAAAACCGACTAAAAATGCTGTTTACGCGATTTTTTGTTCACAAAATTAGAAATAGTATCGTTAAAAGATAATACCTCTAAGCTTATCAATTTCACTGAACGTTATTGTTAATGAATTGAGTTTGTTTTGGCCTATAGTAGCTCGGTACTAGATTTTAACCCTTTTTAGTTCACTAAATACCTGTTTCATTTGTAATCATTAGAGTTTAAAAAATTCTAAAGGCAATCTCAACGTGCCATTTAAACCTCAAAGTACGTGCTCGAATAAATCAAACATCAGTTATATGAAAAGAGAGCGTTTCAACCTGCTATGATGGATTTTGGCGTGAGGTATTTTGTCATGACCTCGACAAGTTCAAAACGTAATACACGAGACAGAAACATGAGAAAGAAAATGCCGGTCTCAGAACAAATCTGTTTTTAACTCCAAAAGCGAGTTTACCAAATTAATTTAATTTTTACATCTTTACAGGAACTTATTATAAATTTTGTTTAAGTATATTTTCATAATTGTTTTGGAACATTTGCAATTAATAATTTTTGAATCCCCTTGGACCCTGAGGCCCCAAGCTGAATCTTCTAGCTTAATGGTAAATTTATATTTAATTTATATTTATTTTATATTAATTTATAATAACGATATCTATTTAGCTTAACGGTATATCCACCCCTGCCTGATAATCACGATATGAGCGATTTTTCCATTTTTGCTAGATATTGGAATTAAACGTATTTATCTAGATGCTTTTGTAGTTCAAAAATGGAACCGGGTTACAATTTGTTAAGAAACAGTATCAAGGAAACAATATTTTATGTAAACAATTATGCATCAATATAGCTTTTTCATTTCTTTAAATTTGGCGCTGAACTTCTATTGATCAATTATAACCTCTCCTTAACACAAATACAGTCTAAGCTCTTACATTTTTGACTCTCGCGTCATGGGAATTGTTTATTTTTCTGCAAAAACCACGATCCTTGATGCAAATAGAAAAACGGGAAATTGTACTCGACATAAAATTCTACTTAAAATGCAATACCTCTCAGCGTTGCTGTCAGAGTGCAGCACTGTATGGTCAAGAACGCGCTGCGTCATAATTTCAAGTAATGTGAAATCTCAGGAGGCGCCTGTAAGCTTTGTTCATACGCAAGACAACATCAGTCGTTGGTCGCTGTGTAGTTTCTACACGGAGCAGAGTATTTTTCGCGGATTCGGGAGCTATAGGTCATTTAAAATTGGTGCACACCGACAATCTTCGCCGGTCGCGTCATGTACACTCTTTGAATACTGTGAATATTGACTCGCGCACTTAAAACGTGTGCAGACATCAGCTGACGCGAGCCACGCGGAGATTTCGTAAAAACACGTTAATATAAGGCCAAATCTGGTAACGTAATATCGTGCTTCATATATTTAGTATTTTGAACGCTTTTATGTGCTGACAACATAATTGTTATGTTCCGGAAACCAGAATCGTTTGTCTTGCAATATGATACACAGTCAGCATTGCAAATATCATTTTTACTGCTCTCCCAAAAAAGGCTAATGAGTAGTTTGAAGCCTTAACAAATTATTTTGCGCAATTTTATATTAATTATAATATTTATTTATTGATTCAACTTATGAAGCATGTTATATATTTTTAACCGCACTGTAAACGACTATCCCACTGCACAGACCCATAGCTTCATATGTAACGTAAACTACCACACCGCTTTCTAATGCGAGCTTTTTGTGACCACACCTGTGCTCGAGCACGGCCACCCTTCTTTTATCCACAGTCCACAATCCACATCCCGCCGCCCACCACTGGATGACAAAGGCCGCGTGAAAGCAGCCACAGCGGCCGCGGTCCATTGTCCTGCGCGCTCCGACGCGCAAGAAATCTACGATTAATCACAGCACCCAGCCGCCCCCGCGGCACCCCCACCGCCGGCATGCCCTACTCCCACCCCACCCCGCCCCGCCCCGCACGCAAGCCGCCAGAGCTCGCTTCATCTCGGACCGCTGATCCCTTTGCCTCAGATATTTCCGCTCCGCCCCACGATAACCCATTCTTCCTCCCAGTGCCTTCTCTCCTCGCCACGTCTATTTTTCTTCCACCGCCCCCTTTTTTTCCATCTGCTCGTCTCATACATGGCGTACCTCAAGGACCTGTCGAGATATTGGTAAATGACTCTTAATTGTCCACGCAACAGGCGGATGAGACTGCCTGCTCAGGCCTGCGCAACGACCGCTGCTGTTGGTCGCTGCGATTCAGAGAGGGGAACTATTAATTCTGCTGCCCCGAGCTCCAGACCTGAGCCTCCCCTGAAATCATAAGAGCGCGCTGAAGAACGCGAAGAGAAGAAAGCTCCGCGGGCCTTTTCACGTCTTAGAATAAACGATGGTCTCGTCTTCCATTTTCTCCAGCTACTGGCGTTTCCAAAGGGTCATTCAATTAGCGATATTCTGCCTATTAGAATCATAGGAGCATTGTCTATTGTACACCGGCCGCACAGCGGGATCTTCAAAGAATAAAACATTCCTCCTACCATTCCTTTCCGAGGAACACACGACTGGCAGCTAAAGGAGTTAATCTGTAACAGAAAAGACCCAAGAAGGAAATGGAACTATAGCCATTTTGTGTCAATTCCGAGAACAGATCCGTGATAAATTCCTCGTATACCGCGTCGGCCCGGCGCGCGCCGCGGTCGATAGCATTGTTGGCAAGCGCGCGTTTCATGGAGACGTCAGCAGACTGCGCTGCACGCGGATGCTCCTTGGCGACGCCGCGTCGACTGTGGGAGGAAATTTTACCTTAAGTTGGGTCCAGACATGTAGCCACGTATCGTTTCGCAACGCTATCGTGTGTCATATGTAGCCTACACATCGTAACCGCAACATCGAAACAACGGACCGCGACATCGGAGCGTTCCTTTGGTTGTCGGTTTGCCAAAGTCAAAGGAAGTTTGCATGGAGTTGCTCTTAGCAAGACTGGACGGGTGTGTCATGACCTGTGCTTTTCCACTATGCAATGTATGTATGTATAGAGCAGTGAAGCATTGCGAGCATCTACTTCACGTCCATGTCGTTGCGACCGGGAGCGAGAGCTTAGTGCATCAACTGATGTCACTGCAGCGCCTCTGACCGGGAGGTCCTAGGTTCCCACTCCCCACAGCGGCAGGATTTTCGACACTAGCTTTTCAGCTATGTCGAATTCAGTCGCTGTCTGGAGAAGAATTCTAGCGGCCGGCTGCTCTGATCGGTAGTTTTCCGTGGTTTCTCCGATCAACGCCAGGCGAATGCCGGAGCAGTACCCTACCAAATGGGCCACGAACCGTGCGCTATCTGTCCCTCCTCTTCCTTGTCCTATCCTCTCCGCTTACACACACACACACTTAGACTAACATGCACTACACTACCACATATTCCGGGAGACCGGTCGGGAGCTTAGAGCTTCTCCCGGCTGTGGCGGTGCCCCGCTGGTGGGAGAGTCCTAGTTCGGGGGCAATCCCACTAGCCGACGGGACGGTAGGTCGGCGCCGGATATCGCCATCCAGCGGGGGAAGATCACCGCCATCTCCGGAGAAAAACATGCACTACACTAACGGTACTAATGACCAAAGCAGTTGACTTGCCCGGAAACATTAATCAATCAATCAATCCATGTCGTTGCACGTACGATGTACGACATACTGTATGTTTTGACCAAGTCCTGTAGCGATATTTTGTTACTATATGTTAGTTTCTACGTGTAGTCGGCGTTGCGTTAAGATACTTTTCTACTTCTCTGGACCCAGTAGTTGCGAACGCCTTTTCCTCTACGAAACCCATTATGAATATAAAAAGTTCAACAAATTAATCAAACGAGCAAAAGCGTTTTAGATACAGAAGCGCACTTGTCAAGCAACAATAAGTACTATAATCTACAGCTGAATGCAGACTTACAGTAACGGTAGTTAGTCCTTTCCAAGTGAAAAAGTATTGCCCAAAATAACGCAATAAACATTTCATTTGATGCTAGGCAAGCAGAATATTTTCTCCGATTAAATTTTATTTTTCAACTTTTGGCCAGCTTTTCGGTTCAAACATCCCACTGCGCTCCTCGCCGACACAATAGGGCGCTTTCACTAATTTCAAGCGATCTGCTAGCAAATACTCATCTCCCTCCTCAGCACCGAAGGCAGAAAACCAACTCTTGGCGATGCTCAAGCTACCTACACCAGTGCCACTCAGACGAGACATCTTCTTTCGCTCTTTGGGGAATGGCCGAACGTCACGAGGGAACTCGTGAAGACGATCAACTCACTTGTGTGAAAGATACACTTTTAGATCTTCCACCGGGAGCATCAACTGATGCCACTGCAGCGCCTCTGACCGGGAGGTCCTAAGTTACACTCCTGACAGCGGCAGGATTTTCGACGCTAGCTTTTCAGCTAGGTCCAATTCAGTCGCTGTCTAGGGGAGAATTCTAGCGGTCGGCTTCTCTGTTCGTAGTTTTCTGTGGTTTCTCCGATCAAGACCAGGCGAATGCCGGAGCAGTACCCTACCAAAAGGGCCACGGACCGCGCGCGATCTTTCCTTCCTCTTCCTTGTCCTATCCTCTCCCCTTACACACACACTTACACTATCATGCACTACACTACCACATACTCCTGGAGACCAGTCGGGAGCTTAGAGCTTGTCCCGGCTGGGGCGGTGCCCCGCTGGTGGGAGAGTCCTGGTTAGGGGGAAACCCCACTAGCCGACGGTAGATCGGCGCCGGATCTCGCCATCCAGTGGGGGACGCCATCTCCCGAGAAAAAACATGCACTACACTAACGGGACTAATGACCAATGCAGTTGACGCGCCCGGAAACACAAAAAATCAATAAATCACTCAGATCTTCCAGAATTATCATACAAAATTTTAAATAATCTTCAGCCGCCTAACAAGACAGTGATGTGCTGAAAAGAAAAACTGAGGTTGATGGCGACAAAAAAGGCGATATTTGAGGTGCAAAATCTAACCACAGATTCGCAGCTCATCTTCTTTTTATATTCGAAATAAAAAATAAACTGCAGAAGGTAAAAAATCAACAACTTTGAACACACTTCAAGATAGTTAAACTTTCCAGTGTTCTTCAGATGTTTGGTGATCATGCTGCTGAAAATGTAAAACTTTTAAACGTTCCTTGTCCTCACATCCTTGAACGTAGGAAACCTGAAACACGAAGAGCGTTCACGAACTGGTCATCCCATATAAGCCTTGAACAGGGTTTACTTGCATAGGTATACGTTTTCTTTAACTATATCGATCTGATGTACCTTTCATGTAAGTTAAAAATGGTAAATAAAATGCATCTCTCTCAATATGACTACATTTCTTGACATAGTCTCGTTGCCTTTTGGATGAACAATTTTGGATGCAGTTGCAATCTCACAGACATGATAATGAACTACAACTGTTGGCTCGCTGCAAGAAATCTTCAATGTTTCGAAGGTAAATTGAGACGATCCTGAAATAGTACAAGTGTGTATGGCTGCAGACTACACCTCGTATTTTACGACAAATGCCTATTGAGTTCCTTTAGGAGGTTGTGGAAAAAAATTGCAGTTGTATTATAATTAATATAAATATTTAATATTATAATATAATTATAATATTAATATTAATATTATAATTAATATTAACATTATAATTAATACTAATATTATATTTATATTAAATTATGATTATATTTAATTATTTCTTTAAAAAATACTGAAGTACAAATACTTTCCCGAATTTCTCGAAATGTGAATATTCCCTGATCGAAAACGCAATCGTCTATCAACGCACGTCTATCTTTCACCCACCACACAACATAAGGAGCTCTGCAAGCCAATACAAAGAGCATGTTTCACGCTCGTCTCTGTTCAGCAGGCGCTTCTTAGGCATTTGCACCCTGTAGCGTCACGTTGGCGGCCGTGGGTGGGAGGAGGAGCGGAAGTATCGCATACCTGCGGGCATGAATAGCTAGGCGCCGGCGTTGCGATACATTTAGACAAAGGGGACGCCACCTTGAGCGGGAAGGTCACGTGGTAGACGCGAGTCTCCCTGCCACACCTAGGACGGTCACGTGACGTCCTAGTGTTAAAGTGAATAAAACGAAAAGAAATGAAATTGAGAGAATAATATGTAGCAATCTTTCTCATTGTGTAAAAAAATTAAAATTCTTTTGTTACTCTCATTAATGTAAAATTACTTGATTTTCCTAAAAAGAAGTGCCTAATTTAATCTTTTTGTGATCAGTTTTAGACGCCAGAAACATAACTTTTCAAATTTTATGTTTTTTTAAACATTGGTTTAAGCATTTTCTAACCTACTTCAATTCTCTAAAACGTAACTTTTCATTTCGTCTAATTTCACTTAATTTCGGTAATTTGTTACGTATTTTAGGTGCCTAAATCCTCACTATTTTGTGTCTAAAATTCCAAGGTCTACTGACGAGACACCTGAATTGTACGTTACAATGTTAAATTCTCTGGACATTTTCTCAAAACAAAGTTAATAAGAATACGAACAATTATGTAAACCATTGTGTAAACCACAATTATGTAAATCATATTTTTGATAAGCGTATATGGATATTTTAAATTAAAGAAGTTATTAATACATTCTTTGTTCGCTCATAAAAATGGTGGGGCATGTTAAACATACTGGACGTTAGTGTCATTTAAAAATTTCAAGCAAATATCAACGATGATTATGTATGTTTATTAACTCTTATTTTTCCCTGCAAATCATTTGTTTACAGCTATTCATGTAATGACTAGTATTCTGAAAAGAAATTTGAAACAAATATTAACTAGAACATTGTTAATTAAGCAAGACGGAACATTTATAGTGCGAAAAATAAAAGTGCAGACGTAAAAATGAAATTGCTGTACGTGTTATTTACGTTTGATTCAAAGTAAGTGTTGGTTAATCACGTCGTCAAACTAGAAGATAGATAGAGAACTAGGCAATTATGTTGATAATATTACCATAGTATTATTATATTACGTGTTTCTTTAACAATAATATATCGAATGCTAATTTGATATTCCTTTCTTTGTACCACTGCATTCTCAGAAGATCTGGAAGAGAATTCTAGCGGTCGGCTGCTCGGATAGGGAGCTCAGAGCTTGTCCCGACTAGGGCCGTGCCCTGCTGGTGGGAGAGTCCTGGTTAGGGGGAAACCCTGTTTGCCGACGGTAGGTCGGCGCTGGATATCGCCATCCAGCAAGGGAAGATCAGAGCCATCTTCCGAGGAAAGAACATACACAACACTTACGGGAATAATGACCTAAGCTGTTGACGCACCCGGAATCACTAGCAACCAACCAACCAATATTAGATAACAGTAATACCACGTCTTAAAGAGAAATTTATGTCTATAGTACGTATACGAGAAAGTAAAAACAAACAAACTTGCCAACAGTTTTGGGACTCGTCCTAGATGATCCTCTCGGGGCGGCCTGTCTGTAAGCGCTACCGGCAGCGGCAGTCGGGCGCGGCGGTGGCGGCACGGCTCGGCTCCGCCAGCTTCTGGGAAGATAGACGAGGCACCACGCGGCGCTTTATTAAAACAAAAGAGGTAAACAGAGGCAGCGTGGCGCGAGGACACAATGCGGCGGGACACAGGAGGCCGCGGCCACCGCCGCCGCCGCCGTCTGCAAACAAAAGACGCTCCGTCGAGGAAAACAAAAGGCGGTCGCGAACAAACGCAACGGAATGCGCCGGGCATCTCTGTCTCGCCGCTACCGCCGCCGCCGTCAAATTGAAGAAACGCCACATCATAATGGGCGCGCTCAGTCTGCCAGGAACCGACGTCGCGGACACAGTGCAATTTTTCTTCTAATTTGCACGGTCGAAAATGCGTGCTATGTTTATTATTTTTCGAATTACGTTTTGACTCAACAGAACGTGAATTTTGGGCCAGTGTGATGGCCCAACGATATTAGGGTAGTTGCGTTGAATGCGTGCTATTTTTGAGGTTGTAGGTTCAAATCCGGCGGATTGATTGAATGATTGATTGACTTTTTCGTGTTTCCGGGAGCGTCAACTGCTTTGGTCATTATCCCTATAAGTGTAGTGCAAGTTTTTTTCTTCGGGAGATGGCGGTGATATTCTCCCGCTGGATGACGAGATCCGGCGCCGACCTACCGTCGGCTAACGGGGTCTCCCTAACCAAGACTCTCCCACCTGCGGCACACCGCCCCAGCCGGGACATGCTCTAAGCTCCCGACTGGCCCCCTGAATATGTGGCAGTGTAGTGAATGTTAGTGTAAGTGTGAGTGTAAACGGAGAGGATAGGACAAGGAAGAGGAAGGACAGATCGCACACGGCCCGTAGCCCGTTTGATAGGGTACTGCTCCGGCATTCGCCTGTTGTTGATCGGAGAAACCACGAAAAGCTACGGATCAGAGCAGCTGGTCGCAAGAATTCTCCTCCAGACAGCGACTAAATTCGACCTAGCTGAAAAGCAAGTGTCGAAAATCCTGCTGCCATCCGGACTCTCCATCATAACCTAGTACCTACCGGTCAGAGGCGCTGCTGTGACATCAGTTGATGCACCGAGCTACTGTTCACGATGAAGATATGCCGGCCGTGGTGCCCGAGACGAGAGGGCCTCGAATGGTACGAAACAGCTGTTGGAGGCCGCCGAGTTGCCTCTCCTCCACATACGAGTGCAAATTGCGGGAGAATAGTTAAAAATGTTTCGCGTGGTCTTAGGCTCTCCTAAGATACATCGTCCAAATATTTTCGTAGTATTAATGTTTTGAGTAGATCAAGATAAACTCAAGATAGGTGTTCACATGCAATGTTTCTGAGCGGCAATTTAATTTTAAAAATGTTCATACACGTTTCATGCATTATAGCATATTTTGTTCTGGCATTCCTGAAGAAAAACATGACTGTTCATTCTTAATTTGTAATGGAAGGATTATCTTTGTAGCGCATTATTTACCTCAAGACAATCATTAAAAAAACTGTGACAATATTAATAATTTCATGAAGACTCAACATACAAATATTATGTAAAAAGAACATTCACGAGATGTTGCGTTATCAATGTCGTAAAATGTTGATAATTATAAAATCTTAAGTAACATTTACAGAGAATTGACGTGGGAATTTATTCACGTGAATATTGAACCGAAAAGTAATATTTCGATTTGTTACTACTGAAAAAAATACACATTATTTTTTTCTATTTATTGCAACTACACTTCTGACCTTTTTTTGAGAATTCAATAAAAAAGAGATGCTACAGTACATCGACCCGAGAATACAAACCAACTATTTAAAGTGATATTCAAGAAAAAGTACCTACTTCATTAGTCCTTAAATTAACTATTAAATTAAATCGTATTTAGTCAGCGTTTAATGATAAGATAATATTTGTGTAGCAAGTATCTCCCAGTCCTTTGAAATATGCTTCTTTTTACTTCGAATGAAGTCGTGAATTTTTATTTTATAACAAGAATAACATGAAACAATTAGAAAGAATGTCCCTGCAGGCGTTAAGTTCTATAAGAGGCCACAACAAATATTCAGACTTCTAAAATCCATTACTTCATTCAATTTCATCTACATTTCATTGTGCAGTTAACAACAGAAAATGTGCACAATTGCCGTTGAGCAACATAACAAGCATCATTAGAGGGAGATAACGTAACATAATGAACGTGCAATGAAAGCACAAATCATGCGCATGCTTTACGGGCTGGGGACTTCACGATTTCTTTCGACAACAAATCTGATAAAAAAGTATTTGCTGTTCGATAACAATGCAAATGCGCTTATAGGAACAGCACGTCTTTGAATGCATAATAAAATGTCTAACTCAATGAGGAAGAACTGCCCTCTCGAAGACCCCAACTCGACGGCTTCAGAAGCCGAGCTACCGCATCGCACAGCACATCCGGATGAAAATATTTCCCCGCCATCTGGAACCATCCATCATTCCTCCATAGAAAGCACCCGCCCCCACATTTCCCCCACCTCCCTCTCCCAGTCTTCTATCGCGCGAATTCTCTAAACACAACGACGCAGCTTCTTCTCGAGGCGAGAATCACGGGACATCTCGAACACATGAATATCCGGGCTTATAAGCCCTTTCTATGTACACATAAATTTCCTTTTGATAAGTCGCGCCTCTTTTTGTACTTCGTTTTATCCGCGGCTGCGGTGCGGCCGCCGCGGCCTTCGTAATAATAGAAAATATTCTCACAAAAGCGCCTTCACAGGTAACCGTGACGTGATTTATAGTAGCGAGGCCTCGCGGAAGACGAAAAGGCTGTGTGGTGCGCGTCGGCCACAATGGTCGCCTTACAATATGCATGAGCATGACCGCGTGCCGGCCCGCGCTACCGCGCCTCGTCGCGGCCGCCATCTCGGCGCAGGCGCGCTGCCTGGCGGCTTCGCCGGGAACTGTATGGATCTTCATTTGTCTCCGCGCCTGGCGCGGGGTCGCACCACGATTTTTTTGTTTTTTTAAGCAGACGACGGTGGTGCGCACAGTGGACGGCAAGTGTTTGATAAAGGACATGTGATTAAAATTGTTCGTTTCGAGATTTTTTTTTATTGCTCGATACCGAAACGTCCATCACCTTTATTCATAGTACTCTAACAACACACGTTCATACCGCTGAATTATCATAAACAGACGTGGTGAAGACTTGGAATTAAAACTTCCGTATTCGTCAGAGTTAAACAAAGCGAATGCATAAATCATACAATTATCTAGAACTATTTTTGTGAGGTATATTCGATTTCATTTGCACGCAACACTCAGATTTCGTGTTTAAAATAAACATCTATACAATGTCTCGTTTTCCAGCTCTCAGCATCTGTGGGTGGCCATATTCTTATTGGTCATGAGTTTTATACACATTTGGAATGTTCAGCAGTTTCACACTAAATGTACATTACTTCCACGAAGTAATTAAAGGAATATTACTAACATTTTAGCAGTATAATAATTGGATTTTATATATATTAAATCTCACTGCAAACATGAATTACGACTGTAATGTAACGTGTTTGCTTCGTTGCAATTACCTGAAACTTACGTTTCAAATTAATACAAACTAGTCACGTATACTTATGACCAAAGGCAGCTGCTGTTCCAACAAACTGGGTGTTGTAGCTCATTTCAACGACAGAAATGTAATTTACAAAGTTCAGAACACTCTTATATTATAAATCGTAAGTTATGCGAATTAATTAAAATTAAGTGTAATAAAAGTCTATAGTCAAGCATTACTTACATAATTTTATGCGTAGTGTCTGTGTGAGGCATGTTCATCTTCCACGCATATGTTCTGACTTTTCTTTTCTAACGGGGACACTAGTTTTATTTCTGCACAAAGACAATTGCCAGTAATAGATTTCATACAAAACAAAAATGAACCAGGTTTCGTAATAACGGTTATTGTACTCCAGCACTTCGCAACGAGCACTTTCGTTTGGTCATGTTTTATACTAGTTCATTTCATGATCTTAGAAGAAACTGCTTCAACTAATGGTCATAACAAAATAAATTTAATTTACTTCGAAAATTTCACCATCCTGGTATACACATATAAGGCAATACTGGAAAATCTTCAACACACACACGTATTCACAAAGACGCTCCCAGAATATCTAAGAATATTTTGCAGGTTCTGCCGAGATCATTGCACACACCGCGGAGCAAGAGCACCGTGAATAGAGAAAAAGAAAGAGAATTTCTATCAGAGCGGCCAAAATTTCACCAATGATTCATGAAATTTCCATTTTGAATCAACCAACCGGATATGAAAATAAATTCCCAAACATACAAAATTATGCATTCAATACCGTTGTGAATAAAATGAATTTGTGTACTTTCAGTTAGAAGCGAAATTGATAAAATAATGTTGCAGTTAGTTTCAGACGAAGACAGAAAATTGGTATTCCCCTCTGGCGCCACGCGATTCGCCCTCCTGACCAATTCACTCATCCTCCGTTCTTCAATGAAAGCCAATGGCTGGTTGCTTAATTGATATTGCTGCAATATCTTTAATATTGAATGTCATTAAAAGAATAATATATATTCAAAACATATTACAAGATTTTTTTTCCATTATCTGAGGGTTGTGAACCCGTAAAACCAAAGCCCGAGCTGCCAAGCTTGAGTTCTTAGATCAAGAATAAGCATAATTTACTTATAAAAATTGTAGTTCACGTGAGTATAATACAGTATCTTTATGCATTTTCGGCCATCCTTTGATACTGGGAAACACAAAGTACTTCTTTCTAAATTTATATAAAAATTTGTTTGTTTTTTTCACCACCACAACAAATACATAAAAATAATACGCTATAAGGATCATCTGGATGTATCATGTAAAGTTTACAAAGTTCATTTTTAACTTGAAATATTGAATAGTCTCTTATTTCTGCCTGCTTGAACGTAAGATTGCGACATCGGTGTCGATGTTTTCATTATATCGACGTTGTTATAAAATCATCGATGTGTAAAACCACTTTTTTTAAATATCGATGTTGTGTGTTCAATGTTTTTTCGTATTGGATATACTTTAAACGAACAAAGATCATAACAAAATCCTATAAGAATTTTCAAATATCTAAATTGAATACTCATGAGACGAATGTGATTAATGGCGAAAAATTAATAAAATCAAGTTTTGATCAATAAAAAGTAGTGTATTGTTTTTGAATATCGAATAACCAAGTAATGTTATCTGTCCTGACGGTTTTTGACTTTGTTTCGTCAGTTCAATCTCAATTAAAATTAATAAAAGAAACCTATCTTCAAATTAAATCCCATCCGTGAACTTCAATGGTTACTGAACCCATTTAAAAACGATTTTTAAAAGCATCGATGATTTGGAGATGTTTTATTTACATCCATATTTTAATTTGAGCATCAATGTTTAGAATCATCGATGTATTACTGTCGATGCCGCATCACTATACTTCAATTTAATCAAAGTCCGTTGACAGTTAATCAGCTGTAACTGTGTCATCCAATCGGAACCAACAACTGTAGAGACGTTGAAGCTCCCGATTGGATGGCAGAGTAACAGCTAATTTACATCAACGGAGTCTATGTTTAAACCGAAGTACACTTCTAAGATAAAATGTGTGGCCCCATACGCGCGGTGTCCGCACTGAACCCATTTAGGCGCACTGCACAGCCGCGGCGTCGGGGACGCTGTTTGCTTTGGACGGGGCGCGGCCAAGACGGCCGACCGGACGCCACAGAGCGGCTTGTGGTGGGCGAGGGCTGCGGCGTCGCCACAATGGCGCGTCGGAACGCCGTGATGAAACAGTTCTGGAGAAGAGGGCGATGTTCTCTTGTCACGAGAGGCGGCGTGATGGATTAGGCCGGCGGATAATGGCCCGGATTGGCCTGACGGTAATGAATAAAGGATTGGCGCGGCGCAGCCCTGAATCAGGGCGGCATTGTGCACGGCGCCGCTCGAGAGTGCTAGCCCCTCCTCTCCCGCCACGGGCCCCGCCACGGCCCCCGCCACGGCCCCCGCCACGGCCCGCGCCACGGCCCCCGCCACGGCCCCCGCCACGGCCCCGCCACGGCCCGCCCGGCCCCGCCCGGCCCCGCCACGGCCCCGCCACGGCCCGCCACGGCCCCGCCACGGCCCCTCCACGGCCCCGCCACGGCCCTGCCACGGCCCCGCCACGGCCCTGCCACGGCCCGCCACGGCCCAACCACAGCTCCGCACCGCCGCCCCGCTCCACCGCCCCTGGCCCGCCGCCCGCCGCCCCGCCCAACCTCTCGCTCTTCTGCAATGCCTGGCCTGTGCTTGCGTCTCCTAGGCCGACATCTCCACTTAGACCTCTGACCACGTCCACCGCTACCCACCCGAGCATCTCCTCTCGCCTCCGTCTCCGCCACAGCACCCACCCCGCCGTCCAACCCTAATTCTCTTCCTCCATTGCCACACCCGGCCCCACCCTCCACCTCACTCATTCAGTTGCGCCTGCCCTCTACCCGTATCTCACGCCCCGCCCCCGTCACAGTCCCTGACCGCCGCCCACCCCAATTTCCCTCCTCTACTGCCACAGCACCTCCCTCCACCTCGCTCATTCTGCGTTGCCTGCCCCCTGTCCGCGTCTCCTTGTAGGATTTTACCCACGACCAGCACTACCTACCTTGGGATGTGCCCTTAACAGCTAAACTGATATTTCTTAACCGTTAACGCAAATAACTGTTACGCAAAATAACAGTTATTTCGTTTATCCTGTTATTGGCTGTTATCGGGTGAAATGCATAGAACTGCAACTTACTGGGCCTAATCCGAACTAGTACAAGCTTTTGTGGCAACCATTTTGTATGATAACAGCTTCACTG
This sequence comes from Teleogryllus oceanicus, assembly GCA_964035755.1. Lineage (NCBI taxonomy): Eukaryota > Metazoa > Arthropoda > Insecta > Orthoptera > Gryllidae > Teleogryllus > Teleogryllus oceanicus. The sequence continues at coordinate 10,363,911 of CAXIVR010000014.1, forward strand.
CAGCGACTCAATCATGATTTGCCAGTGTTCAAACTATAGATTCATTAATATATAATGTATACCGAAATTATTACACACCATGTGCCACAATTTTTTTATATGTTATAGTATACACTACAATAAGAAGTTTGTCCTTTAAATTAAGTTCGTCCAATATGTTTGTTAACTTATTTCTGTCCCATTGCTGCTTATTCGAGATCCACTAATATTTCCCTAGGTTCGATAAAATAAAATAAGTTACGGTAACTCGCATTATAATATTTGATATTCGACTGTCATTAACACTTTAGCTATAGGTAAGCAAAAACAGTTTCTCTTCATTATTTTTGGCCCTCGTCACTTCATTATGCACAAGTTGCATATTTGAAAGAATATTTGCCATTTGAACCCGAATCACTTTTATGTTAGTAATATTCTATACAATTTGCTCCACACTATATGGCAGTTCATCCAGTATCGTTTATATCAGCTGCTTCTCTGTCCAAACATTTTTGGGAAAGAAGTGCAAGCAAGCGCCGTGAGGTAGCTGCACAAGCTTTACGGTGCTACCAACGGTATTCGTTTTGCGTTTTAAGTTCTTTCTTCACAGACCGCGCGCGATCTTTCCTTCCTCTTCCTTGTCCTATCCTCTCCCCTTACACACACACTTACACTAGCATGCACTACACTACCACATATTCCAGGAGACCGGTCGAGAGCTTAGAGCTTGTCACGGCTGGGGCGGTGCCCCGCTGATGGGAGAGTCTTGGTTAGGGGGAAATCCCACTAGCCGAAGGTAGGTCGGCGCCGGATCTCGCCAACCAGCGGGGGAGGATCACCGCTATCTCCCGAAAAAAAAACGCACTACTCTAACGGAACTAATAACCAGAGCAGTTGACGCGCCCGAAAACACGAAAAAATCAATCAATCAATCAATCCATTCGTAGCACGAGTACTCACGCGTTGGACTACGTCCAATGTCTGCATTATTTAGTTTTCTACATCTTCTAATATTTAACAGTTTTTGCGTAGTAACGAGAGAAACATATAAACACAACATTTGAAATATTAAATATAATCTTTTATTATAGCAAAAATATCATTTTGATCAAGTATGCAAGAACACCGTTCCATACGCCAGTACTCGCATGTTGGATTCTGTCAGTCACAATGATTTTGTAATAATTCAAGGCATTGTCATTGCCAACAATACTGTTTATTTGAATAAGAGCAGCTTTCGATGGCTTAGCCATCATCATCAGTTTTCTGATACAAGAAAATATAAACAAAAACATTTGTATTATCAACGTATGAAAAGTAAATTGTTATATATTACATAATTTTAAAAACATCTTAAGAAATGAAAGAGGAAGAATTAAAGAAAGAAAGAAGTTTCGTTTAGTAATGTAGTCATTTGTATTCAATTATGTAGAAGTATATTTAAGTAGAAGTATAGAATTTGTACTCAATTCAATTATGTAGAAGCCATCGACATTTCACCACTAAACCAATAAACAATGATTTTACTTCAGGGTATGGCGACAAAGTTTAAAAGAGAGATACGGAGTTTATCGAAACCTTTCTAAGGAGCCGTTACAGGTATATAAACATTGTTTTTATTCGTGTAAGGCTAACATACCTTTCTTAATTAGAAAGGAAACTTCTGTTTGACCCTATCCTATGGTGACGAAGGGTTAAAAAGGACTAAAGAAGATAATCCATAATTAGAGTAGTTATTCAACTCGTGCTACATATTATATGTTGGAAATCTCCAAAAATATTCTTCTTTATATTTTAAATTACACTTTACATGTAGTAGAATTCTTGTACAAGTAATTACCTTGCTTGCTGAGCCTTGAGGTTTTTCACTACGTAGATGGATTTCTATTCAATATTGCTGTTAATTGGCAATGAAGAATCCAACGACGATACTGCTCAGACTTGCCTTGTATATGCGTCCGTCTCCGCCAGCAACATCGGTTGAATGAGCTTCGTAGCTTTCGACTCATCAAGACTGCTCTAGTCATAGCTGAACTTGTTCTGTACACTACATTAATCAGTGTTTTTTCTCTCAAGTCGCAAGAGAGTCATTTCATCGTTAATTAGGAGTGGTCTCAATTTATATGAGTGTGTTTAGCATATTCACTCTCTTTACTTTCTTGAAGTAGGGGGAAAGTATTGAAATGACGCGAAAATAAACTTGAGATTTTTCGACAGAAACACTCTTGTTTCCGGCCCAGGTATCACAAAATTGGATAAATCATGTTCCTCTATGCAGTAAATTACTTCACCTATCGCGTTGTGTTGTATCTCATTGTGTTGTTAGTGAAAATCTATGTTTCATGGGTCCTTGGTACCGAAACATCGATTGAAGGCAATACGTGAGTCAGTGCGGCCGTATGTCTTAGGCAAGTGCCTAAACCGTTCAGATTATTTTCTCCAAAATTGATGTTACCTGACCGATGTGAAGGAACTCAAGATCTTGTGAGTTTGAAACGGATATTTATATTTTGAGGTGCTGTTCATGACCCCTCTACATTTAGAAAATTGCAAAACTTTTCGCTGTCGTTTTACTAATACTACAATATTTAAGACAGATATTTTTATCTCAAATTGAAATCTATTTGTCAAACTCAGATCTTGCAATAACGTCATAAAATAAAATTTTTTACGAATAAGAAAAGTATATATTCTCAAAAAGGAAAAATTCTTTTTTTTACTGAATTTAACAAAGAACGGTAAATAAAATGGTATGGTACTATTTTCAGCAAATTCTGTACTTTCGAAAATCGCAGAATTATTAACATTTCAAATGTACAATATTGATGATGGAGATGTTTCTGTTCAACAAAATCTGTTCTAAAAATAATCTCTCTAGAAAAGGTTATTTAAAATATAAAAAAATCCGAGTATCTCAGCGTCGAAATTCCCAATTCAAATATTCCACAGCTTCGTTTCACGAGCTGAGAGTTAACTATACCGGGTGTCCCACCAACTATGGACCACCCTCATACCTTCTATACGGTGCAGGATATCGAAATGCAGTTTTCGTTGAACAATGCAGAATCATGGGGCAAGTAACATGCCGTAGAGAATTTGCCTATAATATTTTTAGTTTTCGAGAAATTAATTAAACTTTGATTTTTAAATGGAACTATGTATTTTTCTCACCAGCAATGGATAGATCATAAAAATAGGAATAAAATGATGTATCATATGTTAGTATTTTGAGAGTAGTTTGAGTATAAAATTAGATTTTTTGGCATGAGATTTTCAAGTAAACGGGCAGCCTTTGCAACAGTCGCCATTGGGGGAAGGTGGCCTCCGTGCCGTCGATACTGTTTCGTGGAGAGAAGAGTGTGAGAAGGGTGGCCTTGCAGGATGAAGGCGTAATTTGCAGCAATTCATGGTCTTGACACGAAAAACATGTGAACAAAGATCATTTTTAATGATCCGAATGAGAGTTTTTTTCCTATTTGTTCATCTGAATTAAACTTTCTTTCTTCTGAAATTCCAAATCAACGATAATCGAAAATAACAAAATAAAAAATATTGTAGCGAAAACGATGATAATAATAATAATAATAATAATAATAATAATAATAATAATAATAATAATAATAATAATAATAATAAAGATAGTTTTCAAACTTACAAGAATCGAGATCAGTGCAGAAACAAGTCATAATTTTAAATCATCGGAAGTGAATGAATGCTTAAAGATTTTCATTGTAATATCTGTATTAATTCATCAAATAATTGATAAGTAGACATTTTCTCTTATTATTTACATATAATAGCCTTCCTTTTTAAATACGTACCAAAAGAACAAAGCAATAAAAATTTTTGAAATATTCTTGACAGTTCTATAAGTGTAAATTTACCAAACATTAACAAATATGCATATCTTCAGTCGCGACTGCTTATACTGATTAGAGAACTTCTCACTTCATAGCGCCAAGTGCTGCCACAAACTTGAAAATACACGGCAGAACGCAAATTCACTGTTTTCTTTTCCATTTATGAATACCTGTCGTATGATTGCAAAGTGAACAAGTGAGTATTTTATTAATAATGAAATTTAACAATGAAGAGACTGCGGTTGGCAGTTTGAAAATGATATTTATTATTATCATCTTCCTTAGGCTACCAATTTTTTTATATCTTTCTTTGGAACGATCGATGTTTTGACATTTCGGTAAAAAAAAGTTAAATCCATATAAATAAATGAAAAAAAACCTCCTATTCTGATAGTTAAAATTAGTATTTCTTAGTGTGATGTCTGTGTCAACACCAAGGTTTGCTGTAGTTATGCCCCTTATTCCCCACTGCTACCCTTCTCAGTCTCTCTCTCCATGGAACAGTCATGACGCCGCGAAGGCCACCGTCCCCGAAGGCAAGAGTTGCAAACATGTTTGCCCGTTTAATTCAAAATCACGTCAGAAACTCTAATTTAATACTCAATATACTATCAAAATATTTGCGTATGTTATATCATTTTTTTCCTCTTTTCATGGTCTATCAATTGCTGGTGAGAAAAATATAAAGTTCCATTTAAACAATTAAAGATGAATAAATTTATCGAAAACTAAAAATGTTATAGACAATTTCTCTACGGTATGTTACTTGCCCTATGATACCGCATTGTTTAGCAAAAACTGCATTTCGATATCCTGAACCGTTTAGAAGTTATGGAGGTGGTTCATAGTTGGTGGAACACCTGTATTACAGCAATGTCACGTTACGCCAATTTGAAATTCATAGAATATTTTTTCCATTGTTTTATGTCGCTTTATAATGACTGGATCATATATTGACCACTGTGAATGTTTTAACTGAAGAGGAAACTGTAGAAAGAACACATATGGATAACACGAACACACACACGCATCCATGCCTAAGGCGGAATTCGAACCCGCGACCCTTTTTTTTAATTTTATTTGTTGCGTCCACATCTTGACGCAACGCGTCTCCAAGCCCCTCAAGGGGCGTTGAGCGCATTCTTTGGAGTAATCCTCCGTTAATTACTAAGTCAAGTCTCGTCACGTCGCAGTCAGTCAGTGCCTTTTATCCCTTCGGCCAGGGGCTCGACGACGTTAGATCCCGGGGTTCCTGGCCGGTCACCCAACCAAGAACCCGAGAGTCTCGAATTCGCTTAACCTTCGTGACTTCACGGAGCGTAGTAAACGGATTCGGCTAGCAGCACCGGCCTTCAAGATGGGGCAGCTACGGCCCTTCAGGCTTAGCGACCTCGGCTCTCCAGGCCGGCAATTCTTTTCATTGTTCATTGTTGTGAATGAAATGACAAAGAAAAACTAAGGGTCGCTATAAGGCTATTTAATCTTAATGTTATTACACCTCTACAGCCAATAAAATGGCACTATCAATTATATTATTATAGTCCGGAATATGTACATAGGGCACCGTAGTTACGTATGGAGTTTGAATATATTTCCCACACCGCACACTGTGAGACGATGCTCAAATGTTGGATTTATGATAATACATTTGGTTTAAAAATATTAAATTCGTAGAAACGTTTTTATTATGCTCCAGAAATAACATTTAAATGATAAAAACCGATAAATTTTTAACCTCAACGTAATGCATTCACAAGACGATATTTCGGATGGCCCTCAGTTCTGGATGTTTAATTTGTACATTTCTTTTACTTTAAAAATGTTTGATCGCTTACGAAGGTAATAAAAAAATTAGATGCTCATTTCGATGTAATGGAGGCGAACTTGTGTGAAAGTATCCTCGATTCTCTATAAAATATGCTGCAAATACTGTAAAACTGTGCAAGTCCGACGCCTTCTGAGAAGCTGGACAAAGGGGCGGGCACACCACTACGGCTACACGGCAGCCAGCCGATGTTCGAGCTGAAAAAGTGCAAGTCTAGTAAGCCAACCTAGTTGCCGATAAGGCACTGACCTGTTTACGATGAATGTTTGAGCCAACGGTTGACATTGATTAATGTTCGTATCTTTTGTAGAAGTAAGAAATGACGATAGTTCCTCACTACCTAAATAATTGCAGTTCCATTTTTCGCGCACTCTCTCTATTTTCGAAAACTGTATTTCACCTCGAGATATCAGAATATTAATACAAGTTCTCCTAAAAACTCTGTAGTTCGTATATTTGCGGGGACTTTTCATCTCGTAAATGGATTCGTCAAATCATTGCTGCTGGTTACTACAAACGAACAATAAACAATGTTTCATTATTTTATGGACGTTCAAAATGAATTCCACAAATGAAAAAGTAAAACAACTCATAACAAAAGACTTTTTGTCTTACCTTGAATGACCCATTCACGTTTGTCAATATAACCAAAGTGACCGTCGAGTTGGACCTTCTAAAATCGACGCGATGCAGAATAAATTATAATATACTTTTAACTTCGTTATGTGATATCATTTTCCTTTAGGATAAACTTCAATATTCAGAACATAATGCAATATAATATCACTTAAAACATCATATTTTTCATTCGCCATACAACGATTTAATTAAGTCATTCACAATTGCTGTTTTCATAGGCTAGTCAAATTAGTCAAATCTAATGAAAAATATTCCGAAGTTTTTGGAATTGGCATGATTCTTCAGTGGTAAGTACCTCACACTAAACTAAAAAATCATGAAGCGAGATAATACGTCGAGAGATGTTTTCTCCTCTCCTTTCAGCCAGAGGGAAAAAATAGTCGTTTTTCAGCGCATAGCAGCACTTCTTCATCGTTTATTGAGAGGGCATTATCGGACGGCCAATATTCATTTTCCACAGAGGAAATTATCATGACGACTTGAGCAGCACCGAATCATCTTTTATAAATTGCTAATGCCCATACGCTTTTCTAACACATAAGATGTTTGGCAATATTTATTTACTCTAAACACATTAGGAATTAAACATATTACATATGTTACACGATCTTCGCGCAAAGAAAAAAAAGAGACGCAACGTCGAATGATCGGCTTTAAAGCGGGGGCGGCTGTAAGCTCCATCACAGCCCGCTTTGTAACGCGCTCTCGAGGATTACCACGGGCCGGCGTGTCGCGCCATCTCTCAGCCTCCACTGCCAGGCGAGCGTCGCGGCACAACGGCCCAACACAACGCGGCGTAAGCATAATAAGTTGCGCGGCGGCGTGCGAGACGCACAGCACACGCGCTTACGCGGGCGGCACATGTTCCCCGGATTAGGCAGCCCGCCCCGCCCCCGGGCTCCTCCGCGCACACCCCACCCCCGCGCCCAGCCCACGCGCCCCGCCCACGCGCCCCGCCCACGCGCCCGCCCACGCGCCCCACCCACGCGCCCACCCACGCGCCGCCCACGCGCCCGCCCACGCGCCACGCCCACGCGGCCCGCCCACGCGCCCCGCCCACGAGCCCCATTTCCCCAACTCGACCCCCGTCCCGACCCGCCCTGCGCCTCCACCCCCGCGCCCCCACCCTCGCGCCTCTCCCCGCGCCTCCGGCCCCCGCACCCGCTCAATGCCATCGTGGCCCGCTCCCTCCCCGCATCCTCCGGCCCCCGACCCCGCGCCCCACCCGCGATCCGCGCCAGCTACCGCGCCCCTCCCCCACCTCCGGCCCCCACTTCCCGCTTCCGCGCTCCGCCCGCGCCACCAGCCCCATGCCACCCCCGCGCCCCCCGCCCCCCGTGACTGCTCCTTCGCCGCGCCCCAGCTCCTCGCCCCCTCCTCCGACCCGCCTGCACCACGCGTCCGTGCCTCGCCTCCGTCGCTTTGAAGACAGTCATAAGATGTTACTTTCAACATTTTCAACAATTTCAACATTTTATCTACTGTTTTAAAATTACAAAGAACAACCGTTTTCGCTTATATCTAACTATTCATCTTTCATTTGAATATGTGACAGGGTGTGCTTGATGGTAGTTAATAGGAGGTTATGAATTATTGATACATTTGTGGCAGATATTATTACAGGGACCCAGTTATTACGAAATTGACGACGCTCACGTAAAATTTCACTTCAGATTCATAAAGTCGTTATTTTTATGTAGAGGTGGGTCAAATATCACTAACCTATGAATGGATTATTGAAAGAGGAAGGTATTATTGACCTACAGTATTAGCTCTCTGTTTGAATACTAGTTGATTTCAGTGCTTACACGAGAAATCATCAGACACTAGCAACAAAAGGCATGTAATTTGAAATCTGTAGGAAGGACACAGCTAAAGCTCTAATTATTAAAATGAGTATTGATTTTTGACCGACATTCATATTTATTTTTATTCATTTTGAGAATTTAATATTTATTTTACTTTCTCACCCGTTCTTCGTATGGAAAGAAGATAGTGTAAACATGCGCCAGAAAATGGGGAATTTTCGACAGAAAAAATTATTGCCTGACCATGAAAAAGTGGATGACCATGACAAAGTGGATGATGTTAGTATGTACCAAATCGATGAACGCCGACGCCGTGTGATCGATATCCAGGAAAGTCGGTACGTCCGGGCGGGAAAAGGGAGAGAGGGTGAGGGAGAGAGGGAGAGAGAAAGATGGAGTGAGAGAGTGAAAAAGAGAGGGGAGAGAGGGAGGGAGAGTGAGAGGGACAATGAGAGGGAGATGGTGAGGGAAAGAGAGAGCAGGACATCTACTGGGTTCTGCAAGTACCATCCATTTTCACTGTATTCATCAAAGTTAGCCTTCTACCCTCTCCGGACCGGCGCCTGATGGGGCGAGTGGCGGGGCGCAGATAGCGATCGCGCGCAGCCTGCGCGTCGTACACGCGTTTCCGCGCCGCGCGCAGCACGCGACGTCCGCGGCCGCGCGGCGACGGAGATGGATCTGCGCGGCGGCGCAGACAAAGTGCGGCGGACGCAGGCGGTGGGAAACTCCGACGGAGCGATGTTCTCTCGCGACGGAACAAGCGCTACAAGCCACGTTTTCAACTACCTCGCCCCCGCCCCACCCTCGGTCGTTGCGTAAGCAGAACGGACTTCTGGACGGGACGAGTATGGAGTGCGGGATGGTAGCACAAGAAATGGTTGTGTAGTGTCATTGCCGCACAATGAATAACAGACGTGACCAGTGTAATATTGATATTTATTAAAGATATCCTCCGACAGCCGAATCTACTATTTACAATATCTACAGCCTGCTTCTAAGAGGAACTTCACCTGGTCACCACAACCGCTTGCCTGATAAGATTCACTCCCGCGGTGTGATGCACCCTTCTCTAAATCACGACGAATTCACGCCGGCTCCAGACCTTTTGCCCCCCTAGCCTACCCGACGTGCCACGTGCCGCGCATCCTCACACGACATCCCACGAAGAGCTCGAGAATCAGAAGAAAGAGTCGTGTGCGGGCGCGCTTTTATATCCTCTGGCCCGGCTGACGGAACTGCGTCATCTCGCCGCTTCCGCCAGCCGCGTTTACCAGACAGCCGAACTACAGGGTTCACAAATCTGGCCCCGTGGCAACGCACGTCACGGCCACCCTGGGGTTTTCTGCCGTTCGCCCTATGCGAGAGCCGAGTTTCCCGTCTCAATATAGCCTCCCTTTGTTCAGGGAGGCGTCCCTTGCATGCTGCCCGCTGTCGCAGCCAACTTCCTTGTGCATGAAATGCACGTAGCCAATATTTACTGTATATGGCGACTGTATGACGCCACAGTTGGTTGCTTGGTTGTTAGTGATTCCGGGCACGTCAACTACCGAGAACTTGTTAGTCCCGTAAGTGTAGGGCATTTTGTTTCCATCTGGAGGTGGCAGTGATTTTCTCCCGCTGGATGGAGAGATCCGGTGCCGACCTACCGCCGGCTAGCGGGGTTTTTCTCCAACCGGATATCTCCCACTAGCGGGACAACCCCCAAACCGGTAGAAGCTCAAAGCCTCCGACCGGTCTCCTAGCTTGTGTGGTAGTATAGTATATGTTAATGTAATTGTGAGTAAGAGGAGAATATAAGACAAGGAAGAGGAAGCTCGTGCGCGGTCCGTTGCCCGTTTGTTAGAGTACTGCTCCGGTATTCGCCTGGTATTAATCGGAGAAACCACGGAAAACTACCTATCAGAGCAGCTGTTCTCTGGAATCCTTCTCCAAACAGCGACTGTACTCGACCTAGCTGACAAGCTTCTGCCGAAAATCTTGCTACTAGGGACCTCATCCTAAGACCTAGGAGGCACTGCACGGACATCAGTTGATGCACTGAGCTACCTCTCCCAGAGAAGAGAAAACCAAGAGAAGGGAAAACTGGGAGATGTGGTATATTTCTCTCATGCTATAGTTTTGTCCATTACTTCCGAGAATCAACGCACAATAAATGTGACAGTAAAATATTAATATCATAATTAATATTCATTAAAATGTAATTCATTAAAAAGTGTAATTAATATATAGGCAATTGAATTGAATCTTTGAATAAAAAATTAAATAGTTATTAATTTTTTCTACATTTCAAAAGATAATGTAAAACATTGTAATAGTCCGCCGAAAAAGGACAAATTTTCAACAGAAAATTTTATTGCCAGATCCTGATAATGAAAAACGCGACAAACCTTGTTCCTATGTAGTGTATAAGAAATTACAAGTACTTCCGTTACGTTATGTTATTTCCGTTACAATGCGATGTGTAGTCAGAATTCATCATTTGTTGGTCCTTCATACCGAAAAATCGATTGACGGCAATACTATCTCTGTTCATTTCTCTTTTTGTCTCTCTCGATTGTGATCAACAGTATACACTAGTGTTTGATATTCCCCAATCGATTTAAAGAAACTGGAGGACCTACGAGTTTGAAACAGATACTTTGATTTTGGGGGAGTACTTTACAAGATGGCACAAACACATTCCAAATGTTCCCAATAATGTTCCAAATTCACTTTGTTCTCGGAGAGTGTAAAAAAACGGTTATAAAAATGGAGCAGATCTCATTTTCGTTGAAAACCTTTTTTATTCCTTTTTTTAATAGCACAAGTTCAAACTTTTTTCAGCTATTTCTAAACTTACAATATTGAAGATAAAGATGTTTTTCTTCATCAAATATGGTCTATAAGGACATGCGTTCAAAGAAGATCCTGTGCAATTTTTCACAAATGTGTCTTTTTGCATAATTTCGCGCGGTATATAGTGAATTTGTAAACAATTATTTTCTCAAAAACGGCTCCACATTTGTTCTTTAAATTGTCTCTTCGTATGTGTCAAAGAACGGAAGTTAGGGGTAGTCCTATTTCCGACAAACTTTCTGAATTTTTGAATATTGCAAAAAGTTAACATTGCAAAAGTACAATATTGTAGGCAGTGATTTTTGTCTTACAAAAATACATTTAAAAAAATCGGCCCTAAAAGTTGATGCACATTTCTTTAAAAATAATTTCCACACAATTTCTGCTTGAAGTTAAAGCAAATTACGGAAAAAACATTGTGTCAAAAACCGGTTCAAAATGTTTCTTTAATTTTTTCCACCAATAGAACAAGAAACCCTTAAAAATAGTACAGGTCTAATTTTCATCGAAGTCCCTGAATTTTAGAAAATTGCAAATTTTGAAACAGTGCTAGAAACGATGTGATATTGTAACACCACTAGTTTAAATGTTATTTCAACTGAATAATACTACGCATATATTGCAATTTTTGTCAGTTTTGAAAACTGTTCCTCTTCAATTACTTAAATAATTATCTTTTGTGTATTTATAACGGAATTATACAAATAATTTGTCACGTACTATAAGTTTAATTGAAATAAAAAATGACTTTTTTAAATTCAATGTTTGAGAAAAGATTTTAGTTTTCCTACGACTCATCTGAGTTACAGGCTCTAAATGTTTGCATTACTTAAACGTGACATGATAGGTTTGTAATGAACTATTGATCTTAGGTTAATGTTTCAAAAGTTTTGTGGTGCATATACCCACGTATTCACAGATACATTCATTTTTATGGTAATTAAAGTGATACACGAAAATTTTGAAAATATTTTGCTTCAAATTTAATAGACATAGTTTCATTCAAAAGCATATATGATATGATAAAAGTTTTAAATGAAATAATTTATAGACGATAATTGTTCTTATCTTTCAAACAAGTATAGAAGAAAATAAATTCAGTATATTGAATCATTCAGTAACGCTTGTAAGATCTTACCAAAACATTAACATCAACAAGTATACGTCACTTTTACTTGGGCATTTAACAAAAAGAATTAATACCTTTCAGACTACGTATGGTTGCGAGTACAAACAACACGTCACTTTCAACAAGATTCAATTATCTATCTCCCTTCCCATCAATTGTGCTGTCACTCAACGCAAACGTTACCGCCTGCTGTACAGCAAAGTGAATGCATGTTCCCATGCCGCCGACACTTGCAGGCGCTCCCAGATGGCCACCGGAGATGACCTGTGCTATCTGAACGCCCCCAACTGCTCCTGCCTCCCAGGATCTGCTCACCGTCTCCGTCACCCAATCACTCCCAAGCGGCTCAACCTCCTCCCCCTCACCATTTTCCGTCATCACTCATGACGTGTAGATTGACTGCGCCGCCAATGACTGCCATTTCCACAAATCACTACCTACTTCCAAAGTCAATAATCTTCCGGAAAATGGATTATAGTATTTTAGACACTTGTATACATGGTGTCCAGAAAGGAAGCTTCGAAACTTCGAAAGTAAGCTCTGAAGACAATTTTAAGAATATTTTGTCTGTTAAACTACATGGATATGCCGAATGACTGAGCTGCAATAAGCACTCAAAAGTTGGTTTGAAAATATGCTTTCTAGGCAACAATTTATGTTGTAGAAGTATATAAACCCTCTAGAAAAATGTAAATTGTTTTTTATTTACACAGTAAATGAATATATTTGATCACAAAGAAAACTTAACCAAGAAATAAAAAAGCACCCAATTTACATAGTTCGACTGCTTTTTTTTCGGTTATTTTTTTCTTCCTGAACTATAATATTAGTTTATTTTGCTAGTAATAAACAATTTACATGTTTCTGGAGTGTTTATATGCTTCCGCAATGATAATTTTTGCCTAAAAAACATTATCAAACCATTTTTGAGTGCTTATTGCAGCTCAACCATTCCGAATATCAAGATAGTTTATTAGACAAAATATGCTTAACGTTGTCTTAAGAGCTCATTTTCGAAGTTTCGACGTTCCCTTCCCGGACATCCTGTACATCAATATCCACGACCTACTAGATAAATATTCTCTAACACACATATTTAATAGATGTGAAATATTATTTGATTAGCGATGACGATACGAAATTTAATATTCACTTTTCTAAAAAAAAAACTCACTTTCATGGTATAATTCCTACTCAAACATCATGGAATTTAGTTTGCATTTATGTCCAATAACTTCTACGATTGCTAACATATCACATTGTAGCATTCACAGACACATTTTTCAACATCACTTGCTTGATTACATTGGCTCAGTTGATGTTGTCTCCCTCAATGCCATCATACTATTCCCAACTTTCTTCACCGTTTCGGCCTTTCCATTATATGGCCCTCTTGTACTCGTCGCACTTAATCCTACTTATATCATCATACAGGTTTCGACATCTTCTTATTCTTCCCCAATTTTAGATTCTATTCTTGAATACATCGTTTATGGGCTGCAATATTGGAACACCTCGAAAAATAAAGTTTCCAGGTAATCGCGTTTAAAGTTTTAAGAGGTGGTTGAATTACCCGTATCACATGCTTAGTACCTGGTGTATTAAGGGTGAAGCACTACTAAAAGGCTTCGTAAGGGTATGTTAATAATAATCAAAATATGTTTTAAAATTGGTACCGTAACTAAAGTTTGTATTTTTCGAGTTTTGCCAGTGTTGCAGCCCAAGAATGATATATCTTTGTTACGGGAGAGTCCTATCTCGTTGCTCCTCATTGCTCTCCAGGTCCTTGGCTATTCTCGCATCCCCACCATTTTCCACCTCGCTTCATCGTCTCCTCCATCGCGCTGTTTATTTCACCGTCTCCGCCACCGCGACGTCGCACGCACATCCGGCTGGCCAAAACCCATTTTCGAAGTTCCACTTTTGGGTGATTTTTTGGACCCGTTCTGTAGATAAATATCCAGAGCACATGGTCTCAGTGTTTACAAGGTGCTGATTCATAAGATTCGGTCTCAGGGGAGGTGTCAAGTTACATCCCACTGATAGCCGGTGCCGAGCCGCAAAGTTCTGTTCGGTAGTGCACGCAGTTCTGTTCCATTCATAGAGTTCTCTTTAAGCGTATTTTATAATTTGAGGATGGAAAATCAAACCTGTGTGCAAAATTTCATAAAAATCTAACCAGTAGTTTTCGAGGTATTAATTTTGGCCAGTCAGATGTGCCAAACGAAACACCGTGAGTTGCTCTGTCGCACCGCCTCTACTGCCGTGCCACCTTGTCCAGCACGCCCGCCCCGCCCTTCCCCTCCCCGCCCCGCCCCCGCCCCGCGGCGCCCCGCCCCGCCCCGCTGCGCCCGCCCCGCCCCGCCCGCCCGCCCCGCCCGCTGCGCCCGCCCGCTGCTCCCCCCCGCCCGCCGTCTCGCCCGCCGCCCCGCCCCGTCGCCCCGCCCCGCCCCGCCGTCCCGCCCCTCGCGGCCCAGCCCGCACCGCGGCGCCTCGTCCCGCCCCGCCACGCCACGCCCCGCCCCGCCACGCCCCGCGCCGCCTCGTCCCGCGCCCCTTTTCCACCCTGCCCTGCCCCGCCCCGCCCCGCCCGCCCGCCCCGCGCGACCAGCCCCGCCCGCCCCACCATCCTTCCCCGCCGCCCTGCCCCACCAAGCCCCGCACGGCGCAGCCCGCGGTGCGCCTCGTCCCGCCCGCCCGCCCCAGCCGCCCCGTTCCGCTCCGCCCCGCCCCGCCCCGCCGCCCTCCCCGCCGCCCTGCCCGCCGCCCCACCCCACCAAGCCCCTCGCCGCGCGCGCCCGTGCGGCCCAGCCCCGCCCCGCGCCGCCCCGCCCCGTCCCGCACCACGCCGCCTTTTCCCACCCCGCCCCGCCCCGCCCCGCGCCGCTTCGTCCCGCCCCAGCGGGACACCCGCAGGCGACTGCGGCGGCCGGGCGCGCAGGTGTACTGCGCGAGGCGGCGGCGCAAGGCGGCGTACACAAAACATGTTTTCCGCGTCCAGAACGACGCTTTTTGTGGCCCAACGCGGCGCGGCTCATAACTCAGGCAGCAGCGGCCGCCCCCGCCCCCGGGTCACAAAGCTCGGGCGCCGGCGCAGCGGACCTCCGCCCCCGCCCCCGCGACCGTCTCACGCTCACCTGAGCCACGCAATTCCTCTTTCTTTAAATATCTGATGCGGCAGGCGGGCAATTCTTAGCTGCGTTGTCAGGTCCCTGACATTCAGTGTTAAAATATGAATATTAAATTTATCCTAGGATCAAAGCTGCAATGCGACACGGATAAAGCGTAAATTCCACATGTGCGGAAAATTGTAAATAAAATTGAAATTAACAAATGAGTACATCGTAAACTTGCC
This sequence comes from Teleogryllus oceanicus, assembly GCA_964035755.1. Classification (NCBI taxonomy): domain Eukaryota; kingdom Metazoa; phylum Arthropoda; class Insecta; order Orthoptera; family Gryllidae; genus Teleogryllus; species Teleogryllus oceanicus. The sequence goes on from CAXIVR010000014.1 coordinate 10,379,344, forward strand.
TATATTAAATCATTTTTTTGGAACTGATAGTCATGCATGTTTCTTTGGCTGTATTATCATTCTGAATATGGCCTCTTACTTATTGCTTCCTAATTCAAGTCATTTTACAGAATTCTGACCGTTCTTATACGCTCTTCAATGAGAACAAATCTCTCATTTGTTCGCTAATCGTGTTCCGAACACTTAATGTGCATATGTTTTTGACAACGTTTGTCTCCCGCAAAGATACTTCCCTAGAGATTTGTTATTTCCAAATAAGTATTTTATATCCACTACTTTTCCCAACCTGCTTGTACGTTTCGAAATAACGTGTAACGTTACAAGAAAATTATTTCAAGAAATAAACTTGCATTGTTTTTTATACACCTGTAAATCAACACGTACAAAATTTAATTTTTAATTTAAATCAAGTATTCTGTCGTCAAATAAAAAAAATTTATATTTTTTCACTATTCCTCAAAAAATTATTGTTTTCAGTAACGTAACATGACCTGACTCTATGAACGTACATTGATAGTTAAATAAATATATTAATTTTACCAATTGCTCGTAATGTCAATTTAGTACATTATGAGAAGAATTTATAATAAATGAAATCACTTAAAGAAAGAAAGACAGAAAAAAGAAACAATAGGCGTATGTTAGGTAGGCCAATGATATTCAGTGTCTTCACTACACCGACGTTTGCAATCCAACACAAGTGTACACCATAAACTGCTGAAAGTAACTGTTTTCCGGTTGTTCCGCCACCTAGTCACGTGTAAGGACAGAGCCTGCGTTTATGATACAACGTAAAGGAAGGTCACGCATAGCGCAATCCCTGCTTGCCCGGGTTGGAAAGGATTTGCCGTGGGAGCTGCCGGAGGGCCACACTGTAAACACAAATTGTGCGCATGCGCGGAAGTATGGTCGTTGAAAGTGGAAAAGAGCGACTTGCTTTCAAAATCAAAGTGAGAACGTCAAACCGAAAATACTTTTGCCAAAGTGAAAATTCCAACAGTATTGAAATAAGAATCTTTTTTTAAATAATTTGTTGCGCCTACAAATTGACGCAACGTGTCTCCAAGCCTCTTAAATGGCGTTGAGCGCTTTGCGCTGGGGAGTAATCCTCCATTAATTTGCGCGGGAGTAATTCTGCATTACCTATAAGCCATGTCATGTCACGTCACGTCACGTCACGTCGCCGTCAGTTGTCAAGAGGACCGCCAGGTAGCATCTCCGTGTACGCGCCTCCTGCTACGCGTTCCTGCGTCACTACCCAGCGGCCAGAATGTGGAAGGCACTAGGATAGGGATAGGACTTAGGAGACTTCACGGGAGTTGGACTAGCCCAGGTCAAGCAGCCAAACTCGTTTTTTTAACAAATTTCACATGAGATTCGACGGGAATCGAACCCGGATCTCACTGGTGAAAGGCAAACGACATCGCTATGTGCCACGAGCAAGCTTATTTTCGCCTATTATCCTAAATAATGTAATGCTAATGATGTGAGACACGGTTTCGTTCCGAAATACAAAAGCTCTCTTTTTTCACAAGTGTGCTACATACAGTCCCCGTGGCGAATGTCTCAATCCAGCACTCTACTGTAGTCGCCGTCTTTTCCGGGTGTATTCTTTTCCGAAGCTCCTACCTAACATCACCATTAACATGATTACCACAGACGTTGGAGCCTGGAGGAACGTTACGTATGAAGGTACAATCCTTTTTCGTTGTTTTTGTTTCCCTTGACTAGATTTTTTATTCCCTGTACAAATCCTTTCACTTTTATTTCTATAAATGGTTTCCGGATACACAATCAGATGACACAGATCTTTAGAACTGTGCAATCCTTCCGATACATTGTGTTATGAAACTAAAATTGAATGTTAGTCGGAAATGTATAAACTAAGTGAAAGTCCAGAAAAAATGAAAGATCCGGCAGGTTAAAAACTGCCGAGTAATTAATGTTACCAGAATACCCATTTTTTTTTATTCCGAAGTAACCTGGAGTGAATTTCAATGTTAATGTGAAATATTGGGATAGAAAAATGTGTAATATAATTTCAATGACAGTAGTAGATAAAGATATGGGTAATGCTAAACTCTGTCAATGGGTGTCTTTGACAAGGACAAAAAAACAAATCTCATAAACAAGGAATATCATGTGTTTGATTCAACTATTTGGTAGAAAATATTTCAGTGTAAGCAAAACGTTGTGCCTCTGGAGTCACATAAAGAGAAAAGTGAATAACTCTAAAAAGTGTTGATTACATTCATGTTTCGTAAAATGATTTTATATTAATATTACTGTGCGTCTACTTCAATTTTTATAACACTGTATCTCTCACTTACAGTATTACTTACTTGCATTACTTACCTTAGCTTACATTACAATAAAATCGAAATATTCTCAAGTTAATTCTTTTACAAGACGATCTGGAGTTCAGAGCCTACGCCTGTCACTGAACTATCAAATAATTAAAAGTGCAGGGAAAATTACAAATCGTGTTAGAATAGTATTATATTTTTAACTTTTTTTTATTTCTATGCTCTCAATAAAGATTCAATTGAAACAAAAGATATGCCAAAACAATCTGCAAATTATGTACTTTCATCATAATAATAGAAAAGAAAAAACTGAAAGTGAGCAATCGGTCCTAATTGGAATACCGGTTGCCCAATTAGCACTGATAGTCTCCTACGTTGCACCTCAAAAAATTTCGCAAGCGACAATAAACAAAATATAAAAATGAATTTGTTTCTTAAAAATATCTTTAACACAAGATATATATATATATATATATATATATATATATATATATATATATATATATATATAATAAATAAAGGTATTAATTTGCGCATTCGGAAGCTAATGAAGCACATTTTTAATGTCTATAAAAGGTTGCAATTACTTTTTGTGCCTAGAATGACTTGAAACACGTAACACAAAAATAGTAAGTCGCTACTAAATGATTAATCCTTCTTATAAAGTGACTGCTGTTAACTAAAATTTGTTTAACCATTCCACTAGAGCTATTTCAAAATAGTTTATGCAAAGAAATACGAGTGTGGTCCAATTCAGGAACGGTTCAATTTTGTGCCACCTTTCCCTGTGTGTACAACTCAAGGTTTTATTTTCAAAAGCCCAAATTAAAGGCAAAGATAAGAATAAATGCTTATATGCAGATTAAGGGCTTGTACAAATTAGTATTATTTTTGCATATAAAAAATTTACTTACCCAATCACCAACAGCACATGATTGATTCATTAATTGATTAATTATTTTGTGTTTCCGGTCGCCTCAACTGCTTTGGTAAATAGCCCCATGAGTGTACTGCACGATTTATCACGGGAGATTGTAATGTTCTTCCTTGGCTGAGTGTTGAGATCAGGCACCACCCGATACATCGGTTTGTCAGTTTTTCTCCAACCGGATATCTCCCTCCAGCGCAGAACCGCCCCAGCCGGAGCAAGCTCTAAGCTTTCGACATGTGTGGTAGTATAGTGCATGTGAGTGTAAGTGTAGGTAAGTAAGTAAGGGTGAGAATAGATCAAGAAATATCAAGAAAGATCACGCGCGGTCCTTGCCCCGATTGCTAAGGTACTGTTCCGACATTCGCCTGGTGTTGATCGGAGAACCCACGAAAAACTACCGATCATCGCAGCTGGATACTAGAATTCTCTTCCAGAGAGCTGCTGCATTCCACCTAGCTACCTAGACAGAGTCGAAAATTCTGCCACCGTCGGGACTCGAACCCTACGGCCTCCCCGCTTAAGACACTAGCGATATCAGTTGATGTCCAGAACCACCTCAGCCGGTGAAAATGCCTCATTTCATTGCCCATGTCAGATACATTCTGCTCAAATTTCACAGAAATTAAAATAATAAAAAGTAAGTAAGTCTCTGGGAAGGCTCATGGACGGCGTACAAGCTGCCCCTGCTATGGTTCCGGGTTCGATTCCCGGTCGAGGCAAACATAGAGTTATAGCTTTCCTTTAAAATCGTCCCAGTTTCTGTAGCTGTGTCATGAAGAAAAACTCAAGCACGCGGATCTTGCTAGTTACGATAAAGAGGATACGTCGTGTTCCCCTCATGTCGCTCTTACCCCCAAGCATGGGAATTGAACTAGGCCCAGGCAATGGGCACACCGGTAGCTGGCCGGCGAAGTCGGACCACGGACCCATAACGCCAAAAACATACATACAAAAAGTAAGTATGTAGTTTGGAATGATTGATTGATTGATTTTTTCGTGTTTCCGGGCACGACTGGTATGGCCATTAGTCGCGTTAGTGTAGTGCATGTTTTTTCTCTGGAGACGGCGGTGATATTCACCTGCTGATGGCGAGATCCGGCGCCGACCAACCCTCAGCAAGTGGGGTTTCCCCCTAACCAGGATTCTCCCACCAGCGGGTAACCGCCCCAGCGGGGAGAAGCTCTAAGCTCCCGACCGTTCTCCCGGAATATGTGGTAGTGTAGTGCATGTTAGTGTGCGTGTAAGGGGAGGATAGGACAAGGAAGAGGAAGGAAAGATCGTGACTGGTCGTGGCCCGTTTGGTAGGGTACTGCTCCGGCATTCGCCTGGTGTTGATCGGAGAAACCACGGAAAACTACCGATTAGAACAGCCGGCCGCTAGAATTCTCCTCCAGGCACCGACTGAATTCGATATCGACTGAATTCGTCAGGACTCGAACCTAGGACCTCCCGGTCAGAGGCGCTGCAGATGTAGTTTGGGATGAAATCATTGTAGAAACCTGACATGCCAAACGAATGTAAACGTTTTCCCAACGAGCGCCACGAGACAACTGAAGCGCAACGGACCGCACGGGCCTGGTGTGAGCCGCGCAAAGGTGCGACGAGGGCCCAGACGCCCCAAGCCGCGAACGGGGCACGGCGGATTGGCGCGCGTACGGCGGCGGGGGGGGGGGCGACGGGCCGCGGCACGGGGGGGGGAGTAAGAGGAGTAGAACGCCTGGGCGGAAAGGGACGGGGTGGGGAAAAGGAGGGGAGCGTCCGGCGGTGAGGGGCGGGGAGGGAATAGGAGGAGTGAAGAGGGGAAAAGGAGGGTATCGCCAGAGCGGTGTGGGGTGGAGCGAGAAAGAGGAGGGGAAGGGGGGGGGGAAAAAGGGGGGAAGGGAGGGGAGGGTTGGGGGGGATGGGGCGGGTAAACGGGGCAGGTAACCGAGACGGGTAAACGGGACGGATAAACGGGGCAGGTAACCTGGATGGGTAAACGGGGCTGGTTAACAGGGTGGGTAAACGGGGCGGGTAAAAGGGGGGGGTAAACGGGACGGCTAAACGGGGCAGGTAAACGGGATGGGTAAATGGGGCGCATGAACGGGGCGGGTGAAGGGGGGGAACGGGGCGGGTAAACGGGGGCGGGGGGGGGGGCCAACGTGGGAAGGGGGGAGTCCGGGCGGGACGGGCAGGCGGAGCGGGTCAGGCGGAGCGGCGCGGGGCGGGGCGGGGAAACGAAGAGAGAGAGGGGCGTGGCGGCGAGCGTGGGGGCTCGGTGGAGGGGTGGCGAGTGCGGTATCGACCGCCGCGTGAGTGGCGCCGTGCAGGGCGGTGCGGCGCGACGCGTCAGTGCCAGGAGACGCCAGCTGCAGCATGTCCGGAGCGGTGCGACGGAGAGCAACTTCACTTCCAAGGCAGCCGACGTACCCGCCCCCACGTTTGGCCCTCGCTACGTGCATGTATGAGAAGTCTCATCTACACTTGGGTTTTCGTAACGTGGTGGTTTTCACGATGGAACATGGTATGTCATTTCGCGTCTTTCTCGGTCGTGCTGCTAGAAGTCGCTTGATACGCAGCACCGCTTGATCATGCGACATCTGGTGGTACGACTGAGAAAAACGCGAAAAGACGTGCCATATTTCGTCGTGAAGACAAAGCCCTCACGGACCACGTTACAAAAACCCAAATGTAGACTCCTCTCGTATTCACCCACCCACTTCATGTAAACAAAATTAATTGGGATCCCTCTGCTATTCTTTCTTAACATTTCTTCGGTTAGTCTTTGCCGTACTATCTCGCCTCGAAAGTTCTTGTCTTCCGGTACATTATCACATATGCCTTATTTCATGCATCCCCGTATGTTTTATCTCCTACCGGATGCCCTCGCACTGAAACACTTTTTACCTTCCTTCTCACTTTGTCTTCTCATCAAAATATATTATATTGTCGTAATGCACCACACGTAAGTTCTGAGTGTCGGTTTCACCATAGACATTGTTTGATGTTTAGCAATTTCACTGAAAAGTGAACCACATTCAAGCGGTTCAAGGGACGGTCGTACGCGAAATTTACATCAGTTACATGCTGGACGTGAATATCAAAGGAAGCTTGGAAAAAGTGGAACATACAATACGGAACATTGCCGAAATGACCGTGCTCTACGCATCGAAAATGAAAAATCTATAAAATCGTACATGAATGAAAAATAAAAAGAACTTGAAAGTCTGTATCTTTTAATTTTTTATATACATTGAAACATTATTTCCGTATTGTTTCAGACGATTCGCTACATTTCAACAATTTGCATTCTACTTTTTTTAAAATTTCAATCCAGTATTCTATCTTACATTCTTTTCCGGATAGTCCACTACTAATTGGCAGAGATTTTGAAACTTAATCTCCCTCTTCCCATTCGTGCTATTAACTCTTCATATACATGTCTGCTTTCCATTATTTTCTTCTCTTATTTGTTTCTCATATTTTACTCTGTTTCCTTCACGATTTATGTGAAGTACATAATAGAATTGTAACTTGCCTGTAAGACGTAAACCAAACCTCACGTTATGAAAGTCTATGAATTCCAAAAGGGATGTTCAAAATGCAATTTTATAGTTCGATTAAACGTTTTTCCAAAGATATCATACAGTACTTCTAAAAGATAGGATGCAGTTCTGAATTAATTTATTGTGGCTCTATCCTGAATTCTTGTCGTGAATCTCAATTTGAAACTAAATAATTCTTTTAATTCCTTAATGATTCGTCTGCTTTCGCTCTTTCTTTCCTTCTTTTATTACATTTTCTTCATCTCAACAACTCATACCTTAGATATGCACAACTACTTTGTCACATCTCCGCTACTAGTTGGAGATTTTTCTAAATCAGTGGCAGATGGGCTATTCCAGGGGAAATAGTCAGCCCATCGTTCGGTTTTAAGAATGGTGAATGGGTCACGATAAAGACGAAAGGATAAGGAGCGGACGGTGACCTGTTTATAGAGTGCTGCTCCGGCATTCATCTTGATGCTATAAGCACAAACTACGGAAACCACTACACAGCACAGTCGTGCTACGAATTCAATTTCAAGAGGCGCCACACACTCACCGATACTTATTGCATTCAGCAAATGTCCGGCACTTCCTGTTGGACGGGGATTTCACCCACGACCTCCCAGTCATCTTGAGCCCAAAGGTTCTGTCTTAACTAACACTGCTACCGGAGATGGTGATGTTTTTACTACAATTCCAGAACCAAAAGTTGAATGGGTTGCAATAGCGCGACTAAGCTCGCCCGCCAGCCAGCTCGCTCACCGCGACCGAGGCCCCGTCCGGCCGCCCCCGCGCTGTGCGTATCGACCGGAGGCGGCGACGGCGGCGGCGAAGGTGAAGGAAGGCGGTGGCGGTGGCGAAAGCGGCAGAGGTGCAGCAGGGGCGGAGGAGGAGGGGATGAAAGGGTGGCTGTGGGCGGTAGCGGGGGGCGGTGGAGGCAGCTGCGGAGGAGTTGGAGAAGGAGAAGGAGGTGATGGAGAAGGAGGATGAGAGGAGAAGAAAGAGAAGAAGGAGGAGGAGCTGGAGACGGAGGAGGAGAATAAAGAGGAGGAGGAGAAGATGGAGAAGGACGAGGAGAAGAAGAGGGAGGAGGATGAGAAAGAGAAGGAGGAGCAGGAGGAGGAGGAGAACAAGGAGGAAGAGAAGATGGAGAAGGAGGAGGAGGAGGAGAAGAAGAAGCTGGATGAGGATGAGAAAGAGAAGAAGGAGAAGAAGGAGGAGGAGCAGGAGAAGGAGGAGAAGGAAGAGGAGGAGAAGGAGCAGGAGAAGGAAGAGAAGGAGGAGGAGGAGATGGAGGAGGAGAGGAGGTGGAGGTGGAGGCGAAGGCGGTGGCGAAAGCGGAGTTGGCGGAGAGCGGTGGGCGGAAGCGAGTGCTTCCGCCCTTCGCCCTTGCTGCATTGGAAGACTCGCCGCCACACCAACTTCCACATGCGCGATACACTGATTCTTTATCGCTGGTCAGAAGGCAGAACGCAGAATAAATGAATTTTATCCACTTTGGTTCACTTACTTTATTGGTTTTTGAATCATCTTTACTTTCTCGTATACGTACGTATATTGGGAATAATATATGTAATATATAGAAAGTTATATAAAGCTGCAGAAATCGATTTCTAGATTTTATCAGAAATGTTCGTTTGGAGAACTTTTAAAACAAAAAAGTGTTGTTTTTTCAAAATTTCGTTCGTTTGCTCGTCTGTCTTGCCAACTGTAAACAACATTAAATCCTAAACTATTTGTAGTTATTTTTCTTGAGTTCTTTTCTTAAAATAAATCTGGCACGACTGGAAACTCTGGGAGTATACTTTCAACGGCACTTACTTTCTCTCCCCATCTATCTAATTTGAAATTTTTGAAAATTTAGGGAGTTTTACGAAAATGAGACCTATGATTTTATATTAAACTTTCCATGGTCTATCTGGGGATAAATAAAGAAAAAAATTGAAACGATTTTCCAAGAAAGGTTCTTTTTATAATTTGCAACAATTTCAAGAACAAATTACGCCGAAATTACTTTTTTCAAACAATTGTCCATGGTCATTTTGAAGAGTTGAGTTTTTAGAATAGATTTTATTTTGGTAGTTTTATTTATTTTATTTTGGAGTTGAAGTTTTGCAAATTTCGAAATAGAGAGTTCGCCAAAATGAGACAAGCACATTTTTTTACCGTTCTATAATATACATAGTAAAAAAAGAGCGTGGTTTTTGAGAAACTACGTTCATAAATTGTTATTTTCATGCAAAATTAACACTCATATTTTATAATGTATTACAACTAATATCATATTTGTAATGAAAAGTTACCAATTTAGTAATGTTTGTTATTCCATCTTCAGATGATCACAACAGCTTGTTTCTTGCAGGGGAAGGTATCATTAGACGTTATGTTGACGTAATTCATCTTTACGCCAGACTCAGGTCGCAGGTTGGAAGAAAATGAGGTTACGTGTCCCCTGAAATGAGAAGAATTCGTAATTAAAACATAACTTCCCGAGTAGTTGAATTATTAGATAGAACAATCTTATAACCATTCTAATCACTTGTCAAATAATTTAAAAACAGAAAGTGAAATTAAAAAATCCAGTTTCTACGTGGAATCGTTTGAATTGTAGAATTTTGAATAAGAATTCCTCTTCGGAAAAGGTTAGTTGCTGATTTTCTAAAATATTTATAATTATTCCCTTGGCAGAAAAATACTTCACATTTCTTTTCCACAAAATTATTTCGTATACTTCCCTCATAAAGATACAATTCATTAAGCAAGACATCGGATAAAGGGACCAATAAGAAATCTCAGACTAAATACAACATTTATCTGTTTATCATTTCGACAGTTTACATGATGCCATACTCCGAGATCAAATACCGAAATAAAACGAACGTGCCATGATCCTCTGCAGCACTGCAGCGAGTGCTGCACTGCAACGTGCCTCTTTTGAAGCTCGTATATCATGAAGTAATTCCGAGCTGTTCCGAGCAGAGCTATTCTATTGAACAGAATGAGAAAAATGTGTTCCTCTACGCCATCCCTTCGCAAAGCCTACATTATTCACATATTAAAATTCTGAGGCATTCAGTTTGATTGGTTGGTTAGTAATTATGGGCACGTCTGCAGCTAAGCCCCGTAAGTGTAGTACGTGTGTTTTTCCTCAGGAGATGCTGATGATCTTCCCCCGCTGAATGGCAAGATCCAACGCCGACGAACCGTCGACTAGCGGAGTTTCCCCCTAACCAGGACTCTCCCACCAGCGGGGCACCGCTCCAGCCGGGACAAGCTCTAAGCTCCCGACCGGTCTCCCGGAATATGTGGTAGTGTAGTGCATGTTAGTGTAAGTGTGTGGAAGGAGAGGATGGGACAAGGAAGAGGAAGGAAAGATCGCGCTGAGTCCGTGGCTCGTTTGTTCGGGTACTACTCCGACATTCGCCTAGAGTTTATCGGAAAAAAACACGGAAAACTATCGATCAGAGCAACCTGCCGCTAGAACTCTCCCCCAGACAACAACTGAAATAGACCTAGCTGAAAAGTTAGGGTCGAAAATCCTGCCGCCGACAGTTATCGAACCTAGGACCGGTCAGAGGCGCTGCTCTGATCAAATCCAGGTCAGAGGCGCTGCAGTGACATGATTTGATGCATTGAGATACCGCTCCCGGTGGAGCATTCAATAAATCCATAATTTTCAAGAGATTAAACATCCCCACGAGTTAATAAATACTAGAAGAAACGAGGTATATTTTAGGTATATGCCGCAACGACGCAAATACACAGGATTACCAACACGAAAAGAGCATTGACGTTCTCCATTTGACCAACGAGCCAAACTACCCCGGCCAACCGCCTCAGCCAGAGAACAATCCTCCCCCGCAGCGCGCTGCACCAGCGCCCCCGGCGGTCGCCGCGGAAAACGCTGCAGTGTGCGGGGCGCCGCCGCCCCCACCTTCTCGTCTATTGTCTGCGCACGCCCCGTCCTCGCCTCCGCCGCCCACGCGTTCGCCTCCGCCGAAGCAAACCCTTTGCGCCGCTGCCCCCACCACGGCGCGGGAGCGCTGCCTGCCTATTGTTGCGGCGGCGGCGGCAGAAGCGCGGGGTTGGCGGAGCGGGGGCGGCGCCGGGCCGGGCTGCACGGCGCCGACGCGGCCCGCCACACAATGCACAATGGGCGTTGTCTGCCCCGCGCGCCGCGCGCCGCCGACCACGTCCAATCCTCGGCGCTACGCCCGCCACCCCTCCGACGACTCCGCCTACGCGGCACCCAATCCACTTTGCAGCGGCCCGCCCGCTTCACAGCCTGCAGGCTTTAATAATCGCCAGCGCCTCATTGGATTGGTTGGTTGGCAGTGATTCCGGAGGAAGTCTTTTGTCTCGCAATTCTAGTGCATGTTTTCTTCTGGAGGCGGCAACGATCTTCTCCCGAAGGATGATGACGGCCGCGTCCTTCCTTCCGACGACTCCGCCTATGGAGCGCCCTACCCACTTTGCAGCGGCCCGCCCACCTGCCTGCTTCAGGGCCTGCAGGGTTTAATAATCGCCAGTGCCCCATTGGATTGTTTTTTTACACATAAATGTATTTCACAAAATGAGTTGGTTGTACAACGCTCAGCCAAATTGCTTTTCAGTTGTTAGGAGCGAGCATTTACTTACGAAAAATGTGAAAGCGGTGGCTCTGGCCTCCTCTCATTAAGCATAGATTGAAGTAGTGCGAATAATAAAGTGGGGAAATATATATATATATATATATATATATATATATATATATATAGTTGACGATTGATGGGAGGACTATTTATATCATTATCTGATATCAGCTAGTTTACGGAGATGTGAAAAGGGAGTCAGTTGCGGAGACGAATTACTACGGCACGCTCTTTAACTATATTGTAATGGGAAGCACCGGTACCTTGGGGTAGATTTTGGAAGAATGTTTGGGAAAGTTTGGTGACGTATGTTAAAACGGGCTCTATGCCCAGGTCTTTGTGGAGATTAGTGTTGCTTATATACCAAGTTGCGTTAACTGCAGTTCTGATAACCCTAGTTAGGAATATTTGAATTTTGTTTATTGTTATTGAATTGGTTGGTTGGTAGTGATTCCAGGGGAGGTCTTTTGTCTCGCAAGTCTAGTGCATGTTTTTCATCTGGAGGTGGCCGTGATCTTCACCCGCTGAATGGTACCAGCGCTGAACTACCGTCGACTAGCGGGCTTTCCCCCTAACCAAGAATCTTCCATCAGCGGAGCACCGCCTCAGCCGGGTCAAGTTCTCGCTTCCGGCTCGTCCCCCGGCATATGTGATAGTGAAGTGCACGTTAGTGTAAGGGGCGAAGATATGAAAAAGGAAGGAAAGAGGATGAAAGAGGAAGGAAAGATAGCGCGTTGTCCGTGACCCATTTTTAGGGAATTACTCCGGCACTCGCCTGGGCTGGATCGGAAAAATAACGAAAAACTACCGATCTGAACAGCCAGCCTCAAAAATTCTCTTCTAGACAGTGACTGAATTTGACAAAGCTGACAATCTAGTCTCGAAAATTCTGCCACTGTCGGAATTCGAACCTAGGACCTCCCGGTCAGATGCACTGCAGGGGTATCAGCTAATATACTGAGACACCTCCCCTGGTGGGTCTCATTGGAGCATTAGGGATCTTGCTATAAATTTGTCTGAATACTGATTCCGAGCGCAAAGGTCATTAGGCCATCAACTGCGAAGGTAATTAGTTCCGTAAGTGTAGTGCATGCTTTATCGCAAAAGCAGAGAATGATCTTCTTCTGCTGGTCCCGAGATCTCGCTCCGACCTACACGTCGAGTTGTGAGGAGTTTCCCCATTGAGTATCTCCTACTAGCGGCGCACCACACCCCCTTTGGTTAGTATTGATGGCATTCTAAACCAAGGACGAATATTTGTACGTTGCAAATTTTCCTGAGCATTTCTTATTTCTGGCGATTCGTATAATTATAAATAACTAGCGTACTCGTGCTGGACCTCTAGCCACTTAAACCCCTACCTCTTCTCTATTTTTACATTCCCTTTTAAGATTGTAATATATATTTTTCCTCAAGACCTCCTTATCCTCCAGAACTTGTTCTATATGTCTACTTGTAATTTATAACAATAAAATACACCCTTGTCAATGCAAACTATTCTTATTTAACGTTATAACTGAAAAGTGAGGTACATCCGTGTAATTCAATCGCATAGAATATCAATAAATTAGTTCAATTTTAAATATAGCTGCAGATTCTACAGGCACCGTACAGATGACGTAGAATTCAGAAGCGTCGAACCAAAAAAATATGTAATAGAATGTTCTAGAAGATCTCATCCTTTAGATTGTGGTATGAGGAACGTTTTTTGAAGCCTTTGGCTTTAAAATTTTAGTATTTAAGGTCCTAAAACCCTTTTTTAGGTGTTATTTAACGATATAGATTAAAAATACATTTTTGGGGGTTGAATTTGACATGAACATTTAAATGCGTTTTTTAAACAAATCCTTCATATTTTTAAAGTTAAAGTGCAATTCGTCATGTCCCCGTAAATGTATATTTCTTTAAAGATATTATTTATAAACAATTGTGGCGTGTGAGAGCCGCAAATGGTATGTTTACCACTGATATAATATAGGAGACGATTTTCTATCCTCCGAAAGTTGATAAAGCCTATTTAGATTGTGTCAGGGAAATGCAGGTTATCGAAAGGTCTCCGTGAGCGAAGCACTGGTTAGCTCTATTCGTCACCACGGGTTTAATGTACGACAATGTGCAGGTTCTTTGCGACCTCCAGACACACTCCCGAGATAAAATCAAATTCTGAGAATTTTAAGGCAGCCTAATATTATGTGACGAGTAATGGATTTTGTCGATAAAGATTAGGGGAAAGGTATTAAAATCACAAGAGTATAAAATATTATCAAACAAAACTGTACATAAAAAAGCATTGCATTTTTTCATGCGAGCCCTTCTGGAATAGAATATAATCAATTATACATTTTCCAGGTGCGAAGAAAGACGCGCTCTGAAGCTCTGGTTCGTCCACACACGTCCATGCACTAGTTATGTTTTCCATAATAAAAAAGAAGATATCGGGAGTAAATAATGATAAACCAAAATACTGTATTTTTGATTTTCCATCTTACAAATTAGGAATGTTATTACTTACAGAAGGGCCGTGTGGTTTATTTTATAATTAAAAATATATTGTGCTTCGATATTAGAATATTCGTGGATTACGTGGACCACAAGAAAGGTCTAATTAAATCAGCTTGTTTACAAAAAAAAAAAAAAAATTACATTTCGAGTTTGGTCAGAATTATATCTTCAATTAGCTCCTCTAAAATTTAAGGCACATGTTCGTGATTTCAATATTCAAATAATAAAAAAAAATGTGGATTACAAACAAATTGAATAGTTACTAAAGCTTTTTGTTCCTCTGATGAATCTGCTCTGATCGGTAGTCCTCCGATTAACCGTGGTTTCTCCGATTAACACCATGCGAATGCCGGAGCAGTACCCTATCAAACGGGCCACGGACCGCGCGCGATCAGTCCTTCCTCTTCCTCGTCCTATTCTCATCCCTTACACACACACACACTAACATACACTACACTACTACACGCGGGGAGACCAGTCGAAGACTAAGAACTTGTCTTGGCTGGAGAGTTGCCCGACTGGGAGATACCTGGTTAGGGAAAACCCCGTTAGCCGACGGTAGGTCGGCGTCAGATCTCACCATCCATCGGGGAATCTCACCATCCACCGCCACCTCTCCAGCAAAAACACGCACTACAGTGACGGGACTAATGACCATAGTAGTTTACGCGCCCGAAATCATTAACAATCAATCAATCCAACAGGTCACGGATTGTCTGTAAGCGAAATATAATTTCCGCGTGAGTATGCAACCGTCCAAGCAGAAAAGGGCACCGGGATGCATCGCTTCAATTGTTCCAAAATTGATTGATTGACTTTTTTTCGTGTTTCCGGGCACGTCAACTGCTTTGGTCATTAGTCCTGTTAGTTCAGTGCATATTTTTTCTCGTGAGATGGCGGTGATCTTCCCCTGCTGGATGGCGAGATCGGGCGCCGACCTACCGTCCGTTAGTGGGGTTTCCCCCTAACGAGGACTCTCCCACCAGCGGGGCACCGCCCCAGCCAGGACAAGCTCTAATCTCCCGACCGGTCTCCCGGAATATGTGGTAGTGTAGTGCATGTTAGTATAAGTGTGTGTGTAAGGGGAGAGGATAGGACAAGGAAGAGGAAGTATCGATGTACAGGACAGAAGCGCGCGGTCCGTGGCTCTTTTGTTAGTGTACTGCTCCGGCTTTCGCCTGGTGTTGATCGGACAAACCACTGAAAACTACAAAGCGGAGGGCCGCTAGAATTCTCCTCCAGACAGTGAGTGAATTCGACCTAGCTGAAAAGCTAATGTCGAAAATCCTGCCGCCGTCAGGACTCGAACCTAGGATCTCCCGGTCAGAGATGCTGCAGTCACATCAGCTGATGACCTGAGCTACCGCTCCCGGTAGTTTCGATATTGAAATAGGTCAATTTAATTCAATAGTTCCTTTATTTAAAAATCGTGGCTGAACTAGAAGCGACCGAAGTTTGGAGGCGATCATGTCGATCTGTACCATCACAAAACTAGTGATACTACAATAGTACATATTTTTCCGAATTATTTCTATATATGCCACGATCAAAAACTCAGAGAGTTCAACGAAAATGAGATCTGAACCATTCTTATAAAATGTTTTTTTTATTTAATTTTATTTTAAGTCGCATCAACAGCAGAGGTTATTAGCGACTCCATTAGTTACATAGTAGTTACAATGCTTATTGGACTTTTACATTAATATTACATTACATATAGAGATACATTTTGAAATATTTTTATATTATTACACAAGTGAAGCAACAAATAAATATACAACAGTATTTGGAAATGTTACATATTTATATTACAGATATATGGAATCGTGTAGAGGTATGTATATAAGGACAGGAAACACATAACAACATATACACGTTAAATTAAATCTATAATGCCTATTTTTTTACAGAAGTTTATTACCTTGAGTTGGAAAGGAAAGTTTCTTAAAATGGAGTTTAAATGTTCAGCATCAAAGTATTTGGTTCTTATGGAATTATTGTATATTTGGGACATTCTGTGAGAATGTGGTTAGTATCAGGATTCAGTTGCAGGATTTTGTTGCAACAATCACACATTGGGATTGATTTTTTATTTAATATGTAACCATGTGATAATTTAGTATGTCCTGATCGAATACGCGAAAGAGCGACCTGTTCCTGACGAGAAAACTTTGCATAGGTTTTAAGAGAAAAGAATTCATTGATTGCCTTGTGTATTTTACTAATTTTGGAATCGTTCCAGAGAGTTGACCACCTCTTCTTCATTATTTTACCAACGTGCTTCAGATAGTCATCAGTTGAATACGACATTTTGTCATTTGTCTTTTCCTGTAGATCAATTATTAATGTCGGTGGTGTGGACTTGCTGATCGGGGATCTGGCTTCTATTTCTCTAGTAATATGAATGACCACCGGCGCGATACCTGCATCAGCGGTCTCTTTGCAGTCTTCAAAGAGTTTGGTGTGAATTAAAGGCATATGATAAGTAGGAGGTACTGTAATGCCATTTGGTATGTATGTAGATAGAATAATGGATTTCTTGTTACAGTTGGATTTGGCGAGGTCGATTGCCATTAAGAAAGCATAATTGTAGGCACTGTTTTTGCTGCTAAAAATGTTGAACTTAATATGGAAGGTCTTCAATGGAGACTGGATGAATAAACCCAGCCTGTCCATTTCCGATGTGTCTTGGATGTGAATAACGTGGTGATCATGATATTTGTTAAATATTTCTTGCAGAATTGGGTCCGCATCAGAAGCTGTCAGGTTGGTGTTGGGATAATCCTTGGAAAAGTTATCAATAGTTAGATTTGATGTAACCCATGGTGGATATTTAAGAGTTCTATGTGTTCCCACTGTGAAACTTGGGATTTTATAGTCCCTGATGACATCCATGGTATTTTCATAGAAAGTTTTCGGATATCATTTCAGGTGGCTAGTATGAGCTTTAATTAATGGGTTAATGTCATTAAGAATTATGTTGTTGTTGGATGACAAAGCTTTGCTTCGATACTTGATTGTCAAGTAATCCCTACGAAATTGGAGGTTAGGTTCCTAAGCTTCTATAAGAATGCTACCGGTTGGCGTAGTATGAAAACAACCGGTACCTAGCCTGAGCCCAGTGTTATGTATTGGGTCTAATTTTTTGAGTAGTTGTTTGTTAGCTTTGTTATATATTATACATCCGTAGTCTATTTTACTGCGGATGATAGCTCTGTATGTAAGGAGCAAGGTGCGTTTGTCTGTGCCCCAGTTATTATGATTCAAACATTTTATTATGTTCATTCTTCTCTTGCAATCAGAGATGATCTCCTTTATATGGTGATACCATGTGTGTTTGCTGTCGAATACAAGACCAAGAATTTTGGTTGAAAAAACTCTTCTTATCGCTACGTTGCCAATTTGCAGGTGTAAATTTCCCGACACCTTGCGTCTAGATATCAGTATGCATTCAGATTTATTGGGAGAGATAATAAATCCTGAAGTTAATGACCAGCTATGGATTGAGTTCAAAGCTTCTTGAGTAATGACCTGAGTAGAGGAGAGTTCCTTTCCTTTACTGAGAATTATCATGTCATCTGCATACTTGCGGATGATCGTGGGTGACTTTATTCCTTGCCCAGCATCCATAATGGCTATTAAGAATAGCGTTACACTTAGGGTGGAACCTTGCGGGAGCCCATTTTCTAGCATGACTGTATCCGACAACTGATTATTGACTCGGACCTGAATACATCGATTACTTGTGAAATTTTTGATGAATTGAAGAATATTGCCACCAATACCAATGTTCCTAAGAGCCCATATAGTTCGGGGTATCCAGACCATGTCATAGGCCTTTTGAACGTCTAGATTCACAACAATGACATGCTGTCTGTTTTGAATGGCTTTGGTAACGTAGGTGTCTACACCCACTAGATGTGAATATGTGGAGTACCCGGGTCTGAAACCAAATTATATCCTCAAGTGTAGGGTTTAAAAACCTCTTAATCTTCTGTCAAGAATTTTTCAAGTATCTTACAGAGATTACAAATTAGGGAAATTGGAGGTAATTGATGGATTAGATCGTACTTTACCGGTTTGGAAGGGGCCAATTTATAAGAAAGGTTTGACATGAGAAACTATAGTTATATATCTTGAGTAGGACTTCTTTCCCTTCAGTGGGTAGATTTCTAATAAGGATATTGGGTACTTCATCTGGTCCAGGTGCTGAGTTATTAGATGAATTTATTGTGTCATTTAATTCCTGTGTAGTGATTTGTACGTTAAGAATGTCGGATCGATCTGGAGGTGGGTATAGACAGTTTCAATAGGTTTCTTCAATTTCGTTTTTTGATTTCACAAACTCATCGTAGTTGGCTGAGCTAGAGTTGCTTTGGAAGGTCTTAGCTAGAGTGTTGGCAATAGTGGCAGAGTCACTTATGATACCATTATGAGATTGCAAATATTGAATGTCTTTGGAAACTTTGTTGCCTTGAATGGCCTTAATTTTCTTCCAAGACTCCGACACGTTATTTGACTTAATTGAAGAAATATAATCAGTCCATGATTGTTTTTTAGATTTTTTGACAATTTTGGGGGGTTTTATAAGCAATCTTATTATCCTCGGAACTTTTCTTTTTAAACCTATTAAAGGCATGTTTTGCTGCTTTAATGGCATCCCGGCATTCGTCGTTCCACCAAGGAACTCTCTTCTTGTAGCATTTAATTTGATAATTTTCAATAGCTTGGTGAGCAGCTTCCATGATAATATTAGTAAAATACTGAACAGCATGATTGATATCATCCTCGAGCTGGAAGTTGGTCAGGTCCGAAGCGATAATTTCTTGGAACAAGGGCCAGTTCGCTTTATTAAAGTTCAGTCTATCAAAGGGTGGGAAGGAATTGTTATTAAATCTAGGGATGTCGATAATAATTGGAAAATGATCGCTGTCGTATTCCAGTACATTCCAGTACATTCCATGTGCATTTTTGGGCAAAAGGAGTCGAAGCAATGGATAGATCGATTACACCAAGTTTACCATTGCTAAGATTGATATGGATGGGCTCACCCGTGTTAATAATGACCAAATCAGAATCTTCCACAAACGTTTCTAGCAATATTCCCCTTTTGTCAATCTTGTATGAGCCCCATACTGCATGATGACCATTAAAATCACCTGTAATCAGTAACGGTTTAGGAAGTTGTTGAAGTATATCATTAAGTTCCGAGTATTCGAGATTGTGACTGTTGGGAATATATAAGTTACATATATACAAACATATAGGTGAGGTAATTTTCACAGCAACAGCCTCCAAGTTCGACCTGATCTGGATATTGTCTGCCAGAATGGATGATTTGACATATATGGCAACTCCACCAGATGCATATTCGGTGTTTGTTCTATTTTTATAATAGCACTGATAATTATTGAGATGAACGGAGTAATTAAATTTAAAATTGGTTTCTTGCAGACATATTATGTCTGGATTAATATTGTTGCACAGTAATTGTAGATTTTCTAGGCGGCAGTGATATCCATTAAGGTTCCATTCAACAATTTTCATGATTTTAGTTTCAATTTATTGGTAAAGATATGAGTGATTACTGTCTGTCATAGATTTTATACAAAGATTATTATGTGCTGTCCATACTAGATTCACTCTCAGACAAGTCTGAATCAGGTAACTGTTTCAGCAGCTTCTTCATAAGTCTAGTAAATCTACCTTTCAGGCTTCTATCTGTTAATACTTTATAAGTTTCCTTAAGCATATTAATTATTGCTGGAATGTCATTAGAATAATCTTTAACTATAGCAATGGGATCAACTGCGCCCAAGGCATTTTCTAATAATAATTGAAATTGTTTGTATGTTAAGGGAAAAGAACTTGGATTTTGTCAAAAGACTTTTTTGGTTGTTTCAAGTTGTTTTCTTGATTTTTATTATCAGTATTAGTGTGAGTTGTTTCAGATAAGGAAGAGGATTCAGTTGGTAAGCTTCTTTTATGAGGAGGGATACTCATGGGGTCAGTTGAGGAGAGGAGCATGGGTGACTTTTGAATTTGATCTGTACATTTTGTATCTTTGTTCAAGGAGGCTTAGCACAAGGTGATGAATCTGGTGTGCAGCTTTTCTGGTTCAGAGGAGGGAAGCTATCACAATCCATATTAGGTGAATTGTACTAATGACTGATCTAGGGAACAATTATCTTTTGAGGTGCTATCATTACCTTCTGAACAATTATTTACTATTGGGCTAGAAATGTCCTCTTTGCTTGGACATTGACTAGCAATATGGCCTTCAGAATGACATTTAAAGCAAGTCATGTTATCAGTAGAAAAATATAATCTATAAGATGTGTCTTGAAATTGGATTAACATAGATGGGAGTAATTTATGAATTTGGGTGAATAACATCTGCCTTCAAAACTCAAAATATGAGATAAATTAGGATCTGTCATACCAGCTCTTATAAAAGTTATATTAGATGAAGTTTGCACATTAAGTTGGTTGAGAGCTTTTTTTATGTCTACATGTGGGATCACAGGGCACACATTGGATATTATAACCCTGATGTGTTTGCTAAGTAAGGGTCTGACACTTACTTCAATATTATTAATAGTGAGAGACTTATATTTATCTGTAATGTAATCAGCATGTTTCTTTGAGCTTAAGAATACACATATCCTGTTGTTGGCGATACGAGACACAAAACGAATATCACTTCCTTGTATAATGGTAATTAGTTTACTCACATAGTCCTTGAGTGTTAACCCTTCATGCGCCTCAATGATAATAGCTTGATCCTTAGTCGGGAACACATCAGTAGTAGCAGCTCCAGCGTAAGATTTGGTTTGTGCCTTATCAGCAGTTGAGGTTAAGTTGGTGGTGTTGTTTACGGTGGTCATGGTGTCAGATTGTGCCGCCCGCAAAGGCAGCAGGCACACTAAGACACAGTTTTATGAGATATCACCCAATATGACACTTGATAGTTAATTATTGTCACCAGAAGAAATAAGGACGCAACAACGCACACGCGAGCAGAGCGGACGATCGACTTGTCACGTCTCGAGAGCAATGTTGTTGGAATGGATATAAAATGTTCTTCTTCTAAAAACTGAAGTAAATATTTGGAGCAATTTTTGAGAAAATGTTATTTTCATCAATTGCATAAAGTTCAAGCAAACAACAGAAATTTATCATTTGCAAAAAGATATTTTCGAATTGAAAATTAATACAGATAAAAACAAAGCAATTAATTTCACGAAGGCTCGAACATCAATTCATTATACAATGGGTAGAAATAAAGTTCCTGAGTTGTAAATAGTTGGGAATAATAATTTGAAGGGAACTCAACCGGGAAGGGAACATACAGGAGGCTTGAAAAGTTTATTTTGCTAGGCGTACATTCCGGAAAGCTAACTGTAACACGAAAATGCTGGCTTAAACATCTTTTATTCGTCCTATAATGGAATACGGTGTAGCTTGCTGAGATCTTCATATGAAAGGTCAAATTAAAGCGTTAATCCGAATGCAGATAAAAGGCGCTAAATTTGCAAACAGTAACAACGGGGAAGTGTGAACTGAGAATCATTAGCTACACGTAGAAAGGCAGCACGAATGTGTGCTCTCTTTAAGGCGTACACAAAGCAACCGGTATGGAAAGCTATTAGTGAAAAACTTGAAATGCCGTAGGGTAGGGGGGTAAATTCAGTTTTCAAAAGTAACCCGATACATCTTATTTACCTGAGTAAGGGTCGTATTTGTGAAGCTCTGCCAGCAGAGCTCATAGGGGCCTGGCATCTAGGGGCCTGCTAGGAGAACAAGGGGCGACTGGAATTGACTGGGGACCGTACATAAATCGCAAAACCTAACACTGGCAGCCTGCTACGCCTGGTAGACTGCTACACTGGCAGGACCCTGGCAGGGGTTTATAAACACAAACTGAAATCTCTGAACAGCAGCCTTCACATCTTTCGGAATCAGGAACAAAACACTTCTCAGGGACATACACGCACACCCCTACTAGAGGAAATCAATTGGAAGACGCCACTGATGTATTTCCGAGCGGTAGGTCCTAGAGTTCGAATTCTGTCGGTGGTAGTTTCGACACTAGCTATTGTTTCGACAGACCTAGGCCAAATTCACCCGTGGTCTGAAAAAGAATTCTAGCAGCCGGCTGCTCTGATCAGTAATTTTCCGTAATTTCCCCGATCAACGCCAGGTGAATGCCGGAGCAGTACCAGGCGAATGCTGCAGCAGATTCCTGATATCTCACACTAGCCTGGCACCGCCCCAGCCGGGACAAGCTCTAATCTCCCGCATGTGTAACAGTGTACTGCATGTTAGTGTAAGTATGTGCAAGTAAGGAGTGAGAATAGGACAAGGAGGACGAAGGAATGATCGCGCGCAGTCCGTGGCCCGTCCGATATGGGACTACTCACGCATTCGCCAGTTGCTGATCGGAGAAACCTACAAGACTGGAATAAACCTCGAAAACCGACAGGTAGGTCTGCGCCGGTTCTTAGCGGGAGAAAATCACCTCTACATCTACTGATAAAAAACATACACTACACTTACGGGAATAATGAATGACCATACACAGTTAACGAGCTCAGATGTAGTAATGAATCAATCAATCGATGAATTAACAAGACGTGCTACTTGGGCGTAAAGAATCTCACAAAAGCGGAGAGATGATCAGAAGAGAGAGCGAGAGGAAATGGGTTAGTAAGGGGCGGCGGAGTGGTGAGAAGAGAAGGGGCGGGGCGGGGAGTAGGGGGAGGGCCGTTGCCGCAGCGCCGCGGGCGCCGCACCCTGGCATCGATTGGGTCGCTGCAGCGCCGCCCTCCCTCCCACTCTAGTGGAGACAGTCTTTAAAGACGAGTGCCCTAGCGCTCCACAACACACAAGCTTCCATTGGCAAAAACGGTTGCTCTTTGGTTGGCTGGTTGTTAGAGATTCCGGGCGCGTCAACATTTTACGTCATTAGTCCCGTACGTGTAGTACATGTTTTTCCCTCGGGAGATGGCGGTGATCTTCCCCTGCTGGATGGCGAGATCCAGCGCCGACCTACCACCGACTATCGAGGTTTCCCTCTAACCAGGACTCTCCCACCAGCGGTGCACCGCCCCAGCCGGTACAAGTATTCAGCTCCCAACGAGTCTCCCGGAATATGTGGTAGTGTAGAGCATGTTAGTGTAAGTGTGTTTGTAAGGGGAGACGATAGAACAAGAAGAGGTAGCAAAGATCGCTATCCGCGGCCCGTTTGTTAGGGAACTGCTCCGGCATTCGCCTGGTGTTGATCGGAGAAACCACGAAAAAATACCTGTCAGAGCAGCCAGCCGCTAGAATTCTGCCCGACTGAATTCGACCTCGCTGAATAGCTAGTGTCGAAAATACTAGAACCTCCCGGTCAGAGGCGCTGCAGTGACATCAGTTGTTACGCTGAGCTAACGTTCCCGGTGGTGCTGCACGGGATGTTGCATGCACGTCGTACTTGCTCATATTCAACCCCACAGATATCTACTGAGCCTGCTGCTCAGTGGATGTGAAAACATCTCCAAGTCGCGAAAGCGATATTGATTTTGTCGTCTTAAAGTGATGTGGTTTAATAATTATGAACCTTTTTTTATTATTAAGTATGGTGAGGTATGTATGGTAAGGTATGTATATTCTCCTGATGATTGTTGTTTTTCTCTAGAGGTTGCTATTGGGAATGTACCGAAATTTTTTTTCAGTACTTTTCCAGGCAGGTGTTGAAAAAGTTAAAATTTCGTTCCCGAATACTTTATAAGTATGAGACCCTTGCTAGACAGTCTTGAAAAGATGTATTAATGAATAGGGATTCTTTTCTTAAACACTAATTATAACACAATACTTTATGTAACACATAATAATTCATATAATAAGTAATAATATACTAATAAATTATATACACATACTGTGGTAAAACAAAGCCAGCAATATCAGCACGTTCCTGAATGGACATGGTAATAATTCGAACGCAACCAAACTCTGACGAATAAATAAGGGAAGGGCCGTGTTTATTAATACCAAGTGTAAATATAATGTAAATAAACAGCCTGAGTGAGCGGGCAGTAGTGCAGAACATTTGTGAAAGGACAATTTTACAAAACACAAGTGCAGTGATTAATTTAGTATAATTATAAATTTATTGTGTAGAATTATCGATACATTTAGTATTATTTGCAAACAACTTTACAATTTATTGGTAATAACATAAATTTTTATTAATGCTTTTGCATTTACCGCTTATTGAATTACTAACCTGAGTCCTTCCTCGAGTCTAGATCGCATAAAAGAGACAATGCAGTACAACATGAATAGCTCACAGTTAAATTTACACAGTGAAGATTTTCAAAAGTCAACATTTTGAAACGTTTGGACAGGACTTCACATGTTCTAAATTTAATATCCATAAACGCTTAAACATATTATACAATATTTTAAAACACTTCAACACTTTCATGTTTTATCTTTCAGTACTCTAAAATAGATATTTCATACAATATGAAAAAAATTTTTGAACAAGTGGGAATCTTTTTTTAATAATATAGTAGATCTGACATTTGCTTCTGGTCGTCAGGCAACACACAATATATAGATAATTGATGGGTACACTAAAGTTCTTGGACGCTGTCCGAAAGCGACCAATTATACACCAATGAATGACTATCAGTGGGGTCATGAGAACGTATCAAAAATACAAGCAATTTTGGCATAATGTTCAGTTTAATAAGATAATTGTTGATAAGATGTTTTTCAAACCTGTTTTATTGAATCTACAATATTGAAGCTAGTGATTTATTTCTCAGCTCAAACTATTAATATATATTATATGTTTACATAATATATTGTCTTTTTTAAATTGGTAGTTTTCGTAATTTTGGAGAAAATGTTTTGAAATGTCAATGTTAACAAAGCCGTTTCAATTGACGGCAGTA
Source organism: Teleogryllus oceanicus (assembly GCA_964035755.1). NCBI lineage: Eukaryota > Metazoa > Arthropoda > Insecta > Orthoptera > Gryllidae > Teleogryllus > Teleogryllus oceanicus. The sequence continues at coordinate 10,404,187 of CAXIVR010000014.1, forward strand.
AAAAGAAACATCGTTTCTCAATATGATTTCGACGAGTAGTGCAAAATGTGCTTTTAAAGTCCGATTATAATTAAAACCTGTGAACTGTAAAAAAATGGAAATCTTCGAAAATGGCAAGTTCAAATTTCCGAGATTTCGTTTGATGAAGGAACTCTTTCATGAGGTAGCTAAAGACTTATTTGGATACAATTTGTAATTTTATAGGTTCAATTTCGGCAAATAAAACGAGAAAAGCGTGCTGTTGTATTTATATAATAATATATATATATATTATATATTTATATATATAATTGAATTGTAATTGCGGTTGAATTCATATATAAGAGCATGGTAACTCCGCACACTGCCGTTAGAAATTCATACAATGGGTTATCATTGATAGGCGACAATGTTTATCATGAAAAGAAGCAGTTTGGGTCTGTCGAATGTGATGATGTGATAGTTTTAGAAGAAGTACCTTGTGCACCTTACGCCCTGCGATTGGCGTTGATGACAGATGTGGCAGTACGGACACAGTACGGTCATGAGAGACATGCAGTATGGCCAGCAATATGCATAATCTCGAATCATCGAAGTTTTGTAATTTTCAATGCTCATTACATTTTCAACAATGTTAACCTAATTTTAAAAATATATTTCGAAAACTTTGAAACTAATCATACCCAGCTTTGTACGTTTTATCGTATCACTGACTTAATGGGATATACGTACTTTGATATCGGGAAAGCTAGTATATTGTTCGTTTACAATTTGCGTATTATGTTTGTGTGTAACTATTTTATAAAAGCAGTTCGTATAAAATGTCTAACATGAGTATTCATTCTCCAAACAGTGGCGCCCATGCAAGCAGAGCAGTGTATTGCATCGCGGGTCGTATTCATCAGGGGCAGAGGGTGTTTCCAAACGCGTTTCCATTTTCGGGCTGCATGACCTGACGTTTAGCGCGCACATAAGATGACATGAGCGCCGAGGGGTTGATTGATTGATTGATTGATTGATTGTTATTTATTCTTGGTGCGTCAACTACTTGGGTCAATAGTATGTGTAGTGCGTGTATTCGGTGTGGCGCGTTTCCTAAGGAGGTGGCCGTGATCTTCCCCCTCTGGATGGCGACATCCGGCGCCGACCATCCATCGACTAGCGAGATTTTCCCCAACCAGTTATCTATCACCAGCGGAGCCTCAGCCAGGACAAGCTCTAAGATCCCGACCACTCTCCAGGCATGTGAGGCAGAGTAGTGCATGTGAGTGTAAGTGTGTGTAAGGCTAGAGGGTAGAACATGGAAGAAGTTGGAACTATCGCACGCTGTCCGTAGCCCGTTTCTAGGGTATATCTCCGGCATTCGCCTGGTGTTGATCGAAGAAACTACGGAAAACTACCGATTATAGCAGCAAGAAACTACAATTCTCCTTCAGATCACGCCGAGGGGTGGATGTATATGGGACGTATCGTTTAATTTGTAGTTTGACCGCAGCAACGATTGAGACACAAGCGGGCAGCATAAGCGCTACGCTGCACCTTCCGAGATTCGAGTAGCCATATCTGCGGATTTGACTCGGAGACTTCCGTACTATCTCCGGGCTCCAGGTTTACTCTTATTATCTCCAGGTTATTTCAAAATTTCAGAGATAAAGACATTTTCAAAACACTAACCATGATATTCTCCCTCCTCACTCCAGTCCCCTCCCCACTACCACTCTTCCCCACTCCACCTCCCACTCACCTCCTCCCCACTCCCTCCTCCCACTCCATCCTCCCACTGCACCCTCCCCACTCGCCTCCTCCCACTCACTCCTCCCCCTCACTCCTCCCCTCACTCCCCCCTCCCCCCTCCCCCACTCCCTCCTCCCCACTCACCTCCCCACTCCCGTCCCCTCCCTCCCCACTCCCGTCCCCACTCCCGTCCCCACTCCCGTCCCCACTCCCGTCCCCACTCCCCGTCCCCACTCCCGTCCCCACTCCCCGTCCCCACTCCCGTCCCCACTCCCCGTCCCCACTCCCCGTCCCCACTCCCGTCCCCACTCCCCGTCCCCACTCCCCGTCCCCACTCCCGTCCCCACTCCCCGTCCCCACTCCCCGTCCCCACTCCCCGTCCACCCTCCCCGTCCCCACTCCCCGTCCCCACTCCCCGTCCCCACTCCCCGTCCCCACTCCCCGTCCCCACTCCCGTCCCCACTCCCGTCCCTCCCGTCCCCACTCCCCGTCCCCACTCCCCGTCCCCACTCCCCGTCCCACTCCCCGTCCCCACTCCCCGTCCCCACTCCCCCCGTCCCCACTCCCGTCCCCACTCCCGCCATCCCCACTCCTCCCGTCCCCACTCCCGTCCCCACTCCCCGTCCCCACTCCCCGTCCCCACTCCCCGTCCCCACTCCCCGTCCCCACACCCCGTCCCTACTCCCTGTCCCCACTCCCTGTCCCCACTCCCTGTCCCCATTCACTCTCCCCGAGACAACATCGTTAAAAGTAAAACAGATAAACAAAGATGACGAACCTTAAGAAAAAGAAAAGATAATGAAAATAAAATCGAAAAACAATAGAAATAAAGAAAAAAGTATAAAACTGAAGATCTGTTAATAACATTCTGTAACTGTTGGTTAATCACGCTAATTACTAAGACAATTCATAAAGCGAAGGCGAACGCGAAATACGAGAGCAACTACAGTGATTGAGTTGAAGTCATCTAAAGAGCTTTCGTTTTAGTCTATTCAAATAAATAATTTAAAGATAAAAGCTTTGAGAGAGAAAGAAATGTACTACCAGCTCGGAGACAAAGAAAACAGAATACGAATGTTGTAATGACAATAAAGGTCAACTAAAATGAAAACGGAAGAGAATTATAAAAGCGGAGCTGCACAGTGACAGGCCAAGTGAATCGTATCAGAGTGCACTGAGGGAGACAGCCGGCAGATTACTGTGAAAAAAGGGATATCTCACAATGAACACCAAGTATGAAGTTAATAACTGCGAGATATAAAAATCATAGCACCAGCTCGAAAACGAAGAAAACAATTCACGAATATTCTAAAAAAGGTCAACAAAAATGAAAACGGCGATAAAGAATTAAGCGATAGAGATGTAAAAAAACAAAATCAAAAATCCAACAGATCTACACAGTGACAGACCGAGTGAATCGTATCCGAGTGCGTGCAGGGAGGCAGCCGGCAGATTACTGTGAAAAAAAGGGATATCTCACAATGAACACCAAGTATGAAGTTAATAACTGCGAGATATAAAAATCATAGCACCAGCTCGAAAACGAAGAAAACAATTCACGAATATTCTAAAAAAGGTCAACAAAAATGAAAACGGCGATAAAGAATTAAGCGATAGAGATGTAAAAAAACAAAATCAAAAATCCAACAGATCTACACAGTGACAGACCGAGTGAATCGTATCCGAGTGCGTGCAGGGAGGCAGCCGGCAGATTACTGTGAAAAAAGGGATATCTCACAATGAACACCAAGTATGAAGTTAAAAACTGCGAGATATAAAAATCATAGGACCAGCCCGGAAACGAAGAAAACAATTCACGAATATTCTAAAAAAGGTCAACAAAAATTAAAACGGCGGAAACGAATTAAACGACACATATGTAAAAAACACAAAAAGCAAACAGAGCTGCACAGTGACAGGCCGAGTGAATCGTATCTGAGTGCGTGCAGGGAGGCAACCGGCAGATTACTGTGAAAAAAAGGGATATCTCACAATGAACACCAAGTATGAAGTTAATAACTGCGAGATATAAAAATCATAGGACCAGCCCGGAAACGAAGAAAACAATTCACGAATATTCTAAAAAAGGTCAACAAAAATTAAAACGGCGGAAAAGAATTAAATGACAGATATGTAAAAAACACAAAAAGCAAACAGAGCTACACAATGACAGGCCGAGTGAATCGTATCCGAGTGCGTGCAGGGAGGCAGCCGGCAGGTTATTGTACGCAAGCGGTGCGGGGCGGGGCGGGGCTCCGCGGTCCCGCGGAGCGAGGTCGATACGGTACACAGTCGGTGCATAACCTTTTGATGATAATAGTCTGTGTGCAGGCCCCGGGCCCGGGCGGGGAGGGGGCGGGGCGGCTTTGTGTACAAATAACTCCCATTTACAAAAGCAATATTGGTACTCCGGGAGAGAGGCGCTCGGAGAGAGACAAGGACGGAGCTTTGGCGAACAGAGTCCGCCCGCACTGTCAATATATGTGGATGCGGAGTTCCATACAAAGGGGCCGCGCAGGACGGCGCGGAGCGGGGAGCGGGGAAGGGGTGGAGGGGTAGAAAACGCGCGCGCGCGCCCGCCCGCGCTCTCGGTTCGGTATTATTTTTGCGAGGCCATTGTTGACTTTCCGAATCGGCACAAAGGGTTGCAAAAGCGAGCGCAGAACGCCCACAGCTATGCGGGGGTGAGGCTGCAATGGTGATGGCGTAGGTGGCCACGGCGCTGGAGATGGTAATCGTGGAGGAAGCGTTGACAGTGGAGTAAACGAGCGAGTTTACGGTCGCTGAGGCAGTGACAGGGGTGAGAGTGAACAGTAGGATGGTGGCGATGATCGATTGAAAAATGAAGATTCCAGAGGATAGGTGAGGATTACTGAGAGCGATAGCCATGAACAGAACAAAGATTTTTGTAGTGAAACGAAGGCTGGAAGAAACTTCAGGTGCTCAAACAGCTCATACTTTCTCGTAATATTGTTAACGGTACAAGGATTATTTGTAACGGTTCTAGCATTATTTGTTACGCACTTAGGGTTACTAACAGCAATAGCCATGGCAAGATCAAAAAAGATTTTTTGTGGTGAAACGAAGCCTGAAAGAAACAAGCAGTGCTCTAACAGCACATACTTTCTCGCTTTATTTGCAACGGTCTCGCATTAGGGACTACTACTATCTGAACCTACTATATGAACCGAAAAAAGCGTTTCAAATCAAAACTTTTTCTCCGCACCCAGATTTCAACTCAAGTCCTTCGAGTAAACAGGCCATGCAGAATACACTGGTATAAAAAAAGTTTTTGTCTGTTAAATGGACTACAGTTGCTATTTCTTATGGAAAATGGTGCTCTTATTTTTTATTTATAGAGCATTTATTTGTAACGGGCAAAGTTTCTTTTTAATAGGCAATTAAAAAGTAATGCTATTGTTAAGTTACTGGTTCTCTCTACTTTACTTTACTTACTTTATAATAATCTCAAATAAAACGTAATTTTGAAGGACTGTTTTCTGTATTTCGTTTCAGTATATACGTTTTTAATGCCCGAAAATTGTCTGTAATCATATTTTAATCCCATTTTCCCTTATAACATTTTTCCATTGTTGCAATGTTTTGGTAGAATCGCTAACCGTGTTTGTCGTTCACTGCACGGAGATTTTTAGGAAAGAAGTCGATGTGTGTATCTGGAAACTGTATATTAATGAACATGTTACATGTCAGATCTTTATAATTGTGTAGAAGTTCCTGCACTAGTTTTTCACATGTCTCAGCTTTTATGTTAAAAAGCAAGACTGTTACGACCTTTCGAATCCACCAGGGCCATCCATGCAGACGTTTCAAAACAATTTGAACTTGCCTCAAAGTCATGATCTTTCATAAGCTCCTTCATTTATGATCCTACAAATATCCCGTCAATTATTTTCGCCGCACAGGTTCTAGGGAATTTGTTCTTAAAGTACAAAAAAGACTTGCGTACTTTCATTCATCACCTTCACAAAATATTTCATCAATCTGAGTTCGGTGTGTAAGGGAGGAAGATTTGCGTGTGCAGCATTACAAGGGGTTGCAAAGTTACATTTTTTGCTGGAATCAGATGTTGTTGAGGCCAGTGTTTCCTCACAAAATAATTTTTGCTATCCCAATCGTATAGAAAACAGCAAAATTTAGAGTATCCGTGATAGAGACCTAACAAAAGTAAGATGACTTTCAAATTGTCATACACATCCCACTAATGCTGTTGGTATTGTATCTTTGACATCAAAAGTTGCATGAAACCATACGACTGTTTCATATGGGTTAGAAAGACAAGGGGAACCGCTGATTTCTCAAATCCGATAAGAATAAGCCCGGCTTTTAAACTGAGTTTAGAGGAATCTATAAACAATGTTCATTTCTAAGGATCATGATGATCTCCCAAAACACTGAGTAATGCATTGACATCAGTACAATACATAAGATTGTCTTCGTCTGAGAACAGACATAAGAGATTTTGTTCCCGGCAGCAATTCTTATTAATTATAGTTCCCTGCTGAACAAACGACAACATTGTTGCTGTTTCGCGTCGACAAGTTTAAATCACGAACTAGAGCTTTTTGTTCTCACTGATGACATTCTGTAGATATTCCACGGAAATCTGCGTCTTCATTGCCGGCCTTTTCGGTACTTACATTTAAATCTTCATCACCAGTCTTCGGAATGCAAACTCTAATTGTCTGGTGGCGCTGAGATTGGAAAGTCATCGGAATGAGAATCTGGTCTGATAATTGAAAGGAGATTGCGATTTTGAATGGTCTTCTTGTTTTGCTTATGATTCCAGCAACTTTGGATATGCATAAATAACAACCCGTAGGGTGGTCCTTCGGTTCCATTCTTACCATGAGAATTGCAAATGGCATATGTTTCAAATTTCGGGTAAGCCAACCACAAAGTGTCACAAATGTTACATAAGCTAACCACAAATGTTACATAAGATCCACAGCAAATCTGAGGGACCTACAATTTGTCTTGATTACCAATTTGACACTCGACATACAATTCATATGGCTTTCTTATTAAGGGAGTAATATTCCGCCTTTGGCTCTTCAAAGTTACCTTACCATTCACAGAACAGAAATTGTTTGGATGGTTTACACATTGCCGTGGTATTGCAAGGAATCTATTCGTACAAAAATTAACCCTAGAACGCAACGAGTAGATGAGTTGTGCACTCCACTATACAGAAATATCAACACCTTTCTTCATATCTTGAATGGAATCCACAATATCATACATTGTTGGCGATCACCGTCTTGCAATAAATCTGCAAGCAACTACCGTTTCAGCATAAACGACACGTGGCTCTCTGCGAAAAATATATAGTTTTAGTTCATGTGGGATTACACAAAAACGAAGCCCGGTGAGCAATTATTGTGGTTGTATTCGGCTTTAGCAAGTATACACAAAACTGCTACAGTTAGCCATTAAACAGAATCACAGTGATACTGCTACACCATCAGCACTGCGCACATTTGAAGATTTCCGACGCTTCAAAAGCACTCTCGTTCAAAAGTTTCTCACATTATTTCTTACTTATGCAATTTTCGATAATACAGAAATTTCAACGAAAATGTACAACTGTGTTTTTACGAAACTCGTTCCCCGCACTTAATCGCCATTAACACGTGCCATTGAGACAGCTCCCATTTTGAACGTTATTGAAACGTTTCTGCGTTTCCAATTTTTTTCGTTTTTTGCGATATATAATACTAGGAAGTCGTAGACACGAGCCTCGAGGAATCGATAAGTGTTTAGTGGGTACGAAACTCAGTTGTCAAAGCTTTGGGAAATTCAAAACGAGAAAAATAAATGTATTCTCTAAGGGCAGTTGTGGTACAGATCTGACATTTACAACTCCCTATTAAAGCCTGCCTTCCCCCTCCCTTTTTTGTGTGTGTCTTTGAGACACGACGTTAAAAAAATCGAAGTATAGACATTAGACCCCGACGTTAACCGCCCAATACCGGAATAGATGGCTTAAGGCATCAACTGATGTCACTGCAGTGCCTCTGACCGCGAAATCCTAGGTTCGAATTCCGACGGTGGCAGGATTTTCCACACTAGCTAGGTCGATTTCTGTCGCTCTCTGAAGGAGAATTCTAGCACCCGGCTGCTCTGATCGGTAGTTTCCCGTGATTTCTCCGATCAACACCAGGCGAATACCTAAGCAGTATCCTAACAAACGGAACACGGATCGCGCACGATCTTTCCTTCCTCTTCCTCGCCCTATCCTTGCGCCTTACACACACACACACACACACACACACACACACACACACACACACTAACATGCATTACACTACCACATATTCCGGGAGACCGCTCGGAATCTCAGAGCCTGTCCCGGCTGGAGTAGTGCCCCGCTGGTGGGAGAGTCCTGGTTAGGGGGAAACCACTAGCCGACGGTAGGTTGGCGCCGGATCTCGCCATCCAGCGGGGGAAGATCACCGCCATCTTCCGAGAAAAAATATACACTACACAAACGGGACTAATGACCAAAGCAGTTCACGCCCTCGGAAACAAGAAAAAATCAATCAATCAACCAACAATCAATCAATCGACTACACCGTCGCGCTATTCATGCACGCAATCCACGCAGCCTCTCCTCGAAAACGACCCGTAAGTTCCAGTAATGGTAAGCAAGTTACACAAAGTGAAAAGTAAGTTTTTTCAAAAAGATTATATTTTAACACGAAAATGAAGAGTCAAAATAACTTCCATGGGCTCAATTTTTATTAGAAGAATAAAAGAAGACTGAACAGATTTGTAATACATGCTGTAATTTAAATTCAATGTGAAGTGATTCACGCAGGCTATCTTCCTAATTTTGCAAGTTTTAATTTCCAAGATTTTTTTAACATCTAATCAAAATAGTAAAATCATTTCAGATACCACATGTTTGAAGCAGCATTATTCAATTTTTCTTATTCATATTTTGTTATAACTTGAATGATATTTAAAATGGATGGAAAATATTAGTATTGGGCGAACAATTAAAATTAAATAACCTGAATAAAATTAAAATCCACTTTTTTTCTGCCGAAATTTCGCTGTTTTCTGGCGCATGATTACATCACTTTCTCGCCTTACGAAACAGTGCAAGAAAGTAAAAATTTTCACTCTAATGGCCCAAACATTTTTCTGTAAAATGTTTCCTAAAACAGAGTAAAGTACGCTTGTAAAAATGGGACATATCAATTAATGTCTATAATTTTTGAACATTACACAAGTTTAATGTATTTTGAACATTTTGTAACAACAGTATAGAAGATAAACATTTTGTTCTTAATACAACGAGTTCTTAAAAATTAAATAAATAAATGAAGTCATGAATTGTTTTTCATGATGTGGGTAGTTTACACAGTTGCCAGAACTAAACAATTTGGGGCCCGGGGAAAATGCTGAAACCTAGCTCCCCCCTAAAAGAAATTGAAAATGTGAAAGATGTATCAAGAAACTATACGAATTATTTTATTTCCACAAAAATTACGTTTAACCTAGAGAAAGGTTTGAGAAGTATATTTTAAATATAAAAAAAAAATGTTTGTAACACTAGCAGATCATTTTAAGAAGAAAGCAAAATCAGCATACGAAACGTCATGTTTAAAATTTTAAATTGAAATAAAGAAATAAACTTCATTAAATAATAAACTTTTGATTTTCCATAATCGAAGAGCAAATATTATTATTTAATACATTAGTATTTAGTTTCCGCATTAGAATGTCATCCGCTAAATGTATTTAACAATTAACATTAAACCCACAATTAAAAAATTTCGAAAATTCCATAGAAGGCACTTTAATGCCATGAAAAATGGAAGGTCTTTTCCCTTCCGCCTCCTGTAACCCTCACATTAGTACGGGAAACTCCCACTGCGACTTGTGGGAGTTCACGTCACGTGTGAAGTGTTCACCAGTGTTACTGATTGTCAACATGAATACGTAATACTCCACGCCAAAATATCGCGAATTTCCTCTTAAAATCATACATAATTTAGTACAGGAAATTAATGTTCACTAAAAAAAAGAACACCATTACAAAATTAAAATTAATTTTATTAATATGAATACGATAAAAAATATGAATGTTTTCAACCAAAAGGTACAAATAATTATCACTTTGCTGAAATAAAGTACACTGCAAGGACTTATTTTCCCCTTAAAAATATTAGTAAAATATTCTTTTAAAAATTATCATACTTTCCAGCCTATTCAGAAAAAAAAATGTGCAAGATAAGTGTCATAAATTTACGTTTAATAGGAAATTGTTCGCTTCTTGCCAAGTCAGCACGTCAACAAACTTTCTGACTATGGAGAGAAAATATTTATAAGCATTCACATAGAAATCCGGTCCCTACTAATAATTTTTTGCGAAGTCATTTTAAACTTAGTGTCATCCATATAATGTAATATCTAGGCAAATGCTTTGCGATTTATTATGGAAGGCCTTTTCAATACTAGTAGCTCTTTCGTATGATATGGAGCTAACCTTATTATTCTATCCATAACAGACAAAGGCATAATGTCATCAGAATTTCGCACTTTCAATACTTCCACCCAACCAGATAATTCACATTGTTAAATCTATGTTCATTTAAATTGACTATTTGTTATTCTCAGCATATTATCGCGATATATATATTATCGCAAATCCCTATTTATTTGTTTGCTTATAAATGCAAAACTTGCTTCATTATAACTGAAGCTTTCAGGACGTATTCCATCTCCCTCTCATGACATTTCAAAGAGACGCGCATAAAATACCACTAGTACACATAACGGGCACGAGACAGCAGCACAAATCGATACTGACACCTTGTCTTCCATTGTAAGTGCTGCCATCTAGCTTCAATGTGACAGCATTGTATCGCATCCACATGGCGCTTCCTTCATGAAAAGTAGGCGTCCCCAAACTGGTCAAACCCCTTGGTAACGATTTGAACTTTCTTAGGGTCAGTAGTTTGAAAAACCTAGTGGTGCTAAAACAGCTCGTACTTTCTCCCCCACATTTTCACGCAAAATTATGCGGTATATACTCAAAATTTCGAAAAAATTGTATAATACTTATTTCAAAATCAGTCTTTAAGGAATAGATTTCATTAAGGGGAAAAATTCTAGCTTTAATATTTGAGGTAGAAGACACCGAAAAAAATTAAACTTTGGCAAATTTTCGAAAAATCTGGGTTTTCGAGGAACACGAGATCTGCACCTTTCTCTTAAACGTGTTACACACTATCGAACAACAAGATCTAATCCAAAACGATTGACCCATTTCTTTTAAAATTTTGAAAATGTTCCAGGGCTTCATGTAAAGTATCCCTCAAATTTTAAATATCGGTTTCAAATTCAAGGGGCCGTCATATCAGTCACATCGATTGGGGAAAATGAATTTTGAAGAAAATCGGCTGAACGGTTTAACCGTTAGCATTGTTCACAGACGGACAGACAGACGAACGGAAGGGCGGCACACGAGGCGGAACAGGACGGCATGCAGAGGACGGCAGACAGAGGACGGCAGACAGACGGACGGACAGACAGACGGACGGACAGACAGACGGACAGACGGACGGACAGACGGACGGACAGACGGACGGTCGCGCGGCCAGACACACACACACAATTTTGCCGTCATTCGATTTTTCGGGATCAAGGCCTCACAAAACACGGATTCTGGCCACATTACGTATTACAGGATTTTTTCTCCTAAATTTAGCAAATGGATTAATCCACTACTTCGTTCCCAGGGCCCGAATAAGAGGTTTTCTTCCGAAAATATTCGTGCTGTGTTACATAACTTTCTCTCTCCTCCGAAAAGTAAAGTGGGTTGAAAATGAATTCAGAGATTTGCTTGCATAGTCACGTAGAGCAATAAAAACATAAACAGGATTGAACTGATTTTCATATCTCAAAGAGTAAATGGGAACACAGAAACATGGTTCTTTGAAATCACACACATTTAAAGAGAAAAAAATCTTGACACCAAGAAACAATTAATTCCTAGGCTTAGTTAAAATAAATTTAATTAGTTATTATTGATCATTAATTTATAGACATTCTTCATATATTTTCTTCGCAAATTCTGTGCTCATTGCAAAGCGAAATAGTTTTTGTGAGTAAAAGGTTTAGAAATGTGGGGAATATAGTCAAAACATCCATAAAATTTATTGTATCAAATAAACATGAGACATTCCCACGGGCAATATGAAATCCAAAAACCGTAATAATTATGCTAATTACAATTTTTACCCTTAATCAATGCCGAGATGTTAGTTTTAAATTAATTTTGTTTGAAACACACGCAATTTCTATTCCCAGGTTCTCTCAAATAAAAACAGTCAGCGAGAAATAACAAATTAGGGAGAGCTTATCAAATTTGTTTTACTGATGTCTGTCAGTGGGTTCCTTGGATATTGAAATGAATTTACTTTTCTGGCACAAAAAAAGATTTTAATTATTTTGTCATGTTCGGTGGATTACTTTCCTATTTCCTCCCTTTCTCTCGGAACATTCTTTAAAAAGTATACCATTATCGCAATATAATAATGATAATAATAATAATAATAATAATAATAATAATAATAATAATAATAATAATAATAATAATAATAATAATAATAATAATAATAATAATAATATTACCAGACCATATAATACCGCAAATCCCCAGTGGTGTCCATTGACGGACCGTATCCTTTACAACCAGCCAGCACGATCTAGTGGCGAGGTAGAACACTAACCTGTTTCGAGCCGCTGCCGCTCCGAGCGTTGCTAAATATCGCGTCCAAACGGACCAATAAGAATGCTTCTTCTTGGCGTTTACCGCTCAATACAAGTATGCATGCAGGATCCCTGATAATTAAATGCCAATAAAATAGTAGTAAATTTTGTTTCTTTAAATTATTAACACTGAACCCTCACTAGAGGTGGTAATTTTATTGTCTGTTCGTACGGCACCTCGGTAAACGCATTTATGTAAGATATAATTTTATTTTGTTTAGTATATTTTTCACAAAGCAAATATTATTTGTACTTTTCGATATTTCTTCAGAATTGTTTAAAATGCAAGAATGTATAAGAAACATGAAATATTCACTGATTACATCAGTTTGACGCAAAATTGCATTTATACAATGCACTTCATTTATGTAGTTCATCATATTACTGTAATTAATTCGATTGTCCGATTGCGCTAAAAAGCACAGCCTGCATCAGGAAAAATGCTATTGAACAAACCCGCACAAAATAGTTTTCCAAACAGGTGGTTCGTCGACATCAAAGACTGAAAAGACTGGGATTCTGGCTACACCACGAGTTAAAGTATTTTTTCTCTTAATTTAGAAACTGATTTTATGCACTTTTTTGTTACCAGAGCCGGCAATGATATTTTGTGCCGAAAATCCGCCGTATTTTCGCGCAGCATTACATAACTTTCTCTATACTACGTACATTACTCCGTATATACGTAAATATACGAGAAAGTAAAAAATCGTCTAACGCGTGATGTAGCCGGAATCCCTGTTTCGTGGGTCCTTGATGCCCCCAAAAACCAATTGAAAGCAAAACGTCCGTCCGTTCGTATGTCTGTCCGTCCGTCTGTGAACATTGCTAGCGCTGAAACCCTGCGTAGGATTTTTTTTAAATTGAAGAAAACCCTGTCCAGGAAGCTCTAGTTGAAGCTTTGAAATTTTGAAAAACATTCTTTAAAATTTGGAAGTACTTTACATGAAGCCTCCCGGACATTTTCAAAATGTTCTCCAAAATGGCTCCAATTTTTTTCTTAAAATTTAATGTAAAATAGAGTAAAATATATTTATAAAGGTGGCATACGTCCCATAGTCACGGTTAACTCTGAATTTTCGAAAATTGTAAAAGTTTGATTTTTTCTGGCGTCTTCCTACAACTATAAAATTGAAGAAATAGTTTTTTCTTCAAGTGAAATTTGTTGTCCATAAATAGTTCTTTCATTAACGTCATAAACATTTTTCTGAAAGTGTTAGTAGTTTACGTGCAATAGGGTGTGCAATATTTGCAATTTTAAAAAATATCGAAAACAAGATTTTCTCAAAAACGCTCCAAATTTTTTCTTAAAATATTTCATAGTGGTAGTGCCAAATGTGCCCTATAAGATGACAAACGCCGTATTGCTCTTTCGTTTTTATTTAAAAAACCAAATTGTATTTTTTTTTACTTTCCCACGTCGGCAATATGGACATAAGTGGCGATTTTCTCAAAAATACACGACTTGCTCAAACCAGATTTTCTCCAAAATGGTTCCAAATTTTTTCTTCAAATTTTTGCAAGGGATAGTGCTAATTGCGCTGTTTAATATGACGTAAAGTTTATTTTGGTGTATTCTTTTGTTTTAAATTAATTACTGAAATATAATTTTTTAATATTTCTCACGTTGTTAATATGCACATTTTTATTGATTTGATACATTATTGCATTTGTGAGTGGAAATGCTTTAAATATCTTTAAATGAAGTTTTGGAAAACTCAATAGATTCCTAAGCAAAGGATCTTCAAATATCGCATTTACAATAACGCTTAACGCAATTTTCTTAAAAAAAACAAGCTCAAAATTTTTCAATGAACATTGCTAATTAGGACGAGGTTTAGCATTCTTTAGTACTCCTAAAAGAATATTTCGGTTCCACTATTAGGAATCCGAAAAATTCAGAAAATGTCAAAAAATGTACTTTGGGCGGCGATAGATGGCAACTGGCAAGAGAATGGGGCAAGACCGTAAAGTCAATCCACAACAAGGAAATTAAAGAACCTTATTACGAAAACGTCTGTGCCATTATTTAGCCTTAATAGATTTTAATTTGTTTATATGAATGTAATTCTTGAAAAAATACGTATTTTAAGTATTTCGACAATCTTATTCTCCATCAGTCGCCCTCAGTACGAAAACTCATGTGCCTGGTATGCTCATTGCATGTACCACATTCGTGAGATATTTTTATCGCCGCATTGATCACGCGGTTCATTTGTACACATCACAAAACAAAGGTCATGATAATCTCTTGTTGTTAATTACGTGTATACATACCATCCAGAGGATTGGCTGAGGCCAGTTTGCGTCGATAGCAATTCACATAACTTCCTCATCACGATGACAGTCTTAGTAAGAGCCATTTTCTCAACAACTAAGAACTCGGGAAGTTTTCAACAAAATTTACCAGAAGCAAATTGAAGAGAGAAAATGTTAGGATTAATTTCCAGAAATAACATTGGAAGGTAAGACCATTAAAATAATTTTTTGGTAGTTGGTTTCACAAATTCATTTTATTCCTGGAAATAAATTAAGTCATGCGATAAAAAGAACTAAAAGAGAATTTCATCATACCGCTGCAACTTGCTACATCCTAGTAAAAGTTTGAGTGGGTGAGTAACACATTTGCATGTGGCAGAACTTCCGCGTACAATATACCAACGGGTGTCCCACCAACTATGAGCCACCTCCCAAACAATTACGATATTTAAAAGAACCACGATATATCGCTCAATAATGCGGAATTCTGAGGCAAATATTGTGCGGTAGAGACATTCGTAAAATTTTCAGTTTTCAAGAAATGTTATAATCTTTAATTTTTAAATGGAACTCTATATTTTTCTTACGAACAATAGGTAGATAATAAAAAGAAAGATACAATGATTATCATTTGTTAATATTTTGATATAATTTGAGCATAGCATTAAACTTTCTGACATGAATTTAAAATTAGACAATATTTCGTTTAGTGCCTCTTGCAACTGTCGCCTTTTGGGAAGGCGGCTATCGCAGCGCCGAAGTGTTACGGTGAGAAAGGTGGAGGTGGCAGTGAGGAATGGATTTGATTTGATTTGATTTGATTGTTTTTCGCGATTCCGGGCACGTCAACTGCTTTGGTCATTAGTCCCGTTAGTGTAATGCATGTTTTTTCTCGGGATATGCGCGGTGATCTTTCCCCGCTGGATGGCGAGATCCGGCGCCGACCTACCGTCGGCCTAGTGGGGTTTCCCCCTAACCAGAACTCTCCCACCAGCGGGGCACCGCCCCAGCCGGGACAAGCTCTAAGCTACCGCACGGCCTCCCGGAATATGTAGTAGTGTACTGCATGTGAGTGTAAGTGTGTGTGTTTACAATCTCAGTGTAAGTGTTTACAATCTCAAAAAGTGTATGTTATATAATGTTATAAGACCCATTTTAGGGGGGAAATTGAGACAGTAATCCAAGGTTATCATCGAAAATGAATTTCAAAAATTTATTTTATTCTATATGAATTTGACATCAAAATTCTTTGACAATAATACCTTCAAATTAAGCTATGTTTTCCCGTCTCTGCAATTCGTATTAGTGTCATACACGCTATAGGTGCTGAGAAAAATATAACATGCAAACCATGTTTCTCATTGTATCTTCGGAACAGATTGCCCTAGGAGGCTGTTTTTGTAAATCTACATCATTTTTTATTCTCTTTCATACGAGCATCGCGATTATCGATTTGGTTTGGAGGCACTTTTCACCTCCTTATTCGTCTATTTTACATATTTTGTGATAATTGAACATTTTCAGTACTAAGTTATTCCAACAAAGATACAATTTTTGTACAATAATCCATCAAACAAAAGTTGTTGAAAGGATTGCCATGAAATTTTTTCTTATAATTACAATCCTCAAAATACTACAAATGTTAGTAAAGAATATTCATTTATTAATTTATATTCAAAATATGTTCAGATTTTACCTTATACGTATTCTACCTTCCATTAGTGCAAGAAGCGTTAATGCAAATTTCCTCACTGGAAGGGGGGGAACCACCTGACTGCTGATCAGTAGAAATAAGTGTTATATAATCATGTATTCCCTTTTTAAGTTATATTTAAAGAAATTTAGGGGCATTTTGTAGATTAAATTTATAATTTGCATTCTGTGTGTAGATTATTTACGAGTTTGGAGGTTTGTTTCAAGTTTTAGTGGTTATCACAACATCATCTGGGGGTAGATTGGAGAAGATATCTGAGGCATTTGATAAAAATTTTCTCACCTACATGTCTTAACAGTCAATTTTATGTCAATAATTTTTGTGTTTTAGGAAGAATCCTTTCCCCACAGTCAACTTTATGTAGCCATTTTCAAAGTTCAAAACGTTTTTGTGAATAGACAGTTGATCAGAGCGACGACGGAGATAAATTTTGACGGAGGGAAATTTATAAGGGAGAAACCTAAATTACGTAAAAAGAACTCGCTCTGCATTTTCTTCTTCTTCTGCCTTCAGGAATTAGGGCGATACCTGTTCCGGCCTATATGTTCATCATCTTATCGGGCGATTTGGATCTCGTCGTCCTTGGGCCCCATATTTCATTACTTCACTTGGGAATCTTCCATCGGTCATTCTTTCTTATGTGTTTTTTCCCTTTCGTTTTATTTTCTTCTATCGAGTGGTTAGCGGAAGTTATTGAGTTCACTTCGTATGTCAGTATTTCTTATTCTATCGACTCAATTGCAGCGTTTGACAGATCTCAGGAAGCTCATATCAGCTGCCTGTACTCTTGACATATATTTCTTACGAGTAACACATGATTATGAGACATAGAGAAGTGTTAGTACTGCCATTATCTTGCTGGTTTTATTTTGTAGTTTTTTTTAATACATCCACAAATTCTGCGTAATGTATGTGATTTATTTTCTGTATCTCTGCATTTTAAGAAATATAAACAGTTATTTAAACGTTAGCATTTTCATTATTAATGGGTGATTAATTTTTCATCTCATCATATTTGCGAGTTATTCTCACTTAATACTCACTTAGTAATTATTGGACGCATATCTCAAAATAAAACAGTTTCTGAAAATTCCAAAATTAATTAAAAAATAATATATCTTAAATGTGTATGCCCAATAGGAACCAGCACCAACATGATTGTAAAATATTTTATGAAGAGACATAATAAATGTCCGTAAAATTTGTTTTAGATGCAGAAGCTTCCGCAGAGACTTTTTGTCCTGGCTCAAACAATGGAAACTCGGAGTCATGTTTTTAACTTATTGTAATGAGACGAGTATCGCAGGTTTTAAATATATTTCAGAAGATCATCGTCCTTGGCACGAGCGGTAAGTTTAAATAGCAAGCACATCATTATTATATATATATATATATATATATATATATATATATATAATATATCTTATATATATATATATATATAATATATATATATATATAATAATGCATATCTCTACGTTCCTTAGTGAATTATTTACTATTTGAAGGGATGAGGAGTAAAAAATGATAACTATCAAAATTATAGTTTTTGTGTTAATAAATTTTTTTGTATGCTTTTATTTGCTCACCTTGTACTGTTATTCTGAAATAGTCCAAATTATGGCACATAGTTGTTCCTCGGCTGTTATATTTATGAACCCCATTTAAACCCCTTCCAGCAAAAATATTCGCTTGCTTATATCTCGCAAGCATTACCACGTGGGTCACCATTTTTTACACTCGATCCCCCCAATTAATAACTGGCGGGTTCCAATATAACTAATTAGCTGGTAACATAACTTCAGGGCTGATTAAATAGGAGAAAGAAATACTTCTCCAGTACGCAATTATTAGAGTATGATAGAAATGATTAGATTGTCAGTTGACATACTGTAAAAGAAAAACATAGAACGAGTTTCATTAATTATGAAAACGTGTCAGTATTTGATAAAACTTGAAACAATACAAAGAAATTGCAGAACAGTTGTATTGAACTCATTGAGTTGTACACGAAATCTTCAGAAGTAACATGAAATTTTTGAAATGATATGTAATTGAGTCATCAAAAGGTATTCACTTGCACCAACAATGCTAATTATGTTCTTCTTTGGGAATGGATCTACAACTGACATGAAGGTTCTTCACCCGTCATGCCAGTTTTAACATACAAAAGATTGCCAATCGCTATAAAATCGTCAAATTCTGACAAATGCAGTGTTTCATTTCACACATTTATTTATTTAAGGTCAAAAACTGATAAAAAATGTGTGGAACACACTATGTGGAACGTTCTATGGTGCAGTCAGTACAGCATCTGAGAAAAATCAAGCTCCATGCTTGAATCCCAATTGCAACAAACACTTCGAGACAATCCATTTTCGGGGGAATGACTGTAATTGCCTGGTACCAGGTGGAGAATATGGCAACAATACGACATCGACATAAAAACCTCGATGTTGCCAAACATCCATTTTCAAAATTAAAACATCGATATTAATAATGTATTGACTAAAAAACATCAATGTTTTAAGGCTGGTTTAGTAAACTGTAATAATTACATTCGGTGCTACAAAATTTAATTTGACAGTAGTTGATAGTTAAATTTAACTGAAAACGTTATAAAACGCCTCCATTTGTGAAATGCGAGGAATGGCAAAGGATCCTTTCAGCAAATGCTGAGATGGCCCCTTGTTTTGCTTCTGGACATAAATGTAACTTCATTTTCTGTTCACGTCTTCTAGAATTCATTGGGAAATATAGTTATTCAAATTATCGTTTCTATGTTGTGTTATTTCTTGACGAATGACATCATGGATAAGAGCCCAAAATTTATTGCTTATTTATCCTTGAAAATAGATTTTATTACATAGGAGCATTGTTTTTTTAATTCATTCAAAATTGATGATTCATTATGACTTAGTGTAGGGATCACACAATTTTTAAAATGTGCACAGAATTAACTTTTCCCCATAGCACGTCATACACAGTTCTAACTGTTTTTTGACGTTAAATAAATAAATAAAAAAGAAAGAAAGAGATACTAGAATATCAGGATCATCTCAGGTGACGGATAGTCTGTTCGGTGAAAGATATAGAAACAGCGTTCGTTTGGTTTGCGCATATTCACACAGAGAGAGGTACCGTCCATTATTTCATATTTTAACTTCTACAAAATCGTTATTATGAGAAATTTTCATCCACTAACGAAGCATTGAAAAAGTAAAAATATCGAGCACAATATATTGATGTTCAGAAAACATCGCCTTCAATATGTTGATGTTTACACCACTGATATTCTTATAGAATCCTCGATGTTATTAAAGTATCGACATCGATGTCGCATGCCTATTCTAGGGGTCTTTCGGTAAACACTAAATGGCCGTCACCAAATCTCCGTTTCTGTAACAATATGTAATCGCCCTCGTGAACTAATGAGACAATTGGCAGGAGATTATTTCGGCCGCAACAGAATTACGAGTCACAGTGAAGTTAAGGAGCGGAGGTCTTTACTCTAGTTGCAGTTACCTTAGAATGTTAAAAAGTCAGTGGAATTTAATAAAGGGAGGGTGCGCCAGTTATTAACCGTGATCATGTTCTCATGTACAAACTTTAGATTCCTTCTTTATCTGACAGGATTCTGTGGATTGTGTGCATTGCCGTTGGATTTGTAGTCTGCACAATCCTTGCATGCAACGCGTGGAGTGGTTGGAGGGAGTCGCCAGTCATCGTCGCCATGGGAGAGAAACTACACCCAATATGGGAGGTTCCTTTTCCCGCAGTTACTATTTGCCCTTACTCGCGGATTAATTTCGAACAACTGAACATCACAAAATACGTGTTGGAGTACGAGTCCTTAAACAAGTCGCAGTAAGTTTATTCTTTGCCTCAGTTCATTTATTCTAGTTTATTACGTTTTCTTTACAGTCATTAGAAGTTCACAACGTTAATAAATTGTACTTATTCTTGTAAAACTATGAACATTTCAAAAAGTTTTAAAATGCATGAATAGTTCTAAAATACAGTGTTGTTTTCATTATTTTCAAACAAAAATTCATAATAAAATTGCAAGTTACTGAAGGAGAGTACAATGTGAATGATTCAAGTAGCTTCACATCTTGTAAATGTTGTAATTCGTTATTTTTTGTTTCTTTTTAACTGTACAACTGCATGAACTCAGAAGACTCACCAACTCCTAGGAATTGCGAACTTAATCTTAGCCCAATCATTCTTCGTTATTTTATTTTAACGTAAAATGGCAAATATTACAATCATTTGATCTAAATTGTTATTTAAATCGAACGATTTAACCGGACCCTGGTAAAGAAAAAGTGGATCATCAACTTGTTAAATTTAGAAAAAAAAAAAGATCTTCTCATACGCGGTGTAGCCATAATCCATGTCCTGTGGGTCCTTGATACCGAAAAATCGACTCACGGCAAAACTTATGTCCTTCTATCTGTCTGCCTGCCTGTAAGCAACGCTGGTGGCTAAACCGTTCAGTTGATTTTCTCCAATAATTGATATTCCTGAATCATTATAGCTGATATCGCGGCCCCTTGAATTTAAAACCGATATTTTAATTTTTAGATACTTTACATGACGTTCCAGAGGCATTTTCAAAATTTTCAAATTTAATTAACTTCTTTGATAAAATTTTGTTGTTGGAAACTGTGAAGAACGTTTAAGAGAGTGGTGTAGGTCTCGTGTTCGTTAAAAACCTTGATTATTCGAAAATTGCAAAAGTTAAAAGTTTTTTCGGCGTCTTCCTACAACTACAATTGTTAAAATACAATTTTGTTTAATGAAATGTGTTAATCAAAAATAGATCTTCAAATAAGTTCACATTAAATTCTTTGAAAATATATTTCTTGTGTAATTTGGCGTCAAACATAGTCACCCGCTTCGAATTTCCTGCTCTTCGTGAACATAATTTGAAAGGTTCTTTAAAGCAATTGGATGCTAGGTAAGTTAGAATTTGTATATTATTTCATATTTCTTTGTTCGTTTCTTACATTCGTTTTAAAAATAATCTTTTAGAAATTATTTAACATCTATTGGATAATCCATATTTTTTGTCCTTGTTGCAAGAATGTATTTGTTTTCTCAATGTATTGATGTATTTTTTTCAAGCAACCCGCAAACCTTAAGTGACATTAGCAATATTAGGTTTTCTCTCTTAAAAATATGATATAAATGTAAGCTTCCGCGGTCGAAGTCAGTATCTACTTGGCTGGGAAATGCATTTCGCTCTGAAGAAGGTCGCAGCATGACGGCCAAAACGTTGGTATTTGTGCCTAGGTCGGGGAAACTTCCGCCAGCCAAGGTACAGCCATAAGAATTATTTTCGCTTTTAACTCTGAAGTTTCGAAAACTGCCAAAATTTCAAATTTTCTGACCTCCTTGTACAGCTACATTACTGAAATAAAGGTATTTTCCTTCAAATGAAATTTGTTTTACACAATTGGTTCTTTAATAATTGACATGTACAATTTTTTAAACTGGTAGTTTTCGCACAATTTTTTAAGGAAATACGAAAATATTTAGGATAAGATTTTCTCAAAAGCGGCTCCATATATTTCTTTAAAATCAGACGTTTTTATCATAATTCACTTGTAAGTATATATGCTTCATACTATTCCTTATGAAGTTTTTCAAAAAATCGAAGTATTTCTTTGAAAATGTACTTAAATTGCACATTTAGAAACGCTCAAATGATATTACTTCAAGAATGGTTTCAATTTTTTAATGAAAATTTGAATAAAGAACCACATTTTGCGTTCTATTCTTAAAATCATGTTCTATATCCATACTTTTGCGGCCCATGAAATTGAGAAAATGTTTAAAAAATTTACGTGCTTTTGATACTATTTCTTTAATCAAAATGTAACATGAAAGAAACTAAACTATAGTATTAATTGATAGTACTGAAATATTGCATTATGTAAGATTTTTGGCGTAAGTTAATTTTCAAAAAATTCTCCATTATTGATAGGGATGTTGACAGATTTTATTGCTGAAGTAACTTTGCATTGTTGTTAAGCAAACGAATCGAAGCAAGTCATTCAGAACCTCTCAGGCAATCGTGTCTTTTCAAACACAGTATAAATGTTTCCAGAAGTAATGGTGTAAATTATTTCCAACAGGAAACAAATGCTAGCAGATTCCACCATTCACTGCAACAATCCATTACCATCTATAGAGCCAAAACGCCCTAGTATGGCTATCGACTTCCTAGAGTCGGTAAGTAGAATGGTTGCGAATATATCTGTGGCTCTATTAAAATTAGTTTTTATTATCCTTGTTCGACATTATCCTGTCTTTCAAGGGTTTTTGTTACATAGTATATACAATTTTTTAACTACATTTCATCATACATGTACAATGTTTGAAAAAATAATATTGACAATATAAACAATAATAACAACTAGATACCCAGGAAGGCTCCTTCAGAAAAATACATACAATATTTGGATTAAAAACATAAATATTGAATTTAGAAATGTTGGGACCTGCTTTAAATATCATTTTAAAAAAATTGACTGATTTACCTAGAGTGTACAAAGAAGTGGCTGGGCACGATGAAAGAGAAGAGTAGAAATTGGAAGAACGTTTTAAAATCCAAGTTTTCAGAGGTTCTATAGATAGTTCTTTTAAAATCTGATCATTTATGATATACCATGGAACTTTTAAAACATTTCTTAAAAATTATTTTGCAGTACTTCCAGTTTTTTAAGGTTGTGAATATATATGGCTTGATGCAAGAAGGGTCAAAGTCAGTTTTTGTAGCCATTGTCTGCTTTAAGACCCTACTTCCAGTGCAAGAAAGGGCAAAGTGAAAAGTCGAACCTATCTTCTGATTTCACTATGCATCTTTACATTGGCCTACGATTTTTTGTTGTTTTTTTTACTTCGAGGGGTAAGAAATGTGGACCGTGATGAAAAAGATACACCGTAGTTCTAAACCATTGACATTGTTTATGTAACTATTTATTTATTGCAGATAAAATAACGAATGGATTCAGACATACTACACTTTAAAACTTTCATACATTAAATAAATGAGGAATATAATACTCTATTCTATTCCTTTAAATAGCCAAGTGGGGCTTATGTCAGGTCAAAGAACTCCGGAATCGACAAAAAGGGCTGTCATTAAAAAGATTTAAAAATTCAAATTTAATACAAGAATATATGCTAAATTTAAAGTAAGATCATAAAGTTTTAAATCTATTACCTCAGCAGTAATAGTGAAATATATAGGAGTTATTACTTAGATGCAATATTGTGCCAAAAGAGATGTCCACCCATTCTATAAAAAAATTAATATTGACATTGGCCGTTCTTGCGACAAAACACAGATAAACATATGTGTTTTTGTTGTTGTTTTTGGCAAAACGTCAGCCCATTTACACCGCAAAGAGAATTTTCACCTAAATTTTCACCTAAACCTTTAATCACTTATCGATCTTACTGATGTCACGTCCCCTTCAATTTCTTTATTTATATTTTCAATTTTGGGTGTAAAGTACTTACCCCCTGTCTTGAGGTCGTTCTCACAATTTTTCCAAAATGGACCCATTTTTCCTACAAGAGAGCAAACGCCTATAAAATTTTCACACGTGCGATTTTCATTAAAACCTCTGAATTTTCAAAATTTGACAAGTTACGATTTTTTGGCCTGCTCATGCTTCAAGTAAAATATTTTAAGGAATGGATTTTTTTTAAATGAAATCTGTTGTTCAAAACTATATCTTTAATGTATGTAATGCACTTTTTATTAAAAAAAAATAAGCGAGGTTTTGTAAAATTAAGTAATTAAAAGGCAATTTAAACACTATGAGAGCGGAGATGCAACAATAAAGATTATAGTCCGCTATACACGGTAGTTTTTGAGCAGATTGGACGTACGAAAACTCTGCATGAACATGATCATAATTTGTCATGAAGAAAGCCTATAGTTTGACTCGAGCGCCTCTAGCGGCAGAATTGTTCACTAACGGTAATCAGCCATTTCGATTTTGTGATTAGGTGTGTCAAGTTGCGATTGTGTGAACTAATATATCATGATAAACTTCCTTTTACTCAATTCCTGCCTTCCTATTTTTACTCTCATGGTTAATTAATACTCCTCATAGTTAATTAATACTCCTCATGGTTAATTAATACTAAATAAGATCACAGTCAGAACGCACGCACTGAAATACCATCACTAAAGTACTGCTCCCGCATTCGCCTGGGGTTGATCGCAGAAACCTCGGAAAACTACCGATCAGGGCATCCGGCCGCTAGAATTCTCCTCCAGACACCCAGGGCCGAACTAGCCCCCAGGTCAGTTGTGCCTGAGCCCGGGTTCCTAAGGCGGCTGGACTTCTGTTGCCAATTTGGAACTCATGCAAATTCTGGAAAACGACTTATTTATTCTCTGATGGGCTAACTAGCACTTTCATTTCCAGGGAGATCAACACGCACGCTTCCGTCGGCTGCGCCATGGAATGTTTCATAATGTTCGCGAGTCTACGTTCTTTTTTCTAATAGAGCGGTTTTTTGTTGCAAAACAATCCAGAAGAAATGATCTACTTCCGAAATCTCTCCGCTTCCCAAAAGCATAGCCTTGTGCATGACTTAAACTGCCAACGCTTGCCTCCTTGTCCTCTGACCGAGATTTTCCGTGGTTTCTCCGATCAACACCAGGCGAATGCCGGAGCAGTACCCTAGCAAACGGGCCACGGACCGCGCGCGATCTGTCCTTCCTCCTCCTTGTCCTATCCTCTCCCCCCACACAGACACACTAACATGCACATATTCCGGGAGACCGGTCGGGAGCTTAGAGCTTGTCCCGGTTGGGGCGGTGCCCCGCTGGTGGGAGAGTCCTGGTTAGGGGGAAACCCCACTAGCCGACGGTAGGTCGACGCCAGATCTCGCCATCCAGCGGGGTAAGATCACCGCCATCTCCCGAGCAAACATGCACTACACTAACGGGACTAATGACCAGAGCAGTTGTCGCGCCCGGAAACACGAAACAATCAATCAATCAACCAACCGAGAGACCAGACGGGGCTTATAGCTTGTCTTGGAGAGGGCGGTGTCCCGCTAATGGGAGATACCTGGTTATGGAAAAACCCCGCTGCCCAACGTGTAAATCGGCGCCAAATCTCTCCTTCCAGCCGCTACCTCCCGAAGAAAATCATGCACTACTCTTATGGGACGAATGAGAGCAGTTGACATGACCAAAATCTACAATGAACGAATCAATCAACCGCCTTCATGTCCTTGCTGACACAAATGCCATACATCTTAGGTGTTGAATTACTATCTGGTAAAAATACCCATTTTGCAAAGCAGAAAAACTGAACTAAATAAATCATAAGCGTTTTACAATTATAATTATTCCTCAATTTGTTTCTCGATATATTACGGTAATATACTGAGAAAACCCATTATGTTCCTTAGAGGCGAACAGATTTCCTCTCTTCGTCCATAAATAAATATTTTCTAATTTCCTATTATATTAATAACTTTATAACTTAAAAGTAATTAATTTAATTACAGTATATGATATTGAAATAATTTAAATTTTGACATAAAGTATAACCTTGTTTTTTTTTGTAAAACAGGTTGCCTTACCTGTTGACAATGTGATAATGAACGTAGTATTCAACGACTTTAAAAGAAGTATTACTGTATTTCAACCGCTACTAACCGAAGCTGGTCTCTGCCGTACATTTAATATGCTACCAAATAAAGTGTTATTTACTCACAATACGTAAGTATCTTTTCCATTTTTAGGAAATATTTCTCTGTTAATATTTTATAAAAGTTACCGAATGATCTTATGCAACGTATGAGTTAGTATAGAAATTAGTAATTTTCGGAATACGAAAATTTTAATTTAATCAATGGCCTTAATTTTCTCGTTCCAAATTTGCATTAAAAATTTGGTTGTGCGCATTCTGCATATTAATGACGCCTAACTAACGCATTTGTATAATTTTTCTTTCTAGTATAAACTACGTGATAAGGGAAAGTTAATAGAACAGGAAAAAAGTGTAATTTTTCGACAGACGAACAGTTTTGTGGGTTCCTGATAACACGAATATAATTTTTTTGTACCTGTACGTAGTATCCAATACATTTTGTTTACGTAGTGCAGTGAGAATCGATGGTTTGGGAGTCATAGATACCGAAAAAGCGTTTTTTCTGACAAAGTCTTTTTTCTCGACCGTCGGCCCGCAAGCCCGGTGTCTCTTCATTTGTAACAACAGTAGCACGTAAACCGTACACAGTATTTTCACCCATTTGGATGTTCCCCAATAGATCTTCATTTTTCTTTCCTCAAATCTGAAATGAATCTTTCAATTTGTGGATACACTTTATATTAAACCACTAGGATATTTTAGAAATTTTTCAGAAACGTCTTTAATTTTTAAAATCTTCGATTTTTACATCCAGTAGAGGAAATTGTGCATATAAAAATGTCGTCCAAGTTTTGATAAAACTTTTAACCTTAAGTTCTTGTTTTAAGCTAACCAACAACTAGATTATTGATGATAAAGATTTATTGTTAATTAAATCTTTTCTTCAAAATTAGATCGTTCGGTAATGACTCAATTTGAGAATTGTCAGACTTGCAGGGCCTGAGAACCTCATGAACGATATAGGCGCTAGTTTCATTCATCGTCAGACAGTCGGAGAAACTCACTAACATGCACACACTTTTGAAAGAAACATCATCAGGGACCAAACGTTATCAGGGACCTCCAAACCGAGTTTTAATGTCAAAATATCAACATCGATATTCTGCGGTAACCGTCTCTCCGGTCACACGATATCTCGGGTAAATAGTAAAAATAGACAAGATGTACAGTGTTTCAAGCTGTTTCAGGGAGAGAGATTTACACACGATGGTAGAAATATTAAAAGTATATAATTTGTTATATAATTTATTTAATTTTATATAACTTTATACAACGAGAAAATTTTATGCAGCATCACTAGCTTTATTTCAATTTTTATTTGCTTAGAGAGTATTTTCTTTTTCTTCTTCTTCTTCTTTCATCCCAATTCTTTACTTTTTCTATCAATGTTTATTATACGTTCATTATAAATTTGCAGCGGCAGAATTGTGGCAGAATTAGGAACTACTGTTGTTTTGAAAGTGAGCGCCATCCGAGAAAACACGAATAGTGCCAATGTCCATTATCATGTGACCAATGCTGACGCCAGCTGAGACAGTTAGGGAAAAAGTTCTTGTTTTGTTTTTGTCACATCCGTAACGCCTGTGGAAATATCAAATCCACCTTGGTAAGCGAGAGTCGTTCTGTCAGTAAAATATTATAAATAATGTAGTGAACTATTGCCACAAGGAAAAGAAAAAGGAGTTATTAATAACATTAGAAAAACCTACGGACAGAGCTGAAGTACAATACACTTTGTCATCGACAATACACGCTATTCCCAAAAGTCACCGAAAATATTTGTATTTCTCCTTTGAACATATCTATTACATAATAGTAATAAAGTTCTTGCCCACTTCTGCTCTGCTGTACCCTGCAATGAGCGGGCATGTATCCCGTTCACCGCCATCTATATCATATTTAATCGATCAGTATCTACAGTAGACGCGTGATTCTCATTCATTCGGCGGTGACCTCAAGTAAACGGATCGCATCACTCTTCTGCAAATGTAAAGTGAACGAGTAATACTTCTCCTTCATTTGTTCAATTTCTAGGGTTGCCAGAAATGTCTTCAGAAAATACTGAACCGGGCTAGGGGGTGTGAAGGAATGCATAGTAAGATGACACATATTTTTGAACAATGACATTTTCACATATTAATATAACAATCATCTGCTTTAATATTATATGATCTTTTAATAATGATACAGTAGTCAATAATTTAAAATTAAACATATTAACATCACAATTGCCCACTTTACTAGAATTATCATTGGATAACATTCTTTGGTTTGTCTTTTATTTAACTCAATCAATTAACTATTTACCACAATTATTTTTGCTTGATTGAGAAGAATGTACAACGTTATAAATCTTCTTGAATTCTTTAACTTCCGTACACTAATACGGAATGTTAAAAAATGTACAACCGACTCAACTACCATTATGTTGCGTTCATCGATCCAAAGATTTTTCATAAACTGAAAATTCTTTCGTTGCTAGCATGGAATCCGGAACTGGTACACAATATTGAAACGATTTCAGTAGATTTGGGGCCAAAATTAAGACAACTGTGCGGACCTGCTCTACAGTCAGGATTCCCAACAAGGCAAAGTCAGCTCCAATAGAGTTTAAAAAAAGATATTTTTGCGTGTTCACTATTCTCATTTCCTAATTAGTTCACCAATAATTTAAATAGTGAATAATTCACTAAAATAATGAATATCTGAATGAATGATTTCCTATAAATGTCCTATTTTTAGATGGGGGCTTCTCTACTCTTTGTTCTTCTCTTCATTCTTGTCCATCTCCTCTTGCTTCCTTTTCTCCTCTTTTCTTTTCCCTCCTTTCTGTTTTCATTTTCTCTCCTTCCTTCTTACTCTTCTCTCCTATTCATTTTTTCCTCTTCCCCTTCTTAACGTCTCAGCTTATTTTGCGATGCATGACAACACCAGAGACGCTGCAAGATGAAAGCGCAGTCGCAAAACGCTAAGAAAGCAATTGACAGACGACAGGGAATCGTGACGCTGAGCTAATATTAATATATGATATTGCCACTTCTATTGAAATAAATTAATAAATCTTATTTCTTAGGTTTCATTCGTCTAGGAACTACCTAGAATATGGAAACGTGGACATACAATGGATTATGGGTAAAGGATACTCATCATCAGCGAGAAGGGATGCATACCCTTATCGAACCCTAGAATCGGGCAGGATAGGAGGATTGTATCTTATACTTCAGGATTATTCTCGGAACAAGGAATATTCATGCAGCGGTTTCTTCGAGGGATTTCAGGTACGTTAAAGATTTCACAATAATTGAGGCGTTTAGAACCGGAGTTGGTCATCCCTCATTTTATATAGCCATGTCCCACTTTCCTCCCGAAAGACAGAAGAGCTCAATGGTTGTTTTAATGGTAGCAATTAGAAGCTAGCACCAAGTAAGCTCGGGCAATATGAAAGACTAGCCCATCAACTGGTCACACTTACAGCAGTTGTATCACATTCATATCTAAGTTTGTCCTCACTGCTGGGGCAGCTGCTTCAAACCGCCTTTCATCTTTTGGAATGAATTAAGTATAATTTAAATATTTATGAAAATGTTTCCTTGTTCAATGCGTTTTCGGTTATCATTTTTATAAGATTACGAACTTTTCATTTTTAAAACTTTAATATTTAAAATGTTTATTTAAAAGCCGTCTGTGTAGGTAATGTTTATATAAAAAATAAATAATAAAAGTAGCAAGAAATAACAACTTCATCACGGATTGAAAAAAATGTTTTTAATTATAGCACATTTTGACACACCAATATCTTCTCTCTTTACATTGTTCGAACTTTTTTGGGGAATTTCGTGATTAACTCTCGATGTCTTCAACATTAGGAAGTTTACGTCTTGAAGCAGCCCGCCTCGAAAATCTCCCAACCCAAGCAGCAGTAAAGCGGAATATTATGGGGATCAGTAATAGAGGAACAGTGAATTTTTAATAAACTCTCTCGAATTTCGAAAATTGCAAACGTTTTTCTGAAGCTGAATGACAGCTTGATTTTTGAAGTTAGATATTCGTTTATTGATGAAATCGTTTGCTCAAAATTAGACCACTTAATTGTTTTTTCGAATAATTTTGAGTTAAATCGTGAGATTTTGTTAAATTCCACTGTTACTGGTGTATTAATAAACAGTCAAATCCACACGATACAATGGTAGGCGAACAACCTCAGGTATCTCTCTGAATGACATACAACCCCGCCAGAGACAAGATCTTATTTGTCGACTGGTCAACCGACATGTGTGGTAGTGTAGTGCATGAAATAGTGTGTGTTTGTATGTGTATGTGTGTGTGTGTGTATGTGTGAGGGGAAGTGAATGAAAGAACGAGCGCAGTCCGTGACCCGATTGATAAGATAGTTCTCCAACATGTCCCTGGCATTGAGCGGAAAAACAAGGACAAATACCGATCGAAGCAGCTGGCGTCTAGAATTCTGACCTCGACGCGAGTGAATTCGAAGTAGCAATCTAGTGTCAAAATCTTGGTCATCGTCGGGACACGAAACCTAGGACCTCCCAAATCAGAGACACTTCAGTGGCAAACTAGGGGGGGGGAGTTCAGAGCATCAACTGTCACTGCAGGCCTTTGGCTCGTCACTTCAGTGCCTAGGTTCGAGTTCCGACAGTGCACCGTCGGGACAAGATAATGTCGAAAATACTGCCACCGCAGTGGAAGTGTTTTCGACATTATCTTGTCTGTCAGATCGAGTTCAGTTGCTGTCTGGAGAAAACTTCTAGAAGCCAGCTGCTGTGATCGGGAGTTTTTCATGGTTTCCCTGATGTCACTGCAGCGCCTCTGACCGGGAGGTCCTAGGTTCCAGCCCTGAGGCGGCAAGATTTTCAGCAGGTCGAATTGAGTCGTTGTCTGGAGGAGAATTCTAGCGGCCGGCTGCTTGATCGGTAGTTTTCCGTGGTTTCTCCGATCATCACCCGATGAATGCGGGAGCACAACCCTACCAAACGGGCCACAAACCATGCACGATCTTTCCGACCTCTTCCTTGTCCTATCCTCACACCTTGCACACACAGTTACACTAACGTGCACTACACTATTACACATGCAGGGAGACCGGTCGGGAGCTTAGAGCTTGACCAGGCTGGCACGGAGCCCTGCTCGTGGAAAATACCTGATTGGGGAAAACCCACTAACTGACGGTTGGTCGGCGTCGGATCTCGCCATCCAGCGGGGAAGATCACCCCACCTCCAGATGAAAAAACATGCACTGCACTTACGGGACTTCTGACAGCAGTCCACGCGCTCGGAATCACTAATACAATCAATTCGATGTCAACGGCCGTTGCTCTGCGCTATTCCAGCCATAACATCCCACAGGGGTGGCCAAAATGTGGCGGTTGCAGGTGACGCTGCACAATCCGTGGGAGTTTCCCGCGCATGAGCAAGAACTCCTTCTTCGTGACGCTGGGCAGCCTCGTGGAGGCGGCGGTGTCGCCCACCATCATGCTGACGAGCGACGAGGTGCGACGGAGGTACACGCCCGCACAGCGCCAGTGCTACTTCCCCGACGAGCGCCGCCTGCGCTTCTTCAAGCACTACACGCGCAACAACTGCGAGTTCGAGTGCCTGGCCAACGTCACCTTCCACATGTGCCAGTGCGTCGCCTTCCACATGCCGCGTAAGTCGCACACGCGAGCGAAGCGCATGTGCGCGGTTGGATTTCCAACTCTTTACATATAATATAAATATATATATATATATATACATATATATATACACACATATATATAATATATATATATATATATATATATATATATATATATATATATATACAGAATATTTGTCGTAAATGGGCGAAATGGTTAGAGCAAATAATAGGCAATATGCCGCCTTAGTAACGACGTCGTGGTTGTTGTCAGGATAAAGAAACTTTCATCTGACCTTGGAGGTGACGGCGTGAGTATGAGGAAATATAAGAGATTTGTGGATTGGTTGAAGAAGCGTCGACTGATTATTAAAACGGAAGTTTGGGCATTTTTGTCGAAATAAAAGAAAGGCGAGGCATTGTGGGTTTTAAAAGCGAGGATAAAATTGATTCGGTCGCATGTCGTGACGGTGAGCAGTTCGCTCACGAATAGATTAATTTGTGCATGTTAGGACTTAACAAATTTCGGGGGTCTACAGTACGTGTTCAAACTTTGAAATATTTTCGTGTGGTAGAGCAAGAATCGTACTTGAGGGAATATTCGGACTCTGAAATTTTCGTGGCAGAACCAGAAGTGAACTTGTGATACTTCTAAGATTTGGGGAACGTGTCGAATTCCGAATATTTTGTGTACATCAAAATACGACTATAAAGTATGACGGAACTATGCTATAAACGGAAGATAGAACTGAGAGATTTGTTTTGCTGTGTAATTATAAAAGCACTGGATATTTATACGGTGAGAACGGGCATCAGACATAATATAGTGGAGCTGGAACAAATATTTGAGTGGTGCGAAGCGGTGAATCGGCGGTATTCGTTTTCAAAGAAGAGAAGAAGATTCGTGGTAATTGGACTTCGGGATTTCGGAGCTTCAAATAAAAGAAGGGAAGGCGTCTCTTCGAGGTATCCCAATCAAGAGCACGCGAAGACCAGAATCGCCGTATAAGGTTCGAACCATGTCATGACTAAGAAAGCTTCGCAATGTAAATTTTTTTCATTTTAATTTGCTGCATTTGATAGGAAATAAACATTAAGGTTCTCTTGAAAGAAAGATAAAATGATTTTCATTGGCCAATTCAAGCTAATAAGTACCTAGATCAAATAATCACTGTTTTCAGATTCCTCGCCATTCTGTATAGATGGCAGTCGGGTAATCGGCTATTAATAGATAATAGCGGTTATTTCTGACGTGACCCATCGACCCAGCTAGCGGGATAATATTCAGTTTTTTATCAGAGTAATAATAGTTAAAATATTATCGTAACCTTTTTCCTGGCGCCCATGTTATTAGAAATTTGGAAACGGGTTACGAGAATCGCCCAATAATTGTAGCAGTTGTTTTTAAAAAAGGTTTTTTATTTAGGGAATCCTAGAAAAAACTATGTGAAATCTCCATCATCTTTGTACGCAAGTGGTAGCTCGCTCACTCGAATTAACATGCAAGAATAACAAAACAATCTTTTGAAACCTAATACCTCTGTGCACTAGCAATATAACAAAAAAATATTCAGATCTAAACATATACCACAATACTAACACACTTGATCAAGGAAAAATAGTATAATGTTACTGTTCAAGGATAATCAAATAACATTCTTAGATTATACAAGATTTTTCAAGAACAAAAAAATCGAACTTTGTATTTCACTTAACTATATATATATATATATATATATATATATATATATATATATATGAGAGAGAGAGAGAGATAATGGACGACTTTTCATGGAATTAATGAACATATTTAGTTAACTGAATGAAAAATGTGTTGATAATATTTGTAGTCAAAATAATATCCCCTGTACACAGTGTCCAGCATAATATAGTTTAGTTTTTACTAACACATTATTGTGTCTGAGGAAGTTATATAAAAATGTATTATGTGTTACTGTTAACTGAAGTATTTATCTAATTGTATTTTTGGTTTCAGGAGAACTGGATACATTAATATGCACCGATCCCAAAGATGATTGTGTATATAGAGCAGAATGTAAGTTTTTGGTTACGTTCTCTTTTTTGCTTGTAGTAGAATGTGGTAGTAGTTGATAGATCATCTCTGAATATGCAGCGAATATGTGGCCAAGTAACATTTCCCTACTTTTCAAGGCACATCTTTTAACTCATCGCAATACTGATGACCAAAATTACATCGACTTTCAATAGTGATAAGCTACTAATTTTGGGGAACATTGTACAAACATTGCTTTTTGACGTAATAACACTGGCGACCACACGCATCAATTCAGAATTTACGCAAGATAACACATGATAACACAACTACACGATTACGTACAATTCATACTGATAAAAATTGCCAAAAAGTTCCGTGAAAGTAAGAATGGGAGCTCCCAGATTAACATAGGCCCAAGGGTCTCTAAAGCTGTTAAATCGCCTCTGTACTACATAACGGTCTCTTTAATCTGACGGAGTTGCAGAAAAGGTCAACGTTCATTGAGATTTCTTTTGCGTTAACTTGGTTTCACGCGGCCCGCTCAAGGGCAGAAGTGCTGGTTAGCGGAGAACGCTTGCAAGGGTAAGGTTAAGGCCAGAATTTTCGTTAACTTCATCGGTTTCGGGAAGTAGATATTCAACTGCTTTAGAAGAAATATTATTAGAATTATAAAAATACCTTTAGTTGATTCTGTGATTTCTACTTCTGTATGAAGAAGTAGGGCATTAGTTAATTGTGAGTATTACATAGATTTTCACATAAAAAACAAATAGGAACATCAGAAGTTACTTATATCCAATGAAGACATTGTCTATAAACACTTGAAATTATTCAGGTAATTTATGTTCATCATCCGGTAAAATGTAGGGTGACAAAAACTGAGGGTGGGGCTTAAATTGGGGTTATTAAATCCCGCACGACGGAAAGCTGATACTACAGTTCTAACACAGAATGTTAATATTTTTTCTTGAATGATTTTGGGATACTTGGGAAACATTACATAGAATAATTCTTTGGTTTCTAGAAATTAATGGTCTTATTGGGAAAAAATGATTAGACCAACGATGCTCTTGTGATTGAACACTAGATCATGTACAATTTTCTAGCTATGTAGGTATATCTGTCGTTCGATATTTTCGAAGCAAACTTAAACGAGAGGGATGAACTTCAGTAGATAATTTTTAATGAATTTACAATTGGCGCACTATTTGCGAGTCTATGATAATAACTTTTCTTTCTTGCGAAAAAAGACTGCATAGTAATTTTAGCGTAATTAATAGTAGTCTTACTCTTCCAGTCTCTGTAGTTTGATGGACTTGAGAGGGCTCCATGATGGTCACAAAAAATAACTTTTCAGTTCGTTGAACACACTATCACTCCACCTTACAATAACTCCTTCAACCACGTTTTACACAAGACTGACAACGCCTAAGTCAGTGAACGCAGGCACAACGTTTTTGTTTTGTTTTTTCTGCAGCGGACGGAGCGTCTGGCCACCACGGTGGGAAGAGCGCGACTGCCATCGATTTATTACAAAATCTCGATTTTACATTTACACAAACTTTTAAAAGCCGTGCCCTGAAAAGTAACGATATTTACGTAACTACGCATTCATTGCACGTACAGGCAGATATTTTATATTTGTCAATTAACTTTTCAATGCATGTCCAAAAAAGATTTTTTTTAATGCACGTCCAAATAATGTGGGGCAAGTGAGGGTGATGAAATCGTCTCTAATAAATGATTGTTCATTTATGGTGTGGAAGCTGGAAGTGCAAATTATGACAATGTGTCATATATTCAGCAAAGGGTGCACAATTTGAATCGCAAAAGATCTGCAGAGACAGCACCTATAAGCAGGAAACTGAACGGGTATATGAACAAAACTGACTGCAAGCTGCAATAAGTTCTAATTCTGAGTCAGATACAAAATGGTTTCTTCCATTCTTGCAGACGTAATGCAGCCATGGTGGTCGTACATTTTATAAGTTGGTATCCCAATCACAGGCGTTGAGTAAGGATATTAGCCTCGAATGATTGTCAAATTTGCAAATTTCATTTTATAACTGCTAGTCTTCCTATTCAACAAAAACGTCCAGGGGTCATTAAAAAAGATCTTTTTTTAAATTAACTCTAAATACCAACAAAAAATACGTTTAAATTAAAAGATCAAAATATAAAAGAAATATCGATCTTTATAAATACGTATTTTACAGAAAAAATAGACAGTAAATATTTCAATATTTTCGAAAACATACCAGTGGAGTATTTGTGCTGCGTTAAGGTGTGTTACTTTTAATTTCTTAATTTAATTTCTAGCATATAAATGTTTACTCCTCCTGCTACTAGCTCATCGTGTTCGTGGTTGGTTGAAAATTTGTATTTTTCGTGTGTTGACGAATCTGCCTACAACGGGTCTGAATTATTAGTAAATTAACGGATGTGACGAAAAATATAAAGGAAAGTAGTGAGAGCACAGCTACTTCATTTGGTCGTAAAAATAGTGATTCACCAAAGAGCATTTAATTCTCATTAAACATTTTCTTAGCGGTTGACTGGAAAATTATTGCACTGTGTCTTACATACAAGTTAAAACACATAAACAGTAAGAAAAATAAAAACCCATTTAACATAAAACCATTCTTCCACTCCGTTCAAACCTAATATTTCCATACATACAAGTTTAGCGTTTATCTATAAATTGTGAACTGCCATCTTTGAAATATACACCTAAATGTCTTACGGGCGAGTGTGACTTAATAGTTAGCTAAGCAAAGAGAGCAAGTTTTATAAGTTTGAAGATTAATTAGGCATTTCTGTAGTTTTATTATCAGTCATTTACCGTCAAATTTTGACCGGTTTTCATTAACTGACATTTTATTTCAGACCATATTTTGTCCTAAGCAAACTCGTCTAAATATTTTTGTCTCAGTACGAAAGAGCCACCCAATACACCACATGTTTTAAGTATCGAAGATCCTGAATTTTACAATGGCCTATATTTCTTAGAAATGACGAATATATGAAGACAAGACAAAAACATGGCATCAACAAAGAAATGTGATTACAAATGAAACTATTTTGGATGGTTCGTACGGGGAGCACGCTAATACATCCTAGAGTATTTTGTTTGTAATCTCCCTACCAGGAAATCATGCTGTAACGAAACTCATTCTTTGTAAACCACTAGCAGCATTATTTTTAAAACAATTACTGTGGGATTAATAACTAATTATTTCCTTTATTAAAAAGGTAACATCTATTGTTTGCCACCTGCACCTTTTTCAGACTATGCGAAGCAATTATAAATAATATAATTTGTTCACTGTTGTATTACACAGATATGTTTCAGTTGCTGAGGTCGGGAATGAAAGACGACCTAAATATTTTCAACGTCACTGAAGATAAAATGGAAGCATTAGGCTTCAAATGCAACTGTCTGCAGACGTGTCTATCTGTGAAATATCGCGCAGAGCGCTCTAGTACTCCTATAAAATTTAAGAAAATTTCATCAAACTAATGAAGAATTTATCTGCAGAGTAAGTTTATTCCCATAAAGCGATTAACTAATTTACAGTATTATTCCAATCGAAAAAAATATTTAACTCTTGACCCTCAAAACAAAAGAAGATTTACTCTCTAGAGATCATCCCTCCTTAAAGCAAATTTTACGTGCGTTCCTTTTCCTTTCTGAACAACTTGACATCAATGAGTAAATCCACTAAATTGAATTTAAAGGTTTCGAAAATGGCACATAATTTTCTAGCAAATGAATTTGATTCATTTCAAGAGTTCATTAGAAGGTTAAGTAATGGAAGATCAAATTTGTTATTAAAAGTTTGTAAAGATTTTTTAATCCTGTTATATCTATTTCTTCCACAAAATTTCTATATTAAACATATACATTAAAAATACAACCTATTTTGTTGTAGATTTTAAAAATGGTAACAAAAAAATTGAGAAATGTTAATAAGATCATTCTTTCCGGTTGACCGTCAATATGTTATATTTAAACTTTTTGTTAAAAATATTTGTAAGTCTATAATTGCCGTTCAAGAAAAATAAAAAGGTGTCGAATGTATGCAACAATGCATATAATAGACGGATGTCCTAAATTCATACCTCAAAGACAAAAATACTTTTGAGGAGAAAATTGGAACAATCCTTGACTCTCGCACATTTATAAAAATATGGAAGAATTTTGTAAAAAAAAATTACTTTCTCGATGAAATATAAATGGAACTAGTACTAGTTCCATTTTAAAATGTATTTCTAATCACAAGGAAAAGTCAAACACAGAAAAAATCAATCACAGAAATGTCAAATACAATCAAGAAGTGGAAAAAAATGGAATCAAATCATTAAAATATGTATATGGCACTACTGGTGCTAAAATAGTATATACTTTCCCGCATTTCGTAAATGTTATGTAATATTATTTATACCGCAAATCGCTTCGCGCATTTTTGTATTCTTCTTTATTTTGGTTGATACTAAATTCAGCAAAAAACAACAACAAAAAATAAACAAAATTCCCTCTGTCCATTATAATAAAGTTCCTGTATTCTTCTGGTTCCGTATCGCGTAGAACGTTGTATGTCTGTTCATGAGTGAGGCGGTTTTTCTTTTCATATCACTCTTTGGATCAACGTCGTTTACTCATAATTTGCTTCATTTTCCAGTTGAGGAAAACAAATTTCAAGGTAAGTAAGGGCAGATCTGTATTCGACATGCCTAGACATTTCACGAAAATACTCTTTCCCAGTCGTGAAATCAATTGAGAATGAGTTTTAAACAAAAGATTGAAGGGTTGATCGGAGCGTGCGTCAGTCGATTGTCTGAGCTGTTTGATCAAGCAGCTTGATTATCTAGGGCCTACTTTACTCCTCTTCTGCCTTCCTCCAGAAGCGCCCGTTGTCCGTAACCGTGCACGGCAGATTTAAACTGAAACCACCTGATTTAAACCATCACTCTCTGAACAGAAGGGTAAGGGAGGAATGCTATATATTTGTACATATTTATGTGTAGAATTTATACGTCTTTATGACAAAATAGAGATTTATTTTTTAAATCGTGTTGTTCATTTAGAAATCTGGTTTCGGATCACTGGTCTCAAAAGCGACCGGGAAACTAAAAAAAAAAATTGTCAATACAAAATTACTACACTCGATGAGCCATAAAGTATGGCTTAAAACTCCTTTTAATTGTCCTATGAACTGTCATAAAAACGAGTTCTTTCTTTCTTCTCTCTCTCTCACCACCTTTCCATTTTAGATTGATTGATTGTTAGTGATTCCGGACGCGTTAACTACTATGGTCATTATGCCCGTAAGTGTAGGTGTGTTTTTTTCTCGGGAGGTGGCAGTGTTCTTCCCCCGGTGGATGGCGAGAACCGGCGCCGACCTACCGTCGGCTAACGGGGTTTCCCCAGCCAGGTTTCTCCCACCAGCCGAGCACCACCCCAGTCGGGACAATCTCTAAGCTCTCGACCGTTCTCCCGGCATGTGTGGTACTGTAGTGCATGTTAGTGTGTGTTTAAGGGGAGAGGATAGAACATGGAAGAGGAAGGAAAGATCGCGGGCGGTCCGTGGCCCGTTTGTTAGGGTACTGCTCCGGCATTCGCCTGGTGTCGATGGGAGAACTTTTCCTTTTTGGAATTAAGGTCCATAAATAATGTGAGATTTGAACATTATAAACAGAGATTGTGTATCACCTTTGTTTCTGCGTAATGTTTTTTTGTTTTTTAATAGCAAGAGAAAGAAACTTGAAGAGTATGATCTTTCATTCCTGTACATATTCTTCAAGGAGAGCCAGTTTCTCCCAATTCGTCGAATGGAGCTTTATGGAATTGGAACCTTCATTGGTAAGCATTGTCACTATTACGGATGGAGACTTGTGTAATTTTTTTAATATTACGTTCGATTTTTGTATATTTTTTTTAAAAATGCTGCCTTTAAAATTAAATATTTAAATAATGTTATGTGCAATTTTCTAATTATAATCAGTTTTGATGAATTTTCTTTGCATTTTGTAAAAATCACATAAAAATATATTTTCATAAGGGCTCGTGTACTTCAATATTTTTAAAAAACCTATTTTTCAATTTTATATAAAAAATCTGCAATGTTTTGGTCTTTTCTATGTGCAACAATTCGAGAATTTCTCAAAAATCAATTTTAAAATTTCTGTCCAGTGGCCACGCTCCGTTTAAATGTAAAAATTTTGTTCCATTATATCGTCCCACCGAAGGTATTTCTATGGAATAAATTTTGTGAAGCAGTTGGTAACTCTGTGTCTGGCGTTAGCAACACGTTGCGATGCTATCTTGTTTGTTCTTTAGTTACATTTTAGTATCCAAATGTTGACTGATCAGGGTTTTTGCATGGTACTGCCACACTCCATAAGTCAAATTCCCGTAAATTACATTACATACAAAAATCATGTAAGGTCGTATATTGTGATTAGGTTTAGGGCACTATTTACAACAATGTAGCTTACAATAAATTCTTACATTTCAAACAGTCAGAAATATTATATTTGAAATTTTTTTAAATGCTCAATATTTAAGCCCATATTTTAAAAATTATTTCATAAAAGGACTCTAAATTATTTCAAAGAAGTCTAATATTTCGATAATTATGTGGTATAAAAGCCCGGCAAATCTCATTTATCTATTTGTTTTAGTTTAAGAGAACTTGAACTAAATAAGTTAAAGTGCAAAATAAAAACACAATGTCACAATAAGCTAAAATATTAATAACACAATATTCAGTCAAATATTAAAGTGAAGTTTGGTATTAAATTATTCAGCAGCACGCATTTTTACAAAGGCATAATTTTAATTTACATCGGTATTAAAATTTTCTAGAAATTGGAAATGCTTGATTTCGATCATTATTTCTATTGCATTCACATACATGTGCCATCAACGTTTTCTGGATGTGCCATCAATGTTTTCTGGATTTTTCCTGTAAGTCTGTTTAATAATATGGTGTAACAACCGTTTTACAGAAGCTTTCCAAGCACACTTCGCCAACAGGTAGATAACGCGACATTCCTGAAGATGGTAAACGCTTGTAAGTAATAGGCAAGCAGTCTCCCCCCCCCCGGGGAGTGAATAGGACAAGGAAAAGGAAGGACAGATCGCGCGCGGTCCGTGGCCCGTTTGTTAGGGTACTGCTCCGCCATTCGCCAGATGTTGATCGGAGAAACAAAGGAAAACTACCGATCAGAGCAGCCGGCCGCTAGAAATCTCCTCCAGACAGCGACTGAATTCGACCTAGCTGACAGTGCAGTAGCGCTAAGCCGTAACGTGTGTCATGCAATTAGGCAACTGTACGCCGCAATCTCTGCACTCCCAGCAGCGAGATGCGTCACCCGGACGCACGAAACTTCAGTGTATTTCCGTTATAATTGACTAATTAATGATCCAGGGTGCGTCAACTGCTAAGGTCATTAGTGCCGTAAGTTTGCAATATCAGGGAGCAGTAATTGTGTTGCGGCCAACTGCAAAGCCCTTCTGGGGCTGTGCTGGGATGAGCTCCCTAGGCTTCCAGGAACTGCTATACTGGCTGAACTTTCAGGAGTGGGATAGTGACAAAAATATGAGTGCGTTCTGATTGTGTTGCAGCCAACTGCGGAGGGCTGCTGGGGCTATGCCTGGGCATGAGCTTCATAGGCTTTGGCTGAACTTTCAGGAGTGGATAGTGACAAAATATAAGTGGTTCTGATTGTGTTGCAGCCAACTGCGGAGGGCTGCTGGGGCTGTGCCTGGGCATGAGCTTCATAGGCTTTGGCTGAACTTTCAGGAGTGGGATAGTGACAAAAATATGAGTGCGTTCTGATTGTGTTGCAGCCAACTGCGGAGGGCTGCTGGGGCTGTGCCTGGGCATGAGCTTCATAGGCTTTGGCTGAACTTTCAGGAGTGGGATAGTGACAAAAATATAAGTGCGTTCTGATTGTGTTGCAGCCAACTGCGGAGGGCTGCTGGGGCTGTGCCTGGGCATGAGCTTCATAGGCTTTGGCTGAACTTTCAGGAGTGGGATAGTGACAAAAATATAAGTGCGTTCTGATTGTGTTGCAGCCAACTGCGGAGGGCTGCTGGGGCTGTGCCTGGGCATGAGCTTCATAGGCTTTGGCTGAACTTTCAGGAGTGGGATAGTGACAAAAATATAAGTGCGTTCTGATTGTGTTGCAGCCAACTGCGGAGGGCTGCTGGGCTGTGCCTGGGCATGAGCTTCATAGGCTTTGGCTGAACTTTCAGGAGTGGGATAGTGACAAAATATAAGTGTTCTGATTGTGTTGCAGCCAACTGCGGAGGGCTGCTGGGGCTGTGCCTGAGCATGAGCTTCATAGGCTTTGGCTGAACTTTCAGGAGTGGATAGTGGCAAAATATAAGTGCGTTCTGATTGTGTTGCAGCCAACTGCGGAGGGCTGCTGGGGCTGTGCCTGGGCATGAGCTTCATAGGCTTTGGCTGAACTTTCAGGAGTGGATAGTGACAAAAATATGAGTGCGTTCTGATTGTGTTGCAGCCAACTGCGGAGGGCTGCTGGGGCTGTGCCTGGGCATGAGCTTCATAGGCTTTGGCTGAACTTTCAGGAGTGGGATAGTGACAAAAATATAAGTGCGTTCTGATTGTGTTGCAGCCAACTGCGGAGGGCTGCTGGGGCTGTGCCTGGGCATGAGCTTCATGGCTTTGGCTGAACTTTCAGGAGTGGGATAGTGACAAAAATATAAGTGCGTTCTGATTGTGTTGCAGCCAACTGCGGAGGGCTGCTGGGGCTATGCCTGGACATGAGCTTCATAGGCTTTGGCTGAACTTTCAGGAGTGGATAGTGACAAAAATATAAGTGGTTCTGATTGTGTTGCAGCCAACTGCGGAGGGCTGCTGGGGCTGTGCCTGGGCATGAGCTTCATAGGCTTTGGCTGAACTTTCAGGAGTGGGATAGTGACAAAATATAAGTGTTCTGATTGTGTTGCAGCCAACTGCGGAGGGCTGCTGGGGCTGTGCCTGGGCATGAGCTTCATAGGCTTTGGCTGAACTTTCAGGAGTGGGATAGTGACAAAATATAAGTGCGTTCTGATTGTGTTGCAGCCAACTGCGGAGGGCTGCTGGGGCTGTGCCTGGGCATGAGCTTCATAGGCTTTTGCTGAACTTTAAAATATAAGTGCGTTCTGATTGTGTTGCAGCCAACTGCGGAGGGCTGCTGGGGCTGTGCCTGGGCATGAGCTTCATAGGCTTTGGCTGAACTTTCAGGAGTGGGATAGTGACAAAAATATAAGTGCGTTCTGATTGTGTTGCAGCCAACTGCGGAGGGCTGCTGGGGCTGTGCCTGGGCATGAGCTTCATAGGCTTTGGCTGAACTTTCAGGAGTGGGATAGTGACAAAAATATAAGTGCGTTCTGATTGTGTTGCAGCCAACTGCGGAGGGCTGCTGGGGCTGTGCCTGGGCATGAGCTTCATAGGCTTTGGCTGAACTTTCAGGAGTGGGATAGTGACAAAAATATAAGTGCGTTCTGATTGTGTTGCAGCCAACTGCGGAGGGCTGCTGGGGCTGTGCCTGGGCATGAGCTTCATAGGCTTTGGCTGAACTTTCAGGAGTGGGATAGTGACAAAAATATAAGTGCGTTCTGATTTGTTGCAGCCAACTGCGGAGGGCTGCTGGGGCTTTGCCTGGGCATGAGCTTCATAGGCTTTGGCTGAACTTTCAGGAGTGGGATAGTGACAAAAATATAAGTGCGTTCTGATTGTGTTGCAGCCAACTGCGGAGGGCTGCTGGGGCTTGCCTGGACATGAGCTTCATAGGCTTTGGCTGAACTTTCAGGAGTGGGATAGTGACAAAAATATAAGTGCGTGGCTGAACTTTCAGGAGTGGGATAGTGACAAAAATATAAGTGCGTTCTGATTGTGTTGCAGCCAACTGCGGAGGGCTGCTGGGGCTGTGCCTGGGCATGAGCTTCATAGGCTTTGGCTGAACTTTCAGGAGTGGGATAGTGGCAAAAATATAAGTGCGTCTGATTGTGTTGCAGCCAACTGCGGAGGGCTGCTGGGGCTATGCCTGGGCATGAGCTTCCTGAGCATCTGGAACTGCTCTACTGGCTATGGTGCGCCCCTTCCGAGGCGCTAAGAAGGTCGCCCCACAGCCCATTGAGATAATGACGTTGACACTCCCAGAACTCTACAAAAAGAACGAACGGCAGTAGCACCCAATTTCTGTAAAATCAGCAAATATTTAATTTATTCGATGATTTCCTTACAATTTGTAAACGTTTGAATATATTTTTTCTCCATACCTCCTGTTAATCCTACTGGGACTAAATACAATGTGATACAGTTTATATGCAAGAAACGCATCACATTGTTCCTCGTATTAGCAAATTGTTTAACCGTTTTGGACTCAGACGCAGATATTTCCGAAAAAAAACACACGACACGTGTGTGAGGAGATTCGCGCACTTGGCAGATAACTTACTTTATTTTCTAGAGGTTTTATCCAGCCAACAGCCGGTTACTCTTTACGTCCCGATGGGACGCATATTCGACCATACACTACATCAATACACTTGCGGGCTCCTCTGATCTGGGGTCAGCAGAACGCGAGGCCCTCCACGACAACACACACAAAGTCAAGGGACAAACAACTATGCCCAAGGCGGGACTCGAACCCGCGACCCTTCGGACCGAAGCGCTGAGTCAGCACTTGCTCTTAGCCACCTCGGCCATCCAGATCGGCACTTAATTTTTTATTTTCAAACTTCGTTACATCACTTTTGTCACTCAAAATTTGTGCGCA
Organism: Teleogryllus oceanicus; assembly: GCA_964035755.1. NCBI lineage: Eukaryota > Metazoa > Arthropoda > Insecta > Orthoptera > Gryllidae > Teleogryllus > Teleogryllus oceanicus. The sequence goes on from CAXIVR010000014.1 coordinate 10,448,817, forward strand.
TTTCAAAGCGTCAAAACATTGTCGGTGACTTGGGAAGTTCATTTGCAAAATTTTCTAACAGCGAGTTCCCTTCAACTCTTGACAACCAGTTGGTGAGATCGGATGGTATCGAAGGGTTGCTTGCAATATAGGGTTGATGTAAAATGCATTCAAATTTCATTAACTAACAAAACATTTTCTTTACCTTTAGACGAAATATTTAAAAGTTTTTAGTCATTAAGTATTTTCTTCTTCGAAAATGCTTAGAGATAAATATAAACAGCAGAATCTTCCTGACGTTACGGAAGGAGAAAAATTAAGAATACACTGTGCAGAATCGAAGCGCTTTTCAGTAAAATTACATGAAAATCTATTCATGTAATTGAGAAGGCAGTGATATCTTTTTTTACCCAAAAATGACTAGGTGCACCATGCGAATCAACGTAGGTACGCGTCTGGATAGCACCTTAGTGTATGTAAAAGTTTCAGGATCAAATGTTGTAATAGGGCATGTATTGAGACTCTTCAAAAATGACATTAAATTATGACATTTTAGTGCTTGTAAAAGTTCGGAGTTTTAACGGGCTTATGTTGAGACGGCCTAAATTGGCGGATGATAAAAAATGTACACACCATTATCTCTGTAACCCATGATCCTATCTTGTTTGAAATAGTAATAAAGTGATGTTTAAGAAATATCCCTACAAACGTTTTGATATCTTCTACCATTCTTCAGCAGTTCGAAGAGCAGTTTTTTTATACATGAAGAGCAAAGTTGTTCTGAAAATACAATCTAGAGGTGACACAAAACCACACACTTTCGCGCATTATCTGTAACGGCAATGTAATATTCTCTATACTGCAATTTGAGCCGCACTAACATATCAACCATCATTTGGAAACAAATTCATAGGAAGTGCTGGCGGTGCAGATCTACAAATATTTATAGTCAGGGATAGTAATGATTTCTTACTTGTATAAAAAGAACAAATATGAATATCTATTGTTAAAATATTTTCACAACATACTATGTTGCGGCACAGTATTACCAAATTCAAAATTTATTGCTTATTTATCCTTGAAAATAGATTTTACTACATGGGAGTTTTTTTTCTCCCTTTCAAAATTCAAAATTTAAGTAGTATATGACTTAGTGTAGGGATCACAGAATTTTGAAATTGTGCACACAATTCACTTTTCCCCATAGCACGTCATACGCAGTTTTTAACTGTTTTTTGACGTAAAATAAATAAATAAATAAAAGGTAATTACGACAGGAATAAAAAAAATATTTCGTCAAAATTGCAGGAAAAATTTCCTCGTCTCGTACCAAGACGTATTTGCGTCGTGGAAGCGAGGGGGCGTCATGTTGAACAAAGTACCTGTGAATCTGCGTCGCTCCAACTCCTCTCCCTGATCCAGCTGGACGACCTCGGGTTGCTAATCTTTTTGTGTGCTCGCAGTGGAGACCTCAAGTTTACACCCTCCCAACAACCCACCGCAAACAGCCACCCCTAACTTCCAGCCCACCTACTTTTCTTGGGTGATCACTAGCGTAGGAAGTGCTTAGTAAGAAAATATTTCCTACAACATAAGCAATACTCCCGATTTCAACGTATATAAATTTGATCAAGCTGATACAAACCTACTCGTGAAGCTAGATGGGATGAAAGATGAGATAGAAATGAGAAGGAGAGAGAGAGAGAGAGAGAGAGAGAGAGAGAGAGAGAGAGAGAGAGACAGACAGACAGACAGACAGACAGAGACAGGCAGAGAGAGGGGGGTTCTTGAATTTGGAAAAATTCCTACGCACGGTTTAGGCGCTAGTAGTGTTCACAAACAGACGGACGGATGTTTTGCTTTTAATTGGTATTTGGGCATCTAGGACCCACCAAACAGGGATTCTGGCTACATCACATATTAGAGGATTTTACTCTTAATTTAGCAACTGGATGTATCCACTTTTTGGTTGTCAGGGCACGGCAATTAAATTTTTTTGTGGCTAAAATCCGCCGATTTTTCGGGCAGCATTACATAACTTTCTGTATACTACGTATATTACTCTGTATATACGAATGTATACGAGAAGGTAATAGGAAAATTTGCATGTTAATAACAGGAATTAGTTCGGGTAGTTTGTAATTGTAATAAACATTGCAAACTGGTAGGAAAGTTTTCGGGTTTAGGCACCCATTCGCGGTGAGAACTAGGGAAAGTTTCGTGATAGCATAATTTTGGACAGGTGTAGCCAATGGAACACTATTAAGGCGATAAGGAAGAAAGAAGAGTCTTTGCAGCGTGGAAGCATTTGAGAAAACAAAGAACGCGCGAAGACTTTGTAGTAAGCTAGTCTTATTATTCATTTTTCCTATCTGAAAAACTAAAAAAAATTTAAATAGTGTTTGACAGCCAAACAAATAGAAAGAAACGGGTTTAATGCTTGAACAGTTTATGTGAAAAGTTTTACAAGTATTCATTTATTTCGTGTTACATAAATTGATATAGTAAATGTTATATTATTTTCCTGCAAACAGGACTGACTATTCAGTAGTACGTTACGTGCAATCGTAATATAATGCACAGGTAATATATCTTCAGGAATTTTCCGCTTGGTATGAACGACCCGTCAATGTTCAGCAATATTGGCAATACGTAAATTATGTGTTCGAACCCAGGAAAATAGAATTTGTCAAGAAAATATTAACATCCTTGAGATCAGGCATGTGAAAAGCGGAACAGTTATAAAAGAAATTATCATCTAGCAGGTATTGAAATATACTACAATGCCACAACATATAAATGATCAGTTATTAACAGAAGGTCATTAAAAACTTCTCAGTACCTCCATCAGCGGAGACCGGGAGCGGTAGCTCAGTGCATCAACTGATGTCACTGCAGCGCCTCCGACTGGGAGATCCTAGGTTCCAGTCCTGACGGCGGCAGGATTTTCGACACTAGCTTTTCAGCTAGGTCGAATTCAGTCGCTGTCTGGAGGAGAATTCTAGCGGCCGGCTGCTCTGATCGGTAGTTTTCCGTGGTTTCTCTGATCATCACCAGGCGAATGCTGGAGCAGTACCCTACCAAACGGGCCACGGACCGCGCGCGATCTGTCTTTCCTCTTCCTTGTCCTATCCTCATCCCTCACACACACACTTACACTAACATGCACTACACTACCACATATCCCGGGAGACCGGTCGGGAGCTTTGAGCTAGTCCCTGCTGGGGCGGTGCCCCGCCGGTGGGAGAGTCATGGTTAGGGGAAAACCCCACTAGCCGACGGTAGGTCGGCGCCGGATCTCACCATCCAGCGGGGGAAAATCACCGCCATCTCCCGAGAAAAACATGCACTACACTAATGGGACTAATGACCACAGCAGTTGATGCTCCCGGAAACACGAAAAAATCAATCAATCCACCAGAGGAGCTCTGGCCCAGTTGGGAGCATCTCTAAGCTCCCGTCTGGTCTCCCGACATATTTGGTAGTGTAGTGCATGTAAGTGGTGACTTGAGGTAAATGGGGAGAGAAGAGATTAAGAAAAAAATAAGAAAATATCACGCGGGATCAGTCTCTCTTTTGTTAGGATCCTCTTCCACATGCACCTAGTACTGAATGTAACTGAATTGACTGTACTGAATACCGCAGTAAACTACCTATCAGAACAGCCAGCCTCTAGCATTTTCCTTCATCCCAACTGTATTCGACGTAGTTCTGTAACCAGACAAAAATATGCCACCGTCAAAACTCGATCCCCCTCAGAGACACTGCAGCGGCTGTTGCCATGAAACATCTCAGTCGCTTTGAATAATATAGTTGAAACTCCTTTATCCATAACTTCATCCCAATTCACGCTACTTGCAAAGAAATAAATATGGTTTGAAGAGTCCTGTTAAACAACCTATCGTCTATTTCTCATGAAATCAGCTGTTATTACACTGTTTACATTTTATGCCATGACTTACCTAGGCTACCTATTTGAAACAATGAAAATTCCTGTTGTTTCTTTATTTCATTTGGATTACCTCTATGGTGTAAGTGAGTAGAAAGCAACAGAATTAAAAAGCATTAAAAGTACGCAGTTCTCGCCCGACCGCCGTGGTGTGCGGATCGTGTCCGCAGCTCCGTTGTGCCTTACCTTGTCGCCTGCGAGTGCGCCAAGATAAGGAGAGGTCAAGCGATAATAAACCTGTGTGCAGTAGTTCTAAGTGAACAGTTATATTTGTGCAGTGAAACGGTGTTATTAAATTCAGTTCTACAAAGACAATTTATATATAAAACTTAGTGATTACAGAAGTGTACTCGGGTAGGCTTGGTAGCATGTAGTGCGATCGCACAAACTACCAATACCCGGAAAGTTACGTATCTCTACAAATGTCATCAGAAGAATCAGCAAGCAGCGGCAGCCACAACATGGATCTTGATTCATCTGGTCCTGTGAACCTGACACAGAATGCATGGCAAATATACGCACCAGCTCGGTCAAAAAGACCGAACCCAGACGTCCTCGACCCTGATGTATATAGAAGGGTAAGGCAAAAGACAGCGTCTTGCGATAGTAATAATAGTATTTATACAGTTCCCACCAAGAATCAATTTAGTGCTCTCAATACAGAAGATGCAATAGAAAACAATGAGGAAACTTCTCCAAAAACCACAGTACCTCCAATTTTTGTGCCAAATGTAAATAATGTTCCAGCCATGATTAAGTTTATAAAGGATGCTTTAAAAACCGAAGACTTCGAAATAAAATCTCTGGCAAACGACAAAATTAAAATAGCTCCAAAAACTCCAGATGTTTACAGGGGAATAGTAAGACATTTATCAGGCAACAACTACGTATACTATACATACCAGTTAAAACAAGAACGTGCGTATAGAGTTGTCTTGCGGCATATACATCATACGGTAGATGTAAAAGATATCAAGGCTGCGCTTTTAGAAAAGGACCATAAAGTTAGAAACATAATAAATGTCCGCCATAGGTTGACGAAGTTACCTCTGCCTCTATTTTTTGTAGACCTTGAGCCCAAATCTAACAACAAAGAAGTATTCAAAATTAACCGACTACTAAATTGTGTCGTTGCAATTGAACCACCACGCCTGAAACGAGAGATAGTTCAATGCAAAATTGTCGAGATATGAACATACCAGGTCGTATGTGCATACCGTTTCGTGTGTTAAATGTGAAAAGAACATGATCCAGAAAAGTGTCAAAAGAAAAGGAAAGTCAACGACATGTGCCTGTGCGAAGGAATCATCCCGCCAACTATAAAGGTTGCCAAGTATATCAAGAAATACTAAAAAGGAAAGGGTACAAAAACTCAAGTAAACCCAGATCATTTCAACAAGAGATGCCTAAACAGTCACAAAACAACAACATTGGAAATACTTATCCCCAAGAAAACAAAAGAAGTCTACAAGGAAATGAAGGAACATGGGCCGATGTTGCGCGACAAAAGCCATCAGAACGACAACAACAACATAATGAACAACATAACGATAACCACTCCATTATGAACATTATACAGCACTCCTTTGAAAGATTTGAAAACATATTAATGCAACAAAGTCAACAAATAAACTCTCTAATTAACCTCTTAACGACGCTTGTTTCCAAATTATCCAATGCCTAAATTTCTTCGCATTGCAGCTTGGAACGCCAACGGTTGCAAATCATCGCCAAGAAATAGAAATATTTCTCAACGATAACAAAATAGATATTCTACTCATCTCTGAAACTCATTTCACAGAAAGAAGCTACTTTAAACTAAAGAACTTCACATTATACGATACTAAACATCCTAGTGGCAATGCTCACGGTGGCACAGCAATATTAATAAAAAGCACCATTAAGCATCAAGAACAGGAAGCCGTACTTGACCAAGAAATTCAAGCAACATCTGTACAAATTACGGACTGAAATGGACCAATCACCATCAGCGCCATCTACTGCCCTCCCAGATTCAAAATAGATAAACAACGATTTGAAACCTATTTTAAGTCACTAGGAAATAGATTCATGGTAGGTGGAGATTTCAACGCCAAACATACTCAATGGGGATCCAGGCTCATCACCCCAAGAAGGAGAGAATTGCAAAAAGCAGTTACTTCTCTACAGCTAGAAACCGTTTCTACAGGAGAACCTACCTACTGGCCTACCGACCAAAACAAAATTCCAGACCTGATCGATATATTCATAACAAAAGGAATCCCATCCACGAACTGTATCATTGAATCTTCCCTCGAACTGTCCTCAGACCACACTCCAATAATTATCACCGTTGGTAACAAAATTATCCTTCACCCCTCTTCCGTGTCGCTAACGAACAGAAAGACAAACTGGGCCTCGTACAGAACCCAGATATCAATGAAAACAAACATCCGATTACCATTAAAACAGCTGATAATATAGATGAAGCGACTGAATATATAACCCAAAATATTCAAGAAGCGGCTTGGCTCGCTACACCGCAACTCCACTACACCCAGAGCAGCATGAAATACCCAAAATTTCTTTTAAACAAAATAGCTGAGAAAAGAAGGCTAAGAAGAATCTGGCAAGCTTCAAAATATCCTGCAGACCGTACCAATTACAACAGAGCAACTAGGCAACTAAGGTGCCTCCTAAAAGACTTCAACAGCAACAGGTTTCAGGATTTCATACCAGCCTCACCCCAACAGGAGATACAAATTACTCTCTATTTAAAGTCACCAGGAAGCTGAAACAACCTGACCAAACCAAATCCTCCAATCAGGGATGAAAATATGCGCTGGGCAGAAACGCCACTGAGAAAGCATCTACATTTGCCAAATTCTTCGCTAATGTATTCCAGACTCATCCCTTTTCAAATACAAACCAAGACCAACAAATCAGGGATTACCTGAACTCCCCAAACCAAATGACGCTTCCAATTCCACATTTTACTCCCAGAGAAATTACAAAAACCATTAACGCCTTATCAAGAAAAAAAGCTCCTGGCTATGACCTAATCACAACACCTCTTCTCAAAGAACTACCACGAAAAGGCAAGACTATAATTACTGCACTATTCAACAGTATTCTAAGAACAGGGCACTACCGGAACAATGGAAAGTAGCCCAAATTCAAGTTTTCTCAAGCCTGGGAAACCTCCATGAACCCTCTTCTTACCGCCCCATCAGTATACTTCCAATCCTATCCAAAGTGTTTGAGAAACTTCTTCTATCAAGACTACGTCCACACTAGCAACCAATAACCTAGTCCCTGACCATCAATTTGGCTTTAGACAACAGCATTCTACCATCGAACAAGTTAATAGAATCACCAGCTACATTGAGAATTGTTTCCAAGAAAAGAAATATTGTTCAGCCGCCTTCTAGACATCGCCCAAGCGTTTGACAAAGTCTGGCACGATGAACTCCTATTTAAACTCAAACATTTCCTACCATATCCCTTCATCAATATCTTCAGATCTTATCTATCCCACCGCACTTTCCAAATCAAATATCAAAATGAATTATCTGAATTCCATCCAATCAAGGCCGGAGTACCACAGGTAGTGTTCTTGGCCTATTCTGTACCAACTCTATACGACAGATATACCAGAAACAGATAAAACAACCATAGCCACTTTTGCAGATGATACGGCCATACTAGCTTCGGATGACGACCCAAATGTCGCAACAAGACACTTACAAGAACATCTTACAATGATTGAAAAATGGGCCAAGAAATGGAAAATAAAAATCAATGAAAACAAATCAGCCCATATAACTTTTACCCTGAGAAGAAAGAAATGTCCACTGTCCACATCAACAATAATCCAATATTACAAATGGAAAGTGTAAAATACTTAGGGATACATCTAGACAAACGTTTAACATGAAAAAATCACATTTTAGCCAAGAAAAAGCACCTACAACTTCAAGTAAGAAAATTATACTGGATCCTAGGATATCACTCAAAACTATCACTGGAAAATAAACTATTGCTTTATAAATCCATAATAATTCCAATATGGACCTACGGCATCCAAATCTGGGCACAGCAAGCAAGAGTAATTCTCTATCATCCAGAGATTTCAGTCCAAGACCTTAAGAATGATCGCAGCAGCGCCTTGGTTCATCACAAACGCAGCATTACACAAAGACTTAAAAATGCCCACTATCTTGGAAAGAATAGAATCAATCAGCTCAAACTATCTCCAGCGTCTTGAAAACCATCCAAATCACTTAGCCCTCAACCTCCTTGACAATAGTGCTGATATCCATCGTCTAACCAGAACCTCACCCATACAACTCCCATACAGATACTCAAGAAGTAACTGAAACATGATCACCACCAAATTAACAATTCCAATAGCTGTCAACCTAAAATAATAATTATTGCTTTTTGTTATAGTACGAAGAAGAAGATGAAGAGTACCGATGGGATACCTTCACTACTAATCATACTTGTCATAATAATTCTACAATAGACATCACATTTACTTATTATTTTGTAAAAAAATAGATTGTAAATGTATCTTAAAATAAAAAAAAAAGTACGCAAACAAGCAAGGGTCTTTATTTGTATATTCGTTACTAGGGAGCGGATTTCTATGATTTTGCATAGTTTTGTGCGTTGCTTCATTGCATAGCTAAGTGAAATTTCTCAACATTTCGTTAGAGTATGATGCAATATAGATTGAATAGGTTAGCGCATATTTGGTCGATTTTTCCTGTTGGGGCACATTCGTTTAATAATAGGAGAATATTTTGCATGTTTCGTTTAAATAGAGACTTATCTATAAATAGTTTCATCCTTTCATAAATCTGCTTATTGTGAGCGTTCATTGATTCGAAACAGCTTGTCGCAGTTTGCGTCTATTTGTTTTCCATAGATAATAAAATACTTGTGCAAATGTAGGATATTTTTTATCACATATTTTTAAACCAGTCAGAAGAAATACAAAAAGACATACAATATACTTCACTAAGTTGAATATTTATGGCAATTATTTCTCTCGTGTTGTAGGGTACATTATACTATGTGCTTCTCCTGAATTATATCAAGAAAGGTTTATACAGGAAATAAAATATGGAATATTAAAGTGAATATTTAATCACTTTAAGTCTAAATGCATTTTTAAATCATATGTCAAGATTTTTACGGAAAAAAAAATTATCTCCCTATTCATCACTATTAATGGTACGGTTAGAGGTACTATTAACTATTATATAATAAAAATAGAATATAAATAATTATTTAATTTTTAATTTTCAAATATACATAAACGTGAATGTAGAGACGTTGAATACATAGACCTGTATAAATTCGCGTGCTCGCGTTTCAACTCTCACGAACGTGTTCGTGATGAGACTTCGTTATTAAGGTCACTTAAACATGTTAATCAATTGAAGCATCACAAAAATTCAACGATCCAGTCGCCCATGCTCGTTCACAGAGAATCCGCTGGGGATCTCATGGATCGATAAACACGCGCGTATGTTCGTGTACCTCAGTGGTCATGAGGCCGCGGACTGTCATAATTCTGGATGCACTAGTGATTCTTTCTAACACATCCTGTTTCCGCGTTTCAAACATAATGGACAAGCTGCAAAAAGAGCACGAACACGACTTGGTTTTCAGGAAGTCGCACAAAACGTAAGTCTCTAAACATATTTCTCTTGTTTATTCATCCCCTTGCAGAATTCATTTAACTTTCGATGTCATTGAAATAATTAACGGCAATAGTTTCGAAATATTTCGGAATTACTTTATGTAGTTATCAGTAAACTTTTTCGTGCGTAAAAAATTTGATTCTATTATCCGATGGTGTATGTCTTTGTGCCTGAAAAATATACCACAACACTTTAAATTACTGTTGCTAAATGTGCTTAGCTTGTCACAAGATAGACTCGTCCTATTTTACTATGTCTCCTCTTGTTTGTCTAGCACCAATATAATAAACATGTTGAAAATCTTGAGAAAGGTCATTCTCTTTTTCATTTCCTTTATTGTTTGTTCATTTCAATTATTGCATTTATTTTTTATTTCTGTTATTGCATTTATTTCATTTATTTCAAAGCAACTACATTCCGATTTTATCTTCCCGGAGCTGGTGTTTGGGCAGAAAAACAATACTTATGCGTATGATCAAGAGATACGCAAATTACAATAGAAAGTATTGCAATCGTGCGCCGAAAAGCGGCAATTTTTCGACAGAAAAACTCTTACTGCCGGGCTCTGGTAACGAAAAAAATTGATAATTCTTGTTTCAAAATGTAATTAATTAACGCTTGAACGTGCTGTTTAGTTGCAATTCATGTTTTGTGGGTCCTTGATACCGAAAAATCGATTGACAGGAAAACTTCTGACCGACTGTTATTAACGCTATCGCTTGAACCATTCAGCCGATTTCTTCCACAATTGACATTTTTCAACATTTTCCTAAACGAACTTGAGGCCTTGCGAGTTTGAAACGGATATTCGATTTTTAGTGGTATTTTACATGCATCCTCAAAACCATTTTCAAAATTTTCTAATAAATATCTTCAATTTTTTTCAAAAATTGCAAGTGTTCAATATTTTTCGGAGACATCCTCCAACTACAACACTGAAGACAGTGATTTTCCTCTTAATGATACCTGTTCTATTAAAATAGATTTGTACAATTTTTCCAAATTATAGGTGGATTCTGCGAAAGTTTGTATATATAATAAAGATAATTATATATATATATATATATATATATATATATAATTTGGAAAAATTGTACAAGATCTATTTTAATAGATCTTGTACAATTTTCCAAATTATAGGCGGATTCTGCGAAAGTTTGTATATATAATAAAGATAATTTTATATATATATATATATATATATATATATATATAGAGACTATCACGCAAACTTTCGCAGAATCCACCTATAATTTGGAAAAATTGTACAAGATCTATTTTAATAGAACAGGTATCATTAAGAAGAAAATCACTGTCTTCAGTGTTGTAGTTGGAGGATGTCTCCGAAAAATATTGAACACTTGCAATTTTCGAAAATTCAAGAATTTCAAGAAAATGAGGGCGGTATTATTCTCTTCAGCGTCTATTATGCTGTCCGAGGTCAAAGTTTAATTAAACTTTGTGTGTGTGTATGTGTATATATATATATATATATATATATATATAGAGAGAGAGAGAGAGAGAGAGAGAGAGAGAGAGAGGGACTTCTCACCCGTTTTCCCGTCGGTGATTGGTGATTGCATTGAACTTAACATTAAAAAAACTTTAATAAAAATATTTAGTTCATTTTTGGAAAAGTTTTGAATCACGACCAAGCTATTTTTTTATTCAAGGCCCTCAAAAGTTTTTGTACCACATTTAGGGTAAATCATTGTAGAACTACTAAACATTTTGTGACAAATATAAATATGCACTCACTTTTATGCAACAGAACCACGAAACTGAGCAATTCGGTGCGAGGGGGAGAAAAGAAAAAATTATATCTTCGGAGTCATTCGAGATATCACGGTAAAACAAAGACTAAGTTGGTGCCATGACTAGTGTCTATAATATGTTTAAGTTTCATGTTGATACATTAAGTTGTCTTTTAGTTAAATCTGCTAGTACAGACGCACAGGCAACAATACCTTTGACGTGGGATTCCTTTTAGTTATTGAACAAATTAAAAACTATTTAAAAATCAAAAATTCTAAAATTACAAAGAGGCATTTTAGCTTTAATCTGTATTGATTATTAAATTAACAGATCTTGAAAAGGCAAAATACTTCAAAAGACCAGCGTGAGTAAATAACAGAAAAAAACTCAAATTTTACTCAAGTGAGTAAAAATTTCCTGTTAAACGAGAATTCTGAGTTACAAAATATTTAAGAAACTGACAAGATTTATTTTGGATGTTTCTTAATGTGCATTATCGACACGTGGTCAAAGAAATCGACCTTCAATCGTTAAACAAGTTCGTTTGTTGAAATGTAATTGAACCTACACTCTCAGAAAAATATTAACAAGTATATTAAACAACTACCAATCTGCCGCCTGACAACATAAGCCCAATTGAAGAAAAGTTTCTATCTAAATTTTAATATAATTTCCCATGTGTTTTGATTGAAATGAACAATTTTAACAAAAAATAAAAGAGTAGTAATTTAGCATACACAATTGATTACTTTGTGAAACGAACAGTTCTATCTCGTGTTCTTAACAAAATACATTATAAGAAATAATTGGACAAATTGAAGATTTTCAAGCCATTTTGGAGAAAATATAACAACCAACGATAAACTTTTACTTACAAGAATAATAGAAATCGTGAGATTCATACAAGTAATGAACTTGTAAGAAAGTACATCCATGCACCAGAAAAACAGAAAACATATTGAAATTTGGAATTAATGATCTAATTGTTTTTGTTTTAAATACAGGTTTTATCAAAAAATAGGTTTTTCCCGTTTGAGTTTGCGGAAGGTTCGAGCTCACTTTGCAGAATATTGCAGCAACACGAGCATAGCTGGCTTCAGGTACATTACGGAAGATAATCGACCGTGGTACGAGAGGTATGTTACAACTTGTGAAAAAAAAATTTTAATATTAAAATGTTCAGCAGTTTGATATTTAATAATACGTACGATTTAAAAAATTCCTGTGTTTTAAATGAATGAAAGTGGAATTAATTAGGGATATTTAACGAACTGTACCCGAATTGGAAAAGTATGTGGAAAAATATCCCGTATTTCTGAATCCGATTCGTAACATTTAACCAAATAATGGCGTTTAGTATGTTCAATAGTGTAAAGTACTTCGCAATCTATGGGCAATGTAAGTGAGTGCTATTCATAATAACTTGCAATTACAGTAATTAATTTTTGTTCACGCGTGAATATGATTTCCCAGGGGTTTGAATTTCATCGTAATGAGTGTAACTCACAGAAATTTGGGATGAATTAATATTTTCCTTTTTTCAAAAGTTGTGTACGTGCATCAACTGTATTAAGGAAGAAATACTAATAACTATCTTCTTAAATCAATGTTCATTAATGAAAGTCAACCAATTTACTCAATATTTGAGTACGTGACCAGATTGTAAATAAATGTTAAATAACAAAAAATATTTTCTCTAAATATATACATATTACACCTATAATATTTTTTTTACGTTCTATTATTTCCATTATATTTTATTCTGCCAGCAACTGAGATTGTAGTCATGTAGCTGGGCTATCATATTCTGTATTTAATTGGTATTTTAAAACATTTATTTGCAGCTTCACTTTTGGGTCACCAAACAGAATTATTCTAAAAGAAATCAAACAAAATTATTTTTCGAACATAGAATCCAACAACTGTCGATTTTACAGATAACCGGCAAATTAAGCTTATTCACCTATCGTACCTAGCGAAAGTCCTTTCAGAGAATAGGAAAATGCTCAATTTTGAAGTAAAAACGATACATTATCCCTACCAGTGGCGAATTCTCCGACACACCGCGTATACCGCCGGTATACCTAGTAATTCGAAGTCTACAAGAAATACTTCATAAGCTTGGTAGTCCTCTAAAAAGTAATTGAGATTTTGAAAGCTTTAAAATGAAAAAAATAACTCTGTTTTGCTACTGAGTGCCAATCGTAAGCGCTATGAAGTGCGTTACAGTGAGAAGTTTCAAACAGTTCTTAATGCTGTCCAGAGAATTCGCTAGCGCAGGCGAAGGCACCGCATGCCAGCCGCGATAACCTAGGGCTCCTCATGTTTCGAGGGCGGGGAGAGGGGAGGATGCGCGTCTAGACGGTCGATAGGCACCGCAAAATATTGCGGTGAGCAGACCTTTGGTCGTTCGTAAGTTACGCTCCTTTCACGTTTTTATGAAAATGGAGTGTTTAATGCTTCAGAAGGTAGTGTTTTGTGTACTTCTAATATAGAACAATTATAAAGAACGGAATTTCATTACTATGAAATTTGGGATTTCAGAAAAGCTCAAAATGAAAGAAAACGATAGAGGTAGCTTCCATAAAGTGCGGTATACCTAAAATAATGCTCAGGATTCGCCACTGGTCCCCATGCTCACATTGAACGTTTAGCTATACAATAGTGTTCCTCATTTGTAATCTCCTTGGTCCACAGGGTTCTTTGGGCAGTGGGCATCGCTGTAGCATTCGGAGTGTTCGTCAACCTGGCGTACAGTGCGTGGAGTCGATGGGCTGCATCCCCAGTCTTTGTGGCCATGGGCGAACGCCTGCATCCGGTCTGGCATCTCCCATTTCCTGCCGTTACTGTATGCCCTTTCTCTCGGATTGATTCGACTAAGTACAACCTCTCCGAAGCCATAAATAACTACGACACCCTCTCTGATGAGCAGTAAGTTAAATCTTTGACTTTGTTCACAACCTAGAGTACATACTTATGTATTAAGGAGGCTCGAAACTATAGGCATTTGGAGAGTAGCGAGCGATAGTTGTCTCGAGTATCCGAGGTGGTCAGCTAAAGTTCGCTTTCTTTAATAGGGAGTTTTAGCGCCACGCGTGAGGTAGCGACGTTATGCACTAACAATCACGTGACGGACCTTGAAGTCATAACGTCGTACCTTAGGCCTAAGGTACAACACTATTCTTTCATAAACATTGCACGCCTACAGGAATCTCTACGGTCACCTTACAAGCGGCAAAATGGTCGCCTAAAAACAGGAAACGTTGGGGATTTTTCCATCTCCATTCTCGTATGTGAGGCAGTTACAACTATTCCTTACTAACTCTACAACGTTGGCAAGAATTAACGATAAATTTGGGAGAAGTGACAGGAAAGAAATTCGCGAAAAAAGTTGAAATCATATCTTCCTGATAGGTTATGTCTTACTCTCATTATGAAAGCTGTTTGAAAATATTTCCTATGTTCTCAAGAACAGTTGATTCAAAATTCAAGAGTGCATACTCATCGCAGAGGGCCACAAAATCTAAAACTCCGAACACAATGTACATTTATTATACCCTTGTCTCGTATCGTGTTTTAAAAGTCTCACCGCTAGCCTAGATTCTCATATATATTATGCAACTTCTTTGTTCAACACTTGAAAATATTTTTTGTTATAATGCATGACGCAATGTTGCAATTGCTAAAACTCTTTTGAATGTTATTCATTATGTCCGGATAAAGTCGTTAGTCACGTGATTAATAGATATCTCTTAATGATTAAGGATATCTCCTTACGCCTGGCGCCAAAACTCCCTAATATGTGGAAAGGTAAAACCCGCTGCGGGTAGAGCGAGAACCGTATGTGTTACACATGACTAGACATCGGATGTATAGGCACTAAAAAATCGTCTTTTAGGCGCCTAAAAAGGCACTGAAAATGTCAAGATTAAGGTGAAAAAAGGCACTGTCATAAGTTACATACACAATAAAATGGAAAAATTGCAATTTTTGTCTATATTATTTTGTAAACTCAAATGCACAAAACCAGTTCGTATATTTTAATGTAAAACTAGATTTACATACATACAACTCTTCTACATTTTATTCTCAATAGTTTCCATTAACCAGTAATATTTTTTACCAGTAACTTTTCACAATTCAAATGTGCAATTTTTGGTGATCTTTCTCAAACTATAATATTGAAGTTCCTAATGAAATCTGTTCTTTATAGACGTGTATTGAAATAAGGTTAAGTTCAATTTTTCGAAAATATGAGTAGTTTTTGAGTAATATTGTGCGAATTTAGGCAAATGTTTAATTTTTTAAACAGTTTTTTCTTTAAAATGGCACCAATTTTTTTTCCTTTAAATTTTCTCCTCGTATTTATCAAAAAACGGTATGAATATATGGTGCTAGAGGTGTCTTAAACTTTAAGCCATGTCAGCACACCAGAATGAAACATGTTAAATGATTTATTGATATTGCATTGCTAATTAATTGCCACATATCTTCGCGGCAAAAACGGGTGTGAGCTGGCTTAACGCATCAAGTCAGCACACAAATAAGTTAAATTCCGATCGTAGCGCGACGGACATCCTCAAATGATTTTTTGCTGATTCATTGCCACAATTTTAAATTAAGTGTCACGTAATTAGTGGGGAATACGAGTCGGCGCTGGCTTGAAGCGTCAACAAAACTAAATTGCAACCACAACACAATTGCTGGCTGAACCAAAAACATCCAAATTATAAAAATAATATAAATAATATAACGTCTTTTTATGTTTCAGGAAACAAATTCTTGCAGATATCACACTCCAATGCGCAAATCCAACGAAATCAAGTGAAAAAGTCCGTAGCAACAAAGTCATTGACCTTATGGAATCGGTAAGGGGTAAGGGTCTTGCACCAATTTTTACACACTTCATACGTTAAATAGATTTTTTAAGTTATGGTTGTTTGGAAAACACATTTTTTCGGTGTCCGGGTTACCCAAAACGTGTTTTCTGTCAAAATAATGATATCGAATTTATGGCGCATTACATGACTTACTTTATTCTACATATGCAGTTCGTGTATACATAAAACTCTCCTGGTCGAAGAAACCACGGAAAAGTCAATGTGTCGATGAGTTAGAGTTGTCCTCCAGACAGCAGACCTGGCACTCTCGCCAGTGACGAAAAGCCTGCCGCCGTCGGACTCGAACCCTAGGATCTCCCATTCATAGCGGGAGCGGTGGCTCAGGGCATCAACTGATGTCATTGCAGCGCCTCTGACCGAGAGGTCCTAGGTTCCCACTCCCACGGCGCACGGTGGTGCATTTTCCCGAAATCCTGGCCAAAACCTCAAAAATGAAATCGCGTTTACTGAACTTTTGCAAATACTGCGACACACTGTATACTTGGGGGCATCTGTTTCTGCCCACTTCGTGTCTCTGGGTCAATTCTCCTGGCACCAGTAGTCACCCGAACTTACCCTTCGTGGCGTTCGGTAGACCTGCAGTGCGAGAGTAACATAGGGAGACCGTTTTTATTTGTAAGTGGTGGCCATACAAAGTTGTGCAGAGAGAACTGGCAGTACGGATTCTCTTCCTGAAGGTTTGTAGAGTATTTTCATGTTTGTTTTATAATGCAATAATGCATAATACCGACGTAGGATGACTTATTAAAATGCATGAAATTAATGCAATAATTTTAATTACTCATAAGTTCACGTAGGCTGAAAGTTACCAATTTCGCGGAATTCCGCGATGTTTCTAATTTCATTTACTAGCTGAATCTATTCTCTTTCGAATCCAGTTATAAAATCATGCCCCAACTTGCCCCATTAGTAAATATAAAGAATTAACTTTTCGCGAAGCACGCGTGACCGCCGAATATGACTCGTCGAGATCCGTCCTGAGAACGGAAACTGCTTTTACAATGTTGTTTCTAGCGGAAAATTTTGATCCCTTTTACTGAAATAAAAATTTACTCAATATTATAAACAAAAAAATTAATATTTTTAATTTTTGCAACAGATTATGACTATTCACTAATATTACATGAACATAATATTTATGTACATATTACATTTTCTCGACTGGCTTACGCACATTTTATTTCATTAAAATTGTACATAAAGTAATATTTACAAATTATGTGTCATCAAAACTCGTCTTAAGGAAAGGTGTGCCCTCGATGAAAGGTCAAATACGTACGTGATATCAAAGAAACTCATCATACCACCTTTAAAAAATAAATCAAAAATATAATTGATCGTTAAGTAATATTTGTTTACTTAACTCCTAAGTTACATTCCAACACTTATTCATATTAGATTGTTATTGTTATAAAATTAGTATTATATTATTTTTTATGAAATAATACTGCAACTACAGTTTGAATATGATCAAGAAACGTATTCAAATACAATTCAAAGAAAAATGGTCTGAATGTAGAGCTTCCAAACAAGATTATGGTATTAGCAACGACAGTAATTCAGCATGACTCTCTTTTGAGAAATCTAAGTACTCCTCATAAATAACCGAATATTCATGATAATGCATGCATAGAATCTATTCACAAAGAGATAAGGCGATATGGAGAAGGATTTCCGCGAACATGTTCAAGACTGCACCCAGTCCAGGAGATGTTTAATCGCCTGTTGAGATTTTCTGTTCCTTCATTTCCAACTTGAGGGATGTTTCCAAAAGAAAGTTAAAATTCTTGAACAAATATGCTTTGTCTCATTTGCCGGAGCCAAATATCACCGTAAAGAGAAATGTACCCTAGTGAAAAATGTGATCTTCCTTTCTGGTTCTTCGGATACTGTATATGAATTTTCTCTGACAGAGGGCATAAAATGGCATTAATACCATGCTTCTTTATGCCAAATGTTATCAATTAATATGTAAGTAATGCCTACGGTTTTCTAAAATCAATTTTGTGAATTGATAAAATTTAACCAAGTTTATATAGACAATATATATTTATATTTCACAGATTTAAGAAGTGCATTATTCTGGTATTATGTTACCAGCTCCCTTACATTATAAAGATAATCCAAAATAAATTTGGTCGTCGTAGAAAACATACTATAGCTCTCAGAGGTTTTGGCCAGGAAATCGCCAAAATGCACCACTGTGCGGCGGCAGGATTTTCGACACTAGCTTTTCAGGTCGAATTCACTCGCTGCCTGGAGGAGAATTCTAGCGGCCGGCTGCTCTGATCGGTAGTTTTCCGTGGTTTCTCCGATCAACACCAGGCGAATGCCGGAGCAGTACCCTACCAAACGGGCCACGGACCGCGCGCGATCTGTCCTTCCTCTCCCCTTACACACACACTTACACTAACATGCACTACACTACCACATATTCCGGGAGACCAGTCGGGAGCTAAGAGCTTGTCTCGGCTGGGGCGGTGCCCCGCTGGTGGGAGAGTCCTGGTTAGGGGGAAACCCCACTAGCCGACGGTAGGTCGGCGCCGGATCTCGCCATCCAGCGAGGGAAGATCACCGCGATCTCTCGAGAAAAAACGTGCACTATTATAAGGGGACTAATGAAACTAGTTGACGTGTCCGGAAACACGAAAAAATCAATCAATCAATCCGGTGCTCTGGTGGGGGGCGTCGCCGCTCGCCCTTTTCCTGGTAGCACCTTCCGTCACTGCTCATTTTTTCTCCCGTCGCTGGTCTGGGCGCGTTTCCGGGGCGGCCAGAGTGTGCTTGTATATATCTTGTCTCCGACACAGTGTGCCCACCTGGCCCGCCTCAGCGGGCACAATGCCAACCGCGTGGGCATTGCGCATTGCAATACACAACAATGCCAACCGCGTGGGCATTGCGCATTGCAATACACAATGCCAACCGCGTGGGCATTGCGCATTGCAATACACAACAATGCCAACCGCGTGGGCATTGCGCATTGCAATACACAACAATGCCAACCGCGTGGGCATTGCGCATTGCAATACACAACAATGCCAACCGCGTGGGCATTGCGCACGTGGGCATTCGCATAATACACAACAATGCCAACCGCGTGGGCATTGCGCATTGCAATACACAACAATGCCAACCGCGTGGGCATTGCGCATTGCAATACACACTAATGCCAACCGCGTGGGCATTGCGCATTGCAATACACAACAATGCCAACCGCGTGGGCATTGCGCATTGCAATACACAACAATGCCAATCGCGTGGGCATTGCGCATTGCAATACACAACAATGCCAACCGCGTGGGCATTGCGCATTGCAATACTCAACAATGCCAACCGCGTGGGCATTGCGCATTGCAATACACAACAATGCCAACCGCGTGGGCATTGCGCATTGCAATACACACCAGTGCCAACCGCGTGGGCATTGCGCATTGGAGTGCACAACAGTGCCAACCGCGTGGGCATTGCGCATTGCAGTACACAACAATGCCAACCGCGTGGGCATTGCGCATTGCAATACACAACAATGCCAACCGCGTGGGCATTGCGCATTGCAATACACAACAATGCCAACCGCGTGGGCATTGCGCATTGCAATACACAACAATGCCAACCGCGTGGGCATTGCGCATTGCAATACACAACAATGCCAACCGCGTGGGCATTGCGCATTGCAATACACAACAATGCCAACCGCGTGGGCATTGCGCATTGCAATACACAACAATGCCAACCGCGTGGGCATTGCGCATTGCAATACACAACAATGCCAACCGCGTGGGCATTGCGCATTGCAATACACAACAATGCCAACCGCGTGGGCATTGCGCATTGCAATACACAACAATGCCAACCGCGTGGGCATTGCGCATTGCAATACACAACAATGCCAACCGCGTGGGCATTGCGCATTGCAATACACAACAATGCCAACCGCGTGGGCATTGCGCATTGCAATACACAACAATGCCAACCGCGTGGGCATTGCGCATTGCAATACACAACAATGCCAACCGCGTGGGCATTGCGCATTGCAATACACAACAATGCCAATCGCGTGGGCATTGCGCATTGCAATACACAACAATGCCAACCGCGTGGGCATTGCGCATTGCAATACTCAACAATGCCAACCGCGTGGGCATTGCGCATTGCAATACACAACTATGCCAACCGCGTGGGCATTGCGCATTGCAATACACAACAATGCCAACCGCGTGGGCATTGCGCATTGCAATACACAACAATGCCAACCGCGTGGGCATTGCGCATTGCAATACACAACAATGCCAACCGCGTGGGCATTGCGCATTGCAATACTCAACAATGCCAACCGCGTGGGCATTGCGCATTGCAATACCAACAATGCCAACGCGTGGGCATTGCGCATTGCAATACACAACAATGCCAACCGCGTGGGCATTGCGCATTGCAATACACAACAATGCCAACCGCGTGGGCATTGCGCATTGCAGTACACAACAATGCCAACCGCGTGGGCATTGCGCATTGCAATACACAACAATGCCAACCGCGTGGGCATTGCGCATTGCAATACACAACAATGCCAACCGCGTGGGCATTGCGCATTGCAATACACAACAATGCCAACCGCGTGGGCATTGCGCATTGCAATACACAACAATGCCAACCGCGTGGGCATTGCGCATTGCAATACACAACAATGCCAACCGCGTGGGCATTGCGCATTGCAATACACAACAATGCCAACCGCGTGGGCATTGCGCATTGCAATACAAACAATGCCAACGCGTGCGCATTGCGCATTGCAATACACAGCAATTTTTATAATGTTTCTGTTACAGGTTTCGGTATCGCATCTTAATACAATAGGAACAGTATTTCTTGGTATGGTTCAAATAGCGAATACTTTATTTCAACCTCTTCTGACAGGAGAAGGAATATGCTTTACCTTTAACATGTTACCAAATGAAGAATTATTCAGAAATGATACGTGAGTATATGGTTTTTCTAATATTTTATAATAACCCAAAATGTTATCGTTTATGTATGACGGGAAACATTTTTGAACATTTACATGTATCAAAACTTATAGTTTATTAAAAGCATCGTAGATAAAATGGACAATATTAATATTTTACTCCATTGTTTGCTACAGACTGAAGTTAAATAAATTAGAAATTTAATGTCGTACAATTTACCCGAGAACTCGAAAGCAGAAATTTGAAGAAAATATGCAAAACATACGAGATTTCACAAATTTTAAACAAATAAAATTTGTCCATTGAAAGGAAATTACTCTTAAAAGCTATTTTTGAAAAATATATCTTGAAATAAGACCATGTTCAAAGTTTTAAAATTGTAATTAACTTTGGTAATAAAGGCGATTTTTAAAACTAGAGTTTATGAGAAAAATGGCTTCAATATTTTTATAGTTCAAAGTACGCTAATAAAAATGGCATACGTTTACTTTCGTTGAACTGCATTTTTGAAAATGGAAAATTACAAATAATGCGAGAAAGTGTGTGATGTATCACTACTAGTTTTCGAAGAGGGGAGTTTTAATTTTCTATTGTAGAGACGTTGAATCACTTGAAACAATTTCTATTCACAGTTTTCATGCTTCAAGAAATTACCTGAGATATGGAAATGTAGATTTACAATGGACTTTTGAACATGGATACAGTTCCTCCGCGGGTGTGAATTCATATCCCTTTCGATCCCTGCAGTCAAGCACCGAAGGGGCATTGACAGTGGAACTTCGCACTTTAACTCGAGACACAGATCATCACTGCATGTTTTATGTGGAAGGATTCGAGGTAAGTTAAAATATCTAAACTAGGATTAACAATTAGAAAAATCTAGTTTTGTCCCTTGCTGAACTCACCGAATGAATCCACCTTACTGCGGGAAACGAAAAACGAGAACGAACGAAAGCAGTACTTGGCATAGTTAGAACAATGCGCATTTTCCCTAATGCCTCCTTTCAATTTTCT
The DNA here is from genome assembly GCA_964035755.1 of Teleogryllus oceanicus. Taxonomy (NCBI): domain Eukaryota; kingdom Metazoa; phylum Arthropoda; class Insecta; order Orthoptera; family Gryllidae; genus Teleogryllus; species Teleogryllus oceanicus. Next base: position 10,471,075 of record CAXIVR010000014.1, read on the forward strand.
ATAACATGAGACGCTCGACAGCAAAGTACATTGGCATAAAAATGCAAAAAAAGTATGCATTGAATAGGCTCAAGTGTGTTGCTCGCAAATCGGAAAGGCCGAAGACTGCAGCCACTTACTAACTTGTAAATTTAGTAGAAAACGTAAATTTGGCTCTAAAGGAATTTTGAAAACAAATTATGATTGTTGCAAACTCAATTTATAGTACGGGCTGCACTCTTGTAATTTTGTACATGTTCAATACGGCCTGTGGTTTGCGGGTACACGTTAAGACGTTCTATTTTTGGGGAGTAAGTAGACAATTCCTCCTTGCTGGATTTGAAATGAAGAGCCGTCCTACATCTAAGAGTGTATACAAAAAAACTATAATTACCTGTTGCGGCTGTATGACCGCATTTGAAAAGTGCGCCAAGGTGGCAGCGCTCAGCGGTGCCGAGGAAGTAGGCAGAGGCGGCGATGCGGAAAAGGCGCCGCCCGAGCTCTGAAGGAAGGTTGGCCGGAGAGCCAGGAGCGGTGCAGCGAGTCTGCGGCGCCGCCCGCTTTAAAAGCGAGCGCCGCCTCCCAGAGAGACAGAACGCTAGTGGCCGTGTATCGAGTGGAATTGGGTGAGGAGATTGTACCGTGTAGATTTCTTGGTTCGACATAGCTTGTTTTTGGTACATCTCCCGGACTTTTGGTTTTTTGATTTTAGCTTGTGACTTGGTATGCTCTTATGGATTTTGGAATTGTGACCAATGTACTTTCTTTCTAGGGTTTTTATCCAACCGACAGCCGGTTACCCTTTGCGTCCCGATGGGACGCATATTCGACCATACACTAGACACCAACACACTTGCGGGCTCCTCTGATCTGGGGTCAGCAGAACGCGAGGCCCTCCGCGACAACACATACATACATACAAAGACAAGGGACAAACAACCATGCCCAAGGCGGGACTCGAACCCGCGACCCTTCGGACCGAAGCGTTGAGTCGGTACTCGCTCTTAGCCACCTCGGCCATCCAGGTCGGCCCAATGTACTTTCTGCGGTTAATTGTAATAAATCTTTGTTTGTGAAAAGCGTGCAATTATTCTGAACATAACATTACCTACATGCCCTTGCACTCATCACGACTGTTGCAGGTGACGCTGCACAATCCGTGGGAGTTTCCACAAATGAACGAATACTCCTTCTTCGTGCCGCTCAAAAGTTATGTGCGCGTGGCTGTGATGCCGCAGACGATATCAACCAGCGACGAGTTGCGACGAAACTATTCGCCCAAGCAGCGCCAATGCTACTTTCCCGAGGAGCGCAGGCTGGTCTTCTTCAAGCACTACACGCGCAAGAACTGCGAGATCGAGTGTCTGGCCAACATGACCTTCCACATGTGCCGCTGCGTCCCCTTCTACATGCCTCGTGAGTACACACGCCGAGACCCGGGCACAGTTTTAATTTTTCGTGTACGTACGAAGTAACATTGTGGATTTGGTGGTATAACGGTCAGCGTACCGGACTGTTGTTTGCGGGTTCAAACCCGATCGAAGCGGTGGATTTTTAAGGGCAAAAAATCCTTCGTACGCCTTCCTTCGGAGGGGAAGTAAAGCCGGCTGTCCCATGTTAGTAGATTTACTGCATGCAAAAGATCCTCAAGCCTAAAAGAAGCATCTGAGCAAAATTGATATCCGCCTGTTTCGTCGCCCAAATAATACCTCCTTTCTCCGCGAGGTGGTGAAAGGAGCGTAGCAAAATTTGCGTGGTTAGACGGAAGAGCGGGCCTGATGGCCCGAGTCTCGCCACGTAAAATAAGGCATTAACTAACTAAAATACATAGAATGGAAAAATTTATGTAATGCTGCACGAAAAAACACGGTATTTTTACAAGAAAAAAATTCATTGCCAGGTCCTGATAACAAAAAAGTGGATAAATCCATTTGGTAAATTAAGAAAAAAAAACTCTAACACGTGGTGTACCCAGAATCCCTGTTTGATGGGTCCTTGACGCCGAAAAACAAACTGAAAGAAACACGTCCGTCCGTCTGTCTGGTGTATGTGAACAAACCTACCATGCGTAGGATTTTTTCCAAATTGAAGAAACGCCAGTCGTTAGTGCGTGAGCCAAACCCTACGATTTTGAAATGGATTGAAGAAAATATTTGGAGTCATTTTTCAGAAAATTGCGTTTGGGCGTTACCAAAAAATACGTAATTTTGAGCTGATTTTAATAAAAAAACTTGAGTTTTCGAGAAACTTTATTTAAATTTTACTTATTATTTAAAGCACATGTACTCGTAAATACAATAACGTGAAGAAATCACCTCTAATGTAAGTATTACCGACGTGAGTCACAAGGCACAAGAAATACATTTTTGTAACTTTTGAAAAAACAATACGATACCCCAAAATAAACTTAACGTCGCATTAAACAGTACAATAAGCACTACCCATTTGAAAAATTTGAAGAAAAAATTTGGAGTCATTGAGAAAATGGCGTTTAAGCATTTCTGAAAATGCGGCATTTTGAGCTCATTTTCACAGAAAAACTGTTGGGTTTTTGAGAAACTTTGTTTAACAACATTTAAACACATGTAATCATAAATATAATACTGTGAAGATATTGCCTCTAAAGTAAGTATCACCGACGTTAGAGACAAGTCAAAGAAATTAAATTTTTGTAATTTTTGAAAAAGAAATACAAAAGAATAGAGGAATATCATGTATATATAATCGTATAGGGTTTGTTTAGCACTAATTGTTCATAATGAACGTTTTTGAGAAAATCTTGTTTTCGTTATTTTTTAAAACTGCAAATATTTCATGCACTATTGCAAAAAAATACTAAAATTTTCAAAAAAGTTTACACATTAAATTTTATCAAGTTAATTAAAAATCGGACCAATACCACATTTATAAGTGTATTTTACTCTATTCTTACAAGAAATCTAAAGAACAAATTTGGAGCCGTTTTGGTGAAAAGTTTGAAAATGTCTGTGAGGATTTATGTAAAGTACCTCCAAATTTTGAAGAATGTTTTTCAAAATATCAAAGCTTCAACTAGAGCCAGATTGACCACGGTTCCTTCAATTTGTTAAAGATCGGACGTGTGGTTTAGTTTCTGTTCGAACTGTGAAAGATTGCACGTAAATTCTCGCGACAATTCTGCTTATGCAAAAAAATAATACCCGGTTTTGATCGCAGTCCTGAGAACAACTGTATTTCAATTGAATATACAAAATGCTGTGCAATAGAAAAGAAACTTATATCAAGTTGGAAAATAGAGATACATTATCAGGAGGAAACGAAATTAATTAGCAGTGTATTATATTCGACAACTCACACAATTGCACACCTTAGTGTCATCATATACATGCAAGAGGTGGGATATGTTATTTTATTTCACTTCCTTCAAGCACAAATATTTTTCTTTACATGTCCAGAATTTTACAAATTTCTTACACAATTTCTTTTCCAAATCCCGGAATATTCTTGCGCCAATGTGGAATAAGTTATCAATATAGCAAAGGATCTGACTCACGTACATAGAGCTTACTCAGAAACAAATTAACTTCTTAAAAGAATATTTTCACTTGTTGGTTGTTTAAACAATGATTTCTTCGGTGAAACAAATAATAACATATTATTGGGTTTAAAATCATACACATATTTACAAGTATTTTTTTCGATAGGAATTTCCGATCTCACCAGTAAGATTAAAAATTATAGCAGTTGTCCAATCTTGAAATTATCTGAAAAAAAATTATAGGAATGAGGTGGACGATATAATCTCTTGAATGTAATTACTTAGGAAGCTACCAAAAAAAAATTCTAAAACAAACACTAAAATCGGTGAATATAATTTTGTTGCAGATATATGTATTAAAATGTATATTACAGTCACGAAGAATATTCATTTAAAACAAAAGTTCCTGTTGTTACATAGGACGCATTGGGTTCAAATCTATTTAGGCTATGAGCAGATAAGAGTGGTACTATAATGCCAGAAAGCGTATCAAATTTTGATCTCCTCTAATCCATGACTAATGCATTCATTTTTATTTATAAACATACAAAAGCTTCTTATATATACATATATTTAGTCAAAAACAATCTAAAAATTGTATGTGACGAATGGGCGAGAAAATCTGCGCACGATTTCTTGAGTTTCAGAATCCCTTCCCAACAATTTAACTATTAATAGTTGAAAGATGAAAAATAATAATAATAATAATAATAATAATAATGATAATAATAACAAATTTAAAAAAAGCAAGGGATTAACATTTCAAAAACTAGATATTGTCGTTGCCAAATTATAGAAAACTTATTTTTAACGGTAAAGGAACAAACAGATTTGATTTTTCTGTATTGTTAACAAAATAGAAACTCACCCTAAGCTCTACTACCACTACAAGCAAAAGGAAAGTTCAACAAAACGTGCGCATAGTGAGGCTACATTTACATCCAAAAGCAAATATTATAATTTTTGGATAGATTAGATTTGATAGATTAAAAAATATACTTTTCAAATTCAAATACAATAATTGCCTTTTACAAAAATTCAGGCTAGGGTTCCTTTAAATGGTACTTTGTTTTTTAGTTCCACTGATACGTTTTTTTATGCTTACAATGAAATAAGCATTTTCCTGTTCTACATTATGATTTTTTTTTTTCAGGAAAAACTGACACAGCAATATGTAGCGGAGAGAACCTAGAATGTGTGAGTGAGGCCGAAGGTAAGTATATTTCTAGTTGTGTGAATATGTACATTCTTACTCTCGGATTCCATTATTTTTTTTTCGTCAGAGATGTTAATAATGTTCGCATCTTTTATAATGGACAATGGTTTTATTTAACTGTGATAGAGAAACAATAAGAAATAATTGTGAAGAAAATTAACTAGAAATCCTTTGGAACTAGTGAGAGCCAGGAAATACCTACATGAAAATGCTGAACAAAAAACAGACCCGACCCAGGGCTGGTCCACATAGAACCACCTGAGGAAGACCACGATAAGATGGTCGAAACGTCGGCAACAAAGCCTTCGACGCGGCGTCACCTGGACAGCCAAGATCATTAACATGACTCCGACCGCGGAAGCCTACGACTTCATGGTCTGTTCAGTCCGATAAATAAAAGGCTCTCTTTCAAAAGATAACTCTAATTTTTTCTATAGAAGACCATGCAGGGTGATATTAAATTTGTTCAGAATAATAGTAAGGGATCATGTTAAGGTTCTCAGTTTTGACCATTTTAAGAAACCCACAAAAACTCCTCAAATCCGAAGGTGCACTTGCTTATATCTCTCAAATACCATATGGGTTATCATGTTTGAAACCTAGAGATTGCAATTCATGAGCTGTTTCATAGTAGTTATAAATGAGCCTCAGTGCGCATGAATTGTTAACTCGCTTTCAAAACTAATTTTCTTGTTAAGATTATGCAATGTTTTAGATGATACATTTACTTAGTAAACCCATTCTTTTGCGAATTTATCAAACTTCCATTAGTGGATACCATTACTGGGTACAATTCGTGTGTTAACACTTCTCTGGAAGTGAGAGGGACTGATGTGGTTGGTTATTGCGGCAGCAGAACTATCGAATCTCTGTTGCTCATTTGTCGAAACTGGAGGAAAAATTTGTTTGGCGCCAACTGCTGGAAAAAACTTCCTGATATGTTTCAAAACATGGTCCCCTAGAGCATGCCTGCTGAATTGCAATAAATTAGTCCAGACTTCCCGTACTAGTGTAGACCATCACCACACAGCCCATTGGCCCGGGCGCGTTTTCTCCCTTCCGTCCGGCTGAGTCATCAAATAGCGGAACACACCGGTAGCCCAAAGTCACTGGGCCAGGGCACGCAAAATGAGCTGCCCGCTTGAACACTATTCCCCTTTATTTGATTGATTTATTTTTTTCGTGTTTCCGGGCGCGCCAACTGCTTTAGTCATTAGTGCCGTTAGTGTAGTGCATGTTTTTTCGGGAGATGGCGGTGATCTTCCCCCGCTGGATGGCGAGATCCGGCGCCGACCTACCGTCGGCTACTGGGGATACGTCCTAACCAGGACTCTCCCACCAGCGGGGCACCACCCCAGCCGGGACAAGCTCTAAGCTCCCGACCAGTCTCCCGGAATATGTGGTAGTGTAGTGCATGTTAGTGTGTGTGTGTGTAAGGGGAGAGGATAGGACAACGAAGAGGAAGGACAGATCGCGCGCGGTCCGTGGCCCGTTCGGTAGGGTAGTGCTCCGGCATTCGCCTGGTGTTGATCGGAGAAACCCGGAAAACTACCGATGAGACAGCCGGCCGCTAGAATTCCTCCAGACAGCGACTGAATTCGACCTAGCCGAAGAGCTAGTGTGGAAAATTCTTCCGCCGTGGGGAGTGGGAACCTAGGACCTCCCGGTCAGAGGCGCTGCAGTGACATCAGTTGATGCACTGAGCTACCGCTCCCGGTCTATTCCCCTTTAGTTAATGAGCTTTTGTATTGCCCTTGAGTTCATGAGGTTTCCACCTCATTGTTTTGAAACAAAAAAATAACTGAAAATTCTTTTACTGTAACAATTGTACAACTGTAATAACTGTACACAGTTGATGACTCACATTACTTTACATCTTGTTCTCAGATAAGTTTCAGTTATTAAAGTCAGGAATGGAGGAAGATTTAAAAGCTTACAATCTAAGTGAAGAGGAGATGGATAATTTGGGCCTTAAATGCGACTGCCTCCAAAGCTGCAGCTTTGTCAGTTATCAGACAGAACGTTCCCTAGCGAATTTTGACTTCCGGAAAACTATCCTCTTATTCAACAACAGCGAAGAGTAAGTACATTTACTCCGTAGCTGAATATTTATGTATAAACAAAGAAAGCGCCATAAGTGTAGGCCCATTACCAAAAAAATTAAAGAACTAAAACGCCCAAAAGTAGTTAAATTAAAGAGAGTCAATCATGTTCTAGAAAAAAATCTATAATACATCTTCAAGAACTATTACTCGAGCATTTGCATTATACGTTGGCGAAAACTATTTAATTATAATGAACTAGGAATAATCTGACAAAAACGACTGGAATTAATCATTCTCATATTATTGGTGAATAACTTCTAAATGAACACACAATAAACATTTATTTTTGTAATTTTTCCCGAACTTTCACACAATATTAAGATAGCTGTCAAGTGAAAGAAATTTGGAAAAGCCTACCATACATTTTCTCCAAATTACTTCAAATAGTCGTATCCGAACTTCAAATTCACTCCAACTAACAGATTGCGCGCCATGAAAACTATCGAATTATACCGCCGTATGTTGTTCTAATAGTACCTTTTCACAGGTGGATTGGATCCAGTCATTTGTTTTCAATATGGCTAACGTGTACAATATTTTTTGCAAGTATATTCTTAAAATATAAGTAATAATATACAAATAAACAAGTTTTATCTTTCTCCAGTTACCCAAACGAACCATTATAGATGTGAAAAATTAAAGCTGTGAAGTATTCAATTTACCAGACTTAGATTTCCCTAGACTCCTGAGAGGAAATCAAAGTAAAACAATACACTATATTTGTCATGTTAAAGTAATTAATTCGTTAAAATAAGATATTTATCAATAAAAGGCTGGCAGTTTTTCATAATCAAATTAAAAGAGATTTATAAGTAAAATAATAAAAAAGATTATACTTTTCCTCCAGATTCCTCAAAATATTTACATTTACAAAATCAACTGAGCATTGAAAAGTAAATTCAATGCGAATTCATGACACTAGATATGCGTCTAGCGAAATTTCCGAGCATTTTTACCCCATAAAGAATGCGACCATCGGGGAGTAAAGAAGTACTATATACGCTATCAGAAGAATTACATTTCAAATTAAATTGATCACTCGCGAAACAAGACCATTGTGTAAATATAGATTGTCTCAGTAATATTCGAATGCATTATCAACAAACTTATTTCTCTTTCACTACTCTGCATACTCGATATATCATGTCAAACAAAGACAGCTCAATTATTGTGTTTTGGTGACAAAATACTTTTAGGCGTTCAAAACTATTACAGAATGATGTGTGAGAATGTAATTTTGGTCCCCCAAATTAATAATAATATTAATAATAATATCATTTTTAAAGTATTCTTATTATTTTTCACATTAGGTTGAAACAAGAGCTTGACAAAATTGAAGCGTCCAAGTTGTCGATATTCTTCAAGGAATCCCACTTCATTCCGTATCAGCGTATGGAACTCTATGAGATAGGAAGTTTTATCGGTAAGTATTGTCACTGTGTATGTTTAGCACAATTCAAACTCACAAATTTTGCCAAAACTATAACATACTAGCTGATCCGGCGAACCACGTAACGCTATATATATATATATATATATATATATATATATATATATATATATATATATATATATTGTCGGTGAATATTTTCGAAAATCCTGAGAGACCTGTTTTACTATCTATGCCCGCCTCGGCTTCACACGGGTGGTGTACTGTCGCGGACTAAGGAAACCAATCGGATTATCAGTAATTCCCACGCCGTCCCCCTCCTTCTGTCTCCTCTCCCACCCTCTCTGCAAACCCCTCCGACCTCTCTCCCGTCCCTGTCCCCCACCACTCCACCTCTCAAGTCCTTCCTTTCCCGCCATTCCCTCACGTCCTTCTCCGACCCCTCACACCCTTCTCTGCCACTCCACCCCTCTCAAGTCCCTCCTTTCCCACTGCCCCTCTCTCACCGCCACCTTTTCAGACCCCTCTCCCACCCCCCCCTCTGGAAACCCCACACCCCCCTCTTCAGACCCCCCCTCACCCTCTCCCGTGCTACCCCTCCTCACTAACACGACGATAAACCTCGAAACACATATCAAGGCACACGAGATACCGTTTAGCTGTTGTGAAAGAAACGCTAATTGTTTGTGAATTAGTGTCACTTTATCCATACTGTCAATATTTTTGAAGTTATCAAACTGCTGGCTGAAGAAACGAACATCATTCTCTCAATGTTTTGTTAACATATTGAAGATCTCACAGTCTTCTGTCTCACTCATTCACTCACTTTTCATATTATGAGATTTTGTTAAAATATTGTTCGATTTCTTTAAAATTTTCTTTTATACAAATCTTCTGACCTGACAATGATCTGAAAATAACTAACACATAAAAAAGAATTATCCAATTTTGAGCAGTATTTGGGAAGTTATGAACTCACATACATTTCGGCGATTAATATAGATAGATATAAGAAACAAAATGTTACATACATCAGGGAAAAATCTTTAGTGCAATTGAAACTATCATTTAAATTTGGAATGCAAGATTTAGACGGGTGAAATTGCTTCACTTAGAGAAGTTACTTCTATAGAAGGCTTCAATTTATCTTTTAAGTTGAGTAGTCATTATCAGTTTTAATTCTACCGTAAAACTGTGAACTTAAAGAGTTCAAGTCACCAAGCTTTCACGTTAAGTTTACGTCGGAATTCTACCGAAGATTAATCAGAGCAGCATGGAAGAAAGATATATTGTGATTTTCAGATTGTGTTCAGGTTTGTATTTTTGTCATTTCATTCCTGTTATGAATTGAACTAGTTTGCGAACTGTTTTGACGCGAGTAGTGAATTCAAAGTAAATTAATAATTTGGGCCATTTTTCTTGTGACTTAAAATTGACGTGGCGAATAAAATAATTACGTTAGATAAATTACTCGTGAATTTGGTACAAGAGTCAAAAAGGGACTTGTATAAGTGCTCTCGTTTTATTTATTTTATAAACAACTGCTCACATTTACATAACAAGACAAGTCAATGTGAAAATCGAAGGAAAAACTAGAAACCACGATGAAAAGATCTATTCACAACACTAGAAACGAATCGACGAAGCTTAAATACGTTGAAATCTGATTGGTTTAGGCGAAACTTATGTTCCAGCTTACGTTCATCATGCTTGTTATTACGTGTAAATTTTACTAAGTTTACGGCATTACGTTACGTTTAAGTTTGCATTGTAAATGAGGCCTTAGGGAGTGACATTAAACTTCTTGAACTCTGGCAAAATTGCTATAACCAGTTACAAAACACATTACAATGTCGTGTAGCTGTAACAGGAACCACTTACCAAATCTGGTAAGTAAGTTACATTCTCAATAACCATATTAATATTATTTATATTTTCCCAGGAACTAATTTTTCCATATTCTTTTTTATGCATTTCTTCCGATATTGTTCAATTGCTTCATTGTATTCAACTTTTAATCAATTCCAATTAAATCCAACTTTCAATTCCATTTTAAAATGCTCAGAGCACAGCAATTCTTTCTCAAACATCAAGATTCTAGGTGGCTCTGGCGCCGTGTGCAATTGTATATTGGCATTCGCGCATCGTGAAATATTGCAATATGAAATTAAAATAAAAAAAGAAGAAATTCGACGAAGTATGATATAAAACGTTACGATACACAATATGACAAGTAGCCATATTAGGAAGATTCTTCCTGTACTGAAAAGTTATATTCCCTGACTTAGGCTTAATGTTGTTCCTACACCATTCGGATATGTAATTGTAACCGGTCATTGATATTTTTTGCAGCCAACTGTGGGGGCCTGCTAGGCCTGTGTCTGGGAATGAGCTACTTGAGCATTTTGGAGTTGCTGTACTGGCTACTGGTGCGCCCTTTCTGGGTTTCCAAGAAGATTGCCCCTAAGCCCCCTGATATCAAGACGTTGTCGATGCCCACAGTCAAAAAAGCCAACGAGACCCCGCTTTCTCTCTACATGTACTGAATTACTTTGCGGTGGACATTTCTTCTATCTTCTATTAGCACAAAAAGTTTTGAAAGATTTTTTTTAATATTTTGAAAATACAGATTAATACAAAGTTCAAATAATATGCATTTATAATTTGTTTATATTAAAATGGCCCATCGGTGTAGCCAAAATCTCCCGAGTCATCTTCAGTTACCAAGGAATTTTCTTTTCGGAAAATGTTGGCTGTGCATTCATGTTATTTGTCATAAAATAATTAATATAAAAGTAGCAATAATAAGTAGTGATGCAGGAAAATGATATTCCAGCCGATAGGTACTCAAAAAGTGGGGTAATGTAATACCTATTATATTTATTATAGGTTGATTGTAATCTCACAAATATGAGTGTTTGCACACATTTTTGGAATTGAAAATACAGCCTTTTTTCAAAAAATCTGTAGTTCTCTTTGTAATTGGTTTCGAAAAAAGTTTATACAAAACGTTGAAGGAAATTTTATCCTCTTTAAAACTCATTTGAATCATTTTTCTACACGATTTAAGGTTAAAGAGCTATAGAGAAAAAACTAAACAAGTCAGAAAAAATACCGGTCTCCCGGAATTAGCACAGGGTCTGGGAGGTCGAAAACTTGGGGGGGGGTAATTAGTATCTGGGTACATACAACATACTTAAAGAAAGGATTTTATGACATTTTTTCAGGTAAAATGTACATAACCCACTCGACAGTGATCGAAAATGAGGTTTATAAAAGAAGAGCTTCATTACTGGGTCTCTTTCATTATTGGGGACGATGCAACTTTATTCGATTGAAATTAATTGAAAAGTCCAAACAGTCATACCATACATAAATATCCAAAAATGGAAAAATATTTCCAGAAATGAAAGGATAAAATTCTGTTTCTCGTATCCAACAATATTTTAGTCTGTTCGCATTCCCTGTGAAAGAAATTACTCAAGAGCGGAATGTATTATTTTCTACATCACTCCTTAATATGTTTAGAACTTGAAAACTGTATGACATATAATTTATAAAGTGTATCAAGTATAGTATATTCTGTTAAATACAGGTATCAGTTACTCGGATTACCGTTAAGAGATACTAATAATAAAAGACTCAAGCAATGAACAGTTACTAGGGTGGCCACCTTCGGAGATCACTAATCACCAGGGGGTAACGTAAAGAAAATGCATAAATTGTCAAATCAACATTTATTTTAAAATAATATACACCTTTTTACGATAAGTACTGTCTCGTAAATGCTGTCTCCTGACTCAAGAGCGAAGTCGCTCGCTATTCACCAAAGAGATCCGGGTTCGATTCCCGAACAATCTCATGTGAAATTTGTTTCAACAAAACGAGTTAAGCAGCTTCACAAGGGCTAGCCCAACCCCTGTGAGGTGCCCTAAACCCTACCTCTATGCTAATTCCTTCCCAATTCTGGCTGCTGGGTAGTGACGCAGGAGCGCGCAAGAGAGAGGCGCGAACGCGGAGATGCTACCTGGCGGTTCTCTTGACGACTTACGGACTTTTTCGACTATGTAATGAAGGATTACTCCTTAAGACAACGACTGCAAAAAGGAATGGGGGATTACTCCAATCGCTCAACGCCCAAAGGGGGTTATGAGACGCGTTGTGTCATGACAAGGCGCAACAAATTTTTAAAAAAGTATATGACCCGAAGATTTCCAAAACCCCACTCCTGATGGAATAGCCACAAAAAATTGTTGGAAAATTTTCCTCAGTATTTGGTTGAATTTGCCAAGGTAGAGGCTACTTTCTTTGACTAGGTGCTGGCTGCTTCTGCATTTCTGTCAATCAGTACATCATTAAAATATACAGCGTCATCAACAATACACTCAGAAATATTGCATTTATTGTGATATTACTGGCTCTAGTATTTATTTTATTAATATTATCTACAAGTTTTTTTGTTATAATCTGATTCCACTTTACAAAAAATTATCATCGATAGAAATATTGTATTTTTAAAGTGCTGTTTGTGATAAATATCAAAAGGGACCCAAAATATTGCTGAGTTTATTGATTCATGTTTTAACTTCGTTTGTGGATTAAAAGTATTTTCAATTTTATTTTTGCAACATGATTAAAAATTCTAGGTATAATTTGTAATAAATCATTGATATATATTGGAATGTTTATTACACTATCTTTCATATCCAATTGTGCCTTTTAAGAGTACGACCAACTCTTTAATTTGCATAAAATTAATGTATGTAGTGTGCTACATCATTCCTCTAATTTAATAAATTTCTATCCATTGAGGAATGTCTCCATATTTAAACCATCCAAACAGCTAAATAAAAGATTTTACCTTTTTACACAATGATAACACGTTCTCCATGAAAGGCCGGAATTAAAAGTAATCAAATTTGAAAAAATATCTTAATCAAATCTATTTTTAATGATTTTATGTTGATTTCGATGAAACAATATAGAAAAAAGAGCCCACTGCAAAATCAGCATATATGACCTGTCACGATGTTCAAGACTTCAAAATTCAATTTTCAATTTTGACGGTAGTGAATTTTATTTTGGATGTTGTGACGATAATTTTCTTAAAATGTAAACTTCATTTCAACAAAACACTCTTCTTCTCTTGTATTCAAATTTTGCTCAAAAACATTATTCATGCTCTCTTTCTTCCAGACTTGTATTCATTTCAGACATTCCAACGCACCCTAAGTGCCCTTTTTGCAGACGATACCTTCTGACCAATATCTCAATACCACAAGAAATTTAATTCAGACACACCTGACGACTATTGAAACATGGTGTAGAAACTGGAAAATTAAGATAATTCCAAACAAATCCACATCCAAAGTTTTTACGCAACGATTTCCAGCCTTCCCATTTCCACTAAAATTTGACTCGGCAGTAATACCATGGTGCTCCTCAATCGCCCCAGTCCGTTATCTAGGTGTCCTAATGGACACCACATTGATTTGGAAAGACCTCATCACCTCCAAGGTGAAGCTAATAGACGCCTAGGTATTCTTCGACCAGTAATCTGCTGACACTCATCATTAAAGCTCCATTCTGCTCTCGTTATATATAAAGCCATTTTACGTCCATTACTTACGTACGCTTGTCCAGTCTGGTGGAATGCCACCCCTGCCACCATGAACAAAATCCAAATATTCCAAAATAGGTTCCTCAGAACTGCAGTTAATGCACCATGGTTTATAAGCAACACTAACCTTCACAAAGATCTAGCCATAGAGCCCGTCCTAACATACATCATTAAACTTTCCTCATCATTCTTCCAAAATCTACCCTCAGTTACCGGTGCTTCCTATTCAACCAAGGTAAAGAGCATCCCGTAGAAACTCGTCTCCGCAACCGACTCCCCTTCCACACCTTCCTCCGGAAACTGGCTGATATAAGATAATGAAACAAATAGTCCTCCCACAAAAGGTCAACAATATGTATTCCATTATGAAGAGTACTTTACGACCATAAATTAATATTTGAAAGCAGGTTAACAGGGTTTGGTCAGAAAAAAATTTCACTAGTTGTTTGCCAATGTTTCGGAAACTTTTATTTCCATCATCAGGGCTTGCAACATCAAGATCTTGATGGGGGCCCTGTTAACCTGCTTTCAAATATGTATTCCTCCACTTTATCATTCGCACTACTTCAATCTATGTTTAATGGGAGGTGGCCGTAGCCACCCCCTTCGCATACTTTCGTCTGAAAATGCTCGCTTCTAACATCTGAAAAGCCATATTGCTGAGCGTTGTATAATAAGCTCCCTCTGTTAAATAAATTTAAAAAAAGCTGAATTGTTTGTCTGGAAGATTTTTAACAAAAGCATACAAAAATTGAAGAATTAAATTTTAAAATGTAGAAAAATAAAATATGTTCTTTTGAGTAAAATATAAAAATATATGTACTTTCGGGTAAAATTTGTATCAAAAGTCAATGTTTTTGGCACTAACCGATATGAAACGTGAATATATCGTTGATTCGACTTGATAGAGTTACGTTAGGAAAATATGTTATTACATAATTATCCGGGCCCTGCTTATCAGTATGTAAAATTATTATTAACTTCCCGAAGTGCAAATTAATAGACTTCCTCTCTGAAGGACGTGCTTTATTCGGCTGTGACGCCGTTATCACACGCCAATGGCTGAAAGATACTACACCAATCATGAATAGGACGCTTTCAGGAAGTCAAATCAACTTTTACAACCATAATTGTATTTACAGTTTGCCCACAATTAAAGTGCAAATTTTGCGAATTTAGCGTATAAAATTTTTGACGCTAGGTTCTACAGAGTAACTACATACCTCTCTTCATCTTTATGACTACTGAATGTTTAGAAGCCCAAATCTAAATAAACAGGCCGGATGGTTCATAATACACTAAAACTTTTACATACGATAAAAAATGCCGAAACCTAATGAAAAAATTTAATCAATGAAAAAATAGTTTAAGAAGTCTGGTGATAAATTTAAAATTCTTCTCCTCGAATATTATTCAAATTATGTGAATTTTCACTTGTTCATAGAATATTCAAGAAATGAGTCTCTTGCAGGTAGTCGTCAGTCTCTTGCAGGTAGTCGTCGCGTGCGGACGTGTTTTGGAGTAGCTCCGCGAAGTGAAAGGCAATGGGTGTGGACCTCGCTGTGTACCGAGCGCGCGTCGGGGCATGGGCTGCGCGTACCCGCCCTGGTCGACCCGCTTCGGCGCAAGCGGCGTACTCGGGCTTGCGGGAAGGGGGCGGCGTGGCTCTGCTCTGCGCAACTGTTTTGGCCACACTCCTTGTGATAGGTGGTGTGGAGCAAAATCCTGGTCCCGGAGTGCAGGAGGCAGAGGCGTCGTGCTCCAAGTGCGAAAGGAGCGAGCGGAGAATGCGAAGACTGGAGGCGGACTTAGCTCAGGCTCACAAACATATTGGAGAACTCACGTTAAGGATCCGGGAGTTAGAAGACGTCAGGAAAGGAACCGAAGGAAAAAATGTACTTGAGAAAGAGAAGAGTAACGCGCGTCCAAATATAAGTGAGTCTTTTCAGACAAATGCTCCGTTCAGTAAGGTGAAAGTGCTAGGCGATTCAATGCTGCGACACAGCGGCGGCGTTTTGAAGAAAAAAGGTGCCGACGTATCTTTTTTCCCCGGCGTAGATATTGAACAAATGACCTCAGTAGTTCATAAAGCTAAACCAGATGAAGAAACAGAGGTGGTTTTGATTCATGAGGACCAATACGCGGAAACGGCAACCAGTTTACGACACAATCAACCAATGTGTCAATCTAGGGCATGCCATTAGAAGTAAATTTAAAAACGCGAGGGTCATTGTTTCCGGAGTTATGCGCCGGAATGATGTCCACACTACTAAAACACGGGACTTGAATTGTGGCTTGCGGTGGGCATGCGAGAAATTTGATGGGCTGTTCGTTGATCCCAATTACTGGCTCGGGCACGAAGACCTTGGTCGGACGGCCTTCATCTCAACTTCCGAGGTGCATGGAAGCTGGGATGTCTTCACGACTGTTATCCAGTCGTGTTTACTTGAAAGTGACGACCGGAGGAAGGAGTAGTAGTAGCACCATGTACAGTGATGGTTTCGAGAAAGGAAGCGACGCGTTTGGTGACTGCTGCGGGGGAGGTGACGGAGACAACGCGTTTGGTGACTGCTGCGGGGGAGGTGACGGAGCTACGCGTGAGACTGCTGCGTGGAGGTGACGGAGACTACGCGTGACTGCTGCGGGGAGGTGACGGAGACTACGCGTGTGACTGCTGCGGGGGAGGTGACGGAGATGTCGCGTGTGACTGCTGCGGGGGTGGTGACGGAGACGACGCGTCCGGTGACTGCTGCGGGGGAGGTGATGGAGGCGACGCGTGTGACTGCTGCGGGGGAGGAGATGGCAGTGACAGCGGCGCTGGAACCTAGGAAGGATACATGGGACCTGAACACTGACCTTCAGGTGAGGAGAGGCTTCACTAGAGTTGTTGCAGTTGAACTGTCGTAGTACATGAATAAGGAAACCGAACTGTGGAATTTAATTGAAGCATGTGATCCTGATATCGTGATAGGAACTGAATCTTGGCTTTCGGACGCGGTAGCAAACCCGGAAATTTTCGTTCAGACTACCTTACGTTTGGGAGAGATCGCGAAACCAGAGGCGGTGGTGTTTTATTTGCGTAAAAAACACTTTTAATATCAGATCAAATTGGGTTGATAAAGAATTTGAAATGATGGGTGTAGAAATTTTTTGTTCGGGAAGTATCTTAGAAATAATTGCTTGCTATCGTCCGCCGGGCAATAGTTATGAAATCTTAGGCGCGCTCTACGAAAGAACAAAAAATATAAATAGCCGTCATGTAGTCATTGCTGGAGACCTAAATCTCCCAGACGCAAATTGGAAAGGGATTGTTTGCGAAGGGAAAGTACAACAACTAGTCAACAGACTTGTCTGGGACAGCGGATTAGCACAGGTAGTAGACCGGCCCACCCGACAGGACGCGATTCTGGACATTTGCCTAATTAGACCGAAGGACTTATTTTTGTCGTGTGACGTTTTAGAAGGCATAAGTGATCATAAAGCCGTTTTAGTTGATTTACAGTTAAGTATTTCAAGGAAAAATATTGCGACAGGTATTCTAGTGAGGGAATACAAGAAAGCGAATGTAGCAGAGTTTCAAAATTATTTAAAGAACGAGGAGGAATGGAAGAAATATGGGAAGCGTTTAAAAATATTCTAGTAAATGCCGAGCAGGCATTTGTACCAACTAAATTGTTAAAAACAAAATGCGATCCGGAATATTATAATGCGAAAATCAGACGGTTGAAAAGAAAAACCAGAGAAGCGTTTAGCAACAGACACTGTAGTGAAAACCATATGACATTATTTCGAAATTATTCAAAAGCTTTGAGGAAGGAAAAGAAAATCGTAGGAATTTTTGAAAAACCAGAGAAGCGTTTAGCAACAGACACTGTAGTGAAAACCATATGGCATTTTTAAATACGTTCGTAGAAGGAAGGAAATAAAGATGAGATTCCAGTTGTTCAGTAATAATTCGCCAATATCGGACGATTGTGAAAAAGCTAATGCTTTTAACGCGTATTTTAGCTCCGTTTTCAAGCAAAAGTCAAATTGCATTCAGATACCATCACTGTCAGATAGAAGTCTTTTTCATATTAATGTAAATACTTTGCGGAAAAGAATAAAATTAATGAAGAGAGGGAAATCACGAGGCCCGGATTCTATTTCCACGGACGTCATTAAATTAGGTGGAGAGGCTATTATACCATATTTAATTAGGTTATTTCATGTATCGATAAACAACGCTTGCGTACCGGAAGATTGGAAGCTGGCTCTCGTCGTACCTATTTTTAAAAGTGGCGACAAGACATTACTTAGTAACTATAGACCGGTAAGTCTTACATCAGTCGTATGCAAGCTTATGGAACATCTAATTTCTAGCTATATCAGGAAAGAATGGGAGGACAAGCAATGGCTTTATCACGGTCAACACGGTTTCAGGAATGGTTTTCAGGGGAAAGTCAGCTAGTCTCACTTTACAGGACCTAGCCGACGTAGTTGATGAAGGTGGTAGGGTCGACGCGATTGTAATTGATTTTGCCAAAGCTTTTGATGTTGTTCCACACGATCGTCTTGTAAAGAAATTAATAGATTCGGGTTTAGACACTAGAGTGGTAGCGTGGATAAACGAACTACTTCGTGACAGGACACAAAAGGTCCGAATCGGAAATTACTTGTCAACTTCGAGAAACGTCACGTCAGGAATTCCACAAGGGAGTGTCATCGGCCCACTCATGTTTCTTGCCTTCGTAAATGATTTACCGACAAGTTTAGTTTCTAATGTACGACTCTTTGCAGATGACTGCGTAATTTATAGAATTGTTAACTCGGAGGAGGACGAGAATATTTTGCAGCGAGACTTGGAGAAATTAATATCTGGGCGGATACAAACGGCATGGAAATAAATAGTTCAAAGAGCAAATCCATCACGTTTGGTAGGGTCGAAGTTACAATGAAACCGCGTATAAATTGAATAATAATGTTATACCTCGAGTCACGTCTTGCAAATATTTAGGAGTTCAGCTAGACAGTAAATTGACATGGAAAATCAAGTAAATTTCGTTGTAGGAAAGCATGGAAATCTTTGCATTTTATTATGGATTCTCAAAAGAGTTCAGTGAGTGCCAAAGAACTGGCATATATATCATTAGTGCGACCCATATTAGAATATGGCGCGATATGTTGGGACCCATACAGACTTTTGCAGCAAAGAAATCTAGAAAAGGTTCAGCGTAGAGCTTCAAAATTTGCTTTCAGGGTACCAGGAATAAAGTATGGAGTCACTGAAACAAGGAGAATGAAATCGCGTCTCTATGCTATGTATAAAGCGTACACAGGATTTCGACCGTGGAAAGAAATTCAAAGTCGATTAGGGAAACCTACATATTTCGGCAGAGCGGATCACATGCACAAAATTCAGACAAGAATTCAGAAAACGGACGTTGGGAAATATTCATTCGCGAATCGAACTATTAGAGACTGGAATGGCTTGCCTGTGACAATCTTTGATCCCTTTCCTCATGATGTCAGCAAATTTAAAAATAAATTAAATTCCTAGATGTTTATATGTGTCTTATTATTTCCTATGTAAAGTATGTTATATTATAACTATTATTATTATTATTATTATTATTATTATTATTATTATTATTATTATTATTATTATTATTATGTGCAGTGGCGTGTAGTGCAGTGATGTGAAGTTGAGGGAAACGAGTGAGTCAAAATCACATTAAAACGTGATTGGCAAAAGTGATTGGCAGTATGGTGAGGTGAGACGAGGCGAGGTGAAGTGAAGTGAAGTGAAGTGAAGTGGAGTGCCATGGAAGCTTGCACGGTGAAATGTTCATGTTAATTTGTAAAGTGTGTAAAATTTGTAAAATTTTGTATAGTTAAGTTCTGTAATGTTTAGTTAGTGTATTCTGCCACCAAGTTCTGGAACTTATTTGCAGAATTAGTAATAAATCTAATCTAATCTAATCTAATCTAACTATTTGAGTCACGCGCGTTTAGAGGCCACAAAATATCGAAAAGCCGCATCGAAATGTCAGAATGACGAATTGTAATGCTGACAGATCGCGCGGGAGAGGCAACGTAGTTCGTAAAGACGGATGGAACATAGTTCGCAGAGCCGCGGAGAGATGGCGCGGAACGTCGCATTGAGAACAGTCAGACATACTCGTCTCTTAGCAGTAGTTTATGTAGACATCAAATTGTCAGAAGTGAAATTTGCGAAAGTGGGGAAGGGTCTGAATCAATGGAGCATGTCGTTTAGCAATGTAATTTTTTTTATATTTAAAGGAAAGAAATGTTATTCAGGTTGCACAAATTATAAGTATAGTTCTTTTTCTATTTGTGCATTGCTGGCGGTTTTAGATAAAACTATTAGCCCGATTTTGTACATTTTATTTCAAATATTAACAGAAAATTTTTGTTAATATTTAAATAAAATGTTTTTGTTGGTTGTGGTTAGTTGGTTACTTTTTGGTGTTTTTTGGTGTTTTTTACCATTATTATTTACATTTTATATGTAAACACGTTAAAGTTCGTTTTTTTCTGTCTTCTTATTCATTACGAAATTTATTGTTTTCTTTATTCTCACAATTTCCTGTTCTTTTAATTTTATTTTATCAATGGGTGTTTTGATCTGTAAACATGTGTTTTACTGCTAATAAAAATATACAGTCTTACTCGTGAAATCACGCGCCAGTAAACAAAAATAATTGATACGTTTCAAAAGAGATACATCCCTCCTGCAAAAAGTAAAAACAACATGTAAATTCTATATTTCTAAAGTAACTTTATCTTATGAAACATTCGTTGAACAAATTTAAAGTTCGGTAACTTAAATTAAAAATCAAAAATGTCTTGATAGAGAAAAGTTTATCACTTCTCACAATACATGCATGTGTTACTTATATTATTTTTATACTATAATGACAATCATCTACCATGGAAGCTGAAACTTCTTTCAAATCTCTATGAAATTCAACCATTACTTTGTTATAAAGATATACAAACGAACAATTCAATCCTGCTCCATGTCTTCTGATAAAATTATTTTCAGGTAGCAGTCAAGAACACTAATTTCATTCAAATTCATTATTTTTCTCATAATCAAAATGCTGTGAATACCGTAAATAAAAGAAAGATTTATTTTTCGGAAATTCACACAATTAAATTTCACAGAAAATATTCACACATATAACACATTCCTTTTAAAAAAAATATCTGCAAGATTTCTCAGCGATCAACAAGTTAATCTCCGTAGATCTAAATATTAAAACAACGACACTGAAATTGGCAAATATTATTCATTCGTCACAATTAGCCGAAATGGATGTAACATTTTACTTTCTCACTACAGCTTACATAGTATAGAGAAAGTATTGTGTAACTGCGAGAAAAAAAACTGAGAATTTTCTACAGGAAAACTCTTATTCCCGTGCACTCGCTAACGAAAAAGTGGATAAATTTTATCCGTATATATAGTGAATTACTTCTTATAGCACGTCGTGCATCTGAATTCATGTTTTGTGGGTCCTGATACCGAAAAAATGATGACAAAATATCTGTCCATCTGTTCATGAGGTACAATAACGCTAGTGGCTAAACCGTAAGTAGGATTTTCACCAAAATTCATATTCTCCAATCGATCTGGCTGATGACGCGTCCCCTTGATTTTGAAACAGATATTTTTACTTCGGGTTTAATGAAATTTGACCTCGTATATCGTAAAGGACGCTTAAGAGAATTGTGTCTTATTTTCGTTGAAATCTCGTTGAATTGAAGTTTTCGAAAATTCAAAAAATTCAATTTTCTTTTAGGAGCCTTCCTACAACCACAATTACAATTTTTTTTCTTAATGAAATGTGTTCGTCAAAAACAGATCTTCAAATAAGGTTACGGTCAGTGTTAAGTAAATAGTAATTTTGCGTTAAACACAAGCAATTTTTAAATTTTAAATCATTATTTTCTCAGATACGGCTCCGAGTTTTTTTAATGTTTTTCCATGTGTAGCCAAGTATCGTAAAGAAAGCGGTGCTGGTCTCATTTTGAGCGCACTCTCTGTATTTTCGAAAATTGAAATAAAACTGAAATAGTAAATTCGAATTTCACGTTCTTCGTTTGAATCATTTTGAATTCGTAAAATCGTTCGTAAAATAGTTCGTCAGTTTCAACATTTGAATGCTTCTTATTGTCACTAGCCGTCATGATTGCATGATATAAATAAAATCCTTTCGAAAGTAAATATATTTAAGGAAGATAATATTTTTAACGTTGAACTAAGAATATTTGTATTATTCTTTATTTCTGTAAAATGTGTTACATATTTTTTTTCTATTTTTTGTAATATTCTAAAAGCAATGATATATAGTATCATGTTACGTAATGAGAAATAATATGCTGTTGTAGCCGTCTAGTATATATTTAAATTTTTTAAACTTTACAAATATTTTATTCAAACGTTTATGGGTGTACTACTTGTACTTTTTTTAAAAATTTTCAAATAACCTTTAAATTTGGATTTTGCGTAATTATTTAACTAAGAATGCATTTGAAGAATATTTACTTAGCAGAAGTTGGATATGGTATTTTGTTTTAGGCGATCAGTAAGGCTATAACTGTCCTCCAGACAGGGACTGAATTCGACCGTCGAAATTCGAATCTACGATCTCCCTGTCAATCCCGAAATATATTTTAAATTCATAATTTATTGGTTGATAAGTCAACGGAATAAGACTAATAATGGTGAATTTGTGAACCAATGACTTATCAGCTTCATGAACTTTTAATCACCAATGACTTATTCCTTAATGACATTAACAGTTTCAGCTTTATGTGAGATGAAAATATTGAATCCGCAAAAACATCAATTTCATTCACTTTGATTTTCGTGCAATTTTGCACTCCTTGATCTATCGTACCGTATTTCAGACTGTCGAAATAAGTCGTGAACCTATTTGAATCACACCTATTCATTAATGTTTTATCCGCACACGTTTTTTGAACCCTCGCTTCGCTAGTTGCGAAAGGGGTGGGAGTTTGGTTATTTTGACAAAGGAATTAATATCACATTTTAGTTCGTTTTTCAATGCAAAATAGTTTCTTTACACTGGAGTGAACATTTTTGTTTATCAGATTTTGTCTACAACACTCATTAGATTATTATTAACACTCCTTATATAATTTATTCGTAATTCAACTAATGTTGGCAAAGGAGAGAGTGTAGGTATTTCGGGGCTTAAGAAGGAAACGTTCGCGTATAATATTGCTGTTGACGATGATACGTTCTTATAAATTAATATACAAGAGTACTGTTGATCATCTAAATGTTGGTATTAATTTTTTAATAGCTAGGCGATCGAAAAGATCTTAATCATTAAACAATTTTATACCTAGACAACACTGTAATCTTAATTCACAGATCTACGTTCATTAACGTTTATTATATTTGCCGTCGGTTTGGACATATTCGATCCACCGTTAAGAATAATATTAATTAAAAGCACGATTTGTCCGTACATTTCGTGAGAACAATCGTCTTGGGCCTAGAAATGATCTTAAGATGAAGATCGTAGTCCACACAAACACGAAGTACTTAAATCACAAATAGTTTGTTCTAAATATGAATAATGTAACCGTATATAACAAATCCAATTTTGAATCGGCTGCAGGAGCCTGACCCACCCTGTGCTGCGCTCAGTGGCGATTAGTGGAAGCTTCCCTGCTACCCCGGACGGGTCGTGTGTTAGATTACAACGGGACTGGTTCTAAGCACATGTCGTGCGAAGGGGGCGAGGTACGGTGTTTGAAGGGCGGGGTGGCAAAACGACATGCAGACTCGGTGCCGAACTGGAAAGGGTTGATGGGAAAGGTTGCAGAGCCCACGGGATAGGTAGTCACACGAACGGATACACAAAGCTTTTCAAGGTAGGTCAATTTTAATTCGGACAGCCCAAAAATATTTTTTCCGTTAATTACATGCGTGCGGGGACAATATTCACATAAGTGCGTGCGCGGTATATATAATACCACATTTCGTTTGCTAGATACAAGAAAAACACTAACTAAACATTTCAAATACTAATTTATTCCACGAAAATATTTTATTGGAACATTTTCACCTCTTCTATTATTAAACAAAAAAACCCAGAAGAATGATAATTATTCAATTTAGCATTTTTCAAAATAATTGCATTTATCAGAGCAGCCGGCCGCTAGAATTCTTCTAAAGACAGCGACTGAATGCGACCTAGCTGAGAAGCTAGTGTCGAAATTCCTGCCGCCGTCGGGTCTCGAACCAAGAACCTCCCGATCAAAGTCACTGCCGTGGCATCAGTTGATACACTGAGTTACCTCTCCCGGTAAAAAAAAATTAAAAAAATATTTCTTGTTTCTACATACTTATTCGGTAGAGGGTGACGATGCTCCATGTTATTAACTGATTCGCCTCTAGCCAATCGATAAACAATTCGATAATGTACGTGAATTCAAATCACCGGTACATTGTGGTGTGGCTGAACCGTGAATAATAAATGAAACTTTATTAGAAGTTAGTACTTTTGTGTTAACCCAAGTTTCTTAACTGTAGACTTACATCAATTAAAATACTGGTAAGTAATTATTACTTCCAAATATTATTATTCTAAAAGTATCAACATTTGAATTTTCTGTACAAAAACAACAAGTAACGTTCTTCGGACACTTTAGGCTCGGAGCAAGATTCACCTCTGGTAGTGAACTGCTCTGGAAAATATTTATTTTATGGCTTTGATACGCATTTGCACTATTTAAATTCCATAGTTCGATAAATTTACATGACTAGTTTGAGACTTTTGACTAGTTTGTTATGATAAAATTGCTGTCATGAACAGAGTATCCCTGATATCAAAGTTTGTTTGTACTTGAAAACATTTTGCTCTTTCTTCAGTGCAAAAGCTGTTCCATTACGAAATGAAATATTGAAATAGTACATTATGAAACGATGATGTAATGATGGGTATTAATACACGAGTGTGATATTACGATATGAGCGAGTATCGTGTAAACTTCACAGGTATTATACATTCATTGAGTTTCATACGGTATTTTTCTACATTACGTAATTTTATAAGTTAAACTTTTACACTGAATCGTTTCGTGGCAGTTGACAAGCAGAATTCAAGCAAGGCCACCTAGCGGACAGCTCCCTACCGCGCAGGTGGTTTGGTTACCAGTGCGAGAGAGTACTTACGTTGCTCTTACAATAATTCCGAGGTCACCATTTTCGCTTTTTCTCTTATTTCTGAAGGTTCCAACTCCTCCTCTGATTCACTAGACATTACAAACTAAGGAATTGACCGGTTTTAAAGGACAAACACACGGCAGCAACATATAACTCACAATAACTTGCATTCTTTTCTTAACGTCAGTCTAGTGTTCCCTCTGCCACTACCACTACGCTAGTCAAATAGGATCAACGTGAAATTACGTTCCAATTTATTTTATATAATATTCCACTCACAAATTAATGATAATAAAAGAAATTAAAACTGATAAACATAATATAACATTAAATGCAATTTTAATGTACACAATCGAACAAAACATTTACTAGAACGATTCTCAAAGATTAATGAAGCCTCAGTACTTGGTTTGTAAGCTTCACTGTGATTGTTCAGGAATCTGTATTACAATGAAATCTGTATCGTAATTATTATCATTATGCTACGGGTTGGAGACATCAAATGACAGAATTATACAATGGGAGTAGAAAAAGTGTTTTAAACTATGAACATCACAATCATTTGTGTTGAACAAACACAGTATTTTTTCTACTCACAGCCACTTACATTGGAACTATCCTGAAATTTGACCGTAACTGAGAAGAAATTTACAGAAGTTTTGTAAACTTAAGAACTTAAAGTTATTTTCTTGCTTAGAACTGCTATTGCTTTTGTTCCAAACATAATTAACCGGCATAACATTTTACGATAAATGAAAATAATTTTGATTTGAATCTATTTCCTTGAATTAAATCAAACATTGTGTTCTGTGTAAAGATAAACTAACCAAAAAACCCTGCCCCAATAACTTATTATATATAGAAATACAGAGTATACTGTAGGTATTAAAATATATATGTATTTAATAATTAATCAACTTACATTGCTTTGTGAAGAATCCTTAGCAACCAAGCCGCAAAATTACTTCACAATGTACAAAAACTGAAAATGATTCACTGACTCTGAACATGCTCAACAAAAACAGCACGATTTCCGACAAGGAGGCTTGTCCAGCTGCTTAGTACAAATATTTGCCGCACGATAGCAGCATTCTGCAGTAGTTTTTAAAATAATAGCCAGGTTCAAGTTAGGCGCCGCGGCTGTTCAATTCATGCTACTCACCCATTTATTATTAAACGTCTTTGTGATTAAATTTTAATGGCTATAAGGTTTAGCCGAAAAGACGTCCCCCAAAACTGTAAATAAATGTAAATACAACTTAATTACAAAGAAGTTTTATATTAAATGCATCTAAGAGTCTAAAATTTAAGTGAACTGTTAATTAATAAACTATAGAAATTCATCAAAGAAGAAAGAAAAAATGTATTGTTGTAATTATTATTACTATTACTATTATTATATTACATATATTATTATCGTTACATTTCATGTATTATTATCGTTACATTTCATATATTATTATCATTACATTTCATACATTATTATCATTACATTTCATACATTTTTATCATTATATTTCATATATTATTATTATTATATTTCATATATATTATCGTTACATTTCATTATTATTATCGTTACATTTCATATATTATTATCATACATTTCATAATTATTATCATTTTTTATTTATTATTATTATTACTGGTGCTGTGTTTCGCTGCTGTGCACTTTGGCATGCGGGAGTTGCGTCAGCAGGAAGCACGTGAATCCGCGGGGTGGTCCGCCGCGCCTGTGGGCTGGGCGGGCGCGAAGGGCGTGCGTGCGCGTTGCGCGCCGGCCGGCAGCTGTCGCCCGCTCGCCCTTTGTTTCGGAGACGCACTGTGGGGGCTACGCGCCACCCGCCGCCACCGCCGCCACCGCCGCCACCGTCGCCGCCGCCGTCGCCAATGACACCGCCGCCACTGCCGCCACCGCCACCGCCGCCGCCGCCTCCGCCGCCGCCGCCGCCGCCGCCGCCGCCGCCGCCGCCCCCGTCGCCGCCCCCGCCGCCGCCACCGCCGCCGCCCCGCGCTACCTCCACCGTCCCCGCGCCGCCGCCGCCGCCGCCATCGCCGCCTCCGCCACCGCCGCCGCTGCCATCGCCGCCGCCACCGCCGCCGCCTCTGCCCCCGCCGCCACCACCAACGCCCCCGCGCCACCATCGCCGTCGTCGCCGCAACCCCCGCGCCACTGCAGCGTGTGATTCGCTGCTCCGCCCCCTCCATCGCCCCCGCGTCTGCCGAAGGGGGCCCTTGGGAATCGGCCTCCCCCGCTGCCTCCGCCGCTGCGAACGCACTCTGGCGGCAGACTTCTCCGCCCCGCCGTCCGCTCACAATCCTTCGTCTCCCACTCGTCACCTGCCAGCATCCGTGTCCCTTCGGCCATCGCGCCCCGCCACCGAGTACCGCCACACCACTCTCTTTGCATTTTTGCTACTTCAAATTGTTATTTATGCTCCAAGGGCGTTATAAAATCCTAATGATTGAGCGGCGATACAAAAACTCCGGATTATTTGTTGCCCGAGATTATTAGAACTAGTTAACACCCGTGGTATAAACAAGATTTTATTTTTACCTAATTTTAATTATTCAGTTTTACTTATGTACTTGATATCTCTATGTTCACTTGACTCTGCTTTTTTCCTTATTTCCATTCCATAATACCATTTCATAATTCTCTCCATAAGAGAACACTTAGCATCATTCAACTGTTTTCATATTTCCCTCGTAAGCATTATACTCTCGATCCAAGGTAAGTGATATAGTATATAACAAACTTCGTAACGAAGGGTAAAGCAATGACGTATCAGTATCGTAGGCTACAAGCAATGATGTATTAGTATCGAAGGCTACAAGTAATGATGTATCAATTTCGAAGGCTACAAGCAATGATGTATTAGTATCGAAGGCTCAAGCAATGACGTATCAGTATCGAAGGCTGCAAGCAATGACGTAGCAGTATCGAAGGCAACAAGCAATGACGTATCAGTAAAAAATACTCCCATGTAGTCACTGAAACTCTTCCCCTCTAGTGTTTGCCGCAACTATCTCCCACTCTCCAAAATCGCGCCACTGTGGGGGCTGTACTACTTTCCATCCCTTCCCTACAACCAACTCCCCGGAGCTTCTTCCGGGTCCTTCCCGACGAGCCATAAACCTAACCCCGCTCATTTCTGAGTCCGTCACGCTCGTCCGTCCAATCCGGTACCCCCACCACTTCCCCACAGTGCGCGCGGTTCTCACGCACACACGAAGCGAGCTACTTTCGTTAACAAATAATAATAATAATAATAATAATAATAATAATAATAATAATAATAATAATAATAATAATAATAATAATAATAATAATAATAGTAATAATAATACAGCTTGAGAATCCCTGGGTGAACTACGGCCTGTCCTTATGGAGGATTGCTCTTCGTAAAAATCTCTCAACTGAGCAATGTTTGTGGGTCTTACAATTCTACTTTCCTTACGAGTGAAAAACTACTTTTATTTTCTACTGATTCGGTGTTGCATGTTATTGCCTTCGATACGGTGCTCCATACACACTGCATAACTGATT
Organism: Teleogryllus oceanicus; assembly: GCA_964035755.1. Taxonomy (NCBI): domain Eukaryota; kingdom Metazoa; phylum Arthropoda; class Insecta; order Orthoptera; family Gryllidae; genus Teleogryllus; species Teleogryllus oceanicus. The sequence goes on from CAXIVR010000014.1 coordinate 10,499,661, forward strand.
TGGATCGAGAGGTCCGTAGTACCCTAACAAATGGGCCACGGACTGCGCGCGATCTTTCCTTCCTCTTCCAGGGTAATTTAGTCTTTAGATTGACAATCTTGATACAATACTACTCCGGATCATTTCACTAATTTTAATTTTCTAGAGGTGTCTTTTTGCAGATTCTCTTTCGTGGCTATTTATTTTTAATTTAAACATCAGAAAACATTTGTGTGTAATCGGTAGAATTAGTTTATTGCAATGGTAATACGTGCATGTTGTTTCTTTGCAACCATGCTGGCACCTCTCCTGTTTACAGTTTAACCTTTGCGTCAGATTCATTTATTAATTAAAATGCAAATTAGTGCCCGCCCTCACTTGTAATGCTGGTTTAGTTATTAATGTAGTTAGTGGGTTTGTTATGCATAAACTTGGTAACTTAGCGTGAGCTTTGTTTTTGTTTAGTGGTGAAACGGTGTCTTCTTCTGTATGTGTTGTACATATACTTGGTATTTTGTTTATTTAAAATTGACTTGTCAAATTTAAACAAAATAATTAATTCCTATCAGTGAATTTTTCTCTTGGTTGACGTACAAAATTAATGTTGAGGTGTTTTAAAATCGAAATTAAACAGTTTGTTTAATGCTTTTTATGTCCCTTTAATAAAGAGCGTAATTGCAAGTCGGAAAGCATTAATATGGAAAGAGACCCAACATTTTAATTGATAGGTAACAATAAGAAGCAAATCAGTATAGGGGATACAAAATCAGTTCCTTGTGCTTCTTTATAGTAACTCTTTTAAAAGGTTTTCCTGATAATCCTACTAACCATTAAAACAGCAGTTGTTGCCACAAACCAACACAACAAAATATCATTTTTAAATTAGTTATTTGGAAAATAATATTTTGCATTTTCACAATATTTTGGCTCGGCGAAAAATCGAATATATTTTGACCTACGTTTGAGTTTTTTTAACTTTCTCGTCGTTTCTCCTTAAGAACAAAAGATTATAATCATGCGCGGAAAAAAAGGGAATTTTCAACTAAAGAACTCTTGTTGCCGGACCCTGGTAACAAAAACGTTGATAAATCTTATTACTATATTTATAAAATTACATTATCTAACAAATTGTGTAGTTAGAATCAATGTTTTCAGTGACCTTGATACCGAAAAATCGTTTGACGGAAAATCGTCCGCCTGTCCGTTTGTGTTCTATGCGGTCTCTCAGTGTGGCGTCAAAATCTTTCAGTTGATTTTCTACAAAATTGATATTCCCTCATCCATTTAAAGGAACTCAAAACACTCTTAGTTTGAAAGAGATATTTTAATTTTTAAATTTTAATTTAAAAATTGCTCCAAATTTTTGGACCACACATTGCCCTTGTATAGTGTAAATAACGCTTAAAAGAATGGTACAATGAAATCTCATTTTCGTTGATATTCCTGATTTTTCAAAAACTGAAAAACGTAAAAGATTTTTTCGGCTTTCCTTCCACCTCAACAACGAAGATGAGAGCTTTTTATCTTAATGAAATCTGTAGAGACAGATCTTGTAATAGGGTGCTATGCAATTTTTTGAAAAACGAGTAACCTATTTTTCCCGCACTACACCTATTTTCTGCACTACAACCTATTTTAATTTTAGCGTCATTTGATTCGTTTCATTGCATCCTATCTAATAGGAGATGACTTTAATTAAGTACTTAAAGTAAAACATTACATGAAAATTTTATGAAATATTACACTTCTGTACCGCGACTTATAAAATTACGATAACGGTTTTCTCAAGTACTAATTTCTTGTTTAATGTTTTACTATTTTTTCCCATCATCGGATCCTTTGACTTGCTTGTTAAATACATGAAATAATAAATATGAATTTCACTACAAGCTATTTGAATGTTAGCGGCATTTCATTTATTTCTTAGTGTCGTACCTTATAAGAAGGAAACGGATTTCCATGTAATTATATGTTTTTACAAGGAACTAGATACACGTATTCAATTATATTTTCTATAGTTTACAAGACATTCTCAGTGAATTAAAACTATTCTTATTTTATATATTTTTGCATATTTTGGTATCATTACATATTTTTCATATGTCTCCTATTACGTCACATTTCTTACATATTTCGCTACATACTAAAATATTTATACGTCGAAACGGAACACTTCAGAAGCGCGTTTGCAATATTTGATACGTAATCATCTTTCTTACACATCAAATGTAATGCTGCTACGCTTCCATTACCACCATGTCTCCGCCATGAATTGTCACCCCCCCCGCATACTGCGTACTTGCGAGTCAAGGATGAGAGAATTTTTGTGAACAAAAGCAATTTCAACCACGTGCTTGCTCACATTTTAAACAGCAAATTCGTCACGCTATCGAAAACTGACAAATATTTTTTTACAGAAAATTGTCTTACCGCGTTGTTCAATTGGGAAGGTGGGATATATACCCTTCAACCCCCTATCCAGCGATCCATCACTCGCTACACGGTACTACAATTCACTTATACACCGGCTCCTCGTAAACATTGTAACATACACTATCAACGTACTTTATATTTCGAATAAAATTCTTATATGTGGTGAACTCTAGTGTGCAATTACTTCAGTAGAGATAGAACCTACTTTCAGCCACTCCAAATCCTTGTTAAGAACTGTTCGGCGACATTCTGTTGTCGGAAAATGCTTGTAGAGAACAATATTACACAATAATTAATTTTTATTCTACATATTTTCTATTTTTCTTACATGTTTTACCGGGAGCGGTAGCTCAGTGCATTAACTGATGTCACTGCAGCGCCTCTGACCCGGAGGTCCTAGGTTCGAGCCCTGACGGTGGCAGGATTTTCGACACTAGCTTTTCAGCTAGGTCGAATTCAGTCGCTGTCTGGAAGAGAATTCGGCCGGCTGGCCTGATCGGTAGTTTTCCGTGGTTTCTCCGATCAACACCAGGCGAATGCCGGAGCAGTACCCTACCAAACGGGCCACGGACCGCGCGCGATCTGTCGTTCCCCTTCCTTGTCTTATCCTCTCCCCTTACACACTCACTTACACCAACATGCACTACACTACCACATATTTCGGGAGACCGGTCGGGAGCTTAGAGCTTGTTCCGGCTGGGGCGGTGCCCCGCTGGTGGGAGAGTCTTAGTTAGGGGGGAAACCCCACTAGCCGACGGTAGGTCGGTGCCGGATCTCGCCATCCAGCGAGGGGAAAATCACCGCCATCTCCCGAGAAAAAACATGTACTACACTAACGGGACTAATGACCGAAGCAGTTGACGCGCCCGGAAACACGAAAAAAATCAATCAATCTTACATGTTTTGGAAAAAATAAGTACATGTATATATGTACATATTTTGAATTCTTTATTACAATAATTTCCGTTTCCTAAGATAATGTCAAAAACTAACTATTTAAGGTTTTTAAGGTTTTATGGAATATCAAACCGCGACTCATAAAATTACGATAACAATTTCCTCGATTACTAATTTCTTTTTTGTTTTACTATTCTTCCCCGTCATCGGGCCCCTTGACTTGCGATCGCCCATTCCGCCCATGCCTAGCGCCAGCGCTGTGCGGAGCACGTGTGAGCGGCGAGTGGGCGGGGCTCTTCACCTCTGACCTGTCGGCGGAGGGCCATCCGTCTCTGGCGCGGGCGGCGGTGGCGGCGCTAGCCCTGGCGACGGCCCCGCGCGCAGAGATGTTATTTTTCCCCGCCCCCCTCCCCTCGCCGCCCGCGCCGCCCCCGCCCCCTCCCGCGTCCCCCTCCAGCGCTATGTGTCACTTTCGGGTGAAATGATCTTCCACTAGATTTACCATTTCCACAGTTTATAGTCGTGCGCGGGCCGCGCGCTGCCCGCCGCCGTCGCTGCCCTGCAGTAAACTGCTCTGGGAACGACGTCTGTAATATATCGGCGACCGGAGCCCGCGGATTGGCCGCCGGAGTTTTATACGGCGCCAGAGGTAAAGGGCGAGGGGGGCGCTACGGCGAGGGGCCAGGAGAGGGTTCCGGGGGCGGCCGGAAGCCGCGACGAATTTAGCGGCCGCAGGTAGAGGGCGGGTGGATCCACGGACGCCGCCATGCCGCTCCATCGAGCGCGCCTGGATTTTGGCATCTGGCGGGCAACGAAAGTCTTTACATACACTGTCAGAAATTACACTAAATTTAATGCACATGTCATCTACAAGTGTACATGAATTTTAATGTACCTTGTACATTAAAGAGATATTAATGTACATGTACATTAAATTTAAAATCAATGTGGATTTTTACATTAATTAAAGTGTCTTACATTAAATTTAATGTACACGCACATTAAAGTTTATTTACATTAACTTTACTCTGCGTATATGATAATTACTTTAATGTACTTTACATTAACAGTACTTCAGACGTTTCTGAGAGTGTAGCCATATTGATGCCACTAAAGTGTACTCAATGTAAGGAAATTTTAATCCAACAAGAATCATTTACAAAATTTTTAAAGACGATGCACCCTACAGATAATAAAGAGTGAGAAACCAGTTAACGACCGAGAGCGGTGGCTTAGTGCATCAACTGAAAGTCACTATAGCGTTTCTGCCCGGGAGGTCCTATGTTCGAGTACTGATGGCAGGATTTTCTACACTAGCTTTCCAGCTAGATCGTATTCAGTCGCTGTCTGGAGGAGAATTCTAGAGGCCGGCTGCTCTGATCGGTAAGTTTTCCGTGGTTTCTCCGTTCAACACCAGGCGAATCCCAGAACAGTACCCTAACAAACAGGGCACGGACCGCGCGATCTTGCTGCAATACGCTACGACATGCACAACGCTACAACACATGCTGGTAGACCGGTTGGGAGCTTAGAGCTGGTCCCGGCTGGGACGGTGCCCCGCTGGTGAGAGGTACCTGGTTGAGGGAACCCCCGCTAGCCGACGGTAGGTCGGCGCCGGATCTCGTTATCTAGAGGGGAAATATCACCGCCACCTATCGATGAAAAATATGCACTACACGTACGGGACTAATGGCCTCAGTAATTGATGTGCCCACAATCACTAACAAGCAGTCAATGTGTCTTCACATTGCAGTGCATTCTTTGAATAGCTTCTTTCAAATTTTAGGAATAACTTCAGACTTAATTGATTAAAATTTTTTTTAAATGTCCCTGACGTAAAGTAGTTGTCACAATTGTAAAATTACTAAAACTCTACAAGTAATGAGACGTGTTTTTCCAATGACTTCTTTAGAGATTATTTACAAAGTTTTGTGTAAAATACTTTAAAAATATTCTGATTTTTTTTAGAAATTGAATAAAGGAATAATTCAATGAAAACTCGTAAGAATATCAATAACTGTAGTTAGTGGTAGATATGGGGAGTACCCGCCCCCCTCAAAACTAACATTTTTTTTTCAATTTTACTCAATTTATTCCAAACGATTACCACGGATTGATCGCACCACATTACAAAGGAGTATTCCCATTAAGACTCAGCGTATGTTATTTCAAGAAGAGATTCATATCCTAAAAATGATATTTTTAATTGAACGAATTTATAAAGAATGGTGGAGTCTGTGCTGAAATTGCCCCCTATTCCGCTGCAATATTTTCTGAAAACTTCTTCCACCTCTGACTGTGGATAAAAGTCTACATCTCTTTGGGTCTTTAAATAGGATGTGTTCTTAAGCTTCGACCAGAATCTCCAATCGTAAAACATCACTTCTCCTTACGTTGATTGGTCAAATGGGTAACCAATAACCTCTTAACATCTCTCATTACAATTATTAGCAAATAGTTTACAAACATACATTGACATTAATTGCATCGTAAGAACACATTGCGAAAACGGTATGATAAACATGTACCACCTTGTCCAACGACTCCAGCTCTCCTAAACTGTTGTCATAGAATGATTCGTGTAAAAGTATAAACGTAATAATAAATAATGCCTTATTTTTATATAATTTTACCCGCGAACTTATTCTATATTTTATCTTTTATAACTTGAACCAAATTTAATTTTTACATGACCTAAAATTTCTCAGTGACTTTCTTACGTAATCCATTCACCAATAGCGTAATATCAGGGATCGAAATTCTGTTGGTCATTAGAAGGACTAATCTTGATATTATGTTTGGACGTCATTACATGTAATAATTTATTTCTCTAAATAAGAGGATCATTTTTTAATTAGAAGCAAGATGATAAAGTTAAACAGGCTTTTTTAATTCACAAGTATTTTTTTACATCAATCACCTTATTTACATGTCGTGCGGTTTTTGAGTGTAGGTCAAGAAACACACAAACGAACATTTTATAAGAGAGCGGTAGAATAAGTTTCGCGCTAAAAGTTGGCTGGATTATTTGGTCCCCAATTTGCACATAGAATTCGCTAGTCCTCAATTTACACGTAGAGTTAGAAAGTAAGTTTTGCGAAGGAATTAGTTGGTCCCCACTTTGCACGTAGAATAAGAAATAAGTTTGGCGATAAATGATTAAGGAATTAGTTGGTCCCCAATTTAGGCGTCGAATTAGAAAGTATGTTTCGCGATAAAATATTAAGGAATTAGTTGGTCCCCAATTTAGGCGTAGAATTAGAAAGTAAGTTTGGCGATAAATGATTAAGGAATTAGTTGGTCCCCAATTTAGACGTAGAATTAGAAAGTAAGTTTCGCGATAAAAGATGAAGGGATTATTCGGTCCTTAATTAACACACGGCCATGGGCGGCCATCCGCCCCCCCCTCCCGAGCGGCGGCGCCTGCCTCTCACGGCGTCCGCGGCGGGCGCGCGCGTCATCCTTTCACCTGTAACGAGTGGCGGCGCGCGGCGACGATGCTCGCGGCCATTCCTCTCCGCGGGTAGATGACGCGAGGCGCTCGTTTGTATCCGCCCCCAGCGCCGGATTTCACGCTCGCCGACCGCTCGCTGAGATATGCTCCCACCGGCTCAGCGGTAGTTTATTTTTTTTATATAATTTCCTTTACCGGAAACGATTTAAATTGTAGTTCTAAAATGTTAAATACATGTTTTTTTAAATCTGGCGTGATAATTAATTCAACTTTGGAGAAATATCGTCTGAGAAATGCTCCCACAAGCTGCAAGGTTATATAATTTTATTTTATTATTTTAATAATTTTCTTTTCCTGAATCGATTTAAATTGTAGTACTAAGCTGTTAAATACATGATTTTTTTAATTTGGCGTGATAATTAATTCAATGTTGTTGGAGAAATATCGTCTGTTTATCAACAATTATATATTTGGTGTTAAATTATCTTGTGACTTGCAATTCATCGGGTTTCTATATTTTTTAGGCCTTTGCCATTGGAAATTGTAGTGGCTGATTTTTTTACGGGGCTGGTTATTACAAAACTGTTAAACTCGTGAGCTTTTTGTCCTGCTAACTACTTAAAATGTGTACGTCGGAAAATATCTTCGGGAGGTAACAAATCTATACTTTCTATTAACAAACCAATATCTAATTATTCTTCAGGAATTGGTCTATTTGTTTCTGGTACCCATTTCTCGGGACAAATGAAACATATTTCAAATTCAAACGTATGCATGGACACAATTGTTTTATTTTAACAGGACAGTCAACGAACATTCAATTCAGTACTTAGTGTGGGAGCTTCAGTTTTTCTGTTTAAAAATTGGGATTAATTATTGTCCAATATCAGAACATTTTCATGCATCTTTTGAAGGTGAATTTGTGAAACTGTCACGAATGTAGATCCAAAAAATAAGCATTAATAAGTGGCAATGTTGAATCATTAGCTAATTATTCACCAAGCGCGTTATAAGGGTTTTCATGACCGAGCGGCGACAAAAATCCCAACTTTCAAGTAGTAACGCCTATTTGGGATAGTTATTACACTGCAGATTATGTACACTCAAGCAAAAATAAGATAAGTAAAATAAATTTATTTAAACTGCATTTGGGTGTAATCCGGTGGCAGTTATTCATATATAAGATAATAAAATTTGCAAAAATAATATAATAATCTATAATAATAATAATAATAATAATAATAATAATAATAATAATAATAATAATAATAATATAAAAATGGTGATTCGAAAAACATTAACTTACAGGATGAAAAAGAAAAGAAACGTCTATAAGATAAGACCGCACTGCATTGGCACTGCACTGTCCTTCACTAATAACTTCCTAATAATAAATACACGCAATCAAGTGAGTTAAAAATCGTTTATCGGCGCTCCCTGGACAGAGGGATAACTAGTAGGCTTCGTCGAGCAGCGTCGCTCAGGAGTGTCGTCAAGCAGGTGGCGGGCAAGGAGGTAAAATTTGTGAAACTATACCACGAAACTATATCCCTACAATGAAGTATTAATAGGTGGCAGCGTTGAAAAAAAACTTATTGTACACGTTTTGTACCAGGAGCGGTAGCTCAGTGCATCAACTGTCACTGCAGCGCCTCTGGGCGGGAGGTCCTAGGTTCGAGTCCTGACCGCCACAGGATTTTCGACACTAGCTATTCAGCTAGGTCGAATACAGCCGCTGTCTGGAGCAGAATTCTAGCGGCCGGCTGCTCTGATCGGTAGTTTCCGTGGTTTCTCTGATCAACACCAGGCGAATGCCGGAGCAGTACCCTAACAAACGGGCCACGGACCTCACGCGAACTGTCCGTCCTCTTTCTTGTCCTATCCTCTCCCCTTACACACACACACACTTTCACTAACATGCACTACACTACCACATATTCCGGGAGGCCGGTCGGGAGCTTAGAGCTTGTCCCGGCTGAGGCGGTGCCCGGCTGATGGGAGAGTCCTGGTTAGGGGGAAACCCCACTAGGCGACGGTAGGTCGGCGCCGGATCTCACCATCCAGCGGGGGAAGATCACCGCCATCTCCCGAGAAAAAACATGAACTACACTAACGGGACTAATGACCAGAGCAGTTGACGCACCCGGAAACATGAATAAACCAATCAATCAAAATACACGTTTTTTGTAATGACCCATATTTGGAGTAGTTCTAGTACTGAAGATAAGCAGCCTTGAAGCAAGAATTAAAGTTCATAAATAATACACGCATTCAAGCGAGTTGAAAATCGTTTATCGGCGCCCCCTGGACGTGGGATAACTAGTCGGCTGCATCGAGCACCTTCGTTCAGGAGTGTCGCCAAGCAGGTGTCCGGGGATGAGGTAAAATTTGTGAAACTATACCACGAAACTATATCACTACAATGAAGTATTAATAGATGGGACCGTTTAAAAAAAACTAATTTTACAAATTTTGTGTCGTGACCCATATTTGGAATAGTTCTAGTACTGGAGATGAGCAGCCTTCAAGCAAGAATTAATGTTCATGAAGAATACACGCATTCAAGTGAGTTGAAAATCGTTTATAATCGCTCCCTGGACGTGGGATAACTAGTAGGCTGTGTCGAGCGCCGTCGCTCAGGAGTGTCGCCAAGCAGGTGTCGGTGGGGGGGGGGAGAGGGGGTCACCTGGCGCGAGACGGATGGCGCGCGGGGCCTGAGCGATGGGCCGCGGCCCTCCTGTCGAAGCGCGCGTGTATTTGCGCTATGAGCCGCCAGAGCCAGACAAATGGCAGGGGCGGCGGGCATGCATCACTCGACCCCGCCCCTCCCCCTCCCCATGCTCCCCCGAGTGGATGAAGGCTTACACTTTCCAAAGGGTGCAGTTACGAGACCTCGGGGGATAAGGCATCAGCATTTGTTTTTACTCTTAACGACAGGAAGAAACTCATCAGTGTGACTTTTCAGAAATCTTAGATTAAAGAATAAAAATTTCAATCTGATAAATGTCACAATTAATATAACTATCAAACGCAACGTTAAGAGGGATACATCCTTACAGGTTCGACGATCGAGGCAATCCCGTATGGATTATATGGTAGTGGAAGCTGAACACTTAATTCTAGGACTAACTGCAGAATCCAAGCAGCAGAGATGAGATTTGTAAGATCCGTTTTTGAGGAGTAACAAGTAGGAACAGAATAGAAAACGATTGCATCCGGAGGACTCTTGTAATCTACAACCTGAATAATAAAATTGACGAATATAGGAAGAAATGGAAATACCACATAGTAACAATGAATGAAGAACGCAATCCAAAACAAGTCCTATACTACACAGTCAGAGGAAAAAGGACTATTGGTAGGCCCAGGAGAAGATGGGATCAATCGTTCGGATGGGATCGAGTCGCAACGGATCAACCGTTCTAATCCTTTCTAATCCTTGAAGAAGAAGATAAGATAAATTTATTTAAACCGCGGTATTATATTCGGGATGAGGCGATGGCAGTTAATTATATAAGTATATTATAAGGTAATATAATTTCATGCAAATAATATAATAACAATGTTAATAACAATAAAATAACTATAATATCGAAGCCGACGATTCATAAAACATTAAATTAAATGTAGAAAATAAAAGAAACATATATAATCTAAATCCGACTGAATGCTTGTATAATTAAGACCGCAATGCACTAGTACTACACTGCCCTTCACTTTACTGCACTGCACTTCACTTTGCTTCTCTAGAACAATTAAAACACTTCCTTCGTTATTTCAATTGCAAATACTGTTCTTATAAAATCGTCCCGCAATTGACATTTTGGAACTGAAGAGTACAAGCGCAAAATTATTATCATTACTATTGCGAATCTTCCGTAACAGCGATTACATTTTCATGTGAAAAAAGTCTAAAAGACATCTAGAAATGATATTTGTTTTTAAGTATTAGAGTAGACCGACATATGGTCATCGGACTTTCCTCTTAAATAATGGGATTCAAATCCCGGTCGATTCACATGAAATCTGTGCAGGACGAAACGAGTTCGCGGCGAATTTTCTCAGGAATTTGGTTCCTCTGCGTTTCGTTGCACCTTTTCTGCATCATGATTCTATCATATAATTATATCATCACTCACCATCCCATGTAAACTCGAAAAGGCAAGGTACTGAGGTTACTAAGAAAATATTTAAAAGAATCTTTAGCGAATTAAATTAGGAATCAGAGGAATACCAAGGATCCTAAACATATAGCGAAAACGAACCAGGAGAGAATAGGTTCATGAAAATTTAACGTTCTCTCAAGAGGTCGGGGAAGAGGTCAGGGCAGAGGGCGGGGAGGAGGGCGGGGAGGAGGGCGGGGAGGAGGGCGGGGAGGAGGGCGGGGAGGAGGGCGGGGAGGAGGGGCGGGGAGGAGGGCGGGGAGGAGGGCGGCGAGGAGGGCGGGGAGGAGGGCGGATTGGAGGGTGGTGTGGAGGGCGGTGTAGAGGGCGGGGTGGGAGGCGGAGTGGAGGGCGGGGTGGAGGGCGGGGCAGAGGGCGGGGTGCAGGGCGAGGCGGAGGGCGGGGCAGAGGCGGGCAGGGGCGGGGTGGGAGGCGGTGTGGAGGGCGGTGTGGAGGGCGGTGTGGAGGGCGGGGCGGAGGCTCGAGCGCGCGAGGTGCGGCGCCCGCCGCTCTTTTGTTGCGCAGCTCGCGCGGCCGCTCGCGCCGCCGCCGGCGAAAATCTCGATTATCATTCAAATTACAGCGCAGCGGGCGCGGATTAGCGAGACATATATATTTAACCAATTAAAATGATATGAAACATTAACTCAAAACGCACGCGCCCGTGAAAGCAGAAAGAGCGCGGCGGCGGAGTCCGCGGTCTCTCACTCCATCCATCATCGGCAGAGGGCGGGCGTGGGCGAAGCCGGGCGGGCCCATTCGTTATTTGGTGTTTATGCTAAAAATTCACGGCGGCTGGTCGGCGCGGCGGGGCGGAAGCGGGGGTGGGCCGGAGCGGATATGTGGGTCGCCGCCTTGCCGCCAAGTCGCGGTTTTCCCGCGGCAGACGGACCGAAAGCGAAGTTGGCGTCAGCGCGCCTTCGGCTCCGCTTGCTGCCGGCCACAGAAGCGGAGGCGACTGGCACTCAGTCATTAGTTTTACAGCCGACTCCGGTTATAGTGAACTTCTGGGGACTAACATTTTTTATTCGCTATATCCGAGGTTCACTATTTTCGATGATGTCAAAATTAAATAGAATTTTTTCCATAACGATTGATTTTATTAACATAGAGATACAGCAAAATACATTACACAGCAGAAACTAAAAATTTTAATATCTTTAATTGTCTTTAAAAAATCAATTATTTTCAATTGTTTGCTACGTACGTTTTCATTAGTAATTTCTCTAGATCCTTCTGGAGAGTTCGTGCTCTCTCCATAATTGATTCTGCATTGTACTCTGCCTCTAAGTATAGTGATGCAGTCTTGACACCCTTCAATGCCTCTTGCACTGTTGGAACAACATGTCATTCTCCGAAGGCCCCTTCCTCGCCTATAACGTACGAAATGCTTGCGGTAACGGGATGGCGCAAGCGGCTAATGAAACTGATCGCTTTACCACGCGACAAAGTGAATACCGCCAGACTTCGATTGTGACTTTTGGTCAACTTTATTTTTAAGGTGCCTAGTGTTGGAATGTGTGGCATTGTGGCGACATATTGTTTTCCAACAGGGAATTAATTTTCAGGACTTTGTATTTCCTACGTTCACTATAGCAAAGGTTCAGGTTCACTATAACCGAATCTTCTTATACTTATTTGTAATGTAAGTGAAACGGGACCAATGACTTGATTTCACTATAACCGAGAGTTCACTACATCCAAGTTCACTAAAACCAGAGTCGATTCTGGCTCTTGTCGAAGCGTGCGTTAAGAAATATATAGTTATCGGGCACGACTTAAAATAATTAAAGAACAAATTTTATCAGTTTAAAATATTCGGAACCGTTATGCATATCTCGGTAAAAGAGGAACTAAGTTAGCTCCATGGGTAGTGTCTATAATATGTTTAAATTTCATGTTGATTGATTAAGTAGTATTTAGTTAATTCGGTTTACACAGATAGGTAGACAAACAACGCGTTAATCTCTGAAATTAAGACAACTGAGACTTCATTTCTTCTTTCTCTTATTTCCACATTAAACCTTACTTGTCAATTGAATGAGCAATTATATTTTCGTTACTCGTAAGACTTAGAATTAAATTATTGTTGTACTATTTTAAAATGTTTTCATTTAATATTGTGGCTTGGTATTATTTTCATTTTATTATAAATTTTTTTAAAAAAAAATGTACGTAATCAAATTTTTCTCACCTAACTTGTTTTTTTACATAAATATTTTATTCCTCAGAAAGTATTGACTCTCTTACCTCTCGTATCATAAATATCTATTGTAAATATGAAGAATACATACGCCATCTTTAGCTGCATTGTCAGAAGTGTCATTAAATTTAATGTAAGTAGATACATTTAACTTAATTTACCTTATACATTTAAAAGAGCTTCATATATTTTTGAAATTATAATCAGTTTAGATTTAATGAGGTGGTACTCTCATTTCCCTTGCCACTCATTATCACATCATTTACATAACATATTCATAATCACCAATTCATCATGATCATTCATTCATTCCAGATATGACCAAAAGTTTGAATCTTGCATCCTAATGTACATGTGTACATTTAATTTCATGTGCGTTCATAAAAATTACTTTAATGTAAATTTAAGTTAAAGCAATTTTCATGAAGTAAATTTACAGTAATGTAGATTTTTCTGTCAGAGTACAACTCATTTGTTTCGATTGTCTTTAAGAAAGGCTGACTGTTAAAATCCTTACCGGGTGCCGGCCGTTATAAGTAGATTTCATTCGTCTCTTTACATGCGATATGCCAACATAACTACATTTTCGTGAAAAGAATTATTCCAATTCGTGAGGGTTACTGATCAGTGCTGGCACCTGGCGGCGCCCGGCGGAAACACGGCAAGCGCGCCGGCGGCGGCGGCCGGCGGGCGCTGGCGAGGCGGCGGTACCGTGGGGCAATGGAGCGCGCGGGGAGCCAGGGATTAAGCGGGGAGGGACGGGGCCGAGGGGAGGAACGGGGTTAATGGCTAGGGCCGCATCACCTCCCCCCCGAGGAGCAGGCGGGGTGCCGAACGCACGCGTTCCACCGACAGAGTGATTACCGAGAGCGCGGCCGCTGGGAACCGCCAGCTCCGCCCCGCACGCTGTAGCCTTGGTGCCAGAGGGCCTTGCCATCGAGACATTCCTCTTTATTGGATTCTATCGGAAGGTTTCTGTTTGATGTGCTTGAGGTAGTTAGAAGCTTTGAAAAATTATTTGTGAAATATTGCGAATATTATATTAGTATACTGTTAAATTATTCGAAATTATAAAAAAAAATATTGATACAAAAAGTCCTGGTCAATAATATTTCAAAATGTCCTCCAAAAATGTCAAAAAGTCCTCCATTAACGTCAATAACATTCAAACAATTGCCATCGAGACATTCCTCTTTATTGGACTCTATCGGAAAGTTTCTGTTTGATGCGTTTGAGGTAATTAGAAGTTTTGAAAAATTATTTGTGAAATATTGGGAGTATTATAAAAGTATACTGTTAAATTATTCGAAATATTTAAAAAAATCTTGATGCAAAAAGCGTGAACATCAATAATATTTGAATAATTGCCATCGACACATTCCTCTTTACTGGATTCTATCGGAAGGTTTCTCTTTGCTGAACTTGAGCGAGTTGCAAGCTTTGAAAAATTATTGTGAAATATTGAAAATATTATATTAGTGTGTTGTTAATTTATTCGAAATTATGAAAAAAATATCTTGATACAAAAGGCTTGAATGTCAATAATATTCGAACAATGATGAAAAAATACATAGCTGGCTGAATGTTATATCTCTTCCATCAAAAAGGATCTGAACGATGGCGTTTATTACCATCGTTCATTAAGTCTTTTATTTATTCCTGAATGTCTACACTTTCTACTATTAGTATTAATATGTCGATGTGTCTTTCTGAAGCTGAGACAAAGAACCAGCCTCCTTTATTCATTTGCTGGAGTAACTTATTTGTAATATGTTCTGTTTTGCTTCCTTTAATTAATAGTTCATTTTTGTGAGTATTGTTGCAAAAAGTAAGTTCTTTCCGACTTTACTAACGCATTGTTTGTAATGTTCACTACAGGCAGGAAAATAGTCAAGGTTTAAGTTTAAGTAACTGTTAAGTTTGGAGGAATACAGAGTTGACCTCAAAGAACAAGGAATTTCAAGAAATTCAAAACAAAGAAAACATGAAAAATATGTGAATATACCTTAACCTTCAAGAGAATTTGAAAGCCTTTAAAACTCCCTATCATGTATTTTACTTATAAGAAATCAAAATAAAATGCTGACACTTTTTCATTCATGTAAATTTAATGTTTGTTTCTTGTTACTCACCTGCACCTAATGCAAAACACCCAGTAGATTTAAAACAATTCATGTCATGGTTTTATAAACCAAATTTAAAAATTCTCTGGTGTTTCAGGCGCTTCGTGTTTGAAGACATTCATTCAACACGTTAACATATTTCACAATTCTCGGAAGGTTGCTAAACAATGACATGTTTATTTCAAACATTGTTTTCGTTACTTCAAAATTCTAAAGCCGTTATAAGAATAAACTCATTTATTGCATGCAATCATAAGCAATAATTCGCGAGAACAGGTAACTCACTCCCGTGACCGGGAGTATCTCAATGTGAAGGGTCGTTAAGTTAAATTTATTGAGAAAATGTGAGATGATCTAGAACGCGTTTATGCCATTAGAAACTTCTATGTCAAATTATTGCGACTGGTTGACAGAGAAGAGCAAGCAACGCAAGTTCCGGAGATGTTTCCTGAATATAAATTAGGATGTGCAATTAGTACAGTTCCACACATATTTTGAAATAAAAACTTATTTTTTACTTAGTTATTAACAAAACAAACTGAAAAACTCATTTTTGCAAAAAAAGGGTCAATCACAGTTGACTTGAAACCTATTGTACGGGGTTCGCAATCTTTTTCATTAATCGACCCATTTTAAAATAATTATTTGCTACATCGATCCCCTTCTATTTTATCTACTCGTATAATACCTATCATAAAAACTAACGTAATACAAATAATTGCACACAATCGACTGAAAGATAACAAGTAGATAAATAATGTGACGGCGAGGTTTTTAAAAATGTTCAGACTTATATTTTAATTTATTATTATTTATTACTATTACTATTTAAAAAAAAAGAGTAGAACTAAATTTCCAGAGGTTATAATTATGCTAAAATTGTTATTTTATTAATGTAAACGATGGGAAATTCCAAAAGATGAGCGAATTTGTAATTTATATTAGGTGTTTTGCAGCTTTATGTAAGTAAAAATAATAATAAAATTCATAAATAATTTTGCAATCAATGGGATTTTCTCTTGCATGTTGAAACACGAGTAAAACAGCACCTGGTCGCTGTACGGTTGTTTTCACAGAGCGGAGAGTAGTTTTGCGTAATCAAGAGATATTAGTCGTTATTCAAATATCAGTGCATTATTGACAATCTTTGCCGGCAACATAATGTATGTTCCTTAAGTGCTAGGCAGGTTGTCACACGCGCCTTAAACGTGGGGTCACCTTCTGACGAAAGCCACGTGGAGATTTGGTAAAAAAAAACACGTGAATATAATGCCAAAACAGGTGACATATCATGTCGTCCTAAAATTATGGAATATTTTTCCTGGAATATTTAGTTATTGCAAACAGATTCTAACGCTTGCCTCTGGTCAGCGTGAACATTATTGTTCTACTTCAGGAATTATAATCACAGGTTGCTGTAGGACACACCAGTCGATATTCCAAATATCATCTTTTCTGTTCTCCCAAAATGCTAATAACTATTTTGAAGCATTAAGGCCTCATTCACAATGCAAACTAAAAAACGTAGTGTAATACTGTTAACGTGGTAGTAAAATTTACACGTACAAATAAGCATTCACAATGACGAACGTAAGCTGGAACGTAAGTTTTGCCTAAACTAGTCAGAATTCAAGGTATTGAAGCTTCATTGATTCGTTTCTTGTATGATGGGAAGATCATGCTAGCAGTCGTTCCAATATACCAGATTCCCGTGCCATTCCTCGAACATAATTATTTTATTTGCAATTACAAGGTAAAGGCTCCCTCAGTTTTACTTGAGGGAAGGAGCAGCGCGTCAGAAGGGCCTGCGGTGACGGGCAGTCATAGGCGGGTGCGGGTCGGGGCGAGGCGGGTCGGGGCGGGGCGGGGCGGGGCGGGGCGGGGCGGGGGGAGGGGGGGGGGGGGGGGGGGGGCGGGTCGGGGCGGGGCGGGGCGGAGCGGGCGGGCGGGGCGGAGACGGGGCGACGGAGGCGGGGCGGGGCAGAGGCGGGCACCGGCGGGCAGAGGCGGGGAGACGTGGGGCGGGGCGGGGGCGGGGCAGAGGCGGGGCACAGGCGGGGAAGAGGCGGGGCGACGTGGGGCGGGGGCGGGGCGGGGGCGGGGCGATCTGTCCGGTGGGCAACGCGCGGCGAAGCGCGAGAGCCAGCGCGCGGTCGGCCGGCGCTCCGCGCGTTATCCCCCCCCCCCGCGCGCCGCCAAGTTATAATAATTCCGCATTATCATGCATGTAAAATCGGGCGGCATTAGCGAGAGCAGATGGGCAGGGCGGGACGGGGCGGGGCGGGGCGGGGCCGCGGCGAGCGGGGATGGGGCGGGGATGTGAGAGGGTCGCGTGAATGCCTCGAAATTGCGGCGGGCCCGCGGTCAAACGAATCCGATTCTATTACCATACTTAGGGCCGGATAATGGCGGCGGCGGGCGGCGGCGCGCGCCAGCGGCCCGGACGCTGCGCCGCGCCACCGGCTAACGACCCAATTCGGCGGCGCGCGCCGCGCCAAAGGGGCCGGGGGGCCCCGCCCCCCGCCGCCGCCTGCGCGCCGATGGACGCGTCGTGATGCGCCGGGCTGCCGCCAGGGAAGCCAACCTGTCGCGAAAAATCGCACTGCACTGATTGATTTTTTCGTGTTTCCGGGCGCGTCAACTGCTTCGGTCATTAGTCCCGTTAATGTAGTGCATGTTTTTTTTTGGAGATGGCACTGATCTTCCCCCGCTGGATGGCAAGATCCGGCACCGACCTACCATCCGCTAGTGGGGTTTCCCCCTAACCAAGACTCTCCCACCAGCGGGGCACCACCCCAGCCGGGACAAGCTCCAAACTCCCGACCGGTCTCCCGGAATATGTGGTAGTGCATGTTAATGTAAGTGTGTGTGTAAGGGGGAGAAGACAGGACAAGGAAGAGGAAGGACAGATCGCGCGCGGTCTGTGGCCCGTTTGGTAGGGTACTGCTCCGGCATTCGCCTGGTGATGATCGGAGAAACCACGGGAAACTACCGATCAGAGCAGCCGGCCGCTAGAATTCTCCCCCAGACACCGACTGAATTCGACCTAACTGAAAAGCCAGTGTCGAAAATCCTGCCGCCGTCAGGACTCGAACCTAGGACCTCCCGGTCAGAGGCGCTGCAGATGATGCACTGAGCTACCTCTCCCGCACCGCACTGAAATACGATGGCTACGGGGCCCTCCATAAATTACGTGAGGTCTTTAGGGGAGGGAAAGGGTCAAGCGAATCACAACTAAACTTACGTGGGGGAGAAGAGGGGCTCTCTGCAAATATCATGTAATTTTTTTCGCTAGAAACAGTGCTAAATGTCGAGGAAAAGAGAAAGTTTTACTTAAACACATTTCTGTACTAAAATATGGCTCAATCTTGCACAATAATTTTTTGTCGCGTTTATGTGAACGCTACAATAAGTAGCATAGCATTCTGAGAAAAATAATTTAACAAAAATTACCAAACTTTTTATTATTAATGAGATAAATCTCATTACCTGTATTTTAACAGAAATTTTAAAGAAAAATTACGAGCGTTTTTTTTTAAACTAAGCTTTAAAAAAAATTAATTTTTTAAATAAATCCTCATGCAGTCAATCACAGATTAATGTATTTCCATAAAAAATACGCAATTTGAAAATCTCACGTGAAATTAGAAGTGGGAGGAGGTCGAGCCAAATCTCCGACATCTCACCGGGGGGGGGGGAGCAAAAAATCGCCAGAATCGCCCACGTAATTTATGGACGGCTCATAAGAGACACTCTGACGAAGATAGCTGTTCTGCCTTGATAGCTTTTTTTGCTTATCCATAATGTAAAATGACTAAATTTAAGAGAGTTTTCAATTTCCTCAATATTTTCTATAAGATAGAGAAAACTGTTACATGAATAACTAACACACTAAATCATTTTCACATATAGAGTCTGTATAAATCTGTAAAGCGTGTTAGTAAAAATTGCCAACTATATGGCATAAAATGTTAATGTATTACCGTGTAAAATTTACGTTACAACATTTTGTTTATTATAAAAGGAATCACTAAATAAACCGAAAGAAAACCTAAGAACACATTTTATTATTTTTCACAAAACCGAGAAGTAGCCTATAACTGGACGCGACATGTGAAAAGAAGGGAAAATATTATTTTTATTAACAAACATGCGTTAGAATGTCGATTTAATGATTTAGAGTGGCAGAGAGACAGGTTTAAAGCCAGTGATTTACTTTTAAAAGTAACATTGTTTTATTTCAGAATATATAGCTTAAAAATACACAAAATATTATAAAAGTATTACGAGGTTCTGAGGAATCGTATACGAATGTTTCACCACTGAAAATTAAACAAAAACATGTTTCGTATTAATTTGCAGTTACAGAAACGTTTATAAAATTGTAAAATATCTCACGACAAGCGTCCAGAATGGAGTATGTTTTTCGTAAGAACGTATGTTAAATACATTATTTTAATTCAAAACAAGGTATTTTCGACAAAGACTTTTATACAAGGTTCACAACAAGGAAAATACAAAATTCATAACATAAAAAAATTGGTTTCTTTATTGTTCGATATAACTGTAACATTGGCACTTCTTTGTAACCTACTTGTAAGTAGAAGCTTTCTATTTAAAATAAGAATGTCCAACCTTTATTTCTTTCACGTACTCAGAGGCGTTTTTTGGTTCACCTACCGACAACAATGTTACAGAACCTAGGGGAAGCTCAGGAGGTGTGGTGTGGGTGTCACTTGCTGAGTGCCATTCGGCATCCGAGCAACTCCTCATTCTCGTATGCCATTACACCGAGGCCGCGCTCCCCAAAC
This sequence comes from Teleogryllus oceanicus, assembly GCA_964035755.1. Classification (NCBI taxonomy): domain Eukaryota; kingdom Metazoa; phylum Arthropoda; class Insecta; order Orthoptera; family Gryllidae; genus Teleogryllus; species Teleogryllus oceanicus. The sequence continues at coordinate 10,519,724 of CAXIVR010000014.1, forward strand.
ATTCCGAGCGTCGTAAAGCTGGCAGAGAAAGCTCTCCTTAGGGGTGTAACAGAGCGCGAATCTCACGCCAGTCCGCGGGCCAGCCTCTTTCGCGCGTAGGCGTCCACGCACGTGCGTTCTTTGGCTCGCCGCCCCCGCGTCACAAAGGCGTTGTGACGCCCCGCCGCGACAGCCCCGGGGCCGCGAGGGCGCGCGTCGCAGCGAACGCATCTTCGCACCGCACGCACTCCGCCGTGCCGCCCGCTGCACGAGCCATTGCCCGCGGAGAAAGGTGGTCGTCCTCCACAGGACGGGGGTGACAGAAGAGGGCAGACAGAGAAACAACTGGTGGGTTTCAACTTTTGCGATTTTGGAAAAATCTGAGATTTCAACGAACATCAGACTTACGCCACTCTCTTAAACGTCCTTCATACTTTCCAACAAAAAAAATTAAAAAAACGATGGAGCCATTCGGTTTCGAATTCAAGGAGCCGCGACATCAGCCAGATCGATTGGAGAAAATCAATTTTGGATATTTGGGAAATCTGTTGGTGTGTCCCAGCACTACGGCTAGCCGCGCCCCTGCCCGAGCCATTGCTCGCGGTCATTGCTCATCTCCGCAGCCATTGCTCGCCGAGAGAGGTGTTCGCCCTGCGGAGGGCGGGGGTGATGGTAACGTGGTGGACAGGGAACGCCCCACCCCGCCACGCACCCCGCCACGCCACCCCGCCACGCACCCCGCCACGCACCCCGCCCCGCACCCCGCCCGCCCGCACCCCACCCGCACCCCACCCAGCACCACCCGCACCCGCCCGCACCCCCCCGCACCCCACCCGAGCCGCGCCCGCGCCCGCGCCCGCGCCCGCCCCCGCCCCGCCCCGCGCCACGCCCCGCACCCCGCTTCGCGCCGTATTTCACCTCACTCCGCTCCCCGCCCTGCGCCCCGCTGTTCCTTCCGAGTCGCTGCAGGCGGCGGCGGCGGCGGCGGCGGCGGCGAGGCGCTGACCGCTCCATTACAATGTGTTGACACGCCGCCCCGCGCCGGCCGAGCGGAACGGCACCGACGGCGGCGGCGGCGGCAGGAGGCAGGAGGCGCTGTTCATCACCGGGGGCGTGGAAGGGCGTGGCGAGGTAGGATGCGGCCGAACGCGGAGAGCCAGACCACAGCGGGGCGGCATAAGGCGGCACCGAAAAAAAGGGGATACGAAATGCGGTGACAGAAATGGGGGGGACGAGATGAGACGAGACGAGATGAGACGGGACGAGATGAGACGGGACGAGATGAGACGGGACGAGATGAGACGGAACGAGATGAGACGGGACGAGATGAGACGGGACGAGATGAGACGGGATGAGCGAGATGGGTGGCACGAAATGGAATGGGAGGAGTCGGCGGGGGAGACGGGATGGGACGAGATGGGTGGGACGGGACGAGCGGGACGAGCGGGACGAGACGAGCAGTTCAAGACAGAAAGGAACGGTCCCCGACAGAAGGGAAAGCAACGAAGAGAAAGGAGCCAGAGAGCGAACACCAACAAGTATGTAATTCAATGTCAGCATTGCTGTTTGGAAATGACCGTATCAAATATAACAAAATTCAAATAATAAAATTAAATGTCTAAAATGTAAAATAGAGCATTTAAAAATTTGACAAGGTTCCAAACAACATTTTGCAGAACAATTTTGATATTTCAAGCAAACATTCCACATTTTGAGTTTTGTCTAAAATGTATTGTTAAGTGATTTAAGAGACTAGTGCTAACCTGCCATGTAATAAGTAAACAAGAAAAATGTATTTTAAGGTTTTAAGGTAGCTGTCTATCTGAAAAAACAAATTCTGTAATTGTGGATCTATTTTGTTGCCCCTGTACACTTGATTTACTTATGCTTTTAGAGATCAAACATTTTTTAATTTTTTTCCCTATTTGTTATAAATACTTGGCAAAAATGCAGGTTGTTACTTCAAACATAACTTTAAAACAAATTGATATATTTTGATAATTCTTTTCTAAATTAATCACAATTGAATATTCTATTGAATGAACTAGAATGGTAAAGGTACTGTGAAAACTAAAGACTCAGGATTTGATTCTTACAGAAAAAATAATTGTTTATAAATTTATTCTCGACACTTCAGTTCGTAAAACAAACGTTTAGTGACAAATTAACTCTAGCAAATCAAGGGTTACATTCTGCAAAAAGAATTATATTATTATCTTTAATAGTTTATGATTTACGATGTTCCACATAAATGTGCTGAAAATTCCGAATTGGAAAAAATGCATCTGAAGTTCACTCAATAATGGCTTTATAGTTGACACTCGCTTCGAAAAAAAAATATTTTCTCAAAAAACTAAGAAACGCACTACGTAATAAATAAAATATTAACATTATTTGTAAAAATTATTATAAAACATTCAATACGTGTTTGCTTGTTGTATCTATTGTAACACTAAAATTGAGCAAATTTAATTTAAAATACATATAAGTAATCATTACATTATTAAGGACAACTTTTTCCACAGCATAATTGAAAATTGTTTGTTAAGAATATTAGTAATGGAATTTGTTCATTGATTTTGTTATCGATATATTATGAATGTACGAATGTAGCTTCAAGTTTGCTGCCATTAGCTCTTTCAATTATTATAATTTATCATTCATAATGCAGTTCTTGTGAAAGGAATCAACTCACTTTTACGAAGTACGTCACATGTTAGAGGAACACAGTGTTAAAATATAATTGATTCAAAAGTGACGTGACTAATTAATAACTTTACTTTATTTCATATAATTTACTCTATGTGTGCAGAAATTTCTTTATTCGGTTTACAATATATTTTGTAATTTTTACTTGACACTTTTACCTTTATTTTGAATCTGAATATGACATTAAGAAGTCATTATACCTATTTATGCTTAGCATTTAAGTAAAAAAAAACTTCAAATATACGTGATGTATTAAAAGGCAGTCAAAAAAATTCGGGTTTTATTTTAACGATATACTACCCGTACTTAGAACGAAAACTCGCAATACATTTTCACTTCCTATCAGACAAATCGTAACTTTCAAATTCTGAATCACCACGTGAAACTGCGAATGTTTTAAACATACTGCAGGTTCTCATCGCCGTGGAGGATACGTGCAATTCAAAACCAATCTTGGTAATGCTGGCGCCGCCACCTCAAACGCCGCCCCGGCTGAATCCACATTCGCATCTTCCACTTCGGCCTCCCCCTCCTCCTGCCCCATCCCCTCCCCATTTCACCGCGCCGCCGCAGAGCCTACTCCGAAACATATCTCCGTAATAAGAACGGGGCGGGGCCGGCGAGAAGGCGGTCTGTTTCCCGGCTACTTCCGCGGAGCCTCTATCAATACCCCAGTCTCACCCCAGCAGGCGCTTCCGTCTTTCTCTGCAGCCGCCATCGCCTCCCTCGCCCAGTTGCATTGCCGGCACCATCCCTCGCCAGCACGGCCCCTTCCACCGACTGGTGGAAACCACGCGTCGCCCCCAACACCACCGCCTCCTCCATCTGTGCCTCCAGCGCACAGTGGGGCAACATCCCGAAAGGCTGGCCAAAATATGAAAATGTTATCCAAATTTAACGAAACTTTGTATATAATGGTTTCTGAGCACGCTGATCACGATTCCAATGTCAAAATCGCAAAAAATAAAATAAAATAGAGGATCCAATATGGCGGAATTAAAAATTGAAAAACATCTTAAAATGTTTCAATTTTCGTAAAAATTTGTAAACATAGTTTTATGGATTAACTGATTCCGATGTGAACATTGCAAAAAGTGGCGGATACCACACGGTGAATTATGAATTAAAAAAACAACTAAAAATGTTTCAATCTTTAGAATCATTAAGCTGCACGAAATGCAGAATAGCAGCTAATAGAAGCTCTTTTGGACATTTCAATATATAAATAGTAGAGAACGAAGTTTTTTCTAATTTCGCAGTGGAACTCTGTTCAACTTATGACTGTTTTCCACTTTAAAAATGAAAAAAAGACTAATTTATTTTATTATTTTGTTTCAACATTAATTACTAATTAAAGAATTTTAACTATTTTTGCATTTGTAATGCATGTAATCATTGTTCTCGCCATCACGATTTCACCATTACCTATTTGAATGATGAAAATTGCTCAAAACCGAAAACTTTTACACGTGTTCAAGTATTTACGATCTACAACTACGATTTACGATCTTTGTGTCGTTTAACATTTGTTAGCTAAACGGCCATGTTTCCAATGATACATAGCGTCTCTGTGACACCTCGGACCTTTTCTAGCCGTTGAATTAGACACTCTGGAAACTAGTCTACACAACTGCTTACACAAAACTCCCTAAATAAAACCTTTTCTTCGACTTTTGGCCAGCATTTCGGGATCTTGCCCCAATGTGCATCGCCCCTGTCCCATCTGACCCGGCCGTTGCCGCCGCCTCGCCGGCTGGCGTAGGAAGTAGCAGCGCGAAGCGGGTCCAAAGGATCTGTCTGCTCCGCTAGATTTTAAAAGCACCCTCGAGATTATTTTTTTCGTCCTCCGTCCTCCCCCTCCTTCGCCCCCGCCCTCGGCTGCTTCTCCGTCTCGACGCCCCCTCCGGCGCCCAATCTCCACCGCCCCCGCCCCCACCTTCACCCCCCCCCGCCGCCGCGCCTCCGTCTTCTCTTCGGAAATATAGTAACTGGTAAATGGAAGACTTTGATTCTTATGTACCGGGAAGCGCGGAGAACGCGGCGCGGGGAGGGGCGGGGCGGGACGGGGAACTGGGAAGAGCACCCTCTGCAGAGGCTGCCGGCTTCGGTATATATGACCTTTTCGAGGGCAGCGTTACGGAATTAACAGGAGCACAAAGCCGGCGAGGTGAGCGCAATCTGCCGATGGAAATGCCCCGTCCGCGGGTCCGCCCCCCCGCCCCGCCCACACCCCGCCCCCGGCACCGGCCTCTCGGCGGCGGCCGTGGTCCAAGACTTTGCAGCATCGCCACGATTACCCCTTACTAGACCTCCTCTACTCTTCGTACACCGATGTTAAGGACGGAGTATTAGGGAGGATTTTGTTTCTCCCAAGAAGTAATTACTAATTGTTTGTTTATTAAACAAAAGCATTTATTCCTGCAGAGGACACTCGATTTAATTTTGATTATTCAAAATACTTCGTATGTAAATTTTTATTTAAATTAGCTTTTTAGAGAAAATTAATAACATTTCTCAATTTTCACAATAATTATCATTGCTATTGCCCCCGGCTTCGGCCCCGCCCCACGGAGCAAAGGATTGCCCCTCGAGTTCGGATGGCAAATTCTGTACCTTCCATGCTTTTCAGAATCGCCATGTTTACTCCTTACTAGATCTCCTCTACTCTTCTCACTTACATCGATGTTAAGGAGAGAATACTAGAGAGAGTTTTATTCATCTCAAAAAAGTAATTACTAATTGTCTGTTTATTAAACAAAAGCATTTATTACATTCCTTCAGAGAACACTCGATTTAATTACGAACATTCAAAATGCTTCGTATGAAAATGTTTATTTAAATTGTCTTTTCAGAAAAAAAAATAATAACATTTCTCAATTTTCGCAATAATTATCAATTATATTGCCCCTGGCCTCGGATCCGCCCCGTTGAGCAATAGATTGCCCGCCGTGTTCGGATGAGAAGTCTGCGATTTCCTTGCTTTGCAGCATCGCCACGATTACCCCTTACTAGTTCTCTACTCTTCTAACTTACATCGATGTTGAGGAGGGAATACTGGAGAAAATTTTGCTTCTCCCACGAAGTAATTACTAATTGTCTGTTTATTAAACAAAAGGATTTATTACATTCCTATAGGGGACACTCGATTTAATTTTGATCATTCAAAATGCTTCTTATGTAATTTTTTTATTATAATTGGCATATCAGAAAAAAATTAATAACATTTTTCAATTTTGTACATAAATTATCAACGCTAGCAATTTCATCGATGATAGTAAATTATAGCCCTACTTCAAATATGTTAAGAGGATACAATAGTACGTCAAGAGATGTTAGAGATATTTCTAAAGTGCGTAAAAAAAGAACAGCAAATAAGCACATAATAAGGAATTCAGGCATTTATTGACCTTTTTATAAGAAGTACAAATTATCACACCTTCAACAGAAAATTATACAAACTACTTTATTAGTATGTATTTTCTTCCCATTTATTTCTGCACTGAATGCGTGAATGGTAAAAATTAATTACGAATCTAGAGTGAATAGGCTATAAAGTAATGTAGCATTACAAACAACATTTATTTGTCAGGGTTATTTTATAAAATTCTTAAAAAGACTAAATAACCGCTTCATAAACCTTACAATGACATTCATACAATCCTCAAACCCCTGGCATCCCCTATGAACATTGAATAAAATATCTGCGTGAGACGTGGTCATTCGCCGCTGAAAAGAAAATGTAAATACAATTTTAAAGCAATGTCAAATGGGAAATTCGTATGATTCACAGCATGTGTGGAACGTGAATGAATCTTTTGACGGAGCCACTGAATTAAAATCAGTGTGAGTTTCGCCGATGAGCGGGTTCGTCCAAAGGGGGAGGGGCCACTCGTGCGAAATATAGCGTTGGGGCGCGGGGCGGGGCGGGGTGGGGGGGTGGGGGGGGGTGGATGTGCGTGACCAAGCGATTCGCCTCGAGGGTTGTTGCGGGCGCAAACCCATGTAACCCTCAACTCGAAAACACACATGGACAACGAAGTCCAGCAACCCAAAATCAAAATCCTACAATTTATTTATTTATTTATTTATTTATTTATTTATTTATTTATTTATTTATTTATTTATTTATTTATTTATTTATTTATTTATTTATTTATTTATTTATTTATTTATTTATTTATTTATTTATTTATTTATTTATTTATTTATTTATTTATTTATTTATTTATTTATTTATTTATTTATTTATTTATTTATTTATTTATTTATTTTACGTAAAAAAAACAGTTAAAACTGCGTATGACGTGCTATGGGGAAAAGTGAATTGTGTGCACATTTTCAAAATTCTGAGATCCCTATACTAAGTCATATACTACTTAAATTTTGAATTTTGAAAGGGAGAAAAAAAAGAGACAAAAAAACTCCCAGGTAATAAAATCTATTTTCAAGGATAAAAAGGCAATACATTTTGGCTCTTATCCATGTTGTCCTTCAGAATAATATTTCAACATGAAAACGATAATTTGAATAATTGTATTTCCCACTGAATTCTAGAAGACGTGCACAGACAAAATGAAGTTACATTTATGTCCAGAAGCAAAACAAGGGGCCATCTCAGCATTTGCTCAATGGATCAGGGAAACTGGACGAAAACCTGATCGAGATGGGTTGAAACTGCTCGTAAATAAAGACACTAAACTCTCATTAAACAACATTATTATCATATACAACTCCATCATCAGACCGGGAGAGGTGGCTAAGGGCATCAACTGATGTCACTGCAGTTCGTCTTATCAGGAGACTCTGGATTCGAGTCTTGACGATATCAGCATTTTTCACATAAGCTACAGAGCTAGGTCGAATTCACTCGCTTTCTCAAGGAGAATTCTTGCGGCCGGCTGCTCTGTTCGGTAGTTTTCCGTGGTTTCTCCGATCAACATCAGGCGAATGTCGGAGCATTATCCTAACAAATCAGTCACGGAACGTGAGCGACCTTTCCTCATCGGATCGCGAGCGATCTTCAGCCGGTGCCCCGCGGTGGGAAATACCTGGTTGGGGAAAACCCCGCTAGTCGACGGAAGATCGGAGCCGGAATCCCGCTATCCAGTGGGGAAAGGCCACCACCATCTCCCGAGCAAAAACAGTCACTACACTTACGGAACTAATGATGATACCAGTTGACGCACCCGGAATCACTAACAAGCAATCCATCATAAGGACCTTCTTCCTGTAAGCATGCCAAAATCGGACATGTGCGACCTTATATAATATTCACAAATTACAACTCATTCAAAACAAATTCTTAAGATGAATTTGCTCATCTCCAACAAAGAACCATAGACCGAATTAAAAATCAAACGAATCCCTTACCATAGGGCGTGTCTCGCCAGTAACGTTTCTTCAAACCTTTACTTGATCAACCAAATCAAAACTGTAACTAGGTAACGAACGCTAAACTCGAATAAAAAACAAATCTCCTTTAGACGCATTCTGAAACACATTTGGCAACCTAGAATAAATCAATTGAGATGCTCTGTGAGTCCCCTTGCAAAACATAGTGTTAGCTGTAAATTAGAGCACGTTAGAGTGTAAGCTTGTGACAAATATCCGTACAAACGCAAAGTTAATCTCAACTGAAGTTTTTAAATCCATCCAGAATATAAATGTTAAAAAAATATAAAATAAAAAAGGGCCATCAAGAGGGCGCCGGGATATGCCAATAACCACGCTTGCTCTAAGCGATATCGAGAGCCTACGAGCAACGCACCAACTCTAAAATGTTTGTAATGGATCTACCGTATAAAAATGGTTTCAGTTTCCAACATTGTAAAGTAATATTTACACTGAGAAAAATTTAACAAATCAATTCATAATGAAACATTTGAGGTTGTTTATGACACTTATTGTATTCATCTTTACAAAAATACATTAATTTAGAATGGCCACTTCACCTTAGGTTAACGGTCAAAATAATGAAAAACATACAGGTAATTGGTGTATTTGTTCACACATTGTTTTCTTCATAAATCACTCATAATGACAATTAACAGTAACACAACATATAATTTCCATATAAAAGTTATTTATTATTTCGTTTTGGTTGTTGTAAATTGTTTATAGTAGAAGTAGTAACAATATAGATTTAATTTATAAACTCTTATTGGCCCTGGAATGGAGGTAGAGTGGATGAGGAAGTCTGGTCCAAGGTGGCCATCTTAGCTACGTAGTACCTGCATGCTGACAACGTGAGAGGAAGTATGGGCTTTGTGTGGGAAGCTGCGACCATGTATGGGTCTGATTATCTCCGATGAATACTGCCATAACCACTAATGGCGGATTACACTCAATTCTTGTTGGGGCAGCAAGCAAGTGAATGTTGCTTCCGTACTATCAAGGATGACCTGAGTCAAAAGTCTGTATGTGCGTTGTAAAGGAATGAAATTTTTTAACAAACCTTTTAGAACATAAAAAATTTAAGAAATTAGCATGCTCATGCAACTGATTTATTAAATCTCTGTTAATATGAAACGATTTTACCATCCATCGATCTCCATGTTTTAAGCCGTTGAGATTTTGCATAATTCGTGGCTTTAGTAACTAGTCGTTTTAGAAGTGTTTCTGTGCTTTAGGGAAAATATACTACTTAATTTGTACCGATACTTGACACTATATTTTTACTAATATGTATACATTTCCATTACTGTGTGACCTTAACAATAGAATTTTGGAGCTGATAGATTGCTTAGGAACAGAATGAGCATTGTAAACAATTGGACCATGAAAGAGAAATGATATCGCATGTAATACAAAACAGTTGAAAGTGAAAAACTCATTCTGTATTTAGGATCAAAGATGATGAAACAAGAACACATACAAATCGTTAACTCATAAAATTAAATAAACATTACTTAAACTTTTACATTAAAATTAAATCAATGCAATCAATATTCAACTCGAATTCTTTAAATATGTTTTTATAAAAAGGTATTAAATAGTTCCTTAATGTTCATGTTTGTGAAATAATTTAAGTTGTATCAATGTAAATACGAAAATATAACGACAATATTTTTTTATTTCTAAAAAACTCTAGTTTTAAATTTACTGTCAAGGAAATTAGGCACATTTATGTCATCCAAGGCAATCATAAAACATAGAAAGATTTACTGCAGCGAATGGCATGCGAAGTTGGAAACCAAAAAAATAGATAACAGTTCAAATTTCTTATTCGGTTTTACCATCTGATTCAAGGGTATGCGTATAATTTTTTTAAAGTGAGAAAAGTTCGAACTACCAATATTCCTCTCTCTGGACGGAGATAAATATTTAGTTCATTCATTTAGTCATATAGTGGATTGAACTATACGGTAGAATATATTTTGAAGAAACAAAAAGCTTAGTCACGTTCACGAAACTGCTATTTAGTTCAACATATTAACACACATATAATAATGTTCAATAAACAGGTCGTAGTATTTCCTACATTGCAGTGAAAATTATTAAACAAATAGTTTTATAAATTATTAAACGCTCGAGAGTAAACCCCAGTAAGCAGAAACATGAAAGGGAATATTTTCTTTCTAACCCTTCAGTTAAGTAGTTTAGTAACTGTGGTTCAATACCGCCCCAGGAATTCGTACTTCTTTGACCTCGGTAACCTGACAAATCTTAGTCAAGCAGAACAGATACGGATGATGTCTGCCGACGTATTTGCATCATTAGTTTATAATACAAAACATAATGATTTGAAATGAATCAAATACTAAACACGTCGTTTATAAAGAGAATAATACTATATATAGCATTGATTTCTCGCCGTTCCTATGGATTCCATAATCATTGGAATTGCTCATATTTCTGAGAACACGCGGTTACCAAGCAGTATTTATTTAATGTGACATGGAACGTAGATCGCAACGAATAATTTTATCTATGAGACAAGTATCACTGACAATTCCCTTTGTTCATTCAGTTACGATTTGCAATTGTCTAATTTACCAAACGAAAAAAAATCATGTTTAGTGAATCTTACAACACGAACACTTTCATTTGCTGTAAAATTGTTTACGAAACCTCTTTAGTATATTTAACAGCAATATTTCTCTCAATGTGGCAGAAGCAAGAATATTCCCTTCATCGAAAGCGATGTCTTCGAGTACCTACTACTACGAAACAAGTACAGTGCCACTGAAAATGCTCTTTGTTCATTCAATTACAATTTTCAATTACATAATTTACTAAACGAAAATAAATCATTTTAGTAAATCTTACCAGATGAATACTTGGATTTTCTGTATGATCGCTTACTAAGCATGTTCAGTACCCTCAAGTACATTTCTCTCAGAGTGGCAAAAGCAAGAATATTCCCTTCATCGAAAGCGATGTCCTCGAGTACCTACAACTACGAAACAAGTACAGTGCCACTGACAATGATCTTTGTTCATTCAATTACGATTTTCAATTACATAATTTACTAAACGAAAATAAATCATTTCAGTAAATATTACGAGATGAATACTTGGGTTTTCTGTATGATCGCATACTATACATGTTTAGTACCCTGAAGTACATTCGTCTCAGTGAGGCAAAAGCAAGAATATTCCCTTCATCGAAAGCGATGTCCTGGAGTTTCGTCGCCCACTACGCTCCCATTGTGGTGACGCCCTCCTGCCCCCCCTCCCTCCGCGCCAACCCTCTCCCCGCCGCCCCCAGCGCCCTCCCCTCCGCGGGGAAGGTGATAATGATGTCACATTTGACCGCGGGAATGCAAATGGGCGCATTTCCATAAATGAAGAATGGGGCTTGTTCGTTGGATAACAAGCCAGTGTGAACGCAGAAGAATAGCCGCCGCATGAATAATTCTCCGCGCAGACAGAGAAAAGTGTCCATTTTCTTCGCTTTTTTATCGTTATAAACTTCCTTTCCCCCTTTTTCCGACCGCCCACCCCGCCCTGTTCGTTCGCCACGGAAGCCGCCCCTCTCGTCTTGTATCGCTATTCCGCAGTGATATATGCGCTCCCCCCGTCGCCCCGCCTCGCCTCGCCCCGCCCGCCTGCACCCCTTGCTTTGCTTCACCCTTCGGTGAGCGTCTTAACAAGGGATGGCGGTGGCGGCAGCGGGAAAAAGCAGTGCGAGCGCGGCGGGGAAGGAAGGGCTATCAAACGCGTCTAATTTGATGCTTTGTGCGCGGACACTATTGGGACACATAATGATGCGGACTCCCTGGAGGGAGTTTGAGGGGGGCGGACAATGGCGGGCGACCGCGGACCGATTCGCGGGGAAGGCAAGGGGTGCGGGGCGGGGCGGCGAAAGATGCTTCTGCGGTTGTGGAGGCTGGGAAAAGGGATGGTTCCACGATTTGGTAGTAGGATCTGGTGATGGAAGAAACGTTGTGGGAACACGTAATGGAGAAAGTAAAAATGGTGATTGTGTTGAAAGAGACGACGACCGTGGATGAAAATATGTTGGATTTGTTCATGAAAGATGGGGAACAGATACTTGCACTTCACAGGCTACATTGTCCGTTGGACCCCAGTTTCAATTTTCCGAATTCTCAGCATGGCGTTTTATGTGTTTCATTCGTATCAATTAATTATAAATATCCAGCTTAACATGAGTATGGGGTTGACTTAGTGTGACGTGATATTTCATATTGCACTGGAAGAAAAGCATAGTGGTTAGTATAGAGTAATTATAATACAAAATGCTGTTTACAAGAGTGTACTCATAATTGTTTTCAGGCCAGTTACTTAATACTCTGTTCTAAAGATTTATTGCCATTGATGACTACAACAGTCGAGTTTAATTAAGGAGAAAAGTGTTGGATCATGGTTGATTGGTTTAGCGGTTGTGGAGGCTGGGAAAAGGGACGGTTGGAGGATTTGGTAGTAGGATCCGATAATGGAGGAAATGCATACGTAGTAGAGAAAGAAAAAATGGTGATTGTGTTCAAAGAGACGACGACCGTGGCTGGAAATACGTTGGAATTGTTGATGAAAAATGGGGAACAGATACTTGCACTTCGCAGTCACTGCTAATACGTTACCAAGGCTACATTGTGCGTTACCAATTTTCCGAATTCTCAACAAAGCGTTTTATGAGGTTCATTCTTATCAATCAATTATAAATATCCAGCTTTACATAAGTATGGGGTTTATTTAATATGATATGGTATTTCATTTTCACTGGAAGAAAAGCACACTGGTTGCTATGTAATAATTATATTACATAATGCTGTTTACAAGAGTATACTCATAATTCTTATCAGGCGAGTTACTTAATACCCTATTCTAAAGTTTTATTGCCATTGATGAAAACAACAGTCGAGTTTAATTAATGAGAAAAATGTTTTAATATTTATTATTTTGCAGTAATTCAATTAACCTTACATAATTTCAGTTAACAAAACGAAATTCATTTTATAATTATCCGTTTTTCTTTGAATTTTTTGTGGTTCTTGAATACTATATTTAATGTACAGACACATATTTTGTGGGGTGTAGAGATGTGATTTTAACTTAATACAGAGCGCGCAAGCTGTCTTACGAAAGAAACTGAGTTACTATTGTTCATATCTTCTCATAGTCATAAATATTTTTAATTTGCTGATAATTTACAATACGTCTTCGCGTGATGCAATAGTTTGTGAATTTCGCGGGTTCGTGTGTGATGTGTGAGGAACTGTGGTTTTACAGGCAGCAGGGAGCTTGCTCAAACGACATGTTTTCTCATCGTGATTTATCACTTGCGATTCTTACTCTTAAAAGAGAGACATTTCTGTTCATTATGCTCCGCAATATATTTTTGCTTGCATTAAGTTGAGGAATTTTACTTTCAGGTATTGACAACAAACAGAACGCTATGAATTAATCAACAGTAGAATCAACGCTGTTTTTTGAATTTTGTGCCTGAAGACCCTTAGTGAGATCGGCAGCAATTCTCGAAAAGTATTGGTTAAGGAGATTAGCCACTGTTGCCGGATCGTTCACATTTATATCGTTATATTTTAAAACAACATTCTCTACGGGGTTTCTAGTTGATTTGGTAGTATTTTTTATTATATTCCACATTGCTTTTGTTTTATTACTTGAGTTCAAAATATCCTGATCGTTTTTTATGACTTTTCGTAACAATGTTTTGTATTTTTTAAAGTAGATAAGGAAATCTTGAGATACGTCATGACGTTTAGAAATAAAGTAGAGAGTAAGTATTTTTACACGATGTTCTAATTCCTTTTGTGATCCAAGTATTACTTTTTCGTGAAATGTTTAATTTTCTCTTTTTAATAGGAAAGCATGCGTTAAAGAGAAATGAAAGCTTTGAGAAAAATAAATTATATTTTTCATTTGTGTCAATAGCGTTATAAACTGCCTCCCATGATTCTTTCAGCAAGTAGTCCGTAAATAACTACTTGCTTTGTACATACTTTGCTAAATGCTACTTGCTTTGTACATACATCTCTCTATACATGTGCAAGAGGTTAACTTGGAGATACTGAGATGAATAGAAGAATTCCTAAGATAATTGAGTTTTCTTATGATGACAGAAATTTAAAATCTATGATTATTCATTTCGTTTCACAGGAAATTTAGGTATGTTGACATTTTTGCAATATAATAATTTGCACTGTCAACAGTATTGGGCCTCTAATGAAGTGGGCATTTGAGTTGATAGAACATTTCCAAGAATTGACTTTTTTGCAGTGGTTATTTGGCATCAGAAATTTGATATTTTGCTGTTAGAAATCCAGTATTATGTATTTTATTTTGTAGGAAATTTAAGTTATATTTACAATGTAAGAATATGCAATAATCAACTGTATTGGACCTCTAATGAAGTGGAAATTTGACTTGATAGAACATTTCCAAGAACAGAAAATTTTGCAGTGGTTATTTTGCAGTCGACCACTGACAATCGTTGAAACGCGAGAATCGACGTCGACATACAATCAGCTTGTAGAATTTCACTCGTACAAGTATATACAAGAAGGAAGGGGAAGGAAAAATCGCCCGCGGTCCTTGGCCCATTTGTTAGAGTACTGCTCTGGCATTCGCCTGCAGTTGATCGGAGAAACCACGGAAAACTATCGATCAGAGAAGCCGGCCGCTAAAATTCTCCTTCAAACAGCGACTGAATTCCACCTCGCTGAGAAGCTAGTGTCCAATATCCTGCCGCTGTCGGGATACGAAACTAGGACATCCTGGGCAGAGGCCCTGCAGTAACATTAGTTGATGCTTTCAGAGCCGTCTCAGCCGGCGCGAGTCGAAGGGATGGGTGAGTGGGGGGGCGGGGCGGCGTCGCGCCGGGGGGAGCGGGGGACGGGTGCATAAAAAAGCCAAAGACACCCCCGGGCGGGGGAGGCCGGGCGAGCGGACGGTGGAGGAGGAGCGGGCTGGCGGTGACAGAGCGCCCGTCCATTGGGACGCGCCCGCCCAGAAAGCTGCCTCACGCTCAGGGGCGCTCCTATGCTAACCGGTTTAGACACGCGGCCTCACCCCCGCACCCGGCTGCGGCACAACGCCCCGCCCCGCCCCGCCCCGCCCCGCCCCGCCCGCCCCGCCCCCGCCGCGGCGCAACACCCACACACCGCTCCGATTCGCCTTTCCCCGCCCCCGTCCGCCCCGCCCTCCGCCAGGCGCAACGCCCGCCTCGCCTTGCCCCGACCCGCCCACCCCGCCTCATCCTGCCCGCCCCCGCCCGCCCGTCCCCCCCATCCCGTCCCTTCGCTCATTCCGTCCCGCCCCGCCCCGCCCCCGTCGGGGCGTAACGCCCAGACCCCGCCCAGCCTCCGCCTCGGGCGCTGGGACGTCGCCGCCGCAGACTGGTTGACTTAATTCCCCGCAGATGGCCCTCCGGCGGCGGCAAAACCAACGGAGCCCCCACGCCCATTCTCAAGGTGACGCCGCAGGTATACAGACACACACGGTGTGCTTAGATATTTATTTAGTAAAAAAAAACAGTAAAAAAATGAACGTGACGTATAATCATCTTCGCACGCTTTCTTAAGTTTCAGAATCGCTCCCCAACAATTTAACGATTAATAGTTGAAGGATGAATTTCTTAAAATTAATAACAATAATAATAATAATAAATAATAATAATAATAATAATAATAATAATAATAATAATAGTAATAAAATTTTTAAAACCGTGAGGATAACATGTCAAAAACTAGATATTTTAGTTCCCGAGTTATAGAAAACTTATTTGTAACGGAAAACTTTTTTGTTACTTAGAAAACATATTTGTAGCTTAACTAAAATTCGTGTATGGGCAATGCCACGAGTTGACAGAGTTACCCCATGGAAAATCCTTCAATAGCGTCTACACTTAATATAACCACTGAAGGAGCATCATTATTTTTACAAGATACACACAAATGCTGGCTCAGTGGTCGTGATTCATCTTCCAGCCAATTAGTTCCGATTTTTTCTTTGAATGACTGAAATTCTCTAGTCCTAGAATTCCGTATTTTTATAACGTTCGTTAGACACAAGTAATTATGTCTCTACAACAGATTAATTAAATTTAAATATGATATTACAACTTTCCAATGATTTAATAATAAATTATGAAGACATCGAATTCGAAGATGAAATGACCTACAAATGTAATTTGACAAGCTTTTAACGAATCATCTAAGAAAACATCAAATTATCTATTTTAAAATTTGTTTTGTTTCTTTCCAACAATGTTTCGTCATTTGAAAGCAAAATGTCAACGAGAAATACTTATCTCATTGTGTTCTCTGCAACAACCTAAGAACAATTTCAAACTACAAACAGGTTCAAAGCAGTATTTCTCCTTGAAATTACTCTCTTTGATCTGTTTTGATTTTTATAACGGCTGAAACGTGTAGAAACGTTGTTACGGTCTTGACAGTCTAACGCTAGAATTGTTTCTTTTAAAATGTATTTCCGATTTAAAGAAAGTTCTTATCGATTTGCATCGCATTGTTGTCTCAATTTTTATTGCACTGCACGTTTGGGAATTCTTCAGTACAATCACACTTATTAATATTATAAACATCTCGTTGCGTCAAGAATAAAGTTATCATAAGCCGATCCAGTGACCGAGATCCCTAAGGCAGTAGTGTATCGATTTCGGACGTAAGGATCGCGGGTTCCAGTGCCACCTCGGGCCTGGTTGTATTTGTGTTCGTCCTTTCACCCCACCCTTCCCTTTCTCATCACAATATCATACAGTTACCATAACTCCAACAGTGGAAGCTAATGATCTAGATGTTGATGGGAACTTAAAAAAATAATAAAAAAAATATTTTAAGTGAATATGATCGAGTCAATATTCGCAATTAAGCCAGGAGAAAAAATTGGCGAGTGATGCAACACAAGCCGCGTCATGAGGAATAAAACATGGCTGGGCGTTTGCTTGGAGCGCGTTCCGTTCTGTGGCTGGGCACGGGCGGCACGGGCGGCACGGGCGGCACGGGCGGCACGGGCGGCACGGGCGGCACGGGCGGCACGGGCGGCACGGGCGGCACGGGCGGCACGGGCGGCACGGGCGGCACGGTGGCGCCGGGGCGGGGGGCATACGGGCGGCATACGGGCGGCATACGGGCGGCGCGGGCGGCACAGGCGGCGCGCGCGACGCGCAGCATCTGCTTCGCCGCCGCGACGCCCGGGGCGATGCGGGCCGGGGCGACGCGTGCGGGCGGGAGGGCGGCCGCAATTTAAGAGAGGCAGGCAGGCGGGCGGGCGGGCGCGTGCCGAGCGCCGAGCGCCCGGGGCGAGGAGGAGGTGGAGGAGGGGGCGTGGCCGCTGTCGGGGCGAGCGCCGGCGCGGTGTGAAGCGAGGCGTGGCGCCCGCGGGGGACAATCCCCGGACTGTTGACGGAGGTGCCGCCGCCGCCGCCGCCCCCTGCGATTGAAGCGGCTCGTCCGCCAGCACGCACGCCCGTCAGGTGCGACGGAGGAAGGGGGACGACACACGGTTGCATACGGCAGATACGAGTTAGGAACGGGAAGAGAAAACAAATAGCAAAAGAGAGTGGTTGAGAAATTTGATGGGCAAGAGAATGGGGAATAACGTAAAGGAAAAAGAAGAGCTTAAACGAGAAAAAGGTAAGCAACAGCTTACAGATGGAAAATTGTGCGAGATAAAACAGGACAAAAAATGCAAATCAAAGTGAACGAAAATAGAAAAAGGATGAAATAGGACAGCAGTATCCTATTTCATGAGAAGCATAGTTTAAAGGAAATTGGGCTAGTTAAGAAAGTGAACGGCACAAAGCAGAAGACATAAAGAAAAAAATTAAACATAAACCCTGCTTGTGGAATAAATACTCGACATCCGTAGGTGTCAGAGAGAAAAATCTGCCTCACAATACAGCAAAAGGGAGAAGGTGAATAAGAGTGCCATTACGCGGGTGTAGCAGAGCGCGTGGTCGAATCGAGGGGGCTTGGAGAGGGGGGCGTGCCCGGTGGACGGGCGGTGGGCGAACGCGCGCGGTGGGCAGCGGGCGAGAGGTGGGCGAGCGGCGGGCGAGCGGTGGGCGAGCGGTGGGCGAGCGGCGGGTAGGAGGGCAGGAGGCCAGAGGCGACCCAACGAGCTCTCATTGTCCTGGCGCTGCGACGAGCTACAATCAAACCGGGTCGAAATCCGCACCTCCAAATTCGGTGAAACATCGGATTCGAATTGCCACGTGTTCGTCAAAGAGATGCAGACACATGTAGCGCGTCCGGGAATAGGATGCACGGTACAGCGCGTCGCCGTGTCATGTGAATTAGAGATTTGTTCCGAAACGAAGATGGAAGAGCCCCAAGCTACGATTTCTGATTTCGGACACAGCTCCAACTGCAGTCATTAAATGCTCGTTCGTATTAACAGCGCTGCGATTCCGGTTGTTTGTGTAGCTTTCAATTACTACCTGCTATGGAACTCACTAAGTTAATATTCGGAAATGGCGATGGAAATTGAAAATTAGAAACGACACTTCACAATGTCCGACTCAGCAGGGGAATATCACATGTTTGCGTATAGGGTTGGAGTGACAGAACTCGTCGGATACGAAGCACACATGACCAAATCGATATTGCGTATGCATTTTCATTTCCCAGAGAATTTTGCAATTGAATATGTGCTAGCGAACATACTAAGAATCAGTGAGAAATATCGCATTACCCAGTCCTGTCAGTTTGTCATCAAGCATCAGTATTGTACCGGGCAACATTTTAAAAATCATTTCTATTGAAAATATATAGTCCTGGAACTCGAGGTATGCGCATAGTGCAATCCTCAATACTTGAAATTATCGTACACAATCGAGAGGAGATAAACTGATCTGAAATTTATGGTATTTAAACGTAGTTTTCATTAAAAAATGATTTATATACTTGTATGAAATTCATTCACATTTCAATATTTATTTTTCTATTTGAAAAATCGTCAATTAAAATTGCCTCGTCAATATTTTCTTTTACTTTTTAAACTTACATATAAATGAAATTTTGCATACTTAGAGTTTATTCAAGGAGGAGTGTCTTGTTATGCATTGAGGAAGGAACCTCAACGGACATCGACGAGCTGTCACATTGGCGTTCGCGGCAATTCTTCGGGAGCGGTAGCTCAGTGCATCAACTGATGTCACAGCAGCGCCTCTGACCGGGAGGTCCTAGGTTCGAGTCCTGACGGCGGCAGGATTTTAGACACTAGCTAGGTCGAATTCAGTCGCTGCCCATAGGAGAATTTTAGCGGCCGGCTGCTCTCATCGGTAGTTTTCCGTGGTTTCTTCGATTAACACCAGGCGAATGCCGGAGCAGTACCCAAGGAACCGCGCGCGATCTTTCCTTCCTCTTCCTTGTTCTCTCCTCTCTCCTTACACACACACACACACTAACATGCACTACACCACCACATATTCCTGGAGACCGGTCGGGAGCTTAGAGCTTGTCCCGGCTGGGGCAGTGCCCCGCTGGTGGGAGAGTCCTGGCTAGGAGGAAACTTCGCTAGCCGACGGTTGGTCGGCGCCGGACGTCGCCATTCTGCGGTTGAAAATCACCTCCATCTCCCGAGGGACGCATGCACTACACTTACGGGACTAAGGACCTAATCTGTTGACGCCCCCGGAATCCCTAAACAACCAACCGCTGCAATGCGCTTGTCTCCCCTCCCCTTCCTGTCCGCGCATTTCCCATCATGCACCAGCGCGACCGCCGCCATATTTACAAGGCCTCGATTTTTCAAGCCCAGCGCCCCGGATTAGCCGACACCTCCCTATTAGCACAAGCCATTACCGTCAATGGAATCAATTATTGGAAATACGCGAATTATCTCCAATCTGGTGATTAGGTCACACGTTTTCAAAGTGGAGGGATCAATTATTAATATCAATTGATTTTCTTTCATAGCAAGCGCGTGCGGTCGGCATTACCATAATAAGGCGCGACGGGGTTGTTGGGGCTGCAGGGGTTTTTGTCACCCGCTCCCACGCGTACCGCGCTCCTCTGCTCCACTTCACCCAACCCCATTCACGCAGATTGCCCCATCGCGTTGCATCGCATCTGAACACGACGAGATATGCACGGTCGACGGCAAACAACGAATTAAAGTCATTTGGGACATTTCACAAGTGATGGGGTAAGAATTAGATGTACGAATGGTGTGTCGCTTTAAGGGAATTGGAAAGGATTGCAAAGATATTTACAATGAAATTGCAGAATAAAATAATGGAGTTGGAAACTAGCTTTCTAAATTAGTTACTAAAGACAATTACAAAATTATTTTTCATTTTGTAATATGACTTTTTTATAAATAAATTCGTCGAAACGGAAACACAAACTAAAGATACTATCAGTATTGAGAGTAAATGAAAAACATTTCCGAAGGGCCCAAGATTATGTTAGAGGATATGGTTATGTCCCAAACACGTATGTAGTAGAATCCCAAAAATGTATTAAATATTAGTATACTTATGTTGCTATTCTAGATACATTTGGTTTTCCGTTTACAATAATAGACGTATCTTATTCCATTGGAAGATATCGTTGTCACAATTTGCAAACAATGAAACATTAGTAACAACGGAAGCGTAAACGTTCAATTACTAAGGACAATGCTTATTAATACTTGCGAAATATACAAATTGTTCGAAAATGTTTACACAAAAAAACTACATTAGTCTTAAAATTGAAACGTCGGGTAAAGAGAAAAGTAATACTATTATATTATAATATAATATAAAATAAATGTAACAAGAAATATTGCAGTTCGACTATTTTAATTATAAATTAACTAAATAGAACTAATTAATCCCTATTCCTAATAATAAATATTTAT
Organism: Teleogryllus oceanicus; assembly: GCA_964035755.1. Classification (NCBI taxonomy): domain Eukaryota; kingdom Metazoa; phylum Arthropoda; class Insecta; order Orthoptera; family Gryllidae; genus Teleogryllus; species Teleogryllus oceanicus. Next base: position 10,540,702 of record CAXIVR010000014.1, read on the forward strand.
TGAAATGTATTGGCACAGCTAGCATTTGGAAATTCTATTTTTAGGCTGTACAGAAGGAGTTGTGATGTTTAATTTAAATATTCACTGGTGTAATATATCAGTATAAAAATGTGAAATATTTTGAACGGTACATCAAATATAATTTGTAATACATACAAATTTTAAATAATCTCATAGAAGTTAATGAGCAACGCAATTCAAATATTAATTTTAAACATCTGTCCCAAATGTGGAGGAATGTTATCACCATTTCGCATTATCTTTGAATGTTTAAGCCTCCAAAGTCTAAGAAACTCTCATGGCATGGAAAACCGATATACAGGAAATATTTAATTTAACTGAAGATTGCAATTCAATTTTAAATTATCTCAATATTGCTGATCTTGATAAAATAATCTGTATTACTGAAAAATTGTTTGTACTTAATACTTCTGTTTGTAATAATTTATAATGTGGGTCTCTGGTGTAAATCATTTGTGTTCGCTAATGACTTTAGATGTTTATTAAGCGACCAAAAATAAAAATAATTTTAAAAAATGTAATTCAGATAACAGCGTGCAATATGTTTCTGAAACGATGCCCATTCCATACGCAAAGGATTCGCATTCCCTTGGCTCCCATTGAGTCCACTCACAAAATGAGTGTTCCGCCCGCACCCGCGATGTGCTCTCACCTCCCACCGCCCCTTTGGGGGCGGGGAAGGGTGGGGAAGGGCGGGGAAGGGTGGAGAAGGGCGGGGAGGGTGGGGAAAGGGCGAGGAAATGTGGAAGGGCGGAAAGGTGGGGGAAGGGCGGGGAGGGCGGGGTAGGGCGGGGTAGGGCGGGGTAGGGCGGGGTAGGGCGGGGGGGGCGGGGTGGGCGGCGGAAGGGCGGCGGAAGGGCGGCGGAAGGGCGGCGGAAGGGAAGAGCGGGGAAGGGCGGGGAAGGGCGGGAAAGGCGGGGAAGTGTGGGGAAGGGCGGGGACGGGCGAGGGAAAGGGCGGGGAAGGGCTGAGAAGGGCGAGGGAAAGGGCGGGGAAGGGTGGGGAAGGGCGGGGAAGGGCGGGGGAAGGGCGGGGGAAGGGCGGGGAAGGGCGGCGCGGCGCGGCGCGGCGTACAGCCTCTGGCCCCGCTCCCTGGCGGCGAGAGGCAGCGGCGAATATTGATTGAGCGGCGCGGGGGAGGTTCGACGGACAGACCATCGCACGCGATCCCTCTCCTCGCCCTTGCTGTGCCCCTCCCCTCCCCTCCCCGCCTCGCCCTCCGCGCCCTCCTCCGCCCTCCGCGCCGCCCTCCCCGCCTCTGATTATCTCGCCATTTCATTTCAACCTCGAGATATTTGTCAGTGACGGGCCGCGCGCGGCAATTGTTTTTGGTCCAGTGGCCACACTGCAAAGGCCAGAGGCCAGCTGTGATTGGCAGCACTGATAACAATTTATCATCGTCACGTGGCCGGAGGCCATTATTATCTGTCGAACGCACGCAGCGGTGGTGGCGGTGGCGGCCGGCAGGGGCAGCAGGCGGCGGCCGCGGGGGCGGGGCGGGGGCGGGGGCGGGGGCGGCCGGCGAGCGAGGACGGAGACGTGGCCTGCGAGAGGGAGAGAGGGAGGCGAGGGCCAACCAGAGGGCAGACGACCGCTCCCACGCATCAAACTGGGAAAGCTCCCTCCCCAAACTATGCGAATGGGAACCAGCAATATTAGTACTCGGGTTACAAATACTGGCCACCGGGCATTGGATACTGGAAGTTGACACAAACGAGAGAAGAGAAAAATAGAGCATCCGATAATTTTTACAACGAGTTATCTCTAAAACACAATTTAATGAATAGGCAGTGATGCAAAAACAATCAAGGATATACACTTTTTACCTTACGGAGATTATATATATTATTAAATCCACGGCCATGGTATATCATAACTTTATCAATTTCTATATGTTTATGCAATTAAAACTTATATGAATACATTTAGAAATGTTATGCTTTCGATAGGGGATTTTCCATTACAGTATTGCTTTGCTGGAGAGTCATACAAATTCAGTAACAGCTTATATTACTTTCCCTAACCTCCTTGAGTGCCATGCACCACGTCTATGATTTTTATTAATTTTATTTAAGAAGGTTAGATTTGTTAATATTATTTATAAGACGGCCTTTTCTTAATTTTAAATTTGTCTCTGATCTTTCTGATATTTTTACCCAACTGGGAACAATACACAAAGAGATACGTTATAGGAAATTAAACATTTCAATTCGGTAAATCTTCCAAATTTCGCATACGGAACGGTTAAGAAACTCTGCAAATACACTAAGCTATTTCAGACTTAAAATTTGGAACTGCAGACAATGTTTTATAAAATAACAGTGTGTTCTACATTATCCTTCCTCGCAACTGTGCTATTGGCATGCGTTCACATTTTTAAAAAAATGGCCACGGGTAGAGGTAACGTTCCTCGAAAAGGGCGCCGTGGCGGGTGGGCGGGCGGCAAATGGCAAATCCTCTGGAGGTCGGGGCGGCGCTGTGGGAGCTCCCCCGCGGAGCCGACGCCGGAGGCCGCCGCGACGCCCAGCGTCCGACCGCCCCGCCCCCTTTCCCCCTCCGTCTCTTCCCGCGGCTCCCAGCCCGCCCCCCTCCTTCCCCCCCCCCGCCTCCCTTCCACTCGCCAACCTCGTCTCCGTCACCCCCCCCCTTGCCCCCCCATGCCCGCCCTCCGATTGTGGCCACCGCCCCGCCACCTCCCTCATTACGTCCACTACAACACCGCCTACCCGCACCGCCTACGCACCGCCTACGGCACCGCCTACGTCACCCCCGCCTACGTCCCCGCCTACGTCCCCGCCTACGTCCCCGCCTACGTCCCCGCCTACGTCCCCGCCTACGTCCCCGCCTACGTTCCGCCTACGTTCCGCCTACGTCCCCGCCTACGTCTCCGCTTACGTCTCCGCTTACGCCTCCGCTTACGTCTCCACTTACCCCCCCTTCGCCGCCACCTCTCCTGCCACCGCTTTCCCATATATCCCTCCTACGACTGCGCCCCTAGCTTCTGCCTTTCCCCGTCCCCCCCGGTCCCCACACACAATTACCACTCCTCGCCTTCGTCTCTGCTCTCTCCCTCACGTTTGGTCTACGACTTCGTTAGCCTCCTCTCCTGCCCCCTCCCCTCTCCCACGACTTCCACCACCGCCTCCGCCCCTTGTCCCACTATCTCCCACCCACGCCCAGCCTCTCTCCTGCCAGCGACTCCATTCCCTCCCACCCCCCCCCCCCCCGCTTCCCGCCCCTACCCCCCCCAACCCCCCCCCCGTCCTTGCAAAAACACCATCCCACCCCCCCCGCCCGCAGCCTCCGCCACCACCCCCGCCGCGACCGCCGCGCTCGGGAGACTATTCCGAAATAGGATTATTTAATAATCCTCCCAGCCGCGATGTGTTCACTCGTAATAAATAATGCGCGCGCTAGGATTATATAATTAATGCGTATATTTCGGGCGTTGCCAAGCGCATTAAAAACAGGTTTTCATAGAGCGCGGAGTAATCTGAACAAATGCACGCGGCAGCGCGCGGCTTTCCCGGCGTGGCGAGCGGGCGGGTGGCGAGGGCGGGGGCGGGGCTGACGGCGGGTGGCGAGGGCGGGGCGGGGGCGGGGCGGGGGCGGGGCGGGGGCGGACCGGGCGGGACGGGGCGGGGCAGTGGCGGGGTTTGAAGGGGGCGGGGAGTTGGAGAGCGGAAGCGAGCCAACCACAGTGGTGCTGCTCGCCTCCTGCATGCGGGTGGATGAAGCTTTCTTCCACTCAGACGCCACTTAAATGACGTGCTTCAGAGTAGGAGAATGAAATCGCTGATGCGAAGTTTCAACATTTTCGCGCTGTTATTTTGTTTTGCTGTTAAATATTAAGCGACGAAATGACCTACATGCTACTGTAGGGTTTAGGAACATTCCTGAAAAGCAATTCAAGTAAGATTTCTGAATCTTAGTTTTTTTTTCTTTCTAAAAACTTAAAGACTAAGCTTTTTAATCTTCAGATGCTTCTCTATTGAATGTTAGTAATATCATTTTGTATTATTCTTCGGATTGATACTGCTTTTAGTTTTACGGACTATATTATTTTACGCAGTTCAGTTCATGAAATTCGTCCTTAACTCTTTCTTCTTTTGCCTTCATTCTTCCCTTCATTAATCAGTTGAAGAGTTTTTAGAAGGTGTAAGAAAGGAAAGTATTTGTTGTTTCGTAACAAATATTCTAGGTATGTGTGTTTTCTCAACTTCACAAAAGCAATTAGGTATTCAAGACAATGTCTACGTTTAATATCCAAAGAAATGTTTTTAGATTCTTAATTTTTCGGAATTAGTACAATAATTCCTTTCTTAAATTTCGTAATATTAAATTAATAATATATCATTTTTGCATCATTAATACTTAAGAACATTCTAAACAAAAGAGAATCTTAATTTTTTCTGATTAAATAACTTTTTTCAGACTAGTTTTATTCAACAAAAGATAGGGTTGAATGAATTATTTATTCTAGTAAGAATTAAATACGACAAATTCAAACACGTAATGTGATAAGTAATTCACGTTTAAAATACTTGATACCACGAAGAAAATAGTAGAAAAACTTATTACAGTTATTTCAAAAGTCCAATAATCAAAGGTAGTAAAATAGGAACCTCTTTTTAAAAATGACATTTAAATTGACTTATAATTCAAGTTGTTAAAATTCAAAAGAACGTTTTGACCCTGGAAGCGTCCTCAAATATTCCTAAAGCAACACAATGTGGATGCCAGGGTAATTTCTTCAATATCTGATCAAGTAGACGCTTTGAAAATCGAGGAAATGGTTTGTTTTCAGTTTCAAAATACTGAACAATTCTTTGTTATACTACACTGAATCACACAAATTTGCGAATTTCTACGTGTGTGTGTGTATATATATATATATATATATATATATATATATATATATATATATTACTAGTCCTTATCTAAAATAACATTAAATAGTTTCTTTTGATTCTTGCAAATCGAATATCTCCATAAACTAATATTCATCAAATGGTTATTCTTTCACTTCTTTTTTTCGCAAAGTATTTTTGAAGAAAAATTAAGCTTGTTTTTTCATTGAAAGTGTATTTAATAAGAGCACGAAATTGAACGTCACCATTGCCTCGAAATTAAGTACGCGCCACGCACGTTCAATTGATCGATTGATAGATAGTGATTCCGGGTGCGTCAACTACTGAAGTCATTAATCCCGTAAGTGCAGTGCATGTTTTTTTCTCGGAAGGTGGCGGTGCTAGATGGCGAGATCTGGTGTCGACCTACCGTCGGTTAGCCGGGTTTTTCACAACCAGGTATCTCTCGACAGCCGGACACCGCCCCAGCCGGGACAAGCTCTAAGCTCCCGACCGGTCTCCCGGAATCTGTGGTAGTGTGTATTAGTGATCAAGTGGAAGCTGTAATATTTTGGCAACGTCCCGGTATTCTCTCTTCGGCTTTTGGATCATTTATACGCCATATTTTAGTTTCAACGACCATGCTTCTACAACCATGTGTTTGTACCTAGATCATTAACTTTCGACACAGAAGCATCACGGACATTCTACGGGCGGGACCTCTCGCCGTCTTATGTAACGCGTTATCGGCCGGCCTTCTATATAAATTATGTTGTGTGTGGAATAAGTGCGTGTTTCGCACAACCTCTTTCACTTAACCAAATACATGTATTACTCCAAATTTCTGCATGTTCATATTCTGAAACTAATAAATAATTGCAGAAGAAAAGTCTTGTATTTATTTAGGAAAGCTTTTACATAGGAAATAATCATCACATATCTGTGCAAACAATACGTACCACATTTAAAAGCTTATGTTTTGTCTTGATCATATCTTTTCACCAATCTGAATATCTGAAGAGAATAACAGTGCGTAACGATTGAAACGCCACGGTTCAAATGGTGGTGGGTTTGAATCCCGCTCTGAGATTGGATGTTGTCTCTTATCTCAGATGTGAGTATTGTGTAGCAGATAGCCTCAAGAACTGTTGAGGCCGTTGCCGAAAAACAAGCAAATGTTTCGCAATTGTATACAGAGGGTAATCATTTGGGCTGGCAATAGTCCTAGCAAAACAATTGAAAATTTCCTCAAAATAAGCACAATTTGGAAACCGCACTTTGCCTGAATGAAACCTTTGTTGTAATAAATTATAAAAATATTAAATTGATTTTCGACACTTATACATCAAAGTACTGACGGCGTCTCCTGTTCTATATACTATATAAGAACTATTGCAATTTCTAATGTTTATTGAATTATCAATTCATCACACGAAGTATGTTTTCATTATGATACCATCTATTAAGGTCAATTGTATCATGTTATCTCATCCAATTCCTTGTAAATTGACATATTGTTAAAGGCCTGATGCTGGAAGCACAACTCGACCTCTGAAACGTTGCCACGCTGTTTCTTGCTTCAAGATACGAATTTAAATGTAATAATCATTTATGTTTTAATAAATGTAGTTTGTGACTGTCTATAAAAAGAAATTATTGGAAATTTTATTAAGAAAAAGTTAATATTAATATATTAATTTTGATTTAGAAAATAACACTCCCCATATAATGCAGCGTCTTAAAAAAAACAATTTGAAGAGAAAGAGGTTTGTCGTGAAGATTCCGTCGTTGTAAGCTAAGGACTGTTCTTCTCAGACAATATTCAACATCGGGGATCATATTTAACCTTAAGAGAGTTCAACAGAGGATGCCTATACGGGACTTAATAAGATTTTTTTAGTCGAAAATTCGTTTTCCGGCGCACGATGAAAATACATTCTTTCTTATGAAATAAAGGCTAAAAGTAAAAAAGAAAAGAATTAAATATACAATTATATACAAAAAATTAAATACAGAAAAATGCATTGGGTAACTAGAAATCATTCTTGCCTGTATCACACAACAAAGTTTTACTTTGCAAACAATTATTCAGGCGTATGGTGCCCAACACTGGGTATGTACTGACAGAATAAAGTAGAATTTATCCAAAGATTTTAGAACAAAGTGATAAGAAATATTCTTGAAGCACTTTAAAAGAAATACAAATCTGCACAAGGAGCTGAAAGTTGAAGCAATGAATCTAGAAATACAAAAGTTTGCGGGAAAACAAGAAAGGCTGGCCCAACATAATAATTCCAAAACAATTCTTGTCCTTAAATACCAGAGCAAATGAGAAGATAAGATAGGAAAAACTGAAAAGTACATTACTAACTACTAAAATACCCGTGTTAGTCCACATACACAAGTAAAATATAAACAATCTAAAACTAAGAGACGCTAATCGGCAAGCTGTTAGCCTAAGTTTTATTCCATTAGTAGTTTTGGTAAAAAATGCTTATTAGTCTACAAGACTATATTGTAGTGATTACGAACATTAAAAAATACACTATTTTATACATTTCGCAAACGTTCTATTCGTTATTTCATAGCCATAATCCATTAAAATTTCTATTTTTTAATCAATGTAAATAAAGCTGTCACTCTTATATCTCTATACAAGAAAGCTCACTTTATCAAAATGGCTACCATAAAGAAATTGTAATTAAATATATTTCATAGTAGTTTGTAAAAGTAGTTTAAACGATATCGTTAACTAATTTTTCATTTTGTTTACACGATGCACTCGCAGAAATGCGAAAAGTTGTATGATTAAAAAGAGAGACCAAGAATTCAACGCGTACGTAAAATATAATGTTTTCCATACATCAATAGCTACGATTTTTAAATCTTTTACATCGTGAGAACGGCGGACAACAAACTGAAACTGGCTCGGCGACGATTTGAACTCTGTACTTCTGTCTCGGTTGTATTCTCAGTTGCAACGTCACCAACCCCGTGAGCATCACATCTACAACCTCGCCACCTCTATCTCCTTCTCTGTCACCGTTTACTATTCCATCATCGCGGTCCGCCGGCTGATGATGTGAACAGTGTGCTTACGTCTCAGCTGTATTCTCGGATGCAACATCACCAACTCTTCCACCACTATCGCTATCTCTTTGCCCATCTCTTATTCCATCACCGCGGTCCGCCTCCGCCGCGCTCTTTTCCTCTCGCAATTAGCAAACGAACTTTCGACCTTTCGCGACTGCACGGCGCAAGGTAAACCCCGCGACGGTGCGGCGGCGAGGGCGGCGGCCGCGGCGGCGGGGACGGAGGCGGCGCTTAAAACTTGGGAAGCTCAATATCAGGCGACGCGGACAGCGGCGGCGGGGGTGGAGAAGGCCCTAGACGGGGGAGAGGCGTAGGAGAGAACCGGAATATTTACATGATGAAAACCGAGGGACGGCCGTCCAGGCCGGTGACACGACGGCCGCTGTAGCAGTTCTGCGGAAAAGGGCTCAAAATAAAATTACTTGTCCTGCTGGTTCTGCGGCGACCTCTGTCATTAGTGTCGCTACTGGGGCCCCGCGAGGCTCCCTCGAGCAAAGAGAGGGCGGCCGGCGAGGAGGAGGAGGGAGAAGAGACTGTAAGAGCAGGGGAAGGTTGTGACGTGGACGGTGGGGGAAGGAAGCTGTGAACACCTCGCAGATGAGGGCAGCAAAAGTTGCTGTCTACTTTTCAGGAAGTGGAAGAGAAGATTTACAAGATGAAACTGGTGGATGTGCAACCAGTGATGCAGAAAAAGTGGGAGTGTCGTTGATACACAACTATATTAGTGATGTAGCCTGATGATAGAGATGAAGACGAAGTCGGCGAAGAAATAAAATGATTCTTTCATTGATTGATTGATGTTTCCGGGTGTGTCAACAGCTGAGATAAAGTTCCGTAAGTGTAGTGCATGTTTTATTGCCGGAGGTGCCTGTGAAGTTTCCCCGCTGGATGGCGAAATCCGGCACCTACCTACCCGTCGACTTGTGGGGCTTTCCGCTATCAGGTATCTCTCACCTGCGTAGCACCCCAGCTGAGACAAGCTTTAAGCTCCCGACATGTGTGGTAGTGTAGTCCAAGAGTAAGTGTGTGTACGTAAGGGGTGAGGATAGGGCAAGGAAGAGAAAGGAAAGATCGCACGCAGTCCTTGGCCCGTTTGTTAGGGTAGTGCTCCAAAATTCGCCTGGTATTGATCGGATAAAACCACAGAAAACTTTCGAGCAGTGCAGCCGGGCGCTAAAATTCTCCTCCAGGCAGCGGCTGAACTCGACCTACTTGGTATCTAACCATTGTGCATAATTTTGCCACCGTCGGCACTCGAACCGTAGGTAAATGGCACTGCGAAGAAGATAAAGAAGACGAAGGATACGAAAGAGACATTGATTGATTGATTGTTTTGTGGTTCCGGGCGTGTCAACTACTTATGGTCATTAATCGCGTACGTTTATTGCGTGTTTTTGCTCGGAAGGTGGCGGTGGTCTTCCCCCACTGGATGGTCAGATCCGGTGCCGACCTACCGTCGGCTAACGGGAAAATCTCCAACCAGGTGTCTCCCAGCAGCGGGGCACCGCCCCAACCACGACAAGTTCTACGTCCCCGACCGACCTCCCGGTATGTGTGGTAGAGTAGTGCATGTTAGTGTGTGTGTGTAAGGGGAGAGGATGGGACAAGGAAGGGGAAGGAAAGAACGCCCGTAGTCCGAGGCTCGTTTGTTACAGTACTGCTCCGGCATTCGCCTGGTGTTGATCGGAGAAACCAGAGAAAACTACCGATCAGAGCATCCGGCGGCTAGAATCCTCCTCCAGACAGCGACTAAATTCGACCTAGCTGAAAAGTTAGTGTCGAAAATCCAGCCGCCGTCAGGTCTCAATCCTAGGACCTCCCGTTCAGAGGTGCTGCAGTAACATTAGTTGATACACCGAGCCACCGCTCTCGGTAAAGAGGCATGGATAAAGTAATGCAAGTGGAGAAAAGGAAAGTGAAAAAAAAAACGAGGACGACGACTGATGGCGTGGACGGGTGACGGGGAAAGGTCGAAGAGGCAAGACGACGAAGGGCGCGAGCAAGAGCCCGGCGTGCGCCGAGGGCAGCGGCGGCGACGCCGTCGAGGGACGAGCCAAAGCAGAAGGGCTGCGCGCTCGCCCTTCCGCGCGGGGGGGGGGGGGGAGGAGAGGGGGGGCGGGAAGAGAGAAGCGCGCACAGAAGCACGAGGAAAAGGCGGCGGGGGCGAAAAAGAGAGATGAGTTTGTTAAAAAGCCAGAAACGAAGGGGCACGCATCACAGACATCAAAGTGGTGACACAAAATGAAATCCGGCAACGGCGGTGGGAACGTTAGAGAGGTTAGGCGGCGCCGCCGCCACCGCCGAGGCGCGCAGAGCTCATCTTGAGGGGGAAGCGGAGGGGCTAGAGGGGAAGGCGTGGCGAGGGGAAGTAGCGGCTGGGGGCAGATGGGTCGGCAGCGCGGGAAACCCACAGGTTTCTTTGCATCGCTGCGACGAGCGCTCGCGCGCACTTTAATTAGGAGTATTTCAAAGAAGCAGCAGCGCTCGGGTTTTAATTCGCTACTCGCTCGAATTTGCTTCAGCACACGACTCACTCAGCGGCTATTCGGGAATACTCGATATGATTACTACAAGTACTTCCCATGAAATTGCTGCTCGTGAAAACAAGGTATCTCTTGTAAGAATTTGTTAAAAGGAGAATATGGTGGTACTTAAGGATTATTCTAATATACTTGAATCACTATATAAAAGCAAGTTTTACATATACCACTATTCTCTATCCAACATAATTCTTTCACAAATGTCATGTGTACTACAAGTACTTCCAACATCATCGATGCAATCCAAGTATCCTACATTAACTAAATCAAATAATTAGTTTATGTTTTACTGATATGTTATTGTTTGTTATTAACTTCCATACGGAGTTCGATATTCATTGCATAATGCTTCGTTTGCAGATCGAGAGGATCGTTGTTAGTTTAATGATGCTATATCTTATCTTAGGCAAGGAATTATGGGAGGTAAATATGAAAAGACAAACCAAAAAATAGTTAAATAGTAAGTAAGTAAATCTTAATCATTAAAATTAGGTGACAAATAAAATATTTTGTGTACCACGGGCGACAAAAAGAACGATGTCCTTTGGCCATGGGACATTTTGTCGGTGCTCCATCATTACAACCTTCATAACGCCCTTGAAACATAAATTATTATTAACTCACATTAGAGTATATATAATATATATTGCAAATTTCCAAGTTTGGAATTGACGGTTCAGTAAAAAAGCACAGTAAGATTGTAGTAATTCAGATGTAATTCAAACTCAAAATAAGTTTGCTTATTATTTATGAAAGTAAAGTTGAGCCCCCAATATCAATATATCCCTCTAGCGCCATACAAACTCCTTGCGCGTGAATTTCTCTCGGCCCCAAACAACAAAATTGGTCTTTGGGCAGCTGCACCATTTATACAACATCCAGCGATTCCCAGGAGAACTCGAGCCCCGCCAAAGAAGCCCTCGTCCCCACACAGCGCGAGCGGCCTCGCCCGCAAAGCGGCGGAGCGGTCCGTCTGGGCAGGCGGCTGCGGCGGCGACGGCCCTCAAACAGAAAAGAGGCAAATAAGCGGAGCCTTTGACGAGGGCGCGGATTAAGTCAAACACGCCCCCGGAGCTTCACACGGCGGCGGCGGCGGGCGACGGCCCTAAGATCCGCGCGCGGGCGCGACGCGACGCGAGGCCGGCCGGCAGCGTCCACCCGCTCGGCCGGCGTCGTCCGCTCGGCTGGCCAGCGGACGGCTCCGGCCGCTCTCCAAACGAAAGGGAATTTTAAATAAATCCTCCGTCGCCGCCGCCTTGCGCGAGTTGTTTTTAGCGCTCTTTGCTCTGCGCCCGGCCCGAGACGACGCCTGGACAGGGAGGGCGTTGCCTCCGCCGGACGCTGCCGCTCGCAAGACGGCGCGGCGCGGCTGACAGTTGGTTGGTTGGTTAGTTGTCGTCGGTTGGTTGGTTAGTTGAGGATTCTGGGCGCGTCGATAGCGTAGTTCATTAGTCCCGTTAGTGTAGTGCATGTTTTTCTCTCTCTGGAGATGGTGAACTTCCCTGGCTGGATGGCAAGATCCGGCGCCGACCTACCGTCGGTTGGTTGGTTGGTTGGTTGTTAGTAATTCCGGGCGCGTTAACAGCTTAGTTCATTAGTCCCGTTAGTGTAGTGCATGCTTTTTTCTCTGGAGATAGTGAACTTCCCTGGCTGGATGGCAAGATCCGGCGCCGACCTACCGTCGGTTGGTTGGTTGGTTGGTTGGTTGCTAGTAATTCCGGGCGCGTTAACAGCTTAGTTCATTAGTCCCGTTAGTGTAGTGCATGTTTTTCTCTGGAGATAGTGAACTTCCCTGGCTGGATGGCAAGATCCGGCGCGGTCATTAGTCCCGTAAGTGTAGCGCATGTTGTGCGTCGTGCGATGACGGTGATCTTCCCGCACTGGATGGCGAGATCTGACACCGATCTAGGTGTGTATTCCGGGCGCGTCAGCTTAGTCATTGTCCCGTAGTGTAGTGATTTTTTCTGGAGTGGAACTTCCCGCTGGATGGCGAGACCCGGCGCCGACCTACCGTCGGCTAGCGGGATTTTCCCTCAACCAAGTATCTCCCACCAGCGGTACACCGCCCCAGCCGGGACAAGCTCTAAGCTCCCGACCGTTCTCCCGGAATATGTGATAGTGTAGTGCGTGTTAGTTTGAGTATGTGTGTAAGAGGACAAGAAAGAGAAAGGAAAGATCGCGCGCGGTCCATGGCCAGTTTGTTAAGGTACTACTCCGGCATTCGCCTAGTGTTGATCGGAGAAACCACGGAAAACTACTGATCAGAGCAGCCGGCCGTTAGAATTTTCCTTCAGACAGCGACTGAATTCGACCTAGCTGAAAAGCTAGTGTCGAAAATCTTGGCGCCATCAGGACTCGAACCTATGACCTCCCGGTCAGAGGCGCTGCAGTGACATCAGTTGTTGCACTGAGCTACCGCTCCCGGTATATACATATGAGAAATCGCTGAAGAAAGCGCGAATATGGACACTATGTTTTGTTGCATTATCGCCTACATGCGTCTCGCGAACCCATGCGGCAACCATGCACGTTTTAATTATCATTGGCAGCAGTTTGTATCTATAACCATGAGTATGTAATAAATAATACAACACAATCGTAGTGCAAAAGATTGTATTTAAAAAATAATTTTTTATTACATTTTTCATTATTTTTTAACAATTATTTTTAATTAGTAACCCTCGAGTGGCTCATGAACAGCGTGTAAGCTTTCCGTGATGCGATCCCGGATTCGATTCTTGGCCGGGGCAAAAATAGAGCTGTAACTTTCTAATACAATCAACATGCGTTGGGTAATGGTTTTGGTAAAACTTCATTATTTATTTTTTCTGAAGGTACATAGGCAGTTATTAATATTTCTGAAGGTATATAGGAAGATAAGTCTACATAGGCAGTTATTTCAACTTTACATATGTAATTTTTATTACTTAGTCACTAACTTGTTCTAAACTTACATACTATTAAATGGGGATATTGCGCATTATGAGTCCTCTAATCTGGTTCTATGTTAGCGAATTTGTTTTGAAAGATATGAAAAGGGTATTTATTTTAAATTCTGGTTTTATGTGTTGGAGTTTTTGCGAGTCTGAATTCGATAAGTGCTGGGATTTGGTGTATGTTATGATAGAAGTTTGTAGCAAGGAATGTGATGTGATGATCTGATGATACAAAGTTGAATTCCTTCTGGAGTTGATTATTTGTAATGAACCATGAGGCATTAGTTATGGTTGTCAGGAATTGGGGTAAAATGCCATGCTCACCACATGTCTCCTTTACTCCCAGGCGTCGATTGTAAATAAATACAAGGTCTAGACCTGACAAAACCGCTTGCCAGCAAAAGTAGGATTAATTCAACACTAATTGCCAAATACGTACATTATTTTTAGTTACACAAATATGAACAAGTTTTCGAAAACAAATTCACAGATTCTAATAGCATGCACAACACAATTTTCGTACATGTGATGGCTGTGTTTCAAGTATTCCTGATTTTTTTTGACAATATTTGCAATAAAATTCTCAACATAACTGCATCCACCCCATCCAAAAATATTCAATCTGCTTCTTTTTTCCGTACGAAATTATTGACTTGTCTCCAAATTTGAATCCACTAAATAAGAAGATAGAAAATGTAATAATGATGTTATGGTAATAACTTATACTTGGAGATATTCCTCTACGATGACTTTTAAATCACAAAATTTAGGATACCCACGTGTTTTGTATAACATCTCTGCTTGAACCCCCTCTTTACCAACGGTTCTTGGATCAAATCGAGATCTGATATATTCAGAGTGAGCCATGCTTGTTTGTTTAAGTTTTCACAATTTTGGTCAGTGTTTTACCATCCCAGTGGGATTGGTACTTCACACCAAATTTGTATCTAAAATTTTACAACAACACATCTCATGGGGTGAGGTCAACCACATTCCTTGTGGTTCGAGAGTTGGTGTTAGAAAAACGTCAGCCATATTTCATAATTCGTAGGCGGAATCTGTGGACTAAACCAAAATGTATGCCGTTAGCCTTATAGTGCTAACATGTAAGAAAGTTTCACCAGCGTTAGTTGCGTTTCACCAGCGTTCACCAGTTAACGTTGGGTCTGAGACACCCATTCAAACATTTCGTCTTAATTGTTTATAGAAATTAATTGTTATTCTTTCTTAGCGAAATATATTTATTCTAGATGAGAATTAAAACAAATTACAAGTGATCTTCAAACAAAATCATTACACAACTTATCTTCGTTTGAGCTTTTATTGCAAACTCCCTCGCCACTGTAAATGTGTAGTAATGATATTGATACGACGCGTGATAATTATATTGCCTACTGTTTTTATCAATTTAGTTGTATTGTCTTTCCTTAAGACGTGTGAGCTGTAATTGGTATCAATATTCACTGTTTCCTTTACCTTCTACCTCACTATCAGTATCGTGCTCACAGTATAAACAGAAATCTTGTTTTGCATCTTCATGTTCAATTGATGCATTAGCACTTTCTCTAACATCCATCTTGTTCGCTCAGATCTAGTTTCATATCCTTCATCCATTTCAATCATATGTATGTAACACACAAGCAACCTATAAAGCTATCATTAACGCACACTGTTTGGAAATCAAGTGCTAACAAACAGTCTGATCAGTGCAGAAAGAAGTATATGAGGGGTAACGATGGGTAATGGAACAGTATTGGAGAAGGAAAAAAGAGAGGGGTAGAGAACTTGATATATCAGTACTATTCAGTTATGTTTGAAATAGATTGATGAATGTCTAAAAATGTGGAATAATACTATTTTCATATGGCAATAAGTAGATTCATTAGATGAATGTATTGTGAAATGGTATTGGTTTATGATATTTAAGGAAAACTAACCTCTAATATTACTGCTCCACTATCCCAAGGCTTAGTATGTAACGCATTGAGATCATCCATTACGATCGTTGGTAAAGTTTTATTTAAATATTTCAGTGCTTGGAATTGATATTTTTGTTTGTTTGTTTGGAGGCTTTTAGGCTGAAATAACAGTGAGATTCTCGTCATCAAGAAAAAGAATATGCTTTGCAATCTCTTCTGGTACGAAAGTAAGGAGAAGATCTACTTCGTTGTGATTGATTTTTAATCAGGATTCGAACACCGCCTTCTATATTATTTTCACGTGTCATTACTGCAATTATGGTCTTATGTCACAATTTTTTTGTCAAATACGCTTTGGTGATATATGCTATGTCTATGTTTTGAGCAGAAACACAATTATTTTTTGTAGATACCAGGGCAGCTCCGAATGGGAAATCTTGATGATTTAAGGAGAAAATAATGCATGGTAATAATGTTCAGTGACGAGTAAATACAGAAAATGAGTTTATGTGTGTGTCCACTGCAAATCATATTAACACAATAATTAGTTGAGTCTGCGTTGAGTGATTGAAATGATTGAAAACTTTCCTAAACGCTGTCTCTAAATATTTGTCTTGTGAACAATAAATTAAGGAGGAGGAAAACAAAGGGTAAAGGTATTTGATTTATTTTTGGCAATGGCAGAACGTTATTTTCTGGGTTATTGGATGGAGTTTATTAGATTTGATTTTTTATGGAACCTGTTCAATTTTTTATTTACATTCAAAGATTTTTGTGAAATTGACACTGTCTGCTTCGTCTTTTCTTTACAATTAACACAGAATGAATTTCTCTAAGTTAACCTTTTGCAGCTAACCGAAGCGTGTTTATCTGCACGAACAGCAAATACAATTAACATTAGTTACAGCTGTATTTAGGGGAGAGTAGCCTATATCGAACAACTTTTGGAAAATAAGTTTTTCCACAAACCAATATATTTTAACATGATTTAATACAAGTACAATATATGTTGGTCTTTATCACAACTTGAAATAAATTTTTGGACCATATGCATATCTCAGCAACTATATGAAAATTAATGCAATAGGCCTCTACAAAAGTTCAAATGAAGAAACTGAATTCCAAATGTGGACCTCAGGTGTCCTAAATTGAACCAGATATATTAATTCATGGGACTTAATAACTTAACTACTTAAAATGTTTTAAGATAAAGTGTGTTTAAAGGACATAAAATAATATGGAAAAGTCCAACTCAGAACGATACAACTCAATTATCCTCTGAACAAAAATACATTTTTTCCTGCACTAACTCCAGTACGCATTTCGTGGGCTTATTTTCGTGGGCTTACATATCATACATTGTATCATGTCCTCTACTGATTTTGTGTCACATATGGTGCAGTGTCAATCTTCATCTTGTTTGGTGGTCATTTTCAAATTTTGTAATGAGTTTGCCATTATTATGTAACTCTAGGAGTCTTTCGTTTGTTTTATATTTTTTAGCTGTTCCTTCTCTTTCATTTTTTCTTTCCTTAGACATTGTAAATCCTGCTTTGTTAGAGACTGCTGGATAATATGACGACTTTTTTGTGCCACTTTTGTTTTTCTCTTAATGTTTCCTGTGCATTTCAGAATTGGAGAAAGATGCTAGGTCTAGATTTTGAGGCGTGCTTGCTCATAACCCGCTAGTATGCGTATAGCGAGCTATGGCTTGCTAAAGGAAGCTGTTGAATACTACATCAAACCGGTTCAATTTTGGCAACTTCCATGCGGTTCAATAAAGGTAAATGTCTATGATGGAAACAAATCAGACATTACCTTACCAAAAACCCTGCCTCAATAACTTATTATAAACTCAAATGTAGCTTGTACTACACGTATTAATATAATATTCACAAAGCAATGTAAGGTGATTAATTATTCATATTATATATATATATATATATATATATATATATATATATATATAAATCTTACATTGCTTTGTGAAGAACCGTTCGTGACCAAACCGCAAAATTACCGCACATCGTACAACTTTGAAAATGATCCACTGACTAACATGCTCGACGAAATAGCAATATTTCCGGAGGCATGTGTCTAGCTGCCAAGTGTATATGTTTGTCTCATGATAGGAAAACTCTGCTTTCGCTTTTTTAAAACAAATAATAGCGTGGTTCAAGCTGTTTGACGTATTTGCACAACATTCACCGCCACAAAGGTTAGAAAGAAGCTGTAGTGACACTACGTCTGACACTCTGCGACTGCATCTTTGTTTATCTCGGCAACAAGAAAATTTTCAGAGATCACAGATAACTGAAATCAGAAGGACATATTAGTGTGCAAGGTTGAGTATGACATAATGTTCAAAATAAATCACAACACAGCTTCAAATAATCGATCGGGTACACGATTACAGTGTTTTCCGAGTGAACATTATCTCATAACACAGACTTTTTCACATAAAGCATGTAAACGTGTGCCTCGTCAATGGTTACTTAAGTTTTGTCGTGAAATTTTCACTGAAACTTTAGGTGTATTGTTTTCGACAATGAGATTTATTTCTAATTTCGGTGAAAATCTGCTAAAAATACTAACAGATGAAATGGCCATTGTGATGGAACAGTATCCCCAACAATACATTAAATAACGTTTGACCTGAGCTTTAAAATGGGTCTTTGAAATAAACTTATCTAACTTTCATACCTATTTTTGAAAAATCAAAATGTATCGCACAATTTTTCTGATAACTACGTCAAGCATAAAAAGTCAACTTTACATTTTCTCGGCGTCTAATTTATTATTTGTGAACATTCTTTTAGGAGAGATAAATTTGTCTGTCGGAACTGTTGGTATTGTAAAGATTGTGAAACGCAATATGAGATAGAAAAACAGAGTTCGTACTGACAATCAAGTTGATCTGTTTTTGACGGAGAGCTTACGTATGGAGATTGAGTCTTGAAACGTTCCGAGAGCAACTGCCTTTAGCATACAATTCTGCGTGTATTGTGAAGTCAACCGTAAATCACTGGGATCACGGAAAACAATACAATTCACTTGAAGCGAAAATGAAGGCTCTTTTGAAGACATGTTCTTTGAAATTGTCAGAAGAGGGGAAGGAAAAGCACATTGTTAGGTAATTCAGCTAAACGACTACTGGACTATGAAGCATCACTTTTTTCAGCGAGGTCTCATGTGCGGGTGGTTCTCTTTTCCGCCATAAAAATTAATGTAAAATTTTCGGACTGTTTCACAGGAAACCAGATATTTCAATACCTGTGAAATGTAGCATGGCTTTTGTATTTATCGAAGCGCATATCATTGCCTGGAAAAATATGTAGTATATTCGAGATCTTCGAATTTTTTTAATCGTATTGTCTATTATGGAAGAATACAAATGTCCAAGAAACTTACTTTGTCGATGATCCATCTTTCTGAATTAATTTATAGTGTTTTACAATGAATAATGGACCCGTGTATTCCATCGCGGAACATATATTATGTTGAAAATATCTTACGTTTTATTTGTCTCAACATTTCAACACGAGCAAAACGCGTAGAAAACAGATGTAGAGCAATCACAAACCCTGCAACCAATGAGGTGTATCCAACTAACGAAATGGCAGCTTTACAGCACTCCTCATGCGCTCTCTTCCCCACCAGTACTCTCGGCAATCTCTTACTTCTCCGTCCCTCCTCCGCGTTGTCATGGCAACGGCGAGCCTCGGCAAAGGTTCGAACCGCGCTCTAGCGAGGCAAAGTTAAGGAAACGCAATAAATTACAGTATAATTAGGTATCGAGGTATAAAAGAGCGGCGGGAGGAAATGAGCGGGGCGGGGTGGGCGGGGCGGTTTTAAAACCCAAGGGAAGGGGGGGGGAAAAGGGGGAGGGGGGGGGGGGGCGGGGGGAGAGCTCCCCCGGAGTCGCTCACACATAATTTAGCCATTACTGTGCCGCGCAGCTTTCCCCATTCTAAACGGAAATGGCCCGACGGAGAAAATGCAATTAAAATCTAATTTGGGAGTTAGGTGCAGTTCAGCGATCAGCTTTATCGGGCGCTGAGGGGAGGCTGAGGTTACCGCAGCGCAGAGGGGAGCGAGCGAGCGCGTCGGGGAGTGGTGGAGCGGGGAGGGCGGGGAGGGAACGGAAGGGAGGGGAGGGGAGCGGGGAACCGGTTCAAAGCAGAGAGAATTTGCGAGAAAATCGCAGGTGACTGGCGGCGATGGAGGCGGTGGGCGCTTGTTGGAGGTAGGGGAAGGGGAGGGGAGGGGTGGGTGGGGTGGGGTGTGGGTGGGTGGAGAGGAGGGGGAGCGACGAAAGAGGCGCCTCTTACGCTGTCTCTCTTCTGCATTCCTTTTCGCTTCCTCCCCCAGCCGTGCAACCGCAACCACAAAGATCTACCGGACGAACTTTGCGAATACAGACAAGCAGAATAATTATTCTCCATTATCGTTTTCCAGTTATGTTCGGGTCTTCCTTTCGCAGTCTTCTTCTCGTACATGTTTCAAATTCAATTAGAATTCCAATATGTTAAAATATTGTGTTCCTTATGTTCGAATATTTTCATGAACCACTTCAAAATCCATGTCATTTCTTAATCCCATTTTATACATCATTAAACGCTATAGTAACTCATCATTCTTATACACAGTTAGAATAATCTGAACCATTTTTGTAGGTTTTAGAAACACAACATTCATTTTCACTTAGGCCTACTTGACATTCATAATATAATTTTGCCAAATGCATCTGTAAGTATTTTTCACTCAGTGACAGCCCAGCAAAAAATATTTTATGCCTTCACCTAATACAAGTGAAATGCATTGTAGACGTTACGGAAGATTGTATTAATATCTCTTAGATAGACTATGAATGTATTTTTACCAAGTCACATACAAGCAGTCATTACCCAGAAAACCTAGTAAATGCATATGCTTATGTTGATTGAGAGGGCACTCAAAATTAAATGATAAAACGATACTTGAAACATTTTTTGTATCGGTTAACATTAAAGTATCGAAGAAATGACCAGGCTCTAAGGTTGAAAGTACCCTGAAGTGTTGGGTTAGTAAGGAGTGATGTCAACTTGATTTCAACTTCACATGGGAACAAATATAGTACTGTACTTTTAATAAGGACGCTATACAAACCGACAGTATAAAATACCTACACACTCTAAATATAGTCTAAAAATACAATATTTTATTGAACTTAAAATAAAATTGAATCGGTTGCTGGACACCTTATCCGAAGTTTCTTCTGCAATGTGTTTAAGAGAGACGACCGCATTACCGAGGTATGGGTTAAGAGCTAGATCGAGTAGTCTGTCAATAGCGAGTAGTGGATATCTTCGCGTGGGCTACTACTCATTCTTGTTCTACCAGAAGTATTTTACTCCCCAAAGGAGGGCATCTCATTGACCTGTTATACTCGCCCCGCCCCCTCAGGCGCATAAATTCACCTTTGGGCTGGCATCCGGATTCGCCGGACCTCAGCAACCCGCTATGGCGCCTCCCTAATTAAGCGAGGGTGGGGTCTCTCTGCCAGCTCAGAGCGACTAGCTTTCCGGGCTAGCACCAGAGTCTGATTAAGCGAAATTAGTCGCTTAAAAGATTAGTTAGCAGCTCACTTTTATTTAACTTATTTCCTTAATTGGAAAATAAGTTCAATGATATTATTGACAATAATATACCTCTATTCACTCACAGTGCGCCGGGTAAAACTCTACTCAATTCTTATGAGTAGGGGCGGATTTTAATGAAATTTTATTTTCCTTTTCACTTTAGCACAATGCCCTTTCGTGAAGTCATTAATTTTATGTTATGACGAAAGGAAATTACCTCTTTTAGGCCTATATGACTTTTTGTTGAATTTTTCGTCGATTTCTACTAAGTCATTTGTTACCCTTTTCCGTCATTTTTATAGCATTTTTCGCTAATTTAGCCCATGCTATCATTTCGTCGATCATTTTTAATGGTATTTGCTTCAAATAATATTTACAATATCAAACAAATGTTCTCCACAGAATTTATGAGTAGTTTATTCGACTTCTTCGCTCACAAATTGTAATCTCAGACGTTTTGAGTAAGTAATACCTTGTTCCTGTAACGCTTGTCATCGCCATTGTCAGTTCGGCCGATTTCGCGATAACTACAGACAGCGACTTCCTGATAAAGAACAGTTCAGTCCAAAAGTGTGCAAGCTGAGTTCATTTGAACGACAGGAAAAAGCCTCGATTACCCAGTGACATTTCCAAAAGGTTGATTTGAACTGGTTTTAATAATTTTTTTACGTCATTTTTCTTTGCTTGAAAGGCATTTTAAAAGCATTTTAAATGAATTTTATTGATCATTTTGGGCGGTGTTTTAGGTCATCAAAATCCACCCCCTGCTCATTTTACAGCATTTTTTTGCTGATTTCATCGATTTTAATGTCATTTTTAATGAAACTTTCTAGAAATAATATTTACGAGATGCAAGTAATGTTCTCCACAGAATTTCTGACTAGTCTTTTCGATTTCTTTACTCAGAAAGTGTAATGTCGACCGTTGTGATTATGTAATCTAAGGTACCAGTGACACCTATCAG
Organism: Teleogryllus oceanicus; assembly: GCA_964035755.1. NCBI lineage: Eukaryota > Metazoa > Arthropoda > Insecta > Orthoptera > Gryllidae > Teleogryllus > Teleogryllus oceanicus. The sequence goes on from CAXIVR010000014.1 coordinate 10,562,646, forward strand.
CCATCGCCATTGTCGGTTCGGGCGATTTCCTGGTAAAGAACAGTCCTCACCAAACGTTTGCCAGCTGAGTTCACTTGAACGAACGGAAGAAGCATCGATTACATTCGTAGCAAATCCCGCAACCTGGTATGACCATCCGAACTGGTTTTGATAAGATTTTTTACGTCTTTTCTTTAGTTTTAGGGCATTTTTAAAGCATTTTAAGAGCATTTTATTGATTATTTTTGACGATATTTTAGGTCATCAAACTCCGCCTCTAGTCATGAGTATATCGGGCATTACCCCGACGACACCAAGTGTCCAACAGGGGGCCAGTCACACGGCGGTTCCGGGCGGTTCCGGGCGGTTCCGGGCGGTTCCGGGCGGTTCCGGGCGGTTCCGGGCGGTTCCGGGCGGTTCCGGGCGGTTCCGGACGGTTCCTGGCGGTTCCGGGTGGTTCCGGGCAGTTCCGGGCAGTTCCGGGTGATTCCGGGCGGTTCCGGGCGCCAAGTGGCTTGCCGGGGCCCCCCGGCCGGGCGGGCCGCTTCAGACATCCGAGACGAGGCGGGGCGCCGGGGGGGCCGGGGCGCGGGGCGCGGGAGGGCAATGCCCGACGCCCTCCTCCTCCTGCTCCTCCGCGGACGCCAACGGCGGCGGTGGCGGCAGCGCGCGGGTATCGGAATGCAATCAGAGGGTCGCGGAGACCCGGGGGCGTTGTCAAGGCGAACTCGAGTGATACAAGCAATCAAGCCGCCGGCCCCGCCAACAGAGCACCCTCGGCACGGCTCCAGCGTCACCGCCCCCGCCGCCTCCCCGCCCCGCCCCCACACCCACCGCCTCGCTCATACAGCGTCCGCCGCCGCCGCCGCGTCTGGGACGCCGGAATAATCGGATCGGCGACGTAAGTTAATTGCAGTGCTGCCAACTTGGGCGGCGGAGTGGCCCCGGCCGATAGAGCGGCGCCACCGCCTCCGCCCCGCCCCCCGCTCGCCGTCTCGAGCGTCGCCGCCTCCGCGCCGCGCTAAGGCCGCTTTGTGCGCGGCCGCCAGCTCGGAAGGCAGCCAATAGGAGCCCGCGACAATGCCGCAACAATGGACGTAATAATATCTGCGCCGCGCCTCGCGGCGCCTCAATGGTGCACGTCGAGGAGGGCGCGCGGGCGGCGGCGGCGGCGGCGGCGCACGACAATGAGGCCACGGGGCTGCGTCCGAGCGGAGCTGCCAGAGGTTCAGTGGTCAGTTCTCCAGTTCTGTGCTTAGCAGGCGCCCGATTTGCATGCCCGGCTCGGCCCCCAAAGCACTGAAGGGGGCGCTGCCCTGTCCGTCGCTCTCGTGCTCAGACGTACCGCACAAAGGCAAAAAAGGAAGAAAATCAACGGATACTTCTAAAACGTATTGATTGATTGATTACTTCGTGTTTCCGAGCGCGACAACTGCTTCGGTCATTAGTCCCGTTAGTGTAGTGCATGTTTTTGCAGTGATCTTCCCCCGCTGAATGGCGAGATCCGGCACCGACCTACCGTCGGCTAGTGAGGTTTCCCCCTAACCAGGACTCTCCCACCATCGGGGTACCGCCCCAGCCGGAACAAGCTCTAAGCTCCCGACCGGTCTCCCAGAATATGTGATAATGTGGTGCATGTTAGTGTAAGTGTGTAAGAGGAGAGGATAGGACAAGGAAGAGGAATAACAGATCTCGGGCGGTCCGCGGCCGGTTGTTAGGGTACTGCTCCGGCATTCGCCTGGTGTTGATCGGAGAAACCACGGAAAACTATCGATCAGAGCACTCGGTCGCTACTCCTCCGGACAGCAACTGAATTAATTAATTAACTTAATTAATGTAACGTAGAATTAACATGTTTGCTATTTCATTTTTTTTTTCCTTTTTTAAATATCACATCAAGACCAAACTGACCGAGATGTAAGTAACCAGTTTTGTTGGCACCATGCAATTGAAGTCACAGCAATCTTTCGTGGGAAGTATTAATTGGTTGGTTGGTTGGTTAGAGATTCCGGGCGCGTCCACAACTTAGGTCATTAGTTCCGTAAGTGTAATACATGTTTTTTCCTCGGGAGATAGCGGTTCTCTTTCCCCGCTGAATGGCGAGATCCGGCGCTGATCTACCGTCGGCCAGCGGGGATTCCTCCTAACCTGGACTCTCCCACCAGCGAGGCACCGCCTCAGCAGGAACAAGCTCTGAGCTCCAGACCGGTCTCCCGAAATATGTGGTAGTGTAGTGCGTGTTGGAGTAAGTGTGTGAGTAACAGGAGAGGAGAGGACAAGGAAGGGGAAGGAATGATCGCGCGCGGTCTACGGCCCGTTTGTTAGGGGACTCCTCCGGCATTCGCTTGGTGTTGATCGGCGAAACCACGGAAAACTACCGATCAGAGCAGCCGGCCGCTAGAGTTCTCCAGACAGCGACTGAATTCGACCGAGCTGAAAAGCTAATGCCGAAAATCCAGCTGCCGTCAGGACTCGAACCTAGGACCTCCCGATCAGAGGCGCTGCATTGAAATCAGTTGATGAACTTAGCTACAGCTCCCGGTATGGGAAGTAGTAGATTGTAGTTCAGTGTATTTTGAAGTCATGTGTGAGTTTTTCAACGTGTGTTTCCACTGCACTTCGGAATTGGTTTGTAATTTTCAGGATGATAGCAACGGTGATCGTAGCTATCATCTCAGCGATCCATGATTGCATGGTAAGGCAGGAACGAGATCAGGCGATGCATCATAGGACGAGGAGTGGAAAAGGAGGTTGGTTGATTTGGGCAATTCGGCGTAAAACAAGGCAAGCCAAGGCGGAGATACATTATAGGCAGAATTCATACCTTTTCCGATCTGAAGAGACGAATATGTTAAATAAATACCCAGGGAAGTAAAATTAAACTCTGTTTTAAACTCCCCGTGCAATTTAATACTATCGGTTTCCATTAGTATAGTAATATAATGGGAGAAGAATAGATGAGCAACGACATAGCGGCGTATCATTGGCTTGTCATTGTGTAAAAATGTATTCCACTCCTCAGAACTAATGTAATAAGATTCAGAAGTGTATTTTTAAGAAGCATATATATTTATTCAAAGAACGTAGGGTGACAGTGGATAAATATTATTTTCCAATACGGTATGGACTGAGGTTTGTGTAGTTATGACAGATTTCAAATCATAAACACAATTTAACTGAGGCACTCCTCAATTGTTACCTACATTCTAACTGATATACAAATATTATTAATATTTGAGTACTAAGTAAAATCTGCGTATTAAAAATATTTTCAAATTCGTAAGGGGTAATTTAAAAATAAAAAATCGTTCTCGGAATCGAAACTATGTAATATATATCGAAGACATTTGTTTCGATTATACGATCGTCTTACATATGTGATTTGCATTACATTCATATGTTATTCTGGTTTCGTGGTCTCGTCGTCGCAGAACTAACATTTTAATAAATAAGAAAATGTAGCCAATCACAGCAAAGAAAGTAACGTGGTGGAAGTTAATAGGCTACTTAAATCCACTAATGAAAATTTAAATAGTTCTTAACTGTTTCATTTTGTCTCTACCATGTTTCAGAAAAGGAATAAGTTTCATTGTTCAAGAAACGTACCAGAGAATTCAAACGAGCGAATCACAAAAAACACCCTGAATAGCTTCACAAATGCAAACTTAATACATTCTGAAACGGTTTGTTATTTTATTGAAACTATTTCAAAACAAGGTTTGAATATCGAAGTTCTTCTCCAAAATGACAATATCAGTTTCAATCAGAACGAGAATTATTATTATTATTATTATTATTATTATTATTATTATTATTATAAGCTTCTTTGTTCAAGAAACGCACCTGAGAATTCGAACGAGCGAATCACGAAATACACCCTGAATAGCTTCACAAATGCAAACTTAATACATTCTGAAACGGTTTGTTATTTGATTGAAACTATTTCAAAACAAGGTTTGAATATCGAAGTTCTTCTCCAAAATGACAATATCAGTTTCAATCAGAACGAGGATTATCCTCACTCTAATATTAATACCTAGCCATTCACATCAATAGTGATTACCTCGAATAAAATATTCAGCAAATATCCGGACATTTATTAACAAAAACAGAGATATATTCATCAAGTAGAGAAATAAAGTGATTATTTTGAGAAAAAGATACCAATAAAGCATATTCAAATAATTGGCATGAGTTATGTTCTAAATACGATTTTCCTTTTGAGAAAATCAATATGTAATATTAATAATTTTGTATACAAATTTTCGTTCCGAAAATAATACAATTATTATGAAGTGGTAGTTCATATTTCACAATGCGGTACCTTGCTAATTATTATTCCGCGTATTAAACTCCTTCATGTGTGAAAACAAACACAAGATACGGTAATCTCACTACCTTCGAAAATAATTTTAATTAACTGTAGCGAATTACACGCGTATATGAACTCATACAGCCATTCGCATTATATCCGCATATTACAAAATTGCCCGTTACCACATCAATTGTAATAGCGGTGCGCGCGCGGTCATCTTATCAAACCGCGCACCTAATATTACGGTCCACTGCGCCGATTACGTCGCTCGCTTATATCACCGCGGAAAGGGAGCGGAGCCCAAATGAGTTAGCACGCTAACACACTTTGGGGATCGGCCCATTCAGCGCGGGCAGCGTGCCGTGGACCGCGGTGAGCGATTGTTGCGATTGAGTCTCCCGTTCATGCTAAGATGGCGGCGGTGGCGAGAGCACGTGGGCGCAACCGCAGTCTGCGAGGAACAAACGGGCGGTCAGCGGGGTCAGTTGGCGCGTGAACTCTCCGAGTTGCACCACTTTGCAGCAGCGGTCAGCAATGCTTTAGACAGGAAACACTATAGTTCATAAAATAACAGATTTAAAATGTTATGAACATAAAATTTCGTACGTCACTAGCTTAATTGCTAAAAGAAAGTATTAAATAAATAACCTGCGATTTTCCAATGTGTCTAGTTAAAATTTTTGTAATTTATATTTTATTGAAAATAAAATTTTACTTCTTATGAACTTTTTTAATTCCTTAAATTTTATGGTTGAATTACAAACGTATTGGACACCTATGAAGTTAGCTTAAAGTTATTGTAGCATTACAAATTATGATGAGATATGACAATACTGCCTGGAGGGGTATTGCTCGCGCAAGTTTTGTTGATATACGATCTTCCTACTTCTCACCCAGCGCTTAATAGCACAGCCCGTTGAGATACTTAGGTTCAACTCGGAACGGCACGTACTATTGTACAATGCTGGCAACACCACCTCGTACTTTCAAAAAACAAACTTAGTATTTCGCGTGGCACGCTTTGGTGCGTTAATTTCATGACCACAGTTGGTACGCCCGTTTAAACCATGACGTAGTTCCTCTCCCCTCACTTCCCGCTGTCGAATATCAAGAATGTAGTACTTCAACGAGTAAAATGTTTCTGCCCAACAAGCTCACGCCTTTGCCTTAAACAACTCGCAGTCACGCGCGCGTCATTGAGGTAAATGTTTCGCAAGTCACAGTAATATTTTATAACAAATCTATTATCTATTAATTGTTCTTGTTATATTTTACGTATTAGGCTGATAGGTCCGCGGACCGTCAGTTGCTCTGCGATCGAACGAAGACTGCAGCCTTGCTTCCGGGCATATCCTTAGACGAAAGCGAAGTGAGTAAAAATGTTTGGGTCATACTGTGCTTAGTTCAGTTGTATTGGGTTGTTTGTGGTCAAAGTCTTGGAAAAATTTCCAAGACCTTATCTATCTCTACGTAATGATAATGGATGGATGTATCTCTACGTAAGGATAATGGATGGATGTATCTCTATAAATGGAGCAGAGTAAGATAATATGGATGGAGGATGAGTTCTTAAGAGCTCATTAAGCTCTTGTGCTTAAGCATTGTAAAACTGGTACTATTTTTTTATTTTTCAAGGGTACTTGAAATTTTTGCGTATGTCGAATCTATGTTATTTATGGTACTAAAATTACTTAGTGGTGTATTATGGATCTGCGGTCGAACTCTTGTGTAGTTGCTTATTTGATACAAACTATTATTTATTTGTCATAAATTTCACCATGATGATAGGTATTGTCTTTAGGGACTGATTCTGAATTCTTATCATATAATTATTAAATTCTTTATGGAGAGTTTATGATATTAATTGCCTTGCCTTCGCGCATTTTCAAATTGAAAGAAAACAAAATTTGTAGAAAGCACCGTGAGGAAACTTGCAAGATGAACGAACTGGAATGACATAACAACTGGGATGACCTCTGGTATAATAATAAAAAAAACTTTAAAAAAAACTTCAGCTCTTTCCCGATATCGTTGCTTTGAGAGGGAGTGAGGCGCTATGTTGAGCTTGTGGAGGACAATGTGACGGGTTCAAAATCAATTGAAAATCAGTCCGTTTCAATAACGAGAGTTTATGACAAAATTAATCATTCATTAATATCTATTTCAAATTCTAAAATAAATTATGTTTAACTACATTACCTACAGAAGTATTTTTTATCGTTTCAAGGGGCACTGTTATGAGACATATGTTATGGGGACCCATTTCAGAATACAACACATTTTGTACGTTTGTTTAAATGCACAATAGGGTTACACGGAAGAACGGATCATCAGTAAAGATAAGAAATAATTATTATTATATTATTATTATTATTATTATTATCATTACTTTTATAATTATCATTATTACTGACAGAATAGGTAACATTCTAGAAATGAACATATTATTCCTGAGAGTGTGTGTCTATGTGATATGTGTCTCTTCTAATGTTTCTTCAATATTTCTTTCAGAGGAGACAATAATCACAGAATATTTTAAAAAATATTTTTGGGCTATTTAATGGGCTTGAGGAAGCATGCTCTACAAATGCAATGCACTGTGGCAATAAAAATACTTTATAATTATACAAACCAAAATAAACAACCCATAAAATAGATTTTTAAATAGTGAACTTAATTGTTGCTCAATTGTATCTGTAAGTTTTCCACATTAGTAATAGCGTGAAGTTATCTCTATAGTTGTATGAACATTGTCTGCTGGAATGAATTAAACTGAATAAATGCAATGTTCCAAAATATGGAAATTATATTTTGAAATTACTCAAATTAATATAAAACTTCTCTGGTATTCTTCTGTCGTTCTTCCTCCTGCAGACTCCTCCTTATACTCATTTGTAGGCAGACTTTCATGGAATAGGTATCCTCCATGTACATACAAGAGAAGAGGAAACCAGAGAAGAAAGAAAGTGATAGGAAGGATGAAGATGTGTGATTTTGCGAGAATTCATAACGTTTTCCACTTAAAAATGTAATTTATGTATATTTCTATTTAGTAACTGTATTTACTCGATTTCCAGGTTCTATTATTGTTCCGTTGCCCCGTTTTTTATATTTTTCTATTCTGGCTATCTCTCGAATTGAAAATGAGGGAAAGGCACATTCACAAACTTAGAAAAAGCGTTAGCGTTAGCGTTAGCGTTAGCGTTAGCGTTAGCGTTAGCGTTAGCGTTAGCGTTAGCGTTAGCGTTAGCGTTAGCGTTAGCGTTAGCGTTAGCGTTAGCGTTAGCGTTAGCGTTAGCGTTAGCGTTAGCGTTAGCGTTAGCGTTAGCGTTAGCGTTAGCGTTAGCGTTAGCGTTAGCGTTAGCGTTAGCGTTAGCGTTAGCGTTAGCGTTAGCGTTAGCGTTAGCGTTAGCGTTAGCGTTAGCGTTAGCGTTAGCGTTAGCGTTAGCGTTAGCGTTAGCGTTAGCGTTTGCGTTTTTACCCTTTTAATTAAATAAAATGTTTTTTATTATCTTCTTTGCTGTAATTATTTATTATTATTAACTTGAAACCATTTACTACTTTGTATAATAAACAAGTAAATACATAACAATTTACGGAAGAAAGAAAAATTATATTCCCATTAACACCTTCGATTCAAATTATCATTCCTTTATTCTTAAATTGATTTCAATATCACGCAAGGCCGTGCTTTCTCATTTATGATTACTATTATTTAAAAATGTTATTGTTTACTACGCTAGAGCCAAAACTTGATCTTAAAAATTCTTCTAAAAACCTCCTTTAACCTCCATTTATGCTGCACTATTTGCATACTTGGGCATGTCAGTTGCATGTCTCTTTTATTCCATCTTCTTCGCCCTCGTACCCTCACATACTACCCATTCACCTTCTCTCATACTTTCGTAAATACTTGACTGAATCCTTATTAACTCGTTACTCCCATAATTACTTCCGTACGCGAACTTTGAAATCTCCTCCACACGATCTATTCATCGGACCTCCACGATGTTCTGTTTGTTCTCATACGTCTCTCTCCTACCAATGCCTGCAGCCTTTTGTTTGTTTTCTTGCACTTCTCTTCTCGACAACCAGTGTATACGTTCCGTATTTCTACTGGGGAGTCTAAATTGTTTATAGACATTCATTGTTTTCTCGTAATCTCCCTATATCTTTATTTAATTTATCTGATGAAACCAAATATAAACAAATGTCACCTACATGCCCTGTTATCTATAATACGTGCTCACCAATACCTTTGACAGGCCATGTTAATCTACGTCTGAAAGGTTCAATATCACACCCTCACTTCTCTCTTCATTGTGTCATTTCTTACACCCAAAATATTTTTATGAGCAGAAATGGCTTATTGATAATTAACCATTTTATTTGAAAGAGTAGATGCTGGCTACAAAAAGAGCTGGGGAAGTTCTGTGAGAGATGATCCATCTTGATATTCAAACTAAGCGGTCATTTTGAGGTGCAGATGGAAACAACGGACATGAAACTGAAGAATGAAGGTCACGAAAAGGTCGCTCCGAAGCCAGATAGAACAAGACGTGGTCATCGTGGCCAATAGAAACCGACTTAAGCGAGAGAATGTTCCTGGCCTGAGTCGTAGACAACAAGAGCTGTGACAAGAACGAGACTGACGGAGTGGGGATAGCAAGACAAGCAAGCCGAGTAGATAGAGCAGTGAGGGACGGGGTTCGGAACAGAGGTGGGAGCTGGTTCTGGTGTGCTGGAGGGGGAGAGGCGTTACCTCCTGGACAGCTCCTGATAATATTGGCGCTATTATGCCCCGCTCGGGTATCGGTCGCGATTTCCGAAACGCCGGCCAGCGACAAAGCGGGGCGGGGCGGGGCGGGGCGGGGCGGGGCGGGGCGGGGCGGGGCGGGAACGGGGGCGTGGCGAGACAGTGCTATCGCCCGCGCCAGGCGCGCACCTGATTCACGCGGCGAGCGCACCTGAATCGCCCCGGCACGGCGTGGGCGGAGGGGGTGCGTCTTCGCGCGCTGGGCGCGGGCGGCCGGACAAGGGCTCGCCCTTCGGACGCCGGCGCTAGGGGGCGTTGGGCCGCTCAAAGCCGCTGCAAGGGCGCGCGGCCCTTTCGCCAACGCCGCACCCATTGTGCGCCGCGCACCGCGACGACGCACCAATTAGCCCCGCCCCTCGCGCACTGTGCTGCCCCTCGGCGGACCACGCCCGCAACAGCGCGTCTCGATTAATTGTGCCTTGTTGCGATTCAGCGCTTCTCGTAAATATGCATCGCGCACAATTGTACTAATATACAGGGTGATTCATGTAACTTGATCACCTCTTGCGGTTTTTGAACGGTTGAAGTTACTGCAAGGAAGTTTTCCGGAAAAGCATGAGAGATTATGGATAATTTATATATGTATGCATTTCTATTTTATCACTTGTAGTTTACGAGATATTAAGGTAACTCAGTATCTCGCGAGCCACGGCCACAATAGCGCGTCTCAATTAATTGTGCCTTGTTGCGATTCAGCGCTTCTCGTAAATATGCATCGCGCACAATTGTACTAATATACAGGGTGATTCATGTAACTTGATCACCTCTTGCGGTTTTTGAACGGTTGAAGTTACTGCAAGGAAGTTTTCACGGAAGAGCATGAGAGATTATGGCTAATTGACATATGTATTAATTTTTATTTTATCACTTGTATTTTACGAGATATTAAGGTAACTCAGTATCTCGCGAGCCACGGCCACAATAGCGCGTCTCAATTAATTGTGCCTTGTTGCGATTCAGCGCTTCTCGTAAATATGCATCGCGCACAATTGTACTAATATACAGGGTGATTCATGTAACTTGATCACCTCTTGCGGTTTTTGAACGGTTGAAGTTACTGCAAGGACGTTTTCACGGAAGAGCATGAGAGATTATGGCTAATTGACATATGTATTAATTTTTATTTTATCACTTGTATTTTACGAGATATTAAGGTAACTCAGTATTTCGCGAGCCACGCCCGCAACAGCGCGTCTCAATTAATTGTGCCTTGTTGCGATTCAGCGCTTCTCGTAAATATGCATCGCGCACAATTGTACTAATATACAGGGTGATTCATGTAACTTGATCACCTCTTGCGGTTTTTGAACGGTTGAAGTTACTGCAAGGAAGTTTTCACGGAAGAGCATGAGAGATTATGGCTAATTGACATATGTATTAATTTTTATTTTATCACTTGTATTTTACGAGATATTAAGGTAACTCAGTATTTCGCGAGCCACGCCCGCAACAGCGCGTCTCAATTAATTGTGCCTTGTTGCGATTCAGCGCTTCTCGTAAATATGCATCGCGCACAATTGTACTAATATACAGGTTGATTCATGGAACTTGATCACCTCTTGCGGTTTTTGAACGGTTGAAGTTTCTGCAAGGACGTTTTCACGGAAGAGCATGAGAGATTATAGCTAATTGATGCATGTATTTATTTTTATTTTATCACTTGTATTTTACGAGATATTAAGGTAACTCAGTATTTCGCGAGCCACGCCCGCAACAGCGCGTCTCAATTAATTGTGCCTTGTTGCGATTCAGCGCTTCTCGTAAATATGCATCGCGCACAATTGTACTAATATACAATGTGATTCATGTAACTTGATCACCTCTTGCGGTTTTTGAACGGTTGAAGTTACTGCAAGGACGTTTTCACGGAAGAGCATGAGAGATTATGGCTAATTGATACATGTATTTATTTTTATTTTATCACTTGTATTTTACGAGAAATTGAGGTAACTTTATTTTTCCAAATGGAACTATACATATTTTCAGTCTATCATGATGAGCGTAAAAAGGCAAATCCAATGATATACTTATCGTAAGTTAGATAAGCATTATCTTTAGTAATTTTAATTTTTGTGTCTCGTATTTACGAGATATTGTAACGCACTGAGTACTCGCTAGGAAGAGCAGAGTTGCGCGACCTTGTTTGACGGACTGATACATTTAAAATATACATTTACCGCGAGTCGCAAAAATAAATATATTTATTTCTATTTTATCACTTGTATTTTACGAGATATTTGAGGGAGGTAACTTTGTTTTTTTAATGGAACAATACATATTTTTTCAGTCTATCATAAAGAGCGTAAAAACACGAATCCAATTATATACATAATGTCATATGTTAAATGAGGACTTTTTGAGAAATTTCGATTCTTTTGCAACCAGTTCTTAACGGATATTTTGAATGTAACCGACCGCCACAGAAGGTCACGCAGCGCTCCACCAGCAAGCGCGCTCTCGAGGAAGGGAAGGGATCTTAGAATATCAAGATATAAAACATATTCCAAATATTCACAAAATTGTTGTACTTTTTTCCCTGAACTCTGCGTTCCCTCCTTCCCCATTTTCAGCTTATTTTTAAGAAATGGAAGGGTTAAAAATAAGTATTTATTGTAAGTATGTATTGTAATAAAATTGTTTATTACTTCTACTCCAGTTAATGGGGTTTTATATCACAGGATATTAATGGGATCTTGAAACAAAACATAATAAGAATAAATACAGACTTAATACGACAGCTCTTGAGCTATTCCTTTGACATTCTCCGTACACTAGCATCATGTCCAACATTTCTTTATTCGAGAACATTCTGTGATAAAAGATTGGCAAAGAGAAACGCGTTATTTTATTGCCTGTAAAAAGACAAAAACATCTCAATACCCAACTCAATACTAACATGAAATTTATTTTATAGTACAAAAATTGTAAATACTGAAAGATTCGTACAGAAGATTGTTTTTAAGGAATTATGATTTGTTATTACCTGAATCTTCACATAACTCAATCTCTCTACTGTGTTGTCACCCGTTTCTCACTCCAACTTTCCAGAACCAAGGGAAAATGCGGCAATGTATTTCGAATCCAACCCTAATGCAGCCAACGGTCTTTCGCAGACATCAACACGAGCTCGTTCGCTGACCTTGGACCTCAAGTCCTGGCGCACAGCTTGGCGACACGTGATACAGTGTTGAAAATTTATGGAATTTCTCGGTATAAATCTTGTCGTTTCTAGTGGCCATAAAGAATGGAGAAACGTGTCTTCTTACCCATAAATGAGTCGTCCCACGCATCCCCAAGTTCCTTCTTGCACGATTGTATTTATCACAAAATACAATTCTTTGTTTAAATCACCGTATCACTAACATTCGCGAAAATACTTTCCTTATTCTGCACCATAATTATAACTATAAGTGTACTAAAAATTGACATTGAACGCTAATAGACATATTAACTATTCTTCTTAGGCGAGGAAATAGAAGCGTAATGTTTCATTCAAAATTAAGGATTGAAACATGTTTAATTGACACCCAAGTATTATTTAAGAAATTTCTTTTAAATAAAATAATTTATTATATATGAGTTTTTGTTAATTTATAAATTTATTTAAATTTAAATGTTAATTTTAATTAAAAAGTAAAAACTTTTAATATTAATAAACTCGTTTATTTATTAATAATGTTAGTATAAATTTCTTAATATTAATGACGAGACACTCTTCTCAAAGTGGGCTCCTCCAGATGCTTTTTACAATGTAAGCTACCCGCCTAGCAGGGAACCCTTACCATATGCGATGTTAATGGCTAATAATAACAGTAATAATAACATAATAATTTACTTTTCATACAAATTTTCTCAATGTTTGCAGTTAATAATGTCACAATATATTAAACCCTTAATATAAATAGGAAAATAACATCATAATTTAGCCCTATTTATTAATGTATAATTAAGATTTAATTGTGAAATGAAGTAAAAGAACATTTTTAACTATAAACAAAACTGGGCCTGAAAGCCTAAACGCTCGTATCATATCAAGGTGTCAAAGCTTCTTCGGTTCACCGTACGAGGGGTCGGGGACGGAAGAAACGGTCCTACGCTTACGGCGCGGCGCATACGTTGACAGCCTCTCCACGTGCAAAATACGAAGATAGGCTTAGATCATCTCTCAAGTCAGATGTGAGATAGCTCGATGAAGGACACTAAGAAAAAGTTCAATGGAATCAATAATTATTATTTCATAATTCAATTTTTACGAAGTTTAAATTATGTGAGGTTACATACAACGTATGCAAAATGTAAACACCCGAACACAGAAAAACAATAATAAGAATACACTTTAATACAGTTGTTGCTGTGAGCCATCTCCTTTCATTTTTTAATAATTAATTTATTTATTACTTTTCTTGTGTACGACGATATGTAATACTGCAATATTATGAAAGTAAAAGGAAACGTTTCATTATTACGCTAGAGAGTATTTATTTTAAATCAATTAATTAGGAAGAAATCGTTGCTCTACACTAAGCCGTTTTGATCATGAGTCTCTTCCGAGCTTCGGCCGGCTTGGACTGCTTAGGAGAATACTCTGTCCCTACGAGACGCGAGAATCTCGTTGCCTCGTTGCCTCCCGCAGAGAAAGAGAATCTCCTTCGCCAGTGCCCTTGGCCTTGGCTGGGCGCTTCCCCCTCCACGACCCTTCTTCGGCCAGCGAGAATGATTCGCAGGTCGGACGACGTACAAGAGACTGAATGGAGTTTTGTCCGTCTCTACTGATTACCTTTATTTACTATTGTTTACTATATTTTGGGAATATATTTTTATTTTAGTGATTAATTATTATCTTAATACATGTTTCTATCCCTGTGCTATTATTCTACGCTTATTATTGTTTGCTCAGAATATGCAAAATTTTTAATCTTATTCTTAGTCTGTATTTATTCTTATTATGTTTTGTTTCAAGATCCCATTAATATCCTGTCATATAAAACCCCATTAACTCCTGTAGAAGTAATAAACAATTTTATTACAATACATACTTAAAATAAATCCTTATTTTTAACCCTTCCATTTCTTAAAAATAAGCTGAAAATAGGGAAGGATGGAACGCAGAGTTCAGGGAAAAAACTACAACAGTTTTGTGAATATTTGGAATATGTTTTATATCTTGATATTCTAAGATCCCTTCCCTTCCTCGAGAGCGCGCTTGCTGGTGGAGCGCTGCGTGACCTTCTGTGGCGGTCGGTTACATTCAAAATATCCGTTAATAACTGGTCGCAAAAGAATCAAAATTTCTCAAAAAAATCCTCATTTAACATATGACATTGTGCATATCATTGGATTCGTGTTTTTACGCTCTTTATGATAGACTGAAAAAATATGTATTGTTCCATTTAAAAAACAAAGTTACCTCAAATATCTCGTAAAATACAAGTGATAAAATAGAAATAAATACACGTATCAGTTAGCCCTATTTTCTCATGCACTTCCGTGAAAACTGCATTTCAATATCTTCAACCGTTTAAAAGTTATAGGAGGTGCTAAAGTTAGGTGACTCACCTGCGTATGTGTGTGTGTGTGTGTGTGTGTGTGTATATATATATATATATATATATATATATATATATATATATATATATAATGCATTTTAAATGGAATTGTCTTAAAACGTTTATGATTTGATATTAGAGAAATGTTTTATTGAGATATATAGAATTAGTCTTATTCCTGTGTGATATATAGCCTGAAGATGGCGCAAGGAATACTCCTAAACATTGCCAAGATATGATAATGCTGTATATGTTGATAGAAGATGGATACTAATAGCTGATCCATGAATAAAATCAGTTGTCTGAAGCTGTTGAAGCTTTATTTGAAACAAAATTGTACATGAAAATACACCTTTTGTAATTCAAAAATTCTGTAAATTTATTTATTTTATTACTTCGTTATTCTGATTCGAGACACTAATAGTGGGGAAGAGATAAGTAGAATGAGACATTGCTGGGATACGAAGATGTCAGTATCCCGTCATTCAAGCAATCTCCAAATCACGGCATTCGCCTGGATTGCTCTGACGAAAGTGCGGAAACGATTAATCATTGCAGCAACCAGCTTTAATTGTCATGTAGGAAGTGGTAGGCTTCTACAAAGCTATTTAGCTGGTGATGAAAATTTCTGGTGCAGTCGTGATTCGAATCTAAGACCTTGGTCTTCACACAAACAGATGCTCGAAACTTCCACATTGCGCTTGCACATTCTATTGCAGCTGATTCAGTTCCTTTATCCTTTTATTAAAAGTAATTTTCTGTTAAAATCCTAAGCGGGGTGGTATTAACTTTAAAATATTGGTGTTGATAAATTTGACTCGTCAATTATATTCAAGTGTTAATTCTCATTTCATGGATATAACGTCCGAGAGTTCATTGAAAGGATATTTTTATCTGGTATACTGCGGAAAACATTTTTATGCGTAATATTTAACACTATATTACAACTATTGGCAGAAAAATGGGAACGATATAGTACGTGAATGATGATGAAAAAATATATATCTCCTTACACAGATTATAATGGTGTGAAGGATGCTGATGGAAGAAGATGCAAGCAAATTTTAGAAGGCAGGTATCATTCTAGAAGGTACCGTGTTATTAAGATTATTGACTCAATGAGACATGAAGCGTGATTCTAGAATAAAAGTCTAGAAAAGTGATCATTGCTTCATTAGTCAACCAACTAACATTTATTGAGAATAAGAAACCGATTTTAAAATATAACTTAAGAACATTCAAACAAACGAAGTATAAAAAATAATTATTTTGCGTTCATACCATATCCGTATTAATTTGCATGGTATAAACAAATACCAATGAAAAGGGTGTTTTGAAACATTTTGAAAGATCAGGGAGGTTTTAAGCCTAAGCTAAGAGGATTTGAGTAATGTAGTCACACTTCTCTCCTTGAAGACCTTTAAAAAGACAGTCATCGAGAAATATGGAAGCAAAATGGGGATTTGAAATGACTCCATTGAAATTTCTCCGTCTCCATTGAAATTTCTCCGTTAGAGATTGTATGCCATGATGAAAGGGAAAACCATTTCAGACGCTATAACCGCGCAAGTATTTCAGAATTGAAATGGATGAGAAAGGAGCTCAAACATGGCTGCCCTTCAAATGTCACTCAGGCTTTCGACCGCAGGAAGGTCCTCCACGGTGTGTGAGGGGTTCCTGGGACAGAAGATCGCCTCTCAAAGCGACTTATTTCGCGGCAGCTCTTCCCTTTCCATTGTCAAGTCGATGAGATTCTGAAACTAGCTGCTAGTGCATAATTTTCACAAACACCAAAATCAGAAGAAATATACTCTATTCCTAAGACTTTCATCCGTGAAGCAGTTAACTCCATTAAGATAATATTAGTTGTATTAATGTTAAGACTATTGGTAACATGGAACTCAAGCGTTAATTGAAATTGTCAATAATGTTGTGGAAGTGATTATTAACTATTATTTGAAACTCTTAATGTTAAATTAACTTCTTAAATTTGAGTAAACAGAAGAATTTATTTAATCAAAATCTGGTCAGCAAAGAGATAGAACAAACAATTTAAATGAATGCAAGAATTATTGAATACTATTTTATTTATTTTATATTATAATCTCGCCATATTTTTGTAGGAGACGATTTCATGGCCAACAGAAGGGTTGTCCAGTTCAATGTGACATTCTTAAAATGCTTGTATGACAAGTGTAAATATTTTACATTAAAACATTAAAAAATATAAACTCGGGCGAACATTTTATTCTTTGTATTTTAATCCTTTTAACCTAGAAAACAATTTAAATACTAAAAGATTTGTACGATTGGTAGTAATGATACACCAATGAATTTTTGTTAGTCTCTTTCTGGTAGATTCGAGAAGAGGAGGGAGTTTGGTTACTTCAAAGCCATGAATATCAAATGAATTCTGTAGCTCATTTATCAAAGAAAATATTTTTTATGAAGTGAGCACCTCATTTTTAAAAAGACAAATGTAATTTACATGTTCATTTTCATTACTCATTGTACGTTCTTCTGTTTAATTTCTACCCACTGAATTATTTTTACATACAAGTACGTTGTAATACAGAAAGTCTTGAAATACCGCATTAGTTAATTTATATTAAAATGAGACAAGAAAATATTAGAACTACCTGAACGCAACAATATTTAATTCCTATTATTTACGTTAATTAAATTCTTCTAACAAGAAACAAAAATTCTTGGAAAATTATTTACTTTAAGATGAGATAACTTTTAAGGCCTTATAATTTTCCGACAAACTGGTCCAAAGCACATTTTAATGTATGAGGTGATCACACTATTTGTTGATTGACAATATTCCTTACTTTGCACTCCATCATCAATACCTTTATTGTTAATGGAGATTATCAAGTGAAATTCACAGCGCAATTAACCTGGAGGAAGAGGGGATTAGTGGTGGCTCGTTAAAGTTCTTGTGAATGAGCACGTGCAATCCCATTCATTCGACCACTTGTAACTCCACACAACAATATTATGATTTACCACATCAAAATATAAAAATTTGCTAGTGCAAATTACTTTAAATACTCTCACAATCGACAAACACCGTCCTCCTCAGTTATGTGAGCGATCTTCATCGGTACAAGACATACGCCGAAGTGCTCCTTTTGCAAATGTCTGCGCATCAGCGGCGAGAATGAAGTAGTGCCTTACCGAGCGTCAACGCGAGGAATCATTCACAGTACAGCACAACAGTTGAGAACTCTGGTGCCAGGGTAAGTAGCAGCACGGCCGAACTGTAAAGAGAAATGCGGAAAGGAAGAAACTGGCGCGAAGGAAGGGCTGAGAATTACCGGTTTAGGAAATGCGGAAAGAAGAAACTGAGAACAGTTATGTACAGCAAATCCAAAGGGACTCTTATTTTACAATTAATGTTGGGGACTATTCCACTCGTCAAATGAACATTAATAGCGTTGATCCATTTATTTGGTTCCCGCCAATCAATATGGTTACCCCTAAAAAATTAGCTTGCTTACAACCTTCTCCCTTCTGGCCAATCACAATACATCAATCATAAAAAGCACTGGCGTGTACACTTGGAGCGCGAACAAATAAAATTAATACGTGGCGAATTCTGCAACTTTCTAGGAAGATATTTCATTCGTGAAATCGTCCTATTAAACACCATACACGCATTGAAAATTTCCAGATAAATTACATCTCGTTACATGACTCGAGAATTTATCGGAAATTTTCAATGCCTGAGTGGAATTACCTACAAATATTTATTTTAGAATTTAAAGTGTTTAACATTTTGTCGTAATTTCTCGGATAATATTTACCTTCTCTTATACGATATCCCAAACCTGCTTGTGAACAGCTTACTTTCGGACGTGATAGTAAAGTGGTTCTTTGGGTATACATATTTAAAGCAGATTTGTAATCCTTTCTTATAAAGAACACAATCATTAATAACGTATGTATTATAAGTTCATTGTATGTAAGTGATTCAATATTCATAACTCGCTTTTACATTAAACATAAATTATTATTATTTTTATTAAGTTAATCCTTTTTACAACCCATTTTTTACAATTTTTATGCACAAGAAAAATAACTTTTGCTTTCGCCCATTGAAGACGCTTCGGAGTTTTGGCTTGTGTTTGCGACGCCATAGTAACTGCATGTTCCAGGCAACCAACGACGACGGAGTGGAAGCGCTGGGTACCCAAGGAGGGCATCTTAGCGCGTCGGGCGATGATTGACTGATTGACTGAATGATTGGTTGAATGATCGATTAGTGATTCCTGGTTGTGTCAAATACTAAGGTCATTAGTCCCATTATCGCAGTGATGTGATTTTTAGTAGGGAAGGCGGTAATCATGTTCTCCCGCTAGATAGCAAGATTCGGCGCACCAGGAGCGGTAGCTCAGTGCATCAATGATGTCACTGCGGCGCCTCTGACCGGGAGGACCTAGGTTCGAGTCCTGACGGGATTGTCGGTACTAGCATTTCAGCTAGGTCGAATTCAGTCGCTGTCTCGAGGAGAATTCTAGCGTCCGGCTGCTCTGATCGGTAGTTTTCCGTGGTTTCTCCGATCAACACCAGGCGAATGCCGGGCAGTATCCTAACAAACGGGCCACGGACCGCGCGCGATCTGTCCTTCCTCTTCCGTATCCTATCCTCTCCCCCTTACACACGCACACTTACACTAACATGCACTACACTACCACATATTCCGGGAGACCGGTCGGGAGCTTAGAGCTTGCCCCGCTGGTGGGAGAGTTCTGGTTAGGGGGAAACCCCACTACCCGACGGTAGGTCGGCGTCGGATCTGGTCATCCAGCGAGGGAAGACCACCGCCATCTCCCGAGAAAGAAACATGCACTACACTCACGGGACTAATGACCGAAGCAGTTGACGCGTCCGGAAACTCGAAAAAATCAATCAATCAAAGAACCGGCGCCGACCTACAACGGCTTACCAGGAATCCAATGGAGCACTGCCCCAGCCGGAACAACCTCCAACCTCCTGATTGGTCTCCCGACAAGTGTATTAGTGTAGTGAATGCGAGTGTATGTGTAAGTAAGGGTGAGGAAAGGAAAGATCGCGCGTGGTACATGAACAGTTTGTCAAGGAACATTCGCCTGACGTTTATCGGAGAAAGTCGTCCGCTAGAATTCTCCTTCAGATAGCGGAGGAGCTCAATCCAGCTACCTAGATAGTGTCGAAAATCCTGCCATTGTAGGGATTGGAACTCTACAACCTCCCAGACACAAGCACTGCAGAGACATCAATTGACGTATCAAAATTATTACTTATTTTTTCTGTTTAAAAATCTTCAATATATCAGAATAATTTTGGTCTTTTGGTCTTTAAAAGACCAAAAACAATTCTAATACATCAATTGAGGCCTTGAGCCAACTTAGCTGGCCCTCGTGGATGTGTGAGGAAAGTGGTACGAACGAGGACGGAAAGGAAACGCTGGGCCCGCGAGTGAGGGCATCTCAGCACATCCGGTGCGCGGCGCGTGGCCACTGCCTGCAGGAGCAGAAGGGGGCAGAAGGGGGCGGGGCGGGGGCCGCGGCGGAGGAACACGTCCACGAGCAGCCGACTAATTGGAAAGCGCTCGGCAGCGCGATCGTGCACTCCTTCCCCTCCCCTCCCCCTCCCACCGCCCCCGGGCCGCTCTCAAAAACGCCTACGCTTCAAGCCAATTAATTCGAAAGGATTAAGAAAATATTCCCTCCTTCCTATAAGTTATTGATCCGCTCTCGGGAGGGGGGGTGGCGGTGGAAAATCCTGGGGCTGAGATTTGTTCCGCATAAACCTCCTCATCGCCCCCGCCGCCCTCGCCCCGCCCCGCCCCGCCCTCGCCCCGTCCTCCAAGCCTTCGCCTCCGCCGTCGCGCGCTAAGAAGTTTGGGGGCCCCCCCCCCCCCCCCCCGCTCGTTCCGTCTTGCGCCCCGCCCCCGCCCCCCGCCCGCCCTCGCGCGCCGTGCCGTACTTCTCCAATTAACGAAGCGGAAGGCCACGCCTCGTTGGTTCCTCCAAGAAATTCATAAATATGGATGTTGTCTTGGGCGCTAAACTTGCATGCCGCTTTAATGGAAATACTTCAATTAACTTTGTTTCTAAGACCAACCCGTCCCTGCCGCCGCCTCTTGCCCCCTCGCCCGCTCGCTGCCCGCCCCTCCTTGTACCAGACTGGGTGCCTGGCCTCGCCGTGGCGGCCTCCTTGGCAAGTTATGATCTTCACAAACGTGCGCCTCGTCAGAAGGAAGTGGTCATAAATTTAATATTTTAAAATCTTAGGAGTCGAAGAGATCTTCATTCGGGATTGTTCGCTTTTTCTGCGTTCTTTGCGGCACTCTTGCCTGTTGTACGGCTATTTAAAAACACAGTCATTCCAAAAGTCTGATGTACTACCAGAATGGAGAGAGATGCCTTGTCCTGCAACGTAAAGAATTACTTGTTGTAGTAGACATGACAAAGAGTACATTTGCTCGCGTATGCTCGTTGTTTCTGAGGCACATATCCGCGCATCCCCAATACTTTCAGAGCGGCCATTTTATGGGAAATGAGTGACTACTAAAAGTCTACCGCTCACTTCTCGCGGTACCATTACACAAATAAGAACTGAAGTCTGAACGCACACAATTACACAACAACATTAATTTCAGTCCAGTAATATAGATGAACGTTTTTAACCAAAATTACTTCCTGTATTACATTTTTAGCCCATCATTGCGCAGTAATCTCCGCTCCCATGACGTTGAGTTCCGCAATAACTGGGGGAGTTTTTCCTCAAATTTTTAGACATTTTTCGCTTTTACAATGAGGTCAGTGAAGTAAATTGATTTACTTTTTTCCAAATTATAGACAGTTGATTTATTCTCTTGTTCATCAAACTTATTTCCGTATTCGTACACTTCTAAAACATTGAAAATTCCTCACTACACACATATCCAACGGGTTACCGAACGATACTTCTTACAATTTCGAGCTGAAATTGCACATTTAAATAACAACTCGGGTAGTTTAACACGATTTACAAGCACTTTTACGTTTATACTTATGTACTTACTACCACATATGAAGCGTTGAAGCGTATCGCTTATGGAAGTATTTAAGCGTTATTCATTAAAAATTTAGTGGCATACATTGTTTGTAAAATATAAAATTGTTCTCCAATAGTTGTACTTCAATAATGTAATGCATTTATGCCCTTTTAAAATAATTAATAACGAAGAAAGTAAGTATTAACTCAGAGTATTGATAATCCTGTTATAACATCATTCTAGAGAAAATTGAAATAGATGTATTTCGTTAACAGAATGAGGTTTATAAATTGTTAATACAAGTATTTACTTGTATATACTTGTATTTACGCTTACTTGTATATTACTTGTAGCATGCACATGCAGCATATATTACTTGTAACTTGCATTTATACTTGTATGTTGTAGAATCATCTATAAATGCAATCTTGGAATGATATATCCAAAATGATACATGTCACTTTTTTGTTTCTTGTTACTTTTGTTTTCTTTTCGATATCTACAAAATCTCTTCAAAATCACAACGTTAAGAAACAGAATACGGTAAACACATGAGAAAAGAGAACATAATGAAATAAATATGAAAGATGAAAACGCGAATTGGAGATACGAAAGAAGATACGTCGATAAAAAAATACGCAGAGAAGAAAAATATAGTAAAATTACTTGAATGGAATGTACCTTAACTAGTTTATAACAGATGTAAGTAAAAGCAGCAGAGGTACAAATGATGAGAAATTAAAACCGAGAGAGGGCGAATAACAATGGAATCGTTTATTTCAGAAACCCGTCAAACGCCAAATTTCTCATCTCGAGAAAATTGAGGAAAAGTGTCCCAATTTTTCCGATTTCAAAATACTTTTTAATGTTGCAGCAGCTAATAAATGAACAGTTTCAGATAAATATGGAATAAGCGATGTCTCTCTCCTCATGGAACAATTTTCCACCGCTAAAGTGCATTTTAAATTTTGGCGTTTGACGGGTTTCTGAAATAAACGATTCAATTAAGAAGTGAAGAACATTCCAAAAATCAACTCGAAAATATTCCAGAAAAGAGAGGAAAAGTTTCCGCGACGAGAAAAGACGAAAACGAAAGGATGGAAATAGATGGTGACACGTCGCCCCGCGCTACTAACAAACGCGCATCGGCTGGGAGGTGGGAGGGGGAAGGGAGTTGGAGGGGAGTGGGGAGGGGGTAGGGGCGGAGCAAAGAAATCTGCGTGGGCGGGTGCCGTCAACGCGTCTACGCCGCGAGGACTATCTTTCTTCGTCGCGAAGGCGAGGACGGGCCCGGGGAGGGGCGGATGCTCTGGAAAACTCTACCGCCGCCCTCACCATCACCGAGAGGGCGGCCCGTCCCGCAGATTTATTATTCTGTCCGCCCGCCATGATGGATAGAGCGCGTGACGTCACAGATTGATGGGTCAGACGCCGAGTCATCTTTCTTCGCCCTCTGCCTCGGCCCTTTTCCCTCGCGAAGGGCAACACCGCTCTGTTTACATGTTCCCGAGTGCTTTTTTATTATTATTAGTGCGTGTACTCACAAACTTTCAGCGTGTATCCTTTGCGCCGCGTAGAATAAAAAAAAAGATAAATTATTGTGCCAATTGCGAAGCGAGTCAACATTCCTCATAAGAGCCGTGGGCTGAGCCTGAAGTTAAGTAAATGTAAACAGTTCCTGGAAATGGCTTCTGAAATGGAGTTTACACATACGTGAGCAAACAGCGTGACAAGATAGGCTTGCAGCCTCGCAAGGCGATTGCACGGACAGGTAATTTCGGAGGACCTGATGAAAGCCTGAGCATCTCTGCCCTGCTGTTTAATCGTTGCTGTTTGATCCAGTTGTGTTTGCTCAACGTCATATCGAGTACCACCTGAAAAATGATTCTGCGTACTAATAGGCATATGTACTAATGCTGACTTGGCGTTTATGGGACAGATTTCCAGGAACTCGTACAATGATTACCAGCATGAATGCAGAATTATGGTTACTGATGTGTTAAGAAGATTAGTGAATTTCGTACTATAACTGAATAAATTTTAAAAAAATTATGTGAATATATAAAAATTTCTGTAGAGCAGGAAAACAATCAAGTGTCCCTTGCAGAGAAATCGCTTTGATTTAAAAGACTAAAGGTAAGGATGATAGCGTAATAGAGAAGAAATCATTTTATTCTCTCCTACTACCCCAAAAGAACTTTTTTCTAGTGATCAGCCAACATAGACTGCAATTGTTCATTTATCTGATGATATTTTTGCTGATGATCTCTATGATAATATTGTGCCATACTAGATTGACGAGTACAGGCAATATAGGAGGATTTCGGCTTTTATTCCTCTTGTCGCATCATTGCCACCCACTGCTGGTAGAGGTGATCACTTCAATTGACAATTTGTTTCCTCTACTACATTGATGAAATATTAATTCGGAAGGTTACGAAACCAAACGTTATTTCGAAGTCCTCTCAAAACATTTCTTTGAAGGCTCTCCCTACATATAATCAATTACATAGTGATCACAGTCCTGATCGTACCCGGAAAGGAATGTTCTCCGAGAAGATAAACATTGATTAGTACATGCTTAAATATACCCTTAACTTTAGTTTGTGGTTTCTGTAAATACATGACACGACACACGTCTTTATTTTTTTTCCTGTGACCCTTCAATCAGTTTCCTTTAAAAAGGGAAGCTGAAAGTCTTGTACATTTAAGGAAATATTCCGATTATTAAGCCTCTACTAATTGCAGACATCACTGTGACAACTTCATTTTCATGAACTGAGAGTCTGCATTTACATCATGGCTTTCATTGTTAAGTATTGTGTAATCCATTATACTTTATTAATCTTTTTTTTAAATTATGAGACTAGTTTTTTGGTTTTTTTTAATACACATTTTCATTTCGAATTCTAAGCATGTTTGATAGAACAAGTACAAAAATTGATTTTATGTTGAATCAGTTTTCCACCTGGAAATAAATGCATAAAACAAATATGAAATTGATGCCATGAGCATTTTTTTATTCACAGTTTTAGCACATCACCTCATCGGGCCCACATCAACCAGATGTTTGATGTTCCCCCGCATCAAGCTGATGGCAGCTTTCTGCCGTGTCCAAGGGGATTCTTATACGTCCGAGACATCAACGCAAGAGAAGTTGCCTACCTGTTAGGGTAAATGTCACATGTGTGATTTTACATCCCATTACGTGTTTATTTACAAAAAGTAATCATATTGGAGGCCACTGAATGCTCTAAAAATATGTAGAACTCTTTCAGAGACATTCTGTTGAAGGAAAAAACATTTCGAAAAAATGACAAATAATAGATTGCTAAAACTAGCATTAAGTTACAAATCTGGAGGCAAGAGAGAGATCCTAGGTGAAAATGGATGCAGGAGAAGCAGGAAGAAGTGGAATACCAATGTCTGAAGGCAGAAGAATAAGACATCCTGTGGAAATATCAATGAGAAATGTAAACGGAGGAATGAAATACAAATGTGTCGAGAGTGAGTTTCTACATATTCCACGTTAGTTTTTGATTTATTTTACATCAAAAACAGTTAAAAACTATGAGTGACGTACTATGAGGAGAACTGAATTCTGTGCACGTTTTCATAATTCTGTGATCTCCACCCCAAGTCATATAACACTTAAAGTTTGAAAACAGAAAGCAAATTAGCGTTTCTTATCAGTCTTGTTAAAAAAATATTCGCTTCGATGTAATAAAATCTATTTTCAAGGATGAATCAGTAATAAATTTCGGCACTTATCTCTCATTCTTCGTGAAGGAGTAATATTTTCTGCCGCGACAACATGGAGAACGATAATTTGAATAATTATATTTCCCGCTGAAATGAATTGCTAAAACCGCAAGTAAGACCAACGCCAGATTTGAACCTACAGAATTTTAAATACGAGGAATGGCTATTGGAAAATATAGATGTGATCATTGCTGCGGACAATGAGTGTCAACTGATATCACTGCAGCGCCTCAGACCGGGAGGTCCAAGGTTCGAGTTCTGACGGCCGTAGGATTTTCTACATTAGTTTTTCAGCTAGGTCGAATTCAGTATGGCGGAGAATTCTAGCGGTCGGCTGCTCTGATCGGCCCTTACCCCCTTACACACTCACGTACACTAACATGCACTACACTACCACATATTTTGGGAGATTAGAGCTTATCCTGGCTTGGGCCGGTGCCCCGCTGGTGGAAGAGTGAGGTTAAGGGGAAACCCCGCTAGCCGACGGTACGTCGGCGCCGGATCTCGCCATCCCCTTAGAAAAATATGCACTACACTTACGGGACTAATGTTCAAATGTGTAGACGCGCGCGGATTCACCAACCAACCAACCAAAATCATTGCTGCGGAATGCCAAGCCTACACAGAGCACGCGTGATACTAAAAGTGAGTCTTCCTTGGCGGCCGCGGTGGTAGTGTCAAGCGGTCCTCTCGGACGCGACCCGGCCGTGGTTGGGAAGGGGGCGTGGTCGGTAGCGGGGGGAGGGGACCTGCAGGGACGCGGGCGCCGCTGCGCCGCCGGCATTTGTCTTGCTCCTCCATTCAACCTCGGAGCGACTTCCGCGGGCGGCGCGGCGCAACGCGAAAGCCGCGAGGAGTCAACAACACATATTTCAGGCGCAGCCGAGCGTCCCCCGCCGCGCAAACCGCGCCCTGCGCCCGCCCCCGCCAGCCGGCGCTGTGGGCCGCCGCTGCCCCGCTCTCGGCGAAAGCATGCCGAGGTTCAAAGATCAGGCGCGCCCGGTGGATGGATTGATTGATTTTTTCGTGTTTCCGGGCGCGTCAACGACATCGGTCATTAGTCCCGTTAGTGTAGTGCATGTTTTTTCTACAGAGATGGCGGTGATCTTCCCCCGCTGGATGGCGAGATCCACCGCCGACCTACCGTTGGCTAGTGGGGTTTCCCCGTAACCAGGACTCTCCAACCAGCGGGGCACCGCCCCAGCCGGGTCAAGCTCCAAGCTCCTGACCAGTCTCCCAGAATATGTAGTAGTTTAGTGCATGTTAGTGTAAGTGTGTGTGTGTGTAAGGGGGAGAGGATAGGACAAGGAGAAGGAAGGATAGATCGCGCGCGGTCCGTGGCCCGTTTGGTAGGGTACTGCTCCGGCATTCGCCTGGTGTTGATCGGACAAACCACGGAAAAGTACCGATCAGAGCAGCCAGCTGCTAGAATTCTCCTCCGGTCAGCGACTGAATTCGACCTAGCTGAAAAGCTAGTGTCGAAAATACTGCCGCTGTCAGGACTCGAACCTAGGACCTCCCGGTTGATGCACTGAGCTACCGCTCCCGGTGTGCGCCCGGTGGAAACAAGGGGCATTGGACGGTACTACTCGTGCAACTTTTCTTGAACGATGGATCGGCCGGCATTTTACCGCAAAATATATTTGATATAAAACAGCTTTGATGAAAAACTTTGTAAAAGTTCTTAGAACTTTTACGCGAAAACTTTGACAAAGAAATTTGACGAACGGATTACATTTTGTCCAACATTTTATGTCAGCTATTATATTTTGCTCGCGATTTACGATGGATGACGAACAAAAAATGTTTGTGTTACTTTATGTTTTATAATAACTAATCAATGTTTAATGCTGGTGAAGTAAAAGATAAAGAGAAAACGTGAGGTCTTAAAACAACGCCATGGTATTCATCCATGGTGAGGTCATGGGGCTCACATTGTGAAGCATTAATTAAAAAAATTCGAAGGAGAAGAAGAAAAAGAAGGGAGGAGAAGATAGATCAGAATGAGAAGGAGAGATAGGAGAAGAGGAAAAGAAGAAGACGAAGGAAATACAAGGAGAAGAAAATTTTTAAAAAGAAATAACAAAACAAAGCAATAAAAGAATAAATAGATGACAAAATTTAAAACAAGAAATAAATGAAGAATAAAACGAGAAAGATGTAAAAAAGGGAGGGAGAAGAATATGATAAAGAAGCTTGTTTGAATAGAATCGCATTATATTAATGATAAAAATTATCCCTAGTATAATAATGATATACTGGACGCTTCCTCTTATCAGTTTCTATGCAATACTACACACGAGCAATTATTGTACTACAGAATATTCAGTAAGTCCTTATTGAGTGAGTGAGTGATTGAGTGAGAGATTAAATTGAGTGAGAGATTGAGTGAGAGATTGAGTGAGAGATTGAGTGAGAGATTGAGTGAGAGATTGAGTGAGAGATTGAGTGAGAGATTGAGTGAGAGATTGAGTGAGAGATTGAGTGAGATAGACAAAGAGGAAAAAGAGGACAAGAATGGAAAGGAGTCTAAAATATCTTCTAGACAATACCTATATTCGATTCACCTAAGTGGCTAATATCAAAAACCTGCCACCGATGCAGAGGTAACAGACGGTGCAGAGGTAATGACAATGATGCCTCTGATCCATCCCAGACGTAAATTCGTTCATGTATTTTGCTTCCGTGTTCTCATAAAACATGAATATTAGAACGATTGCTTCATCTTATGTGAATCAAGACATCAACTCATGTTACTGCTTAGCGTCTGATCGGGAAATCCAAGGGTTCGAGTCCTGGCGGTGGCAGGATTTTCGGACACTAGCTAGATAGCTAGGTCGAATTCAGGCGCAGTCTGGAGGAGACATACAAGTCGGTTGCTCTGATCCGTGTTTTCCATGGTTTCTCCTATC
The DNA here is from genome assembly GCA_964035755.1 of Teleogryllus oceanicus. Taxonomy (NCBI): domain Eukaryota; kingdom Metazoa; phylum Arthropoda; class Insecta; order Orthoptera; family Gryllidae; genus Teleogryllus; species Teleogryllus oceanicus. The sequence goes on from CAXIVR010000014.1 coordinate 10,591,006, forward strand.
AACGTCAGGAAATTGCCGGAGCAGTATCGTAACAAACGGGCCACGAATAACGCGCGATATTTCCTTCCGCTTCATTGTTCTAAGCTCACCTTGACTTGCACACACACTAACATGCATTACACTGCCACACATATAGGAGTTAGAGCTTGAAGCTCAGAACCTGACCCGACTGAGGTTGCGGTCTGTTGGTGAGAAATACCTTTTGGGGGAAAAACCCGCTAGCCGACATGCAAGTCGGTTCCAAATCTCACTATCCAGCTGGTGATCACCACCACCTTCCGAGGAAAACATAAATTACACTTACTTCACTAATGACCTTAGAAGTTGACGTGCCCGGAAACACGAAATAATCAATCAATTTAAGCCAAATTTAATCAGTCCAAGCCAGTAATTAATCCAAGCAGTAATTTAATCAGTCCAAGCCAGTATTAAAATCAATCTAAGCCTGTATTAAAATCAATCTAAGCCAGTACTAAAATCAATCTAAGCCAGTACTAAAATCAATCTAAGCCAGTACCGAAATCAATCTAAGCCAGTACCGAAATCAATCTAAGCCAGTACCGAAATCAATCTAATCCAGTACCAAAATCAATCTAAGCCAGTACTAAAATCAATCTAAGCCAGTACTAAAATCAATCTAAGCCAGTACTAAAATCAATCTAAGCCAGTACTAAAATCAATCTAAGCCAGTACTAAAATCAATCTAAGCCAGTACTAAAATCAATCTAAGCCAGTACTAAAATCAATCTAAGCCAGTACTAAAATCAATCTAAGCCAGTACTAAAATCAATCTAAGCCAGTACCAAAATCAATCTAAGCCAGCACAAAATCAATCTAAGCCAGTACTAAAATCAATCTAAGCCAGTACTAAAATCAATCTAAGCCAGTACTAAAATCAATCTAAGCCAGTACCAAAATCAATCTAAGCCAGTACTAAAATCAATCTAAGCCAGTACTAAAATCAATCTAAGCCAGTACTAAAATCAATCTAAGCCAGTACTTAAAATCAATCTAAGCCAGTACTAAAATCAATCTAAGCCAGTACCAAAATCAATCTAAGCCAGTACTAAAATCAATCTAAGCCAGTACTAAAATCAATCTAAGGCCAGTACTAAAATCAATCTAAGCCAGCACCAAAATCAATCTAAGCCAGTACTAAAATCAATCTAAGCCAGTACTAAAATCAATCTAAGCCAGTACTAAAATCAATCTAGCCAGTACTAAAATCAATCTAAGCCAGTACTAAAATCAATCTAAGCCAGTACTAAAATCAATCTAAGCCAGTACTAAAATCAATCTAAGCCAGTACTAAAATCAATCTAAGCCAGTACAAAATCAATCTAAGCCAGTACTAAAATCAATCTAAGCCAGTACTAAAATCAATCTAAGCCAGTACTAAAATCAATCTAAGCCAGTACTAAAATCACCCAAAATCAATCTAAGCCAGTACCGAAATCAATCTAATCCAGTACCAAAATCAATCTAAGCCAGTACTAAAATCAATCTAAGCCAGTACTAAAATCAATCTAAGCCAGTACTAAAATCAATCTAAGCCAGTAGTAACAAAATCAATCTAAGCCAGTACTAAAATCAATCTAAGCCAGTTAAAATCAATCTAAGCCAGTACTAAAATCAATCTAAGCCAGTACTAAAATCAATCTAAGCCAGTACTAAAATCAATCTAAGCCAGTACTAAAATCAATCTATGCCAGTACCAAAATCAATCTAAGCCAGTACCAAAATCAATCTAAGCCAGTACCAAAATCAATCTAAGCCAGTACCAAAATCAATCTAAGCCAGTACCAAAATCAATCTAAGCCAGTACCAAAATCAATCTAAGCCAGTACCAAAATCAATCTAAAAAATCTAGCCGTAAAAACAATCAAGCCAGTACAAAATCAATCTAAGCCAGTACAAAATCAATCTAAGCCAGTACAAAATCAATCTAAGCCAGTACTAAAATCAATCTAAGCCAGCACCAAAATCAATCTAAGCCAGTACTAAAATCATTTAAGCCAGTACAAAAATAATTTCAAGACGTAAAATTCCAGCGGTAAAATAGTTCTTTGCTGTACTCCCTGTGTTCTTTGCTGTGCTTCCCTGTTCCGATAAGAGGGTAGTATTTGAACGATTGCCCTGACCGGGGAGACGGGCGCGCGGGCCCACAGCGGGTGGCGTGCGTCGCCGTCGCCGCTTCTTCCTCCTCCGCCGCGTGGGCGCGTCGCAACACGAGCGCGGCGACCGCCCACCAAGTCTCGAGCTTAATGCTACATATATTTTTCTCGGGCGCCCCGGGCGGCGAAAGGGCGAGCCGCAGATGAAGACAGACTGCACACCCGCTGCGCGCGCTGCCTCGCTGCTTTTATTTCCGCGCAGCCGCCCCCGACGAGGCGGCGCCACCGCGCTGGTGTGTGTGTTTTGCGGCGAAAGGGCGAGCCGCAGATGAAGACAGACTGCAATGGAGATTGTGATTTAAGGGCTGCGAGATTCACGTGGTGCGAAGATAAGGAAGTTGATTCGTTGGTGAGAAGCAGTTGATTGATATGACGGTGAAGACGATGTCTGGGTGAGAGAAGAAGCGTTGTAGGGTAACTGAATGTTGGTGTCAGTGATATGGTGGTGATGGGTGAGGCAGGAATGGGCAAGGGATGGTTGAACAGTAACTAAGGTGTGCGGGGTGGTGATGACATCAATAAAAGGATAGAGGCGGTAATTAGGACCGTCACAGATCACGGACATGGTGAGATTGGGGAAAGTATTGTGAACGGTCAGGTCGGTGAGGTTGATGGTTGGTTGGATGCTTGATAATTCTTCCGGAGGCATCCACTGCTAAGGTCATTATGCCAGTAAGTGTAGGGCATGTTTTTTCGTCAGTAGTTGGCGGTGGCCTTCCCCACTCTGAATATCGAGATCCGGCGCCGACCTACCGTCAACAAGCGGGGTTTTCCGCAACCAGATATCTCCCACCAGATGGGCACCGCCCCAGTCGGGACAAGCTTTAAGCTCCCGACTAGTCTCCAGGAATGTTAGATTGCGTCGTGCATAGGTGTGTAAGTAAGGGATGAGGTTAGGACAAGGAAGAGGAAGGACACATCGCGCGCAGTTCATGATCCGTTTGTTAGAGTACTACTCCGGCACTCGCCTGGTTTTGATCGGAGAATTCACGAAAGACTAACAGTGAGGTTGATGGAAACAGCAGGAAGGGGAGAATTATAATATGAAATGAACGGAGAAGGAGCTGGGATTTATTTATTGATTGATTTTTTCATGTTTCCGGGCGCGTCAACTGCTTTGGTCATTAGTCTCTTAAGTGTAGTGCATGTTCGTTTCCGGGAGATTGCGGTGATATTCCCCCGCTGGATGGCGAGATCCGGCTCCGACCTATCGTCGGCTAGCGGGGTTTTCTCCTCGACAGGACTCTCCCACCAGCGGGGCACAGCCACAGCCGGGGCAACCTCTAAGCTCCCGACCGGTCTCCCGAAATATGTGGTAGTGTAGTGCATGTTAGTGTAAGTGTGTATGTAAGGGGAGAGGATAGGACAGGGAAGAGGAAGGACGGATCGCACGCGGTCCGTGGCCCGTTTCGTAGGGTACTGCTCCGGCATTCGCCTGGTATTGATCGGAGAAATCACGGAAATCTACCGATCAGAGCAGCCGGCCGGTAGAATTCTCCTCCAGACAGCGACTGAATTCGACCTAGCTGAATAGCTAGTGTCGAAAATCGTGCCGCTGTCAGGACTCGAACCTAGGACCTCCCGGTCAGAGGCGCTGCAGTGACATCCAGAAGGAGCTGGGGTTGTGTGGGTGGAATGTGAGCGGGTGCGACGGTGGGGCGACGTTTCAAGAGAGAGCAGTGACAAAGGCGGGGTAGGAGGCAGAGCGCGGAGAAATTTATGCGTCTGTGTATGCAGGAAGCGGCAGCCCCGAATGAATATATAGAGGTCGAAGGGCGGGAAAAAGACGAAGGCGCTAGGGCAGCCAGGCGCACAGTTTCCGCTCTCCCCCACTGCAGGCAGCAACGTCTGCGAAGGAGACAATGCCCCGGCGTGCTTCATTCGTGTGGGGACGCAGAACTAGAAGTTCTTCTAGGAGACTTCGCAAAAACATAATATGGTGATGTAAAACGAGTGCTTTGTGAAATCTTTCCTGCAGGAACAACTCAGGAAAATTAAAACACGATGTTATCTTATTCACTAGAAAACTCGTTAATATTTTTTTGCAGTTTTGAATTTTTAAGATCATTACATAAACATTCACAATTATTCTAAAAATATTAGCTTTAAGAATATTCTAATGAGTAAATAAATTACTTACAATTGTAATTATAACGTGCACTAATTTGGATTCACATTTTATCGTATCAATCAATAAAATTTTAAGATCCTAAGCTTACCAACTGGTGTCAATTTTATGTTTTGGAAGTCAGCTTTTCTCTGACACGTATTGAGAGTATCATTACGTTGAAAAATGAAATATCCCCTTCATTCCTTTACTTTAGCCTATAAAGAAAGCAAATTGTGGTTTTTCCCTAGCAATCTAAATGCGAAAGCTTTCTTGCTCAAATTGCGGACGTTTTGGTGAGGAAATATACAAAAAACAGACAATATGTAAAAATTACTGCACTTAACAAACAGTACATTCTCCAAATAACATTCAATGACGATTATATAAAACTATAAAATTATTATAATAATTATTATCAAAATTTTTAAATTGCGGTCTTTACTAAATTTGCAATCTATGAGACTACTTCGCCTCAAATAATATTGTTAAGCAGGAACTTAAATATGTTTTTAACCTGTATAATTGAATTACATTAGCCAGGATACAATCATAAAGAACAAATTTCCGCATAAAATACTGTTATAGCGCTGGAATTGATTCTTTCTACAATTTTATTCACTAAAATTTTTTAAACAAAGGACGTATACAGTTTTTTCTAATAATGTTGTGTTTTTGTGTGATATTTTCATGACAGTAAAGAATTTCAAAGTGCGACTCTCATTTTCACAATGCACAGTTATATTCAAGATTGAAAAATTTACTCTTGTTTGAATATACAAGGAAGCAAACTTTCAGTGAAATTATCAAAACCTACATCACATAATCATCTTCATCTGCAGGATTAGACTTCAGCTGTTCGGCTCTAGAATTGCTCACTCCATTTTCTTAGTGGTTTTCCACGTTTTTTCTTTTCCTCTGTCTTATAATTCAAAGCCTTCTAATTAGTCTCTCTCCAATCTTACAGTTAGTATACGGTTTTCCATTTTTGTCTACAGTGTTTAATTTCATTTACACTTGTAATGTTTAATACCTTCTAATTTCTTAATTTTTAAACAAAAATCCGATATATTTCTGAGAAAATTTAGTTCGTCGATTTATTCTCATTGTCTTTAAAGTCAACATTCACTTTCGAATAGTAATGTGGGTAAGACCATAGTTTTATTTGTAACAGTTTAATGTCTTTTCTAACTTTATTTTTCAGTGCAATACTATTGTACCACAAAATGTCTACATGTATTTAGCTACATAATTCATCTTATATATATATATATATATATATATATATATATATATATATATATATATGTATATATATGTATATATATATATATGTGTGTATATATATATATGTGTGTATATATATATATTGTGTTATATATATATATATTATATATATATATATACATATAATATATATCTGTGTGTGTGTGTGTGCTTGCCTTCCGTAGAGCCTCTTATTACTGGGTTATTGCAACAGTAGAGATGTAAACATTTTTGTGTTTATAATGTGTCGTGTCGGTCGAAATCTAGACGTCAATAAAATTCCTCCTGTCCGAAACAAACCATTTGTTGGTATTTGCTCTCAAATATATTTGTACAATTACAGAAATCACAAGAGAATCTTCGTATCATGAAAAAGCGCAATTTCCCGCCAGCGACGGTGCGTCGACTCTCTCCGCGAGGGGGCGTTGGCCGGCGCAACCCTCCGCGACCGCGTCAGGGGGTGAGAGAGGCGCGTCAGGGGGCGGCAACCCCCATCGCCCCGCGGGCGACCTCCGCGGCGAAGCCCGCCCCGCCTTAAACGCGGCGGGTGGCGCTCCGTCATCTTTAGAGGCTCGTTATCGCCCTGTTAACGGCCGCGCTGACAGATGGCCCGTCGCGCCGCCCCCGCCCCGCAGACGCCCACGCCCGCGCGCTGTCGCCCCGCCCCCGCGCGCCCGCCCAACCAATGGCGGCGCGGGCGACGCTGCGAGAGAGAGAGAGAGAGAGAGAGAGAGAGAGAGAGAGAGGGAAGAGGGGGAAAACGTAAGACACCGGACGTATGTTATGGTACGACAGGATGCTAAAGAGAGATAGGGACAGGTGGCTCAGAGCATTAACTGATGACTAGACCTCGGAATTTTATGATTCAAAAAAGTGATTTAGTTACCTAAAATAGGTAACAAAATTATCAAATTAGGCACTATTTGGCATGAAAAGTGACGCTTTAGGTACTTTGCATTTAGATTAATTTTGGCGTTTCAAAATCATTAGACATGTAAAGTTATGTTTCTGATACCTAAAACGAATTACAAAGGATTAATTTAAGAATTTTATTACACAGGAAAGTCAAGTATTTTTACATTTATGAGAGTGACAAGCATATTACTTTATTCACTTTCATAATTAAACTGCACAGGGTAAAATCAAGATTCGTCCCGAAAACACGCACACACAGAAGAAAACTCAAAATGTTCCTTTTTTCTTTCGAGAGTACAAGACATGGGCCTATTTTATAAGACTGCTTTTATTTAGAACATCCTCTTTATACTGACTTGAAGAGCTTCTTATGTTCGGTGTGTTGGGTGAGTGATATAGGTGTGTAGTCGAGGGCGTATTCGTCGATCAGGGAATATTCGCATTTCGAAAAATATTTGCATCTCGGTATCACAAATTTAATAAGGGAGAAACGAGAATAAGACAATTCTTCAAAATACTTGTTTTAGGTAGTTTTATACAAAACAAAATTTCAAAATAGGCATCAACTACCCTTTTACGTCTTTTTACACACATCAGATCTTTCAGTATATGTTTCTTCATGATTCCTGAACATCAGCAATTATTTTCCTCAACCTCCTAAAGGAATTAAATAGGCATTTGTCCTAAAATCCGAGGTCTACTTATGACACTGTAATGCCTCTAACCGTAAGATTCTAGGTTCGAGTCCCGATGGTAGCAGCATTTTTGACAATGGCAGCATTTTTGACCTAGATAGCTGGGTCGAGTTCAGTCACTGTCTAAAGGAGAATTATACCACGTGGATGTCGGAGCATTATCCAAACAAACGGGTAACGGACCGCGCGCGATCTTTCCAGAAATCGCGTAGGGCGAGATCAGGACTATAGAATTGATGGTCAAACACCTCCCTAGGCGAACTACTGCTGAAGGTTTATTGTGAGCCGAAATGCATACGGCCAAACGTTATCGTGCGGAAAGAAACACCTCCATTGAACATCCTATGTCGCTTGCTCTGTATGGCCTTTCGCAAATTCTTGCCCGTTCAGCATTGTGTGTATCACAGTGACGCAGTTGCAGATGATTATCAACCACAGGTGTCTATTCCAAGCAGGGGACGTCTACGACGCAGGTACTGCAACCCTCACCCTCTACTTATTATTAAGGGGCGGATTTTGACGCAGGTACTGCAACCCTCAGCCTCTACTTATTATTAAGGATCGGATTTTGACGCAGGTACTGCAAACCTCAGCCTCTACTTATTATTAAGGGGCGGATTTTGACGCAGGTACTGCAACCTCCCTCTACTTATTATTAAGGATCGGATTTTGACGCAGGTACTGCAAACCTCAGCCTCTACTTATTATTAAGGGGCGGATTTTGACGCAGGTACTGCAACCCTCCCCCTCTACTTATTATTAAGGGTCGGATTTTGACGCAGGTACTGCAAACCTCAGCCTCTACTTATTATTAAGGGGCGGATTTTGACGCAGGTACTGCAACCCTCACCCTCTACTTATTATTAAGGGGCGGATTTTGATGACCAAAACATCGCCAAAAATGATCAATAAAATGTTCTTAAAATACTTTAAAAATGCCGTATAACCAAATAAAAATGACGTAATTTTTTTTTATGAAAACCAGTTTGGATGAACAACTTAAGCTGTTGAATACGTTGCTGATGGAATAGAGGCTTTATTCATTCGTTCGAGTGAACGCAGTTTGCAAACTTTTGGTTTGGAAGTCTCTGTCTTTTTTTAGTTATCCTAAAATCGACCGAACCGGCGATGACACTGATATACGTCACAAGAATTACATACTTAGAACGGATGTTAAATGAATTTCTGAGCGAACAAATCTAATATGCTACTGAGTAATTCTATTAAGAAAATTTGTTGCATCTAGTTTATTTGAAGCAAATTGTATTAAAAAAGACGTTAAAATCGATGAAATCAAAAAATGCACTAAATTGACCTAAAAAGGTAAAAAATGACTTTTTAGTCAAAATCGAGAAAAAATGCAAAATAAAGACCTATAAAAATGTGTCATTTTCTTTTGTCATAACATAAAATGAATTTGTATAGTAAACGGCATTGTTTTAATGTGAATTGTCCATACTCCCCATACTGAGCAATGACAGTTGTTTAGTAATAGAATGAAAGTTACAGACAAACCAATCTTCATAAGCATTCAATTCTAAAATCTAAAAACTAGCAAGATTTTTTTGTGGACTCCGGGCGTATGGTATTGTTACTCGATTGTGAAAATTTAACACTTGTAATTTCTGAGTAGTATTTATATTCTCAAAACACAAAGAATAACATTGAACACAGCAAAAAGAAAATCACAAAATTCAACAATTCGAAATATACTTATTTAAATAATTAGAACTAACTTTGTGCTTAGCAATAATAATTCAAGTTGATTTATTGGTTATAACTAAATCTGAAATTTATATTACCTATCTCCTTTCCTAAGATGCAACTTATTACGAAACGTTTTCTCACTATCATTGCATACTTTATGTACGACCGTAAATACAAAATTTCATTTACACTTAAATTACCTTTGTAATGATTTAATATTGCTCTTAACATTTCTATTTCAATGTCAAGAAAATTCCAATTACTCATTTGACCTTGATAGCCGACCTCAAACCAAAGAATGATGGCTCAGATTAATATTCTGGTTAACATTTAAATGATTTTACATCAGTTGAAATTAGTTATTCACTTACAATATTAAAAATCTTTCACAGGTTCACTAATCATTGAACTCCTTATAAATTTCTATACTACATATTGTCCTGCTAATTTACAATCCAATTTAAATAAAACAATACTCTGTTCTATTAATGTTTACTCAAGATATTTATACATTTTGTTCACACTATCAAAATGGCTCGTTATAATAACTCACTCCCTGGCTATTTCTTTTCCTAAATCGGTAAAAGTAGCCTCGACCTTATTTGGGAGATGCTTTGTTATACTATTGACGCCTCGTCTCCATGTGATTACACTTTCCTACAGGAATTCAATAGATCAGCCCGTCTAAATTACTGCAATGAATGTACTCCTAATTAGTTTCTAAAACCCGCAGCATACGTAATATACTCAAAGTATTCCGGCCATTAAACACTAAAAAGCTGAAAGTAAGTATCCGCGTGTTAGCCCGGTCATTTATTTAAGTTACGGCCATGCATTTTTACCGAAACTGAATTTGTAAGCACTTACTTCAATGTACTTCTAAGATCAATTACCTCTTACAAGTTCTTTCTCGTCTTCGCACGTCCGTAGTACATCCAAATCCACTACTTGTAGCGTGTAACTATACGAACGTTAACTCCAGGGATCTCCTCTTCAGCAGACATCGGAAATAAATGAGACCGAATTTAGCCCTACACTTCCCTTTCTCTACCCGTAGCTTCCCCGCTTTTACTAGCCCACACTCCAAGACCGTCCACCTCCCCTAACATCGTCGCTGGGCTGTGGACGTTCGGTGACCCGTTCATATTATTCACAGGCGCGAATTTAAACGATTTCACGGGCGTGAATGCGAGTCGCACCAGCCCACCACCAACAGTTGGCGGTCACAGTTCACAAATGTTGATTCCACGGTACGACAAGTTTCAATTCTGGCGGTGATTATTTGGGGAAAAAGTGCTGTGTATGCTACAATATTTTTCTTGAAATTGTTTACTTTTGCTTCACGGCCTAGAAAAACTTACTTTTTGGATGTGGGTTGTACGTTGTTAGCATTCGCATTTAGACTTGTATCCCCATTTCCGAATCTGTAACAATTCCACAGGTATTTGTTATCTGAGAGTCAAGGTCGGAATCTCACTATTGGCATAAACTGTAGAATCTGTGCTTCCATAAAAATAACTTAGATTGTTTTCTTAGAACCCTTAACGGTATCTCAGATTCCTTTTTTTCCTTTTAATTTCATTATTGATATCTAATTAAGCCCGTCTGCGAAAGATTGCTCCCAAAATTACCTACTAGGGTAACATGTCACAAGTCTTTTTCATTCTTCTGAATGTCTTACGTGTCAACATTTCATCGCACTAATTGGCAGGATTGCTTCTACGAAAATGTGGACGATACCTGAATTACAGCAATGAAATCACGAAAATTACGATTCTGTTAGGCTAAAAACTTCACGAGGACAAAGTAATTAGAAGAAACACAAGTATTGCGAACAATATTCGTCCAAAACCGTCAAGACCTTGTCCAAAACCAATACAATCTATAGTCCCCTACAACTGTTAATTCTTGAAAGAGTATGTCAGCATCTCCGAAGGCCTCTCGCCTCGCCGTTCTGACCGTCCAACTCGGCGGGATTTAATTCCTGGGGAAGCATTTCGGGCGGACTGTTCGGCCGCCGAGTGAAGCGAGCCATGCCGGTCGTTTGCAATGGGGCATCTCTACGTCGATTATACTTGGGATTTTCTAACCTGACCGATGACACTTCATGAGGTGTTACGATATCATCCAATCGAGAGCTAAAACGCCATCACGGTGACGGGTCTCTGTGGTGACGTTTAAGCTCCTGACTAGACTAAACCGTAACAGCTGATCCGCTGTCATCAGCCAGGTTACAGAAACCCAAGTATGATACAGAGTGGCCCCTGAGGGTCACGAGCTGAAAAGAGAGGGAGACATTGTCATGCAATCGAGTCCTTCACTACCAAAAATTTAAGTCGTAATAAAGCTCGCGATTGCATGACAGGGTCCCCGTCTCCTGCCAACTTGCGACCTTGAAAGTGGACACTATTTCATCGGAGTACAACCGACCAGGATGGCCGAGGTGGCTATGAACGTGTACCGTCTCAGCGCTTCGTTCTTCCGAAGGTCACGGATTTGAGTCCCGCCTTGGGCATAGTTATTTGTTCGTTGTCCCTCATGAATGTGTCGCGGAGGGCCTCGCGTTCTGTTAACCCCAGATCAGAGGAGCTCGCAAGTGTCGTGGTTTGGTCGAATTTGCATCCCATCAGAACGTAAAAGGGTAACTCAATGTTGGCTGGAAAAACCTTTGGCAATAATAATAATAATAATAATAATAATAATAATAATAATAACAACATCAATAACTTACCAACACACGAAACACTTCGGTTGGTTAATTGTTAGTGATTCCGGGCACGTCCACTACTGAGGTCATTAGTCTCGTACGTGTAGTGCATGTTTTTTCATCGGGAGGTGACGGTGATCATCCCCTTCTGAATGGCGAAGTCTGACGCCGACCTACCGTGGGGTAGCACTGTTTCCCCAACCAGGTATCTCCCACCAGCGGGGCACCGCCCCAGCCGAGACAAGCTCGAAACTCCCGACTGGTCTTCCGACATGTGTGGTAGTGTAGTGCATGTTAGTGTGTGTGTAAGGGGTAAGGATAGGACAAGGAAGAGGAAAGAATGATCACACGCGGTTCGTGGGCCGTTTGTTAGGGTAATGCTTCAGCATTCACCTGGTGTTGATCGGTGAAACCACGGAAAACTACCAATCAGAGCAGCCTGCCGCTAGAATTCTCCTCCAGACAGCGACTGAATTCGATCTAGCTGACAAACTAGTGTAGCAAATGCTGCCACCGTCAGGACTCGAACCTAGGACCTCCCGGCCAGAGGCACCGCTGTGACATCACTTGATGCCCTGACCTCTCCAGGTGTTCGTTTGGCGGAGGGTGGGGGTGAAAGTAGTGCTAAAAGGAGCTAAAACAGCACGTACTTTCTCGCTCGTATTTTCACGGAAAATTACGTGAAAAGTATCAATTTTTTGAAAAATTGTACATGATCTTATTTCAATTTTCTATCTTTAAGGAATAGATTTTATCAAAGAAAATACCTCTAACTTTAATATTTTAGTGGTAGGATGATTCCAAAAAATTGAAGTTTTGCAATTTTTGAAACATCAGAGTTTTTAATGAACATCAGATTTGCATCATTGTCTTAAACGTCCTTTCACACTACCCAACAACAAAAATTAATCAAAAAACGATTGAACCATTTTTTTCAGTTTGCCCTGAGTCATCTCTCCCGGAGCGAAACATTTCGGCCAGTGTTGCGCCCGTGGCCGCGTCCTGCCGTGCCGTCCTGCCGGCGTCCTGCCGTGCCGTGCCATGGCAGTCCCATGCCGTGCCGTGCCATGCCATGGCAGTCCCATGCCGTTGCCGTGCCGTGCCGTGCCATGCCATGCCATGGCAGTCCCGTGCCGCGCCGGGCGGCGTGTAAGGGTTTCCTACTTTAAGAAGCAGTGGCCTCCCGCGACCGCCCGCCCCACCCCCACCCCCGCCGCTTCCGGTCTTAACAAGGCTCCCCAGGCGGGCCGCCTTGGCCACGGGGCGGGGCGGGGCAGGGCGGCGGCCGCGGGCGGGGGCGGGGGCGGGGCCCTCCGTCGTTTGCATGTCGTCGCCTGAAAGGCCGCCCGCCCGCGCGAGCGCGCGCACCGCGCGTCGGAAGCGCCTGGCGGAAGGCGGAGGGAGGAAAGAAAGAAAAAAAATATTTGCATTTCAAACGCACTTTATTATAGAGTTTTGTAATGCATACTGATGTCTGTTTGCATATGCGTGATTTTATGCCCGGAAGTGGCCGGGGGCAACTGTCTTGGCGCGCGCGGCGGGCGTGCGGTGCGGAGCAAAGTGGCGTGGGGTGGGGGGTGAGGGGAGGGGGGGGAAAAGCGTCATGCGCGAACCGCCACTTTGCGCGCGAGCTCGCGGGTTCCGTCTAATGCATAAAGATGCCGCCACCGCCGCCGCCTCAGGCAGTCACTGCACGTGACCTCCGACCTGCGTCGGTTGAGAAAACGACGGACTGGCGCTCGCTTGCGCTTAGCACCACTGGATGGCAAGATGGCTTTTAACCTTCTTAACAACAAATTCGGAAATGCTCCCCTTTTTGTTGTGAAGACGCATAGTAAGGAATGTGAAACTGTAGTCAAGTTCATGCTAATTTCGGTGCAAAAACGTTCAAGAACTAATGCTCGGATTTATACATAGTGGCGCCTCAAGTCCATGAGCTGCACACTGTCACACAATTGGGAGCTTCGTTACCTTTTAAATTGTTGGTATTGGCGCTATCGATTGGATAATAATATCCCCCCTATCTCCAGCTCGTGACCATAAGGCGTCACTATAAATAAATCCAAATATAGGATTTTCTTATGGTCTTATCCCAACCTCCATACACATTAATATAAAAAACGACGTTCTTCTCATAATAAATATAATTCTAATATACGACGATATTACAAACGACGTTCTTCTCATTGTGTTTCCACTATCACTACTAAGGTGTTATAACGGCGACGTACAAGTTACAAAAGGAAAACCTCAACCATGTATTAGGAAAGAGCGTATTGGTTGTATTACGAATATTTGAGGAGATATTTGGAGGATCTCATAATTTCTAAGTGTAGTAGCTATCTAGAATCACTACATTAATCCTATAGTTCACATACCTATGTGTATTTTCGTGGTGTTACAGACAAAAATGGTTTCAAGGGCCTACTGTACCACTGACAGATTTTAAAAGCCAGTATTAAAGCTGGTTATTGTCGCACTAAATTTCTAAAACAAAAAGGGAATAAAATTTTAAGAAAATTAGGAGAAATTTCTGATCGTGTTACATATTTACTAACTCATTTAGCACGGATTTGAGGCACAGAAAATGCCAAGAAAAATCGAGAACCACCGCTAAGAAAATTCCATTGTTTCTCTATATGTATTTATTCCTTTTACTTTCGCAATTCTCTAATTTACTTTCTAAAGGTGGATTGGTTACACCTACTCCAAAATAAGTTTGATTTATTAATAAAATGGTTTGAAAATGTTCAAGAATTCGTTAATCATCAACGATATTTTATTTTCTGCCAAAGAACTTGTAGCAAAGTCTCAGAAGACTATACAACTGTATGTTAAATAGTATGTATACGGTATGTTACAAACGTAGAGGCTACGTAGAGAGCACCTAGAAGAGACGATAGTTATTGTTTTCTGACAATGAACACATATTCGCAAAAATTCATAAAACGAAGTTATACACATATGCTGAATGTCCGGGGTGGAAACGTCGAACATTCGAAAATAAGGTCTTAAGGCCTTAAAATATTTAAATCGAAATAATAGATAAAAAATTTAATAAATATTTTATCTTAAAATATTTTGTCTAATAAACTATTTGGGTATACTGAATGGCTGAACCGCAATAAGCGATCAAATGTTGATTAGAAAAACATGTTTCCTATGCAAAAATGTGCTTTGCAGAAGCATAGAAATCCACCAGAAACATGTAAATTGTTCATTACTTACAAAAAAATGATTATGGTTCAAAAAGAAAAACTAACAGAAATAAAAAAGCACCCAATTTGTACAAAAGTACCCAATTTGGACTGCTTTTTTTATTTCTCTGTGAATAACACACTTTCAAATGTTTTGGAGATTAAGATACAAAAATTATTATCGCAATAGGTGAATATAGTAACTTTCATAAAGTTTGGGATAGGATCTGTAGGAATTTTAAAATAATCACAGACAAATATTGTTCTGTAAACAAATATATTTGTACAAATGTTTTTAATTGCAATAATAATAAAGATTCTTTCACTCCCTCTCTGTCCCTCGCACTTCCCCTCTCTCTCTCTCTCTCTCTCTCTCTCTCTCTCTATCTCCCCCTTTCTCTGTTCCTTTCTTTCTCTTTTTCTTTCTCTCTTTTTCTTTATCTCTTTCTCTCTTTTTCTTTATCTCTTTCCATAGAGTAATGATTTATAGTCTCTTTAGTCTATTCATTTTCTCTCTTTCTCTTTATCTCTTCCCCTCTTTCTCTTTATCTCTCTTTCTCTCTATTTTTTTCTTTCCACTTCTCTATTTCTCTCCCTCCCTCTCGTAATAATCCCATGAGGATCATTCACATGCTAATAATTTCTACAGAAGAAGTTGCAAAACGGAGCCGTAAAACATCCCGATGACTGCACATCTCGCAAATAAAGTTAAAAGAGATCTCTCCAAAGAAATACTTCCTATATTTATCATTATCACACAAGTCGACGAATACGGAATTTCTGTGAAATATTTTTTCACGAGATAATGATTACTGGGTCTTTTCCAACGCGATAAATCTTACGGCAATATTAATTTTGCGTGAAAAACAAGCCTTTGCCTGCGCAGAGGAAGGTGTAGGAGAACATACTTGATTAAATTCCTTCGCGAGGCGGGCGGCGATGCGCTCCATTCTTGTGCCGCAACGTGAGCAGCGCTCAACGCAGTTCCTCGTAGGGGCGATCGCTCGCGAGGAGCGCACTGGCGCAGCGGCGGCGACCGTGGGGAGCGTGGGATGGGAGGGGGGTGGGGGTGGGGAAGGAGGGCGAAGCCACCCTTCGTTCACGCTGCCCTTCAGACGCGCCGGCGCAGCGTGCGAGGCGCCGCCCCCCCCCTTCCCTCCACGCCCCACCCGCCACGCCACGCCCCCTCTTCGACTCCGCCCCGCCTCCGCTTCCGTTCCGCCTCGCCCCGCTCTGGCCTCCGTCCCACCTCCGCTTCGCCTCCGTTCCGCCCCGCCCCGCCCCCCTCCGGCCACCCCCGCCCCGCCCGCCCCGCCCCGCCCCGCCCCGCCCCGCCCTCCGCCCCGTCCGCCCCGCCCGTCCCGCCTCCGTCCCGCCTCCTCCCGCCTCCAGTCCCGCCTCCAGTCCCGCCTCCAGTCCCGCCTCCAGTCCCGCCTCCAGTCCCGCCTCGTCCCGCCCTTTGTCCCGTCCTCTGTCCCGCCCCTTGTCCCGCCCTTTGTCCCGCCCTTTGTCCCACCATTTGTCTCGCCACTTGTCCCGCCATTTGTCCCGCCATTTGTCCCGCGCCCTGTCCCGCAGCCTGTCCCGCACCCTGTCCCGCCTCGTCTCGCCCCGTCTCACCACGTCCCCGCCACGCCCCCACCTTCACCTCCTTTCCGCCCCGCCTCCCCGCCCCGCCCCGCTCCGCTCCGACTGCCCCTTCAACGCACGGTCGCTGCCCGCGTGGCTTTGAGGAGCCCCGCCCACGCGGGCCTCGCCAAGGCGGACGGGCGGCGCCGGGCGATGCGCCCGCCCGACCGACTGGCAGGCAGCGCACGGTGCCCACGCACGCGGAAGGCAGCGACCAATGGGACACCAGCTCTTTCCGTAAATAGGGACTTTATCCACATTTAATTTTATTTTGAATTTTATTTAATCAAATATTTCACAAACGTTTCATGGAAGCGAATGTGACTTACATACATTAGTTCTCTGCTTGACAGATACCACCTAGCTATAGTTTCACTTGTAATAATATTACCAGGGAAAACAATAGCTACGCGATAGTTTCAATGATAGATAACATAGCCTAGATAATATTATTATCTACACCATATTCTTGCTATCACATCAACATCGCCTGCCTACCTGGCAGGCAGCACATGCTACCTATGCACACGAAAGGCAACGACCAATGGGAAACCAGCTCTTTCCATAAATAGGGACCTTTTTCCACATTCATGGAATTTTATTTAATCAAATATTTTCGGATAAATGCTCCATGGAATCCGTATACACCTTCCTTGCATTGGCTCTCTACTTGACAGACACCGTTTAACTAGTTTCACTGGTAATAGTGTCATAGGTAATACCATGAGGGCTAGGATTTATTTGAGAATTTCCAAAGCACGAGTGGTATATAATATTCCACGAATGAAATTTCGTCCAACAGAGTTCTAAAAACCGCCAAATTTTGAAAATAACTGAAACATGTTAAAATCAAAGAGGTTATGTTATAGTACATATGCTGTTCATTGCACTTCAACACCGCAATCAATATATACCGCCTCCCGTGATAGATGAGCCGCTCATTATTGGCCAGTAGGGAGGAAGGGCGGTAAGAAAAATCGGATAGAAAAAGCAATAATTTTTTTGAGCTACACCGCCCTGATTCGGGAATTTTATATGTATAGTTAAACTCAATTGTTTTCAATTTCTCGATTGGAATAGTCTACACGATATTATTGTTACTATATCAGCGTTAAGAAGAAACTTGGTGTAGTGGTCAGATCGCTAAACCTGGGTACCAGGGTTCAATTGCCGGTAACTCGATGTGGGTGTTTAGATGAAAACTGATTGTGCTACAGAATAGCACAAACTTTCTCCCACTAGTGAGTTTTCTAATCTCTTTAGGCAAAACTAGCTTATCGATATTTTATCACGCCTAAAAGCGCCTAAAAGATCAAGTAATAATAATAATCTCATATTTTTTCCAATTGTTCAGTCCCCTAACAGTAGAATTGAAATTTGACTTTAAGGAGAATGCAGAAGAGTAAAACATGGTTTTACATTCAAATTTTAATTCAAAATTTTAAAGCAGTTTTTGATAAAATGTCATTTCAGCATTTCTAAAAATGAGCAAGTTGAAGCAAATTTTCATAGAAAAATTAAGTTGCCAAAAATTCAAAAGAAATCATTTGTAGCCTTGTTCTCAGAAATGAATAATGTATAAAAATGATTCTAATGTAAATATTAACGAAGATATTTAAAAAAACATTTGCGTAATTTGTGTAAGAAAAAACATAGATATTTCGCCGTAAAACCAATTTTCGGTATCATGGACTCTCAAAACCTCTATTCTGAATACGCAGCATGTAAGTGTAAGAAATACAGAAGTAAGTTTCTACATATGCGAATAAGAATTATCCATTTTTTACAGTATTATGATCCTACAATACTAATTTTTATGTCCCCAATTGGTCGTTTATGTCCCAACTTTTTGCTGTAGCAATACGTAACTTTCTCTACACTATCTCTCACCATCTCCACTACTTTCCACTTCTCCGTACTTCCATAACACCACGCATCATATTCCCTTTCACTTCTCTCATTACTCTCGCAAACATCACGCGGTTAAACTGCGCAATCTAACAACAGCATGAAACGCGAGTAACCTCGCTACAGGGTAACCATCACTGGTGGTCTTCCTGCAATCAAGCAATACAAGATACTGGTCCATGAGAATCTGCTCGAAGCAAAATGACGAGAAGCGGAGCAGGTAGGAGAAAACCAAACAATGCGGTGAACAAGGATAATATAACCAAAAGCTTCGAGAGAACGAGAAAAAAAGCTGAGAGTTGAACAACATTGCCGATCTTGTGAGGGAAATTGGAGTGTGATAACATTGGCATGACAATTAGGGGTCTTGAATGATTTGAGAAAGTTTGAAGAAACATTAATATTATTGTTAATAATAATAATAATAATAATAATAATAATAATAATAATAATAATAAATAATAATAATATTAAATAGGCAAAAATATAGTTGTAGCTTTCCCTGAAATTCGTCCCAGTTTCTGCAGCTGTGTGACGAACAAAAGCTCAAGCAGGAGGATGTTGCTAGTTACGGTGAAGAGAATACGTCATGTTAGCCTCATGTCGCATGAGATGTTTAAGAACGTAGTTTAAACTAAGTTGAAGGGGGAAAATCTGCTGTGACGTTCCTAATAAATAATTCTAATAATAACTTGTAAAGAAGATGGTTGATAACAGAGGAGACAAGTAAAATCACAAAAGTTGGTAATAGGGAGAGAAAATTACGAGAATTAGTCGTAGAGGGGAACGACGATGAGAGTAAAGAGGTGTTAGAAATAACGAATACCAAACAAAAGGGATAAATCGTGTAACGAGGACAGCTAGGTCGAATTCAGTCGCTGTCTGGAGGGGAATTCTAGCGGCCGGCTGCTCTGATCGGTATTTTTCCGTGATTTCTCCGATCAACACCAGGCGAATGCCGGAGCAGTACGAGCAAACGAGCCACGGACCGCGCGCGATCTGTCATTTCTCTTCCTTGTCCTAACACTAACATGCACTACACTACCACGTATACCGGAAGACCGGTCGGGAGCTTAGAGCTTGACCCGGCTGAGGCGGTGCCCCGCTGGTGGGAGAGTCCTGGTTAGGGGGAAACACCACTAGCCGACGGTAGATCAGCGCCGGATCTCGCCATCCAACAGGGGAAGATCACCGCCTTCTCCAGAGAAAAAACATGCACTACACTAACGGGACTAATGACCGAAGCAATTGACGCGCCCGGAAACACGAAAAAGATCAATCAATCAATCAATCAATGTAACGAGTACAAATAATACGAAGAAGAGATGTTGGTCCAAAGCCAGCGCAACGCCCAAGAAGAAGGAATAAAGCGCAACGGAAGAAAGAGACAACCAGAGCAAAGAGGAGGGGGTAGGTGGCACCGCCTGCGTCCCCGACCACCGCTCCCTGATGACAGCAGTAACAACCGCCGATCGTAAAGCGCAGCGTCGCGAGGATACGAGCGTCATAAGCCGGCCGCGGTTATGACCGCCGCCCGACGCGTTTACGAGCGTCGCCGCGGGCGCGCCATCTTGCCGCCGCCGCCGCACACGGCCCTGAACCGAATACGCTGTAGGCGTACTTTATTTTTCTCCGGGAATGTTACTTGTCATCGCGAATTATACAGACGGCTATAAAATGATACAAACACAACCACTGATATTTGTTGATGGCTCTACACTAGTTTTGTTCCAAAATATCCAAACTTCAAAAATCCATTTTATTTGAAGTAAAATTTGCTATCAAATAGAGAAATAATTTACCTTTTTTATTTTATTTTATTTTTTATTTGTTTCGTCTTCGTTCATGCAGGGCGTCTCTGAACCCTTGAGAGCTGATATCGAGTTATTAGTTTTTGTCAATCCAAATTATTCAAAATATGTTCCTAAGAACAATTACCAACGCACCATGGTTCATATCGAATGCACAGCTCCATACAGAATTCTATCTCCCACCCATAACCCAGCACACATAACATTCTTTACCTATCCACCCAATTCTACTCCAACCTAATGCAGATACGAAATTCAACCGGTTTCCATCGAGCTAGAAACCCCATTAATTCCACAAGAATAAAAAGTAAGTACCCTTTCCATATATTCCTACAACAATTTTCCGAAATGGACCCTGATTATAGGTGACCATTAGGTTTCTTCGACCGCAATGCTAGTTGTAAGATTTATTTTAGCTTAGTAAGTAAAAACACATATGTAGAGTCAATGTAACTGAGCTATGTAAATATCATCAAGGAAAACAATAAATTGAAAAAAAATAGTTTTTTTCTCAAGACTCGATACGTCGCAGTCAGGCATTGCTTTTTATCCCTCCGGCCAGGGGCTCGGAGAGAGCAAGCGAGAGGAAGGCAAAGAGAGATTAAAACAAGATAAAATACTCTACCAAACATCAAGTATTCTTTTAAATTTCGTGCAATATGTTTTTCAGAAAAAATGCACCGAAATTATTGTTAAAAGAAAACTATTCTTTTTTTAAATATACTGTCGTTTAGAAAATGAATCTGCAACAGAAATATTAAACGTGCAAAAAGCGTTTTCATCTCACTCATAATGGGAGGATGGTAAAATGAAACTGGACACTGAAAAGTAACATACGAAGTTTAAGTTTTTTAAAAAAAGGTGAAATCGTAACATAAGTACAAAGCATTATTTTCAAAGAACATATTACCTTACGAGAATAATAAAGTACCGCTGGCTCTTGAACGAAGATCAATACAACTATTGTTTGTATGATACCTGTAATACTTTTTTAAAAAAACTGCGAGTAACCACGATCATTATAAAAAATGCGTTGTTACAAAGCAGCGGGAGCTTTCTGAGGATTTGGTTGCTGGAAGGTGTGCGTAGATTACCACTAACGATCTTCCAAAAGCGCGGTAACGGGACCCCGCTCGCTGGGAACCCGAGATGGCGCTGGACCGCGGAGGCGCGGGAACACGTGCTGGGGCGGCTCCTCCGCCAAAATCAAAGACGCCGCCACAAAGCGCGCGCCGGCGACCGACAGGGCGCGCACAAAAGCGCCAAGGCGGCGGCAGCGGCTGGAGCTTCTTCCAGCGTTATTTACATGGGGCGTTCCCACCCCGCAGCCACAAAGCACACGCCGCCGCCGCAGCCGCCGTCGCCATCGCCGCTACCACCGCTGCCACCGCCACCGCCAGCACATCCCCCCCGCCGCCCACCGCCACCGCACCCACCCCATCACCACATTTCACCGCCATAGCCACCGCAACCCACCACTGCCACCACCGCCGCCATCACCCCTCCACCCCCCGCACCGCCCCCACCGCCTCCGCACCGCCTCCGCACCGCCCCGCACCGCCTCCGCACCGCCTCCGTCACCGCCTCCGTCCCCGCCTCCGTCACCGCCTCCGTCACCGCCTCCGTCACCGCCTCCGTCACCGCCTCCGTCACCGCCTCCGTCACCGCCTCCGTCACCGCCTCCGTCACCGCCTCCGTCACCGCCTCCGTCACCGCTCTCACGCTCCGTCACCGCCTCCGTCACCGCCTCCGTCACCGCCTCCGTCACCGCCTCCGTCACCGCCTCCGTCACCGCCTCCGTCACCGCCTCCGTCACCGCCTCCGTCACCGCCTCCGTCACCGCCTCCGTCACCGCCTCCGTCACCGCCTCCGTCACCGCCTCCGTCACCGCCTCCGTCACGGCCTCCGTCACCGCCTCCGTCACCGCCTCCGTCACCGCCTCCGGCCACCGCCAAGCCAACGCCATCGCTACAACAACCACCACCGCCAACGCTGCTATCACAGCCGCCGCCGCCACCGACCGCAACCACACCATCACCACATTCACCGCCATAGCCACCGCAACCCACCACTGCCACCACCGCCGCCATCGAAACGTCCACCGCCTCCACCACCGCCTCCACCACCGCCACCGCCACCGCCTCCGTCACCGCCTCCGTCACCGCCTCCGTCACCGCCTCCGTCACCGCCTCCGCCACCGCCTCCGTCACCGCCTCCGTCACCGCCTCCGTCACCGCCTCCGTCACCGCCTCCGTCACCGCCTCCGTCACCGCCTCCGTCACCGCCTCCGTCACCGCCTCCGTCACCGCCTCCGTCACCGCCTCCGTCACCGCCTCCGTCACCGCCTCCGTCACCGCCTCCGTCACCGCCTCCGTCACCGCCTCCGTCACCGCCTCCGTCACCGCCTCCGTCACCGCCTCCGCCACCGCCTCCGTCACCGCCTCTCACCGCCTCGTCACGCCTCGTCCCCGCCTCCGTCACCGCCTCCGTCACCGCCTCCGTCACCGCCTCCGTCACCGCCTCCGTCACCGCCTCCGTCACCGCCTCCGTCACCGCCTCCGTCACGCCTCCGTCACCGCCTCCGTCACCGCCTCCGTCACCGCCTCCGTCACCGCCTCCGTCACCGCCTCCGTCACCGCCTCCGTCACCGCCTCCGTCACCGCCTCCGTCACCGCTCGTCACCGCCTCCGTCACCACCTCCGTCACGGCCTCCGTCACCGCCTCCGTCACCGCCTCCGTCACCGCCTCCGTCACCGCCTCCGTCACCGCCTCCGTCACCACCTCCGTCACGGCCTCCGTCACCGCCTCCGTCACCGCCTCCGTCACCGCCACCGCCACCGCCATAGCCAACGCCATCGCTACAACAACCACCACCGCCAACGCTGCTATCACAGCCGCCGCCGCCACCGCCACCGCAACCCACCCCATCACCACATTCACCGCCATAGCCACCGCACCCCCACCGCCCCCCACCGCCCCGCCACCGCCTCCGCCCGCCTCCGTCACCGCCGCCGCCACCGCCACCGCAACCCACCCCACACCACATTCACCGCCAGCCACCGCAACCCACCACTGCCACCACGCCGCCATCGAAACGTCCACCGCCTCCACCACCGCCTCCACCACCGCCACCGCCGCCGCCATCGAAACGTCCACCGCCTCCGCCACCGTCTCCACCGCCTCCGTCACCGCCGCCGCCACCGCCACCGCCACCCCATCACCACATTCACCGCCATAGCCACCGCAACCCACCACTGCCACCACCGCCGCCATCGAAACGTCCACCGCCTCCACCACCGCCCCACCACCGCCACCGCCACCGCCCCGTCACCGCCTCCGTCACCGCCCCGTCACCGCCTCCGTCACCGCCTCCGTCACCGCCTCCGTCACCGCCTCCGTCACCGCCTCCGTCACCGCCTCCGTCACCGCCTCCGTCACCGCCTCCGTCACGGCCTCCGTCACCGCCTCCGTCACCGCCTCCGTCACCGCCACCGCCACCGCCATAGCCAACGCCATCGCTACAACAACCACCACCGCCAACGCTGCTATCACAGCCGCCGCCGCCACCGCCACCGCAACCCACCCCATCACCACATTCACCGCCATAGCCACCGCAACCCACCACTGCCACCACCGCCGCCATCGAAAGCCACCGCCCCCCACCGCCTCCCCCCGCCACCGCCACCGCCTCCGCACCGCCTCCGTCACCGCCTCCGTCACCGCCTCCGTCACCGCCTCCGTCACCGCCTCCGTCACCGCCTCCGTCACCGCCTCCGTCACCGCCTCCGTCACCGCCTCCGTCACCGCCTCCGTCACCGCCTCCGTCACCGCCTCCGTCACCGCCTCCGTCACCGCCTCCGTCACCGCCTCCGTCACCGCCTCCGTCACCGCCTCCGTCACCGCCTCCGTCACCGCCTCCGTCACCGCCTCCGTCACCGCCTCCGTCACCTCCACCGCCACCGCCTCCACCGCCACCGCCTCCACCGCCACCAAAAGGGGCGTTTGGCCCTCAAGAAAAAAGTGCAGGGCGCCCGGCGCTCCCTGCGTTCGTTGCATCGCCCCGCGCCGCGCGTCTTTTGGTCCCCGCGGGCGGCCTCCACGCCCATCCCCGCACAAAAAACGCCCTCCCGCGGGCGGCGCACGGGGCGATGCAGGGCTACGGGGCCACTGATGCGTGCGCTAATTACGCTGCGTGTCGGCACGCCCTTTGTGGCCGCCCTTTTGTCCATCCCTTCGGGCCTTTTCTTCGCGCGCGGGAAAGGGCATTGTGGTGGCGCACTGGCGGCCCTGTGCGGAGGGCGCACCCGGAGGGCGGCCACGCGCGGCGGAAGACAGTTTGCGTTCGGGAAAATCGGCAGTGCGGGATGACGTTCATACAATGTCAACTCTTCGTTATTGTATTTTCTTTTGGTTTCTCGTCACGTAGATTGTGCGATATGAATGACACTAAATGCTATACCGATATAATAAACCGGGTGTCCGGTGAAAAAACTTCGAAACTTCTAAAATAAACTCTAAAGACAATTTTAAGCATATTTTGTCTAATAAACTCCTTGGATATTTCTAATGGCTGAGCCGTGAAAAGTGAATTGTGTGCACATTTTCAAAATTCTGTGATCGCTACACTAAGTCATATACTACTTCAATTTTGGGGAAAAAAAGTTCCCATGTAATAAAATTTATTTTCAGGAATAAAAAGGCAATAAATTTTGGCTCTTATCCATGTTGTCCTTCGAAATAATACTTCCTGCCGCGACAACATGCAAACGATAATGTGAATAACTGTATTTCCCACTGAATTCTAGAAAACGTGCACAGATAATGAAGTTACATTTATGTCCAGAAGCAAAACAAGGGGCCATCTCAGCATTTGCTCAATGGATCAGGGAGACTGGACGAAAAACCTGATCGAGATGGGGGTCATTGACCCGGAGGCTGCAATACAATACTTGTTACGGGTTGTTTATACACACTTATACAGTTCAAATGGTAAATAATGCATTATGTATCATTGTTAAAATTAATGTTACTTTTCTTGTGATGCTCAGGATAGTCTCTAATTATATAGAAACAGTTATGCAGCATAAGTAACGCTCTAGGTGTGAGTTCGGTCAAGGATACTTCTCCACAGTTGGAAAGGTTGCTATAATAACTCTGAGGGTTCGTAATATGTTCACGTAGTAAGGCAAAACTGCCAATAAATCAAAAATCCACTCTAAATTAGCATTCTCAATTCCTAAAAATTAACAACTAAAACTCTAGACCTCAATTTCTAATTTGTCTTCTCAAGAAATTACAGTATACCCAGAATGAACTGAACGTATTGTCGAAATTAAAAACTAAAGATTTGAAATAAAAATAACGATTTACTGTTCATTATTCACGTCTTCCGAGAGTTCAAACAAATGCCAAATGATAATTTCAGTACGTTTCAAAACAGAACACTGTGCAAAATAAACCCAGCAGTTATTGCGAAAATATTGATTAGTATAATAAATTGCCAGTTAGAAAAGTGCAATAGCGGAAATTCACTTTAAATAAGATAAACATGGGAAAGCACACAAACGGAATATTTGTCATAATTTCACTACTTTTTGTGCAAATTGAAATGTGGATTATCAATATGTACGCACAAATGTTGATCTTATTGATTTTCTACATTTAAAATGTTAGATAATATAAATATAATTAATTTTAATACTCTGCCAAATGGAAAATTTAAGCTAAAGGTGAAATGCGCTTACTCTATGTAACTCCAATACAATTTCATGTAAAATATTTAATTTTCAAGCATTTCATTTTTACTTTCACGTCCATATTTTGTACGAGTAAAATGACTTTATCGCCCTTACTTCGTAAGAAGAAAATTACTTTCTAGCCCTTATTTTGCAAGGAGAGAAAGTATTGTAATTGTTTTTTGGAAAACGGGGAATATTTTCCATCGATAAATCTTATTACCGGGCCCTAATAAAGAAAAAGTGAATAAATCTTGTCCCTATATATAGTATATTATTTCCTTTAACACCTTGGGTAGTCAGAATGCATGCTTTGTGGGTCCTAGATACCGTAGAGTCGATTGACGGCAAAACGTCTGTCTGTCCGTTTGTAATTGATTGATTGATTTTTTCGTGTTTCCGGGCGCGTCAACTGCTTTGGTCATTAGTCCCGTTAGTGAAGTGCATGTTTTTTTCTCGGGAGATGGCGGTGATCTTGCCCCTCTGGATGGCGAGATCCGGCGCCGACCTACCGTCGGCTAGTGGTTTTCCCCTAACCAGGAATCTCCCACCAGCGGGACACCGCTCCAGCCGGGTGAAGCTCTAAGCTCCCGACCGGTCTCCCGGAATATATGGTAGTGTAGTGCATGTTAGTGTAAGTGTGTGTAAGGAGGAGAGGATAGGACAAGGAAGAGGAAGGACAGATCGCGCGCGGTCCGTGGCCCGTTTGGTAGGGTACTGCTCCGGCATTCGGCTGATGTTGATCAGATAAACCACGGAAAACTAAATCAGAGCAGCCGGCCGCTATAATTCTCCTCCAGGCAGCGACTGAATTCGACCTAGCTGAAAAGCAAGTGTCGAAAATCTTGCCGCCGTCAGTTCTGATCATGTATTTTGCTGAATCTCTATATTAATAAAATATATCGTTATGGAGAAATTCTATTTAATTTTGACATCATCAGATATAGTGAACCAAACATGTTAGTCCCCAGACCTTCACTGTAACTGGAGTCGACTGCATCAATATTTGTCCATGCGAGCAGACGTTCACTGAAAGGAAGAGCGGTATCATGAAATTTCAGCACAGAAATATGTTGGATTTAAAACAAAGTTCTATTTTCTTCTTTGTTGGCGAATCTATAATGTCGTGCATAAAACAACAAATTGTTCAAATTAGCACTAGATGCAATGTTAGCGAATAATATTTCATCTGGTAATTAACTGACTTATCTTCTTTCACGATCACACTTTATTAATTCTATTAATAATTTCAATCCTTGTCACATATATTATATCAATATTATTTTTCAATTTATACACTAATCGATTCCTCCTCGAAGGACAAACCATTGAAATTATTTGAACCATCCTACCCGCTATTACATTAATTTTTATTGCTTTACCTTCATTACGTCTATTATATCTTCTAGATGAATCTATAGATCCTCTAATTACAATAAAAACGATTGGACATCAATGATATTGATCATTATCTGCCTAGCGTGCCCGTATGGGCATCTCATCGTAAAAGGTTACACAATGAGCATTTCAAAATTTTGAGGGGAAATAATATTTAATTTTTAAAAATTATTAAATGGCGTAAATATTTTTTTTACAAAATAAGTCAGACAGATAAATATACAATTAAATAGTAGTACATAATTACAAGCAACTAACTATTTAACATATAAATTAAACATATTCTTGATTGTTTTATTGGATTAATGGAATTTTGGGAATATTCAATAATGTGAGGCAGATTGAACTGAGAAATCGGAATCTCCCATCATCTGCGTTGGCGGATTAACCATAATCCACATACACTCATACGTCATAGTGGACGACAAGAAGAGCTCTAAAAGCAGTGACTGCAAACGCTCAGAGTGATTATCCGCGTACAGACCAGAAAAGCTGATGGGGCTGTACAGAGTAACACTGTTGCCATCTCTAAACTACCCATTCCGAAACCAAGAGCGTCATGGAATGCACAGGTTAAATAGGATTTCTCACGCATTGGCAGTCGTCTATATATTTTCTACTGTGTTGAAATCATTTCGCAAATACTCCTACACGAAACGCAATACAAACCATTGCAAATGAAACGTTAAATTCTGAACGTGATGGATAATAATCAATAGAAATTTCGTTGATGCATGCTGAAAGAGCATTCATAAATGTACGCTTAATAAATAAATGTACGCATAGAAATAAAATGTTGAAAAATATATCTTACAAAGAATATTGGGTGTAATTCTTTTTCTGTGATACATTAAGAAAAAAGTGAAAGAAAGCGCGTTCAAAAGTGGAGTAAAAAAACTATGAAAATTAAGAATAAAATAAAAAAGAGCAAAACAAAAATCAAGAAGGAAGAAGAGATTATTCGCAAGAGGGTGAGAAATGTCGGAGGGATAAAAGAGAAGATTGTCCCAAGGTGGTATGGGTAGAGAAGAGGAATGACGCGAAAAAGGATAAAGAGAAGAAAAAGAAGACCAAGAAGAGAGAAAAGGGTGTAGAGAGAGAGTGAGGAAGGACGGCAAGAGAAAGGAAGAGATGATTCCATTGGTGTGTTGGTTAGTGATTCCGGGCGCGCCAACAGCTTAGGTCATTAGTCCCATAAGTGTAGTGCATGTTTTTCATCGGGATATTGTGGTGATCTTTCCCCGCTATTGGCGAGATACTGCGACGACCTACCGTCGGCTAGCGGGGTTTCCCCCTAACCAGCATTCTCCCACCAGCTGGGCACCGTCCCAGCCGGGACATGCTCTAAGCTCCCGACTGGTCTCCCGAGATATCTGGTGGTGTAGCGCATGTTAGTGTAAGTTTGTGTGTGTGTGTAGGATAGGACAAGAAAGAGGAAGGAAAGATCGCGCGCGGTCCGTGGCCCGTTTAGTAGGGCACTGCTTCGATATTAGCCTGGTGTTGATCGAAGAAACCACGGGAAACTACCGATCAGAGCAACCGGCCGCTAGAATTCTCCTCCAGACATCGACTGTATTCGACCTAGCTAAAAAGTGTCGATAATCCTGCCGCCGTCAGGGCTCGAACCTAGGACCTCCCGGTCAGAGGCGCTACAGTGACATGCACTGAGCTACCGCACCCGGTAGATGATTAGAAAAAGAATGATATAAAAAGGGAGAAAAATATGTAAAAGCTTTCGATTGAAGTCGCACGAAAAGTACATTTAAATTCCACAGGTACGTGATGATGATACACACAACGCACATCTATATTTTGCCTTCTCTGAATAAAGTCATATTGTATCCAAACACAGCATTTTTTTAATGAATGGTTTTGTGAACGAGGTCTATTGTCTGTATTTCGTGACGGCGGCAGAACGAGCGCAAGGTGTTGTTGAAAGCGCATCAATCAGCAACAGCGTGCAGAAACAATAGATACAGAAGAGTGTATTAAAAATAAAGGAGTACTTCCTCGCGTTATTTGCCTAGTCGAATGTACAACCGGAAATGTGGATGGGATTCCACAAACTCCAAACAACCGGAAAAGGGCTTCATATTTATGACCATAAGTATTTCTTGAGGTAACATGTCAACAACTTCATACTGGTTACGAAATAAATATTGTTTTTCTCGATAATTTAAGTTATAAAAAGGTACTTTAACAAAATACTCTCATGAAATGTACGGAATGAAACAAACTATTGTGTTTGTAATATAAACTCTAAAATCAGATGTTAAAATGAGCTGCTATGGCTGAGTATCATAAAGTAATCATTAAAATTATGGGAATTCTTCTAAAATAACCAATTATTTGAATCACATTTAATGAATAATGTAATATGCAAATATGGTTGGGATTAAGTTGTCTTTGCAAAAAAGAAAAATTAATCCCGTCTCAATAGTGCGAAGGAACAGCCTGTCTAGGGCTTACATAAGAACGTACTCGAATAGCACAAAGTTCCTCCTCTTTTCTTTATTCCCGGTAGCCGAAGAAGTTGCATTATTTAATATTTTTGTGTCATCTGAATAAGATGCAATTCTTTTTTAATTTTTCCTTGAAAATGAATACTCTGCAATCATTTTTAATTTTTCCTTGCAGCTAAAAATGTTACATTCCTTTGTAGTTGGAGTCTGAAAGGGATATTGAGAGCTTCAGGATAGTAGATAAGTGTTTAATATAACACCAGAAAGAAAACCATAAACTGTAAATAGTGTACTTAGTTTTTAGCTAGAAATACAAGGCCACGATCTAACAGCGATTTTGATTACCTTTAAATACGTTCACAGGAAGAACTGTACACATTTGTTGTTTAACGGACACATTAATTTGCAAATTTGTTGATGAAGATATTTGTATTTTGGAAATTCCCATTTTTTCTTTCAAAAACCTCAAGGAAATAAATGTTCTCAGTTTTCTCCTATTCTGAGTATATTACTTCATGATGTAGTTAGTAAAATATTCCTTCTACCTGAGTCACACACGCTTCCCATACGGGACATAACTCTGAGAACCCACGCGTAAAAAAACTCTCTGGTGGCGAAATTGGTCCTTTCCGTTTTTTTTGTACCGCAGCGGCAAGAGTAACAGAGTGCTAGACGGCCTTTCGCGGACAACTGATATTTACGCCAAAAGATGTGTGTGTGCGTGTGTCTGTGTGGGTGTGTAAACATATAGTACAAGACAAAAAGGTAGTAAATAGGAGGTAAAGAATAGGAGGACAAGGGGAGGAACAATCACCATAAAATGGAAAGAGGAGTTGCAAGGTGCTATTGAATTATGAAATGAATTGGACATAAATGTAACTTCATTTTCTGTGCACGTCTTCAAGAATTCAGTGGGAAATACAATTATTCAAATTATCGTTTCCATGTTGTCGCGGCAGGAAGTATTATTCCGAAGCACAACACGACAAGAGCCAAAATTTTTTTTAAATTTTTTGTTTGTTTTCTCCTTTCAAAATTCAAAATTTATTGCTTATTTATCCTTGAAAATAGATTTTACTACATGGGAGTTTTTTGTTGTTTTTTTTTCTCCCTTTCAAAATTCAAAATTTAAGTAGTATATGACTTAGCGTAGGGATCACAGAATTTTGCAAAATGTGCACACAATTCACTTTTCCTCATAGCACGTCATACGCAGTATTTAACTGTTTTTTGACGTAAAAATAAAAATAAATAAATAAATAAATAAATAAATTTAATAAAACATTTGAACACACGAGTATACATATTGCACTGAGTTTAAAGATGTTTATGCTTTAATGCATAAAATAGATATCTCTGGAATAACTATAATCTGCATTCTATATTCACTGCAATTACATTTAAGTTATGTATCATGTTAATGTGTGTGTACATGAAACATGAGTTAAACAACAGTTCTTAGCAGAAGAATTCTTATTAGTTAAGTAATAATACATTTTTGTTTAGCATTTTAAGAAATATTTCAAGGAAGATGTTTCCATTTGTTTCAACACAACGATGCAGTATTTTGGTATTTATTCTAAGTAATAGTATGACTCATACAACTCCCGAAAGATTTCGAAAAGCTTGATATTCATGTTATCCCCTACAAGGGTAGAATGAGACAAGACTTACGCTTAAAACACCCATCACCCAAAGGAAATTAGTACTTCCTCTTCAAAAGACATCTATATTACAAAGAATAGACGCTGTTCTTTATCGATGAATTGTATCTTTGAATGAATTGTATCCACGTCGCCCTGTAATCGTTCTATTAACCCAGGCCACGTGTCCATTGAACGTGAATTAAGCAGTCAACTCCTAATCGGACAGGGCAGGCATCGCCCTCGCTCCCCTCCGAGTGTCTGTCTCGCACGAATCGCAGTGGCTCCTGGTAGGCGACCCCCCCCCCCCCGCCCCGCCCCGCCCCGCCACCGCCCGCCCCGCCCCGCCCCGCCCCGCCACGCCCCGCCCCGCCCGCCCGCCCCGCCACCGCCCCGCCACCGCCACCGCTGTAAAGAACGCTAGCGGCTAAACCGTTCAACCGATTTTCTCCTAAACAAATTGATATTTCCCAATCGATTTCGCTGATATCGCGTCCCCTAGAATTTCAAACCGAGATTATAATTTTGGGGAGTACTTTACATGAAGCCCCTGGAACATTTTCAAAATTTAAAAAAAAATGTTTTTGGTTAAATTTTGTTGATGAATAGTGTGAAGGACGTTTGACAAAATAGTCCTGATCTCATCAGTTCGTTAAATACCCTAATGTTTCGAGAATTCCAAAAGTTCAAAATTTGTACTACAACTAAAATTTTAAAGACAAAGATTTTTTCTCATAATGTAATCTGTACCTTAAAGGTAGATCTGCAGGTAAGGTCATATACAATGTTTCGAAAATTTGGGTACTTTTCGCGTAATTTTGCGTGAAAATACGGGCGAGAAAGCACGTGCTGTTTTAGCACCACTAATAAGAAATGGATTCTTGGATTTGCAACCGCATATTCCCTACGCCTATGTTGTTTGCCTCAGAAGGTAGTGGAGTTCTGACTACTGTTTATATACGTCATTGCTTTCACTGTAATTCCATCTCAGCTAAGATCAAGGCTCTCGTCAACCAGAGACTCTCAAAATGAAGGGGGAAAAAGAAAGATAAGGAAAAAGGAAGAAAAAAAAAGAAAGAAAGAAAAAAGAAAGAAAGAAAAAAGAAAGAAAGAAAAGAAAGAAAGAAAGAAGAGAAAGAAAGAAAGATAGCTAGAAAGAAGAAAAAAGGAAAGAAAGAAATGTAAAAAAAAGACAATTGCCTCTGCAACTTAACTCCCATTATTTTTGTCACTTCCATTCTGATACCACATCCTTTCAATCCCCTCTTCCAGCTACCGTTCATTTCCTACAGCCGTCACCTTTATTACCGCACAATACCAACACTCCCAATCCTAGGAACGACCCACCCAAACGGTTCAACCGAGCCCACTACCACCACCCAACTCCACTACTGTGGACAGCATCACCAACAATGTTGCCACGAAGCGTATCTCTGACCCCACAGCGACCCGCCCCTGCCCCTGCCACGGTGTAGTCCGCATCGCCCTGAGTCACAGGCTCGCGTCGTATCTCGGGCGCCCGTCCGCCGCGTGCGTCTGGCCGGGGGTCACGCGATAACGTCTCAATCGAGGGCGGGAGGGCGTGCCCCGCCCCCTGAGGGAGGAGGGAGGGGGAAATATTGACACAACACCCCCGGGATATTAGCCTCGCCCTCATTTCCGAGGCGGCGCACGGCGTCTTTTATATGTAACGAACGCGGCCGCGACGCCCGGCGCGAAATCGTCGCGACACGTCCCTTTTTATTTTCAGATTACGCCGGCGAGGGCGGTGGCGAGGGCGAGGGGCGGGGGCAAGCGGTGTGACCCCTCGTTACGGCGCAGGCGCGTGCCGGTCACGTGGCGCGGGGACTCCCCTGGCCGGCCCGCGAACTTTTTGCCCCTTCTTTGGCGTTTCTTCCCGCGCGCGGCCTCCGCCCGGCCGAGGGGAGAGAGGAGGGTGGGGGAGTGAGCGACGTGGGTGACTCGTATCATGCGGGCGGGCAGTGGTTCGAAACAAAAGTCTCGAAAAGTTGACTTTTGAACTTGGATTTTTCTGGTGGCCGATGACATTAGGTCATTGTTACACCAACTGCTTTACAAAAAATTTTTTTTTAAATTAATTCGCGAACGTCCTTCTAAACGGGGCTCGTAGCATCAGAAATGTGCTTATCACTGTTAAAAAGATTCATTTTGTAGGGCAGGGGGTGAAACGATGGCCTAATGTCATCGACCACTACTGAAAAATCCAAGTACAGATGTGTATGATTTTGACCTCCGTTGCTTGAGCTGAAAAGAATGCGATTATTATCTCTACTTCCGGGCTCATCTGTTATTGTTACGAAAGAATCGGGTGAATCTTGATATTAATGGACTATTAACTATGGAAAAAATATATATTATATTATGTCACGTACAAACTATTAAATGGTATAAACATGACCACATGGGAGAAAAAAGAATTCCAAGAAGCATTTAAAAATATTTTCCTAGCGAAAAAGAAATTACGAAATTATGAATACAAAAGGTTTAAATAAAGCAATCTGGAGATAAAGGGATATTTGGAAGACATTAAAATGGAAGGTTCCTAAAAATAAATAAATAAATAAATAAATAAATAAATAAATAAATAAATAAATAAATAAATAAATAAATAAATAAATAAATAAACAAACAAATAAATAAACAAAGAAATAAATAAAGAAATAAAACAAATAAATAAAGTTTTAATTTGAAAAATCGATGTTGAAAAACTTTGATGTTTTGTCGCCCCCTATCTTGTGGCCTCGTAGGCGGGCGTGAATCGTGTCGGCGGTGGCTCGTTAGCGGGCGCTCGGCGGGTGGCTCCGTCTGGCGGCGGAGCGCCAAAGCTCCGCCGGCGCGGCGCCAGCGGCGACGCCAGAGCGCGGGCAGGAGTGGGGGGAGGGGTCGGTTATTTTAAAATATGGCGGTCGTTTAATGGGCGCTCGGCGTGAATAATCGCAGGCTGGAGGAGCGTGCGTTAAGCCGCGTGCGCCGTGCGCGGGGCACGGCCGGGCCACGTGAGGAGCTCTCCACGCGGATTATTCGCAGGGCTAACGAGGCGCTCGCCGTCGCTGGCTTCAAAGGGGTGCGCGTCGCGCTCGCCGCCCACCAGTCGTTCTGGAAACGCCACACGTACGAACAGTGGATTACGCGAAATTAATTGCGGGCGTAGGAGCCTTGTCATCGAGTGTGTTCTCATTCCTGGCTACACACAATAAACTTTTAATATACAAGTTATTCTTGAAACCAATCTGGACATACTGCATACAGATTACGTAGGCTTCCGCGGCCGGAGTATGTCTCTTGGCTGTCCGGGACAAACCGCGTCGATTTGCTAGTAGCTGACGTTTCGGCCAACATATTGTTCGGGCCAATATGTTGGCCGAAACTTCAGCTACGAGCAAATCGACGCGGCTTGTCCCGGACAGCCAAGAGACATACTGCATACAGCTCTGAGGCTCAACCTGCGTGTCAAATATTCAAACCATACAGAGATTCCAATCCAAGGTTCTGAGAGACATTGCTAGTGCTCCCTGGTACGTCCGAAACATAATGATTTTAACATGCCAACAGTACAACAAGACATTAAAAATTTTAGCCATAAATATGTCAACAAAAAACAAAAAGTTCAACCATTTTCAATTAAAATAATATAATACTGTAATAAAATTAACACCAAATGTTTCGTCAACATTACAAGTGTGTAGTATGATAAAGGAAGATCACCAGTGGGTGACCTTTCCATGCAAGTTTGTATTTTCTAACCGCATATTTACTTATTGTTCTTGTTTTGAACAGATTGTAAATTTACAGATTTAAATAAAAGAATTCCAATGTGATCATTCTTAAGGGAAGCCAGAAAGGCCAACAATGATGAAATTATTATTATTATTATTATTATTATTATTATTATTATTATTATTATTATTATTATTATTATTATTATTATTGTCGGCATATTATAGAAATACTTTACATGAAAATGTTGTTAAATGTTAATATATCTCCAATATGTATGTTTAATGTATTCCTTTGTTTTGTATACTACTCAAAAATGTTATGTTTATTGCCAACCGACTGTCAAATGCTTTACTTATCAAATGCTTTTGAAAAGGCACATGCTGAATGTGCGTAACGTAAAGCAATAGATAAATGTATATGTCTTATATGAATTATACATCATAATTCCTGATTTCTTTATTGATTGATCCTATTTGGTCAAATAGTTTAAGAAAGATCCATCTTTCTACTATATTATTATTATTATTATTATTATTATTATTATTATTTTACATTTTATTATTATTTACATAAATAATATTATTATTTACATACATTGTATGCGAGAGAAAAATGACACTGGTGCAATCTCGTGAGCGTACACTTACTACAAAGCATTATTTTCGATATTCGAAAGTTGGCATTAGATGCAGAAGGTGCTATCTGCGTAGAAAAGGCGGACAAGGCGATCACGCCACCCGCAACGAACGTCGTAAAATTCTTGATCAAAGGTAAATAAGGCAGGTAAATTATGATGATTGGCAAAGGGTGAAGAATACGAATTTCAAAGATGCTGGAAAATAGTATAAAAACTACAAGGGTGATGCAGTTCAAGCGAAAACACCTCTAAATTCCGTAAGATGCAAATGGTGCTATCACGCAGGTGTTGGATTTATTGGGGAGGGGGGGTTCCAAGTCTTAGACTTATCATTCGTTACCTTGTTTTATACAACAAAACTTATTTACATTTTTATTAATGGAACCTGGAATGGAATTTATTATATAATTATTTAAACAATCATATTGTATACCACCATATATACGCTACAAAAACATTACACAATATAATAACAGATATGTTTATTATTGAACAAAAATCTGTGAAGACCCCCACCAAAATAATCGGCTGAGTCCACCCCTGCTGCACACCAAGAGCATTAAACGAAACTAGTGAACACGTTTCAAGAATGTCCCTTAGACTAAAGTTGCTTTAAACTGACTTCCATTATGTTGACTCGACAAGTTAGTGTCAATTGCTTGATTGATATGTAGTGTATAACAATACACGTATTTAAACATTCAATTACTTCCAAATTCATTGAATATTCCAATACAGATTTTATTTTATTTACTGTCTTTTGTCAGATGTCAAAAGGTGCTAGCTGGCGCATATAGCACCTGCTACCAGTAGATTCTTCCTAAAATGACCAATATGCTGTAATAGCCTTCTTCAAATGTAGCAATATCGATGCTGTGCACACAATGAGGCAAATAGAAACCATTTAGACGCAAAAACAGAGCAGAATTGTCAATATTTTGATAATTAAACGTTTTATGTGATTCCTGTAAAATTAGATTTTTGTCAGTTAGCACCTTTTGCTGGTGACCCTTTCAATTACTTCACAGTTTTCTGTGTTAAATAAGCCACGTTTCATCTTAATATGTAGTCTCTAAGTTTTTTTTTTAATTTTTAAGTTTATTTGGCTCTTTCGACTCATCATGGATATTGCTTGAACGTCGAGAGTGTTTGTCTGCTTTCGTCGTGAGAAAATGTTAATAGTTTGTTTTCTAGTGTTGGGCACACTGTTTCTGGTGAGAATTGAGGGTTGAAAAGCGTGACAAAATCGGTGTTTTGTGTTTGCTCAGCATATGGACGAGGACTGCACTGAAAAATGTAGGAGCCATTTCCCGTAAGTTTAAAATCATCTTTAGGGAACATTTTCTCAACAACTACTAATGGGATACTCAAATTTTAACAGAGCCTATAACATACCAGTTTTTTATACTTTAATGGAGTGAATGTATAAAATGTTAAATACTTTAGTCATTATTCATATAAATGTTAGTATTTTTAAGAACAAAACCGATTACAAAAGACAAAAATTTATATTTAAAAAACTAGTAATATTTTTTGTAAACGGCTTTGTTAAACTTCTTATAAATAATTAATCTACACTCACATAAAATTTCAAGTCTGTTAATTAGATTCTGAGAAAATGTTCCTTTCATTAACATTGGCGAGATAGGCCATTCCGTCTCCCCTTAAATACGTTTCATTATTTGCTTTGACTGATTTGCCTCTCGCAGAAAGGCTAAAGGGCTGACGTATATTTTACATTATTATTTAAATATGAAATATGCAGGAGGGATCTGGTGTTAAAATATTACTACTACATAGGACATTTGGGTAATACTATAGAAAATCTACCCACAATCCATATTCTGAATGGCACGTTTAACACATCGTAGCCTTTATATTCAGAGAGAATTGCCACAAATTATTTACATATTTCAATGGAAAAATTTGGTTGACCTACCTGTTATTAACATAGATCTTCAGAATAGTTCTCAGTGTTCGAAGATGTTTTACAGATTTATTTACAATTAACATTTATTCATATTGAATTTGTAAATAATTCTTTGTTAGCATTTGCAGATACGTACTATTAATATTTTCGAAAATCTTGTTCCACCAACAATTAATGAAACTTTTAGTAATACGAAATATGTGGTCACCAACGGTAGCATAAAATACCGGACTCCAGAGATGTCAAAGGAAGATGAGAAGGCAAAATTCTTCGGATCAACCTACGAGGCACAATGAGTAATTCACTAGAAAACATCTAAAATTCAAATAGAAGTAGTGCAGGATTGTAGATGCAGCGACTCGTGGATGGGGGTTAAAGCGGAAATGGTGCGGCCATGTTGTGAAAAGGAATCTACAGCAAACAGTATGTAGTAGAAATTTTGAATTCCAGAGTAGGCTGTGCAATCTAGGAAAGAAGCCCAACAAATTGAATGATACCTTCAAGAAATAGCTCGGGAATACTCTGAAGGGAAGCAAAAAACACTCTGGAGGGGACTTACCCAAATGCTTCAACATGTCTGTATACGCCACAAAATACTTTTTCCTTTAATCCTGTAATCTATTAAATTTATTTAATAAAATGAAAAATTATGTACAACATAAACTTTAACGTTAACGAAGATGTCATGATATTTTGTTTTGCATATATTTGATTAAATTGAATGTCCCATTATTTTTAAGTATCATTTTTAAGCACTATTTTTAAACTAAATCTAAATCTACTATTACAAAACTCTTAGAATTATAACATAATGTCATTTACAATGTGTTTGCCATTCTCTTTCTTTAGTTTATCGCGTATAATTCATATATGAGACATTGTAATGGTACATCAGTTCCAGTCTACGGAAGAATATATCAAACATTTTTATTCATTTCCTTCGAGGGTGATACAAAATGAATCATCAAACTCAATATTTCTGAATTATATATTTCAACAACAAATGTGAAAAGTATGTCATTTTTTGATAAAATCTATTTGCTTTACAGTACACTTTTCATTCCGTTGCTCTAATTTCTTATGTCTCAAGAAAAAAAACACTTTTTGATTGTGATGTTAAAGATTGTACTGTATTCTTTATATCGCCTGGGTCGCGTGGTCTGCCTAGCAACCAAAACTGTGAGGTACGATAAGACTTGTTTCTATCAAGATAATTTTCCACGCGGTAAATGTGGTATACGATGATTAATAATGAACACTCAAATAAAGAGAAATAACTTTCATTGGGGAAATTTTTATAGTTTGTGGAAGACATTGTTTATCATGTCAGATAAAGAATGTGTCGGTTCAAAAGTTGCGTGATTATTAGCCAAAAGATCACTCACCATGATGAGTGAAGGAAAGTGTTTCTGGGTCTCTCTGAAAAGTCAATAAACATTCTCCCTAAGTTCTTTATCGCATTTTCTTGATATTCAACACAGAGACGTATCATTAATCTTATGCAACAGGTTTCATGCTGTCATTATGATTGTACAAGAAGACCCTAATAGGTTGAATTACCTTATACTGCAATATTGTAATAAGAAAACCCCAATAATAATAACTTTTACTTTCTGGTCTTCCTTCTCCAGAAGAGAAAGTATTGTAATCGTGCGCCGGGAAACACACACTTATTGCCGGGCCGATGTAAGGAAAAATAAATAATATTCCTATATGCAATAGTAAATAATTTCTTCTAACCCGTTGTGTAGTCAGAATTCATGTTTTATGGGTCCTAGATACCAAAAAATCGATTGACCGCAAAACGTTTGTATGCCCACCAGTTTTCCTGTGTGTGATTGTGTGATCAATACTAAAATGTTCAATCAAAATGTTCCCGAATTGGCCAAAAAATACTATGGTCCCATTTTCAGCGAATATTCTGAATTTTTGAAAATTGCAACAATGTAACAATATAATGCAAAAATACAAATTTTGAAGATAGAGAATTTTCTCATAAATGCAATCTTATCAAACAATCAGATCTTTAAAAACATAATGTACAAGATTTTAAAAAACGAGTAGCATATTTCCTCTGAAAATTAATGCATTATATAAAAATCATTTTCTCTAAAATACCTCCATTTTTTTCTTTAAAATTTTTTCCCGCGGAGAGATAAAGAGACTTAAAATAAATTGCAGAAATCTCATTTTCTATGAACTGTAAGAATTTTCGAAAATGGCAAAAGTTATAAATAATACAAGAATGTATGAAGTGTTGGTACACCACCAGTTTTATTTTAGAACTCAACATCGGACATCAGACCCAGGCCCAAGAGCTCACAAACTCATACTGTACTTTACACATTGCAATCTGTCACTTACACGTGGTTAGAATCTCCCTGCGGGAAGATACACAAAAAAGGTAAGATAAGTAAGAAATTCCGACGCGGCGACAGAAAGACTTGCGAGAAATCACTTTCTGTTGGCAAGATAATCGACAACCCTTCAGTCTTGAATCCTGTAACTCACGCATTTGCGTTCCCGAAACCGTGAAGCATTGATAGGGGCGGGAGCGGAGGCGCGCCGAAGCACTGGCTGAGGTTTATTCATCGCGCTTTCGCTTCCTGGCGTCCACGCCGAGGGGGGGGGGGGGGTCTTGGCGCACGGAGGCCTGATCGATGGCGAAGCGCGGGTCGCTCTCTATTTCATGGCGGCGGCGCGCGCTCTCTCCCCTGAGACCTGCGGGCAGACGCCAGCGCGCGCGACCGCCAGCCGCCGCCCCCGCCTCCACCGCCTCCGCCGCCGCCGCCGCCTCCGCCTCAGCCACCACCTCCGCCGCCGCCTCCGCCTGCGCCTTCGCCGCCGCCCCCGCCGCCTCCGCCACCGCCGCGGCCTGCGCCACTACCTCCGCGCCGCCCCAGCCTTCGCCTCCATCTCCTCCGCTTCCGCCGCTGGCTCGGCCTCCGCTGCCTCCGCCTAGGCCTCCACACGTCCTCCTCCACCTCCGCCTCCGCCGCCGCCTCCGTCGCCGCCCCGCCACCGCCACCGCCTCCGCCACCGCCTCCGTCACCGCCTCCGCCCCCGCCTCCGCCTCCGCCCCCGCCTCCGCCGCCGCCGCCTCCGCCGTCGCCTCCGCCTCGGAAAGTCGAAAACTCATCTCGCGGCGATGCGCATTATTCAGACGAGCTGCTCCGCGCTTCTGCACGGCCAGGGCGAGGGCGAGCTCACAAAGGCTCCGACCAATTAGAACTCCATCCGCGTTCAAAATGCACGGCGCCGGCCACCGCGGCCGCGGCTACCCTCCCAGACGCCCGCTTCGCACGCGCTGGCAAAAATGCTCCACAGCGGGAAGACCAGCTGCCTATCTATAGAAAGCTTGCGGTAAATTACTCTACACAGTTGACTCCGGTTATAGTGAACTCCGGTTATAGTGAACTTCGGTTATAGTGAACTCCGGTTATAGTGAACTCCGGTTATAGTGAACTCCGGTTATAGTGAACTCCGGTTATAGTGAACTCCGGTTATAGTGAACTCCGGTTATAGTGAACTCCGGTTATAGTGAACTCCGGTTATAGTGAACTCCGGTTATAGTGAACTCCGGTTATAGTGAACTCCGGTTATAGTGAACTCCGGTTATAGTGAACTCCGGTTATAGTGAACTCCGGTTATAGTGAACTCCGGTTATAGTGAACTCCGGTTATAGTGAACTCCGGTTATAGTGAACTCCGGTTATAGTGAATTTCTTAAAAAAAAAGATTCGTTATAGTGAACCTGAACCTCGGCTATAGTGAACAATGAAATAAATCCCGGAAATAAATTGGATCCTGGAAATTAATTAGACAAGTAAAAGGGCCTTCGGAGAGTGGAACAGTGTTCCTGTAGTGCAAGAGGTTTTCAAAGGCGCCAAGACGGCTTTATCAAACTTAGAGGCAAAGGACCATGCAGAATGAAGTATGAAGAGAGCACGAACTCTGGAGAAATATCCAATGAAAAATGTATGAAGCACACATTCGAAAATAATTGTTTTTTTACATACGATTAAGTATATTGAATTTTTATTTCGTGCTGTAAATTAATTTTCCTGTATATTAATAAAATCAATTATTATGGAGAAATTCCATTTAATTTTGACATCATCGGATGCAGTGAACCTCGGATATAGTGAACTAAACATGTTAGTCCCCACAAGTTCACTATAACCGGAGTCCACTATACAAGGATACGTGCAGTACTAGCCATTTTCATAATATTTGAATCTTCAAAGAACATTCAATGTCGTGTGTTTTTTTAGTTTAAGTCAATAAAAACAGCACTGTACATTGCGGTCGTTTCGGGCACTTATTCGACCTCTATTAGGGCTACAATAATAAGAGAGAATTTGTAGGAAGACAATTTGCAATCATAGGCAACTAATTTTAATATTTGAACAGCTTACCTACTACAAACTAAGCGAATTATATATTATTATGATGCCCCATGCTCCATGTGACAATATTTCACATTATGAATAATTAGACTCAATTCTGTGTCTAACATTATGCCAGTAACGTGCACTTGCTTCAGAACCACTGACATATAATTCACGGGTCAAGAATCACTTAGTATAAAAACCATTTAATAATCGTGAACATCACATAAGTTTCATCAACTATATTGGTACGGTTAACAAAGTTCTTCACATTCTCTGATGTGACACTATAACTATCAAAGAGTTACTCTTTTCGTTATAAATAAGTGAAATTTGTTAGGACATTCATGTTTAATGATTTGGATTGGAAATATAATAGCACCTAGAGCTCTAGAAAATTAAAATAAGAATTCTTTCAAATGGCATCGCCAAATCTGGTCGAGGAAGTCAGCAACAAAAACAGGAGAATTTTAAAAAAATGTAAAATATAAATACCAAGGAGATACTCTCTCCATTATTTGCAAACAAAATTTGTTAGAACATACTACATGTTTTATGATTTGTATTGGAAATATAATAGCACCTGTATCTATTAAAAAAATTAAATTAAGAATTATTTCAAAATCTGGCTGAGAAACTTAGCAATCAAAGCAGGAGAATATAAAAAGAGATTTTTTTCTGATAAATGTTGTTTCAACACAAGCAAAACTTATAATATTAATATGGGTAAAATCTCATGAGTGCTTTTGAAATTCTCGTAATAAATTCAGAACTAGTGAAATAGAGGAGTAAATTGACGACAGAAAATTCAAAGCACAAGTGGGTCTTACTAAGATTAATTTACAAAATAAATCAACTAATTAAATAAAATAATATTGTTTTTTTTAATTATCTTAACATTCCAACAAATGATTTGTGTTAATATACAATACAGAAATTGTGCAGTCAGGTGGCTTCGGAAAGAGAACAAAAAAAATCCCAACAATTATTTTATTTTTAAATGCATCTAGATAAATACACAATTATTAAATAAGCAATTCTGATAATTAGACCCAGACGAGATTTCATTAACCCCAGAATTTGAGATTTCAGATTTGGCCTATACAAGCAATTCAGTGAATTTAAACCCATCGAAAAAATAGAAATAAAATAAAAGAATACAAGATGAAAGAAAAGGACGGGTTTATAGCTACCAGATTCCCGTAGGCAAGTGATAATCTCGTTCTGCGGGGAGAATGACAGCAGTGATTAGTTGATGTCTGCCAAATTTTGAAGAATTCATCAGTGAAATAATTCAATAAAGAATATCGAAAATGTAATAAACACTTTTAAAATCTATTTTTAGTTAGTTTCAAGGAATATAACAAATAGCCAAACGCAAATGATATTTATAAGACGATACTATTTTACCTTGAATTCTTTTCAGAAGAAAAAAATCGCACACGTTGATTGAGAATTGCATTGCGGTTGGCACACGCTTTGAGTAAGTATTAAAAGCAATGTGTTGCGAATGTTCAACATAATTCGGATAGGGTTAAAAATAATTAGCTTACTAGAAATAAAGTTATCAATGAAAAGGTTTGTTGATGTTCAAATCGGGGCAGAATAATCTCAAAGAATTGGAGTTCATCGTAGAATGAACTTCAGAAATAAATGTTTGAATCCCTTAATTGCGGCGCATTTGGAACCTTAGTTTAAAGAGAGTACGTCAAGGCAAAATAAACGGGCGAGGGCGTGTGAACTGGGCATTACGTCCGTTGCCTTACCTGCTTGCGTTTATTATTCACACGCGCCAGTCGCGTAAGGGGGCTGCCGCGCAAACAGATGTAAAATTGATACGCCTCTCTCGTCCGCCTGAGCTGGCGCCTGCCCCCTTTTCACTCAGTTTCCCCGCCACTCAGACTTCCTCCCCGTCCATTCGCTTTCACCCACTCCCCGCCCACTTCTCCTTCCCCTCCCCTCCACCCTCCTCAACGCACACAACCTCAC
Organism: Teleogryllus oceanicus; assembly: GCA_964035755.1. Classification (NCBI taxonomy): domain Eukaryota; kingdom Metazoa; phylum Arthropoda; class Insecta; order Orthoptera; family Gryllidae; genus Teleogryllus; species Teleogryllus oceanicus. Next base: position 10,635,047 of record CAXIVR010000014.1, read on the forward strand.
TCCGCCCCCGCACACTCCGTTGTCTGGCCCACCCTACAGCGCCCGACTCCAAACCGCCAGCCACCGCTTCGCCCCGTCCGGCCCCGTCCCGTTCCGTCCCGTGTCCCCCCCCCTTCCCCCCCCCCCCCCCCCCCCCCCCGCGCCCCCCCCCCCCCCGCCTCCCCGCCCCGCCCCGCCCCCGTCGATCGCCCCCCCGTACCTCCGTTGTCTGGTACACCCTGCGCCGCCCCCCCCAAACCGCGACCCTTCCCCGCCCCTCTCTCCCCGCCCCGCCCGCTTCCACCCGCAACGCCCCGCCGCCGTCGGTCGCCCGCCCGCGGCCGCGCAGCTTCGTTTTATTTCCGCGCGGAGCCGAGCGAAGTGGAGTGGAGGCGAGTAGCGAAGCTGTGCGGTCGGGGAGAAGAGAAAGTTGGCCGCGGGCGGTGGCGGCGGCGGCGGCGGCGGTGGAGCCCCTGCGGCCTCGCGGGACCGCCCCGCCCCCTTGCCCCTCCCCCTGCCCCCTCAGTGCACCGCTCGCACTCCACGGCCCTCTCCGACCGGTCTACTCCGCCGCCGCCACCGCCACCGCCGCCGCCGCCGCCCCCCGTCGCCGCCCCGCCCCCGCCCCCGCCGCCCCCGCCGCCGCCACCGCCGCTACCGCCGTGGGCGCCCGCGGCACAGACCGACAGTGTAATCACTTTATGAAACAATTTGTTTGCCAAGTGGCGCGTGAGGGTGCGTGCGGAGTGGAGCGGCCGCCTGCCGCAGACGCCCTCACCCCCGCCCCCCCCCGTCGTCGCTGCCAACAAGTGCCCCGCGCGTCGCGGACCCGACGGAACGGCGGTTTGGAATACGTCGGTTGGTCGCCTCACTGCTCCGAGAAGACGACGCCATGCGCTTTCTACCGGCGCATAAGAAAGTGGGTTCCATTGGAAATGGACTGACCACAAGATGGCACGAACGTTCTATTCTCATACGCAGTACGATATATAAGTTGTTTCCTCATGAAAATCAGAATTCTCCTCCGCACAGTCCGTTATTTACTCAGTTAAGTCGATTCCAGTTATAGTGAACTTCTAGGGACTAACATTTTTGGTTCACTATATCTGATGGTGTCAAAATTAAATGTAATTTCTTCATAATAATTTATTTTATTAATATACATCAAAATTTATTTATAGCACGAAGTAAAAATTCAAGATATTTATTAGTATCTAAAAAAATATTTTCAATTGTGTGCTTCGTACATTTTTCATTAGATTATTCTTCAGAGTTCGTACTCTCTCCATACGAGATTCAGTATGATCCTCTGCCTCTACATATGGTAAAGCAGTCTTGTCACCTTTCAATGACTCTTGCACTGTTGAAACACCATCCTACTCTCCAAAGGCCCTTTCAATCACCTAATAACATACGAAATCAAATACATTTCCAGAATTTACTCCCTACGTTCACTATAGCCGAGGTTCAGATTCACCATAACCGAATCTTTTGTGTTTACTTATAAAATAAGAATCGGGAACAGTGATTAAGTTCACTTTAACTGAGGGTTCACTATATCCGAATTCGCTATAACCGGAGTCAACTGTTTCTAGCACAACAGTCAGTGAATTCCACTCAGGTATTTATCTAGTGCTGAAAACCGCTACCGTCGGGACTGGAATTCTTCGATTTCCAACGATGCTGCAGAGACAAGGAGATTCCGCAGTCACTTTGCATTCATTGACAGATAGGTCGCGAGCGAGAATGTACTTTCGAGTCTCCCCCTCCTCTGAGGACTTCCGTTCGCAGCAAGACGGCACCGACGCAGCACTGCCCTCCTTCGGACGCCTCGCCGCACGTGAATGCGCGTCCCATCTCGCGCTGTCCCCGTCAACTCCATCGCCATTGCCGCCACCAAACCCATCATCATCGCCACAGCCACCGCCAACACCCCTGTCGCCGTCCCAGTCGCACCATCCCTCCGCTCCGCCCGCCCCTCCGCCCCCAACTCCGCCTCCGCCACCTCCCCCCAACTCCGCCTCCGCCAACTCCGCCTCCGCCACTCCGCCTCCGCCAACTCCGCCTCCGCCAACTCCGCCAACTCTCCCAACTCCGCCTCCGCCACCTCCGCCTCCGCCTCCGCCAATTCCGCCTCTGCCGCTACCACCGCCGCCTCTGTCTCTGCCGCCGGCCGGCCATCGCGCATCGATCGCGGGGCTGATGGGCCGGTGCCGCCCTCCGCCCTGTTTGCACACACGCGCCCTGAGGCCGGCAATAAACGCGGGGTCTGCGGGCGGCCTAGGGACGCGCGGTCCGGACGACGCGGGGCGGCGCGGGGTGGGATGGGCGCCCGCCGGAGGAGAAAAGTTGGGAGTTAGGAAAATCACATTACACACAGCCAAGTTAGAACTAGGCAGCACCGCGAAAGCCCTCCTCGCCAGCGTTAACTTCGTTCGGTTCTTTTGCGCTCCGCGGTGCAACATGGGGAGGCGGTTGAGAAGAGCCGGCTCTAGTTTTTTTTTTTTATTTGTTGCGTATAATTTGTTGCGTTTTGACGCAACGCGTCTCGAAGCCCCTTGGGGGGCGTTGAGCGCTTTGCGCTTCTCGGAGTAATCCTCCCATTACAGCGCTTGTTATTTGGAGTAATCCTCCGTTAATATGATCTGTCGCGTCTCGTCGCAGTCGGTTGTCAAGAGGACCGCCAGGTAGCATTTGCGCGTACGCGCCTCCTACCGCGCGCTCCTGCGTCACTACCCAGCGGCCAGAATTAGGAAGGAATAAGAATATGGGTAGGGTTTAGAACACTTCACAGGGGTTGACTAGCCCTTGTGAAGCAGCCGAACTCGTTTTGTTGGAACAAATTTCACATGAGATTCGACGGGAATCGAACCCGGATCTCAGTGGTGAAAAGCTTGCGACTTTGCAATGAGCCACGAGTTCAGCCTTGAGCAATGAGCGAGTCTAGTTGTACCCTGAGACCTCGGGATACCTAACTCCATAAACCTTCATTTACGTCAAGTAACCTATCAATGCCTCTAGACTCGATCTCGAGTATAACCCGGCTCTAAAAGGGCCTTGTAAGAAACGAGTCGAAACACCTCGTGAATATTAAATTAAGTTCAGGAAATCACCTCGAACGTTGGTGGGAGTTTCTTGGAGAGTCGAGAAATGTCAAACCTTCAGCCGTCAGTCACTTATAATTTCAAAGGTAATGGGTATAATGAGGCGTTTCAACTATTTGCCTCAAATAGACATGAGACCTCAGTATAGATTTTTACTTCTTCGACCTTAGAAGAAGAAGAGAAAGTATTGTAATTGTGCGCCGAAAGACGGCGATATTTTTAAGAAAATCTCTCAATGCCGGGCACTGGTAACAAAAAAGTAGATTAATCTTATTCCTACATGAAATAAATTACTTTCTCTAACATTGTGTATGGTCAGAATCCGTGTTTTGTGGGTCTTTGATAACGAAAAATCGATTGACAGCAAAACGCCTGTGGTCAACGTTAGCGCCTAAACCGTTCAGCCGATTTTTTCCAAAATTCATATTTCTCGATCGATTTAAAGGAAATCACGCATATACAAGTTCGAAATGAATCGATAACATTTTCAAAATTTACTCAAAAAGGCTCTTGATTTTTGTTTATTAAATTTTGTCTTCTGATAGTGTAAGCAAAATTATTATGTACAATTATTTTAAAAAACTAAGAGTTTGCGCATAATTTTTGCTCGAAATTAATGTAATATGTAAAAAACATTTACTAAAAAATCCCTCCGTTTTACGTTTTAATTTCCTTTTTCACGTATAAAACAAGGAATGTTTAAAACAACGGCGCAGGTCTTATTTTCGATGAACTCTTTGAATTTTCGAAAAATTGCAAAAGGTATAAATAGTGCAAGAACGTTTATTCTGTTGGAGCACCACTAGTTTACGTAGAATTTGAGCACATTATTGGTTTCCTAGACTCGGGATTTAAAATGGTAGGTTCCTGAAGAATCTAACATTTAATTGACTCCAGCATTAATGTAAATCAGTCCTTGGAATCAGTACATTAAATTCAATTTATGAGCGATTTAATATGGCGCGTTGGTCGCTTGATTCACTGATAATCGAAAGCGAATTGTGCTGCCAGCTCGAATCCGGCAAGCGACGCAATAGGGGGAACCAGCGGAATAGGGAAACTCTTGCCACAAGAGCAGGGCACGGCGGGAAATTGATAGAAAACGAGGCTGATTCAATTGTATCGTTAGCTGAAAATTATGTTCCGTGCTGTGTACAGAGCCGGCGAGGCGCCGCAGGGCAACCGCAATGACCGAGGAAGAGGGGAACACGTGACCCGCAGGGGGAAGGGGGCCGCAAAGGAGGGGCAGGGGAAAAAGGATTTGACTCAGGGCTGAAAGCGAGTTGCTGCAGGCTCCACTCACAAAATCCGTTAACACGCAAGAATCTGAGTGAGGGGCTTTGTGATCATGTAAGGACAATTTCATAGCCAATAAACTATAGACGATTATAGAAACTCAATTTCATGTCAAAAATAAGAAATACACATCTGTGGTTAAAGGTTGTTCAAAGGAGGAATATTACTATTTCACAACGAGAGTACGTCATATATTAAAGAACTAGTATTTTGTTTATTTAATCATGAAAAAGAACATTGCACCTTCTATAGAATATTGCTAAGTAATTCTCTATATTTACATACAAGAATTTCAGTGCGGGTATTTGTGCCCTTAAAAAGATAATAAACTATAAACATAATGAAGAAACTCAATTTTACAGCAAAGAATTTATTTATTTATTTATTTATTTATTTATTTATTTAACGTCAAAAAAGCTGTTAAAAACTGCGTAAGACGTGCTATGGGGAAAAGTGGATGGTGTTCACATTTTCAAAATTCTGTGATCCCTACACTAAGTCATATACTACTTAAATTTTGAAAAAAAAAAGAAAGAAAAAAGAAAAATTTACTAATAGTATAACGTATTTTGTAATACAACATATGCTATTCGGACGTGTGCTATTGTCTTTCACAGTGCAGTGAAAAGTTCCACTTGAAGCATCGCCTGCTGGACGGGCAACCGAACGTCTTCCGCTGTGTGGGGCGCAGCAGGTCGCGGCAGCTGCAGAGGAGCCGACCGCGCCGCCCTCGCTCACCTGGCGGCTCAGCGAGTTTTCCGCCGCGCTGCCCTGCAAAGGGCGACGGCCCGCGGGGAGGCTGGCGGTGAAGGCGGTTGGTGCACGCGTCGGCGCCGGCCAACACCGCCCTTGACACACCTGGGATGTGTTTTCCTCCAGGAGAAAGGCGAATGGGCCACGCGTGTTTTTAAAGGAAGTTCCGTTTTGGAAAACCAGTGCTGCTAAAACAGCACGGAGTTTCTCTCCCGTATTTTCACGAAGAATTACGCGAAGGGTTGTTAAATTTTCGGAAAATTGTACATGACATTATTTCAAAATCTATCTTTAAGAAACAGTTTTCATTAAAGGGAAAAAATGTCTACCTTTAATATTTTAGTGGTAGAAAGTCTCCGAAAAAAATTTTAACTTTTGCAATTTTCGAAAACTCAAGAGTTTTTAACGAAAATAAGACCTGTACCATTCTCTCAAATGTTCTTCACACTGTTCAACAACAGAATTTAATCAAAATCGAAGGAGCAATTTTTTTGAAAATTATGAATATGTGGCAGGGATTTCATGCAAAGAACCCCCCAAAATTAAAACATTAGTTTCAATTTCAAGGAACCAGGATTTCAGTAAAATCAATTGGGGAATCTCAATTTTGGAGAAAATTGACAGAATGGTTTAGCCGCTAGAGTTGTCGACGAATAGATGGACGGACGGACGGACGGACGGACGGACGGACGGACGGACGGACAGAAGTTTTGCCGTCATTCTTTTCTCTGTAACAAGGACCCACAAAATATGGATTCTGGCTACACTACGTGTGAGAGGATATTTTTTTTTTTAAATTTAGCAATTGGATTTATCCACTTGCCAAATGGTACTTTTGTTTTTCGAAACAAAATTTATTTTTACATGAAAGAACATTTTTTAAACTATTTTTCTACGTAGTTGTGGTCGCTGTTCAGACATTTGTCACAGCAGGAAGCCAACGTTTCTAGTTCCTCTTCAAATAATGATGCCGCCAGAGAAGACAGCCACTTCTGAACAGCGTTTTTGAACGCAAAGAATGTTAAGGTAGCTAAAAGTCTTGGCGTAACTGTATTAACTGGCATTCCTTATATATAAAGTATTTCGTAAGTATTGTCTTCTTTCCATCATGTATCTCACGTTATTATATTATAAAACAAAACTTACGTGACACGTATACTGTTTCTTAGTATTAATTGCCACTGCCACATTCATTCGTGTATTTACCCAAAGTCGGAGTGTGTGGCTAAATCTCTTAAATTTTGTCCGTAGTGATTGACTGTTGATCCATTTACACTTTCTATTGAAGATTTATGTCGCTTAAACAGTCATTACCCTCTGGCCATCGATTCACTGTCGACTGCCAAGCAATACCCGGGCGGCCACCTCAAAGCTTCAGATCCTCTAATGACATTGCGACCCAAACAGGGGGTGTCCTCATCATCAAGGGCAAGCGAGCCCAATACTGTGTAGTCATAATGACGTGGAGAAGGGTGGAAAGAGGGCAGGGCGAACAACCTCACCAGTGCGTTGTGATCAAAGCCTCGCACCGCGTGCGGATTCTGCACTTACCCTCACACAGCTTTTCTCAGATTCTTGACGGTCTCTCTCGTCTCTTCTTCCTTGATTCTTTCCTCATTACGTCATTCTCGTTTGGAGAATTGGCAACGATTTGTTTACTGAACCTCACCTATGTTTATATATTCAGTCTTCTATAAAGATATATATATATATATATATATATATATATATATATATATATAGCGCATGTTTTTATCAATCTCATTTCCTGCAAGTCTACAATGCTCTTTAAGAATGCAGTACATGGTTATACATCATTTTAAGGTAAAAATAACGTCTTTAATTATATTATTTTATCTTCATGCTTAAAGTAAACCATGGTCGTGGTGGTTGTGGAGGTGGTAGTTGTAGTGGTGGTGGATGTGGTGGTGGTTGTGGTGGTGGTGGTGGTGGTGGTTGTAGTTGTGGTGGTGGTTGTAGTTGTGGTGATGGTGTTGGTTGTGGTGGTGTTGGTTGTGGTGGTGTTGGTTGTGGTGGTGTTGGTTGTGGTGGTGTTGGTTGTGGTGGTGTTAGGTGGTGTGTTGTGGTGGTGGTTGTGGTGTGGTTGTGGTGGTGTTGGTTGTGGTGGTGTTAGTTGTGGTGGTGTTGGTTGTGGTGGTGTTGGTTGTGGTGGTGTTGGTTGTGGTGGTGTTGGTTGTGGTGGTGTTGGTTGTGGTGGTGTTGGTTGTGGTGGTGTTAGTTGTGGTGGTGTTAGTTGTGGTGGTGTTAGTTGTGGTGGTGTTAGTTGTGGTGGTGTTAGTTGTGGTGGTGTTAGTTGTGGTGGTGTTAGTTGTGGTGGTGTTAGTTGTGGTGGTGTTAGTTGTGGTGGTGTTAGTTGTGGTGGTGTTAGTTGTGGTGGTGGTATTAGTTGTGGTGGTGTTGTGGTGGTGTGTAGATGGGGATATGGATGTAATTGTGGTTGTGGTTGTGGTGGCGAAGTGTCCGCGGTGGAACGGGGAACGCGGCCGCGTCGCAGCCGCTTCACAAAAGCCACCGCCAACCGCTGCGCAAACTCTTTTCCGCACAGGAGTCTGCCCGCAGAGGACGCCCCGGCCTTCCCAGCGGGCCGCCCGCAGCGGCAGATAGCAGCACGCGATAGAGAGATTGACCCGTCTGCCGTCCTACGCGCCCTTCTCCCCTCCCTCCCCCCCCCTCCCCGTAGCTCAAGGTCCCTAGCGTCACATGCGCCTCTAGGGCCCCGGACGTCCCTTCAGAATTTCCATTTACTTCACAAATGAGATTTTCAGAACAGCGACTGCGGTGTCGCTTTGGAGACGCAGGATAAACCGTGAGTCGGTCGGGTGGGGGGGGGGAGGCGATTTAACCGCGGGGGAAAATGCCATCACAGCGAGCGGGGCCCGCGGCGAGGTGGGAGCGACCTATCGGCGGTGGGATCGCCCACCGCGACAGCAGCTGCCTTGTCGCAGCCAGCGCACTCGGCGTTCCGGCGGCGGCGTAGGAAATGGTGCGATGGCAAAGGGGGCGGGGCGATGGGGAATCCGCATTCAGTGGCTGACGAGGTAATGGAGGTTAGAGAGTGGTAAGGATACAGAATGAATAGGAGGAGAAAAGGAAACGCAGTGAAGAGGAAAAGAGGGAAGGGAGTCGAGGGGAAAATGGGGAAAGAGAGCGTAGCCGAAAGGTAACACCATAGACTAAAGAGGTAATTCTGTACTCTATGGTAACACTTTTGATGTGATGTGAGGTCATGTGAGGAGAGTTGAGGAGAGAGAGAGAGAGAGGGGAGAAGAGGTGAAGTGAGGAGTGGTGAAATCAGGTGAGATGTAAGGAGTGGAGAGGTTAGGAGAGGTGAGGAGAGGAAAGGAGAGGCGAGGAAAGATGAGACGTGAGGAGAGATGTCGAGATTTCCACGGAAATACACGTTTTCGGGTCCCCTGATACAGAAAAAGTGTTGTTTCTTTTCGTCTAAACTATTCGTAGGATTTTTATCGAAAATGGACATTCCCTGGTCGATCTCGCTCGACTCAAAGCTCTGCGATTTTAAATAACGTTCTCTAAATTTTGGTGGTACTGATTACGTCCCTATGACTTCCCTATGACATTTTAAAAAAATTCTCAAAAATGGCTTCAAACTTTTCCTTTAAATTTCTTCTGAGAATAATCTTTTAAAGAATACATTTATAAAGGTGGCATAGGTTCCATTTTTCACGATTAACTCTGAATTTTCAAAGCTGCAATAGTTATAATTTTTTCGGCGCCTTCCTACAACAACAAAATTGAAGATACGATCTTTTTCCTTCAAATGAAATTTGGTCTTCATAATTAGTTCTTTCATTCAAAACATATTCATGTTTTCTGAAAATGTAAATAGTTTTTGCATTGCGTGAAAATTAGGTTTGCAAAAACAGCTCCGATTTTTTTTATAAGTATTCTGTAGATTCTTTTTTTTTATTTAATGAATTAAATTCATGGAGAGATATATCCATTTATTATAATTATAGTGCCTGATGATTCTACGGCATACACCGTAGATTTGAAATATGGCAACTTACTGTTTATTATATTTGATGGATCCCAATTTCCTAGTAATAAAGAAAAACATATTTACAACAATAATAATAAAGGCAATGAAACCAGAAACTGTACACAACAATTTGTAATTAAATAATACAATACCAAGTTTTTTTCAACATGACCACGTTCCGTTTATACCTCAAGACGTAAACTCTCGTCCATTCTTCAAGACGACAAATTTTCGTCTGTACTCTGAGACGTTTCTGTTTTTTTTTTTTTTTTTTTTTTTTTTTGATTGATTGATATTTTCGTGTTTCCGGGCGCGTCAACGGCTTTGGTCATTAGTCCCGTTAGTGTGGTGCCCCGCTGATGGGAGAGTCCTGGTTTGGGGGAAACCTCACTAGCCAGCGGTAGGTCGATGCCGGATCTCCCCATCCAGCGGTGGAAGATCACCGCCGTCTCCCGAGAAAAAAAAACCATGCGCTACACTAACGGGACTATGACTGAAGCAGTTGACGCGCCCGGAAACACAAAAAAATCAATCAACCAATACAGGGAGGGAAAGTAAAAAATGGCCCCGTATAATGATAAACCGTATCTGGGCAACGGAAAGTTCCACATATGAAAAATGAATTACTTCTGTATTTTTACAATTTTGAAAGTAAATATTTTATTTCCACTTGCAACTAAAGGAGAAGCTAATTTGACCATCCTTCAGAGACATTTAATGAATGATTTTGAATTTCGCATCGTTGGAGGGGAAGTAACTGATATATCTAATTATCCATATCTGGTAAGAATTTTAAATACATCAACTTGTTATCAAATATTTTTGTTTTATTTTTATAACTAAAATACACATTACATAATGTCATTTTAAATAGACACATATATTATGTACTACGTTACTTTAAGAAGCTTTTAGAAGATGACACCGTGATTACTTGAACATACGTCATTAATCTAAAATAGTGCTTTCTGTTAAATTATTCACAAAAACCTCTTAAGCGTTATGCATATCAAGAAAACAACCAACATTATACAATGTGTTATTGTACCAAAGATTGTGAATGTTATCCCTTGAATGGATGATGTGTGGTCCACGTACAGAAATCAGATATGCTTCCTTGATTCTCCGGAACGAATTTCTCAAACATGAAATTAAAAAAAACTACCAGCTTTTACCAAATGGAGGAATAATTGGTATGCCATACGAAATGTCTAAAATCCGAGTAGCTTTTCTAGAAGTATACATGGTACACCAAAAAGGTTCCATTTCACTCGTTTTAGATAAGGACGCCTAAAATTAATGAACAAAAACTGTTGCATTCATTGACATATCGAAATCACAAAGGCAGTTGTCTGAACTCTAAAAGTTTAAAATGTAATTGATATAAAAACTGAACTCTTATTATTTTTTCATTGTCCTGTATATAGAACAAAGATAAAATTCAACTATTTCACACAGTATGAATTGAGGAAATTGGAATTAGAAAATAGTGAGCCATCGTAAGTGAGATATGCCGGGTACACAACTTTAAGTCCAAAGAATTCTGAAAATCATCTGATAAAAGTGTACTTAATTTTTTAAGAGTCCACTTATTACTCTGAGGTGACAAAAATCATGAGATGCCTCCTAATTACCTCATTTTCATGGCGAAGTGCTGAAACTCGACATGACAAGGACTTAATACGTTGCAAGTCCCCTGCAGAAATAGTAAGTCATGCTGCCGCTATAGCCAATGGAGCCTTTTTTGAGAAAATCTTGTTTTTTTACTTTTATTATTGCATTTATTGCACGCAGTATTGCGCGGAACCTCAAAAATGTTCAAGAAAATGTATATAATCTTATTGAAATAAATAATTATGTAGAACAAATTTTACTTGAAGAAAAAATCGATAACTTTAATTTTGTACTTGTGGGAAGACGCCGAAAAAAATTCATCTTTTGCAGTTTTCGAACATTGACAGTGAAAATTGGACTTACGCCACCTTTACAAGTGCACTTCATTATATTCCTACAAGAAATTAAAAGAAAAAAATGGGAGCAATTTTTGAGGAAATTTGAAAATGCCCCAGGGCCTTCATGTAAAGTACCCCCAAAAATTAATGAATGTTGTTCAAAATTGTAAAGCTTGTGTCGAATTAGATTGCCCGCGGAATACGCATTGAAAAAAAATTCTACGTTTAGCTTAGGCAATGATGGTATTCACTCACTAACAGAGACAGAGACCTAGAGACAGAGATATTTCTATACATTATTGCATTTGTAAGCAAAAATGCGTCACATGTTTTCCAATAAAGATTTTCGAAAACTCAATTTTATTTGTGAAAAAGATATCAATATTGCGGATTGTCAAAAACGTTCAAACGCCCTTTCGAAAACGGCCCCACGTTTATCAACGAAAATTTGCTCATAGAACCAGTTTTGACTCGTCATTAAAAGTTATTTTTAAGATCTGGCATTAGAGAGAGAAGGTGAGAAAATGTGAAAAAAGTGTCCTTTCGGCGGTAATAGATGGCAATTGGGAAGAGGTTTGTGCAAATCCCAGACAAAAGAGATTAAGAAAAGTACGAGAAAGTCTGTGCCATTTCTAGATACACAATTTTTTCCATTAATTGCATAAAAATTCCTTTATGACATAATTGTAATATATATAATTGTAAGACATAATTGCAGATAAAAGTTTGAAATCCACGCATTCGTGGAAAAAATTTTTCGTATTTTCAGTACCACAACTCAGAAGAATGACTCGAGGGTAATAGATTCCACACAAATTGATTCTAAGAATGTTCAGCGTTTCAAATCATTGGATTGAGTTTAAAATTGTTTCCTTTAAATTTTTCCACTTTGATACAGGTTTCCCTGCAGAAGGAAAAATCACATATGTGCGGCGGTTCCTTGTATAAAACCGACGTAGTTCTCACAGCTGCTCATTGCTGCTATGATATTACAAGATATAAGTTCACGGGCCTGTGAGTTTTGTTCGTGATACGCCTGTAATTAAGGTTTGGTTAGATGTACTGTAGAAGTATTAGATGTGAGGAAAATTCAGTTAGATACCGATATTATTATTTTACAAAACAAAACCTTAGTACTTCGCAAAATTGTTTAATATATTCCATCTACTACCTAGGAAGATAAAATTAATGCTTCAACAAAACTTCGCACATTTTTCTACAATATAAAAATCATATTGTCGGTTCCTCATACCGAAAAAAATGGATTCTTCTGACCTCTAAGCAAAGAGTATTACTTTCATACGTTGTAAAGTCAAAATCCATGAATTGCAGAACATTGAACCTGAAAAAATAGAATATTTAAATGTGTATGTCAGTCGGTTTGTAAACATAACTAGCGCCAAAATCATGCAAGAGAATCTCCAAGACGTAAATTCCTTAATCGATCTGAAAAGTGTCTCAGTCACTTGAATTTGATTAGACCTTTTTAATTTTGGAGAAGTACAGTATTTACGGGGTAAGACACTACGTAGAATGTTATATAACACGGCGAAAATCGCTCGCGTTAATTTAAGGAAAGTACGCGGTTATGGCTCCCTGATACTGAAAATATTGTTTTTACTTTTTCGTATACGTACACCTTGGAAACAAACTTTCGCGTCGAAAATGCCTTGGCCCAGGAGGTTGATGGCGATTGATATTCCTACCTGCCGACAGCTATGCCCAACGATTTTTTAAAAACTACGTTCTCTAGACCGGACTATGAAGATTAAATTTATATGATTGAAGAGCGTATAAAATATTTTAACGTCCATTAAGAGCAAATAGTGGTAGCACAGAAGTAAAAGGCTTCCTTGACTTCTGCCCAAGAAACAACTGACATTAATTTTTGTATACGTAATGTTGGTTTCAAGTTTCGTTAATTTAAAATGTGTTGTAACAAAAAGAGCAGCGAATCGACAGCTCAGTATGAAAGTGTTGTTCCAGAACTAGAGGGGTTGCGTGTTCGACTCCGAGTCTAGGTAGATAGTTTTCTCCATTGTACATTGCCCAAAATCCTATGTGAAAAGAATGTAGTATGGGCGGCGATAGATGGGAGCTGGGAACACAATGGGCCACACCTGAAAACCTAATCCTGACCCAATAAATTATATAAATAACCAATGTGAGAAAGGCTGTGCGATTCTGTAGCACGTGTGATTCTGTAGCGGATCAGTATTGTTCTTATGTTGTAATGTTATGATGAATTGATTAACCTAAATAAATAAGTTTTATACTACATGTTACTAGCTCATAGGACTTTAAACATCTAAATTTTTGTCATCTTCAAAATAATTATAGAAAGCGGAAAATTAGGTTTGAGCATAGATATTTTCATTTACTTCTATGATTCTGATTCATCAATTGTGACATTCATATGTGATGTCGTGGGAATACACAATAACACAGACACGAGCTTCAATGATAAATATCTACAGGTTTATTCACAATATATACATACATATTTAAGTTACTTTTAGCTCTTGGAAAACGTTTACTCCCCTGATCGCAGGAGCGATCCTTAAAAATGTGATCTGACTCGTGGCCCGCGCCACTCCTCAGCGAACCTTATGCACACAGCACGTGGCTCCCGTGACGTAGGTCACCCGTGGAAAATCTCCACCCCGGCGTCCCAACACATGGGTTGCCGTACGAGCCTCGCTCGGCTCCGCGCCGCCCTAGGCGCAAGTTTTGTGCGTTCGCACGAGGGTTCCACTCAGCTCGACAAACCCCACCCCCGCGCTCTGCGTTCGCTCTTATATAGCTCCCACCCACGTGACCTGAAACGTCACTGGGTTTTTCACACGGCCCGCGCTAGTCGCGTTGCCAGGCATTTTGGGCATCCCTTTCCCTGGATTCTAAGAATTTTGCACGCGGCACGCGGCAAAAATGCGCTGTCCCGTATTTTGGGCATCCCTTTCCCTAGCTCGCGGAATTCTCCCAATACCGCATTGTTCTCACATCCTGGCTGGCCCTTGCGTCTAATCCCTTTGGCGCCGCCATTTTGAGTGGAGCGTACAATACGTTACACATATCTATTACTCCGGATCTATCTACTACCCCTGCGAGAACTCTCGCATGTTATACTCCGCTTAAAAAAGGAAATTTTCTCATCTAGGTCACAAGTTGGCAGGAGGTAACTTTTAAACCTTTCTTTATGAATATAATAGAAGAAAAATATAAAAAACTTTTACCATCGGCAATTTATTAAAAGTATTAATATAATATATCAAACTTCACAAAAAATTTACGTGAGTTTACACGTATTTTATTATGTAGTTTAGATTTTTTTGTTTTTAGTTACAAAGCAAGGAATGATTAGGAGCTAGAACTCCCAATAAGAAAAAAAGTCAACTCTTTTCAGTGGGAAGTGAGCAAGGTGGATATGAAATTTCCAAATAGGGGGCATGACAAGACAGGGCTTGCTGGGCAGGGCAGGGCGGAACAGGGATACAATGGGATAGAAGCAGGACATGAATAAAATGAATACATAGAATTCTATCTTCCTAGCTAATAATTTACCGTATTAAATTCCCAGGGAACGCCGGGTACTTCAGCTAGTACATATATAAGAAACATTCAAACACAAACGAACCGGACGTCTAGGAACAAAAACCTGTTTGTCAGAAGTATTGGCCCTGGCTGTTAAGGTACTTGTCCCACTGCTACACAAGGCAGTGGATGGCTGCCTCGTATCTCGTACAATTTCCGTGGGTGCATTGTGAACGAGTTCTGCACTTACTACATAATGTCATCTGAGGTGAATCGTTTGCCCTTCAGAGCCTTTCTTTAGAAGACCAAATTGACGTAATCGCTGTGAGAAAGGTCTGGTATGTAAGAGGGATGTCCGAGAACCTCCCATTTGAATTTCTGCAAAAGTGCCGTGCTTGTGTTGGCTGTTTCGTGTCTGTGGGATCATTCTGCTGCATGGCCATTCAAAGTCACATTCACGGCAATCTTGCAGAAATTCAAATAGGAGATTGTCCGTCACCATTCATGGAGTACAAACCGCTGTCCCGGAGATTACGCCATTTTTGGTCAATTTTGGGTCTTTTTTTATTTATTTGTGTACATACTACTTTTACATTTGCCAGTCATGGCTGGCGCAATACGCTTCGGTCCATGCTCTTACCCTGAAACTATTTAATTTTATACATTTTAAGTGAACTTCATCTCTTTTCAAAAACAATGTTTATCATCTTATCTTGTATCTCCATTGTCAGCTCTGTGTACTACACACCCATCACTTAGCCGGCGCGCACGATGTGTCAGTCTCCGACACGGGGAGAAGGGTGGGAACTATTACTCGCAAAACCTTTTAGTATGGTTTTAACATATTAAGGCAGCTTTATAATTATAGTTAAAGGCAGATAACATATATTAAAAATACAAGACAACTTCAAAAATATTGAAAATAAAAAAAATAATAATAATAATAATAGATACATGGTACGTGTTAATACAATTGATAAGGCAGATAACAGGTTCTCAGCGGTTAAAAAGAATACAAAATAAACATAATATGAAAGGTCATGATTGAGTTCATGACCATTTTGGGTCTGAAAGTGAAACGATTCACCTCGGCCAATGGTAAGCAGTATGTATGAACTCGTTCACAACACAGACCCGGGGATTTTATTTATAGCTTTGTGTCGCAGTGGGACAAGTGCATCAACAGCCAGTGCCAATACGTTTGACCTACAGGCACTGGTTTTTGCTCCTATGCTTCCTGCTCGTTTCTATTTGAATGCTCCTTATAATTTTAATTTTCTACCTTTAAAGTGTGTAGATGGCAACTCAGCTATCTCAATGTGTAGTCAGATATCTTCGTCAAGCTTATTCATTTTGACATGTTTTGAAATCCAGGTACGTGAAATTGAAAATCGGCGAAATCTCAGCGGTGCTGGGTTCGACCATTTCGGCTCTTCCCATTATACCTGATGACGCTGAAACAAGAGGTGTAATACTCATCGTTCCCCATCCTGAATTCAGTTATGTAACCATGAACAATGACATTTGTCTTGTGAAGGTAACTATAACAAACGTTACGATTTGAAGTGAGCTATTACTTGTTTGCTTTAATTTTTCCGATGCCGATGGGAGCGCTGCTATCTGTTTACATTAAAGTGCCACTCGCAAAGTTTTTACATCACATTCATGACTAAATGGGAAATCGGTAATAATGATGCAGAGTATACACAAAAGTGTATATTTGATCTAGCTACTTATTAGCTTGAATTGGCCAATGAAAATCATTTTATCTTTCTTTCAAGAGAAACTTATTGTTTATTTCTATCAATGTAGCAATTTAAAATGTAAAAAATGTACATTGAGAACTTTCTTAATCATATCCTGGTTTGAACGTTATTCGGCGATTCTGGTCTTCGCGTGCTCTTGATTGGTGGTTCCTCGAAGAAACGCCATCTCTTCCTTTTTGAAGCTTCGAAGTCCAGAAGTCCAATTACCATGAATTTTCTGCTCTTCTTTAAAAACGAACACCGCCGATTCACCGCTTCGCACCGCTCAAATATTTGTTCCAGCTCCACTATATAATGTCCGATGCCCGTTCTCACCATACATATCCAGTGCTTTTATGATTACACCGCAAAACAAATATTTTAGTTCTATCTTCCGTTTATAGCAAGAAAATAGGTAAAGTCCCGTATCGTTTGTGAACCGCATACATTTATAAGTTCAAGAATAATTAAGAGGTCACTCGCGAAAAAAACTCCAAGTCTTATTTTTATGCACAGCAAAATATTCGGACCTCGACACGTTCCCCAAATCTTAGAAGTACCAGGTTGCCACGAAAATATTCAGAGTCCGAATATGTCCTCAAGTCCATTCTTCTTCACCACACGAAAATATTTCAAAGTCCCAACACGTATTTAGACCCCCGAAATTTTTAAACCTAACATGCACAAATTAATCTATTCGAGAGAGAACTGCTCACCGTTACGACATGCGACCGAACGACTTTTTTTTCTTCCTTTTAAAACCCACAATGCCTCGCCTTTCTTTTATTTGACAAAATGCCCAAACTTCCGTTTTAATAATCAGTCGCCTCCACGGTCAGATGAATGTTTGTTTATCCTGACAACAACCACGACGTCGTTACTAAAGCGCCATATTGCCTATTATTTGCCCTAACCATTTCGCCCATTTACGACAATATTCTGTAATAAAAAAATGTCCCCATATTGGTATGTCACAATATATATATACATACATACATACACACACACACACACATATATCATATATCAATCATATATGATATATATATATATATATATATATATATATATATATATATATATATCGATTTGGAGATTTCAACGGAAATACACGATTGTGGTCTCGTGATACAGAAAAACAGTTTTCTATCACGTCTGGCATGCAGTCAATCATTCAGTCAGTCAATCAGTGTAACAGTTAATCAGTGACGCAGTAAATCATTCAGTGTAGCAGTCAATCAGTGTAGCAGTCAGTAAACCGGTCAGTAAATCAGTCTGTGAGTCAATCAGTCAGTCAATCAGTCAGTCAATCAGTCAATCAGTCAGTCAGTCAATCAGTCAGTCAATCAGCAGTGTAACAGTTAATCAGTGACGCAGTAAATCATTCAGTCAGTCAGCAGTCAATCAGTTAGTCAGTCAGTCAGTCAATCAGTCAATCAGTCAATCAGTGAAACAGTCAATCGGTCAGTCAGTCAATCAGTAAAAAGGCAGTCATTCAGTCATTCAGTCAATCAGTCATTCAGTCACGTCAGTCAATCTGTCAATAAATCAATTAGTCAGTCGGTGAGGTCTGTTCGTCTAAGCGTCTGTGAATAGCACTAGCGCATAAATATATTCGTTCGAGTTTTTCCGAAATAAATAATCCCCTATCTATCTAGACCGACACAAAGGTCTCCGTTGTTGAAAAGAATTCAAGATTTTGGGGTAGTTCATATGAGCCTACTGGAATATTTTCAAAATTTTCTTAAAAACTCTCCAACCGTTTATCGCCAACAAACATTCATGCAATATTCGTCGCAGTTTATAAGAAGACTGTGTTTTCATTTTCTCAGGCAAGAAAAAGGCCGCTGAATTTAAATATGGTCGTGATTTTCTTGAAGACTATCCTTGTGAAGGGCATTCCAAAACTGTAACAACAGAGAAAAATATCAAAAAGTGAACAATATGATATTGGAAGATATGCAATTGAAGATGCATGAAGTAGTTGACGTCTTGACATTTCACAAGAATCACTATGATACATTTTACTCGAGGAATCGAGTATGAGAAAGCTTTGTGCAAGTTGATTGCTGCATTTGTTGACTGCTGACCACAAGCAAATGCTGGAAGGACAATCATAAGCGAAGAAATAGAATAGGCTACTGAATAATTCAGTGAAGAACATTTATTGCATCTCGTAAATATTATTTGAAGCAAGTATCATTAAAAATTACATTAAAATCGACGAAATCAGCAAAAAACATTAAAAATGACGGGAAAAAGTAAAAAATGACTTATTAGTCGAAATCGACAAAAATTGCAAAAATAATTACCTATAAAAATGGGTCATTTCCTTTTGTCATAATATAAAATGAATTTCTAAAAAAAAAAAATTTAAAAGGTTTTTGGGAACTCGTGCCCCGGAAGCTCTCAGATCCCTCCCCTGCGAGAGGGACCAAATGCACAGCCATTGGATGGGGGCGGACTAGACCAGAAAAACCTGGTGAAAATACTCATGAAGGCCCTGTGAGAATCTGACATTTAAGAAATAAACGAATGTGTTTGAAAATATTTGAAAACGAGACGACTAACAATAACTTTCAGATTAATGACCGGGATCTTGCGGCATAGTGAATCAAGTGGTGCTACAACAGCACGCACTTTCTCGCATTAGTAACGGTTACGAAATATTACAACACATTTCAACAATCACTTGTAAAAAAACTCATTACCAATCATAGCACATTAGATTAAAAACGAATTATTTTAAAGCTAATACATGAACACAAACTCGACCATTTATGGCTACCTCCCTTAACAGAAGCAGAGCACTACAATCACACAGCCTTCTAAGAATTTCAAACTGTTATATCGCGTCGTTGCTGTTAGCATATTACGACATGATATCTCTTGATTCTCTTCGACCCAATGTGCGGGGAAAGTCTCTTTTTGCCATTTTGAAGATTTGTTAAAATTTCGCAAAACCACAAGCATTTTCCAAAAAAACAGTGTATGTCTCATTAAATAAGATCTAAAGAACTAAGATGTAATTTTGAAAAATTGTTTTATTAAGTATACTAGTGGTCTTAGAACAGCATCTACAAACTTGCATTTTATATAATAAACTAAACTAAAAAACTAAACTAAAAAAATTACAAAGCTCAATGAAAATTAGACATGTGCCATTCTTCTAAGCGAACTTTGTTCTATGTCTGGAATAAAATTTTAAAAATGTGTAGCAGTTTTCGAAAAAAGTGTTTCTTTTTCTATTGAGGAATATCAATTTTGAAGACAATAGGCTGAACGGATTAGGCGCTAGCATTCACCACAGATGGACGGACGAACAGGCAATTTTTTGGTATCCAAGACCCAGGAAACAATAGATTCCAACTACACAATTTTCTATATGCTACATTAAATAGCATACACTTCCCACTTAAAGTCGTGGTAACTAAGTATATTCTAGGCATTGTCGGATCCCCTGGGTTCCCTAGACTTCCCCACGAAACCAAGAAGTTCATTTTCTGCATTTACTGCCAGCAATGCTAAATTACTCCATCGTAATTTATAAATTGTGTGTAAATCTTAATAGAGCATCTAAAAGCAATTAACGAGATAGTCAGTAAATCTCCCCGAGACATGATCACCAACGTCTTGAGGGCACTGACTGTTGATCGTGGCATAGCCCCAGAGGCCCCAACTACCACAGGCAGGATTCTGGCGTTGGGCACTCCATGAAGTTGGGCTGGCAGGGGAATGACTGGTTGGTACTTTACCACTTTTTCCTCCCCTGCTTTTAGAAGGTTAGACCCATCCTCGTGGCGGACACTCACATCGACCACATGGACCCCCTCCCGGCTTTTTATTACCAGGGCAGGATAGGAAGTCATTTACTTGATATAGGAACAATATTTATCCATTTTTTTCGTTACACAGCCTGGAAATGAGTTTACCTTTACAAAATTTGCCGTTCCCCGGTGCACGATCACAATACTTGTTTCTTAGGAAGTAAGAGCGAAAAAGGAAAATGAAATTTCTGTGTTTGAAAATTTCACTGGAACTAAATATTGCTTATCATTTATTATTATTATTATATTATTATTATTATTATTAATAATAATAATAATAATAATAATAATAATAATAATAATAATAGGATAATAGATTTATTATTCGTCGTGTCTCAATTAACTCTAAATTAACTGTTTGTTTCAGTCAACAAAACTGCAAAAAGTTGACCTTGATGTTGTGGATGCTCTACAATGTAGTTTATATTATAAAAGATCTGAGTCTGGTCTAATATGCACCTACACTGAAGGAAAAGATGCATGCCAGGTAAATGTCTCGGATTGTGATACTTTTCGAAATTTATTGCATTATCGAGTAGTTTGCTTAAGCTGTAATTAACTCGGCGATACCTGCATGAATATATCATTGGTATCGGGATCACCAAAATTATGCAAGAATGAAGCAAACTTTCTCTAATCATCAAATGAAAGGTCTGATGAAAAACAGGCGAGAAAAATTCCTCTAACTGCTTGTATTCAGGCAATACAAGACAAAGTGAAGTAATGTAAAGAAAAAAAGTGAAGTAAGAATACTAAAGTGATTTTTTTGCATACCGTTGCTCTTTATACACATACACACACACACACACACACACACACATACACACACACACACATACATACATACATACATACATACATGCGCGTGCCACTGGCCGCCGACCTTCCTCCTCCTTGTCCTATCCTCTTCACTTACACTTACACTAACATGCACTACACTACCACATATTCCGGGACACAGGTCTGGAGCTAACAGGTTGTCCCGGCTGGAGCGGTGCCTCGCTGGTGGGAGAGTCCTAGTTAGAGAGAAACCCCGTTAGCTGTCGGTAGGTCGACGCCGGATCTCGCCATCCAGCGGGGGAAGATCACCGCCATCTCCCCAGAAAAAATAGACTACACTTACGGGACTAGTGACCTAAGCTGTTGACGCGCACGGAATAACTAACAACCAACTAACCAACCATCCTAGCTTTGAAAGCTGTTTAAGTGTTACCAGTCACCATTCCCTTTCTTTCCCCTTGGTTTCAAACCAGTGTTTGGTTAATATGTGTGTGCGAGAAATCTGTCGCTACCACTAATTTTTACAGATCAGAGTATAAAAAATATGTTGTGAAGTAAAACACTTTTATACAACTAGAATATTTATTTGCCTTTGTAATAAAAAATGTGTAAACTGGAACTCCAAAATACACAGATTTGCAATAATTAATTGATTGATTAATTTTCTCGTGTTTCCGGGCGTGTCAACAGATATGGTCATTAGTCCCGTTATGGTAGTGCATGTTTTTTCTCGTGAGATGGCGGTGATCTTCCCCCGCTGGATGGCGAGATCCGGCGCAGACCTACCGTCGGCTAGTGGGGTTTCCCCCTCACCAGGACTCTTCCACCAGCGGGGCAGCGCCCCAGCCGGGACAAGCTCTAAACTCTCGACCGATCTCTCGGAATATATGATAGTGTAATGCATGTTAGTGCAAGTGTGTGTGTAAGGGGAGAGGATAGGACAAGGAAGAGGAAGGACAGATCGCGCGCGGTTCGTGGCCCGTTTGGTAGGGTACTGCTCCGACATTCGCCAGGTGTTGATCGGAGAAACCACGGAAAAGTACCGATCAGAGCAGCCGGCCGCTAGAATTCTGCTCCAGACAGCGACTGAATTCAACCTTGCTGAAAAGCTAGAGTCGAAAATCTTGTTGCCGTCAGGACTGGAACATAGGAGCTCCCGGTCAGAGGCGCTGCAGTGCCATCAGTTGATGCACTGAGCTGCCGCTCCCGGTATTTGCAATAATTAATTTATCCACTTTTACAATAATTTTATCCGTCAGGGAGACTCAGGAGGGCCTTTGATTTGTCCTGACAACGTGGCCGGCATCACCTCGTTTGGGGACGGCTGCGCTGCGAGAGATATTCCAGGAGTTTTTCAAGAAGTCAACCACCACGTGAGTATATTAAGAATAACAGTCCATCAAAATGTTGCTTCCATAATAACAGTAGACAATAATTGAACATTGCACCCTTCACTGGGGGGCCCTTCAAAAGCCTCACTATTTAAGTGCATAGAATAAAAACAATTCAAGTTCAATATCAATTTATTCAATGACGATTAACTACGTATTATCTACACTTCGAAAAGCAAATATGCGACTAATGTTGTGCACCACCATCATTATTCAGGTTAAGACTTCCTACTTTCTAGAGTGTAACTTCGAAGTTTTTATTTATTATGAGTCTAAGTGAGGAGTGTAGTTATTAAGACATCCATGGATCTCACTTCAAGCAAGGTACACTGGGAACGGCGAAGGGCCAACTCAGCATTGCCTGGATATTCAAGTGTATCAAATAAAAACAATTCAAGTTCAATATCAGTTTATTCAATGACAATTAATTATGTATTATCTACACTTTAAAAATTAGATATGCGAATAATGTTGTGCACAACCAACATTATTCAGGTCCAGGCTTCCTGTTTTTTAGATTGTAACTTGGACGTTTTCATTTATTTTGAATGTAAGGAGGGTAGTTAAAAAGACATCTATGGGATGTAACATGTCTTCGAAAATTCACTTCTTAGACACTGAGGTGTAATTCCAGCCGGAAAAATCTTGGGGCTATCAGCGATGAGCACGGTGAACCTATTCATCTATAACTTTCTATAGTAGAAAGCATGTACTAAGGCAAGTGTAAGTTCTAATATGTTTGCCGACTACTATTGGAGGAAGAAGAGAGTAAATTGAGATACAGAATATGCTCGAAAATCATCATTGCCACTTTCTAGGTACAGAATGAGTCGTCAGAATGTAATTCAGGACTATACCATTTGAAGGAGTATACCATTTGAAGTTGTATAGTTCGTTACTGATTTTATTAAAAATTATAAAAATTTCAAATGAATACCACACAAAACTCCTGCCTGATGGTAAAAACTGAAATATTTGAATTCAGTATGAAAACTGGTTATAGAATCTGTTACTTGTATCCACGTAAAAGCAAATGGTTTATTTTTTGTAGATCAGTGTTATTTTAAAATGCGTAGCCTTGCTTGTCGCAATGCAACCCGCAAGACATGTTACGCATATTCCGTGACACACATCGCTCGTGCATAATATAAAAACGCTACCATTAAACGCAGATTTTCCAACATATCAAATGGAACCAACGACTTCTGTTCCTTGCGGTGTAACCGTGTTAGGTGCTTCAGGGCATCAGCTGTACTGCCTCTCGTCCCGAAAGCGACATATCGGGAGCGGTAGCTCAGTGCATCAACTGATGGCACTGCAGCGCCTCTGACCGGGAGGTGCTAGGTTTCAGTCTTGACGGCGGCAGGATTTTCGACACTAGCTTTTCAGGTAGGTCGAATTCAGTCGCTGTCTGGAGGCGAATTCTAGCGGCCGTCTGCTCTGATCGGTAGTTTTCCGTAGTTCGCCGATCAACACCAGGCGAATGCCGGAGCAATACCGTATCAAACGGGCCAAGGACCGCGCGCGATCTGTCCTTCCTCTTCCTTGTCCTATCCTCTCCCTTTACACTAACATGCACTACACTACTACATATTCGGGGAGATCGGTCGGGAGATTAGAGCTTGTCCCAGCTGGGGCGGTGCCCCGGTGGTGGGAGAGTCCTGGTTAGGGAGAAACCCTACTAGCCGACGGTAGGTCGGCGCCGGATCTCGCCATCCAGCGGGGGAAGATCACCGCCATCTCCCGAGAAAAAAACATGATCTACACTAAGGGGGCTAATGACCAAAGCAGTTGACGTGCCCGGAAACACGAAAAAATGTCAATCAACCGAAGGCGACATGATTTTATACAGAAGCTAGGTCGAATTCAACTGCTGTCTGGAGGGGGAATTCTAGCGACCACCTGCTCTGAGCGGTAGTACGCTGCTGTTTCTCCGATCAACATCAGGCGAACGCCGTAGTAGTACCCTAACAAACGAACCACGGGTCACGAGCGATCTTCCTTTCCTCTTTCTTGTCCTACCCTCGCTTACTCCTTAATTCACACACACACACACACACACACACACACACACACACACACGTAAATGTATTATACTACCACATGAGCCGGAAGACCAGTCGGGAGCTTATAGCTGATGTGAAAAAACCAGTTGGGGAAAACCCCTCATGCCGACGTATATGTGGAAAGGTGAAAAGAAGCAGTCAATCAACCAACCGACGTTGGTCTATCCACCTGGGGATGAAGACCGTCACCTCCAGGTGGTAATATCATTTGCTAAACTAACGTGAGTAATGAAAATTGCATTTGCGCCGCAAACATCAATCAAAACAATCAACATTGTGTACGTGCGTGCAACTAAAGTTCCGAAAAGGTGTCATTTTGCATTTACAGTATACGTTGATTGATTATATAGGGTTCCGGGCGCGTCAACTGCTATGCCCATTAGTCCCGTAAATGTATTTATTGCATATTATTGTTACGGGAGTTGGCGGTGATTTGCTGGATAGTGAGATATGGCGTCAACATCTACGTCGGCATGAGGGGTTTTCCCCAACTAGTTTTTTCCCACCAGCTTTAAGCTCCCGACTGGTCTTCCGGCTCCTGTGGTAGTATAATACTTTTAAGTGTGTGTGTGTGTGTGTGTGTGTGTGTGTGTGTGTGTGTGTGTGTAATTAAGGAGTAAGCTAGGGTAGGACAAGAAAGAGGAAAGGAAGATCGCTCATGACCCGTGGTTCGTTTGTTAGGGTACTACTACGGCATTCACCTGGTGTTAATCGGAGATACCAACGTCGGCTTGAGGGAGATTTTCCCTTTCGTGTGTCTCCTACAGAAGTATACCGCCCCAGTCGGTACTAGTTTTGAGCTCCCGACTGGTGATCCGTCGAGAATGACAGTATATGGCGTGTAAGAGTGTATGTAAGAGAGGAGAATATGAAGAGGAAGCACATATCGCAGATATCGTCCGTTTGTTAGTGTAGTGGTCAGTTATTCTCCATAATGGTCAGAGAACTCACGGAAAACTACCGATGGGAGCAGTAATGCATTGGCGTTCTCCTCCAGATAGCGCCTGGATCCGCCCCAGCTACTGTCGAAAGTACGCCGCTGTCGGAACTGGAACACTAGAACCTCGGGGATAGTCTCTGCAGACATAGCGACAACGCTGACTCTCAGCTAACCCAGACTGTCACAGTGTTGAAATTTGAAATACAACTTAATTATGAAGTTGTTTTTTCTAGTAATCATGTTCATTGATTCTCTTGGGAGGATTCGCAATTCCTAAGAGCTGTACCTTCATTGTTCCTTTTTTCTTGCGCTGTTTATGTGTATTTGAGCAGAAGGGAATGTAGAATAAAGCAATTTTTGAATACGCGTTAATTTAGTGAATTGCAATACCCGGATAAAATTACTGCGATAGAGTGGTGTTAAAAATTCGAACTCGCTGGATACTGATTCGAAAATTCAAAATCTAATGGTAAAATAAGTGAGGTAGTTTTTTTTTATTTCATAAAGGTAAATACTGATATCTAAGTATCTGGTGGCTATCGAGCTAAATAATTGTTATTGTTATTCCCCATAAAAGAATTTCTGCATATGCCATTTGTAAATAATGCGTTTTACAGAGAAGGTGTTTGTTTGTTTGTTTGTTTTTGCTTTCGCGGAAGTCGAAGGCAAACGAAGGAAATAAATGAAAACTGGAAAGGGAATTTCCTGAAAGAAAATGAAGGCTACTGCTAAGCTTTATTATTACGAGGGAAAAAAGAACAGAGATAAAAATTAAAGTTGTATGCAGAAGGAAATTAAAGATAGGTGGGATAATTGTGCTAAAAAGGCCAAGGTCATGAAGAGGGGAAATATCAATGCTTAATGAACTACGACCAAACGGGGATATTGTCTACACATATGCTCTTATTTCATAGTAATAAGATCAAGCGGCATTGCCAACGTAAAACATGGATATAAGCTAAGCTTGTTGTTTCTTTTCAGGCTGCATGGATAGCTACCGCCGAGAAACTATGCGAAGATGACGCCACCATGGCTTGGTTGCGATTGGATGTCTGGTTTCTTTGCAATCTGTTTTCTCTGCTGTTTCCACTCTCTTTTCAAATATGACTATTGTAAGAAAATGTTTGTTTAATCTCTAATGTACATATAACCAGGTTTTTAAGTTAGTATTAATATATTTATGTACATCATTGAGTTTGCATATTATTGAATAGAAAAACTTCACGTTTTATAGAAAATATAACATTAGATTTTAAACAGAATGACATTAAAAATATAATTGTTTCAATTTCATACTTGTCTTAAAACTTTCTCATTAGGTGATTTTATATGATTGGTTATCTACATAGGCAGTCAAACCAATGAATACATAAGCTTAATACAGTAGTTGACAGACTGTAGGTTACCAGTAGTAACCATGCATTCTAAGAATTCTGTGATGAAAACTATCACAGCATTCTTGGCCCTGGGAATCATTTCATGCTTCGTAAGCTTTCTGTGCATTGAAGGTTGCACAAACACCGCAGACGTATGTTTTATGAAGGAATGGTGTTGTAATATATAAAATTTCAAGGGTCCACTATATATATATATATATATATATATATATATATATATATATATATATATATATATATATTGTGAGAGAGAAGATATATTAATAAGAAAATGTGAAATTCCATTTTCTTATGGTTTCTAAATAAGAAATTTCTTTATATATATATATATATATATATATATATATATATATATATATATATATATATATATATATATATCCGAACAAATTTCAATATCCTCTACGCAATGGGCATTTTGCAACATATTTTCCTCGCCCAAAAATGGAGGGGAACCCCTGTTGGAGTGAGAAGAAGCGAAGCAGCGATCGGGTGGGCGGGCGGAGCGAGGCGGGGCAGGGCGGGGCGGAGCGAGGGCGGGGCGGGGCGGGCGGGCGGGCGGGGCGGGGCGGGCGGGCGGAGCGAGGCGGGGCGGGGCGGGGCAGGGCGGAGCGGGGCGGGGCAGGGGCGGGGCGAGGCGAGGCGGGGCGGGGCGGGGCGGGGCGGGGCGGGGCGGGGCGGGGCGGGGCGGGGGGGGGCGTCTGCGGGAGCAGCAGCAGCCGCGTGGCGGAAACGCGGCGACGGTCGCACGTCTCATTAAGCGGGGCGACCGCAGCGCCGCGCCGGCCGATGCCGGAAGTATTGCGGCGGCCCCAACCGGGGGGGGGGCGGGGACGACGAGTCGGGTGTCGGGTGGACGCAATGGGCCGTGGCGCCGATCGCGTGTGCAGCGCCGCGACGCGGCCGGAAGCGGAACGACGCAGCAGACGGCGTAAGAGATCCGCCCCCGAGCTCAGAGCTGCGTGAATGTGGGCTGCCCCACTGCACGAGGCGCTTCCGAATGCCGCGATAAGGCAAGCACCCGGTGACTCCACGACGGATACAACCGCAACGTGGGAATACACAATAAAACCACGCGAAACGGGAGTCCGACATTATGGCTAGGGCAGGGATTTTCAAACTTGTTTCGTCCACGGCTCCTTGAACTGAACAAAACTTCCACCGGCTTCCCTGGTAACCATAGAATTCAAATATAAGGGTTAATAAATAATAATACTATTACTAGAAATATAACGATTAATATGAGTTCAATCGGTGCAGAGCTTTTTGAGTTTTTGAAGCGTACACAAACCAAACAGTATCTATGCCCAATGCAGAAGCAGTAATGACACCACTGAAGGGTTCTAAGAATTGGATACATTTAATTGTATTTTTTTAACGAATCTTAACAATTTTGTCTACAAACTCATTCCATATTGTATCCCTACTTCTGACCAAAATAATTTCTAACTTAATCTCTCACCACAATAATTAACACGAATAAAGTGAAGTTCAAGGAGCCCACCCTTTTTTTTTTTTTTTTTTTTTTTTTTTTTTTTTTTTTTGTTTCCCCTTCACAGTAACCCTGAGAAGGCGGGAATTTATTTTACTTTTGGAATACAAATTGCGCTGCTGCCTTGCGGCTTAAGCAGCTAAGAGGGAAAGGTAAAAAAGCTAATAATAACTAAAGCTAACTTAATTCTAGCTTAAATCTAATTTAATAGTTTTGTCGTAGCACTTTGGCATACTTAACTTACACTAGAAATATTGTTATTTTTTTTTCTTAATTCTAACTAATGTTTTTATATGTTTGCTAATTGATTCTTTTTTTTTATTTTATTTTTCATTCACTCATCATTCATTCATTCATTCGTTATATACATGACCATTCATTCGTTGTATACATAACCATTCATTCTTTATATACATAACCATTCATTCCCACAGCACTGCACTGCACAGCAAGTTCAGTGCCCACCACCTTGATATTGCCGTCAGTTCACTTGATTCATATTCTCTACATTGTAGAATTAATGTTATAGTTGAGGTAGATTCACTCCATTTTCCACAACAATGGCTGAAAATACGTGTATCGCTTTTTGATATTTGGGCTTTTCTAGTACGGGTTCCATAAACCCTCCCTTCGTGGAAGACGTAGTTTTTCCATAGTGATTTTAGTCGTATTATTTTCTCACTTTCATACAGGAAACTTTTGTTAGTTAACATTGGCAATGTTGTCAACGTTCATTCTGTTTCATAAACGCCCCTCAACATAATGGCGATAAGAGTGCTATTATTTTTCAATTGTTTATTCACTTAAGATGTCAGAAAGTTAGGCTGAATGGGAAATAAAAGAATGCTAGTAAAGGCCGGCGGCGCTAGCCGAATTCGTTTACTACGCCCCGTGAAGTCACGAAGGTTAAGCGAACTTGAGACCCGTGGGTTCTTGGTTGGGTGACCGCCCAGGAACCCCGGGATCTAACGGCGTCGAGCCCCTGGCCGTAGGGATAAAAAAGGCACTGACTGACTACGACGTGACGAGACTTGACTTGAGATTATTGTAACGGAGGATTACTCCAAAAATAAAAGCACATTAATGGAGTATTACTCCCCAGTGCAAAGCGCTCAACGCCCCTTAAGGGGCTTGGAGACGCGTTGCGTCTAGGTGTAGATGCAACAAAGGGGAGTATAATGCATCAGATTGAGATTAAAAGTGGATTACTTGAAGGGATTTGGATTTCTAAGTGTTCAGTAAATATATTATCTCTTGATAAGAACAAACACAATTTGTTGTATGAATTATGCGTGTAGACTCGACTCTCCCTCCCTTAGGAAACATGTTACAATTTAAACTCTCTGGGGTTATTGCTGGAGTTAATGGAGGAGGTGTTCAATCTTCTTCTTTTGATCCGTTGAACAATAACTAAGATGCTTTCTTGTAGGTTCTGGAGAGTGATTTTGTTTTCTTCCTAATGTCACATGCAGTTCTTTTCTGTGTCACGTGAAAACTGGAAGGGGTTGGGTAGAAGGGGTTGGGTATGAATGGGATTTCGTGTTGTGAATGGGAAAATACCGAGCACGTTACGAACAAAACAGTACTCGAACCCGTCTTCCGTCATTCACATGAAAGAGCTATTCTGCAAATCCTCGCCTATGTCACTACCGGCTGGGCCCTCCTATTATGGAAGTGATGAGTATTGTCTGAGGATTTTTCTTTCATTGAATTGAATGCTGGTTCTGAATGTAATATCTAAACTCTAACATTCATTCTGATTAAAGAGGAGCAATCTGTACAAAGAACTTAATTTTATTTTATTTTTATTGTGATTGTGAATAAAATTATTTCCAATATTTCATTGAATGAATAAATCCCTACATTGTATTGACGTATTTCGACATACGTTGTATTTGTTTTGGAAAATGTCTGAAAAATACGCATACATATTAAAAATTAAATTGACATTAATTGAATCTATTGTACTACTGAATGAAATGTACGCAGATGACCTTCAACTATATGTCAGCTGACATCCGTCGGAATTTAACTTTTAGTTCAGAAAATAAATGAGGACCTAAATGCTCTGAATAAATGGACCGCAGCCCTAGGACTTTTATTAAACCTAAATAAGTCCCAAAGCTTACTGATAGGTTCCCGCAACGCCATCAACAAATTAGGGAAAACCCTTCTGTTCATTTGTATAAATAGCTCCCCTCTACCCTGGTGTAACGACGTAAAGAACCTAGGAAATCATATAGACCGCACTCTCAGCTGGACTACGCATGTAAGTAAGATTTGTCAAAAAGTCTTCAAAGACCTCCCCTCCCTAAAACGCGTACGAGAACTACTTCCTATAAACACACGTATGAACCTGATTAATTCAATAATTATGCCCCATTTCGATTACTGTGATTTCTTGCTCACTGACATAAAAACCAAGGAACAACGGAAGTTGCAAATAGCACAAAACGCATGCATTCGTTTCATATTCAATCTTCGTAAGTACGATCACGTATCTGCGTACTACAGACAGACAAAAATTAGCTCTATTGAAAAAAGAAGAATATTGCATAGCCTCTTGCTTCTCCAAAAAAATCTTGTACAACGGCCTTCAAACACACATGTCTAATTGTAAGAACTTCAAAATGCTAACACTAGAGCGATCGCATTCGGCATTATTGCTGTGCACACCTCGACACAACACTGTGTCATACAGTAAATCTTACATTGTCACAGTAATTCGAAACTGGAACTCACTACCTACACATCTTAAGAGAATTAGTAACTTTAGAAAATTCAAAACTCAACTTGGTGTCTGGATAAAAAACAATTTAATATAGTTTACACACGCTCTCTGTTCTATCCGCCATTTCATCTTCATTACTTTCTGAAACAATGACCATGATCCCTTTATTACATATCATCCTCCATGTTAGATCATTTTTTTAGAGTCATATTTTCGAAAGTATTTCTTCCCACTCCTTTCCTCCTGGCCATCTTCCTCCTTTCCTACTTCAGGATACAGTAAAAGAAAATCATATTCTGCTGATACAGTGTT
Organism: Teleogryllus oceanicus; assembly: GCA_964035755.1. Taxonomy (NCBI): domain Eukaryota; kingdom Metazoa; phylum Arthropoda; class Insecta; order Orthoptera; family Gryllidae; genus Teleogryllus; species Teleogryllus oceanicus. The sequence goes on from CAXIVR010000014.1 coordinate 10,666,367, forward strand.
TAAAATTAGAGAAATTACATAGCTATATCTAAAATACAACTTTGTTACTACAATGTAATAATTTCTAAATGTAAAATAAGAAAATATTATGTAAAAACTACAGCTTATAAATCTTTTGAAATTATTTTTTTATTATTATTTAATATTTTATTACTATTATTGTTACAAAGAAAATCAGTAGTCACATATTATTTTATTGACACTTTCGTATTTTATTCTGTAAGATATCCTTTTGTATTTGCCTTTACCTAATTATTAATGTGATAATTTTCCATGTTTTTGATTGAGATTATGTAGTGTATATGTCATCAAGTACTACCTGTTATTATGCAATTGTAAAATTATATGTACTATATTTTCCCTTCTGATCCCCCCGTATCATTTTCATTATCATTTCTTTGTTCTCTCCTCTTGTCCACCTCCATTTTCTTCTCTTCCCCTTTTCTTCTGTTTTTCACTCTCAGCCCTGATATTTCTTCCTCTCAATATTTCGACCTTAAGCCGCCATCCTGATTGAAGTTTTTTGTGGGTTTACTCAATCGCTTAAGGCGTATGCTCTAGTATTGCATCCCAGACGTAAATGTAAAATAACCCCCCTTTTTTTGTTTATTGTTCACAGTTGAGGCATGTCGGGTAATGACAACTGACATTTCGGGCGAATTTTCAATTATTTATTCTAAGTGGAATAATTGGGAGCTCTTTCTCATCTTATTTTTTATGAATGTTCCTTACATCATGTCTTTCCATTTTGCAAAATTTCAAGAATAAACAAAAAATGACAATAAATTCATTTGGCTCATACAGATAAATTGATGTAGATGGTAGTCACAAATTGATTTTTTTCTTCTGCGACATGAAAAGTCAGTAATACTCGTACATCCGAATGCCTCAACTGTAATTTTTAAAATTGTAAATTAATTAAAGTGGTTAGGCAGAAGAGCAGGCCTTAAGGCCTGAGCCTCGCCACAAATAAAGACAATTTATTATTATTATTATTATTATTATTATTATTATTATTATTATTATTATTATCTATTTATAATTTATGACATTTCTCGCAAGGACACATGTTTGTTGTAATTCATAACTACTTTCAGAGTAAATACTGTCGTCGCATTTTTTAAGAGATGGATTAGCCCAAATTCGTGCTTCCAGTGATTTTTGCAATTATCTTGGCCTTAAATAAGCAAAAGAAACCGGCCAGTAGAGGAAAATTTTAGTCGTTTTCGTGCAATAGTGCATGCAATATTTGCAATTTTAAAAAAATAACAAAACCAAGATTTTCTCTTAAACGGCTCCAAATTTTTTCTTTAAATTTGTTAGGGATAGCACCAAATGCACCCTATCCGATGATATAAACACCATATTGATTTATTTTGTTTTTAAAAATTACAAAACTTTAAATTTTTTGACTTGTCTCTTAAGTCGGAAATACTTGTATTTACACTAGAGACAATTTCTTCACTTTGTTAGATTTATGAGTACATGTGCTTTAAATAATGTCAAATAAAGTTTCTCCAAAACAAAACCGTTTTCTTTATAAATGAGCTCAAAATTCCGCATTTTCAGACACGCTCAAATGCCATTTTCTCAAGAATGGCTAATTCTTTTCTTCAAACTTCTCCAACAGATAGCGCTAATTGCACTGTTTTATATGACGTAAAGTTCATTTTGCTGTATTCCTTTTTTTAAAAAAAAAATACACATGTTATTTTTTTAAATATTTCTCACGACATTAATATGCACATTTTCATCAATTTGTATACATTATTGCATTTGTTAGTTGCACTTCAAATTAAGTTTTTCCAAAACAATAATTCCTGTGAAAAAGATCTACTGTTAAACGCATTTTCTTAAAATGCTTCAAATTTTTCAATGAAAATGGCTATTTAGGACAACCTTGTAGCCTTCTTAATATTCTTAAAATATAATTTAGGTCTCAATTTGTAATCTTGCTATATCTTAGAAGCGGAGGCTACCTGTTCCACGACGCCAGGAAGTGGTGGCACGGAGACTTTTCGAAAGATTTTGTCCTCTTACTTGCAACTTTTAATAATGCAACAATTTATAATGCAATCTAAAATTTATATCATCTTTGTCAGTTGTGCCGACACAGAAGACAAAACGTCAAAGTAGCCACAGACAAAAGAAATTAGGCGAATTATTTTCATTTTAGATTTTTAAAAGTAAAATAGGCACAAATCGGCATTAATGTTGAAACAGGCTCTTGTGGGCGGTAGAAAAATTGACGCGTTTGAGTTCAAATAATTCTAAAATGTATATACAAAACTTCATTTAGTACAAGCTGCCCAGGAAAAAAATAGGTTTTTACCTAAATATCCGTAATCTAGTCATGAGACATGGTATGATTGATTGATTGTTAGTGATTCCGGGCGCGTCTAGTCATTAGTCCCGTAAGTGTGGTGCGTGTTTTTTTCTCAGGAGGTGACGGTGGTCAGCCCCGCTGGATGGTGAAACCCGGAACCTACTTAGGCGGGTAGCGGATTTTTTTCAATCACGTATCTCCCAACAGCCTAGCACCTCGCCAGCCAGCATTAGCTCTAAGCACTCGACCGGTCTATTGGCATGTGTGGTAATGTAGTGCATGTTAGTGTAAGCATATGTGTAAGGGTGAGGATAGGACAAGGAAGCTGAAGGAAAGATCGCGCGCGGTTCGTGGCCCGTTTGGTAGGGTACTGCTCCGGCATTCGCCTGGTGTTGATCGGAGAAACCACGGAAAACTACCGTCAGAGCAGCCGGTCGCTAGAATTCTCCTCTAGACAGCGACTGAATTCGACCTAGCTGAAAAGCTAGTGTCGAAAATCCTGTCGGGTCTCGAACCTAGAACTTCCCTGTCAGAGGCACTACAGTGACATCAGTTGATACCCTGAACCATCTCTCCCGGTGCATTAATGTTGAAATAGGCGGTAGGCGGTAGAAAAATTGACGTGACGGGTTTGAGTTCAAATAAATCTAAAATGTATGTATAAAACTTCATTTAGGACAAGCTGCACAGGAAAAAAAACAAGTTTTTACCTAAATATCCGTCTAGTTATTCAATGGTAGTCCAACGGTGAGGAAGAATAGTTGTAGAGTGTTCAGGATAGAGATTTATCAGGCGCTGATCCACGGAGAGGGAAATTTCCTTTCCCAAAATTTGCCAGTATCAATTAATTTTTACTTGTCACGAAATTTCAAGAAAGAATATTTTCCTTTAAACATTAAAACTAATACAATTGTAAAATTGGACGGGCAGACGGACGGGCAGACGGACGGGCAGACGGACGGGCAGACGGACGGGCAGGACGGCAGCGGGCAGACGGACGGGCAGACAGACGAGGCAGACGGACGGGCAGACGGACGGGCAGACGGACGGGCAGACGGACGGGCAGACGGACGGGCAGACGGACGGGCAGACGGACGGGCAGACGGACGGGCAGACGGACGGGCAGACGGACGGGCAGACGGACGGGCAGACGGACGGGCAGACGGACGGGCAGACGGACGGGCAGACGGACGGGCAGACGGACGGGCAGACGGACGGGCAGACGGACGGGCAGACGGACGGGCAGACGGACGGGCAGACGGACGGGCAGACGGACGGGCAGACGGACATGCTCCGAAAGAACATCGCATCGCGGTGTGCATGGCTCTGCCCCCTCTTCGCAGCCCTCCGTGTCCCCGAGTGCCGAGGGGGCGTGCGCGCTGACGCGAGTCGCCGCGCGCTTCCCCCCCCTGCCCCGACACGCTCCGCAGCCCCTCGGCATCTACGTCACTGCACCCCCCCGCTGCCGCTCCTACGTTGCTCCCGCCCGTCTTTTGCGCAGACATTTTACTTTCTCGGGCTTACTTCGTAAGAAGACAAAGTTATGAGATTGTGCTTCGGAAATATGCATAATCAATGTTTTATTGGCCCTTGATGCCGAAAAATCGACTGACGGCCAAACGTCCGTCCGGCTACCCGTCCAATTTTACAATTGTATTCGTTTTAATGTTTAAAGGAAAATATTCTTTCTTGAAATTTCGTGACAAGTAAAAATTAATTGATACTGACAAATTTTGGGAGGGGAGATTTCCATCTCCGTTGATCTGCGCCTGATAAATCTCTATCCTGCACTATAACTATTTTTCCTTACCGTTGAACTACCGTTCAATAACTGTTCTCTTTTTCCATAAGAAATGTATTCAACGTAGGTGACCACAAAGCAAAGACAAGTTGTTTATTCGAACCCTGCACAACGTACGTATTGTTTCACCCAATGCTTGGAAAATGGATACAAATGATAAACCACACGATTTTTTTTCATTCATTCATTAAATTATTACTGCATGAGAAAAAAAAATCAATGATCTTTATTATTGCAATAACAATTTTCCATTGACATAACCATAGAAACTTTCGTTCCGAAATACCTTTTTATCCATAGCCCTAGATAAGCGTTTACACCAGAGACTCCCAACGACGTCGATATAGACACCCTAAGGGTTGATACAGACCCCCTAAGGTTCGATGAAATTTTGAAGAAACCAATGATGATCAAGGAACACTATTAATGAACTTTACAAGCTGTTTTCTGAAATAAAGCAACAAAACGTATAATTATAAATTACAAAATCTCTTCTCTTCTTTCGTACTCGTTGTTTATCCATAGGAATTAAAGTATCATGGATATAAGCACGAGCACGAGGAAAAAAAACCTCCATGATCTTTGTTATTGGAATAACAATTCTCCATTGACATGACCCTAGAAAACAGATCGTTCCTAAATATCTTTTCATCCATCGCCCTGGCCACGTTTTCACCGTCCCCCCTCTCGCGTCTCATCTCCGCCCCGCCGCCCCCACGCTCGCTCCCTCGCTCCGGCCGAGCGTCGGCGCCCATTGAAGGGGAGGGCGCGGCCGCTAAACGCGATTATAATGACGCGCCGCCTTGGTGACGCGGTGATTTAAGCATCGTGGCGCGGCGGGGCCCTCACGCAGTGTTGATATCGGCTGTTAATTATTATTGGCTGCGTGGGCCGCCGACCGAGACCGCGTCGCCCCTGGGAACGATTCGCCTCTCGCCCTCAGCGCCGCCGCCCCCCCCGCCCCCCCCCCGCCCTCCCGCCAACACCGCCTGCCGCCGCCACCCCAGACACCGACACCGCCACCATTGCCGCCGCCGCCGCCGCCCACCACCGCCGCCACTCACCACGTCCTCCGCCCCGCCGCCCCCGTCAACACCGCCCCCGCCCCCGCAACCGCCCCCGCACCCGCCGCCGCCACCGCCCCCGCCAACACCCCCCGCCAACACCGCCCCAGCTAACACCGCTCCTGTGAACACGCCCCGCCAACACGGCCCCCGCCAACACGGCCCCGCCAACATGGCCCCGCCAACATGGCCCCCAACATGGCCCCGCCAACATGGCCCCGCCAACATGGCCCCGCCAACATGGCCCCGCCAACATGGCCCCGCCAACATGGCCCCCGCCAACATAGCCCCCGCCAACATAGCCCCCGCCAACATAGCCCCCGCCAACATCGCCCCCGCCAACATCGCCCCCGCCAACATCGCCCCCGCCAACATCGCCCCCGCCAACATCGCCCCCGCCAACATCGCCCCCGCCAACATCGCCCCCGCCAACACCGCCTTCGCCGTCCCCGCCAACAGCAACACCGTCGCCGTCGCCGCCGCCGCTGCCACCACCGCCAGAAGGAAGAGCCCATGTTTTATTCAGTGCTTGCCCGAGATACCATCGCGAAGCACGAGTCATCGACAGGGCGTGAAACGAAGTTGTTTTAACACCGTGAATATCGAATGGGCATCAGATTTATTCTTGGCTTGAAATGACTGGACGTTTTATTGAATTTTTTACTGTTTGTTATTACAGAAAACAGTCGTGTTATTCACATATATTTTTTCTAGGGTTTTATGAATGTGAATTGATCATAGATCTTCATGATTTTATAGTTTTATGAAGATTTCACAATTCCTTGAAATTCATAACGTGTTATTACACCCAATCAGAATAAGCGATTCTATCTCAAATGTTATTTATTTATGCACCAAAAGCCGTCTAAAGGCTCTAATGATCCAGTGGTGACAAAAAACCTAGTGCCTTTGGGCCTTCGGCTTTTGTCGCCCAAGATCTTTAAAACCATATAACGTCCACTGTAGTACATATAAGATTTTATTTTTTGCCTAATTTTTAATTATTCAAATTTACTTATTTACTCGTCAACTTGATGTTAACTTCACTGGATTTGTCTTTTCATATTTCCCGCCCATAATTCCCTTTCGTAATTCCCTCACATAATCATCTCTTTAAGAGAACGTACAGTCATTCAACTGTTTTCATATTTCCCAACGAAACTACGATTCTCTGGATCCACATAAGTTATTAAGTGTATATCGAACACAGTATCGAAGGCAATAACAAGCAATAACGCACCAGTAAATAATAAATGTTTTCTTGCAGCACTAATTGGCTACCCTTTAAATGAATCAATGAGAAATACAAATATTGTAGTACAGAGCTCTTTCAATACTAATATTATTTTAAGAGGTTTGTGGATGTATATAACAAAATTTGCTTTGGACGTCTTGAGGAATAATGCCTACAATGCAGTAAATTGACTTATTATTATACTGATTTATGCAATATTACGTAGACCTGGAGCGGTAGCTCAGTGCATCAAGTGATGTCACTGCAGCGCCTCTGACCGGGAGGTCCTAGGTTCGAGTCCTGACGGCAGCAGGATTTTCGACACTAGTTTTCAGCTAGGTCGAATTCAGTCGCTGTCTGGAGGAGAATTCTAGCGGCCGGCTGCTCTGATCGGTAGTTTTCCGTGGTTTCTCCGATCAACACCATGCAAATGCTGGAGCAGTACCCTACCAAACGGGTCACGGACCGCGCGCGATTTATCCTTCCCATTCCTTGTCCTATCCTCTCCCCTTACACACACACACTTACACTAACACGCACTACGCTACCACATATTCCGGGAGACCGGTCGGGAGCTTAGGGTTTGTCCCGGCTGGGGCGGTGCTCCGCTGGTGGGAGAGTCCTGGTTAGGTGGAAACCCACTAGCCGACGGTAGGTCGGCGCCGAATCTCGCCATCCAGCGGGGGAAGACCACCGCCATCTCCCGAGAAACAAACATGCACTACACTAACGGGACTAATGACCAAAGCAGTTGACGCGCCCGGAAACACGAAAAAACCAAACCCCTATTACATAGAACGAAGGTTATATCTCAAACAGCTGAAGCCAGTTTGCACAGTTTAAGATATTTCATTGCCGTATGTACAGACATAACTGATGAATACTAATTACAACACCCCTCAATAGTACTATATTCAGGTCAACTTTGTTCGTTTTATTAATAAAACTTTACATAGATTACTTTACTATCTATGGTGAAAAACCAGTTATAAAATGAATAGAATTATGTGTGCTCTACTGTTCATATAAATAATATTATACGAGTATTTTTTTAAATAAATAATAATTATTAAATCAAATTGTCTAAGAAAATATTAATTTTACAAGAAAAAATCCATTTCTCTTTTCTCAAGCACAATTTTCACAACGGAAACCGAATATCTACATGAAATATTTTTATGATTTTCACTATGTCAATCTGTTCGTGTGAGAAATACATTCTGACAATATGACATTCCAATGTTTTACTATTCATATTCCTTTCACACCCTACCCAGAAGCTGCTTTTTTTTGCATATTTTATGTAGACAATAGGATACACACATTGAAATGTAATAGGTTAGGTAATAAAATATAATGAACAGGAATAAGATTATTAGCAGATTTGAAAATTACCTTTCTAATACATTATTAACACCCACTGAAATGAGCATTTCGAAATTCTTTGTTGTCATTAATGTTTGCTAAAAGAGCTCATTCAATCCTTGACCTGAGAATCGCGCTCTCCCTTGAGACACTATTTATTGCCGGCCAAAGGTGGGCCAAATATTGTCTGGGAATCAACCTGTCCTACCAATGGATATAGAGACCAATCAGATAATAATGGATGGCGCATAGTCCATTGTTCTTTGTTTACAAAGCACTGTTTCTTCATGCTGTAACTGATCGGAGGAAATCACGAAACGACAGTTCTGAGCAGCGAGCGTTTTGAATTATCATTCAGGAGGTACCATCCATGACTCAGCTTCTCAGACGAAGTCGAAAAACGTCAACTTTAGTAGTGAAACTCTCAATTTAGAAGGCTTCAATTCCGAACTAGCGACACTAGGAGTATGAGGTTACTTTCATTACCTCACAACATAACATTCAACTTCATGCCCAGTATTCGCACGTCAACTTTCACATTACCTAAGAACAAAGAAAATAACTAAGAGCTTGACAATGCATTCTTATAATATATTCTCTTTTGTACTTAGGTCACTAAAATTTAAAATATATTCCCCATTTGTTACTTCAAAGATTAAAGTTAATCGCATCGTATGACTTTTATGATGCAACCTGAAGGTAGTAATACAATTACTCGTATTACTTTTCTTAGAGTAGCATTCAAACTCTTCGACAACTCTTAGAAATGGCTTCTTGGTGCAGAAAAAAAGTTTATAAACTCAAATTCTATTAAATCTACTGAATTTAGCACATTGATATTCACAATGTGTTCTTCTCTCAATAACCCGAATAGTGTCACAAACCGGGATTAATGAGTTTATGAAATCCTGGTTTAACATTACAAAGATCTCTTCTCAAAGTTTCTCAATTGGAACCGAATATTTGCGTATCATGAAAATTTAATGTAAGCGTAACTAGCACCACAAATTTCGTTTTAGAGTTCAAATGAAACGAGAAAAACTACTTACTAAAAGTTATTGTCATTTAGAATTCCAATGACCGGATTGTGTGAATAAGCAGACGATACTCACAACTCACCCGTAGCCAACAATGCGTAACAGAATATGACAGAAGAGATACGAAAAATATGCAGGCGACTTGCGAGAACAATGGCGCAGCGAAATATGATCGCTTCTTTGTTCGGCGCGGGGCCGGCCCGCGCCGCGGCCGTCGGCGGAAGAGGCGCCGGGCGCGACACGATACGGCGCCGCCTACAAAAGCGGCTCCAGGCGAGGCGGCCGGCCCCCGGCTCTCGCCCGGCCTCGCCCGAATCAATTAAAGTTTAATCCGGAACTCGGCGCGCACAATATAACGAGAGTCCTTACAATATAAAGAGGCGAGTCGCCGGGCGGTCCGGCGGCCAAGGGTCGCGACGCTGTGCGGGATGATCCGTCGAGGGCGCGTGCGCCGTCGCCGGAAGCAGGAAGCGGACTTCAATGAGCCGGAGCCATTTTAGATTCGGCGGCGCAGTTCCGGCGGGGGAGGGAGGGAGGTGGGAGGGCAAGACGCGCGTGGAGTGGATGCACGGAGGGGGAGGGGAAGAAGAGGAGGAGAGACAGGAAACGTGCGTAATCCGGAGAGATACGACGACACAATGCCGTATTGTGCCTCGGTGAAAGACTCCTAAACGTGCCAGATCGACTCTCTCCCCCGTCCGTCCGTCCGCGGCGCGGAGTTGGAGCTGCTAATGTGAGTCAGATGACACCGCGGGGACGGTGCGGGACGGGGTGCGGCGGGGGTGGGGGCGGGGCGATGAATGGGACGCGAGGGGACGCCGGGCGCGCCGTCTGGCGGCCAAAAGGCTCCTTTATGACAGACGGCCATGAATGCGCCCATGAACTCCTCCGTACTTCATAGAATAGATCGCTTACAGATTCTTTTCAGAGGCGTGGAGAGATATACTGTATATCCCCCGCATCGAAGGCTGAATGGGGTAGTTCTGCACGCGGTCTTCAAATCTGAATAACCTCCACTGAATGTATCGCATTACTAATTACGATTTTTGTATTTGTGCACAAGGATTGTGTAAAATTCTTACAATTTTTTTAAAAATTAGCTCAGGATCTTAAACAATCCTTTTGAAGACATTTGCAACAAATAATAATTACTATACTTGTCTGAATATTCTTTTCTCTGCATTTCATTATCCTAAAAAAATTCTGTGACAAGACTATTTGGAATATGCCGCTTGTTAAAACCCATAAAGGGATTTATAAAAATAGTTATTTATGTAGTAAGGGCGTTATAAGGGTTTTAATGATCTAGCGGCGACAATATACCCGAGGGCCCCCGCGGGCTTTTTCTTGCCCAACATGATGACAACCAACTAACGCTAAATTTGTACATAATTTTAATATTTATCTAATTTTAAAAAAAAACAAATTTTTCCTTTTAGAAATTAGGTTTTAATTAATTAATAAATGACCTCTAATTTTAAAAAGTTAAAAAAATTACCTAATTTTAAAACGGTTAAAAATTAGAAAGTAAATAAATATGAATTAGTGATTCAGATTTACTTATTTATTAATTAACAGGACGTTAACTTGAGTCGGTTTATTTTTTCTTATTTCCTTCCCATAATTACTTTTGATAATCCGTCCTTAAGAGAACATGTAGCATCATTCAACTCTTTTGATAGTTCCCTTGGCCACCATGATTCTTTCGATCCAGGTAAGTTATGCAGGGTACATTGAGCTCCGAAGGCAATACCAAACCATATCATATGAGTAAAAAATAACAATTCATTATGAAACGATGATGTAATGATGGGTATTATACTTATAATATTACACGAGTGTGATATTACGATACGAGCGAGAAACCAGCAAGTATTATAAACTTCACAAGTATCAATACCCATTACATGGAGTTTCATGCTGTACTTTTTCTACGACTTTTATAAATTAAACTTTTGCATTGAATCGTTACGTGCCAGTTGACATGTAGGATTCAGCCAAGGCCACCTAGCAGACAGCTCCCTAACCCTACCCTCGCATGCTGCCCCAGGGACCTGTGGTTGCCAGTCCGCATGCGTGGAAGTACTGCGCTTGTCAAATAGGAATAAAGTGAAATTACGATCCAGTTTATTTTAAATAAGATTGCATGAAAAATACTAGTATTAACAGATATTAAAACTGATAAGCATAATATAATATCAAATGCAATTTTAATGTACACAATCGAACGAAACATTTACTAGAACATTCTCAATGATTAATTAACTACCAATACTTGGTTTGTAAACTTTTCTGTGATTGGTCAAGAACCTGTATCGTAATGAAATTTGTATCGTAATTGTTACAAATTTGTATCGTTATAAAATTGCAAATGGTCACAGCCATCAAATAACTTTGATTCGTGTTTCCGGGCGCGTCAACTGCTTCGGTCATTAGTCCCGTTAGTGTAGTGCATGTTTTATCTCGGGAGATGGCGGCGATCTTTCCCCGCTGGATGGCGAGATCCGGCGCCGACCTTCCGTCGACTAGTGGGGTTTCCTCCTAACCAGGACTCTCCCACCAGCGGGGCACAGCTCCAGCCGGGACAAGCTCTAAGTTCCCGACCGATCTATCGGAATGTAGTAGTGTAGTGCATGTTAGTGTAAGTGCGTGTGTAAGAGGCGAGGATAGGACAAGGAAGAGGAAGGACAGATCGCGCGCGGTCCGTGGCCCGTTTGGTAGGGTACTGCTCCGGCATTCGCCTGATGTTGATCGGAGAATCCACAGAAAACTACCGATCAGAACAGCCGGCCGTTAGAATTCACCTCCAGACAGCGACTGAATTCGACCTAGCTGAAAAGCCAGTGTCGAAAATCCTGCCGCCGCGGGGAGTGGGAACCTAGGACCTCCCCGTCAGAGGCGCTGCAGTGACATCAGTTGATGCACTGAGCTACCGCTACGGGTTCAAATGACATCATTATACAATGGGAGCAGAAGAAAATATTAATAGAATTTTCTAACAATACGTTAAGCTCATACGCGAAATAATGGCCAACATCGAACATTGATCCCGCACCTTTCACTCTTGCTTGCAGAGTGATTTCCAGTCTTCCCCTGCTCCTCGTATAGCTCCCTCGCATCTTACAAAGCCGAATGATAAATCACGGAATTTAAATTCTCCATCCGGGCGCCAGATTTTCCGGTGTTTAGAAACCCCACGCGCGCCGCACATTTTATAAATCGCTCGCGGCGTTTCTGCTTCTGCGTGCAACGACAGCTTGGCTCCTCGCGGAGTGGGGGGGCGGAGTGACGGCTCCATTATAAAGAAAAGCCATCTCCTAATCCCAGCGCCCCCGCCGGAAATGAACGATAAATCAAAGGCCTCCACTCGCCTCGCCCGCCCGCGAGTCCGCCCACACGGCCGCCCTCACGCCCGTGCCGCGCCAGCGCCCGCCCCCCCCGCCCATGCCCGCCCATGCCCGCGCCCATGCCCGCGCCCATGCCGCGCCCATGCCCGCGCCCATGCCCGCGCCCATGCCCGCGCCCATGCCCGCGTCCATGCCCGCGCCCATGCCCGCGCCCATGCCCGCGCCCATGCCCGCGCCCATGCCCGCGCCCATGCCCGCGCCCATGCCCGTGCCCATGCCCGCGCCCATGCCCGCGCCCCTGCCCCTACCCGCGCCCATGCCCGCGCCCATGCCCGCGCCCATGCCCGCGCCCATGCCCGCGCCCATGCCCGCGCCCATGCCCGTGCCCATGCCCGCGCCCATGCCCGCGCCCATGCCCCGCGCCCATGCCCGCGCCCATGCCCGCGCCCATGCCCGCGCCCATGCCCGCGCCCATGCCCGCGCCCATGCCCGCGCCCATGCCCGCGCCCATGCCCGCGCCCATGCCCGCGCCCATGCCCGCGTCCATGCCCATACCCGTGACTATGCCCATACCCGCGCCCATGCCCATACCCGCGCCCATGCCCATACCCACCCCCATGCCCATACCCACCCCCATGCCCATATCCGCGCCCATGCCTATACCCGCACCCATGCCCATACCCGTGCCTCTGCCCATACCCGCGACCATGCCAATACCCGCGCCCATGCCCATACCGGCGCCCATGCTCGTGCCTATACCCGCGCCCATGCCTATACCCGCGCCCATGCCCATACCCGCCTCCATGCCCATACCCGCGTCCATGCCCATACCCGCGCCCATGCCCATGCCCATACCCATGCCCATACCCATGCCCATGCCCCTGCCTGCGCAACGTCGCACAAAACCTTAGGCTCGGACGAGCAGTGCGCGCTGTCTCCTTGGGCCCTGCATTTGCGCGCAGACGAATCGATCCCGTATGCAAATGCAAGACGCACCCGCCAGTCACCCCGCCCCCGCGCTACTCGCCCCATGGTTGCGTCTTCCCATTCGGAAAATGGAGGAGAAATGTGGAAGCATTGCTTATGGACGTCACAGCTTGTAATTACCTCCTTTGGGAAGATTCTGGAGATAACGGATTCTCATCCAACCAGGTTTTGGATGAGTAGTTTAGTTGTCCATAGCCTTGAGTTTGTGTTATCTGGCGATATTCGCTTCTCCAGATAAAGAACTAAAAAGTGTGGCTTTGATCCGAGGAACATGCCTTAGTAGAAGTATATGGAAACAGGAACCCACTGGAAAATATCTATTAATGATAATGATGATGATGATAATAATAATAATAATAATAATAATAATAATAATAATAGTAACACTGTCTATTAATGTGATAATAAATATAGTAGTATTTTTGTATTATATATTATTTAATTAAATAATTGTTTAGGTTCTTACGATTTATAAATAATAATTAACATTATTAGTGTCGGATTTGAGTCATATCATAACAGATATTTGTCTTGAAAATAGAGAGATCGATTGTGATTCGACAATAGAAAAAATAGGATTTTCATGCCTGCCATCACTTTTACTTCCTAAAACAGACTTCGCGAATTAATCCCATATATTACGGTGTGCACTAAATGGATAGGACCGTGATGTGAAACTAAAAAAATTTGAAAAGCTTTCAAATTGTTGCATTTTAATGAGTCATCATTGTTTTCTGCTCAATATTTTGTTGTATTTAAATTTTTCTAATGTTCTTAATTAACTAAGATAAATCAAAAATTGAGAAATTTGACAATACATTTAATCATTTTGTTTCATTTAGTTCAATCACTTTAACGAAATAACTAGAAGTCGAAAATCACTGCTCTTTGAAACAAGGTATTTCCACTAGAAATTCTCAAGCATCAAAACTTCAAGCAAACGGCAAATTTCTCTCAAATATTTAATACACTACCAATCTTCACCATTCAACATCTCAGAAATCAAGAATTTATCACACAATAATCAATTTTTATTTCAAGAAAATTTCATCGGAATCTAAATATTTCACAGACTGATGGAAATCAATAAACTCATTTTAATTATAAATTAGTCGATGAAAATCATATTATTAAAAAGATATATTGTATTGATTTTTCCATTTACTTCCCAAGAAAACAACGGTTCACTAAATTTTCTAATAAAATTAAAGGCATGTAATTAATTGTTAAGGGTCATCCAAAAATTATGTGAGGTCTTTAGGGGGAGGGGGTCAAACGAATCTCACCTAATCTTACATGGGGGAGAGATGGGGGCTCGGCAAATATCACGTCATTGTTTCGCTAAAAACAGTGTCAAATTGCGAGAAAACGTAGGCAATTTAAGTAAAACACGTTTCTATAATAAAATATGGCTAAATCTTTCACAATACTTTTTATCGTAGTTGTGTGAATGCTACAAAAAGTATCATAGTATACTAAGAAAAGCAATCAAACAAAAATTACCAAACTTTTTATCATTAGTGAGATAAATCTCATTACCTGTATTTTTACAGAAATTTTAAAGAATAATTACCGAGCGATTTAAGATGTGAAATAATATTCATTGTAATTCAGTCACTTTTCTTTTTCTAAATACTAGTCATGTCTAGTCTTGAGTATAATTAGGCAAATTATATTTTTCAATGCAATCAATCACAAATTAACAAATTTACATTAAAAATAGGCATTTTGAAAAATCTCACGTCAGATGAGAAGGGGGGAGAGGGTCGAGCCAAATATTGCATCTTACCAAGGGGGGGAGTCGAAAAATCGTCAAAATCGCCTCACGTAATTTATGGGCGGCCCCAAAAAAGATAGGAGAGAAACATTAACCTTTTCGTTCTTCATTTTATTCATTCGCTGCTCTTTTCTATGGCTCTACCTTCCACCCTCTTCTACGTTTTCTCCTCCGCGGCCCTCACCCTTCCCTTCAAGGAAGCTCAAGAACTCGCGGCTAGCGCCCCACAACACCCGCGCCCTCGCGCGGCCCGCCGGCGAAACAAACTTCGCCATTCAGAATTACTCAACTGTCATAATCCGACAGTACGCAATTTTGTCTTTCTGGACCGTGCCGTGACGCCGTATCTCCCGCGTTGTTCTTTCGAATTTCTTTCCTCTTCTCTGCCTGCCACCACCTCCACCACCATCCCCGCCCTCACCCTCTTCACAACCTCGCTCTTTTCTTTTCTTTTTCTTTTGTTAGTCAAGGAGTTTTTCTTCCGGGAATTGTTCATTTAATTTACATTACAGGATTTCAATTTCAGATTCGAAGTTGGAATAATTTGATTCTGTACATTCTGTGGACCGTGAGCGGAGGAAGGAGTACAAGAACACATTCTTTCAACTGACCTCCTTGTTTAGCGAATCGTAATCCCATTATGGGTGAAAAAAAAAGTTTGTGCTTGGAAGCTCGGCGGCGTCTTGGGGCAAGTTCGCCGGGAAAGCAAACTTGTTCAGCCACCGCAGTCTGAAACAAACGCCCGTTCAAAAACTGCCCTCAGCTCCGCGCTGTAGTGACAACTGCAAAAGGGTTCGCAATCAGAAAGCAATCTACGACCAATAGTGAGTTTTGTAAAGGTAAGTTTGGAAAAAGGAGTTTAAAGAGAAAAAGATTCCACTGTTTCGGTCACCGCAATCTCCTTGACAAACTTTTGTGTCGAAAATATATTTCAAAATTCTCATTTAAATTCTCATATCAGCTTTTATGTATCCCAATCATTTCTGCATTTTTTGTAAATAAGTCCATAAAATATATCGTTTCAGTCTACATTCAAATTCACTTGTTGATCTGTACTGAATATAAACGTCAGAGAGCCACCGCACGTATATGATTCTCAATCGATCGAAATTGTGACTACGTACATATTTACTTTCATTGAAACCCCTCATAGAATTATTTTAATTTAAAAGAGCATTTAAATAATAATTCTGTCACTTGTGTACATTCATGGGATGAAATGAAACAAGAATCTAACTTGTGGTTAACTTATGAACCAAAGTTGTAATAAAGGCACAGCTGGTTTTCTTTATACTTCACTTTACACTTCTTTCTTTATTATTCTTAATACTTCCCCTTTATTGTTGTTGTTGAACAATATTGTAAATATTATTTTCATTATTTGTAGTATCCACTTTCATGTGCATTGTTAATTCCAAGGAAAGTACGAGTAAAAAAAAAGTTTCAATAAAGAGAATTAAACTAATTAAAAAATATGTGAAAGGTCACTTTTATAAACCGTTTCCTACTTCAAAATATCTTCTTAGTTTCATACCAAGAACACGTATGTAGTACGTTAATAATAATATTGCTGGTGAGGTTGATACCTTGCAATAATTTGAGAAAAATCTGTTGTCTACTATGTACGTGTCTCGCCACTAATAAAGACAATTTTTATTATTATTATTATTATTATTATTATTATTATTATTATTATTATTATTACGTGTTTACGGTACAAAGAATAGCGGCAACATTCGTGGATGTGGCCTCGCTCCAGCGGCTGAGCGCAAGCCATCGCGAGACGCGCGACCGCGCACGCGCGCGAAACATCGCTGGCGGGGGCGGGGCCGGCGACCGCAGCGCCACCGAGCGGAAGCAGCCCGCGTCACGATGGCGGAACACGCAAACATCGCGCTGCCGGAGCACGACGTCGACGCGGGCGGCGCGGGGCGGAGAACAGATCGAGAGGCGAGCGGAGACGAGGCCGTGCAGGCTCAAAGCGCGGCTAACAATAATCCTCTGGTCGGAGCCGGGACCCCAAGTCAAACATGGAGGAATGCAGCCTCGGGCTGTTGGATCTGCGGCCGCCGCCGACTCCAGCGAAAAGCTATTTATTGCCGAGTGACCTCCTTTATCCGGCGGACCGCCGCCCCCATCGCCGCCGTCGCTGCTGCTGGTGCCGCCGCCTCCGCCGCCTCCCGCTCGCCCAGCTCCGCCGGACAATGTCAATACAAGCACAGGGCCCCTCCAAATCAAACATCGGCGACGCAGCCGTCAAAGCTGGGAGGCGGATGAGTCGGGCGGGGGTGGAGATGGGGCGGGGAGGGGCGGACTTCCCGGGCGGCGTAACGCCCGGGGACAGCGGCCGGGGGGGGGGCGGGGGCGGGGGCGGGGGCGGGTGAGGCTTGGGCGGTGCGGGCACAGCGGTTTCCGGGCGCGGTAAACAGGCTCCGCGGCCGCACACAACGCCGGGGCGTAATGAGAAAACCGAACGCAAGAATCGAGACGGCCGCCGCGCCGTCAGCGACGATGGCGAGGGGCTCTGCGGGCGGCCCGGGGGCGCGGCGTCGAGGGACAGGCAGACCCGGGCTCAAGCAGATGACGAGACAGGACTTTAATTTAATTAAGAGGAGTCGTTTCCGCACATTTAAGTCGCACGCTGAAGAGACAACTTCCTCTTCTGATCGAGACATGTTTCTCGGGATGTTCGCCCCGCGATCAAAAGGGTCTCACTGGACAGAACAAAACTTGTCTTCGAAACAGAACACGTAGCTGATAAAATACCTTAAAAAAACTTTAATACGTTGATTGACAAGAGAAATGGTATCTTAAATTACGTTCGATACCAATTTATTAAATTTATTCCCCTTTAATAATAATAATAATAATAATAATAATAATAATAATAATAATAATGTCTTTAATCAACGCGAGGCTCATTTAGAGAATGATTCCCAAGTTTGTACACTATGATGGAAACTAGTAATCTGGAATAATTTCAATCGTTATTGAAGATTCTACTAATTTAATGTACACATCGAATTGAAAGTCGAAACATTTACGAAACGTATCCAAACATTCTGGCATCACAATAAATAAGTGCAAAACGTAAAATAACCTACAGCAATATAACAAGGCACGCCCTCCGTATGAATATTTTCTCCAAACGCAGAATGCTTTCCAATCACGGCGCCGTGGACGCATTCATCGGATACGTGTTCATCTGCAGCTCGCCCTCTGTCTCCGCGCGAGAGGGAATTCTGCATCGCCCCAGCCACCGCCCCCGCCCGCGCCCGCTCCCTCCGCCCCGCTCCCTCCGCCCGCTCCTCCGCCCGCTCCTCCGCCCGCTCCTCCGCCCGCTCCTCCGCCCCGCTCCTCCGCCCCGCTCCTCCGCCCCGCTCCCTCCGCCCGCTCCTCCTGCCCGCTCCCCCGCCCGCTCCCCCGCCCCGCTCCCCGCCCGCTCCCCCCCGCCCCGCCGCTCCGCCCCGCTCCTCCGCCCGCTCCCCCGCCCGCTCCCCCGCCCGCTCCCCCGCCCGCTCCCCGCCCGCTCCCTCCGCCCCCTCCTCCCGCCCCGCTCCCCGCCCCGCTCCCTCCGCCCCGCTCCCTCCGACCCGCTCCCTCCGACCCGCTCCCTCCGACCCGCTCCATCTTGCTCATATCGCACCACCTGCCTCGATCATTCACCCCGCGCGGTCTCTATTTCTGCCCCGCCCACCTCCCATCAAAACTCTTGTTCACCATTGCTCACTATCATCCAAGAGTTCTCGCGAGCTGGGTTCACTAAAGCGCGCTGCAGGTTCGATTCGCGATCGTCTGTGTGAATTAACTTGGTACTGGTTGCGCGCTCAGACTAGAGCCTTTGACGCCCCATTGCTGCGCAGTTCTGGTTTCTGTGTTACAGGAAATCAAGCCCACTCCCACAGAAGGTGGTATACACTAGGAAATTACTGTGGAAGTCTCTACCACCACTTAAAACTATTTTATTTTGTTTTAATTTTTTAGACCAACATTGCCTTCTTGCAGTTGCTCTTTAAAAACTGTTTTTCGTGCGTTTCAGGTAACGATACTGGACTTCACATCCAATTAGATGACATCATTCCTGATTATAATTTCATTCCTATTCTGTAAATTCTGTTATAGTTCTTGAGTAAAAACCGAATCTTTCCACCGAAACGTGATGCAGAATTGTGTGCAAAGCACGAGCTCCTTGTGTGACACGTGGGTATTCATACGCGAGCAGGAAAAGACGCCCAACATCCTGCTCGTCATTCCGTCCATCACACGATCGGCTGAATTTCACAGGAGAAGCGTTGGGCAACAGCTCCTATGCGTTTCGCGCGTGCCTGGCCCCTCCCCTCGTTGCTCTATTGGCGGCGGGGGCGGCGCCCCTGGCACCTCGGCCCGCCCCGCCCCCACCCCCACCCCCGCTCGTCGGCACTCCCCTCGCGCAGGTGGCCGCTCATCGCGCGCCAAGTGGCGCGCACCTGATCTCTCTCCCCGCGTGCGCACGCCGCGACCGCGACAAGGCAATCAACCCGCGATATGCGCCCCGCCCCCTCGCCGTCCCTAGCACGCAGGCAGGGCACGCACGGAAGGTGAGGGGCCGGCCAGGTGGGAGGGGCTGACGTGACGCCACCACCGCCGGATTAGAAGAGTGTGATATAAAGACGGAGATGAAGCAACGACTGGAGGGGGAGTGAGACAGTGGCGGTGCGACGGCGGCGGCGGCAGTGGGTTAGCCCGCAAGCAGGAAAAGGCGAAGGATGAGTCACCCGTCGGCGGCTGTATGCGACGAGTTCTCCCCTCCCCCGCCCCGCCCCGCCCCCAGCCCCGCTGTATGCTGATGCCAGCCGCTCGGCGCGTTATCTTGGTTGAGAGACTCCAGCAAGTCAGTGTGAAATTCAGCAGCCCTTATTAAATTTCCACCGCTCCCTCGAACCCGTCGCGGCGGCGGTGGCGCTGGCGGTGGCGGCGGCGGCGGCAACCCCTCGCCGCCGCGACCCGGCCCGCGTGAGTCATCGTGTGTACCATTTCGTTAGCGAGCGGGGCGGCGTTTGCGTGGCGGCGGTGGGCGCTGCGACGCGCCGAGTCGAGTTGAGTCGAGTCGAGTCGCGAGGTGTCACTTCGTCATCCGCCACCGTCCCCGCCACCTGCCTCCGCCTCCGCCTCCGCCTCCGCCTTGTAGCTCAGTGTATCAACTGACGTCACTGCAGCGGCTCTGACCGGGAGGTCCTAGATTCCCACTCCCCACGGCGGCAGCATTTTCGACACTAGCTTTTCAGCTAGGTCGAATTCAGTCGCTGTCTGGAGGAGAATTCTAGCGGCCGGCTCCTCTGATCGGTAGTTTTCTGTGGTTTCTCCGATCAACACCAGGCGAATGCCGGAGCAGTACCCTACCAAACGGGCCACGGACCGCGCGCGATCTGTCCTTCCTCTCCCCTTACACACACACTTCCACTAACATGCACTACACTACCACATATTGCGGGAGACCGGTCGGGAGCTTAGAGCTTGTCCCGGCTGGGGCGGTGCCCCGCTGGTGGGAGAGTCCTGGTGAGGGGGAAACTCCACTAGCCGACGGTAGGTCGGCGCCGGATCTCGCCATCCAGCGGGGGAAGGTCACCGCCATCCCCCGAGAAAAAAGCATGCACTACACTAACGGGACTAATGACCGAAGCCGTTGACGCGCCCGGAAACACGAAAAAATCAATCAATCAATCAATCAATGCCTCCGCCTCCGCTTTGCTACCGGCGCAGCGGCTTCCGTCGACTGCCAGCCTCCCTGGCCGCTCCGTCAAGGCGTGCGCGCTCGTCCCTCACGCCATCACTGCAGTTTGACTGCTCCCGAGTCCTTTCGGAGATGCTCATAATTTAGGGAACGGAATTTACTGTAATAAAAAATGCATATGCCGACCTGCATGGCCGAGGTGGCTAAGAGCGAGTATCGACTCAGCGCTTCGGTCCGAAGGGTCGCAGGTTCGAGTCCCGCCTTGGGCATGATTGTTTGTCCCTTGTCTTTGAATGTATGTGTTGTCGCGGATGACCTCGCGTTCTGCTGACCCCAGATCAGAGGAGCCCGCAAGTGTGTTGGTGTCTAGTGTATGGTCGAATATGCGTCCCATCGGGACGCAAAGGGTAACCAGCTATCGGCTGGATAAAAACCCTAGAAAGAAGAAGAAAAATGCATATCTGTAGTTATTTTTTCAAATATATGTAAGAGAAAATAGGAAATATGTGAAATAAAAAGTCGTTATAATGTTTAAAACTCCATTCCTCAAGCGTTTTCGGAGCACAGTACGTTGCCGATCAGATCTTTAAATGGATTCAGGGAGGCTGAAAGTAAGTTCTACATGTACAGAAAAAATTATTCGCTAGTTTCATCGGAAATATATACTTTCGTATTATATACAATGTTGTTTACGAGGGGCCGGCGCTCAAGTGAATAGTACCGTGTAACCTGTGATAGAAAGAGGGGAGGGAATAAAGATATCAAACGCACCACCATACGCACCACCAAGATATAATACACACACCAACTCCAGAAAAGGGATAAGACAATGATCTGTAGTTTTTTTTCATCGAGTTACGCATGGGGTCTATGAAACACGAGTGAGCACGTGATTGAAGTTCCTTCTGCTTCACATACATCCACTCATTCTGGAATCAGGCTACGCGGTTTCCAAGAAGCAGATGGAGGCGGGAGGAGGTAAGTTTGACAACTAATAGCGACGGTCCGGCGTTAATACAAGCGCATTGCGTGTTTTCTTAAGTATTTCAGTAACGATGTTAATTTTCAAGTAACATATATTTCGAACATCGCACGTGAAATGTTCATTTTCGATCTATAAATATATTAAAATATAACGAAATATGTAGCAATAGATAAAATATCTAAAAAATGTAATTATACCAAAATATGTAAAAATATGTAAAATAAAAATGGTTCCAATTAGTGCAGAATGTCGTGTTAAGTCCAAAAGATATTAGTGAATGGAGGTATCTTTTCCCTATAAAAATATGTATTTACATGAAAATCAGTTCCATACTCATGACTTTTGTTTCAGCGTTCCATTGAAATATTCTTGGTTCAAGACTGGGGTTGAAGTTTAATGCTATATTTACGATCAAAATTATATTAATTGATCAAATTTCACATTTAAAAATTTTATTCAAGCAACATGTTAATCAAATAAATATAATTAAATATTTTGCACACATAATTTAATTTTTTCACAATTTCTTAATAATTTAATTACATGTACAATTCTGAAAAATGTCATTTACTGAAGTGTTAAAAAAAATAATAATAATAATAATAATAATAATAATAGCGTAAAAAATTAATTATTTTTAAATAAGTTGTTTATATACTAGGTATATGCATGAAAAGGGAAACAAAATATGCAACCATTTCTAAAATTGCTAGTACAATAATTCTGAGATTGAATGAGAATTTGAATGCGAGTCTATTACTAATCGTCAGCCAATGACTCACACCTTCAATCACACCACATGTACATTCCAGTCGCCCTTCCTGTTGCCGACCCTACTTTCCTCAATGCATTCCCCACCGCCGCCGCTCCAGCCTGCAGCGCTAACAATGTTTAGCCCTGCGTCGCTAGTTAGGTCGAGGTGGATGTAATGAATCTTGCTGCCGGGAAGATCAAAACACGAGGCGTCGTCCCGCGCCGCCCTGCGCCGTCCTAGTCGCCTCCGCCGCCGCCAATTAGAGCGCCGGGGCCGTGCAGGTGGCATTAGCGGCGGCGGAGTAGGCGCTGGGGGCAGGCGCTGGTGGAGGCACTGGCGGCGGCGGTGGTAGTGGAGGCGGTGGCGGTGGCGGTGGCGGTGGCGGTGGCGGTGGCGGTGGCGGTGGCGGGGGCGGGGGCGGGGGCGGTGGCGGTGGCGGTGGCGGTGGCGGTGGCGGTGGCGGTGGCGGTGGCGGTGGCGGTGGCGGTGGCGGGGGCGGGGGCGGGGGCGGGGGCGGGGGCGGTGGCGGAGGCGGAGGCGGAGGCGGACGGCGGAGGCGGAGGCGGAGGCGAGGGGGGCGCAGGCAGCGGGGCCGAGGGAGGGGGCAGGCGCGGCAGGCGGAGCTCGAGGGGGGGCGCGCGGGGATTACGCCTAAGGGCGAGAGCGCCGCAGGCCCAGCGACGGCACCGACAAGCGGCGAAATCGGGAGGTCAGCGCTCCGACAGCGACCATCCCGCCAAGTGAGAGTGGACAGCGAGGCTACGCTCCGACGAGCGCTGCGAACTCTAAACATTCTCTTCCTTATTCTGAAAGTGAGAGCAAATCCTGCACGAAACTGTCGGCGGAAAACTTCAAGAGATGTGAAACAAGGACGCTCTTGACAGTGAATTCGATTGATTCGACCGCGATTAACAGAATATTCTTTCAATGGATTGTATATTTCACTACTACCAGGCTCGTATTCTCAAGCTGATGAAAAAGATGTTCAGGTATAACACTACGAGCTATACGTTATGGAAAACCTTCATTTTCAATTATTGTAATTTATTAGCTATGTATAAATATTAAAGATCACAACATTGTCATAAATGATGTGATACCTTACCTATTTTTTATTAAGTTAATGTATTGATACTTTCAATACTAGAGACTATTTAAATTAATAATTTATAATTATAAGAGCTTCAATGTATCTGTTCGAAATATTAAAGCTTCTTTAGAATCATGTATTAGGTACATTGTTCAAAACATGTAATTGGCAATTTTTAATTAAAAAGGAGAAGAAATACGTTATCAAATGTTTGTTAATCCATGGCGATACGTAAACGAACCACAGGTCACAACAGTGGATCTGCACTGACTATTATTATTTTGCCATTTGCTACAATTGTTATCTTTTGAGAGACACATAGCATTTGATAATCAATCCTCCCAAGGGGTATTTTGTAGGTGGCAACTAGAAAGACCACATGATTTCATTAAAAGTCAAGGAACATACAAGAATTGGAAAGATTTTAAAGCATCCAAATCAAATGTCGCACTGCCCATTTTACGCAACTGCTACTATGAAGTTACAAACACATCTATAATGTGTTATACAATATTTATAAAAAATTTCACATTTGCTTGCCTATATTACAAATAACATCACTTTATTCTCTCTCGAATTTGAGTTTCATAAAACAAAGAAATACCAACTCCATATCAGTGGCAACCTCCAAAAGAAAGTAAATCTGTTCTCTACAGACGACTATCCATTAAACGACCGCCATCCACTGTATCACATGCCAACGGCCTTTTAAATGAGCTGCGCTAACGTGTCTCCTGTGGCAATCGATTGCTCCTGAGAGCCCGCTACTTGACTGGGGTCAGCGGGGACGTGACCAAGCGATATTCACGAGCAGGGAGGTGCGGCGGCGGCGCCGAGGCGGAGGGAAGAGGGGGCGGGCGCGGCTTCGGAAGCACGACCGCTCGCCGGGGGCTAAATCCAGCCTCCGCCCCAGAGGTTGCGTCGGCGCCTCCCCGCCCACCCGCCCCGCCGTTCCCCGGTCCACCCAGCTCCCGCTCGCTCCCCCCTGCCCCAGCGCTCCACGCCCGCTCACGCCCTCTCCACGCCCCGCTCCCGCCCGCCCGCTCCACGCCCGCTCCACGCCCCGCTCCACGCCCCGCTCCACGCCGCCAGCCCGCTCCACGCCCCGCCCACGCCCGCTCCACGCCCCGCCCACGCCCCGCTCCACGCCCGCTCCACGCCCCCACCCCCGCCCACGCCCCGCTCCACGCCCCGCTCCACGCCCGCTCCAGCCGCCACGCCCGCTCCACGCCCGCTCCACGCCCCGCCTCCACGCCCGCCCACGCCCCGCCCACGCCGCTCACGCCCGCCCACGCCCCGCCCACGCCCCGCTCCACGCCCGCTCCACGCCCGCTCCACGCCCCGCCCACGCCCCGCCCACGCCCGCCCACGCCCCGCTCCACGCCCCGCTCCACGCCCGCCCACGCCCGCCCACGCCCCGCCCACGCCCCGCTCCACGCCCCGCTCCACGCCCGCTCCACGCCCGCTCCACGCCCGCTCCACGCCCGCTCCACGCCCCGCTCACGCCCCGCCCACGCCCCGCTCCACGCCCCGCTCCACGCCCGCCCACGCCCGCCCACGCCCGCTCCACGCCCCGCTCCCCGCCCCGCTCCCCGCCCCGCTCCCGCCCCGCTCCACGCCCGGCTCCACGCCCGCCCGCCTCCACGCCCCGCCCACGCCCCGCTCCACGCCCCGCCACGCCGCTCCACGCCCGCTCCACGCCCTGCCCACGCCCCGCTCCACGCCCGCTCCACGCCCGCTCCACGCCCCGCTCCACGCCCCGGTCCACGCCCCGCTCCACGCCCCGCTCCACGCCCCGCTCCACGCCCCGCTCCACGCCCCGCTCCACGCTCCGGCTCCACGCCCCGCTCCACGCCCCGCTCCACGCCCCGCTCCACGCCCCGCTCCACGCCCCGCTCCACGCCCCGCTCCACGCCCCGCTCCACGCCCCGCTCCACGCCCCGCTCCACGCCCCGCTCCACGCCCGCTCCACGCCCCGCTCCACGCCCCGCTCCACGCCCCGCTCCACGCCCGCTCCACGCCCGCCCACGCCCCGCTCCACGCCCGCCCTCCACGCCCCGCTCCACGCCCGCTCCACGCCCCGCTCCACGCCCCGCCCACGCCCCGCTCCACGCCCCCGCCCCCCACGCCCCGCTCCACGCCCAGCTCCACGCCCCGCTCCACGCCCGCTCCACGCCCCGCCCACGCCCCGCTCCACGCCCCGCTCCACGCCCGCTCCACGCCCGCTCCACGCCCCGCTCCACGCCCCGCTCCACGCCCCGCTCCACGCCCCGCTCCACGCCCCGCTCCACGCCCCGCTCCACGCCCTGCTCCACGCCCCGCTCCACGCCCGCTCCACGCCCCGCTCCACGCCCCGCTCCACGCCGCGCTCCACGCCCCGCTCCACGCCCCGCTCCACGCCCGCTCCACGCCCCGCTCCACGCCGCGCTCCACGCCCGCTCCACGCCCGCTCCACGCCCCGCTCCACGCCCCGCTCCACGCCGCGCTCCACGCCCCGCTCCACGCCCGCTCCACGCCCCGGTCTCCGCCCGCTCTACGCCCCGCTCCACGCCCCGCTCCACGCCCCGCTCCACGCCCGTTCCACGCCCGCCCACGCCCCGCTCCACGCCCCGCTCCACGCCCCGCTCCACGCCCCGCTCCACGCCCCGCTCCACGCCGCGCTCCACGCCCCGCCCACGCCCCGCTCTACGCCCCGCCCCACGCCCCGCTCCACGCCCCGCTCCACGCCCCGCTCCACGCCGCGCTCCACGCCCCGCTCCACGCCCCGCTCCACGCCCCGCTCCACGCCCCGCTCTCCGCCCCGCTCTCCGCCCCGCTCTACGCCCCGCTCTACGCCCCGCTCTCCGCCCCGCTCTACGCCCCGCTCTACGCCCCGCTCTACGCCCCGCTCTACGCCCCGCTCTACGCCCCGCTCTACGCCCCGCTCTACGCCCCGCTCTACGCCCCGCCCCTCCGGCACGGAAAGAGCGCGCCCCGCGTGGGCGCCGTGCGGGGCAGGGGGGGGCGGGGGCGCCCATCTGTCGCTCCCTGTCGTCGGGGGCGGAGCGTCGCTCTCGGATCACTGAGCATTGGCGACGCCGGCGCGGCCCCGTCCCCCGCGCGCCCCGGCGCCGACGCCGACGCCACGCCGCGCCGACGCTGCGCGCGCGCCGCGAGCAGCGCGGTGGGAGTGTGGGAGGCGGTGGGACAGAGAGCGAGCGAGCGAGCAGGAGCTCGCGATAGCGCCCAAATCCCTCGCGCCGCCCCGCCCCCTCGCCCCGCCGCTGTCGTGGCCTCCGTCGATCTGCGACGTCAGCGCGTCGCCTGCGAGTCAGCGCCCGCGGCCGTCACCCACGCGCTCCCCCGCCCCATCCCACAAGGCCTCTCGATTCAAACTGCGCGCAGGATGCTCCTCAAGAAATCTCCGCTTTCCGGCGACTTTGCGAAAGCGAGGTGTTGGCGTGGACAAAATCTTGACACGACGAGAAAAGATTTTATTCGCAGTCGATGTATGAGCAATGTCGTGGCCAGACGTCGTTATGTACAACCGAACCAGTCTTTATTTAATTTGCAAATGCAGCATTATCATTTTGAATAACCGTAAGTTAAATTTTTTTACTAGTCATCCTTTCAATTTTAACGTGCACAAAATTCCGAGTAGCATACAGACGTAACAGCTGGGAAATGTAAGGCGTCTAAAAATAGTACACATTTTGCAAACTCCAGAAAATTCATGAATTTTTTTTCTGTATTATACGCTGACTAAAATGTCAATATCGTATTTTTTTTATATTTGGCGTATGTTAATTATGAAGAACACACTCAATGACTTGTTGTTTATCATTAATTATAATGAAAATGCGTAAGTTTCCATGTCAGAGTATCAGAATCCTCTTTTTGATTCGGCTTACACCGATTTGATAACTGCTATTGACTTCAAACATGATCAAGAATGTAATTGTTATAGAAATGAAGTATACAGATAAAATTAAAGAACTGTACACGCACATTATGATGAGAAACAAAATTAAAGGATTATTAGAACAGATAATGATTTCAATGAATTTGCATGTTTTTAACATTTAAAATTTCTGTATTTGAATATACATGTTTTCTTTATCAATGTATGCCAATTAAAACGAAGAATGTTTTGTACGTACTTTCTCACGGCGTCCCAGAGATTGATGGGATGGAATCGGAAGAGAAGATCGCACGCTGTATATATATGCGGATAATGCACCAGCAATCATCTGAAAAATATCAGGGAATCATCGAAAAGCACCAATCAAAACAGTTTTCTTACGAACTCTATCCTGGTAGGCGCAACCAATTTTAACATACAAAACAAAGATCTACCATTTGGTCAGGTTCAAACCCACACAATCATTGGTACACTAAACGTGAAGAACACGTTAACCGTTTGTATTAGTAATGCATTTTCCAGACTCTTTCGTGTATTTATAACATATATGAAGGGTTCTGTGAAATACATTGCTAATAAAAATTCCTGTATTTTAGGTCAGGCAGAGGATAAATAAAATTGTTTTTCAGTCATGTCTTTTTGTATTCACACTTCCTGCTGCTTTATGAGAACATACTGAAATCTATAACACACTGTTTGTTCAGCGTTGATACTAATTTTTTTTTCGATTCAAGAACAATTCTTTTTACAAATTTTTACAAAAACTACTCTATTAAGTCTATAACTATTCACTTAATACTGTTTGTGTAACTCGAAGAAAAGTATTAAAGTATTTTCAAGATATATAGAAAATGAAACTAACTCATTTAAATTCACATATTTTACTACAGATTTCGTGTATAAAATTGTTATCACACGTTCCCATGAAGTCGCTGAATAATTTCATTTGCTATTTTTCACATTATGGTAATTTTGTTTATTTTTTTGTGTAACGATCGTTGCATAGGAGTGTGCATCATTTTCACCCAAAGTGAGGCGCAAAAGAGGTTGCAGTTGTGCCGGCGCGGGGCGCGAACCGCTGCTTGCTGTTTCTGCTCGGCGGCGCGCCCTACCATGTGGGCTGCAGTTGCAGAAGCCGCATCTCCGTTGACGCCCCCGCCGCCCCGCCGCCCCGCCGCCCCTCCGCCCCCGCGGCCCTCCGCAGCCCCGCCGCCTCCGCCGCCTCCGCCGCACCCGCCACCCCGACCCCGCCGCCCCCGCCGCTCCCACCCCCCTCGCCCCTCGCCGGCCCCACCGCCCCCCGCCGACCACCTCGCCGGCCCCACCGCCCCCGCTGCAGGCCGACCGCTGCATATGGCGCGCTGCGGTCGCGCCTAGCGGTGCGGGGAGGATTTCCAGCGCTTCTCCGCCCTGCCTTCCTGCCCGGCCTTTCCCCCAGCCAGACCTGGCACCGCCACACCCTGCTTTGCGACACATGCTACGAACCTGGCACAGGGACTGCTCTGCCGAAAGAGAAATTAAACGAGTCCCATGTAGTGCAAGCTGAATTAGACATCCAACTTCTGCTTCAATCGCAACCGTTCAACTTTAGCATGCCACGTACGACAACTTTTAAATTGTATGGTAATACTAACAAGATGCATTGGAATTTTTACATGCATGTATGTGTTACAATGCTGAGATGCATAGATATCGTAAAAATTATTTAACCATGCATTATTTTGAAAATCGCTTGAAGAACCATCTTAGGTTTTTGCTAGATTTCACTTCTAATGAACTTTCGTGCACATTATCTTTTTTTTTTATTTTTCACCGACGGCTCTTTTAAAATAAACACTTCCGAGATGTTTTCGCAAAACCTGTCATTAAGATTGGGGATTCCATAAATCGGTTAATAAACTTTGAAATGCTTTGTTATCTTTAGTAAAATAACATTACAGTGAAGTTGTGGGGATTGATATTTTTGGTTCACTACATCAAATTTCAATATATACGATGATATTAAAATTAAATACAATTTCTCCATAATGATTGATTTTATTAATATAGAGACACAGCAAAATACATTAACAACACGAACTCGAAATTTCAATATCGTTATTTGTGTTAAAAAATCAATTATTTTCAATTGTTTGCTTCCAACATTTTTCATTAGAAATTTCTGTAGATCATTCTCCAGAGCTCGTGCTCGCTATTCTTCATTGTGAATTGTCCACTGTGTCTATGCAATGCAATCTAGACATCCTTCAAAGCCTCTTGCCCTGTTAGAACACCGTCGCCCTCTCTGAACTCCCCTAATAACACACGAGAGCCTTTTGATAGCAGAAGAATCATTGAATAAACTAACACGACTTTACCCGAAAAGAAGTATATCACTCCAATTTCCATAGATATTTGTTAACATCTCAATATTAAACCTTTTTGACGTAATATGACGTAAATGACACACTTATGAATATCTCAGATTTTAAGTAGTGCTTTACCACTAAATAATTGTCACCTTTCCCATCACCTTGTTGGAAGGTCCAAATTGTGATCTTGTTACTTAGTAACTATGTATTTTAATAAATAACGATTTAATAATAGATTTACGTATGCAGAACATATTCTCTGACGTAAGTGCGTCCAAGAAGGTGACGGGAAAGGTAACAATTATATACGTACAAGGAGCGATAATTGTGTCCGTGAAAACTGTTCAACGTATTGGCTGTCTCGGTAGCTTGGTGGTTAGACCAGCTGGGCATAAAGTAGGAGACCCGTTTTCGAATCCCGGTCGACCCGGTCGACTTTGCACTAATTTAGTTATTTGCCACTAAAATATGTCGCTCTGGGTAAGAGCACTCACGGAAACCAAGGCAACAGCGCGCGTAATCACAACGACTTGAAGAACACGTCTGCTCCAACGAGCCAGCAGCGCCGCCGCCCAAACGCCCCAACGCAGCGCGTGGGCCGACCCGAACCCCCGGCCCCGAACCGCCCACCCCCCCCCCCCCCCCCGCCCCGAACAACCCCGCTTCGAACATCCCTGCCTCGAACATCCCGCCTCGAACATCCCCGCCTCGAACATCCCCGCCTCGAACATCCCGCCTCGAACATCCCCGCCTCGAACAACCCCGCCTCGAACATCCCGCCTCGAACATCCCCGCCTCGAACATCCCCGCCTCGAACATCCCCGCCTCGAACATCCCCGCCTCGAACATCCCCGCCTCGAACATCCCGCCCGAACACCCCGCCTCGAACATCCCCGCCTCGAACATCCCCGCCTCGAACATCCCCGCCTCGAACATCCCCGCCTCGAACATCCCCGCCTCGAACATCCCCGCCTCGAACATCCCCGCCTCGAACATCCCCGCCTCACTCCGCCTCGCCCCGCCCCGCCCCGTTCAGCTCCGCCCCTCCCCGCCCCACCCATGCCACGCAGCGCGCTGCCCGTCGCATGCAGATAAGAGCGGACGGCGGCGGCGCACGCCCGCCCGCGTAACTGCGTTACCGCCCCCAATAACGTCGTTAAGTTTCGGGTTCATTAGAGCCGGTGGCCCGCCCCCCCCGACCCCCCCCCCCCCCCCCCCGCCCCGCGCGCACCCCGCCGTCCCTCGCGCGGCCTCTCCCAACCGGAATGGGAATCGCTGCGGGAATTAGGGACCGCGCCGCCCGCACTTTCAGACGCCGTGGAGCGCTGCCGGCTGGACCCGCGCCGCCGGGCAATGAGCGTAACCGGGTTACCGCGCAGCCTCCCCGATCGCCCATTAATAATGATCACCTCCCCGGCCCCGCCCCCCGATAGCGTCGCCGCTGCCGCCTCCGGGGCGCCATGGCAACGGCGGGGCGGACAATGTGCCGTGGCCATCCGGAGACCCCGTGCGGTGGCCGCTGCTGCGGAGCCGAGTGCCCGAATCCCTTCGACAAGATTCTACCTACACGACACTCTGGGATGCAATCGAGAGGTCAGTTGGTGCACAAAATCTTGCAACGGAAACACTTTCGCAACTACGGACGGCTAAAGAGGCAATATAGTTCAATATTTCTGTAGAGGTCTTCCAACGACTTGTTGAGTGCCACGTCGAGTTGCTGCACTTTGCCCGGCAAAAGGAGGTCCGACACAAAATCAGGAGGTGTCCCTTTACTTCTGTCATCTCAGTGTACAGTGTTGAATGTTTCTAGGCTATACAACAAATTTAGAGATCCCATCCAAACATGTGTACTTAATTTACATGACATTAATTGAAATGTAATTGAGCAAATCAATATATAAACTACATAAATTGATGCATTGCACTGTCCAAATACAACCGGAATCAAACCAAAAGTCCTGCTACAATGTAGAAATCGTCTGAGGCATAAGGCATTTAATAAGGCATATATAATCAATAAGGCATATGCTCTTAGGTTATCTGTACAATGCAACCTAGTTGCATCATATACAAAGAATCACTTAATTGTTCTAAAAGTACCAAACTAAACGATACTCCCCTCCCCCAGCAAGTATAAACTTTCGAGACAACCATACTGCCAATTATCGAGGATGTCAAATCTTCAATGACATTTGCCGAGGTACACATTGATAAAGCCATTTGGCCTTAAACACAAAAACGCTTAAATAATAACTATCAGATCAAATAAATAACCAGCATACTCCAAACCGTAAACATATCAAACACACTGAGCTACAGCAACAAAAGCTTCCTCCATTACAGTAACAATGGCATGGACAAGTATTCACATTATTTTTGACCCGGAGGTTCTAGGCTTCCAAGAGTCCCAATGGTGGCTGAAATTTTTTCCACTAGCTAAATAGTTAGTTCAAGTACGTAAATCTCAGTGGCAAGCTGCTCTGTGTAGTTTTCCGTGATTTCTCCGACATTACGGGCGATTGCCGGAGCAGTATTCTAACCAACAGGCCATGGACCGTGCGCAATGTTTTTCTTCCTTCTATCCCAACTCTTAACTTACATTTACATGCACTACACTACCACGTATGCCGGAAATGCAGTCGAGAGCTTCGAGATTGTCCCAGGCGGGGCGGTGTCCCTGATTGGGAAAACCCCCGCAAGCGAACAGGTACGTCGGTGCCGAACTTCGCCTTCCAGTGAAGAAAGATCACACCCCGTGATAAAAACATGCACTACACTACGAGACTAATGACTTTGGTAGTTGACGCTCCCGATGCCACTAATCAATCAATCCAACACACACCACTCGAGCTTACTATTTTCTCATCAACCACACACTCTTCCTGACTTCCCTCAGACAGTAAATACTTAATTATCCAAAACGTATCTACACAAATAATCACAATCATTACGCCAGAAATACAAAAACAAATACTACAAATAGTTCAAAACTCACTATCACTAAAAAACGGAAAATAATACAAAGATAATTATACTTCTTAACTGGAATGCTAGCGACATTAAAAAGTAAAAATTAACCTTCAAAATATTCTTAAAACAATTTGAAATTGACATAATGATACGAATCGGAAACCATCGCATATTAAATAAAAAATCTGGCACACGAGAATACCTACAAGACCGCAACAACAGACCTTCTGAAACAGAAGCAGATGACGTCGGTTTATTAATAATTAATAAAATCAATCACAATCCTATTGATAGTCTGAACATCTACGACCTCGGAACAAATGCCATAAAAACAAATGTAATTTTAATAAGGTACGCCGCATTATCAGAACAAACAAACCTTTCCAACATAAATCTTATCAAGAAATATTTAATCCTAAAAGTAATAATCCAATCCTACTATAGTAGATTTAAACAGTAAACATACCACTTGGGGATATCGACCCCACAAGGAAACTATCTACTTCAATACTCTTGAAAAATAACCTTCAAGTAATCACACCTTGAGAACTAATTTTACTCTTACAAAAGCAAGACAATATCTTACATTTAAAAAAAAACTTTCAGCCATACAACCAAACAATTAGTATTTCCAGAACTCTACTCTGATCATAATTCTGTTATCTTAATACTTCAATCATCGAACACACAAATGAACAGTATACCAGAAATCAAGTATATTGGAAAAGTAAACTGGAATAAATATAAAGATAAAATGAACATAAATATTATTTTCCCAAAAAGCATTAAAACATAAAAAGACTTGGATGAACAAATTCTGACATTTACTGAAACAATTCAAAAACCAATAACAACAGCAACTACACCATTCAAAGCTATAACTAAAACACCCACAACTGTATTCATATTATAAATGTTAACTTAATTAAAACTGAAGAACACAAGATGAAACATCAAATCCATTGTGAATAAAATCTCAAAAATAATTAAACAAGCATTACAGATATAAAAGTTCAAACATGTTCAAAGAACAATGTAACAAATCCACCCTAAAAGCAGACCTTCAAGAACCACAACCAAAAAATTCTGCACAACATTCCAGTTTAATTTTTTTATACTTCTAGAAACAATAAATACCCTTGCATTTCTTAATGAAAGAGAGACAGTGTTTAAAATTGAGATGCGTCAGAGCCAGCAGACAAAATGATAACTTTACAGAAGAGGAAATTCTAACTTTGGCTAGTTTCTACAATCACATAGGTTATTACTTCTTAACTCTTACAACAATATAATATAAACGTCTGTTAATTCACTTATTGAGTATTAAGTCATGACCGTAATCCAAACAGACGTAACAAATCAAATTAATTATTGAATAATAATATTACCGTCGTTTCGACCTAGGTTATGTTGTGGTTATCATCAGCGTAAGTGAATGAACCTACAATTGAAGCTATTACTATAAAGCACTTGTCATGTATGTAAAACATGATTGGGAAAATAACAATTATTTATAACCTACCTTATGATTCACAGAATTCAAAATATAGTAATGAATGACAATATATGTTGAATTGTTTAGAAAGGCATCATGTTGACCAATATTGATTGAAGGAGCATGACTGTTGTCAGTGATCTTCAATATAGACCTTGTACCAACATACCAAATTAAAAACATAATTGTGAATGAAGCAAAGAGTAAGTTGTGAACATACATAGCATCAGAAATCATGGAATAAACTCGAATTTAAAATTAAAAGGTGTAAAGAGATTACAAAAGTAGGTTGTCAATATTTCTGACTTTCTTGGTGTCGGATTGTAAGTTAATTGTTATTGGAATTATAATGAATATAATTTCTGAGATAAATCGTTTATAACCATTATTTTCTTTATCTAAAATTTTTATATGAACTCAGTAACAGATATGGTTGTTATTAACATATACTGGTGATACAGTGTATTTATTAATGTTCTAAAATTACTTTCATGTTCCTCAATAACTACTTTAAGGGTTAATTTGGTAGTACCGATACAGCAACAGTCACAGTTGTTGGTTTTACATTTGATTTTATACACGATATTCTGGGTGTAACTAAAAGAAATGGGATCTTTTGTTTTAATGATGTTAGAAAGCTAATGGGTGGGCCTAAACAAAAATCTAATGTGATTATCTTTAAAATTTTTCTTTAATTTATTAAAAATACCAAAGTAGTAAGGGAAACTCATGTTCATAACTTGTGGTTCATTATTATTAATGAATTTATTAAGGAATCAAATGACATTGTGATAACTAGAACTGATGAAGCATCAGTGGCCATCAAGACAGATTACATTCAAACAGTTGAAAGTATGTTGAATGATGAAAATACATCTGGCTATCTTTCTACTTTCAATGGAGTCTTGTAAAAATAGGTTAAAGGTGGTCCCATGAGAGTTACCTCCTCTCTACCTCCTATTTTTGCTGAATTTGTTGTGAGAGATTTAGAAACTTTTTGTATCAAGACACTCAATTTCCATCTCTTGTTTTACTGTAGATATGCTGATGATTGTTTTGAATTATTACTTCTAAATGAATTTTATAATTAATACTTTTAACTCGAGTACCACACGAGATTAAATGTCACCACAGAAATTGAACAAAACCAACAACTTAATTTTCTAGGCGTAACTATTATTATGCACAATCAAAATATCATTTAAACTTGTATTGGAAAAACACATATTCTGGTAGGATACTTAATTACCTTTCTAATCAGCCCCTATAACATAAGATCCCAATGATATATAATCTCACGGACAAAGCTATTGTAATTTCACATCCCATGTTTCACAACAAGAACATTAACCTCATTAAATTAATATTACTTGCCAATTGTTATCTTCTTAATAGGATTAAAAATATTAATATCAGATACCACAAATGCAATACTAGTACCATTAATAATTATCAACCACCAATTGCCCAATAATTCATTTGATTTGTTAAGTTTGTTTGGACAATGATCAAGAATTTTTACTCACTTTATAACTCATGCCAGAAGAACCCTGCCACTAGATGTGACAGGCGAAGTTCCAAGAAATGACACATCCTCAGATTAGGGTTGCTTCGTTTTGTTGCATCTTACAAAATGATATTGAGGAGTTTTGAAAACAAAAGATGAAAGCAAAAAATACAGTATTAATTCCCTACTATTCGGTAAGCAGCAATTAATTTTCAGGAGAAAGTAATATTTTTCAAGCATGTTGAATCAAATCGTCAGAAAAATATTATCTTCTGCGTTTGAATTATTAGTAAAGAGTACCCGGTATTTCTCGAATACTTTTCTATGTTTCCAGGAGATAAATAACAGAAATAAGTAGTGTCAAATTGTCAAATTACGATGATACAATATAGCCCATAAAGTGACACCTCGAATCTCAATGGGAAAAGAAAATAATACAAGTTGCCTACTATTCCGGCATGCTGGTTGAATATCAAAGAGATCGGACGATCCACACAAAGCCGAATTTCACTTAGAGAACTCTTTAACTCCTCGCTACTGTATATGCAGTATAGAGAAAGTATTGTAATGCTACAGGAATTGCGAATTTTCGACAGAAAAACTCCTACTGTCGGGTCCTGGTAACAAAAAAGTGGAAAAATCTTGTCCTTACCTACAGCAAATTACTTCCTCTAACACGTTATTTAGCCAGAATTCATGTTCTAAGGGTCCTTGATACCGAAAAATCGATTGTTGGCAAAACATTTGTCTGTCTGTCTGTGAAAAATGTTAGCGGCTAAAATGTGAGCAGGATTTATATCAAAACTGATGTTATTGAATTGATCTGGCTGATGTTACGGTCCCTTGAATTTGAAACTGATATTTTAATATTGAGCGTAATCTATACGAAGCACCTGGTACATTTTCAAAATTTTATAAAATGCATCAATTTTTTTTATTAAATTATGTTGTCAGATAGCATAAAGGACACAATTCTCTAAAGGACTCTATTTTTCAAATATTCAAGAATACCGTGATGATTACTTGTGTAAATAACCAGCTGTATACTTTCCGTCGTTAAAATATATTTTTCGTGATAGTTTGTACAAAACGTGCTAATTTTCATGTTTAAAATTACAATTCTTCCAGCCTAACCCATATGTTGGATTTTATACTCTTAGTGATTAAATAGTATACATCTCCGTGAAAAATGAAGTAACGTTAATTTTTCTAAACTAAATGAATTAAAAAGTCAGAAGTTGACACGAAAACAAATATTTTTTAAAATGAAAATACAATAGAGGAAAAATAAAGTGTATTGTTATGTTTTACAACTTTTTTTGCTCGCGAATAGGCTATCTCGGACCACGGAAGATATGCACTTGCACGAACTCAGTTATCACGTTGTAAGTCTTGCATGTAACCAATGATGGGAATCAGCATTAAGCTGAATCCGATTTTTATACCCCAGGGTTGTTAGGCCAAGGGGGATGGAAGATGGAATTATGATAATAACAATGAAAGATGAATGGACGGTACACACAAATAGACATACACAAACACACCCGTGCCGGAGGCGGGACTCGAACCCGCGATCCTTCCGTCCGAGATCCCCACGGCATTACTGCTTTAGCGATCTTGGCTATCCGGACTGGTTTTCACTACATATTATTTTAATTTTTGATTGTAATATAACATTATACAGTATTTATTTACATTATTACATTTATTTATTACTTTATACATTATTTTAATATTATACATTATTTACATTATTACATTTATTTATTACTTTAGTCATTATTTTATTATTTTAATATGATTTTAATTTTCTCAAGAAAAAAAAGTAAAAATTCATCACTCCCCAAGAACACTCTTTTGCAAGTCGAATGTCGCTGAGCGGCAACGCATTGCCGTGCGGAGACGCGCCTCCTAGCCCATCAGAGGGCTCCTTGGCGGCCCCCTCCGCCTATCAGCAGCGTCGTTACGCCGCCTCTCGACGCCCGCGCGATTTTCCCATCATTTTTCCACGCGTCGCCCGTTAGCGGGCAGCGAGCGGCCTCTTGCGCCGTCCATCCGTCACAGGGCGGGACGCCGTCCGCGCCGGGAGGACGAGAGCGAGGAGGGACGCCGACGGACGCGGCGGCGTCCACCTCGCCGACAATTTGATGTCCATCGGCTTGTGAAGGCGGGCCGGGCCCCGGAGGGGGGCGGGGCGGGGCCGACGAGGGACGACAGAAGAGCGCTCGAAGAAGAGGGAAAGGAAGTGGCCTCGAGCGAGGGGCGGCGGCAGCTGGAGCGAGGAGCCGGAGGAGCAGAAGCGAGGCGAGGCGAGGCACGCGGAGAAGCAGGAGATTCCCCATTCTATTGGGTCAATTTCGGGCTTAATCCCATCCAGTTAGGCGGGCGCGCGCGGCGCAGGCGGAGGCGGAGACGGGAGGAGGGGGGTGGGGTGGAAGGCGTGGGGAAGGTTGGGGGGGCGGCGTCCGAGGGATGCAATCTAGGGCCGCTCTCGTCGCGCCCATTCAAGGGGCGCATCGCATTTTGCGAGGAGGTCGCCGCGGCGACGCCGCCGCCACCGCCGCCGCCTCACCTCTCTCCACGCCTCCCCCCTCCCCCCGGCCCGCCTGCGCAGTCGTCCCGCTCGCGGGTCGAGGGACACAGCAGGCCTTCACTTCCTCGAATCTCGCGACCTCCTCCCTCCCCTCCTTCCCCCGCCCCCACGGCTCCACCTCGACGACTTCCCAGCGGCGACGGGGGGGAATATATTGGAGGCGGCCGAGTCCGGCGGAGGGACCATCTCTCAGCCCGGTTATTGGTTTCCTTTGTGTACCGTTCGGGACGTGGTGCGGGGCGGGAGGGGCGGGCGCCGAGGACGGAGCGGAGGTAGAGGAGCGGGGGCGGGGACGAGACGAGCCGATCCGAGGTGGCGGCGCCCCCGGGACCCGATATAAAGAAGAAAATAGGGGGTAAAAATATCGCCGGAGGAGACGCGGGCCCGCCGCCAGAGATGAGATTTCGAGTGTCTTTTCCCCCGTGTCCGCGCCGCCGTGTCCTGCTCGCCATTATAAGATTCCTCTATACACTGGCCCGTGGGAAGGGCATGGAGACGGCAGAAAGAGAGGCGAAAATAATAATGTTATGAAGAGCGCCTGCTGACCGGCGCGGCGTGGGCCGACGCGGGGCGGCGTGGGCGGGGGGGGGGGGGGGGGCAAGAAGGGCGACGAGTGGAAGACGTCCGCGGAGATTAAACTCGCCCCGAGTGGCGCGGGGTGGGGGTCGGGTCGCGACTCCATGGCGATCGCCGCTGTCCTCTCGAGAGAGTAGAAAATTCAGATCAGGGCTCGTGATAGATCCGGGAAAGGATATCACGGAGGATGCTAGAGGCGTACGTCAACTCTTTTCGTTCAGAGAGGACCCACACTTTAAATTTACTGCTGGAGGATTTTTGGGGAAAACGAAATCTGATGGATCGCATATGGCGATTCCTGAATATTTATGTTCTAACCACTAAATTATATTAGAAGTTCCTTAACAATAAGAGTAATTATTTCCGTAATAATGGTAAGAACACAGAACATTAATTATTATTAGTTTCTGAGATTTGTTTCTGTTATCTTTCCAGGTTAAGCAGGTCGAAAAAATCTATTCGCAGACAGTTACACCGAATAAATTAAATATGAAAATCAAACATTTTTATTGTGAGTGGCATATTACTTCACAATGAGAAATATCCGTTGATCTTTATTTATAACAATGGAGACTTTTAATCTTGGAAAGGCAGACTCTGGAAGATGCCACTTAGAAGCGACGTAATCGCCTGGATTGCCTCGTAGGTTCAAATCACACCTTGTGAACATTTGTACTTGTTTATTCACCTTTCATAATCATCTTTCATCTACCACAAATCACCTCTACGCATAACCCCCGTAGTTGTAATGATGCCAAATTGCTCTTCAGTATAATATTGGCACACGTACCTGCCATGTATTATCGGAAAAAAGTTGTGTCTCTATGCTAATGGAGTTATTTCCCGTCAGCTTCAAAGTGACAAAAATCGGGGGAGAAATAGAGTGATACCGCGCCTGTTAGAACGTCGTATATGCAACCCGCATTTCGGAAGTGTATTACGGGCTACAGGGGAAAGTTCAGGCGACAACTTGCATGTGGGTAAACTTCGATTCCTTGGTCTACTTTGATTCATTGTGCAGCATTGTGCATTCGAAGTTTTCGTCGATAAACACTTAAGTGGGTGTTTCAGCCTCATTTGCTGAAGTTTTGGTCAACATGAAAAAATAATGATTATTTAATAATTAACCAATCGTTCACGGCATGAAAGAAAGGAAAACACTTAAAATAAAAGAGACTTTTTGAAAAGTGTTTTTTCTTTATATATTTCATGTGAAGACTCGTGTTTTTTTACTTAAATATTTATAATATACCATTCGTGTTGTACTGTATTCAATCATTTCTTGTTTTTCGGCTTTTGTATTTGGGATGTTTTTCGGCCTAATTTCAAATTTTAATTCTAATTTTACGTATTGCTTTGCTTTCGAATTGCTATTTCCTACTTCATATTTGAAATTTCAAAAAAAAATGAAAAAAAAGTTTTAGTTGCTATAGCTGCTTGATTTCCGACTACCTGATGATGCGGCTACATTATGACACGAAGTTGTGGTTTCAGTAAATTTAGGCCAATAAAAATAATGTTTTAAAAAAATAAGTGAAGTTTGATTGCCTTTAAATATTCGATGATACCACTGTCATAAACACTTAAAAAATAATACATAATGTAGATAATTATTGAATGGTTTTAAATTGTTTGAGTTTAATATTTTAAGCTTTTAGAGTTCATTTGCCATCTTAGGGACCGGTCTTAACGACTTCAACATATGTTGTATTTTGGAGCAATTTCTGTGATAATTCGGATTACTATTGTAATTGCAAGCTAGGATAAGTCTATTTATGCAGTTTGCCATATGTTGTGGGACAGGATGCTGACAATTGTTATTGGTTTATATCGATTTTTATCCGATAGGACTGGAAACTGTGAACGGCCAGCTTCTTG
Organism: Teleogryllus oceanicus; assembly: GCA_964035755.1. Lineage (NCBI taxonomy): Eukaryota > Metazoa > Arthropoda > Insecta > Orthoptera > Gryllidae > Teleogryllus > Teleogryllus oceanicus. The sequence continues at coordinate 10,707,115 of CAXIVR010000014.1, forward strand.
GTAAATTCATCAGAAGCTATAATTTGATGACTGAGACTCGCCACAATTGACGGCTATTGGTGTTGAAATTTTGGACATACCACATTGATACGATGATCATTTCAACGTATCCAATGGCCAAATGACTCAGAATTTACTTTTTATAGGAATATTACGTTTAACTCTAGGTTGAACTTTAATAAAATTCGCAATTTCTCTTTGCTTTAAGATATTTAGCTTGCTTCTTCTGCCTTTCATACATACACAGCATTGAAGTATACATTCATAAAAATCTATGTTTATAGTAGTTGACTTTGTTTTTAATAAAATCGGCACACTTTCACTACTAGACAATGTATATGTTTAAAATCTTTATCTTATATTTCAATATAAGATATTCCTCAATTTAAATCTCTACAGCCTTCGGTATTTTTTAGATACTTTCATTCCATTGTGTTCCTATTGATAGTAAAATTATTTTTTGATAATTCACCTGATACCAGTAATTATTACTTAATGGTGTTGACTTAGGATACATATGGATGTGATTTTCAATGTGGTGGTGTAATTGATTACTACTGTTTTTATCACCCGTAAGCACATTATACCTACATAATTAGGATACATTGGGCTGTTAAGAATCATATTTTATGAGTAAGTTTCGGTAGTATTTTATTAAAGATGTTGATACTTATTGTAGTCATTAAAGGAGATAAAAAAGGATGCACCTGTTCTGCAAATTGAAAAGATTGATGTTGCTGCTGTTGAAAATGTATCTGTAGTAATTGTTATTCTTGCCCTTAGAGCGTTTCCGTTGCTACTGGGGCTGGAATTGAAGATTTGGTAGTTTCCATTGTCCTTGATTTTGTTGCACGACATTTTTAGGAGGATGGGCTTTCATTTCATTTTCTTGAATTCACTTCTGAATTACACGTCATCATCACGCCATCATCACAAGTCATCATTAATGGCTCTGGTCAAGAGCAGAGTATACGTTTAACTATCAATTGTTGGTACTTCTGGTATTGTTGTTGGTTTACGGAAAAAAATATTCGCCTGTCGTTTCACTACACAAGTCACACTCAGCACCAACGAAGTGGCTTCTGGGATATGATCTTGCTGAGCTTAGAGCCTGAGTTTGTGCACTGTGAAGGGTACCGTTGCTCGAAAAGGATTGAGTATTCGATTTATTGAGGTATGTTAACATAAATAATTATAGGAAATTTACGATGTATTACATTCGAGATGTAGAGAAAGGTTCGATTTATCGAAGTTTCAGTTTAGTAGAATGAATGAACCAATTGCTTAGATGTGCAAATGTCGTCAGACTTTTTCTTTTGTTCGTCGGGATTTTCACGAATTCATTGCAAAACCAAATAATAAAAAAATAATTTTACATTCGTAAATTTTAATACTTCGTTGCGTTTCCAGCCAAAATGTTGAATAGCTTCTGACCTACATTAGTCAGCTTGAGAATATTCATTCTTGTTTTTGGCCTAGTTGAAATCTTTTGTATTCGTTTCAATAATAATATTATTTGGCGTGAAATATAATATTCAAGTTTGGTTAAGAGTATACCAGTGTACTCTTTTCTTGTAAATAATACAATTTGGTAGAAGACTTACGTCTATTCTTCTAAAAACAAGTACGTCTAGGAGCTCTCCAATCGCTAATTCAGATCTTCACCAATGGAGTTTATCTGTTTTCGTTTTAGTTAGTGCTTTTTTTGACAGATTTCCAAACCAATCATCACCTCATCTATCATCATGATCTTGAGCTTGAATCATTGTCATATCAACACAATCCCATTTCTAATATTGTGTTAGAACAGTAAATACATTTATCTCCCCATAACACTAATTCATTATGTTATGTTTACAGCATTCATCACTTGTACTGCAAGTTTGTTATAATTTTCTTCTCATATACTTCCCTATGTAACAGTATCCGCACACTGATCACAACCGGTGTATTCCATCTGTCCGGACACGGAACCAAAGTAGAAACCCAGACCGGGCAAGGTGAGCCCAGAACGGGGAAGTAGGATTGATTGATTGATTTTTTCGTGTTTCCGGGCGCGTCAACTGCTTTGATCATTAGTCCCGTTAGTGTAGTGCATGTTTTTCTCGGCAGATGGCGGTGATTTCCCCCCCACTGGATGAAGAGATCCGGCGCCGACCTACCGTCGGCTAGTGGGGTTTCCCCCTAACCCGGACTCTCCCACCAGCGGGGCACCGCCCCAGCTGGGACAAGCTCGAAGCTCCCGACCGATGTCCCGGAATATGTGGTAGTGCAGTGCATGTTAGTGTGTGTGTGTAAGGGAGGGGATAGGACAAGGAAGAGGAAGGACAGATCGCGCGCGGTCCATGGCCCGTTTGGTAGGGTACTGCTCCGGCATTCGCCTGGTGTTGATCGAAGAAACCACGGAAAACTACCGATCAGAGCAACCGGCCGCTAGAATTCTCCTCCACACAGCGACTGAATTCGACCTAGCTGAAAATCTAGTGTCGAAAATCATGCCAAAGCTAGGACCTCCCGGTCAGAGGCGCTGCAGTGACATCAGTTGATGCACTGAGCTACCGCTCCCGGTGGGAGGGGGGACGTAGGAGATACCAAAACAGGAGTGGCTGAGCGCAGTCGTGGGAAACCTAAGGTGAGAAGCACGAGCAAGGGAGGGCGGGCGACGCGATGACATATGCGCCGGAGGGGCTGCGCGCGTCGGTCGAGTACGCGAAGGCCGAGTGAGGACTCGGCTCACGCGCCGGCACTCCCGCCGCCGCCCCTCCCCCCTCCGCCGCCTCCGCCGCCTCCGCCGCCTCCGCCGCCTCCGCTGCCGCCACTGCCGCCTCCGCCTCCGCCACCGCCGCCTCCGCCGCCTCCGCCGCCTCCGCCGCCTCCGCCGCCTCCGCTGCCGCCACTGCCGCCTCCGCCTCCGCCACCGCCGCCTCCGCCGCCTCCGCCGCCTCCGCCGCCTCCGCCGCCCCGCTGCCGCCACTGCCGCCTCCGCCTCCGCCTCCGCCTCCGCCTCCGCCTCCGCCGCCGCCGCCTCCTCCGCCTCCGCCACCGCCGCCTCCACCTCCGCCGCCTCCGCCGCCACCGCCGCCGCCGCCGCCTCCGCCGTCGCGCGCTCCGAGCCCCATGCATATTCAGCAGCCACCGGCTTATGGGGAAGCGCGTGTAAATGTTTTGTTATGGAGATCCGCAGTCGATAATTTACTATTCCAACGGCTGGGGACTGAGGCCGGCGACTGGGGCTGCGGCGAGTCCTCAGACGAGCCGAGCGGCGTCGCGCTGGCAACGCGGTTAGCAAGGCGCTCTCGCCCGCAAACGAGACGCGGTCGGCACTCGCAAGAAACAGTACTACACCACCCCACTCCTTGGAGAAAATCTGCAGAAAAGTTTGTTGTTTAATGTGGATGGATTGCGGGATTAACCATGGGTCAATGAAATTCGTGTTTCTAATTGTATTATTTTCATTTAGCTTAAATTGTAATGTTAATACACTTTTTGTTACAATACATGCAATAAATCATATTTTAAAAAATCATAAGATGTAATTTTCAAATAATCTTCTTGGTGTAGAATTTGACTATTTGTTTTAGAGGCAGCATTTTTTATGCCATTTTATGTGTTAAAAATAATGTGTATAAAGGTAAGCCAAAACTACGGTGAAATAAACAACGGTTACCTGAAATCATATAGTTTTCATAATTTATGTTAAAATTCTACGTTACCTAGCCTTAGAGTCATCAAGAAATTTTAAATATGCACCATTTTTAGATTGTAACATTTCTTCGACGAAAATTATAGAAAGATAAATGAAAAAGAACAAAGGATATATAAAATACAATTGAAACTATCAGAAAGCACAGCCAGAAGTATACAAATCAAACTTTAAAAAAGAGAGAAAAAGATGTTGCTTGAAGAGTGAAGAGGCTCCTTTCATGCTGATAAGGCAAGTCAGAACGCATTATTAAAACTGGCGGTCGTTACAATGTGTGTTGGCGATTAAAGTTGTTAAGATTTTTGTGTCATTTTACTTTGCATTGGATTTATATTTTTGTATTTTGTAATAGATTCTTTATTCTATTTTTGATTTTTTGAATGGAAAAGACATGCTCTGTAATTATTTAAACTGAAAGAAATTGATGATGTCAATGATTATGACAAGTCATTTAAATACTAAATCCTTCTATTATTAAAATAGTTGTTATTTTAAACAGTTCTCAAGATAATAGTTGTTACTGCTGTAGTTATAATGTAATTAGCCGATTATAATCAGTTACAAAGTAGGAAGTATTTATTATGTAAGAAATATAAATTTAAATTTACGAATATTTGAAAATTTAATTTAGGGATAATGGTAATCAATCTGTCAACTAACTTCGCACATTTAAACTTTAAAAAAATATTTTCCCATTTTTTCGCCTTCAAGGAATTAACACAAGCACATACGCAAAACGAAAGTTCTCAAACCCAAAGACTTGACACGTACGTCGAGGTGCTAAATTCGAATCCTAAGACAGAATTGCCCCACCACCTTCCAGTTTTTTTGAAACCACCAAAAACCGCCGTCAAATTAACAATTTACAATTTCACGGAGGTTTTCACGATTTAAAAACTTTTTTAAAAAATTTATTTCTACCTGTTCGACTACAAGTCTTTCAGGGAGTTTAAAATAACAACATGGTAACGGCTGTTTTGATCACTAACAGTAACCTTATAAAAATAAGGAATTATTAATCATATTTTTAAGATATGTAGAATTTTTAATGTAAAGTTAGAAGGAAACCTGGAGGGAGGGAGAGCAATTCTAGCTTCGGATTCAGACTCAACGCGTCGACATACGTACAAAAAAAACGTGTCAACTCTTAGGGGCTGACATTTTTTTGTGTGTGTCTGTACTACCATTCTAATAAGATTCCATATTCCGTAATCGTTCTAATAAGGTCATACACTAAATATTCATAAAACATGCAAATCAGAATCTATTTCTGAAAACGCAAGTTCTTCTCTACTTGACAATAACAAAAGACATATGACGAAAATTGAAGAGAGGAATATAATATTTGAAACAGACAAAAAGATGTGCGGATATCCGGAACTCGCAACTATCATTGGTGATGTTGCATCCTGGCCTCCCCCGGCATTTGCACACCGCCCGGGCCTGCTCGCTGCGGGTTCGCCTCCGCGCCCGCCGCCGCTCGCGCGCTCTGTCGGCCGCGCCGCGTCGTCGGCGCCTCCCCCGCGATTTATCTTCCTTACTTTTCAATCCCTCGTCGCGAGGGCGCGTGATCCGGTGATACACTCAGCGGCGGGGGCGGGGGCGGGGGCGGGGCGGGGCGGAGGAGGACGGGGGCGGGGCGGGGGCGGAGAGCAAAGACGGGAAAGAAGCACCGCCTGCTCGTTAATTTCCCCTCGGCAGCGGCGGCTTCCGTTTCCGGTGACATTGTGCCTCGGCGGGGGCGGGGGGTGGGGCGGGGATGTTGGGAGAGGGCGCGCCCGCCGGAGCGCACCGCTAGACATTACGAGAAGTGGAAATATGGCGGCCTCCCTGGTGAAAAAAACACAAAGACGGCGCCGGAGATATTTCGATATCTGTTGAAAACGAAGGAGTACATCCATCCCCATCTTTCAAAGGAGGCATATTACGTCGCTCCGTAGCGCCGGGGAGGCCCTTCTGCGAGCTGGGAGGAGACGAGACGAGACCGTGAGGGCGGGGACGGGGACGGGGAACCGAAAGCGGCTCAAGAGCGGAATGGAAGGAGCTGCAGTCGGAAGGAGTGGGCCAGTAGCAGGGAGCGTACAATGCAGAGCAGAATAGTTTCTTTCCCTAACCCCACGATCTTCTGACGTCTGTAAACATGCAAAAGTATGCAATGTTAATCTCGACTAATGATAATAATGTTATTTCTTAATAAAAGTTCCAATAATTATTTTTTATAGACAGTCACAAATATATTTATCAAAACATAAATGATTTTTACATTACAATGGTATCTTGAAACAAGAAACAGAGTGGCAACATTTCAGAGGTCGAGTTGTGCCTCCATCATCAGGCCTTTAACAATATGTCAATTTACAAAGAATTGGATGAAATTTCATCCAATCGATATCTGCAACGTTGCCACGTTGTTTCTTGTTTCAAGATACCACTGTAATGTAAAAATCATTTATGTTTAAATAAATGTATTTGTGACTGCCTATAAAAAGAAATTATTGCAACTTTATTAAGAAAAAAACTTACTAGCAGACAGCCTATGTTTCATCTTGATAATAATGTTAGTAAATAAATATTTTAAATTAAATATATATAAAAGTCACCGAAGAAATCGGGATGGAAAAAAACGTAAGTATATGATTATGATCCTCATTTAGTAATTATGTCAATGAGAATAATTTCAATACGTTTTTCTGTTTTTAGTGTTATATTCCCGTCAAGGTTTGCACAGTAAAACAATGATAACTGTGAAAAATTACAAAAAGCTAGTCCTTTGAGGAAATTATATATTGCCTCGTATTACTTGAAAAGTATATGTAATATTTTTTAACAATAATGCATGTAAATTGTGTTACTTTCTAAAAACCTTGTACCTTTTTAATATTAAATTATGAGGAATGTATTTCCATAAGAAAAAAACCCATATTGTAGTTGTAGTAAGACGTTGAACGTTTTCAACTTTTGTAATTTTCCAAAATACAGAGGTGTTAATGAAAATATGACCTGACCATTTTTATCAGTGTGCTTCGATTTATTTGAGAAAAAATTGGAGAAATGTTTGAAAAAATGTCGATGAATAACGTAAAACCCTTTATGTTCAATTACCTCTTAAACATTCGTTTTAAATTCGTTCTAAATTAGTTTTGAAGTTCGAAGTGCCGGTACATGAGTTAGATCAATCAGGTAATATTCATTCCATCGATCCCGTGGCAATCCTGTGAACGGTTTTAGGCCCTAGTGTCGTTCACAACTAAACGGAGACACGAGACATAAAACATATTTTCTGAATCAATGAGCCTTCAAAAGTGAATTTCGACTATCCAGAGTACATAAAAAAGGAAAAAATCTTTTTCAGTATCAAGGACCGCAAAACGTTATTTCTTTCGAAAACATTTTACTGGAGCATTACACATGTTTTGTACGGTTTATGCGAGAAAGTGATACTGCAATAACAAAGTTTTATAAACTGCGAATAAAACTTTGTTGTCCTAGAGAGACTGTTAACTCGAGCAAACAAATGAAAAGCGGATGTTTACAAAAAACTATTTAAATATTTTTAATTTTAATTTGTAATTAATCATATTGTGTGAACACATCCTTGAGCATATTTACATTCATTCGAAGACCTCAAGACAAATGTTTACAAACCTTTAGAGGACTATTTATGTGTTTCATTTATTGCAAAACCCTAAATTGTATATTACGAAACGATGATGTAATGATGGGTATTAATTCACGACTGTGATTTTGCGATACGAGCAAGGAAGAAGTGAGTATCCTAAACTTCACACGAGTGTATTAATACCCATTACATCGAGTTTCAGACGGTACTTTTTCTACGACGTTTATAACTTAAACTTGTACGTTGAATCGTTTCGTGGCAGTTGACTTGCAGGATTCAGCCAAGGCCACCTAGCGGACAGCTACCCTCGCATACTGCCGCAGGTGGCTGTGTTTACCAGTCCACCTGTAAGGGAATACTATGCTTGTCAAATAGGATCAAAATGACATTACGATCCAATTTATTTTAAATAATATTAAACAAAAAATTACTAATAATAAATGAAATTAAAATTGAGAAATATAATATAATATCAGATGCAATTTTAATGTACACAATTTGAACGAAACATTTACTAGAGCGATTCTCAATGATCAATCAATTGTCAATACTTGGTTTGTAAACTTCTCTGTGATTCGTCAAGAACCTTCATCGTAATGAAATCTGGATCGTAATGAGTATCATTATGCAACCGATTGCAGCCATCAAATGATACAAAAGGAGTACAAAACAGATTATTAATTACGTTTTTAAATCATTATTTGCAAAAATATTCTCTTAAAAATCTGGTTTAACCCAAATCATCAATACTGAAAACCCCGGAGGGGATGAAACTCCTGAATGTCCCCACCTGGATCTGTTTGGACTGCCCCGATGCATTCTCTCCGAGACGCATGGACAGCCAAGGAGATTAAAATTGAAATACCACACACTCCGCAATTAATATAACAGAATATGAAATTTTTTAGAACACAGAAGAATATGATGTTATGTCGGTCCGCCAGGTACCGAACGAAAATTGTGATCGAAAATTTCTACACACTGCAACGGGTACAATGAATTCAAAACTCGCCACGCAAAAAGCATTCCACATCCAGAAAAGACAACGCAATACCAGCATTTTATTGTTCCAACAGTTATAGATAAACATTTTAAACTTGTCACTCATAATTTTCACTGAAAATAAATCGAGTAAGCGGTCTGAGATACGCACAATTCTTGAAGGAAATGTGACTGAAATAATTTCAAGAAATTAAATAGAGAGACAGTACACACATCTATGAAAGCTAAACAGTACTTCAAACAAAAGACCCTCGTTTCTCTCTCGCAAAACAAGTTTACAGAGAATCGGTTACACATCTGGCAGGACGCAACAGTTTTCGTTTAAAAAACACCACGGACAGCAAATATGTTTCGCAGGGAAAACATTGCAACTTGATGATTGCAAAGAAGCGAGAGACGCGTTCGCACGGAACGAGTCGTAAACAAATAAACGATATCCCAAAATGTAAACTGTAAACATTCCCACTTCGTTATGTAGATTTTCCACACCACTTCCCACCTAAAGCCGCGGTGAATACACCACCAACTGGAGAAAAACAGTATTTGAGAATTATTTTCAAGCCGAGTACTCCGGTTACAGTTCCCAAGCTCACAGATAAACACAGAAAATTGTAAGCCAGCAGTCCGAGAAAAATGCACAATTACCTATTTAAAAGTCGGAATCGTTATTAAAAACACGGTATCAATACAGCTTCGAAATGATGTACATTGCGACGGGGGTTGTTTGCATAAAGCAGAGCTGCAAAAAAAAAAGCACTACCGCTGATGAGTCGGTGAGAGATATTCATGCTCGGCATGGGGATGGCGGCGGCGGTGACGCGGTAGGTGGCAGTAGCAGTGGTGACGGCGGAGGCGGCGGAGCGGGCGTGCCAACAGCATGGAGCCAAATAAGCGAAGCGAGGCGCAACGAGCCCGCTCGCCCGCGGGGTGCCGGCCGGCCGGCACGGCGCGGCGTCGCGACGCCCGCCCAGCCGCCGCCGCCTTGGCCTCCTCCGCCCTCGCGGCCTCTCCGCACGCGTCCAAGAGCCACACTGCGGCGCAGCACCTCCCCACGCAAACCTTATATAGAGTTGCCAAATTTTGTGGACCACTTAACTGTAAAACTTTACGCTTACACAAGCCAGCAAATGCAAAATTACACGTCCAACTTAGCAACCCGTGAAAACCCGGTCCACAGCGAGCCACGGGCTGAAGGGAGACAGAAACGGCGGCGGCGCGGCCGGGGAGGGGGGGAGCGGGGCGGGACGGGGCGCGCCGATAGGAAGACAGAGCTGTGGGGCGGGGCGAGGCGGAGGCGAGGCGGAACGTAGGGCGCGGGGGCGGCGGCGTGCGGGGGGCGGGGCCAGGACGCCACGGCGGCGGCGGCGGCGGCCGGGGTCTATATCTTGGTTGGGTAACCAGCGGCATCCGCTGGTTGCGATGGCCGGGCGGCCGCCGGCAGGAGGCGAGAGCGCAGCCGGGCGGGCGAGCGGGCGGGCGAGCGGGTGGGCGGGCGGCGAGCGGGGCTCCGCTTTCGCTAATTCACCGTGTGTCATGTAATGGTTCGCTGCCGGAGGCGCCGCCGCGTTCCCCCGCACCCTGCGCCCTCGCCCTGGGCGGAGTCTCCCACCCCCGAGGCGGCGGCGGCGGCGGCGGCAAGAAGGATCGATCCGCCCCCGGCCCGCCTGCGCACCGCCGCCCCGGCCCACGCAGCTCGGTGGACCGCAAGGATGCTATCATCTGAAGCGGGAAATTGCACACAAAGTTTGAAATTGGAACGGACAGCGATGTATCTGCTCCGGGCCTCCCCCCCCCCGCCGTCGCCACCGCCCCCACCGCCGCCGCCGCCTTCTCCGGTGCGGAGCCTTCGATCGGGTACCCGTCGGTACCTGACTTCCGGCCGAGGAGGAAACGCGACGTGTTACGAGACAAATAGGAATTGAATGTTGAACACCTATTCTCCCACCGTGCTTACTAGTAATTCTGTAGTCTTATACAAAAATTATCTGAAGACGAACATTCAAAAACAATAATTTAGTGGAAAATTATTCCTATCTCCTACTGGCTGATTTTTTCTGCTTGTTTTTATTTACATAAAATACATATTTCTTAATTACAGTTGCCTTGAAAAATATTAAGAGGTTCAATTGTCTCCAAAACAGTTCCCAAGCTAAACTGTACTTTCACTTTGTAATTTCTGAATATTTATATCATGTTATCACATTACGCTTTCTAAATTGTCCAATTCATGTTTTCACGCTCTTCTAGGCCATTGGATCCTGCACGCATGCTTCAAGGTAGTTTGAATTGACCTACTATTCGCGCGCTTCTCAAGTCCGCCTTGCGCCCGCTAGATGGCAGCGGAGTGCATTCTCAGGAAGAGCGGCCATTCTACGCCCTGATTGTGATGGAACTAAACCGTATTTAGTTTAGTACCACAACTTTTAGCTGTAATGTTTCAATGAACATGTAAACGACCTCATTTTTTCATTCAAATTGTTTGTGATGTTTTTACAACTTCAGTTTTGTAGTAAAAACTTCACAATAATCATAGCTTTGGCAGCTCGGCCAGATACCTTCACATAAGATTGCTCTTTTCTAAATATCACTTGCAACTCGTACAATTTATATGCAATGCAATAGGATGGTGTGAATTCATATGTTATGTAAATCCAGTGTGTTCACAATAACCCACTCTCACTATCAACAAATGGATTTACTATCAATAAAACTATGAGAACATTGATCGAAGGTACTATCGTATTTGCCAGTAGTACCGCACCACTATTTTCATGAATGATTCCGTTCTGTGATGCTAAATTTTATACTTGATTTTTATTTTTATGAAAGGAATGGGAATTGCGACCTGTGAGAAGCAATGATCTTTTCTTCATATTCCGACGGGAGTCTTTATGATATTTTCCTAGTATGCAAGTATACCATTTCATGAATCGTCTACACCACGAAACCACCACACTTCTTGACCCAACGAAATATTCAGCATTATTTCTTCTTGCAATACTTTTATCTTCTGAAATAATCAGTTTTGTAGAAATACAAATTCCTATTTTTCACTGTATAAAAATTTTATTCTTGTAATGCTATATACTAAACATTCGAACAGTTAAAAAATTCCCATCCGTTGTATAAGACGCATTCTGTTTTCTGACGAGTATCTGAAAGAAAAAATTGTGTCTTATACACTGACAAATACGGTAATTACTGGAGTCTTACCTGCGTTTGATATCAGTCTAATCTTGAATTATTTGTGAAGATATCTTAAGTCTGATATTTTTTCCTAATCAAATTACCTGGCTCGTGAAAAATATGATCTAGTGAAACAAAAAACTCCAATTGCAGAAGTTTTTAACAGGCTTGAAAACGACTGTAATAAAACCCTTCTTAGCATTTAAAATTGATTAATACAAAAGTGAAACAAACAATACACAATTCTTGAATATATCCACGAATTTTTTAATTATTGTGCAAAGAATGGAAAATGACTGATTCTTAAATATTTCTACTATGTAATAAATTACTTGTGAAATCTGATGAAAATGTTCTAAAAGCAAGTTAAGACGATGTAAAGTATGCCAATGTAAAATTAAAAAGTTTCTGCAATATTTTTTGTGATTCCCAATCATGAACTTTCAATATTTCTTGAAGAGAAAAAAAGGTGTATTACGTGATTTGCAAGTGAGTACAAACACGTCATTAGCGTGTGTTGTTTGCCTTAATTCCTCTCAATACCTATGATATTTGAAAACCTATGAAAACAGGGGGATCACTGTGCGTCTCGCCCCTGCCGCATGGCAGAGAAATGCTACAGAGCAACTGGTCTTATGGCCTCAACCGCCAAGAACAAGTCGTTCGCAAGTCAAAGTACCCTTTGTTTATGTGGAATGTTAATTTAAGTGAAAAAATAATATCCCTATGAAGTATTTAAAAACTAATATCTTTCACGTGCGGATATTATTATTACTGTCATTAGTAATATGATTTTCACTAATATAAACGCAAATAATTGGATGTGAAGTATTTTTCTCTTAAATGCTAAACTTGGAATAAAACCTCTAAAAATGCCTCATTTTATAGATTAGAGTTTAGAAAACAAAACTCGTCCCCCCTGGAGGCAATAAAAATGAAGGTTCTAAAATGCATCGTTTCCAAGAGTTATGTACGATGTACGATAGTAGTGTGTTGCAACGTTTTCCAGGTTGCATCTGCATGCTGTACCATTTCAACATATTAGTAACATATATTACTAGGGAAAGGATTTTTCTGCCCACAAAAAAATCTGGAATTATTCTTTTAAAAATATGCATTTATGTTCTAAAAATCTAAAATATGCACTTTAATATGCGATTAAAATTAACAATATTTAATTTCCTCTATAAAATTTTCTTAATAAAATTCAGGAGAAGCATATTTCGAAAGAAAATATATGTTTTTGTGCAAACATAATATAATCTACCGTACTTCGCGAGAGAAATAATTGAAGTAGATACTCACCTTAGTGTATGTCTTGTTGTATTTCTTGACTGGTTTCAAAAATATGTTATCAAGAAAAATTCTACATTTGCACAAGGATATTATCATCTATAGAAAACAAAGAAAACGCAAACTGTGACAAGCTTTCAGGAATCAATGAACGCGCAGAAATAAATAAATTCTATGAAAAGTTGAAACTTTTTATATGTAAGTCTCTATTTGAACTAATTAGGCAAAAGATGCGCCAATAATTACACACATATACACCAACACGAACAAAAATCGGCCAAATATGCACATATATGCACTAACATTAATCTATATAGCAACATATTCCCACCAAATATCAAGAAATTTCACTTAGCTAGGCACTGAAGCAACGGACAAAAAAATTACCAAAATCATAGAAATCCGCTCGCTATATTACACATAAATTTGAGCTTTCTACACTCTTCCATATAAACTTTAACCCAACCATATCTCACCCACTTCCGTGCAAGCAACATGCGTATGAATATCGTATATCCATTTTACTCTTCACGTATTAATAAATGGATTATTAGATTTAGCTGAAGTAATACAAGGAATCCAAGGGATTTATGTGTCACAATCAATGTTAGTCAAGAAAGAAATGAATTTTATTAGTAACAGTAAAATAATATTTTATTTACAGTTCAGCTGTCTGCCATAAAATATCGATGTTTAAAAAACATCGATTTTTTTGCACCTACTATCAAAGATGACAACACTATATTTTTGGAGCAAATTGAAGATCGATTGGAATCTCCAAGTTAACTTCTTAGTTAACTATGAACGAAATCAGCATTTCAATAATTTGGTACATAACCTCCTTGCAAGAAACAATTTGGTCTAACAACTTTTTTTAGGTTATGTTTACATGATCCCGTAGTTACCCTCAACTTCCAAGTTTTACATTCAGTAATTATTATTGCATTTCCTTCTTCATTAAAAACTTAAGCATCTCCAGAACTTTATTTAATGTTTGTTATATTTTGTATTGTAGTTCATTGTGTTAAAATTGTGCTAAATATTACCACATGCTTCATTTTTTGTCGGTTTAGTGATCCAGTAACTTAATTTTCTATAATATAAATGTATTTTCTCTTACATTCGATGAGCACTTCTTTCTCCAACGATGAAAATTTCGCATTCTGCCTGTTTTTCCCATAACGAAAAATCAATAAAAATAACCTCTTTGCACAGTACAAAGCAAAACCAAAACAAACAAGATTTGTTATGGTCACTGGCTGATTCACCAGGGTCCAGAAATGTCAACCAACTCTCGAATGCATTTAAGTTATACTTCACTAAGCATTGCTTTAAAGAGGGTGATGAAAAGACGAATAACAAACCATAACTTAAAAAGCGACTTAAAATTAAAGTAGCTATATTTTAAGTATATTTTGTTTTCCTTTGTACATTTGATTTCTTTATGCTTTGGAGATAAAATATTTTAAAGAAATATTTTTCAGTTGGTTTATAAATAGAAAGTTTATTATTAGACGGGGCGAGGCGAGCAGAGCTGGCGGGGCCAGTGGACGGGACGGGCAGAGAGGGCAAAGTGGACGAGTAGGACGGAGGAAGAGGGAAGAGCGAGAATATAGAGATAAATACATATCCTACAAATGCCAGAGAATCACCAATTTTTTTCATAACGTTAGCGAGGTATCAATCTCACTGTTGGCATAAAAAACTGTTAAGTAGCCGAGCTCACCAAATTTTTATCACAGAAAAGAAAAGTACGTCTACTGTTGCAAATCAAGTTTATTCAGGCTATAACAATATTCTATGTTAATTTATTAACAAAATTTCACAATCCCCTATGAACAGATATAATATGCTGGTCCAGTTTTTAATATCTCCTGGATCTATTATGCTGGCTCAGCAATCTAATATATTTTGCTAGTATCGGTAATAATTCACGGTGAAGCAATGATGAAATTTGAAACAGGGAATCAGGACTCCGCAAACCCGTTTTTACCCCACCAAATCTGAGATCTGAACTCTTGGTTCAGGATCTGAACCCAGGGATTTGAATTCCGGTACCAAGAGGGAGGAAAGCTGTTTCTGTGGTCTACGTCACGAGCACCGATTGCTATAAGCATAGACATAATCGCCGCGATTTCCTACTGCTCTGCCATTCACGAACAGGCCCACCACAACGACCTTCGGTGTGGCGATCCCCAGAGGCGCCCGCGGTCGCCCTTCATTCCGCCCGTGACGTGCAGGCGGTGCGCCCTCGATCTGCGCGTGGGCGTCGTTAGCGGAAAAAGCGCAGACCCTGCTCGGAGGCTCCCCTCGGCGCTTTGGCGGCGGGGCAGTGGCGGGGGAGGGGCTCGGTGGGGGCGGGGGGGGTGGGGCGGGAGAGCGGCAGGGACGCTGCGGGGCGACGACAGAGGCGCGGCGGGGGGGGGGGGGGGGGGGGGGGGGGCGGGGCGGAGAGGTGGGTCGTGAGAGCGGCGGGGGCGCTGCAGGATGATGGCCAAGGCGCGGCAGTAGCGGAGCGGTGGCGGGGCGTGGGTGGCGAGGGGGCGGGCAGGAGATGGGGAGGCGCGGCAGAGGCGAGCGGTGGCTGGGCGTGGGCGGGGGGGGCGGGCGGGGGCAGGGCGTGGAGGGGCGGGGCGGGGACGTAGTGAGGGAGGCACCCTCTGCCGCAAGACAAAACGCTCGCTGGCGAGGGCGAGGGCGGGGTCGCCAAAGGGCGGCGACAGAGGGCGCAGGTGCGTTCGACACGGCTCGGTGCCGCGGAGGGCCTGGCCGCCAGCCGCACTTGCCAAACCGGGCGTACGGATATACCGACTGCAGCCCGCAGTCATCTTTTCCTAAACCATTTACCTACCTCCCCAAAAGGCAAAAACCGTTCCATTTTCCTCCTTAGTGTAAGAATTCATTTCAACGTGGTCTGCTTAGTTGATCTGTGATCAATTGTAATTGATTAATTTCTTCATTTTTCAAGAAACATGTTCATGTCCTTTTAGAGCATTGCCAACGTTAAAAACCACCGCTTAAAAGTTTGGGAAACAAAACATGAAAGCACTCACCACGAGCCTCTTCTTTACCTTGCTGACCTAACAGACACGGATCCAAAGGTTCTTCCATGTTCTCCTGTGTTCGAGGTTTTCTCTGGACTGGTGCGATATAGTGATAGGTATTACTGTTTTGTTGGCAACGACAACACCTTGTAATCAATTCAATTATGTAGAAGCCAACGACATTTCACCGCTAAACAAATAGAAAGAGAATGTCTCTGCCAGTCTGTAGCATCACTTGTCTACTTTCTGATGAGAGTAAGATTGGCAATGCTGCAGCTGAAAGAGGCGAATTTTTGACAAACTTGTATTGTGCAAATAGTAATTTACATCACAAGGGAGGAAAGTCGATCTTTTCACAGCGAGACTGGAGAGTTCACCCGCCGAGGCCGGTAGGCCGAGGCCTTTTTTCTGTAATTAAATAATCACTCTGACATGAAATGTAATGTGTCTATCACTCGATTATTTGTTCTGTAAGCGTGGCCACATATTTGTTCATCGTTGTTCTTATGTTTTCTATAATTGTAACGAGAATGTCAGGTTCTCTCGAAATAATGTATCTGGAAATGGAAGATAATTTATAAATAATGTCAATTCCGTCAGATGTATTAGAAGAAGCAAGAGCCGCAACTTTTGACATGTTTCCATTCAAACCAAAAGGTGACAGAATATACGGAATTTTGTAAATGGCGAGAAGCGAGAGGGATAAGAACTGTCACAAAAAACGTGCTTCTCACATTCTTTTCCAAAATGAGTGGAAAGTATCGTCAAACAGCTCCTTAATAGATTGTTTAATTATAATTAATATAAATAGTTCCAAATAAAATATCAATTCATAAACGTATGTTTTGAATATACTGTAAGTCAACTCAATATATTTGAACATGAAACATTTGCTATGTGACTGGCTGATTGTAACTGAAATGATTGAAGGCGTTGTCATTGTCAACAATAGTCGCCTTCAATCATTTCAATTATGTAAATGTCAACTACACCTCACCACTGAATCAATTGCTGATTGTAGTTTGTTTCTTAGCTACATGAAAACGTGGCGTGTGCCACAAGTAAAGCGATGTATGCATTGACAAACGAGACCTATAAAAGGATTAACTTGGCTTGAGAATTAATGAGAGGTAGTATGAACTACTTAGAACCACTGAATGAATAACAAAATTTCCTTACGTTAGTTCCCTACACATAAGGAGATATTGATAAATATAAAACATTTCAATTACATTTTCAGCAGCATGTTCACGTCTGTGTTTACAGTGAATAGTGATTCTATTGTTACAGAATTTGTAAATCTCTCTCATTCCATTAGTCTTCAAGAAAAATACTGAACAACTTCAAGCAAGGTTTGGGGAAGTTTCGATTTTCCATATGGCGAATATATACAACATTTCTATCGTTTCTATACCTCTTCCCTTACTTCGAATAATCACAAGGGTTCAGCTGGTTCAAATTTATTTTCGAATCTGCCCTACTTCTCGGATATTGAAGCCAAAGATTTATCAATGCAATAAACCCCACGATTGAATGACTTTATGCAGAAAGCAATCGATTCACAAAAACCTAAAAATTAAACAAAAGCTGTCAGCTGACCTCCATGATGTTTTATCTTCATAATGCTTCCAGGCGATGTTTGGGTTGTGCTTACCTCCGGAGGTAGGAAAGCTAAATCACATTTCCCTGCTCTTACGTTCATTGATTACAGAAAAAAACCAACAATAGATATTGTTGAAGTTATGAAAACCAATGTGAATTGGGTATAAATATACATCCCATACATACCTCCTTTTCTGCATACATCCGTGCTGCTGAAAATGTTATCTTTCATCATATAATGCAAGTTACCATGTTAAAAAATGGATTTAATAGTTAAGTTTAACTTGAACATTCGTTCCTGAAAATATATTTTTTTGAAAATATGACCCATTTTTTCAGAAAATATTAAAAATATAAAAATATTAAACTTTCAGTAAAAGATTACATTTTTTTAATTTTAATTTTTCTTTTAATTTTTACATTTAATTATTAAAAAGTAAAAGAGTAAATTTTCAGTATAGCTTTCTGTAAAGATGATTGGACCAAACGTATGTAAAGATGAAACTACTTAATCAAAATAATGAAGTAGATTGCATAATTGTTAAAATCATAGAATAATATATGTCTAATTTTTAATATTATTTTCAATTATTTTTAAAATATGTAAAATGGTTTTATAATATCCTATTAAAAAATTCTGCTTAAGTACAATAACGAATAGTTAAATAATATACTGTAAACATTTCGAAGTTCTAAGTGAAGTAGTTTCTGAGATAAAGGGGCAGAAATTAAATAAATTTAACCTAGGATAGTTAAGGCAGTCAGACTTCCCTTAAAGACTTTCATGATGTGAAAAGGTCAACGTACGAAGACGATAATGCTTCTTGTTCGAATACAAGATAACTTTTACGCAGTACTTGACGTAAATAGTATCTTAATACAATAAGAAATATTTTCACCAAGGAAAAGCATTAAATTATTGCCATAAGCAACTCGAACATTAAGAAGACGTTTATATATCACCTGCTATTAATTATTTCACTACATAATTCCGTGTGTGGTAGTTGCCGTCTCCTTCATTACACAACCAATGATAAACAGGCAAAGTCGTCGAATGCCGACTATTACTAAAACATTCAGGCTGGTGACGCCTTTAATTTCATTTGTAAATTCTGCCAACAATACAACATATTTCCCTAAATAAAATAAGTTATTCAGTAGTTATTCAGACTTTAATAGTTTCGCAATGTTTTCCTTAAAAAGGTTTAGACAGATCAAATAAATCTGAAAATTACTTTTTCAACTTTACTGGTGCATGCGATTCTTACTTGGCAAAATGTTACTTTTCAAACAAGTTAGTTCTTGTTTCTTCTTTATTTTAAAATAAATCACCAATTTATAACTTTCTTTATTATCAAAATTCACAAGAGTATATATCAGTACGTATGCCTACCAGTAAACATCAGGTCAGCATACTAAACACAATTAACATTAGCAATATGTTCTCACATTACAATCTGAAATGGCACTTCATTAAATCTCAACACTGCTCGTCCAAGTTTACGTTGCAACAGCATTAGTGTACTGGGTTTTAATAAAGCGATTTGAGTGGAAAAGCCCCAAAAGCGTGCTGGGATGTTGAAGGAGAACTGAAGTTTGGTGCAGCGGAGTTAGGCTTCACACCTGGCCGCGACAGGTGTCTCGTATCCAGCAGAAGTAGTTACACTTAACCTTGATTTCTTTCACGTTAGAAGATTGGTCGCATTTCTCGCACAGTCTTCCTACTTCCTTGCAGTCCCTGTGTCATCAGTTTTCAAATAACTTAGGAAGTGGAAAAAAGTCATTGAATTTGAATAGAAACTAATATTACGATAATGTAACGTAGAGACCTAAAATCAGATAAATATGTTAATTTATGATTAACTTATAACATACATTCCCAAACACAAATTTAAATAAAAATTCAAAATTAATAGAACCTTTCGACCTAATTATTTTAGGCTCATCCGGTGCAAAAATTACTAATATTATAACTTATTAATTTTATGTAATAGCGATTATAAAACAAATGAAAATAGAAGCACACTCATTGTACAATATCCTATCCACAGGCTAAAATACCAGCTGTAGCGTATATACATTGCAAGAATAAAGGAGCGGACAAATTACTCCCTGTACATAACACGGGTGGGGCCAAGAACTACACGACCCCAAAGCTCAAAACATCCACTTCGCTACGGATCTGACAATGTTACTCACTACATCAAACAATACCATAATATAGCGTCGATGGGACGAAAGCACAAAATTCTAACTGTACTTTTGTAACTGACAATTTCGCTAAGTGCGGATGGGACGAACACCACAGAGCAAAATTCTAACTGTACTTTTGTAACTGACAATTTCTCTGACCCCACATTACCGATTGTCCTCTTGAATACTACCTCCGTTTTCCTTTTATCTCCTTATATCGTAATCGTTGATATTAAATTGAACCCGTCAATTGTGGATGAACCGACATATCAGCGGGTCATCACGTTCATGCGTACACCTTGCAAAACTGATAACTAGGGGGCGGTTTTTGATAACCTAAAACATCGCCGAAAATGATCTATAAAATGCTCTTAAAATGGTTTTAAAATACCCTAAAAACAAAGCGAAATGTAAGAAGTTTGATCTAAACCGCTTAAGGTAAACAACTCATGCTGTTGGATATGTTACTGATGTAATAAAGACTTCTTCCTTTTGTTCAAGTGAACTCAGCTTGCGAACGTTTGGTTTGGACTGTTCTTTGCAAAAAAAGCTCTGCCTTTATTTATCGCGAAATCGGCCAGAGTGACAACGGCTATGATGGGCGTCGCAGAAACCTTAGATTATGTAGTACTCACAACGGCGGACATTACCATACATGAGCGAAGAAAACGAAAAGGCTACTCAAGAATTCTTTAGTGAGCATTTGTTGAATCTTTTAAATATTTTTTTAAGCAAGTGCTTTTAAAATGAAATTAAAATAGACGAAATCAGCGCAAAATGCATTAAAATTACGTAAAAGGTAAAAAATGACTTATTAGAAAGACGAAAATAAAAAAAAAAAAGACTAATAAAAATGGGTCGTTTCCTTTCGTCATGACATAAAATTAATTTCTATACTAAACGACAATGTTCTAAAATGAAAACAAAAAAATGACATTTCATTAAAATCCGCCCACTACTGATAACACTCTGCAAAATTTTTTTTGTTTCTTAAATAAAACAGAGTACTATCTTCACATACGATTTTATGTGCGTGTCAATACATGCTTTGCAAAGCTTGGCCGACAGTTACCTTAACCTTTTCTAAAATTGTACCCATCGTAGCGGAAGCTTTGAACTTAAACATCTTCGTTTACATAAAAAATAAAATCTGTTCGCTGCAGCCGTCATCAGCGCATCACCTAGCTCACATTGAACATTGCTAGGGACACGCCTTTATTGATGACAACACTCTATTCACCTTCGTTTCCCACAATATCTACTAAGCCCGCCCAATTCAGTGCCTTTGTGCAGCCTATCCTCTATCGCTAACTTGATAGGTTTTCCTTTCTATCAACATTTCATCAAATGAAGTACGTATGGGACCTTTATCTACTTATTTACTTATTCAGTCAAAAACAGTCAAAAACTGTATGTGGCGTATGGGGGAGAAAATCATCTGCGCACGCTTTCTTGAGTTTCAGAATCGCTTCCCAACTATTTAACTATTAATAGTTGAAAGATAAAAATCATAGTAATAATAATAATAATAATAATAATAATAATAATAATAATAAATTTAAAAAAGCGAGAGATTAACATAAGAGATTAACCTCTCATACGACCACTCTCACATACGTAAGGGTTCTTGTGAGTAAACTCCACCCAATTTCATGAAAACAATTGAGCAAATACCTATCGGATTCGGAAAACATTGATACAAAACGTTAAAATACAGAGTCATTCAGCATTGCACTTCGACCTGTAAGACAGCGTTTCTGCTATCCAAGACGATGCCCTTTCTGCGATAGAAATTTAGAAATCTCTGTTATTTTGAAATTTTAAAACCAATCTATAATGGCAGTAATCAGAGAGTTATGAAATACTGACACGTAGAATGCATTGTCCTCATAAACATGCTGATATTTTGTTGCGGGACAATAATGTAAGCGTAATCGTGAATTATGTGTACCAAGCGCACCATCATGCAGCAGAATTATGAAATAGGCAATGACGCGCTCAAAATGGAAGCCTGTTTCTCCGTTGTAGGGATCGTTGCAGGGAACGCTTTTCCTTCTTAGAAAGGATGCGCCATCGAGGTTTTGTTTTTATAAAATCATCCATCGATTGAACATCGATTTTTTGAAGCCAATATTTTCTTATCATCCGTATTTGTGTCCGATATTTTTATTTTTGAATGAAACAAGTACCGTCATAATAAAAAGCAAGTAATAATTTTTTAAATATCTTTCAATTGAACATTCCTCGGACTAAAGTACCCTGGGGGCGAGAATGAAAAGTGATTTTTGTCAATAAATGATGTCCATATAATTTTTTAAATAACCATTCAGGTAATAAAAGTTTTGCTAAATATTCTGATTATTTTTGGTACTTTGCCAGATACATATGAATTAAAAATTAATAAATGCAACTTTCGACAAATTACCCACCCCCCGCGTCAACATTGTTACTATTGCAGTTTTAAAAACATAGATGGTTTGCATGATAACATTCAAAGATCTAAATTTGTGAGTGTAATTGTATGGAGAAATATATATCTGGATTTCAAATGGAAGTGTGGTTCAAATTTGAAAATAATTTTGAAAATTTGCAATTTTCAAAATTTCAAAGACTTTCGTGAAATCGAAAATATACTATATTTATGACTCCACTCTCTCCTGTTCAAGCAAATATATTAAAGAAAAAAATTGTAATAACTTTTCAGAAAATTTTGAATACGTTACTGGAGGCTCACATAAAGTATCCTCAAAAATTAAAATATTTTTATATCCAAAACGGTACAACATCTACAAAAGAACCATAGACATGCATTTTTGTACCAAAACTTTGAGAACATATTGCCGACATGAATCCAATACTTTTTCTAAAAACTCCGTGATTGTAACAATACGTGATGCATTACGTTTCTAAGTTAAGGCGAACAATAGAATTTCTTACTATAGCACACAACAAAATACATGTATAAATTTTGGTTAATAAAAAAAACATTTCAATTACATTTTCAGACGCATGTTTAAGTCTGTGTAAAAATTGTATTGTGATGGCATGTTCCAGAATTTGTAAACCTTTTTCTTAGCCTTGGAGGGTAAGTACTAAACAACATGAAACAATATTTTTGAGGGTTTGTATTTACCATTTAGTGCATATTGCGTTGTAACATCACTACAGTTCTTCCTTTTGTGATATATAAAGGCAAGGGTTCATAATTTAATATATTTTCCTGAGTTAATATATTTGCCAAAAGTAAAATGACAGTAAATTTGGAGATCAATCGCTCAAATTTAAAAAAATAAATAAAAGGTACAGACCTGTAAGGGCAGCACGCACTCGTGTCTGCGACAAAAACTGCCACTGTCAATAACATAGGCAAGAAGAACAAGAACACGGATACTGGCATATCAGTATCACAACACGCAATTCCAGAAATCGAAACCATTAAATTAATACCCTTGCAAACAGATATTTACTCCACAACTCGCATATGAAACTCAATGAAACAGAAGACAATTACATGCTGTAAACATGTAACAAATGAATCGTAAATTTCAGTTGTCAACTTGAAAATACATACTTATTTTCTAAATGTATATTGGTTGGACCCTGTCAATATTCCACACATTGCAAATTATTATTTTAAAAGCTAAAATAGCCTCATACTGAATCCAACTTCGAACGGCGGGCCCCTGAAATGTGCGTTAAAGAATCGTAGGCCCAGAATGAAGGACCTATTGTCGCTTCAATTTAATTGTACATAGTAGAATTCGAGGCACTGCTCTTTTCCGACCACCATGTATGCAACGTATTTGGGTGCCCAGAAAAGTAGAATATGCAACAATTTTAAAGGGTTAGATTTTGTAGAATACTGATATAAAAATACGTGTCTATATATATATATATATATATATATATATATATATATATATATATATATATATATAGAGAGAGAGAGAGAGAGAGAGAGAGAGAGAGAGAGAGAGAGAGAGAGAGATGGCGCGTCGCATGGCAGTATGATAGAGCCACTGATGTTCACAGCCTTCATTAACATTTCAGAAAATATTAAATCGCGGATCAAACTCTGCAGATCATTGCATTCTTAAAAAAAACTGAAGGTAAATATCAACAGATTCTACAAGACTATATGGACACACTTTTAAATTTGACGCAATAGTGCCATTTGCACTGAAAAATAGTTCTGATTAAAATTTATTTTTGATAATTGGATTTTTTTAAGTCGAATAATCAGTTACTTCCAGAGGCACTTCGAGATATGGAGGTTTGACTGTTTATGGAAAGGAAACTTGAAACAAATTCTTGAAGATATTCCAATAAATTAAAGCATTAGTATCATAATACTATTTACTTATTTTTATTCCGTATGGTCATTCTGCGGGAACACGTCCATTGACCGTAGTTTCGCACCCGTGTGTGTCGACCTAGGCTTCTCTCGGAGCCTACTCGTGGCGCGGGTCTATGGGACCTCCTTCAAGCGTGTCGTGGAGTCCCCGTACGCGCCTGGGTGTGATTCTCACTTTTTCGGCCGGTTGGTCTCACTTAACTAGAAATAAGCTTTCTGGCCGGGATAACTGAGATCTCGTTACAACGGGAAATTTCTGGAGGGATTTAATTTTGTCTGGCACCTCTCAGGGTTCTTTTACATGACGTGTCCACTCAGGAATTTTTCGTCCTTCGAACATCCACGCGCCTCAGTCGAGTTCAAATCCACACACTGGGAGGGAATAGGCTAGTAAGCTAATCACTCGCTCACCGAGGCGTGCAGTATAATAATAATAATAATAATAATAAAAATAATAATAATAATAATAATAATATAAGCAATAAAAATTTCACATTGATTAGATTAGTTTGTCTTCATTATACAGAGCCCAAGTTCACGCTTTTAGAGGCGAGGCATGCAGTAGTGCTCTCTGGGAAACTTAATGCATGCTCCTCAATTGCAATTTCATAAATACATATTTTAATATGTAAATGCTTCAACAAGAAGGTATATTTATGGGTCAGGAGGGTTTTTTTTTTTTTGCCATTTAATGGTTAGGTACTTGTATAAGGCCTTCTATGTTGGCTTATACATATTATGTACTCTCTCCCCAATGGGTCTGGACTGATAGTCGCAGAGAACCTGGAGTCTTTCGACACTGTGGGGATGGACGAAAGAACTAGTCCATCGCCAGGGGTTCAGGAGAAAAGTGAGCACAGAATGGGAACGGAAAGATTACGTGAGGTCAGTGTCCCTTTCAAGATACTACTCCAGCAGCCGACTGGACCTGATTTGATGGAATCAGAGGAATGACCGCTCAGGGTAAAAGTCAAACCTCAACCCCTCGACGCGCCCCTCACAAACTTGTACTCCTCAAAACGGTTTGGCAGGGGCACTTGCTAGAGCTCTGGCCGAACGCTCACGTGTTATTCACTTTGGTAGCAGTGGTTCAAGTAGTGAAGACAATGAAGATGAAGATGAGTGGGAAGGTTAATTAGAGTGCTGATAGTAGTAAGGTTTTGGAATTATGAAAAAAATGTATGAGAGCGACCTGTTGTGAATTATCGACCAAGTCTTCTTCAAACTTTGAGCTTTAGCTGGTCGGCTTTGAGCCAACTAAAAGCGACGTCTAAACTGATCGTACAGTTGGGACTCAAATCTAGGACCCCAAGGACTATGACGCTTATGTTGAAGGCTCGAAAATTTACTATGCAAGAGCGTTTTTGGATGTGGTTTTAGTAAGTATTGGTAAAATATCGAAAGTGCCGGAGTATTAATTACAAAAATGTTTAATGTATAATAAAGCAATATTTAATGTTTACACGAATGTTCACAAAACACTAGATTATAACAAATTTGAATTCAATGAAATAGTTTTGTATAATTATAGTGTCTAAAACTGAATACTGTTATGAATCATTATAGTCTAATAACTACCGCAAGATCAAACCCTTCAAAATAGTAGTTTATGCAATTAGTTTATAATGTTACGCTTTATTGCATGAGAACATGTTTTGAAAACGAGTGACGTTAGGAGCGGGTTTTCAAATTTGTACGAATACAATAAGGCGACATTATAAACGAGTTGCATACCTTAAATTTTTGTATATCAGCATTATAAATTTAAAAGAATCACTTAATTTTGCGAAACAATTTTCTTTTGACGTCTTGGGTATTTGATATCTGTGCGAGAAAACGTGGTCGGCTATTCCGTTTTTCCGTTTACGGCTACTTCACCAGAATTCTCTCGTTGCGGTTGGCTGAATGTGTGATCACGCGATCATTCGTGTCGTAAAATGTAATACGTCATCATTTGGGCCCGTAAAAGGTCCGATTATGAACTATTTCTTGTAAGAGAAAAGGTTATTTATAATGCTGGAATACAAGAAAATATTTTTTGTTCAGTGATGGAACACACAAGTATGATAAAGCTTTTCATTTTTTACAAAATAAAAATTCAGAGTTTACTAGGACTTTTAATTTAAGTAGTTAGCTTCTTCTTTTTCTTCTTCTTCTTCTTGACTTTTTCCATGGAAATCATTGGCTTTTCTTTCTTTACAAGCATATTACTCTCCT
The DNA here is from genome assembly GCA_964035755.1 of Teleogryllus oceanicus. NCBI lineage: Eukaryota > Metazoa > Arthropoda > Insecta > Orthoptera > Gryllidae > Teleogryllus > Teleogryllus oceanicus. Next base: position 10,733,328 of record CAXIVR010000014.1, read on the forward strand.
ATATGGGTATTGGTTTGTTTTGGTTTGTTTTTTTCGTGTTTCCGGGTGCGTCAACTGCTTTGGTCATTAGTCCCGTTAGTGTAGTGCATGTTTTTCATCGGAAGATGGCGGTGATCTTCCCCCGCTGCATGGCGAGATCCGGCGCCGACCTACCGTCGGCTAGTGGGGTTTCCCCCTAACCACGATTCTCCCACCAGCGGGGCACCGCCCCAGCCGGGACAAGCTCTAAGCTCCCCACTGGTCTCACGGAATATGTGGTATATATATATATATATATATATATATATATATATATATGCGTATTAATGTTAGAATCCACTGACACAGAGAAAGTAAATCAACTCTCCATGTACACATCACCTAGATCGTCGAACACGCAGCGTCTAGTGCACCAAGTGTGCACGTTGTACAGAACGTGACAGCTGTGGTTAAATCTGATAATGAAGAAATTTCGCTTCTGTGAATATTCGAAAACATTTGAAGGGTGGCTGCCTTGATTTGAAGAAACAGAAACTACACTCCATGCACAAGTCAACTTCATACTCGGACTTGCAACCTCCGGTTTCCCAGGTACGTGGACTGATCTGAGTGTGTGCGTAATCGATCAATTCGCTCATCAAGATTGATCAAGAAATTTCGTAGCCGTGAAGCTTGGAAAACATTCACCCTGTTCCGTCGCCTCCGCCTCTTCCCCCACCCCACCCTCCCTGCAGGGCCACTGACGCGAGAGCTGCGCCTCTCACGCAGTTATTACACAGGGCGAGCGGAGGACACGCGGTGCGCCTCGCCCTTTGCCCTTCCCCTGCGCGCTCGAGGGCCCTCGCTGCCGTGAGTCAAACACTTAACGCGCAAATAATCACAGTCGCATGATGTATCGCGCGCGCCTCGCCCCGCCCCGCCCACCCGCCTTCATAAGTGTCAACTGTTTAATATCGAACGCGCTCAGCGACACGAGCGGGCGGGGGACGGGAAAGAGGGAGGGAGTGAAGAGCTCCGAGAGGCACCGGAGGGCGCGCGGGAGGGGAGGGGAGGGGGCAGGGCGGGCATGCTAGTCGATTGCCGGCAATTACGCCACAAGAACCCTCCCATGTTGTGAGCGAAGTAATGTGTTTAAGCCGGTGGCAATTTGTTTTTCAAAACGGGTTGCGCGAGAGTGGCGCGGCGGCGGTGGCGACGGAGGGGGCGGGGCATAGGAAGCCGCTCCACGCAGCGCCGCGTAGGGGTTTTACATGCTAATGGGTGTACTAAAACACGTCGAGGGATAATGAATATATGTGAGCGGAGCGCGCGGAGGCGGCGGCGGCGGCGGCGGCGCGAGAGCGGTTGCGCGGGCGAGATATTATTAGAATATTTCGAAGCCACGCGACCGGAAGGATTTCGAAATGCATTAGCAGGAGCTCTCGAGGCAGGTGCCGGGGGCGGGGCGGAGATGGAGCGGGCGGGAAATGGAGGTCGGCCGATGGGAAGGGCAGGGGGGGGGAGGAGAATGAGGGAGGGGGCGCAAGCGTTCGAGCCCGGCCACCGCCGGCGTGGATTTCCAGGAAAATTCGCGCGAGCGGGCTGCCTTGCTCAGGTCGGCGGGGGATCCCGGCTTCCTGCGCGTTCGTTCTGCTCCCGCGCCCGCCGCGGATCTGCCGCTGACTTATTCGAATGTTACGCGTTACACGGGAGGGCGACAAAAACCATAAATCTCGTTGATGTAATGGAATTTCCGGAGAGGCAGTCAGTTAAATTCAAACCCAAGCCATTGCTGAAATTCTGAAAATGGTAAGGTTATAGCAACATGACCTCGATGCTCAAGTAACGTAAAGAACCCTCCCCTAAGATGTTAACGTAACATAATGACCAATACTCTCAATGTTGAATTGAAACACTGTGACCTTGAATTACATACCAAGATTTTCTACATATTAAATTGTGTATGGAGGTTATCTAACCGAATGTCAGAAAAGTTTACTTTAGGAGTAGCAAATAGGTAATAAGGAATGCAGTAATGTGCGTAATTTTTTCGGAAAATTCCAGCTCGGCAACAACCATCAATTACAAGAATTCTTTCGTAGGATCAGCAATAGAAGAAAAGGACTTAACCCAACATATATTTAATAGTTTGAAGATACGGAAAGCCCTACTATTTTCTGTAAACCTTATAAACTTCAAAACGCATCCGTCGATGAAACATTTCTTAAAATCACTGTGCAAATTTCGTTATCCAATCAAATAGAGCACCGGTTATCTTTATAAAATCCACCACTTCTTGTGTAGTGATTGCAAATAAGTTACAATTTATTCGGAGACATTCTGTAATACGTACGAATACAAGTGACGGTTTTTTATCAGATTTTGCCCGAATTTGTGGAGAATAAAAAATAAATATTCTCTAATGCAATAAACGTCGTTTCTTACTAAAAAGAAGTGTACAAGTCTGTCTTCTGGGAAGTTCTCATGTGCAATATAAGTGGAAAAAGATCTAAACTGATCAACGGCAGATGAACCGTTTACATTTCCGCCTATTTCAAAATAAAAAGGAATCCCTACGAACTTGCTCAGGAAGTTGAGTGCAGACCTTTGATATCATCATCAGAGTATACACGGTTGATCATAGTTTCTTAAGTATGATGCAGGTAAAATGGTTTTCCTCATATTGGATTACGTTTATAAACACTTGTTTAAGAGAAAACATGTCAATTACTAGAGAGTTTTTGCAAGACGGAAAATCTATTGTTGTAGTATGTAAATATTATCGTCAAAAGGTAATAACGTATCTTCAGAAAAATGAGTTTTTGCATGTCATGCAATCGAAAACGTACGTTAAAACTAAGAACCAATTAGAAGTGAATACCTCTAGGGGGATCTAAAAGCTTTTATGGAACATCTGTGTATCTCTGACAATATTTTTGCTTTTATTAGAATTACAAGATAGTAAATACATAATAATACATGAAATCTCATTGTATCATACGAATATGTAATACTTGTAATCTTGTCTATCTCCAAAGAAAACATTAGCTTCTCTTCTAAAACTATAGCTGACAATCAATATAGCCTCATTATATACATAACCTTCAAATCCTAAACAGTTACTTTAGTTTCTTAATGACATATTTGAATGAACTTGAGAAAAAATTAACCATTAAGTTCCCACCATATATTGGTAGAATGGATATTGTATTTTTGATTGCTTCCAGGCTCATTGTGTAAAAGTGTTGAATTCGTGTTTCGTGGTCATAGCAAAAACTACTTAAAGTGTAAGTTTGTCGTAGACAAAACAGGAAGAATGTCAGGACTCGACAATCGAAATCCCGTCATTTGTTGCCGGCGATTGCGCCGTTCAGTTCTCCCCAGAATTATCGCGTTACGTCTTTCAAATACACGACTTGCAAAAACTCTCTACTAAAAAAAATTTCCATTACGTTAGATACGAGTAAACATGTAGATCTCTGACAGGTACTACAAATACTGAGAAAATGGTGCGAAAAACGTTGAACACCTTCGAAATCCAGGAAATTAGAAAAAAAGATTTCGATCGTGATCCCCGAGAAAGAAACGCAAAAGCCGCCAGGCGTGTTGGCGTCGTGGTCGGTGGCAATCTGCGTCCGCGAGAAGGCAGCACTGTCTACGCCGACCCGCAAGGACCCCAACAGCCGTGCCTCAGGGCGCGCCCGCCTCGAGGCATAATGACCCGTGAAGCGACGCTGGGCGAGGGGCGGCGGGGCCCGGGGGCGATGGGGCGGCCGGGGCGGACCCACGCGGCGAAGTCGCTATCACGACGCAAGAAGCTCGGGCGATATTTCATACGGAGGCTCTTCAATCTCCCAAGTCAATACACAGAAGTAATTCGATTTGTATGCAAATTTTCGCTCCCGTCATCAGGTCTTCGATGAACGCCAGGGGTGCCCAAGAGGCGACGGGGCGCCTGGGAGGTGGCGCGCCGGGTGGCAGCTGACGAAACGACGGCGCGCCCGATTCGGCGTTACAGTGAAACATCAGGAGCCACTTAAAATAGTCCTATTACGACTGACAAAGATAGTATTATTGAATGTTTACATTACCTGAATCATCATTTGGCAAATAACGAGTTATTAATACAACAATCATTAAAAATGAAATATTATTTGGCAGTTCAACGAATTTCCTTAAGGCAATATTTTTATGACATAACAATGTGAAGATTAAATCAACACTTCGAATGTTCACGATGTTTTCACGACTGTGGTCTCGATTTCTAGTTCCATTTCCTTTTACTTCTTCATTCTTTACTTATTTGGTTAATATTCCTAGTATTACTTGATTGTACGCTGCAATTCCTAAAACTATTATTCATTATCATACTCCAGAGCACCCTCGCTAATTAATATTTAATATGTTACACAATCTTTGTTTTAATTACAATCATTAGTAATTTGTTGCGGAGATTAAGCATTTCTAATACAACTAGTGGCCTGCAGCGGCAAAAATGCCGCCGAAATCCAAAATGGTTTTTACAAAAACTAACAGGCACCGCCTTGTTTAAGAACAATAATATTTATAGTTATTTCATATTATTAAATTGATTATAATTGATTATATCTAAAATGTCATGTAAGGAACATTCTTACAGAATAACAAATAAAATACTCTGGTATAACACCAATAAACTACCTATTAAAACAAAAAATGGATTCAAGAATACTATAATAAATGATAGTACAACATATGCTTTCATTTACATATTTACATATACAAATTACAACCTTCTTTGCATACCAAGAATATTAAACATGTTGCTGTTCCATTATGCAACACGCGAATAGCAAATATTTCAGGGCGATCAGCCTATTCCTTGGTGCCTTTTTGTCGCATGATCTTAGCTGTATCAATAATAACGCACTGAGAATGTGAGTTCAGTGGGTAAGCGCTGTATAAGAACATGCGGAAAAATACAATAAAAAATTTGCATTTTTCAGTCAATAGAGAAGTTCTTTCATTGTTTGTTTTTTATCTATTTTTTCCGAGTTCCTCGATATCTAATGAAACTACAGACAGCTCTTACAAGGCCTGAGACTTCACAGTTTCCCTTCAATTTAATAATTTTTTGTTGGCAATTAGTAATATAATTATTTGAATGGTAAACGTAATTTCCTTGAGACAATATCAGTATTCAGTTTGTTTAGCAATGTAAATGAATGAAGCATGGTTTCACTCGATTGTAAATATGTATTATCATAAAATGAAACTCAGAGGTCGGCATATAAAGAAAACAAATACACCTGTTCACCTTATACAGAGAATGGTATTTTCAACGCATATGGCAGTAAGCTCTCTATTTATTTCTCATTAGTCGTATTCGCTTCATGCACACAATAAATATAAATAAATGACATGAACATTTTATTGTCATCTCATTTAAACAGACTTTTTCAATTCAGATGTTGCTTTTTCCCTGGAACTTGTTTCCATTTTTGCGGAATTAATACACATTTGAAATAATTTCTCCAATACAACGAGAGTATACAAAATTGCGAAGGAATAAATATTATTAATATTGTGTATTAACAGAATTCATAGTGATTTTCTCCGATTTTGATGTTCTAAAACTAAAAAAATAAAATATTCTTGTATTATATTCGAATTATGTACCGCAAGAGAAGCGGAAAAGCAGATAGTTAGATACTGCCAAATATGTTGGTATTGAACAACTTGTGATTCATTACCTATATTGACACGGGTCACACAAAAAAGTCTGAGTTTGGGTTAAATAAAATTGAGAATTTTTTTACCGTGGCCTGCAAGTCCACGACGTTACAAATCATTGCTTTGTGACGTGAAAATCAGAACTTCATAAAAGAAATAGTATGAAACAAATTAATAATATTTACATAGAGTCAGTTAACGTATCAACAGAAATTCGTTTCAGTGATTGAACCACAGTTAATAGACATTTTATAGCTCTTGCCATCATCGTCATCGCCTTCATTATTATCATCAACCCTAACAACAACCGTTTGACTTCTCACGCATCTTTTCTCAAGCAAAAATAACGCACAAATCTTATCTTCCCTAACTCAATGAGGCTTTCAAAATCTGAAAAATCTTGCGCGGGCTTGTGTAGCGTCATAGACTTGACTCCCTGCTTCAGAGACAAGTTGCAAGGTATGGGAATGAGGGAGCCAAAATAGGCTTCCGAACAAAGGCCAACCCTTCGGGGAAAGTCCAAAAGGGGAGAGGGCTTGTAGGTGGCGGGTGCAAATTGCAACGGAAAAAGCAGACGCCTCAAGACGAGTGCGTGGGGGAAAGATGATGCAGGAAGTCATGTGACTCGAGCATATAAAAGGGCTGTCGCAGAAGCCCTGGGTTGGTAACGTTTCTGGTTTCCTCGCGGCAAAACACCGCAAAACTTATCCGGCCAAGTCTGGCGCGGAAGTGTTGTAGGACGTTCGAGTCTCGAGCACTGTGAAGTATGCTCGATACTTCGGGGCAGATTGTCGACCGAGGCACACCAGGTGCCAAGTTGCGACTCGGCCGAGTTGGCTAATCGCAGACGCGGCCGCAAGGCGCGTGTTGGGAGAGGGGGGCTGCTGCAGGTAGCTCCGACAAACACCTTAGAGTGAGGTCTGTAAATAGTGTACATAATTTATTGTAAATAAATTGTAAATACCCACTCGTGTCTGTTTCTTTGTGGTGTAGATCCCTTCTCACGACGTTACACTTGCTTCACAGCGCGCACCAGCATTGCCACCCCTGCCTTGGGGCGGCAGTTAGCCGACGCGAATCCGCCGGGGGAGGCAGCTGCGGGGCGTCGGCGGAAGTAGCGCGGAGGAGCCAAGTTTGAAGAAGGAAACATCACTCCGCACACAGGGGCTCCAGGTCGAGTTTACTAATAGGAAATTTGGTAAGGAAATGAAGTGGAAGCAAGGCGGCGCACGCTGATGAAAACACGAGAGAGAAGAGCTGAGCTGAGAAGCCGACGGCAACGCGCAGAAGGAAGGCCTGGGGAGGAGAGGGGAGAAGCTGGGGAAACGAAATGCGCGAGATATGGTGAAAAGAGAGAGGTTGAGATTGATTGATTGATTCGTTATTAGTGATTCCGGGCACGTCAACTACTGAGGTCATTAGTTCCGTAAGTGTGGTGCATGTTTTTCATCGGAAGGTGGAGGTGATCTACCCCCAGTGGTTGGCGAGATCCGGCGCCGACCTATCGTCGAGTAGCGGGGTTTCCCACAATCAGGTATCTCCCACCACGTATCCCACCCCAGCCGGGACAAGTTTTAAGTCCCCGACCGGCCTCTTGGTATGTGTGGTAGTGTACTTCATGTGCGTGTGTGCAAGGGGTGAGGATAGGACAAGGAAGAGGAAGGAAAGTTCGCGTGCGGTCTGAGGCCCGTTTGTTAGGGTTCTGCTCCGGCATTCGCCTGGTGTTGAGGGGAGAAAACATGGAAAACTACCGATCAGAGCAGCCTGCCGCTAGAATTCTCCTCCAAACAGCGACTGAATTCGACTTAGCTGTCGAAAATCCTGCCGCCGTCTGGATTCGAATCAAGGAACCATGAGACCAATTTTAGAAAATCTGTGAAAGGAGAGGGAAGCGGGAAATGAAAATATTAGTGTAGAGAGTAGGAAAGAAAATTAATAAAAAATAAGATAAGCATCAGAAGTGAAGAGATAGATCTCGGGTAATGTAGGAAACTAGTGATAGCAGACAGTTTTTCACATTATTTCCATCTTTAGCAGTTTTCGAAAATAGATTTCAACGAAAATAACACCTTCACCGATCTTTTAAATATCTTTTCCTCGTTTAAAGAAAAACTTAATGAAAAAAACTAGAAGCAGTTTTTGATAAATATTTTTTTAAATTATTCCTTTAGTATTTCAAGCAAAATTACCAATAAACTGCACATATTTTTGAAATTGCGAACGTGATCTTATTTAAAGAGCTGCTTTGAAGAATAATATTCATTAAAACATCTCTATCTTGTATATTGTAATCGTAGGACGATTACAAACTTTTGAACTTCTGAGAGAGATCTGGAATATTTTCCCCTCCCTTTCTTCTGATTAACTTACATTGCCCCCATAAGCTCTCCTGCAAAACTTTCTAGAAATTCTCAACATCTCTTTCACCACTGTTCTCGCACATTCCTTTTTCCCTAGTGTTTCCTCTCCAGTTTCTTTTTTGGTGAACTCTGAATTTTCGAAAATTGCACAAAATTAACATTGCAACACTAGAATACTGATTGTACAGATTTCTTCCTTCATGAAATATGTTCTAAAAATAGATCTTCAAAAGATTATGAAAACAGTTTGAAATTATGAATAGTTTCAAAATATTTTTTTCTTAAAGAAAGAGTAACTTTAAAAAAAGTATTATGAGGAAAACGGCAAAAAAATCTGTATTTTTTAATAGAGCAAAATAGGCTTATGAAAATGACGGAGGTGCGACTTTCGTTGAACTCTGAATTTTCGAAAGTTGAAAATTAAAAATAAGGCGAGAAAGTATATGATGTTGCAGCACTATTATTTGCGATGTATAGGTCGCACAACACAAGCTTTTCTGTAGAAAAATCGCCGGTTTTGACCTTCGTAACCAGCAATGAGAAATACATTTTGAGTGTGAATGAATGAGGGTTGCAGAAGAAATTATGGAACGAACTTGAGGAATGAAAGAAGAATGAAAGGAATATTGAAAGTGGTGGAAAAGAGGAATAGGAGAGATGCGGGTAGAACACGAAGCAGGGAAACGACAATATAAGGAAATCGTATAACATGATAAAGTAATGCCTGGAATGTTTCAGTATACTTAAATTTTAAAACGTAAAAGTATTCAACTTACATATTCGTATTATGAAACTATTTAGGAAGAATGATAACACAAAAATGTTAACTCTTCATAACCTGTCGATCTCAAAATCAGGTGCTGACATGCATCTTTAAAAAACATGACGTGAATAACTCCTAGAGACGCAGCTATAAGAATGAAAACGGTAGAGGATAGACGAAAGCTAGTGGAAGAACAAGTGTAGTTAATAGGAGCACTAGGCAGGCATGTAAGGAACAGGCGCTAATGCGTCCAGTGCAAACATGCGTCCAGTGCAAACAAGTGAGGGGCGGACGGCGCGTGCTCGGGGAAGGGCGGTGAGGGGTAAAGCGTGGGGAGACGGCGGGTAGCTCATTTACGTAGCGTCTGCTCAGTCATGGCTCTGGCGCTGCGAGTGACACTGGCACAATGCGACGCAGGGTGTACATCATCCGCTGCTAGGCACCGACTCAAGTATGAGACGGCAACAACAGAGCTAAGTACATTTAAGTAAAAGCTTTGTCGAAGTAACATTAATTTTAACAGTGATATTTAATGCATTATTTACCATTTGGACTGTATAAATGTAAACAACCTGAAATAAGTATTGTACTGCAGCCTCCGGGTCAATGACTCCCATCTCGATCAAGTTTTTCGTCCAGTTTCCCTGATCCATTGAGCAAATGCTGAGATGGCCCCTTGTTTTGCTTCTGGACATAAACTTCATAAATGTAACTTCATTATCTGTGCACGTCTTCTAGAATTCAGTGGGAAATATAGTTAATCAAATTATCGTTTCCATGTTGTCGCGTCAGGAAGTATTATTCCTTGACGAAGGACATGCTGGATAAGAGCCCAAAATTTATTGCTTATTTATCCTTGGAAATAGATTTTATTACATCGGAGCGTTTTTTTCTTCCAAATTCAAGTAGTATATGGCTTAGTGTAGGGATCACAGAATTTTGAAAACGTGCACAATATTCACTTCTCCCCACAGCACGTCATACACAGTTTTTAACTGTTTTTTACGTAAATAAATAACTAAAACTGGATAACATAAAAATAGTTTATAAAAATCGTTTAAATTGGGTCATTTAAGCATTTAGCCTCAGTTCAGAGGACCCCTGAAGTTGGTAAACCATGTTTAGGGACACTCACAGATCGGGCGCGGTCCGTTGCTCGTTTCGTAGGGTACTGCTACGGCATTCGCCTGGTGTTGATCGGAGAAACCACGAAAAACTGCCTATCAGAGCAGCCGGCCACTAGAATTCTCCCCCAGACAGCGACTGAATTCGATCTAGCTGAAAAGCTAGTGTCGAAAATCCTGCCGTTGTCAGAACTCGAACCTAGGACCTTCCGGTCAGAGGCGCTGCAGTGACATCAGTTGATGCACTGATCTACCGCTCCCGGTACTACGACAGGTGATAGGATCAGTCGCACCTATGACCTTATCCGTCAAAATTCTTAGCGGGCTCTGAAGCTATATCTTCAGAAAGGACAATCAATTACCAATTTAAAGACCTCCGTCAAATTTTACGAATACGTCATCTACATTTATTTAGAACAGTAGTTCAGAAAGTGATGAGTTGAAAATATTCAGTAAATGGAAAACATAACCAGGAACTCTTCAACTTTCACAGATAACTTGTGCATTGTTAAATCCCAGTATAAATATATTTTAGTTGTCGCTTCATCGTAGTGTTTTTCTCTGAATTTGTGTCAAGAACATCATCACAATGTATCGTAGCTGTGTTCCCCAACTTTTTTTTATTAATTTTATTTTCTTATTTAGCGAAGTAAGCGCTTTGCAAGATCGTATATGATCTATAACTTAGCAAGTTTAGTACTAAGTGTTACAGGAGAGCGAGGATACTCCCAATGGAGTTCTCATTAATTATCACTTTTGTATGCGTGAATGTAGGGGAGAATAAGACAAATACAGGAACAAAAGAAGTAAAAAGTAAGTTTGTGAAATCATTTCTCTTTAGGGCGGTTTAAATTTATCCTTGGGGTATTTAGATTTTATTCTTCGGTGATGGTAATATGTTTTCCCTAGGTTGAACGTGGAAGTTGCGGGGAATATGGTAAGGAGAGAAAAAATATTTGTGTGGTGATATAATCATCAATCGTGTGAGGAACAAACTCTCTGTGGAGTTGCTTATTTGCCAAGGCGCTTTGACGGCAGTGCAAAGGATTTTGTTCTGGAATGTTTGGAGCGTTTTACGTACCGAAGGTGCAGCCTCGAGGAAATGGAAACTAAAAGAAATAACAAAGCGAGTTATAGTAAGGTTGAAGCGAATTTTAAAGAGTTCTTTAAGAATTCAAAATAGAAATCTGAGTGATACAAGAATTCACGAGTTAGGAGAAGTTAAATCTCAAAGAGAGGCTTGGGATGTATGAAGATTGGTATGAATGGTTTAAGAAAAGGTTTAATTAAGGATAATATGGAAGAGATGGATAATAAAGAAAAGAAAAGTAGGAGGCTTCTTCCTTCAGAAGAAGGTTTCTTCCTTCTCTAAGGTGCAATGTATGTGAATAAACACATTTATTAATATTTTTTCTGGATAATCATTACGTCGTAATTATTGTTTACTTTCTTCAAATTACCTTGTTGCCATATTGAATCAGCAAGATAAATCGGTTTGATCATTTAAGCCGTACACAATTCCTATTTTGTCTAATAGAATGTCCAGACATGTAATTAAATGTTAATTCTGCATGCGATGGTTTTCGATACCAATTAATCTTCAGTTTTTTTTTCGTTCTTTCTAAATTAAGATCTAGAAAGTTAATCATTCTATTAGCCTCACGCCCCTTTTGTCTCAAATGAATAACAAAGAAATAATCTTCATTAATAGAAATTTAAATTCCAAAATAGGCACTAGATTTTTATTATTATTATTATTATTATTATTATTATTATTATTATTATTATTATTATTATTATTATTGTTGTTCATTTTTAATACTCAATACATCCAAATTAAAGTTCATTCTCACAAACTTCTGGCATATCCTTACTTTCTTTAGACGTCCAAGTTCATCACAATGATACTTATAACCGGATGTTTAGTAAAGAAAAATCCAAGAAATGTCAGATACTTAGCAGACAACAAACAACCGGAAAGAAGTTTTCCCCAAACAATGCCTCCTCTGCCCAACAGGAAGAGCAGCGCGTTTCACCGCCCATTTAGCACGACGACGGCTTCGATAACGACACACGGCGCCTTGCACACGCGGCGACGGGCGCGCGGCACCTCTCCGCGCCAGGCTCCTTCCCCTCGCCACCCTTCGGCCCCCCCTCCCCAGGACCCGTACCCCACCCCGCCCCCATGTCACCGCGGTCCCCGCCCGCCCCGCCCCACTGCGCCCTGCCCTGCCCCGCCCGGCCCCGCCCCGCCCACAGGACCCGCCCCTCGCCCCGCGGCGTGCGTCGCACAAAGGCCCGGGGAGGAGGGCGGAGGTGCTGCCAATATTCCCGTCCGCTCGCCCGGAAACGCCGCTTTAGTCTCAGTAGCGTGCGCAAATGCACTGGACGTGTGACGCCGCCGCCACTTTGATTCATCCCTTCGGCGCACGAAAAAAACAGTGCTAGGGGGCCGCGTGGAAGGGGCAGGGAACGAAAGGACGTGCGGGGTGGGCGGAGGAGCGGGACGCACATGCTGACGAGGATTGATGTCAGAGATGCGAGTGTTTTTCAGGCGTGTCAAATTAGGTTTCGATTGAGAGAAAGAAAAGTAGGGGTGAGGTGAGACGTACTCCACGCTGGGTAAAACAATATGGTCAGGAAATCGAACAATCGGAAAATAACAAACAGGACAGATGTGATATAATCTTAGAAAATGTGGGGTAGATTCCAAGACCCCATGACGTCAGAAAGGGTTGGTAAAAATACCACGGCAATGAAATGAAATGTTTTCTGGCAACAGAAAACATTACAAGGCACAAGTTGCATTTGAATGTGATGGAATAAATTGTGTCGAGGACGATAAGTATTGGTACGGAAATAGAAACTATGAAAAAATGAAAGTGAATGGAATACTTTATATAATAAACTGTAATGTATACGATGTTGAGTGCGAGGGGTAATGAGCAGACATTCTTTTAAGCTCAAAATAACTTTCGCAAACTTCTTACTCATAATTTTGAGTGTTCGTTTTAAGCTGTTATATGCGTATGTATTTAGCATTTTGATAGCCCAATTTCGCCGGCCTGCTACCGGTGTCCCCCATGCCTGGGCCTAGTTAAATTCCCATGCTTGGGGTAAGAGCGACATGAGGCGAACATGACGTATTCTCTTCACCGTAACTAGCAAGATCCTGCCTTAGCTTTTCTTCGTCATACAGCTACACAAACTGGGACGATTTTACAAGAAAGCTACAACTCTCTCTTTGCCTCGACCGGGCATAAAACTCCGAACCACCCGGGAAGCTACTATGCTGCCCATGAGTCATCCTAGTCTTGTGTTGTTAAATTAATCTTAGTTTGAGAAATTATTTGCATATTACAACGGAAAAGTATGTCCAGTGTGAATTAATTGAAAATGACTGAAATTAGGACCACAGAACAGAGGCAATTAGATCTGCCTCTCGAACCGCATATGACAAAATAATAAAGAATTACAGCTATAAAAACACGAGTTGCTATGAAAGTACTAGGAGCAAGAAAAAATACATTCTCGAAAGGAGGGATAATGATTTTGAATGACAATTACAAACAATAATGAGAGAAAAAGAGACATACTTGAATTTTTTTGTTAAGAATAAAAGTATACAATTGACAACAAAATATAATTAATATTCTTTAAAAGAAAAATTCGCCAATTTAAACGAGAAAGTTGAAAACCGTAATTTACTGAAATTTACCAAACTTTTATCGAGCTTTAAAGTAAGGCATTTAAAATTATGAGATATACAAATGATTAAGAGAGAGACACAGTTCAGTTGAAAACGATCTATCTCAGAAAATAAATTGCTAAAATACTCTAAAATTTCTCACTAAGGAATTCTGAAGAGAATAAAGTGTAATATTTTCTTGTGTTGCTATTAACGTCTGTTGTGCATACTATAATGTTATAAAGCATCCTCCAGCCTGTCCCGGTTGGGGCGGTGCCCCGCTGGTGGGAGAGTCCTGGTTAGGGGAAAACCCCACTACCCGACGGTAGGTCCGTGCCGGATCTCGCCATCCAGCGGGGGAAGATCACCGCCATCTAACGATGAAAAAGAAACATGCACTACACTTACGAGACTATTGACATCATTAGTGGACGTGCTGGGAATAACTAACAACCAACCACCAACCAATAAACCATTCTAAAGCTAAAGTACAGTCCTTGGAATGTTGTTTGAACAAACACACTCGTGGAGTAAATATATCACTATGCTAAACACGAGTGCAAATCTGAGTTAAACATTATCAAAACATTATCTTCTAAAACATGGGGATCCGAATATGATTGTTTAATTAAAACCTATCGTGCCTGGATTCAATTCAGACTTGACATCGGCGCATTTGTGTACAGCTCGGCATCCGCACGACTTCTGCGAATACTGGTTCCAATAATCAACATGGCAAGCAGATTAAGCCTTGATGCCTTCAAGTCTGACCAATGCATACCCTTGGATTTATGACGCAAACTATTGTGTATCAACTACCATTAGTTTAACCATTAGTTTTCCACCCAATTCAACAAATACATCTCCAACTCTCGAAAACCAGATATTTAACGAACCCATCCAAATTACCCAAGAGAAAGAACATTTCAATATAATAATGAAATTAACGTCGAATAACTGTCTGTCCTCCTAAAGTGATCACATCCCATTTCTCTGTGTCAAATTCTTCTCTCCTCCGACTAAACGCAAAAAGGCAAATAATCTACTTCATTCAATTGCAACTCCCGGATCATTTCTTCGACCATTAATAGCTAATCAGCACCAATAACATGATAAACACAGAAACTTCTATACTGATGGCTGAAAACTAGAAGGAAGATCAGGCTGTGCTATTGCCTGTACTACATCCTCCACTGTCGAATCTTACAGATTACCAGATTACTTTTCAGTCTTTTCCTGTGAATCTCGGACAATCCTGAAAGCCATTGAAATTAGTTCTCACGATACTGACATATCGCCTATTGCCATCTCCACTGACTTCCTTTTCTCACTTAAAACCAATTAGCCAATCCACTGATTCAAAATATTCAAGAACGTCTCTCTATCTTTAATGAAAATGAAATCCTAATTGAACTGGTATAGTTCCCGTACCATAAGGGCATTGATCGTAATGAGTACTAAATCTGCAAGAATGCGTCAAGTTTCGGAAAAGGTTATCCACTGTTTGACGTTAAAAGAGAATTTAATAGTCCCATAGTTACACTTTGAAACTCGCAATGGAAATTCACAACGTCATATTTTCACCTAGTTAAAAAATCAGTTACAGAAAAAGCTTTCCCGAAATTTCACTTCAGCAGAAGATATCAAGTCATCCTCACAAGATTGAGGACTGGACATTTCAAAATTTGTCACGGTTACCTCATGACGAAAACCAATCTTAAAGAGTGTCCAATGTGTGTAAATATTAGATCATCTACACATCTCCTTCTGAAATACCTGGGTTTAACAAATAAGACACCATTTAAATATGAATAAAAACTTGTATAAGAAGTTTACAACAGTTGAAATATGTAAGAAAGTGATAACTTTTCTCAGAAAGTATAAATTGCACTTAAGTACATAAAAACCTTTTGAATAACCTGTTATAAACTAGACAATTTAAAAATATAAGCATTATGTGGTCGCTGATGACCTAATTATTTTATAGCGGACTAAAATAAATAAATACATGAAAAAAGCATATATTTATTACAATAAGTTTGTTTCACTTAGTCAATTTTTTAACTTGATCGATGATTATAATATTAATATCTCAGGAAAAGAACGTTCAACACGATTTAGCCTTAAATTAGTATATAGAAACAGTTACGTATGTGAACGATAAAAGGAAGGCCACAATTTCTTTGCAAGTATCAACAAATCAGTGATTTTTTATATTCATTTGAAAATACGAAAGGTTTAACTGTACGAATGAATATATTACTAATTTTCAATGCATGGAGTAATTCAAAGGAAACAATCAAGTTTCCAGCAATGTGAGAGTTAGATACACAGGAACTCCCAAAAAATCCAAGAACAATAAAAAAATTGATTACAACAAAAAACGCAAATATTTGATTGTATTATTCCATTCATTCTCATACTGCGTGTACCAACTGAATTGCCATTCCCAATGCGTCACTACTTACGGTACCGCTGTCAGGCGACAGCAAGACTCTCTGGAAGAGACGAAGTATTTGCTCTTTACGTTGAGCGTTAAGGAACAGCACTTTTTTTTATATTTTTTTGGTTTGCGGTCAATCTCGAGACAAAAACAAAGTATCACATATGAAGTATACATTGTAATTACGATTATATCTGTGTTTTCGAGAGGGCACCACATCGTATGTTTCATGGTTTGTGCAAACATTTTATTTCTAAGCCACTATCCACATCTTATCTAATGGAGCTGGAATCGCGTACTTGTGTATTTCACACATGTGTATTTCGATATTGTGGTAATCGCCGAGTACAGTAACTGTAATTAATCGTGTAATTTGCATAAATAGTTCATATCTGAGCATATTCATAGAGATATGGACTGAAAATTTGTGCCGCTCATTACCTGTAGTGTTCGTGAACGAAAATGTGTCTTGTGTGTAAGTAGAAACTCTCGTATGTGCTTAATTACGAGTAATAACGACCAGTGGCGTGCGGTGACAATTTTAGTTGGGGAAGCACTTTTGAAGTCCAAAGTATAAAAAACGTTAAGCAGTTAAATATGATATGAATTTTCACAAAACGTGTAATAACGACCTACTACCAATATGATCTGTGTCCTCCAGTGCGAACAAAGTTTACCAGTCTACAGAGTATCAACGATTAAAGCGTCATTATTTATGTAAAGTGTATATGTCTTTCTTTCAAGGAAGCCGGTGCACTTGAAGTGAATAAATATTTTACATTCTAATCATATTTGTGCGTGTCAATATTATGTGAATAATTTCGCATCCCACATCTCATTCACATAACTCCACAGAATTATCTTAGAACTTTTTTCATTGCAGTAATATACGAGATTATTTTATTTGTTCTTCTGCGACGTGCGTGCTACTTTTTGGAAAATCATTTTGAGCGATTTTGTTCAGCAGCATTTTTGCAGCTGCAAGCCTCTAGTAATAATTTAAACCTATAGAGAAGATTAAACTATTTAACGTGACTTCCAAAATAATTTAAAAACACGCCTTAATCTTACAACTTCTCTGGATTGAGCGTCAACAAATGCCAATAAAAAAGCATTCACAAGACATGTCCCCCTTATCATTGAGAACAAGTACTGAACGTGAAGTGTTTTCCTAGTAGATCAACTCAGTAGGGAGAATAAGATATTAAAAGGTTTTAAGAGCAAATTTTTCAACACTGATCTTTTAATAACTTACATTAGAAAAACTGATAATTACTTTTACATTTGTTATGTTAAATTATGTTGGCTTTATAAAACAAACTTGGTAAAACTGCGCTATATGCACAACGTGCAAGTGATGACGGACCAGGCTCCCATTTCACGAGAACTGCTCGCAGGACTGAAAATAATAGATTTATTTACCTGTGTGCATTGTACCGACAGTTTAATTAAAAATGCAGTGTTTACGAACTCCGGATGGCCAATAATATACGTGTGTTTTGGCGATATGAAATACCATTTCAATGGGTTCCCCAACCCTTTTTGTTGCACCTGCTCTTCTAACTGTTGGACTGCATCTCCTAGTTTCGAAAATGCGCACATGACTCTACCCGAACGTTCTAAATGAATGTCTGACTGGTAATATACAAATTTATAAAAAAATTATAGAATTTATAGAAGCATACTAATACGAGTAGTAATGAGTTAATCAAACTGTCACGAGATATTAACAGAAGTTCCAGAAAATTGTCAAAAATTGTAAAAAGATGCCAGCCTTTCTGAATTATTTTAAGTAATTAAAAAAATTTTAAAATTACACGAAATAATTTGAAAAATTAAAAACATCGCAGAGATTTTATTTAATTTTTATATTTTCACTTGCTAATAAATTAAAAAGTGTGACAACTGAGAATATCAAACGAGTATTGATAATTAATTATCAGAGCTATAGTGCTGCCTACCAATCTAATATCTAATGTGTAACTTCTTTATTTGAAAATTCCACCATTTGTTATTGGCAAAATGTTATCATCTTCGACCCTCACCTCCCTCTTTACACCGTGCGATGACGGTGCGAAGACGGTGCGGGGATGGTGCGGGGACGGTGCGGGGACGGTGCGAGGACGGTGCGAGGACGGTGCGAGGACGGTGCGAGGACGGTGCGAGGACGGTGTGGGGACGGTGCGAGGACGGTGCGGGGACGGTGCGAGGACGGTGCGGGATGGTGCGAGGACGGTGGGTGCGGGACGGTGCGAGGACGGTGCGGGATGCTGCGAGGACGGTGCGGGGACGGTGCGGGGACGGTGCGAGGACGGTGCGGGGACGGTGCGAGGACGGTGCGAGGACGGTGCGAGGACGGTGCGAGGACGGTGCGGGGACGGTGCGAGGACGGTGCGGGGACGGTGCGGGGACGGTGCGGGGACGGTGCGAGGACGGTGCCGGGATGGTGCGAGGACGGTGCGGGGACAGTGCGGGGACTGTTCGAGGACGGTGCAGGAAGTCCAGGTCGGCGGGCACACGTGCGGGGCGCGCCAAGCGACAAGGCGGTCACGGGGGCGAGAGTTCATAAATGCAGACCATCGACGCGAGCGAATGACCGGTAGAGGACCCGGGCACAGAGCCCTTGCGCCCCGCTGCCGCCATACGATCGTCCTCTGTGTTACGAAGAGGAAACTATTGGGAGCCGTTTTGGAGAATTTTCAAAATGTCCTGGGGGCTTCATGCAAAATTAAAAGAATGTTTATCAAAATTTCTAAGCTTCAACTAGAGCCAGATGGACGGGGATTTCTTCAATTTGGAAAAGATGGTACGTATGGTTTAGGCGCTAGTAGTGTTTACTGACGGACGTTTTGCTTTCTATTGGTTTTTCGGCATCAATGACCCACAAACACTGATTCTGGCTATATCATGTGTTAAAGGATTTTTCTCTTAATTTAGCAGTTACATTTATCACCTTTTTGTTATCAGGGCCCGGCAATGATTTTTTTCTGATGAAAATCCGCCGTTTTCTCGCGCAACATGACATAACTTTCTCTATACTAAGTATATTACTCCGTATACCAAAAGTAAAAAATGGTTGATATACGTGCGCTCGAAATGTCGGGGAAGTGAGCTTTCCTCGTCTAGTATTTTGTGTCCAATGATGCATATTCTTTTTCTCCAAAATGTTCCAAATTATGATTGCTACGTGTATCACTACAATAATGCAACTGCGAAGAACTTGTTAAACAACCACCTTTACGCCCGATCAAAGTTTAAAAGATCCCCAATGTATATCGTAGTATGTATATGCATTTAACATAACATAACGTTAATAAAGTGTCGAAAGATACGGTAAGGCAATGAAAGATTTTAATATTTAAAATTAATAGAAATAGAGTAGTAACGAAATAATATAGCATACCATACACCATTTGTAAGTGAATATAAGATTTTATATTGTGGTTGAGGGGTCGTGACCCAGTTTAAGAAGAACTTCACTCTGTGGAAATCGATGCACAACTAAAGCATTGAGCTCTTTGACAGTAACAATGGCTACCGTGCGTTCGGAAAAATATTTTCGATAATACAAAATTTGATTATTACAAATTTCAAATATGAAACTTTAAATCTATTCAAATATAGAAATTTGTTTTCCTTTACTTTCTGACGTTTCGATAAAGTGTTTTCTTGAGAAAGACATCCCTCAGCGTCGCTCCACGCACTCTTTGCACTATCGTTCATCAAACATTATTTGCATATTTGCCATCTCGCACGGATACAACAAGCACCTTACCATACACATACTACAACCTCATGAATTTAAACAAATTTGACTTCGTCAAATAACGATTTGAAATTCCTTTTGCTGCTGCTGCGCCAGAAATTTCACTACCTTCATAGCCATAGCCTCCACCCGTCAAACACAAGATTACTATCTACGTAGTTATGGAGCAGTGGCGAATTCTGAATATTATTTTAAGTTTACTGCACTTTATGGAAGGTACCTCTATCGTTGACTTTTATTTTGAGCTTTTCTGAAATCCCAATACTATGAAATTCCGTCCTTAAAAATTGTTCTATATTACAATTGCACAAACCACTATCTTATCGACCATTAACACACCCATTTTCAAAAAAACGTGAGAGAAGCGTAACTTACGAACGGAGTAGGGCTGTTCACCGCAATATTTTGCGGTGCCTACCGACCGTCCAGACGCGCATCGTCCCCTCTCCCCGCCCTTGAAAAATGAGGAGCCCTAGGTTATCGCGGCGGGCGGCGGTGCCTTCTCCTGCACTAGCAAATTCTCTCGACAGCATTACGAACTGTTTGAAACTGCTCATTCTAACGCACTTCATAGCGCTTACGGTTGCGAAAAAAAGATGGGCTCTGTGAAGCAAAACGGTTATTTTTCGCACCTGTTTTAAAGCTTTTAAAATATAAATAACATTTTAGAGAATTACTTAAGTTTATGAAGTAGTTCTTATACACTTCGAATTAGTTGGTATACCGGCGGTATACGCGGTGTAACGGAGAATTCGCCACTGTTATGGAGGATCTCTCTCTTGCTTATCCTTGTTGTGATCCAAACGCAATCACCACCACCGTGCTACCCTTCCATCTCTGCGTCACTTTCCATTTCACTGGCGAAAGCTTCCTCACCTCTAGCTCCACGTCCTCCTCTCCCCACGCCCAGCGATATCATTCCCATTCGCAATCAGCGCGCCAGCCTCACAGTAGCCTCTCGCTGTGGCGGCACCCAGGAGGTGGTGCTTTGGGCGGCGCGACGCGACGGGTCGCCAGGGACCACACCGTTCGGGCACGCCCCCCTCCCCGTCGCAGCGCAACGGGTGTTCAGCGTCCTTCCCCACCCCCGCCTCGCCGCCCGCCATTTTTCCCGCGGCGCGTTACTTCTGGTCCGGCGGCTGATCAGGGCAGTGGCGGGGGCGGGGGCCGCGGCGGGGGCGGGGCGGCGCGCGGGAGGGGCAGGAAGTGCGTCAGGCAGGGCTGAAAGCGAGCAATGAAGCGGACGGGCGCGATTGCCGCGATCATAGCGAGCCGTGCCGCATCCACTTGCAATTAGATGGTTAATTATGTGCTCCCCTTCAGCCGCCCTCCGCCGCCGAGCAAGGGGCTGGGAGAGGCCGGGGTGGGGGTGGGGGGTGGGGGTGGGAAGTGAGTGAGCTGCGCGGGTCGCCGCCCCCTGGGCGCCTCCACCCCCACCCCCCGGGGGCGGCGAACACGCGAGCATCAAGCGCGCCCCAACGCCACGCGCTGCGCCGCCCAAATTCTGGGCCAGTGGAGCTGCGCCTTTATTTCCTTGGTGCAGCAGCTCACCACACACTACATTTAATTTTCTAGCAGACTTTCCTACAAACACAAATTTCTCCCAGTCAAATCTATTAATTTAAAGGTAAATTTAAAGTGCTTTTAAATAGCATTAAAAATGAAACAAAGTTGTTAATTCTCCCAATATAGAGTCGTAGGCTTCCGTGGACGGAGTCATTGAATTCTTGGCTGTCCGGGATTAGCCGCGTCGTGGTCGAGGGAGCTGACGTTTCGGCCATCTTGTTGTGGCCTTCTTCAGAGCTATTCTGCTGAGCAGTATATCATGACGCGACTAATCCCGGAGAGCCTAGAATTCAATTACTCCCAATGCTTCCTCTTATTTATTTTTACTGTTCTTCTCATAAAATTATTTCGATTCCCGCAAGCCTTGGCGATATTTTTTATAGCCACCTGCTTCACTGACCCAAGAAAAAAGTTCCAAAAACTCCGCGAAGTTCGGCTTCTCGATGTTCGCCAACAAAGTTTTGGATTAACACTACCAAAAAATTTAACAAAAATCTATTTTACGCTAAGAGAAATATTCAAAATATTTTCCATTTTCTTCAAACACCACAGAAGGTATCCCAGTTTAAGGGTCGTAAAATCAATATTAAAATTAAAAACACTGGAAGTAACGTTGGGTTCTATCTGGACTTCGAATATGAACAAACCCAAAGAGAGCTAGAAACATTATGAACAAAACTAGAAAATGCAAATTCAAAACAAAATACATTGCGCAAATAGTGACTCAATGTTTTCAGATGTGTTTCAATACAGAAACAACACAAATCGGAAGCAACTTATCAATGTAGTAGTCCTGAGCGTTAATGTACCCTCGCTTGCACAAAAAATGGGCGATGTCCTGAGCCGAACTTTACCAGAGTTTTCCGACCCCTGCCCCGCCCTGCGGGATCGAGCTGACCAATCCGCTTTAGCTTCATTTCAGGGAGGCGGGACTATTCATCTTGAACATTACAAAATGGCGGTGATGGCGAGTTATATTATAGTAAATATTTGAATATAAATATTAAATCAACCAACAGTTTTACATAAATTTTTGTATATACATTTAATTACATAAATAAAGTCATGCAATTTCCCAGTAAAAACATATTTTAAAACTGTTATAAAACGGGTTTTTGCAAAACATAACACGGGACAACGACTATTAAGCTCCATGTCTACATTTCTGTCAGTTTATTATTGTAATATTTAATATAAAATGCAAATAATTTGCATTGTATGCATTGTCTAACCTAGTTATTTTATTAGAAAAATTAATAACTTAAAGAAATACGTTTAAGAGTCAGTTTCACAAACACGTCTCCGAGATAGCAGCTTTCAGTTGTGAAATACTTCATCATCAATTTCTCAGATGACCCAATTAAAATATACTATATGATCGCGAACATTAATATTGTAATAAAATAGTTTTGGTATGAAATACTAAATAAACTTAAAGTATTTAAAGTTCATTTAGTCACAATGAAAGTTTTCCTGCGACATTATGATTGGTAAGTGCAGCTGTAAGCAAATGAATGTTTTTTGATCTTTTTTTGGGGATCACAATTAATTACTCCTTCAATCTAACGTTAGGGTGATTGCATTTTACGTGAGTTCTTTACGCAAATATTAAAAATCATATGTGATACCTAGTCTTTGAGGATTCTTGCGTGAGAATCAAAAACGACATATGACTCTTATATAACATTTTAATATCTTAATGTTTGCAAAGGTAGAAACACCAGCTTTTGTCTATTGGTGTGAACTTTGGGAGGAACACACACACACACACACACATACACACATACACACACACACACTCATATCAATATATTACTTACATCTTACATGTAATTTATGTATGATTTCCAATCCAACGCAATGAAATTAATATATTTATATTATTATAGCAAGTATATTTTACATTACGATATTTTTATTTTCGGCACACAAAGTTTTTTACACGTCATCGGAATGTTACACCCACTTCTTCTAGATAAGCAGACCTATGCAAACACTGTTTTTGCTAATCCATTAAGAATCACTAGAGATTCTCCTGTCATAAATTATTTCAAAATTGTAATTGTTATTAATGTTTCAAAATTTTGTCAAACTTCGGAAATCTGTGTCACGATAATCGTTAGAAAATGAATAGGGATCCTCTTCTGTAAAATATTGTGCAAAATAAAATTTTTTTATTTTCATACATTTTTACATTTCATACCAATTTGCCAATTTATTGGATATGAGTTCACTAACGTATCTTCAGTAATATTGCACTGCATATTTATAATTTTTAATGAATTGTTAATAAATATTGTAAACAAAATAAGCAATTAATTTTTTTTATTTTGGAAAAATTTCATTTAAGTTATAAATATTTATAAAGTAATTTAATTAAAGTACTATAATATGAATTAAGGTTGAATTTAAAACTATAACTACAATATTTATTATTGTTGAAAGGAATTGCATTATATTACAATGTAACGTTTTAAAATGTACTGCCCATTGATTGATAGTTTGTGTTCGTATATAGTATATCTCACGCAGAGACGATTTTACAAAGAAAATCTAAATAATAACGAAATAACCTCAAATTTATAATTCATTGGCATTTGGTCGCACACTTCGTCGACCACTTTAATGCAAGGTCGGGAAGAAGGAGAAATGTGCGCTATTGCTGTTGGGTTGTAACCAAATCTTGAGGGTCACCATTGCGTTCCTTTTACTTAAGTCTTAGGATTCCGAAAGTGATACTAGATATTTCAACATTAACTTGAGAATACATGTTGCATACCATGAGAGAGAAATGATGAACAAATGTCTGGAGTTTTAAAAAAAATCTGCCTTTGGAATACTGCATCAGAAGTCCTACTGGCTATTGTAATTACATTTTCTGTCATTCGTCGATAAACTGCCGAACACTTTCCGGTGAATTATGTTATCGCCGCTAAAGCGAAAGATTTCCAGGTTAAAGAGACCACATATGTTATTGGTGGATCGAAAATAGATTTTAATTGTGGAATTGACATTATTCATTGGTGCAAAATACAAGAAATGTGAATTTACTATTTGTGCTAGTTTTCTTTTCACTTCAGTCCCTGTCAATTTTTCGAAAACATTATTCAATCATCTTTTTTTTTTACCTAAATACAATATTTACTTTTCGACCTGTCAATTCGGAAGAATAGTTGTTCCTATTGAAAATCGATCATGCTGATAAATGGACAAAGTTTACAAATATCATAAATACCAAATAGAGTAATATCTGATATTTGTTATCTAAAGGACTCTCTGAAAATAATCAAATTTTCTTTGTTTTCATTTAATCTTTTCAAATAAGAACGTAACTTTGGTTTTGGTTTGGTATTCCGGCAAGATCTTAACAGATCTTGCCCCGCTTACTTGTGCCAGCACATAACAACAAGGCTTCTTTATCCGGTATCTTCCACTTCGGGTTTAAGGTAATTATTATTCATTCTTAAGCGAGTATTTTACAGTTCTAATGACCGTTTTTCGCAATCTACACACCAATGTTTTTATTTCGTCAGACATCTTCCTCTATTCTTGTGCCCTTCATTGTCAAATCGATAACGTACTTACAAGATTTCCTTGGCCTTCCTCGTTTTCTTCTTTCGAAAGGGATTCACTCAAAGATAATTTTTGATATTCTGTCAGCATGCATTCTGCAGCATACCATTGGAGTTGTTTGGATTCTACATTTTCGATCACTTGACTCTCAATCATTATTATCTGTCTAATCTCTTCGTTTAGTATTCTATCAAACAGTATACTGACAACATCGTCTCCAAAATTCATTTTCAAGCATTTACTGAGGTTTATTCTCATTTTTATTTAATTTGATTCTACGTAACACAGCTCTCCACATTGTCTTTATTTGTCTCTTAGTTTTTTCTAAATTTTGGTTTTATAAAATATTATGAAGTCTACTAATAATTGGCCTTCCCTAGCTTATTTTTTAATAAAGTCAATATTAATAGATCCCCCTGCTCTAATAATCACTCCGATATATTTAAATTCCTTTCCTACTGGAAATATACCTATTTCTGTTATAGATCATATCGAGATTTCCCTACAACCATGTGTCTTGACTTTACATTATTTATTTTGAGTCTCCATTTTTATGTTTTTATTAATTTCTGGATTAAATGTTACAGATACAAAAAAAATTAATTCTCTACCTATTTTTCAAGTGATACGCTGACTCCAAAAAGCGGGAAATCGCTTTATGTATGAATTCAAAAGGTTTTGCAGCCGTTCTCGAAGTCTTAAACGATATCCACCAACATTTTTTAGTTATTTGGATTATGCACTAATCAAACCTTTCAACATTTTGTTTTACCAGTCTTGCATAACTTATTGGGTGTCTCCTAAAATAATGTAACAAGTATTTCAACGTCAAGTTAAGGGGTAAAGAGCTGTTTCTGATGAAATAATATTATATAAATAAAAGATCTTCATCTTCATCTTCATTACTAGTTTACCACTAGTTCATTATGAGAGAGAAATGAATATTTTCTATGATGAAGAGAGGCACGTGACCCTGAGTCTTTTTATTTTGGATCCGCGGTTGGGATGGTTTAGTAAAATAGTTGTAGCATACTCTTGAATGAATGATTGAGAAGAATATTTAATAATGGACTTGTTTATTAATCCGTATCATTCACAACAATGTAGCCTTTCAGAATGTTAGCAAATGGGCATGGTAAACATATTTACTTCAACTAATAATCGAATATTTATTATATAAATATATAGTTTTAAAAACCAAGAATTATTTTTTCAACTTCATCACTAACTTATTCCTTAAAATTTATCTGCGTGACGCATGTTAACAAACACTTCACATATTACATTCTCGTATACTTACGTATATACAGAGTATACGTAGTATAGAGAATGTTATATAATGCTGCGCGAAAAAACTGCGCATTTTCTGCGAAAAAATCATTGCAGCGCTCTGGTGACGAAAAACCGAATAAAAAATTACTAAATTAAGAGAAAAAAGACCTCTAACACGCGGTGTAGCCATAATTCCAGTTTTGTAGATCCGTGATGCCAAAAAACCAATTGGAAGCAAAACGTCCGTCTGTCCGTCTGATACAACTCTAGCGCCTAAACCATGCATACGATTTTTTCCAAATTGAAGAAACCCCTGTCGTTTTCGCCTGAGCTGAAGCTATGCGATTTTAAAAAACATTCATTAATTTTTGGGGGGACTATTTGTAGCCTTCCGACATTTTAATTTTTTTTGCTTATAAGGTAGAATAGTCCAATTTTCACGGTTAACTCCGAATTTTGAAAAATCGCTAAAATTTTAATATTTTGCGGCGTCTTACTACAACTACAAAATTAAAGATAGAGATTTTTGCTTAAAATGAAATGTGTTGCTTATAATTAGATCTTTTAATGAGGTCCTGCAATTTTTTTAAAAGTTTTAGTTGATTTCGCACAATATGGCGTGCAATATTTGCAATTTTAAAAATTTACATAAACAAGATTTTCTCAAAACGGCTCCAAATTTTTTCTTTAAATTTTTGGTTGGGGTAATGCCAAATGCAGCATATCCGATGACATAAACGAGATATTGCTCCATTCTATTGTTTTTTAAAAATTACACAAATGTAATTTTTTGAAATACCTCTCGGGCTGTTAATATGAGCATTTGAATAGATTTGTATAGATTATTTAACTTGTGAGTAGAAGTGCTTCAAATGACTTTAGAGGAAGTTTTTCAAAACTCAATAGATTCCTGTGAAAAAGAGCTATTTTGAACCCAAAAGTTAGAAAATTGTAAAATTTTGGGGAAGGAAGAGGAACGGCAAGAACCTTATGAGTTGGCAAGAACATTAAAACCAGTCCACACAAAGGAAATTATAAACATTTGCATGAGAAAGTCTGTCCCATTCTGTAGCACCTCTAGTTCTTCATATTTTGGTAGTAGCGAAGTGTAAGCATTTCTTAATTTTAAAGCAAAGAAAAAATTTCAGCTAGAAAACTTGACAAAAGAACAGTTAGACACAAATAAATAAAGTAATACAAAGGACGTAATACTCGTATTAGGGATTGGGAAGGAAACGAACGTACCAATGTAAAAACCAAAAACGGCCTATGAACAGGAAAATATGGAGTAGTGAATGATCTGGTAAACGACCAGTAATCGAAAGTACATCAAATTCTTTCCGCAGTTTTGTAATGGTATCTTCTTGCAAAGAAAAGGAATGTTTAGAACATTCTCGACATCGTTATTAGGAATTTATTTTCATTGCTCGTCAAGTAAAAAACCGCTGATATCGTACGGGATTTGAACACGCGTTCCTCTATTGTGAAGCCACGCACCTAAGCGATTGCGCTACCAACACAGACGTACGTAAGCATTTCCGTTAACTTACTCAATTAAGAATCTTACGAACTCATTGCTTTTCAGTCTTCAAACTCATTGCTTTTCCGCACTTCTGCATTTTAAAATATTAAATAAATTACCTCTAAGAGACAATAAGAAAGCAAAGAAATCTACGCGGCACTATAAAATAGTTAATTCTACTTAAGAATGTTTCAGTTCAGTACTATGTAATTTTTGCTAGCAGGCGCTTCGGCCCTAGCCTGACGCTCAACCCTTATCGCCTCTGCCCAAGGTGAGATTATTAGACGTGATAACGTTGGGCTAGCGGACAAGTTTCGACACGGCCCGACATTCAGAATCCATTTGCTGCAAGTAATTACTAGAATCTAAGAAACATTTATTGACTTCAAGAAAAATCACCTATCATTACGCAGTTATTATCTTTTTGTTCATCTACTCACATTTATATAAAAATAAACTCTTATTTTCTCGATCACCTATCATTCCGTAGTATGCATACCTTAAATTATTGAAAAGTAAAAGTATTAATTAAAATCTCACACATAGTCAAAAATAAAAAGTTGCATGAACCGGCCAGGACGTGAACTCGAGTCTTCCAGTTCTTCAAACAAGCACCTGAATCCATGACGTCACTCCCGCAGTCACTTATACAATGTTTTACATATTAGGATGTGTTGACGAGTGATACTTGTTGAGTTTTGCTAGTTGAAGACAGGAATGTTGCTTGCAATGAAAGAAACAGTAAAAGTACGATTTCGCAAAATTGGTTTTGAAACGTTTTAATAGTAAGAAAGAAAAACGGTTTCATTGCAGTTTTGCATTTCAAACCATTCTTTAAAATTGTAAATATTGCTTGCACTTTTGCATCAAAAAATGCCATCATTTCAAGAAAGCCTACATGATTGTTATGCAAGAACGAATTATGGACAACAAATTTCATTTGAAAGACAAATCTGTTTTCAATTTTGTAGTTGTAGGAAGACGCCCCAAAATGTTCAAACTTTTAAAATTTTCGAAAATTCAGAGTTAACCATGAAAATTGGAACTATGTCATCCTTCTAAGTGTATTTTACTCTATTCTTACCAGAAAATTAGGAGCCGTTTTTGAGAAAATTTTGAAAATGTCCGAAAGGCTTCATGTAAAGTACCCCAAATTTCAAAGATTTTTCAAAATTTCCAAGCTTCAACTACAGCCAAAAAAACGGGGGTTTCTTGAATTTGGAAAGGATCGTACGTGGTTTAGGCGCTAGTAGTGATCACAGACGGATGGACGGAGGGTTTGGATAAAACCACTTTCTCGACTCCAAAACGTGTATTACCGTTTAATCGCGAAATCGATTTTCCGCTGCATTACATAACTTTCTGTATACTACGTATACGCACGAATATACTACGTATATACGTCACATACGAATATACTACTTATACTACGTATATTCGTGCGTATACGAGAAAGTAAAAACGAGAAGTACAAGTTTTGTTTTGTGCTGAGATAACGAATTATCATAGTTCAAAATCCATCTAAACGTATTACAGCAGTTCCAAAAGGTGAGTTTTTTACATAAATGATTCATATTGCAAAATATGAATGTATTTATCTAATCAAGAAAAACGAGTAATTTGTCACAATCTGGGCACGACGTTGTGTAAAAGTCACAACTTTGATATCAATTACTTAAAGGTCCAAACCTTCCCTCATATTGACTTACGTAAATGATGACAGCGGTGACAAATATCAAATGCGTGGGGAATACACGAGCCCAAGAACCCAACTGTAAAACGCATTTTTTCGCAAGCTCAGTGGTCAGAGCAACTGGTCGTAAATCGAACGATGCGGGTTTGATTTCTGTCCGAAGGGAATTACATTTTTAGTACTCAATTAATACGGTTATCAGGTCACAATATGGATATCACTAACGAACGGGATAAACATTTCCTCATATTTCATTTCCCATAAAGTGATAGAGTTGTGACAAACTTTTTGGAAGTGAATGCAAAATGTATGTCAAAACGTTCACTATCTTAATTCCAAGCGAGGTTAGGTTAAATTTTACTAACTAAATATAAATAAAAATACATTTGTATAAATATTTGTAATAAAGCGGGATCAAACTAATTACACATTATATAGTATAAAAGTTCAGCAAAGATCTTATAAGCAATAAATAAATACACGTATTTTCCGCTAAACATTCTTTTAATTCTCAGACTTAGGTAAAACAGAACGCGGAACAGAAGAAAAAAAGGCATCGCGCAGAACTCGATCCTCAATACCTCCGATTTAAAACCCGGTGTCAAACGATTTCAGCTACAGAGAGAGTTATTGGTCTTTCAGTAATCTGCAAGCCTTAATGTATCTACGAATACGAAATATTTGTTCTGTAATTTCTCCATTTTCTCTGAGAGTAACATTTAAGACGTAATAGAAATCATATTCTTTAAAAATATTTTGTTCTCAAGCAGTACAATTTCTGGAAAATGCAATATTAGGGCAACTGATGTTTTTAACAATACATGATAATATATTTATTTATCTAACTCCGTTATCATATTTATGAATTTTATAATAAATTTAATATTTAGATTTAAAAGAACGACTTTATCCCAGACATTTTGAGATCCGAAATTGCATCCTTGTTTTTCCTATATTGAGACTAAATGACAGGTGATTTGTGCATTGGGTCACCTACACAAGCATGGCGAATAATCATTGATATAACTAAAAAATTAAAATTCCTTATTTTCTTTGTGAAAATTGGGACTGATTGAATGCTCGCCACTTGGTCTCAGTCTACCCTGCACTAAAGATAAGCCATATCAAAACATTCTTTTTTTAAAAATGAGATGATAATAAAAAAATATTGATTTCTTTCTACATGACCATGTCAAGTCGTACTTTATTATGTTTTGGAGTTCATACATTTTGAAATGTGGCTCCACCTACCAAAGACTTACATTAAAAATTTTAAGAAGACCATAAAAGAAATAAAATTATCAATTGTTACAAATAATTAAGGGGTGCGTTCTGTTAGCATTTATCACAAAGGCACAAACACAAAATGGTAATTTTAATGAGTTCGTAATAGTTTCTAAGGAACTTTGTTAAACGTGTAAAAAGACATATTTCTTTCTCAATTAATAAAAGAACGAAGAAATTACCTTTATTGCAAAATTTTATAATAAAACCCACAGACTTGTCAAGGATTCTGATTATCTCTAGAACTGTTAAATATGTAAATTACTAGTGATTATACAACTTGGTACAGACTTTTTCATATTATTTCTAACGATTACATAAAAATATGATAATGATATTGCAATTGAGACACTGTTAATATTTTAGCCATCTCTTCCAAATTTGTTTCGTCACATTGCTTGGGAAAACAAGATACCAGCACACAATCTTAATATAATCACATTATCGTTTACAAAACAAGTTTGTTCCCCTTGCAAGAATTTTGGAATGTCTCTCTTGTGATGATAGTGATTAATGTGTTCTAGGCATCAGGTAAAAAAAACATATTCGGCAGGATTTGATCTGGCGTCCATTCCTCTATCTACTACGCGTTTAATCCACGGAGCTATCACAGTGGTACCTTACAGCACCGATGAGGGGTGTTGTAGAATGAATTCTATCTTGAAATTTATTGTTCTTATGATGTACAACATTTACTTCAGGTTACAGGGAAACTCACATTCTTGATAAGAATGTGGAATCATCAGCGCGATACTATTCTATAGTTGATTCTAGTTAGAAATATTTCGATTCGAATGTCTTTTGTGTAGGGCTCGCGAAGTAGCTTCTATCCTGCGAACTGCTATCTTGCCCCTCCCATATCTTCAAGGTGATCTCCACATTACGCGATAAGACTGAACTGTAACTCGTCGGGAAAAACCAGTCTGAAATACAGAACCGCGTAGTATTAAGGAAGTAACTATGTGATTTTTAAAACCAATTAACACAACTAAGAGAATTTCCGGACAAATTTGCATTCGTTATTCATGAAAACTTGTAACCTAAACTTGAATGATATAATGCTAACAATATTTTAATTATCTGCAAATAGTTGATTGATTGCTTCTTAAAGAAATTATAATGCTTATAATGTAAACAACGAAGTAGTTGTGCTACAACAGCACATACTTTCTTCTCTAATGTCACTGCTCCGCAATATTATACTATTACATGAATTGGGAAAAGAGTTTTCAACCAGTAAGATTCTATTTTCAATTTTGTAGGTTTGAAAAGTTAACTTTTTCCATTTTCAAAAATATATAGAGTTCCTCGAAAATAGGACGACCAGCGCCTCGGTCAGATAGTACAGAACGGAGGCTTCTGGTCGTCGTACTGATGGACGACAAAACTGGCCCTTTTTCGGCCCCTAAGTCTTTTTGAAAATTAATATTAATTACAAAATATTGGACATATTACTACTGAAATCACACCATAACAGAAGAAAAAATCACCTTCTGGATTCGAGCTCACAACGTTAGCAAGCTGACAGCGTACCTATGACGTTAACCATTCGGCTAAAGCGGTTTCTGTTTCAATTGCCACTTAGAAAAGTAGTTAAATATAATAAAACCTATGCTAAATAGAACATAATCGTTTCAATATATTTTTTTCGTTTTCAGAGGTCAATCCTTTTTAAGTTTAAATATACTGTGATATATAATATAATATAAAAATGTATAATATAGGGAATATTAAATATATTAATATAATATAATTATATTTTAATAGAATGCGAACTTTTCTACAGAAAGAAAGTACAATATTTTTATTTTCCTCATGCGTACTTCAGTACCACATTGTCATAATAAAACTGGAAAGGGGACTTGCAATTATTCGAGAAGAGCCTAATGTCTAGAAGTAGGACAGTTTTAAAGAATACTAGTGATGCTAAAAAAGCGCGTACTTTCTCATTCGTATTTTAACGGAAACTTATGCTGAAAATACTAAAAGTTTCGAAAATTGCACATGATCTTTTTAAAAAACTTATCTTTAAGGAAAAATTTTCATCAAGGGAAAATCTCAAATTTCAATATTTTACTTGTAGGAATACTTACGAAAATCAGTTTTCAACGAACATGAGACCTGCAATATTCTCTTAAATGCACTTCCCACTATCCAACCATAAAATGTAATAAAAAATTATGGAGCCATTTGTTTGAACACTTGAAATATGTCCCAGGGGCTTCATGTAAAGTACTCCCCTAATTGAATATCGGTTTCAAATTCAAGGCGCTACGACATCAGCCAGATCGATTAGGAGTATCAATTTTGGTGAAAATCGGCTGAACGGTTTAGCCGCTAGCGTTGTTCACGGACGGACGGACAGACATTTTACCGTCAGTCGATTTTTCGCTATCAACCACCCACAAAACATGGATTCTGGCTACACCACGATTTGGAGAATTTTTTTTTCTAAATTTAGCAAGTGGATTTATCCATTTTTCGTCACAAGGGCCTGTAATATGCGTTTTTCTGCAGACAACGCCGTTTTTTCGCGTAGCATTACGTAACTTTCTTTCTCCTTAAGAAGAAAGTGCAATTGATCAATATATGAGAGAATTTAGATTATGCGTTCACGGAAATTTTTATGCTTTCACTGCAAAGCAATTTTCTAAATTTGGAAAACATTTATACAATTTTTTATAACTTCATTTGTAGAATTAGTTATACCGAGAAGAAGAGTAAAGAGTTCATGAGAAATTTGAAAGAGATTAGTAATTGTAACGTTGAAAAATCCCAGAGATATTAATCAAAGGTGACATTTACTACAGTATTTGTAATAACGGTATAGTGCATAGAAAGTTTCAATAATGCAATATGAGCATAATGTAACATACCCTCCAGAAATATTGGATTCTCATTGGATTCAGAATCCCAATGAACTTGCTAGTATAATATCAATTTTGAAAAATAATACGTTGATTTAGAAGTCAGTAATGTTTTAATTTTTGCGGTACCATGCGTAACAGGTCCTTTCCTACGAGTCTAAAAAAAAATACATGTTCGCAGAGTCTTTTTGGGAAAAATTTTTTTGAGTTCGTGATTTCAAAGCCGAATTTTCCTTCAAAACCCCTAAATACTATTTTTACTTGATATCATTGTTTCTGTAGTGGCTGCGCATTCGAGAATGTAAAATAAAGTAAAATATTTAATGAAGTCTTAACTCAATATTAGGCCAATTATTTTCCGTCACTGTTCCTCAGCTTAAAAAACTATGGAAATATTGTAATGAAAGAACATTATTAAATTCAGTGGTACTCAGTTTTATAAATATATTTATTTTACCAACGAATTGGAGAAAGTGTGAATAAAATATGTATTGGCTACAATGAATATCATTGCAATATTGTAGGAAATCTCTGGGGAGATGAATATTAAGTTATAAATTTAAACGAATTAGCTGACATATATGAAAATTTCATTTTTGATTAAATAAATTTCCGTTTTATAATACTATTTTGCCCAGGGAAATAAAGTCCTTAGGTTTTATTAGGCAACGATTATTGAAAGTCCGAATTCAAATATGTGAAATTTTCTTTGATAATTGGAAGTTGTTGTTTTTTGTATATATTTTAATGTCTCTTTTTAACTACTAGGTCATATAACGACCACTGCGATTTTTTGTTTGGGGTTTTCTGTAGGGAGAATACGTAAGGACATCACGAACACACATCTATGTCCGAGGCGGAACCCGCGGCCCTTCGAAGCCAGGAAGCTACGGCCTTGTCCATTTCCTCTTTCTCTCCTAGTAAACCTCTGACATCATATATCCAACATCAAATACATCAAAGATATCGCTTAATTCTCCATCATTTGAATTACGTTTTTTCCTGTGTCCCTGGCCACGTGGGGATAAGTGGAAATGAAACCTCTGACTAGGTAGTAAAGTTGGCCTCGAGGAAGCCAGAAAGACATCTTAATGGTAATATCTACTCTTACTACCAAGATTTTATCCAACGTTGCATTTTGAGTGCAAACAGAGTGGCAGAACTCTTTTCAAACTCACAAGGATCATAAGACCCTTGTCGTGGTCATCCCGTGGCTCTAAGCCCGAGGCAAGAATTGTTATTCACCTTCGGATCGGGCACTGCCACTTCTCGCACGGACATCTCGTGCAGTTACCCACCCCCTATCCCCCAGAAATGAAGAACAGACCTTACTGTAAAGCATGCTCCTGTGCACTGCGATAATGAAAGAGCCGAAGAAGGCATAGCTTGTTGACTATAGAGGAGATGCTGGCTACTGTCCTCGCAAACTCTTTAAACTTTCTTTGCTATGGATTTATAAATCTAATATGGTGAAGGGGATGATTTTTAACATGCCTTTATAACTAATTTTGCGTTTTTGATGTAACACTGTCTTTGTCATTTATTTCATTTTAAAATTAGCATTTTTACTGTTTTTACTCTTTTTAATCTTGTA
This sequence comes from Teleogryllus oceanicus, assembly GCA_964035755.1. Taxonomy (NCBI): domain Eukaryota; kingdom Metazoa; phylum Arthropoda; class Insecta; order Orthoptera; family Gryllidae; genus Teleogryllus; species Teleogryllus oceanicus. Next base: position 10,768,513 of record CAXIVR010000014.1, read on the forward strand.
ATTAATAAAAATATTTTAACTGACTTTATACAAATTTTCAGAAAATTTTGCGAATAATCTTGCACTATGTAGTTGAAAAGATATTTGAGCACAATAAACAGTTCTTTTATATTATTAAAGAAGGTATGAAGTTTCATTTCGTGAAAATAATAAAGACTGTAGTTTAGTTTTCAGATTTGAGAACTTGTGATCTCATTGAATCTCCTGTGTTTTCCGTGTTGATCTAAAACCAAATGTATTTTCAGGTTCGATATGCATTCAAGTATTGGGATCTTATGAGCACAAATTATTTGTCATGCGTATATCTTACAATGGCTAAAATTATTTCACAATTAATCATTACAAAACAAGGACGGTGTGTTTCCTGTGAATAAAAACAGTTTCTTACTTCAATATCGATAACCGTGTCAAGGTTTCCGGATGTTTGAATTGCGGGAGAGCTTGAATCGAACTAAACACTCCAGAAACTGTTTCTGGGGGTCATACAAAAACCTAACATAAATTGGAAAGATAATACGATTCGGAAACACTGTGTTCCGCTTAAATATTTTAATTGGAAAATTGTCCCGGAATTGAAATTTTTTAACTAAATACTCAATCTCTTGAAAGTTTATTCAAACAAGTTTTTGTTTCTTTCTTAACAGCTCGTTTTAAGAAACTTACATTGATTCGTAACATTTTAAGGTTTTCAAATTTATTCTTTTTTACTACGTGGTTATTCAAAGATATTTAAGAAAATATTTAACTTCAGTGTAGATTTCACAAATTAAAAGAATTAAAAATTTGCTGTTTATATTATTAGCTATTTATTAAAGATATCAATTATTACAATTTTGCTATTAATATATGCAATGTGATATGTTGAAAATAATTAATTATGTTAGCGCCTATTCAGGCCATATCAGATTTTTACTGTTGCCTGTATATTACCTTAAATAAATAAATAAATAAATAAAAATATCACTGGGAAGGGATAGATATAATCTTCTCAGCAGTGTAACAAGAAAATAGTAACTTTGAAAATATATGAAGAATAAGACAATTTTATTTTCGAAATATTTCTAATGAGAGTTTCCCTAGTTCCTTTTCACCGATTATCACTATAAAATTGCATCAATTTTACTAATAGTCTAAACAAAATAATAATTTTGCAATGATAATCTATTTGGGACACACGGCAGTGATTTTTAATTGATTAATGAAATCACTGTTTGCATGCACCTGCATAAAAAATGGGCGATTACATTTTCATAATGCGTAATAAAATGTGTGTATTGCTTGCATTTCCTTAATAAAGGCGTAATAATGTCAAAATACAAGTTTTTAAATACGTGAACATGAATTTCAATTTGCTTGATAGGAAATGTCTATATTATGTAAATGTATTATATTGTGTGTTTCCAAAAGTTAGATACCATAAATTAGAGTTAATTTTCATGGTAAAGAACTCGATAAAAAATGTCACAGCCCATCCCGTGACCCGCTGCCCCTTGGTTCGTCAGCGTCCACGGGGTTCAGGGCCAACGTCCAGTGCAATTGGCGGAGTGATCCTCGCGCCCGCGCGCACCAATCCGTTTCGTTTCTGTGCCTCTCCTGTTACCTCCTCTTACTTCCTCTCACCCTCCCCTCCTGTTACCCCTGCTCACGTTAGCGAGGCAGCGTCACTGACCTCAGAAATTGCTCCGCCTTTGAGATAAACTAGGAGGAAAATCTTCGGGGGGAGGAAGGGGACGTGTCTGAAACTTGGAGCAAAGCCAATGATAAGAGCGGATACGCCTCGACGCCAGGATTGGTCAAGTGTCCAGCGATGGTTGTCCAAGCTGTGGAAAAAGCCAGATTTGGCCGCACAGGGCATCGCCCATATTCTGTGAGAGTGGGTATACATTATTTCCGTTACTTAAAAATTGAATATTGATGAATAATTATTAAAAATAATGCAATATTCGAGGCAATTCTACAAAAAATAATATTTCACAGTCCCTTCGTCGTCTGTATATCATCTTGTGCAAAATATTCCTACAGACTTACGTTTAGACATTTTAATTCCATATACCGAATACTCTCTAAGTAAGGTTCTAAGATAATAGCGTTTGCAATGTCTTAGTTCCAACGCAGAATAGTATTTCTGGTCTTCTGGGCACCATTAATAGGTTCTGCGAAAGAAATACTGCAGGATTTTAGAGGAGCAAGGAATCAATAAAACTCGAGCAGTGTAATTGTATGTACTATTTATTGAATTTTAAAGAACTCTAAAAATATCAATGAAACATGACCAACATTCACATATTTGCCTAATGTATACCTTTTTTAAAACTAAAAAACAAGACAATTTGTTTTAAGAAACAGACTAAAACGATATATAAAGTACAGTAAGATAACAAATGCATCCAATGTGTATACGATAATACAATACTAATAATTGTAAAGCAGGGCTTATAATTTGAATATCCTCTTTGTTCACAACCATCCTACCAATGAAATGCAAGCCACACAAAGTTTTCACAGCTTCCAGTTTAACACTTCGCAGCGGGAACAAAGAACTTCACGTAACTCGGAATAAAAATGGTAACTCAACAATCAGGTATGTGAAGTAACACGTTCGTGAGAACATTACGGATGCAAACTTTCGGGTGCTTCAGTCAACCTGGGCATTTCAAGTGAAAAAATATGTCGTATTCCGCTTACAAGCGAAGTATTTAAAGCTAATACTGATTGCATGTGTCTGACCAATGATCGCGCAACAATATGATGCATTCAGAAAGCTGAATAGTACGATCTGTGTTCGCTTCGCCACTGTGGGCGACAACGCGAAAAGAACGCAGAGACGATAACTGCTCGAAATTACTTAAAATGGTCCTTTCCGCGGAACCCTCTCACAAAATTCGCGCGGTTTACGTACTAAGAAGCGGGCCTGTTTCTTTACTCGCAGTCCAATTTTCAGTTCCTCTAATCACCCATGTGTCACAAACAAGAGACTGCAGTCTTTATACTGGAGAAATCATAGCATTGAAAAGAATCAGTGAACGGATTGTGGCTTCCTTTTTTTTCATTTTCATAAATAGGAAATAAGCTAGGCAGTATATATCGTAAATCACATCAGTCCAAGTATAATGGATAAGACATGTAGAAGGCGGGGGCAGGGGGTAGGAAATGAGACAACAGATACATGCAGTTACAATAGAGCGAAGCGTACAGTTGCGAGTAGGCCTAATAGACACCACACACAGCTGGGCGAAAGGTAGTCACCCAGGCGCCAGATCCTGGGAAAAATCTCTCATTCAGCACAGCACAAATGCCAACGTTTCCAGAACTGTCGGTAACAAGTGATGTGAGATCTCTTCCAGGATCGGTAGATACATACACATCCTGCCAGTAAAAGAGTAAATTACATCAACGTTCATGGCATGTTTATCGGAGGCTGAATGGGAGTAATAAATGCATTCTATAATTATTTCCTAGTTTTCTCTTCCTATATGTACAACACTCGGAACTAGGAATTGAGAAACAGTAAGAAACTCCAAAGAGAGAATGGCGGTTGAGTCAAAAACTTCGACGCAGTTTGGGCACACTGAAGAACTGTTCTATCCCTGTGCCGCCTAAGCGTTTCATCTAAAAAAACTGTTTAACCATGATTCTACGTGTACAAAGTAAAATGTTTATTAGAAAGGGGTGAGAAAATAAGTATTACAAAGGAAATTAGTTTACAAAACACCAAACGATATGACAATTGTTTAAACTGTTTGTACATTATTTTTTGTTTTATACACTTTCATTAGTTTGGTTCTTTCTTGAAGTTGTAACAGGTTCATTTCAAATCACTAGACTTTTTACCATTAGAGTGACTTATGGGGTATGCATTTTAAATATATTTTATAAACATCTGAAGCAAACAATTAATTAAATATCGTAATATATCTTTATATATCCTGCTGTTAAGCATGCACACAAAATGTTTTCCTCGGCATACAGGATGTTCTGAGTGGACACTCCGAATATGAAAACAAACGAAGTCTGCTCCTCTATTTAGAACGAGTGCCTCGTCACATTTTGGGCTACTTAAACATCGCGACTAGATACAGGGTCTCCTTCCCATCTGAGCAAAACATCACGCTGCTGACCAGCGCGTCCCTACCCGCCAACAGGGGGCAACGGGGCGACTACAAGCACACATCAAGTACATTGGTTCCAGCTACTTATTTACACACATTTTACCTACGTCTTTTAATCTCTTTGGATCGAGTTGTGAATGCACTTTGGGGGATACGACAGGAATCAAATAAATGCCACAGTTTGTTGATGGCTTATCGTAAAGAAGGGCCTAAAAGACCAGAAGTTCCAAGAGGAAAGTAAAATCAGAGAAATGTCTACGTCTGAAAGGGAACGCGAAATATCTTTTTTTTTCTGCTAGAACGTAGCTGCAAATTTTCGTCAAGAAAACTGGTCACTCTCCACGAATAATTTTCGAAGCTGCGTCTGTCATCAATATGTACGATTCATATATACACAAATCCATCGACTACATCATACGTGGAACATACAGCAACACGCGTACTAATTCCTTCCAAATAGGTCGCTGACTCTAGCTTCACGGTCAAATAATTTTCCGAGGACGAATGCGTCAGCGGCCATTGGGTATTCCCGTAATCACTGACAAGCCCCAGAGTCTATTCCACGCGGGTACAACTGGCGACACCCCAACCGCGGTGTCCAAACCACTCAAATCGTTAATTCATCTGCACAGAGTGAAAAATCTCTGAACCACAATAAAAAGTAGTATTTTTTCGCTACACAAATAATTGGCAGGAATTTTCAATGATTTGTTTTCCCAATTATAATTCGTTGTCAATACGAGTGGCGACAAGGATGGCAGGAGGACAGCAAATGCTTTCGACATATCTACTTGAAGATTAAAACTGAAAAGGCAACAGTAACACACCAAGGAGTATTGCAGAATATACTTGCGTACAATACACTAGATCTCGAGAAAGAGCGCCAAAGAAACGCGGTGACCTTTTAAGAACTATGTAAGAGATCGAATAAACTAGTTGAAACGGATATAGTTCTTCGATGAATGAAGCGCGATGAAAAATGCCAATCACACAGAAATAAGGATAAATTTTTGCATTATATTACGAAAAAAATTATGCAGGCCGCAATATACTTCCTCTTTTTGAATAGGAAGGTTAAAACTTTCATTTTCTTTCAAGTTAGTATTTTTTTCTCATAGAATTTCCTGTAAATATTCAATAACAATCTCTCTTAACTCTATACAAACATTATCCACTGCAAAATTCATACAAGAAAGCAACACGTCTTTATATAGCAAATAATGACTCCCTTATCACATGCATTACATTAACAATAACTCAAAACACAACATAACATTTGTGCATACCTTAATGTATAATACATTTATTCTTACATTCATATATACACTTACATTTTACAAAAATGATAAAATATATATTATGCTTTGCTGGATATTGAAATGAATGTAGTCACAATAATAGTGGTTTTGGAAAGCACATTCAAGATTCAAGTATTTGTAACTTAAGAAGCATAGTACATCAAATAACTGGAAAGCTAACCTGATTACACTTCTTAAAATAATAGTTTGCAGGTAGGAATGACATAAGTAGTGACATGTTGAAAAACACCATTTGAATGTAAGTCGTACAGCGTTAATGAGAGACAGAGACAAAGAGAAATAGACATACATGATTTTTGAACAACGTTATTTCTATGAGTAAATTTCGTTTCACTGGTAACTGCTAGGTTCCCTTACGTTTCAAGCAATTACGTTCTGCGTATCACATAGGAACTAAAGATACCCAAGGAAGATAATGGTGTACCTTTATCATGACTGCAGCAGCGGTGCGTATTGCTAAAACTTACACGTAGCACTCTTATTAATAACAAATAAATCAGCATATAATACAATAAATGAAAATACAATATTTTTAATAGAATTTACATACAAAATCTCCACAGTCAGTCAGTCATAAAATTATGCATTCTGTGTACCAGAACACGTTTCACAAAATTGTAAACGTTGTTCTGGAACTAATGAGTCCACACATTCCTCCATTCTAGCGATATTTTCAAAAAATTGAAATGTGCGCTGTATAATACCTCTTAGCGTCGGAAGACACACAAATCAAGATTACACTTTCTGAAACTATATCTATTCAACAAACATTGCACAGTGCAGAAACTGAATTGCAAATAAATACGAAGCTAGTTTTTTTTAACACTATTGTAAATATATTAACTTTGCGCTGTTAAAAATTACACGATCACAACATCCAAACTCGAAAACAAACAAAACTAGTTTGCACTAGATGCACAAAGCAGCTGCCTTATAGGAAAAGATCGCTAACCCAAGAAACTAAACAGCAACACACCGCATCGCTCCACGCAGGAATGCCAGAAGAAACACATGTCGCTTCTACGTTAATTTGCTCCCTTAAAATACCAATCGTCCCGTAAAATACCAAATACCTTCGTCTCATACCTCACGCATTATGCCTCACACAATTTGATTAGATGCACAGACAACACATGAGTTCAGATGCAACAACTGCATACCACAATTTCCTGACGTAACGTCAACTTACTTTCTTAACGTAGATCTGGATTTTGGAATGCATATTTGCTTTAAATTTCCACTTTTACAAGAAGCAGCAACACGTATTCAATACGCCCAACCGATTCAAGCGGTTCAAGCTCTACGAAGTGGAATGCAAGAAGTGAGGAATGCTGGGGCACACGGCGAAGTCGTTTCCTCGTGGCATTCTCGCCCGGAGGGAGCGATCGCGGCCGACGGAGAGCAGGCGGCGGGCGCGGCAACACACGGGGACCTACCATGATATGTGGGGGCCCGCGCTGCTGGGCAGGGTCGCTGGGGCGCTTGCGTGCCAGGGGAGCGTAACCGGCCCGGAGACGCAATTCGCAATTTGTGAGAGGACTCTCACTGATTTGCTCCTTGAGATTCGACACGATTTACAGACAAGCAAACACTTCATTTAAAATGGGTACAGCCCACTGTAAAACGTCGTTTAATTAAACCGAAACCGAAGGCTTTTGAGTCTTGGTAAATAAACCTTTCGCATTCATGTAGCTTCATTACATAACCCAATGATCGCTGATGGCATAAAATAACCCACCCACCTATTTTGGATGTGAAATAATCAACAAAGATCAAATACTAAAACATAAAACCTTTAAACAATCTCAATCTGCACCCCAGAGATTCTTTACGTCACTCTTTCAATTTTGTCTTATCACTGAAACATAAATTACTACAAAAACACTTCCAGAAATCTGAATAGAACTGTCAGTTCCAACTTATCATTTGATACCAATTTCCATAAGCGATCAGAGAACTCGTGAAATATATATTTATAAATTGATCGAATATGAAACAAGCACGCTAATGTGCGCAAGGGAAAAGATGAATTTCGTTTCAAACCAGAAGGGCCTTACCCACAATGCCGTCTCCCTCCTTCACTTTTCTTTCACATCACCCCACTCAACGACCCTGCGGCAGCAATGGCGCGAGTGTATACATGCGTTGCCTCCATCTACATTCAGAGACAACGCGGCATCGTTTACGTTTTCAATCTGTCCTTGCGTATATTGGAATTGAAATATCAAAGTACAGGCCATGGCAGACCCATTAGTCACGAGATACTACGAAATGCTGAAGAGTGTAAACGCTTGAAATCGTCAAACGGAGAGAAACAATGGAAGAGACGGACGCTGCGGCTTCGCCTCTTGAAGCGGAGACGTCCGTCGTCACGACGCAGATCTTCCCGTCACGGACACACGATTTCCGCGGCGCCCCCAGCGTCACGCGATGGCTTCTTGAGGGGGCGGTGCTGACGCCAGGTGAAGAGCCGGCGTTTGGTCCCTGCGCCGCCGCAGAGGGGGCGGGAGGGCTGGAGGAGGGTGGGGAGTGGATGGGAGGGGAGGGGCGTACCTAGAGCTCCTCCTTGAGCACGAGGGGCGCGGCGGAGGCGGCGGCGCCGGCCGAGAGCCCGTTCAGCTTGATCTCGTTGACGGAGTGCGAGCGCGCGTGGCCGGCGCCCGGCGCAGGGCAGCCGCCGGGCAGGCCCGGCACGGCGCCGGGCACGGCGGGCGCCGGGCACGCCGACTGCGAGCGCGCGTGCCCGTTGCCGCCGCCGTTCCGCCCGCGCCCGCCCCCGCCCCCGCCGCCGAACTGGTCGCGCAGCGCCAGCTGGTACGCCACCTCGAACGCCTGGCCCAGGGTCAGGATGATCTCGGTCGCTTGGTCCTGCAACACGAAGCACGCCATCAAGTGAAAGAAAACGAAATTTGCGTGGTCAGACGGAAGAGCAGGCCTCATGGCCTGAGTCTCGCCACGTTAAATAAGGCATTCATTCATTCACTCACTCATTCATTCATTCATTCATTGTTCGTTCATTCATTCATATTCGTTCATTCATTCATTCGTTCATTCATTCGTTCATTCATTCGTTCATTCATTCGTTCATTCATTCGTTCATTCATTCGTTCATTCGTTCATTCATTCATTCATTCATTCATTCCTCTGGCCTCTCTCGGCATAACGCGGCTCCACACATTCGGCATTCGCCGAGCAGCGAGCGACTGCTCGCTCAACCCCAAACAGCTGATGTGTTCGACGAATGGTCGCTCCCTTTGATGTGTCCAAAAGACCGACACGCGATGGGTAGGGCGAACCCCGAATGTTCGTCGCTCGGCAAATACCAAACAACACATTCATAACACTCACGATGCGTGGAGCCGCCTTATCACGTTTCCACACAGTCGACATTCGACGAGTAGCGAAAGACCGCTCGCCCAAACCTGGGTAGTGGAGGTGCTCGGGGAATGTTCGTGTCCTTGACGCATCCGAAAGACTGACACATTGCGGGTAGGGCGAGAAAAGAATGTTTGGCTTCGCAAATACTCCTACCAAGCCACCCAGCCACATTACTCGGATTTCGACAAGCGGTCGCTCGCTACTCGTCGAATAGCGAATATGTGGAGCCGCCATATCTGAGCACACAATTTCTGAAATTTGGAAAGGCCTATTTCCATGAGCTCTAATAAAATCCTTCCGAAAAAGTAGCGTTTCGAAAGAGATTCCAAGTAGGAAATTTACTATTGTGGAACTTGCAGGAATATCAAACAAATCGTTAACAGAATAAAATTGTAATATTAATTATAATTAACATTAATTAATATATTTTATTAATGGGGAAGAATGGGAAGCGTAAAGGCAGTGGCGTGGGGTAAATTGTTTTTCTAGGGAAACAATTACATTTCAAATGGTAGATTTTTCATTATGCACATGGATAAGACGACAAATGGATAATTTAAACACTGAACCGATAAGCACATGCAGAGCCCACACACGCAGTGAGTCACGCTGTATGCAACTGGCCGATTGCTTCCACAGGCGAGCTCGACTGAATGAGCCTGCGCGCGCCTATCACACGCGCCAGCATATCTGCTGATCACAGCTTTCTCTATGAGATGCTGGATGCAGTCAGCCCAGTGCTTCCAAAGAGTTTTACAGGCGAACTCTACCCTATCTATTGGTGACAATAATAATTATGTACTCATTATGTAAAGATAAGATTGATCGCGCTCAATTTATGCTGTTTCTTGGATTCTAAATTACTAGTCAAGTGGTATTAAAATGTAAGATATCGTTGGAAATGATAAGAGAAGGAATGCTTCTCCTGCTTTCATGGAATAAATGCCCCTGAGTAAAGGTATAAAGGAACACAACTTGTTATAAATCTGAGCTTACCATGGTTTGAACACAGAAGACGTGGCAGTAGTGGCTCTTGCTGGCGTGGTCCTTGGTGATGTAGGCGAAGTGCGTGAGGTCGTCGGCGTCCTGGCACGCACAGTGGATATTGCGGATCTCGTGCTCGCACACCAGCTCCTGCGCATGCAAGCCCACGTCACTTGTGCAGCCACAGATTGTATCCGGGCGCCATTCTAATTGAGAATAACTTGTTCCAGCTACGGCCAGCTGGGCGGGAAAGTCAGGAGCGGTCAAACGGGTAACAGGCAACACAGCTAACAGTGAAACGTCAAGCATTGAATCTCTTTTGTTGGAGAAAAGGTGTCATCAGGAATGGAATTTTTATTGTAAAGATCTTTTCGATCACGTTGGATCATCATCATCATCAGAGCTAATTTTGAAGCGTCTGGGTGGAAACCGAATTTCTGGGAATTGTTGAGAAAAAATTGATACCTGACGACACTTTTTCTCAAATTATTACTAGGTACTACCTCACCAGCGATATTATTAATTGAATTCCTTTAAACAGGTAGTACCTCACCAGCGATATTATTAATTGGATCCCTTTAAACAGGTAGTACCTCACCAGCGATATTATTAATCGGATCCCTTTAGCTAGGTAGTACCTCACCAGCGATATTATTAATTGGATCCCTTAAACTAGGTAGTACCTCATCAGCGGTATTATTAATTGGATCCCTTTAACTAGGTAGTACCTCACCAGCGATATTATTAATTAAATCCCTTTAACACATATCACTACGCGCTTCATATCCAAAATTAAACCGGCCAAATTGTACTTCAAATCCTCAAATCATATTAGAAAGTATGATGAAAATGCGTTTAAGAAAAAGATTCCATCACTCCAAGAACGTTTTTACATTACTATCTTACACTCGTAACTTTGAAGAGAAAAGGAATACAGTTAACAAAATAATAATTATTTTGCAGTAAGGCGATGTTTTCGGAGACCGACTTATATTTTGAGATTTGTTATAATAAGGTAACTTCCAGTTTACAGGACAAAACACAAGCATCGTTCGTTTATCTTTGATGTTCGTTCCTTTTTGTGGAAGGCGCTTTGAAACGCACCTGCGTGAGCGTGTTGAGGAACTTGACGCCGCGGTAGGAGATGGCGAGCACGATGTCCGGCGTGGACTTGGCCTCCTTGGGCGACTTCTTCAGCTTCTGAATGGACTTCTTGGTGGACTCGGTGCCGCGCAGCTCCTTCACCACCGTGGAGCCGAGGTACTGCAACAAGCCCACCGATTAGCCCTCCTTTGATCTGCCACGTGCCACGAGGAAGCTATGGAAACATCGGAATGGGATGTACAGAAGATGCGGTTCCACACATGCCAATGCACATTTCCTTGTTCGAAACGACGTACAAACACGGGAAATAGTTGATCAAGAGGAGAAAATTCCAAATTCCAAGAGTGAAATATTTTCCAAATTCGACACTAGAATTTCCTCGTTTCAATAAATTAATAAATACATAAATAAGAGAATTACAATATCCCTCCTCCAGGAATCTGTATTACTCCTTATTTAACCAACCAACATCAAGAAGTCCATTTGAACTAAACAATGACACACGCATTCATTTGTTTGAAAAAAAAACAAAACTGTTTAATCGATTAAGTTGTAATTAATAAGTGAGTAGACTTGATGTCATGGTGGTTTTATCGATGTCATGTAACAGAGTAAAGAGTAAATCGGAACTAAGGAAGAAAAGAGACCGAAATAGAAATGGAATGGGTGTTAGAATAGCACGTAAGAATAAATGTAACGGAATAGATTACTATGGAGAGAAGAAACGCGCAGAATGCAAGAGCAAACGTTAAGAGGGTGTGTGGGGCGGGGGGCACTTACGTTGGCGACGTACGTGACGCAGCCGGTGACGAGCGCGTGCGGGCGGTGGCGCCACTGGGTGGTGAGCGTGGCGGGCACGCCCTCCAGCAGCTCGGACGGCCCGCGTCCCCGGACGCTGGGGGCGCCGGAAGCTTCTCGCGGATCTCCTCCTTCAGCTGCTGGATGTTGTTTTTCTGAAAGCCACCACAAACGGACCACTTGTCAACAGATGGAATGGTTGATTCCTTCTTAGTGATTCCGAGCGCGTCAACTACTGAGGTCATTAGTCCTGAAAGTATAGTGTGTGTTTTTTTAGCGTGAAATGGCAGTTATCTTCCCCCACTGGATGGCGAGATCCGGCGCCGACCTACCATCGACTAGCGGGCTTTTCCCCAATTTTGGAACCCTCCCCTCTAGGTGTTCAAAGATTTTAAAATAAATTAAACTAATGGTATTTGTAAACTATATTAACTTAGTGAGTTAGGCTTATTATAACGGTTATTATTTGATTATTATTGTTATTTTTATTGCTATTATTATTGTGTTAATTATTATTAAATACGTTGCTTTATTAAATAAATAATTATGTTCAAAGTAGTATTGTATTGAAGTGTGGTGACGTGTTCTGAAGTAAAGTGAAGTGAAATTGAAGTGAAGAGAAGTGTAATTAAAAAGTCGTGTAGTCTTGTATTTAACAATTTAAAATAACTCTAAAGGTCCGCCATAAAATGTAGTTAATGCTATTAGTGTTAGTATATTATATTATTATTATTATTATTATTATTATTATTATTGTCTTTAAATAATTTAAAGTTACATTGTTAAGTAATTTAAAGTTAATATTCCTATTTGAAATATGTAAATTCTAGTGTTCTGCCACCTGGTTGTATATACCTCCCTGCAGAAATAATAAATATCTATATCTAATCAGGTATCTCCCACCAGGTGGGCACCACCCCAGCCGGGTCAAGTTCTAAGCCCCCGACCACTCTCCAGGCATGTGTGATAGTGTAGTGCATGTTAATGTACTCGTAAGTGCGTAAGAAAGGGGGTGATGATAGAAGGAAGAGAAAGGAAAGATTGCGCGCGGTCCGTGGCCCGTTTTTAGGGTACTGCTCCGGCATTCGCCAAATGTTAATCGGAGGAAACACAGAAAACTACCGATCACAACAGCTGGCCGCTAGAATTCTCCTTCAGACAGCGACTGAATTCGACCTAGCTGAAAAGCTAGTGTCGAAAATCCTGCCGTCGTCGGGACTTCAACTTAGGACCTCCCAGTCAGAGACACTGCACTGACATCAGTTGTACTGAGCCACCGCTCCCGGTACCTACGCGCGACTATCTTCAGCTACTTATCGAAAAATTCTCCCATCTACGAAGCGACCCTAATATACATCCCCTCGAGACACGAAGTCTATATTTATTCGAAATTCCCAGTTCCACATTAATAAAATCCACAATTACAATTCAATATTACTATTAAACAATATCAAGCTATCAGACTAAACATAAATTTCCGCATAACTGTCTTTTAAATAATACACCAGTCTATGCTGAAAATCCGATCGAACCTCACAAACCGCTTACGTGTGCACGCTTCAATATAATTTAAGAGAGCGTTTCTTTGAAGTTTTTCAGAGAAGCACGGCTTTCAATGCCCTCTCCACACCTTTTACATGTAATATGTTTTGGGCCGAGTCCATCTGCTCAGCGCTATGACACCAAGTATGGAATATTACTATTTGTTTATCGGTTTTCACGTTTTCACACAACACGTATTCTTTGACTTTAAGAGTTTGCAAACAATGTCATTATTACTAACGCTGGATGCTGCTTTTAGTATTCAAATTAAGTCTGAGGTTTCGTGGCTTATCATACTTTTTTAATCATTGGGCGTCTCCACAGAACCCAAACAAGTCGGCGCGTTTCTCGTGAGTCCCACATCGGGCTGCGTCGACGCACGCGCGTGCGTATCAGAGCTGAACGCGCGTGGGCGTGTCCGCGGGCGGGCCACCGCGCGCCCACGACGCCCGACTTTCGCGCGAAGGCAGCGGCGCGCGCGCGCGCGCACGCACACGCCCGGGCCCATTGCCCGCGTCCATCGCCCACGCCCCGCATCCATCTCCCAGCAGCTAGGGACACTCGCAGAGAAACGCACCGCCAAGGAATTTCGCGTGCGCGAGGCCCGCGTACAGCGTCGGGACGAGCTAGTGATGGCAAATTTTGAAATGATTGAAGGCGTTGTCATTGTCAACTATTGTTGACAATGGCAACGCCTTCAGTCATTTCAATTATGAAAATGTCAACTACAACTCACCACTGAATCAATATGGCAAATTTTACCGAACATCGAAACATCGATACTTCGTTACATCACCAAAATGTTTTCCTTGTCGGTCAAAACATGGATGTTTTGAATGTGATGAAATAGACGGTATTTTCCTATCATGAATGTATTTTACATTATCGGTACTGCTTACGCAGTATAGACAAAGTATAGTTATGCTGCGGGAAAAACGAATTTTGGACAGGAAAATTCTAATTGTCGAGACCTGGTAAATCTTGTTTAAATATAGTTAATTAAATAAGTTATATTTTATTGTTTGGTCACGTACAGAAAATATGTTAATAATAATGTCTATCGGATGTAAAGAAGGAAATAAAAAATAAAATACATTTGTGTTTTGCTATTTTTCCATTTATTCACTTTCATTCATCATCAAAGTAAAATGAACTGGATCTAATGTGATATAACACGTCAATATTAGTTTCGAGTATATTCTGCTTTGAATTTGGCTCTTTTAATTTTTTTTATCAATGTTCTATGTAGCCAAGGTTCAACACAGTTTAACGATATTACTACGTACACAATAATCAAAGAAAGATAGCAACATTGCAGAAAGGTTGCGAATAGCGATCGGTTGCCTGCCGCTTGGGGATCGAGAACAGTGACAGTTGACTGCAAACTATCTCCAAAAAATGAAATACTGGAAATTATATTCATATCATGTGATTTTTTTAAAACATTGATGTTTCTGGACAAATATATCGATTCCAAGAGAACATTAAAGCAAAACATTAATGTTAATATATCGCTGTTTCCGCTCGAAAATATCGATGTTTTCAAAACATATTATTACGATATTAGTTAGTGAATGCCTTATTTTACGTCGGGTCATCAGGCCCGCTCTTCCGTCTAACCACGCAAATTTTGCTACCCTCCTATCACCACCTAGCGGAGAAAGGAGGAATTATCTTGGGCGACGAAACAGGCGGATCTCAATTTTGCTCAGACGCTTCTTTTAGGCTTGAGGATCTTTTACATGCAGTAAATCTACTACATGGGATAGCCGGCTTTACTTCCCCTCCGAAGGCCGGCGGGCGAAGGATTTTTTCGCCCTTAAAAATCCACGGCTTCGATCGGGTTTGAACCCGCAAACTCGGGTACAACAGTCCGGTACGCTGACCGTTATACCACCGAATCCGCAAATAGTGTCCATAAAATCCCGGAAGAGCCTTCTTCCTTCTCATATGGATGCAACGAAGAATGCAGAGCCATGGCGATTTTGAAGTGAAATGCAATTTACTTTACATTTACTGCTAAATCCAACACGGCACGTTTTCCATGGGATTTAGAAATATCTCAAGCCAGCGTTTCAATACATCGCGGGAAATGAATATTTTACGAACGCCGTAACTTCGGGCGAGCCAACCTTACGGGCCAGCTCACAGAACGCGTCCGCCAGCGTAAATGTGTAAGTACTTCATCAGCGCCAGCGTCTGACTGGCGGAGCATGACTTCGCGCAAACCCACGCCATAAACCACCGCTTCGCAAACAGCATCTCGGTCAAACTGCTTTGCCGGAGAGACGCTCCGCTGCCTTACTCTGTGCCCGGCGAACTGTCGAGTCGCGCGTTTCATTCATATCGATAATTCAAATGATACTGCACGTGCGCCAGGTTCAGAGCACTGGGAAATCCTTCTTTGTTGGTTACATTTACATCCAATTTTGTTCTTTCTAGACTCTCTCAATCATGCTCGTGTTCGCTGAGATTTGCGCGTTTTATTTACTCAACACATGATAGATAGGAGGAAGGAAAATACTGCGAGAGGAATATTAAAGTAATATTCCTTGAATCGATATTATAAGTCAGAACCGAAGAATTACGCAAAGCAATAACCTGTCCCCAAAAATAGACAAATAGTTATACGAATGAGAAACGCCTGATAATCATAAATGATGGTTTGAATTACGAACCTGATAACACAGGGTTACAAATCAGTAATGCTACCTCGACACTGACGAGGCCCCCAGAAATTACACACGTTGTTTTCTGACTGACCCTTCAACAACACGCCGCGGCACACACCGGTGCGTCAAAACACACAATCTGGAAACCTCCATTAACAACCGTAAGGTGAAAAATATGTGGCGACTCCATTATACTCCGATTCAAATGTACTGTCCCTTGAAGGTCACCAACTGGAAGCAGAGGGGGTACTGTCATTCAATAGGGAGCTTCGTTACGTCTCATATTTTTGGTATTGAAGCTTCGGATTGAATGGCAGAGTCCCCCCCTCCTTCCACCTCGTGACCCTGAATGGACACTAGATATCATTGGATAAGCTCATACTTCATAAAGACTTAATTTTACAGGAGAGCAAAAAGCAACATTTAAATGAATTAAATCAGAGTTCATTGATATTTAAACGAAGGTGATATTCAAACAAAACTATTTTGTGTAGGTTTTGTTTGAATATCATTAATCACTTATTTATAGCATTTGTTTAATTTCTTTTTAAGTTTTTTTGACTTATCAGCGTATTCAGCGGGGTCCAAGATATATACTCCGATTTAAACAGAGTGGCACTTCAAAATCATGAGCTGGGTAGAGAGAGGGACATTGTCAGTCAATCGGGAGCCACAATATCAAAAATGAAAGTCGTAACGAAGCTCCCGATTGGACGACGGTGTCGCCCTCTCCGACCAGGTCGTGACCTACAAGCACCAATCTGTTCAACTCGGAGTACAGCGCAAAACACACAATGTGCAAACCTCCAGCAACAGTCGCACGTGAAGAAGACGTGGCGACCACACTATACTCCGATTCAACCCTTCAACAACGCGCCGCGGTGTGTGTGCAAACCTCCACCAGCAGCCGCACGTGAAGAAGACGTGGCGACCACACTATACTCCGATTCAACCCTTCAACAACGCGCCGCGGGTGTGTGCAAACCTCCACCAGCAGCCGCACGTGAAAAATGCGTCGGCGCTTGGGGGGGCCCACAGAAGCACCGGCGTCGCAGGCATCGGAGGCGTCGCTGGCATCGGACGAGGTGCACGCCGAGGAGGAGGAGGACGCCTCGGAGGAGGCGTCGCAAGCGTCGGCGTCGGAGGCGTCGGCGTCGGCGTCCGCCTCGGCGGCGTCGGGCCCGTCGCGGGCGTGCATCGCGGCGGGCGGTGGCGCTGGGCAGACTGCGGTGGCGGCGGCCTAGTGGGCCTCCGGCAGATCCGCGCCGCGGCGCAAGCTTTCGCCCGACCGCAGCATCACGCCTCCCCCCCGCTTCTCACCACAGATCTCCCTCGCACGAGAATCTCTTGACCATTCTTCTTCATTAACATTTCCCTCGCTCCCATGCGGAAATCGCCCCAAATCAAATTGACAAGGAAACTAGTTAACCGCTGCCATTTGTGCAGTACAGTAAAACCTCGTTAATCCGAGTACGTCCGAGTAAATGGCAACAATTTTGGAAGAAATACGTTGTTTAGCGAAGTTAAAGAAGTTGTAATATAGTTGTCACCTTACTCGTCGCCATCCGCTTACGATCACGCATGCACTCACGATCGGAGAATATGTTCCTCAGATGTACAGCTAACAAAATTGTGACCATGTTATTGAGTAACAATGTATTTTAATAATTAAATTAGTTCAAAGAATTGTTCGCCCCGACCGGGATTCCAACCCGGGCCTTCTGGTTTACACTCAGCTGCTCTAGCCCCTAAGCTACCGAGACAACCAAGCCTTTGAATAGTTTTCACGAGCGCGATTATTGCTCCTTGTGTGTATATATAATTGCCACCTTGCCCGTCACCTTGTTGGATGCACTTACGATCGGAGAATATGTGCCTCAGACGTACAGCTATCAAAATTGTGACCATATTACTGAAAAACAATGTATTTTAATAATTAAATGAGTTCAAATAATTGGTCGCCGTTGACAGAATTGATCGTATCCCGGTCGGGACGACCAATTCTTTTAACTAATTTAATTAAAAGAAGTTCTGTTTTACAGATGATACATACTAATTCTCAGTACTTCATTCCTCAATTTCTCGAAGACACTTGCCAGCAGTTGAGTTCACTGCATTCCAGTCTAGTTTTTAGATAAAAGTGTCGCGATAATAGTTTTTAAACTCCATTAAATATATTATTTAGAAGTCCAAGTTCTTTTTTTCATCGCTTTCTCCTCATTCTCTGGATAACCTGGATTTTCGTATACTCGGATCGATCCAGGCCCCAATTGTTCCGGGTTAAACAGTTTCTACAGAATTGGAGGAATCGTAGAAAGTGTTGTTACAGCTTGATCCTTCCATTGACCGACACACTAGTATCTATTATTTTAAGTGTTATAAAAATGATCTCTCTGCTCTTCCTTTCATTTGTTTGTTTTTAATCAACAAACTACGGCCAGATTAGCATTTACGGACTGGACTTGCCTGGGTCAGACCTCCCACTCACAACTCTTTCGTTTACTTACATTCCCATTATAACCTGACACCAGTACGTGTTTTGAATGGACCTTTTTGTTGGGGGCAAAAAAGCGGTCATCCAAACCAAAAAATTCAAGAGTAAAACAAACGAGTCATTCAGAAGACGAATCCCAGTCGAGATTGTCTCAATAAAACACTGAAAAAGCACCGTTGAAATAAAAAAAACTTCTCCAAGTTGCAACCAGTTTTTTAAGGAGCAGATCCAGATTCAGGTGCCTCTACAAAACTCGGCGCAAAATATGGGCTGTTCCCAACAACGAAATTTCTTGCACTTCCCATTTGTTTGAATGACCTGGTCATTCAGACAAGATTTGACATGTTTTGCGGAAACAATTGCAGAGCTCCGATAATAGTGCGGCCTGTGTTTCCACGCCCCACATCCAGCAAATCTCACTCACTATCTCTTGTATTTAAGATGTTTATCTGCTTGCTTGGTTAGAGCGTTGCCATGGCAAGGCCCAGCACCATCAACAATTAGCCTCATTTTTTTCTACAGATCCCCAACAACGATAAGTTTATTTGTTGTAATTGTGGGATCAGTTTGGATTTTCTAGTCGTACAGTATTGTGCACAGACCAACAGAAGTCACAAGCCGGTGAAACATGTCTGCTAGTGATTATTATTATTATTATTATTATTATTATTATTATTATTATTATTATTATTATTACTACTACTACTACTATTACTACTATTATTACTACTACTATTATTACTATTATTACTACTATTATTATTATTATTATTATTATTGTTATTACTATTATGTGTAGAATTGCAAATTAATGCGTGGAAAATGCCCAAAGCCGAATTCCACACCAACGCACACGCCGAAGCCAACCGCAGAATGCGGAGCGCGGGGCGTGGGGCACGCATCTTGGAAGGCGATCGCCTCCACAGGCTGTTTGCTTAGCGCCGGACGGCGCGGTGCGCAAAGGCGAGCGCAACGCGCTCTGGCCGCCAGCTGGCCAAACACGCGCAGCTCACACCTGGCGCCGCGCCCCCCACAACTGCACGTTCCTTGGGCGCACGCGGGCTAGGGGTAGGGATACCACATCGATGGCGATGTTTTAAACATTGATGCACTGAAACCGATGTTTTTGAACATCGATGTTTTGTGGTCGATGTTTCTTTTGTGGACGAAAAATTCCCATAATACCAATTGCGTAAAAGTTAATATACGAAATAATAACTGATGGGACCGCTCTCTCATGTGTTCGAACCAAACAAATTACCTTCGTCGAGCACATTATCCCTCGTCCCAGATCATCCTCATGCCCTCGCATATACTTAGTACTTGGAATTTCGCTCATGGAGAGGTGTTTTTTTTACGTTTTTTTCGTTAAATTTTAATAACAAATTAATATGCACGACCATTGTCAAATTAATTTTTGTTGAGCACGAACCATTGTGGCATCACATAGTAAAAGTGTCCAAACTCAAATAAAAACGCATATTTAAATTCTAATATGAATACAACTATGTTAATGTCCAAAGTAGAAAACAAAATTATTTTAAAAAAGGTCTGGACGATGGAAACAATTTTTGTGAAGTTAGATTGGTAAGTAATGTGTTTGTTAGAGGTTACTAAATCAGCATTAAAACATCGATGGTTTTTGGTCGATGTATTATTAATACCGATGTTTTTTATTTTAAACATCGATGTTTTGTTGTCGATGTCGCATCACCAGTTGGAAAGCCCTAAGCGCCAGCGGCTTTTGCTAGTGTTCTGTTCAGACGCCGGGGATGCATTGGACAAGCTGCAATAGCGTACATCAAACAGAACGACAATGGGTTTTTAAAAACATGTGTTTTACATCTCAATAGAATTGATGTTGATCTTCAAAACGTTCTTACATATTCATGAGATTCAGAGACTTGTATTTTTCTACAAGCTTTTCCTAGTTCACCATCGTTTTTCATCGCTGGTGAATGAAAATGGAAAACTGTTTCGTTTGTAAAGTTTAGTTGAAGATCTCACCGATCAGAATACTTCTTTACGAGTTACATCGTTGCCTAACTTCAGGTCAAAAGTATTCCTTAACAAATATTCATTAATTTCACTATTTTATATAGAAAGGTCTACTTCTGACAAGTAAACAGTAAATTCATTTAAATAGTAATCTAGAAACATCTAGAATAATTGTTCATTTGTCCAGTGCGTACTCGTTTCAGCCAAAGAATAATTTCAGCAAAGTTTCCGATGAACATCACTACTTCCAAAATAAATAAAGGCTCTTTATCTGACTAGACTGACAGCAACAATTTTATCACAGGTCCTAAAAGACAATTATACTATGCAGTTAAGAAACCATTTTAGTTTACTCTCGGTAGATTTCATTCATTAGTAATAATGATCCTAAGCGACAAGAGTTCGCTTACTTCAAGGTAATAATTAAATTGATGTGTAGATCTTTATAGACCAGTAGTGAGGAAGGGAGAAAATATACTTTTTTCTACCGTAGAATAAACGAGTAGTCAATATAGCGTGTGTGAAATTTAGTCTTAAACATCTGAAAAAATACAGTAAAAAAAGGAAAAACGAGTAGAGTGAAAAAGATTAGCTCATTGCCCCTTCTCAGGGAATAACCTCGCTGTGATCTCCGTGCCCGTTCTGGCCACCCATCATCATCATCATCACTCAATAGCTAAGCCTCCGTTGCCTTTGCGCCTACATTTACTTCTTCTACATTTGCTCACAGTCATCGTCGCCTCCTTTAGCGCGACATGTACGTTGCTATGAGTTGGGAATAGCTCGATTGAGTCCCATATCGCTACATCATCCATTTAACATCCATTTTGATCAAAAGGAATTGAAAGGAAGAGGCAATTACAGAGTAGAAATTTCCCTGGGATGACGTTTTGCTTCCTTGCATGTTTCCATATCATGGCATCCTGTTTTACAATCACGAAGAGGACGCTTCGTTTCGATAAAATCATGACGACTACGGATGAAACACACAATTCCTAACATTACCATTTTTATACGATCTTATACAAAATATTTATATTTCATGAGCGAAATTTTCGTTTCTAACGTAATCTCGATTTTTGGCCTCAACCTATTGGTCCTGTAAGAAAACTTGATTTTGCTAGCTTCAAAAACAATTTCAATCACTGACATAAAAGTAACTATTTATATCTCTGTACTGAAAGTTTGAATGATTAGTTAGTGATGTAGTACATTTTTTTCCTCTAGTCATCGGAAACGAAGAACATCAGAATAATTCTGGTGGAACAGGGTTCGTGTAAATGATCCTAACACATCTCCAATTCACACATAATAGCGATTTAATAGTTTTTACACAAAATCACCAATAATAAACTATCTGTCACTAGACTTTTTATTCCAAATGCAGAAAACAATAATGAATTTAGATGAAAGGGTATTACGCAGTAGGTTTTTTAGATGCGGGGAGAAGACACATTCGAAAGATTTCATTTAACAATTTATTTCACTCTTTTAGTTTGGGGTTGCCCTCCATAAATTCATTCTCAAAATAGCACGATAAGGAACTAGGCATTCACTAAGGAAATTTTTATGTGATAGGCGAGGAGTCAATTTGAAGACGTGGGAGCAGCCAAACATGAGAGCGAAGGTGTTCAATTTTACAGCCAATGACAATACCTTATACCTTAATTCCCGTAGAATGTTCCACTTGACATACCGCTCCATTTCCTAAAATTACTTCCAGCGAAAATTGTTCTAAGGAAGCAAGTGATCAGAGACCCACTGTAAGTATTCCATCGACAAGTATTTGGATGTGAATGGCAGTGGCCTATTAAAGATTCAGTTGAAACATCTTTTATTTTTAAAATCTTGCAAATATTATACATACAAGAACAGTCATATGCGGGTTATTTCCAGTTATTATATTAATTTCTAGTGACGGAAGATACCTTCTTTTTTGTTGAATTTTGGCATGAGAGATGATCCAAAATTATTGAATTTTCCCAGTAGTATCAAAGCCAGACGATTCGATGCCTTCAGATATAATATTCCACATACAAGAGAGAAAGTGTGTAAGAATTTAATGTGAACAAAAAAAAGCCTGGCAATGCCCAATACATATTTTATAGTAAAATCCACATCCACCTGCTTGCTTTTCGTACCTCATCTTTTGCCGTCACATCGGCAGACTCGCATGTTTCAATCTCCACTTTTCCGAACGCCGTCCGCCGCCAATACATCGTGTGCTAATCGCCCCCCTCCCCGCCCCTTTGGCCGCACACCATCCACCCGCCCCACTTCCGCGTCACAACACACTCCGCGCGTCCACCGTACTGCCCGGGCGGGAGGCGCGCGAGGAGCAGAGAACCCGGTCGCGCGGAAAGCGGCGTCGCCGAGGGGCAGTTACACGAATCAGCGGCACACAGCCACTGCTCATTTCGCTTTCGTGTCCAGTGATCCGTCCGCGCCCGCCGGCCGCCGCGCTCTCCGCGGAAGAAGCACGCGGCGGCGCCGGGGGCCGTCCATCTGCCCCGCGCCGCCAAAGACACCACCGCCGCGCGCCGGGCCCGGGCGCCGCGGATTTCCCCCGGCCGCCGCCCCGCCCCACGCCAGACGCGACTCCCCCCCGGCCGCCCGCCTGCCTGCGCTCTCCGATCCGTGATCGCCGGCGCAAGAGCTGGCGGGCGCGCGAGCGCTCTGGCGGTGCAACTGACGTTATAATTATCGCCGCCGTCGCTGCTGCTGCTGCTGCTGCTGCTGCTGCCAGCGGCGACGCTCGCGGCGCGGCGCGGCGTGTGGAGGCCCGTGCTGTCAACGCGCGCCTGCCGCGCGGGAGAGAGACTTTTGTTGCGCGCCGCGCAGGCGGGCGGACGGGCGGGGGCGATGGCGCCCCAGGGGCGGGGGCGGGAGCGGCGTGGCGTGGAGCGTCCGCGTCGCGCCCAGCCAAGCCGCGCCGCGCGGAGCCGGTATGAGTGATGAAAATGCAATGCGTTGTTAGCCTGCTTGTTTGGTGGAAATTATTTTACGGCAAGATGGTTCTGTATTCGTCGGCGTCGCCCCCGCCCCGCCCCGCGTCGCCTCTGTTCTTCTCGCGCGCCCGCCCGCGCGCTTGGCGCGCTGACGGCGCGCGCGCTCCGCTGCACCTGCCACGGCTGCCAACTGCCCGCGCCGCCCCGCCCCGCCCCACCCCGGCGCTCGCCCACGCCCCGGCGGCGGCATCATAACTATGGAGTCCCTTTTATTATATGCGGGGCGCGAGGCATGCACAGACTAATTAACCTATGTTCCAAGCAGAGCCCGGGCGTGCTCGCGCCCGTTCGCGTCCCGTGCCGAGGTTCTGCTACTACGCCGCGTAAAGGCTACACGCATCCACAATTCATTACGGTCGCAGCATAATTATATGTTTCCCGCAACGCTAGGCGCGGTTGTTACGCGCGCCGCGCGCTCTGTCAAGCACCCCGCCCTCCGCCCCCCTCCCCGCCCCTCCACCCGCGTCGCGCCGGCGGCCCACAATCCCTGCACAAACACCTGACTGGCGCCGCCAGCCCGGGCGGGGCGTGCGGCAAGCGCCGTGGGGGTGGGGCAAGAGCGTGAAAAATGACGGCGGGCAGCCAGACGCGCTAAGCGCGTTAGTGACGGCAACACATTAATACGTTTTCAGTTATCACTGCCGGCTACGCTTTATTTTCCCTCAGCTGCAGTCCTCTTTCGACGCCGCCGACGGCCGAGGGAGAGGGCGGCGCCGCATACGGGGTAAAGAAGGGTGAAATTGTAAATTATTGCGTCTTCCGAGCGAGTAATTAAATCGTTTTGTGTTCTTTCGTCGGTGATTACGTGCGCTCTTTCCCGTCACCACGGAAATTACCGCGTTCGGGTTCAAAAACGCGCGCATCACACGGCGCGGGGACATAGCGACAGCGTCATCCTGCGTTCACAAGCCGACATACACAAGACAGCAGAGGAGCAGCTACTTCACAGGCAGAGAAGCGCTAAGGAAACTAAGATGATAAAACCGTTTCACTACTATTTAATGAATGAGATTTGTAGACGGGATCAAATATCCAATTAATTATGTTATACGCGGGAGAGGAACGTTCCTATTTCTATTACGTAAACCTAAATTAAAAATTTGGTATAAAAACGACTGTTATAAAAATTACAATGTTAAAACGTAGAATCAACTTTACAATAATAATGTCGCTAACTTAATATGCCAACAAATCCACTATTTTAAAAATGGTTAACATTCCAGTAGGTACGTCCCATGTGACAAACAAAGGAGATCCGTACATTATCGTTTCTTTTTCAATATATAATGATTTTATTTAAAGAAGACTTTGCAACGCGTTTATAATGTTAGTTTTTTGCATTCATTGGCATTTGCATTTTGCGTGGTAGCTATTGCATTGCGTGTTTATGAATAAGCGTTGTTCGATTTCCCTTGTAATGCAGATTTCATGTAATTCTGCATTTCCCAACTACGCTGTAAGTAAAGTAAGTGTGGTGGTAAGTGGTACAAAGTACACTTCACGTAATATTAATGGGAACAGAATGCAAGAAACATTAAGCAAATAACATTAATATTCATTTATATATTTAATAGATCGTTACACAATCGTACAAATAAACAGTTTCAAATTCGATGCATGTTCTTTTACGGCTTTCCTTTAGCCCCAAGCTAGGATTTAATGAAGCGCTCTAATGGTTTTTAATCTGTGCATTACAGAAGTGTCTTTCAAATCACACAATACAAAATATAAAACATGAATCCTGCAATACGTTATAAACATCTAAAATGGTTATAGAAATGTAATGATCATTAATTGCAGTAGTTCCCTTGCGAATATATCGCACAAAAGGAAGATCTGTAAAACAGTTCGAAAAGTACTACACATGCGGATATACAGTAACCGAACCCCAAATATATTTTTTCCTTTTCGTTTCGTACTTATTTTTTGAGTCCAGTGAAATGATGTAGGTTTACAAAATCTGCAGCAACACAATCCCTATTCACTGTGAACACATAATTAAACTTCTTTACGTAATTGAAATGTTTTATATTTAGCCAAATCTATGCGTATATGTTGTATTGTATTACAGCACAAAATCCATTATCCGCCTTAACTTAAATAAATAATGTATCACATACAGTTATAACAAATTTTTTTGGTCGGGAGATACATGTGTCAAACGATTGCTCAATTTTGAGTTCATATAAAGACACTTTAACTCTATGCATTTAAAAAAACTCAATCTTCGCTCTCTTAGTTTCGCTTACTATAATCCCACACTCATCCGCAATCTCGTACTAGGCAATGACATCTCTAATGGTCTTTACAAAACAAACCGATGTAATTAAGAAATGACAGCAAGGAATCTTTCATTCTATTAAGTTTACGATTTCATTAAAATCTAATGAACTATTGATATTATGAAACCGATAAATATTGAAATTCGCTAACACACTACCCTTCATTTAACACAAAAATGACGAAATGCGGTTGAGTAGACAGATGATATTTATTTCTAAGAAGGTGGCCGCACATTTCCTTAAACAAATATAAATTTCCCTGACTTTTCCCGGTTTTCCAGAGCAGTTTCAACATTTTTTCCTCGATAAGATTTGTAGAGTATTTCACACTAATTAAAGAAAATATTAGAGCCAGCCTCAAACTTAATTTGTTAGCTGTCCAATTTTGCCGTGAATTAGTACAAATTTAAAAAAAGTCAACACAGAAATTAAGAAAAAAACAACAACGCTACTATTTTTTAAAAGTAATATCTATTTTTATAACGATCCCAAATTTTTCCCTTATATATAACGATTCTTCCACAAATTCCCTGATGTTTCCAAAACCCTGATTTTTCCCGAGCAATGAAATTCCCTGATTTTTCCCGAGCAATGAAATTCCCTGATTTTTCAAGAGCAATGAAATTCCCTGATTTTCTCAGAGCAATGAAATTCCCTGATTTTTCAAGAGCAATGAAGAAACACCCTAATTTTTTTCCAGTTTGGCGGGAAGCGGCCAAAGCGGCGGGTGGCGGCGCGTACTCACCAGCTGGTTGAGGTCGTGCGTGAGGTCGTCGAGGTCGGGCGCGGCGCCGCGGTAGTGCGCCGAGGAGAGCGCCGCCAGCCCCTGCGGCGCGCCGCCCGTCGACCCCACGGACGCCAGGATGCGCCGCCGGTGGCCCACGCGCCCGATCTCCAGAACGGCCGTCAGCTCCACCTGCGCGGGCGGACGGGCTCAACATGCGGAGAAAGGCTGCCGACTTGTGTTCGCTCTCAGTCGGACCCGCAGAAATGCCATTAAATTGAATGTAGACTAATGTACCTCTGTAGATTAATGTACAACTTTAGATATAATAGTGTGAACTAATAAAAGTGTAAACACCGGGCAACTCCATGTATTTTGCTAGTATAAAATAACCGAGTGTATTCCACCAAACAGTGTTTTAATATACACATAAAATGCCCCAATCAGGGCGGCATATCTAAAAAAGTTCTTACCGCTTCTCACGGCACGTATGTATGATAACCGCGCCACGTATGAATTATAACATAACATATTTGATTTTATAACATAACATCTTTCATTTTAACATATCTTTCAGTTATTTTCAATATTTGGCGCATTTCGGAACTCTGTAGGGCATAATTTCACTCGTGGAATAGTCCTATTAAATACCAGCCGTGCTTTGGAAATTCTCAGATAAATTCCCCTCGCAAGTCGGGGATTTATCGACAATTCCCAAAGCACGACTGGTATAACCTATGATTTTTTTTTTGTTATTTAAGGTCGAATTAACATCTAGGTCCTTAGCGACTACTATTGGTTATGGTAACTATGAAGATGAAACGAAATGGTGAAAGGACGAACACAAGGACAACCACGTCCTTCGGTCCAAGATCGCTCCTCTGTGAAGGGCGCTTCGCGAGCGCCGGGACGCACCTCCCAGATGCGGCGCACGCGCGCCATGTCGGTGTAGAGGTGCTTGCGGAAGGTGTCTGCGTAGCAGTCGAGGCGCAGCGCGTGCAGCCACGCGTCCACAGCCGCGCCCTCGCGCCGCTCGGGCGGCACGGGCGGCACAGGCGGCACGGGCGGCGCGGGCGCGGGCGCCGGCTCCTCCCCGGGGCCGCCCGGGGTGGGCGTGGTGCCCTCGCCGTTGCTGGAGGAGGACGCCGCCGCCGACGCCGCCTCGGCCGCCGCGCGCCGCCGCCTCGTCCGCCAGCTGCGCCTCCACGGCGTCGGCCGCCGCCGCCGCGTCGCGCACCGCCAGCGGCAGCCCGCGCGCCGCCTCCAGCACGGCCGCGCGCTCGCGCTCGCTGTCCAGCCCCATGTCGCGCAGGTCGCCGTCCTCCAGCACGCCGTTCTGCGCAGCCACCGCACCACACATTCTCAACTTGGAACGCATTCACTCATTCATTCGTTTTTATTGATTGATTTTTTTCGTGTTTCCGGGCGCGTCAACTGCTTTGGTCATTAGTCCCATTAGTTTGTGTGTTTTTTTTCTCGAGAGATGGCGGCCATCTTCCCCCGCTGGATGGCGAGATCCGGCGCCGACCTACCGTCGGCTAGTGAGGTTTCCCCCTAACCAGGACTCTCCCACCAGCGGGGCACCGCCCCAGTCGGGACAAGCGCTAAGCTCCCGACCGGTCTCCCAGCATGTGTGATAGTTGTACACGTTAGTGTAACTCTGTGTGCAAGGGGTAAGAATAGGGCCAGGATGAGTAAGGAAACATCGCGCGCGGTCCATGGCCCGTTTGTTAGGGTACTGCTCCGACTTTCGCCTGGTGTTGATCGGAGAAACCACGGAAAACAACCGATCAGAGCAGCCGGCCACTAGAATTCTCCTCCAGACAGCGACTGAATTCGACGTAGCTGAAAAGCTAGTGTCGAACATCCTGACACCATCAGGACTCGAGCCTAGGACCTGCCGATGATTGACCCTGCAGTGACATCAGCTGATGCACTGAGCTACCGCTCCTGGTCATTGATTAGTGATTCCGGGCGCATCAACTGCTAAGGTCATTATGTGTTGTTAAGGTCATTATGTAGGCATTAACTGCTAGATCCACATGTGATCTGCATGCTTTTATCGAGTGAGGTGGCGGTCATCTCCTCCCGCTGAACGGCGAGGTCCCGCGCCGACCTCCCCTTCGGCTTGCGGGGTTTCCCTAACCAGACATCTTCCTTCAGCGGGACACAACCCCAGCCGAGACAAGCCCCAGCCGGCCGCTAGAATTCTTCTCCAGAGGGCGGCTGAATTCGACCTAGCTTTCTAGTGGGTCTCGATAACCCTGTCACAGTTGTGAATCGAACCCTAAGACCTCCCGGTCAGAGGTCTAATTGTTGCCATAAGCCACCTACACTGGTAAACACATTCATGACACCTTTGTTTCAGAAAAGTGTAGTTTACAAGGTTCTTTGAAAGATAATTGAATTCAAATTTCTCATTTTCGACAAACAAACATATGAGCAAATGAACACAACTGCGGTTTTGTCGTAATGTTACTGCGATTGTATTTTCAAAAATGAAAAAAAAGAAGAAAAGCTTGGGATCCTACAAGATAAAATAGCTAAACAAGATAGATTTTCCAAAAGCTAAAACTTGATTTTCAATCTTTAGAATAGGTTTTTCTTTTTTCCGCTGTTGGAATTCACAAGCTTGATTTACGGGAGGGAAATATGAAAAGACCAACCGAGTCATGTTAACATCTAGTTAATTAGTAAATAAATAAATATGAATCAATAAAATTACTTAAAAAATTAACTTATGTATGTAGCACGGGCGTTAACTGCTTCTAATGATCTAGGGCGACAAAAAAACTTGCAGGTCGAATGTCCTCGGGCATTTTATCACCGCTCGATCATTAGAACCCTTATAAAACGCTTGGGGCATAAACAACTATTATAGAGTCATTTATTCTAGAAGAGCTTGTACATAACTTATCTCGATGGAGAGGATCGTGATTACCAGGGAAATATGAAAACAGTTTAATAATGCAATATGTTTTCTTGTGAAGGGAATTATGAGAGAGGATTATGAAAAAGAATTATGAGAGGTTATATGAAAAACAAACAGAATCAAGTTGACCCAGGGTAATCTAATTAGTAAATACGAAAATCTAAAATTAGGTAAAAAATAAAATATTTTATGTATTACGAGCGTTGACGGGTTCTAAAGATCGATCGGCGACAAGAAGCGCCAGGCCTTATGACGCCCTGAGTGCATAAATAATTATTGTGTTTTTAGCTTAGCGCGTTTGTTGAGCAGCGGGGCGTGGTGTACTCACGATGAAGTCGAGGTGGTCGTAGCCATGCGCGCGGAAGAGGCCCTCGTACTCCGCCAGCCCCAGTGTGGCCAACCAGTGGCCCACGGAGGAGGTGGCCAGCGGGCTGCCCGCGCCGCCGTCTGCGCGTGTCAGCCCTGCGCATACCACCACACGCGTCACACGCGCTGTACACGCCCTGCACACGTACTGCACACGTGCTGCACACGGCGTTGCATACGCCCTGCACACGCGCTGCACCCGCGCAGCACACGGCGCAGCACACGCGCAGCACACACACTGCACGCGCTGCACACGCGGCTGCACAAGCCCAAAGGAACCGTTTACTCCCATTTAAACAGTGTTGCTTCAATGCCACGAGCTGGATCGAGAGGGGATTATTGTTATCCAATCGGGAGCTTCAATACCAATAATTTAAGTCGAAACGAAGCACTCGATTGGGAGACAGTGATACCTTCTTCGTCCAACTCGTGACCATCAAGAGACACTACATTTACACAGGTTGGGGTGCGTCTCGCACAGTAGCTCACCACGACATGAGGTACTTTTGCTCTGGACGCATATGCTCCTTAAAACCAGTCACACCTTTACAACGAGATATATAATTTAAATATGAAAACTTAAGGGGGCATTTCTACAATTATTCTGATTAACATTATTGGGACACGTTATATCCCGTTTGTCCTAGCAATACAATGTGAGAATTAAATGTGACGAAAATAACTTAAGGTCATGACACGTAGAAATTGAATGAGACATACAGGTAATGAGTTTGTTCAAAGATAATCATCAATTTTCTTTATTATTAGTTTCATTATTGACGTATACATGCATTTGCGAATGGCATAGTGTTGAAAACCCTGTGGTATTATGATGTTGAGTAATACTACATTACAGATTTTAAACTTTGTTTCTCCTTTCGCAAAACGTGGAAAACGTAATCTTGTGGACTAGACACTTTAGATGCCAGCATTTGCTGAAATCATCCCAGAGTACTCAAATCCCAGGTGAGGACATCGCCACCGACAGTTTGACTGCACACCCAGCATTCCGCAAGTCACACATCGATTGCACAATTAACGTTCAACTGCATCTCCCCCGCGTATAATTCTACTGCGCCATTACCTCCAGCCGCCACAGGCGAGCGCTTTTAGGTCAGAGATATTCCGCGACAACACTAAACGCCCACCTTCGCCCGCCCCACCGGCGCCGGGCCGGGCCGGGGCGGGCCGCGCAATTGGCCTTCTGCCGGTCTTTAGCGCGTATGAAATTTAGCCTTTTATTTGGGCGCACGTGTTTATTTTAGGCGGCGGCGAGGGCGCGCGGGCACAAATGCGCTGTGCAGCCATATTATTTGTTGACAGTCCAGCGATGCAAAACTCCGGACCCCGCGCAACGCAGCGCGCCGCCCCCCACTCCCACCACCCCCCGCCCGCCCCCCGCAGCGCATGCTGCTACTGCCGCCACCGCCGCCGCCTCCGCCAGCACGAGCGCCGCCCAAAAACGGGTAATTACTTTTTCATGAAAGCAAATATATTTTTCATTGTTCCCGGCCCAGGAACGCGCGCTGGAGGTCAATAGAGTTTTTGAAAGTTTGCGCTGCAATCCAGCGCTGCCGGCGACGCCCTCGCCACCGCTCGCCACCGCCGTCGGCGACAGAGCTGGCGGCCGCCCTCAATACTGCAGCGCCCGCACCTCGCTGCCGTCTCCATATGCAATTGTAATTAGAAGCGCGATCTTTCAAAACACACGTGAGCCACCACAAAAATTATTGGCGTAGATGCCATGGTCTGGTTGTTTACAATATTTATATATTGAAAAATGTCAGATTTTTGCAATCATTTTCAAAGATAAAAGCAGCTATAACTCTGTCAAAATTTGTGTCTGAAGGACGTTTTTAGTGCCAAATGACTTATTTTGCAGAGTACATTCAGAAAAAAAAATTACCATTGACTCTAATTCACAACAATATAGATACAGAATGTGAAGTAGTTACAGGGCGCTGTCCCTATTCTTTTGGCAAGTACTGTACTTACTTTTTCAAAAATATGAAAAAATAGGAAATATTTGAAATAAAAATTCGTTATTATGTTTAAAATTCCATTCTGCAAGCGTTTTCCGAGCACAGTACGTAGCCGATCAGATCTCAACATGGATTCAGAGGGGCTGAAAGAAAGTTCTACATTTACAGAAAAAATTATTCGCTAGTTTCTTCCGAAATATATAATACTTTCGCATCTTTTGCAACGTTATTTACGAGGAGCCGGCGCTCCAGTGGGTAGTACCGTGTAACCTCTGATAGAAAGGACGGTAGGGGGGGGGGTAAATGAAGCATAGCCCCCCCCCCCCGACTTCAGAAAAGGGATAACACAATGATCTGAAAAAAAATTATTGAGTTACGCATGGGGTCTGTGAAACATGAATAAGCACATGGTTGAAGTTCCTTCTTCACGTACATCCGTTCATCCTTGATCCCGAGTACGCAGTTTGCAAGAAGCAGAAAGGGGCAGGGGAAGGAAAGTTTGACAATGATAGCGATGCACCGGCGTTAATACAGCCGCACTGCGTGGTTCTGTAAGTATTCAGGAACAAAATTAGTTCTTAAGTATCATATATTTGAAACTCGCCTGTGAGATGTTCATTTTCGTCCTATAAATATATTAAAATGTAACGAAATATGTAGAGAAAACCTCCCGAGAGTTCGCTTTGAGCATTACACTTTCTATATGGATTGATTTGTGATCGAACCCGAGCCGAGACGGTGGAAAGTGCGTGTGCTGGCCACAATATTACGACTCCCCCCCCCGTGTCGTTTGTTTCCGGAGTTCACCGACTTTCATTCTTTCGGACTCTTTGCAGAAGTGCTGTCTGGGACTGTAACACAAATGCTTGGGAATTTTTCTCATGTGTTGTAAATAATGATATCGTCATCTAAGTTATAGTTTTCCGATTCCATCCAGTTTGGCCAACAAATTCTTTATAGACTGAAATTATTTCAAATTTCTGTAACTTCTTCTCGCCCATTCAATATATACGCTTATGAAATTCCATATTTATATGTGTACTGTAGAACATTTCCATAAAATTATGTGCATTTGATTAGGAAGCTGTACTTTTCAGTTGTACTAGGTTGATGCTTAAGATCGTAAAGTTTTTTCGTAAGTTTATTAACCTTAAGTGGAGGTGTTAAGTCCTATGCCTGCAATGTTAAATTTTCAGTTTATGACCCATTTTCTCATAAACTAATATTTGGATATAAACCAAATTTGGCATGCTGATTGAACATCTTTGGCATCTGGTACAATTACTGAGTTTTTTCAGATACGTATCTATGAATATGACGCTTTAAAATGAAGTTAATTGATTTTTTTTTTCAATATATATTTTATTACAATGCCATTTTTGCATGAAAAAGATGGACACACACTCAGCAAATATTAATATAATAGTGCAACATTGTGTAAAAAAATAATTATTTTTTCGATACGTAGTTTCTGAGAAAGCTATACTACTAGAGCGCTCCAAAGTAACTAAAGCTGTTATAAGCGCAAATATCATTTTAATCCGTTTGGAAGGCCATAACGAAGTTTTTACGTCATTACTAAAAGTACAAAGAATAGAAAACAAACGAAAACCAAAAATTGAAAATTTTCATCCACATGGCTTAACACCGCCCCTTAAGAGATACACCAAGAGGAAAGTTAATAAAAATATAATAAATTTTCTTTCTTTATTTACTAGTCTGCCAACGCTGGGGTAGGTTTTGATTCCACCCTCTAGAAATGATGGCACTTAAAATTGAAGAAATTCACAAGTCTGGTTTGAAGCGCTTTTTCAACTGGAACAGTACCCTGATAATTGTTCGAGACAGTACGGAAAATATGGAAATTTCAGAGCGCAAGATCTGATGAATAAGCTGGGTGTGGAGTGGCTTCCCAATCCAATTTTTGGATAGTTTCTTCTGTCAGGTTAGCAGTCAGGTGGGCATTATCGTACAGTAGCAACACTTCACATAGTTTCCTTGGTCAATTTTCTTAAATTGCGATTGCACGACGACTCAGTTGTTGGCAATAACCATCGACAGTGACGGTTCCATTTCGAAGAAGCAAGACAAATGTCTAAAGGACTCCTGTTTCCATAAGACACTTCCGACCCCGTACGTATATTGTATAATGCAGTATGAAATCAGCAATAAAAGGAAGTTTCTGTTAGAAATACCTAAGAAAAGTCAACTTTTCTAATCACGAAACAAAATTCTCAGGCAATGTGATGCCATCTAATCATTATCGAATTCCATGAGTTCTGGGCGGTGCCCTGGTTGATTAATTATTTGATTTTTCGTGTTTCCGGGCGCGTCAACTGCTTTGGTCATTAGTCCCGTTCGTGTAGTGCATGTTTTTTTCTCAGGAGATAGCAGTGATCTTCCCCCGCTGGATGGCGAGATCCGGCGCCGACCTACCGTCTGCTAAAGGGGTTTCCCCTAACCAGGACTCTCCCACCAGCGGGGCACCGCCCCAGCCGGGACAAGCTCTAAGCTCCCGACCGGTCTCCCGGAATATGTAGTAGTATAGTGCATGTTAGTGTAAGTGTGTGTGTAAGGGGACAGGAAGGACAGATCGCGCGCGGTCCGTGGCCTGTTTGTTAGGGTACTGCTCCGGCATTCGCGTGGTGTTGATCGGAGAAACCACGGAAAACTACCGATCGGAGCAGCCGGCCGCTAGAATTCTCCTCCCGACAGCGACTGAATTCGACCTAGCTGCAAAGCTAGTGTCGAAAATCCTGCCGCCATGGGGAGTGGGAACCTATGACCTCCCGGTCAGAGGCGCTGCAGTGCCATCCGTCGATGGTGCACTCACCGAGGCGGTTCTGGAACTCCTTCTCGAGCTCCGTGACGAAGACGGACTCGCGCACGAGGCCGGTGCCGAAGGAGGCCATGATCTCGGAGATCTTGTTCCACTCCTCCTGCTCGTCGAAGGGGCTGAGGATGGAGAGCGAGCCGCCGCCGCCGCCGCCGCCGCCGCCGCCGTCCGCCGCCGTGGCGCCGTCGTAGACGTTCTTGAGGCGGCGCAGCGTGCGCGGCCGCTCCGCCGGGGACGAGCGCGCGCCCAGCGCCGCGCTCTGCGACGTCGACCCCTTGAACAGCCCTGCAACACACACACGGCAATGAGCACACGGGAGAACACAAATTATCGTCTCACATATTACTTCAGTAGTATAGATACATATTGCGGCTCTCACACGCCACCAATGAGTGAATTTCACGGAGACCTGACGAATTACATTCTCACTTTAAAAATATGAAGGATTTGTTGAAAAAAAAAAAAAAAAAAAAAAAAAACCCACTAAATATATTAAATGCAACCCGCAACACTCCGCCACTTTTTTAAAAAAAATCTACATCGTTGAATAATTCCTAAACGAAGCATTTTAGACTAAAATTTTGAGGCCAAAGGCCTCAAAGAAACGTTCTTCATACCGTAATCTACAGGATGAGGATTCTTCATGAACATACTATTACATTTTTCCTGGTACGACGCTTCTCGATTCTACTCCACCCGTCCAGAGGCAGTAGAATCTGCTACTATATGTAATATTCAACTAATTACTTGGTATTCCACGCAATTGAATTACACGGGCGTACCTCTCTGCTCGGTAATATCGTTAAATAAGTATAGTTTGTATTGTCATGGGTGGTTTGTATTGTTACTAATTACAGGAAGACATACATAAGTGACGGAATATAAGAGGGTCTTGAAGAAAAAGATATATTTCCAGGCTGGAAATGGAAAAAACAAAGAAAAGGTGGAGTTTAACATGCGAGTTTTCTCACACGTGTACGCTAGTACTAATAAACGTGAATTCAGTGACATGTAATCGACATCGATACCACAAAAAGTAGTGAATGAAATTTTACAGGCTCTTCTTCAGGATTGTCGCTGTGACCATGCAAAGTTCGGAAAAGATTAATAAAACACAAAAGCGGAAAATAAATAATTTAAATAAGTTGGCAGATTCACCACGATCACTACTTCTCGCTAAGAGTAGATTGGTTTGTAATATTCCGCCAGAGGCCGTAGCCGTGCGGCAGAATTGGTACTTAATAAATTCGCTAGAAGCAAGTAGCAGCGCGTAAATTAAAAATTTGTAATCTAGCAGTAAAGTACTGTAATATAAAACAAAACAAAATTATAGTATTTTATTAAAATTTGAAAAAATTACATTAAAAATAACCATCCTAAGCACCGTGGTTTATATAAAAATTGATCCTTTTTCTCTTTCACAAGGATTGGATATGAAGAAAGCGCCAATAGCACCGATAATTTAGTTAGTATTCAATAACCAGGCATACGAAACATGGCATTGTTCTTATTTCGTTGATCATATCTCGGCAATTTTAAAACATTAAACGACCTTTTTCACTTCTTGTCATTTTTAATCATCTCGCGGTCGATTAGTTACTACGAATTTTCATTTTCAAAACATTATGGATAATCGAACAAAATGATCAATATAATGAGGACATAAGCGTAACATTTAAATGACTAAAGTAGTGAAGATTTCATAACGGAGGGCAGGGGAGGAAATGGTCCAGTTTTTCAAACAACTGGTTAAATACATTAAACCAACAAAATAATATTTGGTCTACAATGCCACTAAGAATCAACATACAAATAGCGGGAAATAAAAAATGAGTTTCTGACTGAAGTTTATTTTGGAAAATGGAATTTCGAGAAATGAACTATGAAGTTTTCGACAGAAAAATCCTTACTGCTATGAGTAACATTGAATTATGAAAGGTTTATGCCAAACGTGCCTTAGCACCGCCCTCTGGCAACACAACGAGCAGTGGCGACAGGCGACACCACCGATTGGGTCTTATAAATAACTTCTACTTTTTAAGCTTAAAATGCGCATTTAATTGTCGAATTTGTGTTGATGTATTTGCTTGAAAAGAATCAGTTTTTCCATTTAATGTTCCACGATATGTACTGAATTTTACAATTGATGACCGAGATGTGTTAATACGGGGAGAAATTGCAGTATTATATTACATAACAGTTATTAAGTGTGAAAAAGAACAAGCTGTGGTAGAAACTCTTACTTTCAAAAACATCACCAACATTTCAAATTCTCCTCACCGCGCTTTCCTGCGAGGCTGAATCATTGGTGATCATCGAAAGATCAATGATGTAACGATAACTACGTCTGTCGACTTGTGTAAATGTTACTCTACAAGAAAATCATTCAACAATGCAAAGACATCTTCGATGCATTTATATTCCAATCATCAATATCAACAGTTTTCAAAACGTTTGCTGCAAACAACTCCAACATTCTTGGGGCTGCAATGATTTCAAACCAAACACGTAGATCTACGTATTTAGTATTGGATTTTATTGTTTCAATAATTTTGAGGTGTGATTTTCATTTCAATATTTTATAACTCGTTATTATCTCAGTGCTACCAGTCTTTAAAAGATGAGAACCAAACCCCCAAAACATCAGTGCAGAGATTAATAGAAATCACTCCTCCTCCGTACGAAACAGATTCGAACCTTCTCCGTACTAAACGAAAAAATCCCAACTAATCAACTTAACGCAACAATTTGGAAGTAAAGCTTCACACACGAACCACTTGGCCCACGTGTGCAACCGGGAGCGGTAGCTCAGTGCATCAACTGATGCCACTGCAGTGCCTCTGACTGGGAGGTCCTGAGGCCTGACGGCGGCAGGATTTTCGACACTAGCTTTCCAGCTAGGTCGAATTGAGTCGCTGTCTGGAGGAGAATTCTAGCGGCCGGCTGGTCTGATCGGTAGTTTTCCGTGGTTTCTCCGATCAACACCAGGCGAATGCCGGAGCAGTACCCTAACATACGGGCCACAGACCGCGCGCGACCTTTCCTTCCTCTTCCTTGTCCTATCCTCTCCCCTTACACACACACTTACACTAACATGCACTACACTACCACATATTCCGAGAGATCGGTTGGGAGCTTAGAGCTTGTCCCGGGTGGGGGGACTAGCCGACGGTAGGTCGGCGCCGGATCTCGCCATCCAGCGGGGGAAGATCACCGCCATCTCCCGCGAAAAAAAACATGCACTACACTAACGGGACTAATAACCTAAGCAGTTGACGCGCCCGGAAACACGAAAATCAATCAATCAAATCCCACGTGTGCAGGTGGGCACCTGGAGCGTCAGGGGGCCGTTCGAGGGGGCGTGTGCGGGGGCGGCGCGCGCGCTGGGGGGGGGGCGGTGGCCGCGGGGTGACGCTAGCTGCGCGCGCTATTTCGGAACTTTCGCTCGGCGCGCGGCGGCGATTCAGCGCCACGCCACCACATTTCCAGTGTACATACGCAAAATATACTGTCAATAAAGGTTAACTGTGCCCCACTCCTGCATATTGATTTTTTCACATATTTCCCCACTCTCCTCCCCGCGCTTTCCGGAGGGAATCGCGGAAAAAGTTTCCCCGGATAAATATTGATATACTAAATTGAAGTGATTTTTATTGTAAAAGGAGTAACAAAACACTGAGCGTACGCACGACAACGTTAATTTGAGGAAGGTAAAAAACGGGAAGAGCGACAGAGAGAGAGCGCGAGGGAGAGCGCGAGAGGGGAACCCCTCGGGTGGAGGGGAGAGGGGCACGGCAGGTGGATTGGGGCGGGGGCGCGCGCGTGTGTGCGCGCGGGCGAGGGAGGGAGTTTAAAAACGCCGGGACCAACCAGCGCGGGCGGGGCGGCGCGAGGTGGCGGGGACAGACGCGGGCGCGGCAGGCGAGGGGGCGGGGCGCGGGGGTTCTATTAATTACTGCGCCTACCTGAGGAGCAGACAGGCGCGCGCGAGAGCGCCGCCGCACGGAACGCGGCCAGTGTAATCTGCATAGTTTGTCCAGTTCACGGCCGAGAGCACCGTGGCTGTTTTAATTTATTAATTTCCAACTTTTACTGTGTCTGAATTTACGAGGTAGAAAGCTGCCGCGCTGGCAACGGCGTCGACGGAAACGTGAGAAAGCCCCCGAGCGCGGAGGGAGGGGAAGGAACGAGGCGGGCGGGGGCGGGGACGCGAGAGGGCGAGCGGGGGAATGTTGGGAAAAGGTCCTTTTAATTAAAATGCAACGTCACACAACCCGCGCGGCGGCTACTCCAGGTAACGGTAAACAAAACACGAACGCCAGCCGCCGCACGCGCACAAGTAAAGTAATAACGGCAGTCGCCGGCCGGCGGGGAGGAGGCGGGGCGGGCCACGGCGGGCAGCGGGCGGGGGCGGCGCGGAGGGGGCCTTCTAACGTATTATGTTTGCCAAGCGTGGAAATAAAGCGTAGGGCTCCGCGGTGCCACTCGGAAATGAGCTCGGCCCGCGGAGAGCAAGTCTGCTTTCTTCCCTGCGCCCACCCCGCCCAACCGCCCCCCCCCCCGGAGGCCGGAGGAACCACGCCGCGAAGGCCCACCCACCCCCACAAGAAACCCCAAAGGACTTGGTGGCGGAGATTCTCTCCAGAAAGATAATTATATATCGCACTGTGACGCCTCCAATGACACAATGGTCGAGAAGAAGTACCGTCACCGCATGTCTTATAAGCTCACCTAATTACGTACAAATGAAAAACCTAAATTCTTGAAGATTTCCAGCCCTACAATTTCACTGAATTCTACTAAATTCATCTCTCCCGCATGAGGACAACTGATGGTATTATTTATGAAATTATTTGTGACACATCATATACAGTATTCTTTCTCCTCACCTCGAACAACACGATTTCATTTTTTGATCGAGACATAATAACAGCAATTTTGCCATTCAGTAAGTTAGGAATCATTTAATATTTCGCCAAGCAGTAGCATCAGACCTCAAGAAGAAGTCTTGGAAATACCTTAATCAGGTTTAATGGACACAACCACATTAAATTATACAATCACAAAAGACTTATAAGTGATTCTGAATGTTTACTATAAAAGAAAGAACTCGCGGAGAACTTTAAAAAAATGATTTCACAAATGTAGCGGTCATCGTCAAAACATGCTTGAAAGCTCCGCAAAAAGTTTTCCTTTTTTCTTCTAATTGGTTCTTGAAATTTATTACCAAAGAAACGGGTCTTTAAATCAAAATTTCATGGACATCTGCAAATGTTTTAAAAAGTAAATTTAATTAATGGCATAGTGATACTTCTTACAGTAATTACTCTACAGTATTTCTTCAATGAAAGTATCGTGACCGCCCGCGCGCATTTGAAAGAGCCGCCGCTGAGCGACGTCAGCGGGGCGTTACCGCCCTCGGCCGGAGAGGAAGGCGACCGTTGTGGGCCGGCCAGGGCTGTCCGCGCGCGGCCGTCATGCCCGAGCAAGCGGATCGGACTCGCCACCGCCCCTACTCCGCAGCTAGTCGGCGGGCCGCTAGCCCCAGTGGGCTATAAGAGGGCTCCGACCCGACGCCAGGACAGATAGCGAACGACGGTGTTAGCGGCTGGGTTCTGGCGAGTGACTTGAGGTGTGTAGAGTGGTGATCACTACGACCTGGGCAACGAAAGTGGAACTCTCTAGTGGATATTTGAGGACTCGGCTGCTTTTGGGACTTCTTCTGGACAACGATAACACGGCTTCGCTTTTGGTACACTTTACTGGTAATAAGGAACTTTAGCAATTGTAATTGGTCTTGAATAAAAATCGTTTTATGAATTCTTGC
Source organism: Teleogryllus oceanicus (assembly GCA_964035755.1). NCBI lineage: Eukaryota > Metazoa > Arthropoda > Insecta > Orthoptera > Gryllidae > Teleogryllus > Teleogryllus oceanicus. Next base: position 10,808,868 of record CAXIVR010000014.1, read on the forward strand.
CTTTTGATTGGATACTACAGAAAATAAATTAAAATAACGCGTGTGTTTTGTTAAATATGTAGTTTGATCAATAAAATACAAGTTTATTACTGTAGCGAATAAAAAAGGCCACAAATATTGAGTGAAGAGAACACAGAACTCAATTTACAGATACCTTTCCAAATATATGCTAAAGACACATGCCGGTTTGATACAATCTCTTTAGTCACCGTTGACACAACTATGTAAATATGCTACCACTAGATAAGAAATAATCTTCCAGTGGTGAATCCAATAGATTTAAGACGTAAGTGTACAATTTTTTTTGTTTCTGCGATAAAGAACACACGCAATCTCCAACACGTTACACAAGATTAATAACCTTCATGCAAAACTTGAAAATGATCCAGTTGAGGTTCGAAAGCGATCCCGAGTTATGTTACTTAGTTTGAATATACAAAAATAACCTGGAAGCAACAGTTCTGGAGGTTAACGGTTATAGGTACCTTTCTTACGTAGCATGCGTGTTCAGAAATGTACAAAATTTCAAAATGTCTATAAAATTAAGTTGACTTTTAATATTCTGAGCAATCTCATTGCATGGGTCTAAATTTCTCTGTATGTCAATAAAGGCTTCGCAATATTAAAATGTTTATGCTCATACAGTACTGGGCCTATTTTATGTAGCGCTATGTTGAGGGCCCGGTTCCAATTTGAAGTTATTTTCACTTTTAAAACAATGTTTTACGAAGTGCGCAAGGGTTTCAGTACCATTAACAAAAAGCATACAACACTTATATTTACTTCTTACAGGTTAGTAATTAAGGCACAAGTTATTTGCCCACTGCAACTTGGCGCATTTTGAAAAAATTGAGATGGCATTAACGAAGAAGTGATTGTCAAAAGATTTTGAGACCAACGTCACGTCGCATAGTATGTGTTTTCAACATTTCTATGTGGCATCTTTCCTTCCGCCTTCTAGCAAAAAAATCGAAAGTACAAAAACACATAGATTTTTCTAATCACTCTTCTTCTAACTTTTAACGCATATATTTGTGAAGTTCAAAGGAGCATTGTCACTTTTAACTTCGAAAGTCCGTTGACTACAAAGCAATCTGTTCAAAGTGAACATATCTCTTGATCACCAGAGAATTTCCTCGCATCGAGGGGCGGTTGCAGGCGGCAATAGTCTCCACGGGCGCGAACAGAGGTCGCGGCCACTTGCAAACTTTGTCTACCCGAGCCCGGCGCGCCTCGACCACTATCGCCTACCTCGTCTCGCCCCGCCCCACTCCTCGCTTCACCCCGCCATGCCCGTCCCGAAGCGACTCGTCCCGGCGAGCTTCGTTCCACCCCGCCCCGCTCACGCCCCCCAGCCCTGCCCGCCACGAAGCGACTTGCCTCGCCCCGCTTCGCTCCACCCCGCCCCGTCGCTGGCCACGCCACAAAGGCGCGACGTCGCCGCACCGCGGGGCATGAAACCGCGTTTAAGGTAACTTCGTTTGCCGGCGAACTCGGCGCCGTAAGGCAGCGGGCAAGGGAGACGCATAAGGTACATCCACACACGCTCACGTCCCGCCCGGGCCCGCACACACGCACGCACACGCTCCCGCACGTACAATGCGCCCAGCGGGGAGGAAGAAACCGGCGGAGGGCTAATTCCACCGGCAGACGACGGCGGCGGCGGTGGCGGCGCGGGTCGGAATTAACATATGCATGCCATCAGGACGGCATATAACGAAATGTAAAAACACACGCAATGTCTTTATGCAAAGGATAACTAAGTTTCTGTATTTTTTGAGTGAGGAGGACGTGGCGAGAGGGGAGCGAGGCCGCGTGGAGGAGAGGCGTGTGTGAAGAGCGCACAAGCCGCCTATGAAGAAGACCTGCTGCCTGCGCGGCGGCGGCAACGCTACCTCGTTGGGGCTACTGGATATGGTAGGACGTTTTCTTTATGATAAACTCATGTATTTGACTTCAAAGACTTATTTGCGCATTTCTTTAAGTTATTTGATTTTTTTTGTTGTTTTTTTGTTTTTCATTTTGGATTCTTCTTCTTTCTTTCTAGGGTTTTTATCCCGCCGACAGCCGGTTACCCTTTACGTCCCGATGGGACGCATATTTGACCATACACTAGACACCAACACACTTGCGGGCTCCTCTGATCTGGGGTCAGCAGAACGCGACGCCCTCCGCGACAACACATACATACAAAGACAAGGGACAAACAACCATGCCCAAGGCGGGACTCGAACCCGCGACCCTTCGGACCGAAGCGCTGAGTCGGTACTCGCTCTTAGCCTCCTCGGCCATCCAAGTCGGCTCATTGTGGATTAATAATATCATTTATTGAGACATTTTAAGAAGTTAAGTTAATACAATGGTAATTCTATCTTTTGTTTTCAAAACAAATGCTTTAAGCTTATTAACTTAGTCTATTAATTGAACTTAAGATTGGGTGATTCATGAGGAAGTAGATAAAATAACTAATAGTTATTAATTTGACCTGTTAAAATTATGGGGTCTTCGACTGGTCGGGCACCAATTAGGACTTGCCATGGCTGTAAGACCAGAATTCCTGATACGGACGCCCATACTGGTTATGCCCCTACATTACCTACAACAATCAACACTGCCCCCACAGGTAAGTGTCCTATGCATACTCAAAACTGATATCTTTATATTTTAAATGTCTGTGCGCCAATACTATATATGATTACATCAGATGGTCAGTCAACGAAGGAAAGAATTACACTACGTACGAACAAATTTTAGGATGAAAGAAAATTGAAAGCCGTGAGTTATGAGTTGAAAAAATTGGAGAAGACAAAATGACAATTACGGTACGAAACGCAGGCATGTATTGGAAATATGGTTTAACGTAAAATCCATGAAGCTACGCGCGGTATTATATTTCCATTCTCCATTACGTGGCATCAAGAGAAGAAAAACCATACAGACAAACAACTTAAAAACAATTTTTCACAGGTATCACGTCTGCTATTAAACTGTAAAACTCCTACACCTGAAATGTAATCAATCACAGTTATCGTTTACGACATTAAAAATACACTACAATAAATAGAGAATAATTTATAATATATGTGGGATTGTCAAATTTAGAAATCCCGCAACAAAGCAAGCGGGTAAACAAATGCTTCAACGTGTGTTCCCATCGAACAAATTGGACATCGTCATCATTATCGTAGTCCTCCTCAGCGAGCGCGACGAGCCGTGGAGTGGCCGCGGAGGCAGCGAGGTGGGTCACTCGCAGGCAGGCAACCAACCCGGCACCCCAGCCGCCCTCGCCCACCGCGTCAGCCCGACGCACGCCGCAAACATTTTTCCATCCGGCGCAACTCAACGCAACGCAACGCAACGGATTGACATTAAAGCGATGCAACGCAAACAAAGGGTAATTATAACCGCCAAGTTGAAACGAACTGGCGCGCGCGCCCGCGCGAGCGAGCGGGGGCGTGGACGCGAGCGCGGACTTTTGTCCTCTGGCGGCGAACGCGCGGGGGGATGGACGGGCGGACGAGCGGAGGGACGGAGAGGCGGGAGGGCGGACGGGCGTTCAGGTGAGTCGGACGAGCGAGCGAGCGAGTGAGCGGGCGGGCGGGCGAGTGGGATGACGAATGGGTAAGCGAGCAAGTGGGCGAGCAAGCGGGGAAACAAGCGGGCGAGCAAGCGGGCGAACAAGCGGGTGGGCGGGTGAGCAAGCGGGCGAGCAAGCGGGCGAACAAGCGCGGGCAAGTGGGCGAGCAAGCGGGGAAACAAGCGGGCGAGCAAGCGGGCGAACAAGCGGGCGGGCGGGCGGGCGGGCGGGCGGGCGGGCGGGCGGGCGGGCGGGCGGGCGGGCGGGCGGGCGCATCCAGTCCAATTAGTCCGTCATTCAGATGGCGGTGACGGCGTTCGAACGGAGCGCTGCTTTGTCCGCGGCGTTTCCGCGTCGCCTCGCGCCCGGCACGCCGCTCTCGTTAGCGCGCGTAGTGTAGCGTCGCGCCGGCGCCCGTGGCCCGCGCGCGCCATCAGACGCTGACCTGGCCCGTCGCGGCGGGCGCCCGGGTCACGTCGAAGATATCTGCTTCCAACTCGGAAGAGCAGGCGGGTTGCTTGTTGTACACGTTTTCTGTCTTCTTCTTCCCTCCCCCCTGAATGTAGGAATTCAGGATCAGAAAAATGCGGTGAATACGCTGAGAAATCCCTTTGCATCGTCGCGACTCTAGATAGAGCCTGTCGTCTGTTTGCATTATCGATAGGCGAAGACAACAGTACAATTATAATAAAATTAGAGAGAATATCCCTTGTTCAACAATTACAAAGAAGCACCCTTGTTAATACATATTTCAGATAGTTTAATACGACAGAAACCATTCATTATTCTTTTGAACGAATAACTGCCAAGTAGCATTTGAAGTATTGGCATAATTCTTTCAAAATGGCAAGAAAGGTTCATGCGCTGCAATACTGGCACGACCCAAAATTAGTGATTTACAAATAGACTGATAATTTATAGTACCCTCTATAAATAATACGCAATGAAGACAAACAGTTTTGTACGAATTCTAAGCAGCTGTAATAAGGGCGATGAAGAGCAACGAATATTTACATAAAGGTAGGAAATGAGTTGTTAAGACAATTAATGAGTTTTTGTTATGAAGAGGAGAGTAAACAATTCGGCCAGGAAAGACAGGGACGGGGTCATTTTATTAGGGGATAGGAAACGTAGGAGCATAGGTTACAAGACTCAGCAACGAGGTAATTGATGTGAGTAGTTTAATACACAAAGAGATAAAGATTGATGAACTCGAAAAGTAGAGCCGTGAAAAAAATTCTAGAAACGATTCAATTTAGTCTATTTTTTGGACCAGGAACCCGATACTATCAAAGAAAGAAAACACATTAAGAAAAAAGGAAGGTATTATAGATTTATTACTAATTCTGCAAATAAGTTCCAGAACTTGGTGGCAGAATACACTAACTAAACATTACAGAACTTAACTATACAAAATTTTACAAATTTTACACACTTTACAAATTAACATGAACATTTCACCGTGCAAGCTTCCATGGCACTCCACTTCACTTCACTTCACTTCACTTCACTTCACTTCACCTCGCCTCGTCTCACCTCACCATACTGCCAATCACTTTTGCCAATCACGTTTTAATGTGATTTTGACTCACTCGTTTCCCTCAACTTCACATCACTGCACTACACGCCACTGCACATGATAATAATAATAATAATAATAATAATAATAATAATAGAAATAGAAATAGAAATAGTAATAATAATAATAATAATAATAATAGTTATAATATAACATACTTTACATAGAAAATAATAAGACACATATAAACATCTAGGAATTTAATATATTTTTAAATTTGCTGACATCATGAGGAAAGGGATCAAAGATTGTCACAGGCAAGCCATTCCAGTCTCTAATAGTTCGATTCGCGAATGAATATTTCCCAACGTCAGTTTTCTGAATTCTTGTCTGAATTTTGTGCATGTGATCCGCTCTGCCGAAATATGTAGGTTTCCCTAATCGACTTTGAATTTCTTTCCACGGTCGAAATCCTGTGTACGCTTTATACATAGCATAGAGACGCGATTTCATTCTCCTTGTTTCGGTGACTCCTTGTCTGAATTTATGATATATATGCCAGTTCTTTGGCACTCACTCTGAACTCTTTTTGAGAATCCGCATAATAAAATGCAAAGATTTCCATGCTTTTCCTACAACGAAATTTACTTGATTTTCCCATGTCAATTTACTGTCTAGCTGAACTCCTAAATATTTGCAAGACGTGACTCGAGGTATAACATTATTATTCAATTTATACGCAGTTTCATTGTAACTTCGACCCCTACCAAACGTGATGGATTTGCTCTTTGAACTATTTATTTCCATGCCGTTTGTATCCGCCCAGATATGTAATTTCTCCAAGTCTCGCTGCAAAATATTCTCGTCCTCCTCCGAGTTAACAATTCTATAAATTACGCAGTCATCTGCAAAGAGTCGTACATTAGAAACTAAACTTGTCGGTAAATCATTTACGAAAGCAAGAAACATGAGTGGGCCGATGACACTCCCTTGTGGAATTCCTGACGTGACGTTTCTCGAAGTTGACAAGTAATTTCGATTCGAACTTTTGTGTCCTGTCACGAAGTAGTTCGTTTATCCACGCTACCACTCTAGTGTCTAAACCCGAATCTATTAATTTCTTTACAAGACGATCGTGTGGAACAACATCAAAAGCTTTGGCAAAATCAATTACAATCGCGTTGACCCTACCACCTTCATCAACTACGTCTGCTAGGTCCTGTAAAAGTGAGACTAGCTGACTTTCGCACGAAAAACCATTCCTGAAACCGTGTTGACCGTGATAAAGCCATTGCTTGTCCTCCCATTCTTTCCTGATATAGCTAGAAATTAGATGTTCCATAAGCTTGCATACGACTGATGTAAGACTTACCGGTCTATAGTTACTAAGTAATGTCTTGTCGCCACTTTTAAAAATAGGTACGACGAGAGCCAGCTTCCAATCTTCCGGTACGCAAGCGTTGTTTATCGATACATGAAATAATCTAATTAAATATGGTATAATAGCCTCTCCACCTAATTTAATGACGTCCGTGGAAATAGAATCCGGGCCTCGTGATTTCCCTCTCTTCATTAATTTTATTCTTTTCCGCAAAGTATTTACATTAATATGAAAAAGACTTCTATCTGACAGTGATGGTATCTGAATACAATTTGACTTTTGCTTGAAAACGGAGCTAAAATACACGTTAAAAGCATTAGCTTTTTCACAATCGTCCGATATTGGCGAATTATTAACCCGAACAACTGGAATCTCATCTTTATTTCCCTTCCTTCTACGAACGTATTTAAAAAATGCCGACCAATTTTTACTGCCCTCCGCATCAAGAATATGAGTTAAATGAAGTTCCTCTACGATTTTCTTTTCTTTCCTCAAAGCTTTTGAATAATTTCGAAATAATGTCATATGGTTTTCACTACAGTGTCTGTTGCTAAACGCTTCTCTGGTTTTTCTTTTCAACCGTCTGATTTTCGCATTATAATATTCCGGATCGCATTTTGTTTTAACAATTTAGTTGGTACAAATGCCTGCTCGGCATTTACTAGAATATTTTTAAACGCTTCCCATATTTCTTCCATTCCTCCTCCTATACTAAGGAATTCGCCATACCGTTCTCTTAAGTAATTTTGAAACTCTGCTACATTCGCTTTCTTGTATTCCCTCACTAGAATACCTGTCGCAATATTTTTCCTTGAAATACTTAACTGTAAATCAACTAAAACGGCTTTATGATCACTTATGCCTTCTAAAACGTCACACGACAAAAATAAGTCCTTCGGTCTAATTAGGCAAATGTCCAGAATCGCGTCCTGTCGGGTGGGCCGGTCTACTACCTGTGCTAATCCGCTGTCCCAGACAAGTCTGTTGACTAGTTGTTGTACTTTCCCTTCGCAAACAATCCCTTTCCAATTTGCGTCTGGGAGATTTAGGTCTCCAGCAATGACTACATGACGGCTATTTATATTTTTGTTCTTTCGTAGAGCGCGCCTAAGATTTCATAACTATTGCCCGGCGGACGATAGCAAGCAATTATTTCTAAGATACTTCCCGAACAAAAAATTTCTACACCCATCATTTCAAATTCTTTATCAACCCAATTTGATCTGATATTAAAAGTGTTTTTTACGCAAATAAAAACACCACCGCCTCTGGTTTCGCGATCTCTCCTAAACGTAAGGTAGTCTGAACGAAAAATTTCCGGGTTTGCTACCGCGTCCGAAAGCCAAGATTCAGTTCCTATCACGATATCAGGATCACATGCTTCAATTAAATTCCACAGTTCGGTTTCCTTATTCATGATACTACGACAGTTCACCTGCAACAATCTAGTGAAGCCTCTCCTCACCTGAAGGTCAGTGTTCAGGTCCCATGTATCCTTCCTAGGTTCCAGCGCCGCTGTCACTGCCCCCCACCGCTCCCCCCCCCGTCACACGCGACATCTCCGTCACCTCCCCCGCAGCAGTCACACGCGACATCTCCGTCACCTCCCCCGCAGCAGTCACACGCGTAGTCTCCGTCACCTCCCCCGCAGCAGTCACACGCGTCGTCTCCGTCACCTCCCCCGCAGCAGTCACACGCGTTGTCTCCGTCACCTCCCCCGCAGCAGTCACACGCGTCGTCTTCCTCTCCGTCACCTCCCCCCAGCAGCCGCCACTCCTTCCTCCGGTCGTCACTTTCCAAGTAAACACGACTGTATAACTAGTCGTGAAGACATCCCAGCTTCCATGCACCTCGGAAGTTGAGATGAAGGCCGTCCGACCAAGGTCTTCGTGCCCCAGCCAGTAATTGGGATCAACGAACAGCCCATCAAATTTCTCGCATGCCCACCGCAAGCCACAATTCAAGTCCCGTGTTTTAGTAGTGTGGACATCATTCCGGCGCATAACTCCGGAAACAATGACCCTCGCGTTTTTAAATTTACTTCTAATGGCATGCCCTAGATTGACACATTGGTTGATTGTGTCGTAAACTGGTTGCCGTTTCCGCGTATTGGTCCCTACATGAATCAAAACCACCTCTGTTTCTTCATCTGGTTTAGCTTTATGAACTACTGAGGTCATTTGTTCAATATCTACGCCGGGGAAAAAAGATACGTCGGCACCTTTTTTCTTCAAAACGCCGCCGCTGTGTCGCAGCATTGAATCGCCTAGCACTTTCACCTTACTGAACGGAGCATTTGTCTGAAAAGACTCACTTATATTTGGACGCACGTTACTCTTCTCTTTCTCAAGTACATTTTTTCCTTCCGTTCCTTTGCTGACGTCTTCTAACTCTCGGATCCTTAACGTGAGTTCTCCAATATGTTTGTGAGCCTGAGCTAAGTCCGCCTCCAGTCTTCGCATTCTCCGCTCGCTCCTTTCGCACTTGGAGCACGACGCCTCTGCCTCCTGCACTCCGGGACCAGGATTTTGCTCCACACCACCTATCACAAGGAGTGTGGCCAAAACAGTTGCGCAGAGCAGAGCCACGCCGCCACCTTCCCGCAAGCCCGAGTACGCCGCTTGCGCCGAAGCCGGTCGACCAGGGCGGGTACGCGCAGCCCATGCCCCGACGCGCGCTCGGTACACAGCGAGGTCCACACCCATTGCCTTTCACTTCGCGGAGCTACTCCAAAACACGTCCGCACGCGACGACTACCTGCAAGAGACTGACTACCTGCAAGAGACTCGCTGAGATGAAGAGGTAGACTCGCTTTTGAGAGTTTAGAAAACGCATTTTCTTTAAAAAAAAAAAAAAAAGGACGTGAGAAGGTAAGGCAGAAATGTGGATTCATATCGACAAGTGGTGAAAGAAGAACAATTTTATGAGAGCTATAATATTATGAATCAGGTAAAAATAATTCTGGATGAGAGAGGGACAGCGATAATGCGGATGCTAGATTATTAAGAAAATTAGGAAAGAAAATAACGGGGAGGAAGAGATCGAGGGGAAGGGTATGATGACGAAAGGGGATGGGATGTGCAAGGGAATAAGAGACGCTAAGACGTATAATATTCAGCCTTGAACCAAGCTGTATTTCAATATCTGTCTGCCTCTTTGCATTGATGATGCACACAATGTAGATGATTTGTTTTACAGATGTAGATTACATTACTTCACATCAGTTTCCCTCGCGTCGTATACAATAGACGTGTGCAGCCTGACACGAGAGATAGGCGAACTACATTTCTGAGCCTTTCTGGGAACTTCTGAGTGCTCTTTCTCATTTACTTTCATTTACATAGGACATAATATTTTTCAAAAAAATAATAAAACGAAAGAGATTGTAATTATTACTTTAATAATATAATTAATATGAACAATTGATTTTGTGTCGAACCATTTACAACGTTGGCAGAAGGCTTCGAGAAACATACCCCCAAACGTCGTGTATCAACTCCCCGAATTGATAGTTACAAAGATGGAGAAAACAGAATTTACCATATTTACGAAAATAAAGGGTTTTATTACGTATTGTTACGAGTACCCTTTCAAAATTTTCCGGGGAGCAACGACCCCCTGCCTCCCCCTGGGCATTCACTCCTCCTTATAACCAAATGATAAAACAACGTGAAATACATGTCATTCGAAAAACACGAGAGCTAACAATATTTAATATGCAGATAGCAGTTTTTGGTCTTGTACACATGTCGAATACCTAGAAATATTGTATTCGATGAAGTACTTTTCTGAATTACAAAACGCCAGCTTTAGAATATCCACGTCAACGAGAAACGAAACGAAATCTTTAAACATCCAAGAACAATCAAAATAAAAAAAAATTAAAAAATCCGTCCCGCGGAGAATATTAAACTCAGGTGTTTCCAGGAGAGCTGCGACAAAACCCCTTCATCTCCAGGAAGCGACATCGAAAAGATTCAAGAGAAAAAACGGGGCGACGCGTGAAGAATGACGGCAGAGGAAGGCGCGCGCAAGATTAAAAGCACGTCTTTCGCTGCCACGCCCCTTTTCCTCCACCCCTACAACGCCCGTGTATCAACGATGCGCCGAGGCACCTCCGCCGCAGAGAAGTCGTTTACGAGGGCCTCGCGACGTCCCCTAATTTCCGAACGCGCCACCGCGCGGCGCCGCGCGCTAGGATCGCCGGTGGGGGGGAGGGGGAGGACGGGCGAGTTATTAAACTCCTCGCGCCGAGCGTCGGAGGGCGGGCCGCGCCGGCAAAGAAGCCGCGAGAGTGAAAAAGACGCTTTGAAGCCGGTCGCGCGTGAACGTGTTAGGATACGGGAAGGAGGCTCTGTGGTGAGCTGAAAGTTGTGAGGGAACACCTATGAGCAGCCTACACTCACTCGCACGCACGTGTGCGTCACAGAACGCGCCGCTGCCCGCCGACACTCGCACGCGCGGACAAAGAAGCAGCGAGGGCAAAGGGGACGCGGAGTTTCTCACAGGCGACGACGAAGTTCCAGGCGGGATTCGACCAGTGTTCAAACTGCGTTGGAATTACCACGCAATAACAGGCCTCGTGAGCGCACTCTTCAGTGTACACCTTGTCCAAAACAGAACTTGAGGCAATAATTCACGACTCGAAGTAATAGCTGTGTTTGAAACTCAGAAATGTCATCCTCAGGTCCACATTTTCGCATTCTTAGCCACAATATTGTGTTTTGTCCAAAGCCATTCAAATCCCCATTTTACCGCTTCTCTTTATTGTGTGTCTTTTTACGAGAGACACTTGACTATAAGCATGTAGAAGCGTAGAGTTGTAGATGCGTTTATGCTTCTTTAAGAAGAATGTAATTTTTTTTTATTTCTATGAAAAAAAACAAGAAGATGCTCCACTTAGATAAAAAATTATGCTACACTTTCTTAACAAATGGACTCACATCCAAAGAGTAGCAAGTCTTCGACCATAGTAACTCAATGGTATCGTAAAGCATGTCAAGATGAACGCGTAGAACAGAATAGCTCGGCGGACTCAGAGAGAGGTAGGCGCAGAAGCACAAGTTTCGAATCTGCTCGGCGTGTAAAAGACACGCGGTCATCAAAGAACGCGAAGTCCTCTGCCATCCGCGAGCCCATACACGACGCCAAAGGCCGCTGCAAAGGCACAGGCAGCGCTGGGCGGGCGGCGAGGGGGCGGGTCGCTTCCCACACAGTGAAGAGAATGTGGCGCTACAGCAGAATAAACGCTCGACCAAACCCACTGGAAATGCTTGTTCTGCCTTATCACGAAACTTTTATTATATTCTCTAAGCAGATAAGATCATTAACATGGCACATTTCGTTGCACAAGACGCAATTGTGGCTCAAAAAAATCGGTTGAACAAAATTGTGTTATATGATATCCTAGGCTTCCGCGGCCAGAGTCATGATCTGGGCTGTCCGGGTGACGCCGCGTCGAAGGCTGAGGTGTCAATGCCTACAGAGAGAGAAGTCTCTCTGACTCTTCGGCACCTCAGCCTTCAACGTGTCGTCACCCGAACAGCCCAGATCAAAATTGTGTTATGTATTGCCTCGCCAGAGAACGAAGATCAGAATCATTACTTGGTTAAGGCAAAACGTTCTTCCGATCACAGAGGATGTTTAAAACTGAATTGCTCTAGGAATCGGTAATCGTTATGCACACAATAATATTGGTGGAAATCAATATCCGGTCGAAATCACACGGAAACCTCGTCTACAAACTGAAAGTCCTTCCTCAAAAATTGGCAGTGATTCCACAGTCTCGACGCCGCCGTAAAATTAGGTTGTTTTCAGACTGAACTCTCTCAATTCAACAAGCGTACAGCGCAGTCTTCACTTCGTTCTGTCTGACGCGTTTCGGCCCACTGTAGACGCCGCCCGGCACCTTCCCGTAGAGACTCGCCCGGAGCTGTTTGCTTTCGACTCCCTCCCACTCTTGGCGGCGCCTCCTCTTCAACCTCCACCCCCTCGGCGCTCGACCTCCTCCATCAGACCTTCCCCTCCCCTCCCCTCCCCCCCCTCCCCCCGCAGCGGCGCGCCGTCGCCCGCGGCTTCCGTCTACGGTTACGTGATTAAAATTACAACTTTAATTCACCTTTTCCACCCCCGTCGCCACGCGCTCCCTCGCGCTCTTGACTTCAAAAACGCGCCACTGCCCTTCGCCCGGAGAGACGGCGGGGCGACGGTCTAGCTGACGGGGACCGCCGAAGTTTGCTTCTAATCCGCTCTACATGCACATGACGCGGCAGGGAGGAGTGTGAGGCGGTAAAACCATCGTCGGCGAGCGAAGATTTTCGATGTGACAGATTGTTGCAGATCTTACGGTGCAATGTTTCAGCTCAAACAATGCCCCTTGGTATTCGTTTAAATTCCTTATAATAATAAAATATAATAGTTTATGTGACTGAAGTTGCTAATGATCATGTCATTTTAAAGCGATCTTAAATAAATAAATAAATAAATAAATAAAATATTCCTTGAGCCGGCCCCCGTGGGGCAGGTGGTGGCGGCGGCAGCCGTCGTCTGCGTTGAGGAGGCTGCAGGTCCGAATCCTGCGTATGCATGGACGTATTTGTGATTGCCCCTTTACCCCTCTTTATCATCCTTATCACCTCATAATTCATAATTCAAGTTTAACAACCTTGTCTAAACAATGGATACAGTTGAAAAAGCTGTAAAGGTGAATAGAGACAGTTAATCTCCCCCGGAGAAACATGACTCGGCCTTGGAGAATTAAGTGGTGCGTGGTCCGAGATGGCCGATATTAGCAAAAAGAAAAATTAAGTTCTTGGAGTTTCGATTTACAACTGCGAACCCTATATGTTGGCTATTTTCAACGCCTACCCATACGATAATGGTTTCAAGTAGAGAGCTAACTGAAAACAGAACATTCGCTTCAAAAATATTTATTATGATTGTACGTAGCAACTAATCTGTAGGTCACATGCCATTTAATGCCTCCGTATTTTATTTGAAAGAAGACGAAAAGTTTTAAATTTACATTTGAGGTTCGGACTATATTTGTTATGCTACAGTCAGAATACTTAGTACTAATACAATAATACGGAATCGACTGTATTTATCTAGACAGAGCAGAAAAACCTGCCAACGTCAGAACTCCAACTGTAGGACATCGTTCTCAACGATGTTGCAGAGGCATCAGACGTTGCCACTAATTCAACACAGCCGATTCGCGGCTAATGACGTGTCCCGTCAGAAAGCGTTATAAGCGTTAAACGTTTTTCTTAATACTGTGCTGTAAACTCATCTGCGTAACGAAACCCAATAGAGAAATGAAAAGGTAATCTTAATGGTCGCCGGCCGTTAAGGATCACGGGAGCTTCAAAATATTTATTCAACTCTTAAGACAAATGACAAACAACGTAAAACATAATATATTAATTTTCAGCACTTAAAACATTCTTATTTTTAACTCATTTTTCTAATGTCTCATTATAATAAATATTAATATTGAATGAACAGTTACTGTTATTACTAGTGACGTATTAAACAATCGAATCGAAATGTCTCGCCAAGACCAATAGCCGGGCGCAGCCGGGCGTTGCATTCCTACGTAAGCAAAGGCAAGAACATTTTTTATTTATATTATTTTTCTTATAAGAAAGTGGTATTACGAAAAGTATTGAACGACACACGGCCGATAACACAAACGACGGACTTGGTTGGTGTCCATCGGCCTAACGACGTTTAATACTATTTTGTTTCACGAGCAGGTGCCTTTCTCGCTATTCTCTTCGCAGAAGCTCACAGGCGCGGGGAGCTGTACAGCGTTTACAGCCGCTTAACGCCCGCCGCGGCACCCAGAGCGCGCGCGCCTCCCGGGGCGATTATTAAACGCCGGGACACACACAATAACGCTCAAAGAAACGCCACGGCTTACTACATTTGTGAAAGATGCGACAGAACTGGCTGGTAGCGAAGATACAAAAAATAATGAACGAAATGAGGTTGCGCATTGGGAAAGGATGTATATATTTCCTATGTCACGGAAGAGCAGAACTCCGTAAAAACTTACCCGAATGGTTTGTGTGTTGATTAAACCTTCCTTGATTCATTAAAATGACACGACCAATGAAATTATACTATCACCAGCAGTGGTGGTTTCACGGAAGGGAAACGCAGAGAAATCCCCTCCCCCCCACACACACATCCTGTAAATTCTTAAAAAGCAACACCCATGTAAATTGTTAACATGTATTGACTTTTCTACGTCAAAACATATTATTTAAACTACTCAACCATATTGGTGATGTTTTAAAATCTCAAATAAACGTATACTAAAATGTCATAAATACAACTAAAAGAAAATTCGAACATCGTATGTTTTCTAAATCTTAGATGGTTCACTCTGGTAGATATATTAGCATCTCAGTAATAATTGATTGATCAGTGATTTCGGGCGCGTCAACCGCTACGGCCATTCGTCCCATAAGTGTATTGCATGTTTTTTATCGCGGCTCCGCAATACCTTTTACGTACGCATTAACTGGTGTTTGAACTTGAGCAGACGACTACACAGCGAATCACTGTATTTATTTATTTTACGTAAAAACAAAAGTTACAAACTGCGTATGACGTGCTATGGGGAAAAGTGAATTGTATGCACATTTTCGAAATTCTGTGATCCATACACTGTCATATACTACTTAAATTTTGAAAAAAAAGAAGAAAAAAACTCTCATGTAATAAAATCTATTTTCAAGGATAAAAAAGGCAATAAATTTTGGCTCTTATCGATGTTGTCCTTCGGAATAATACTTCCTGCCGCGACAACATGGAAACGATAATTTGAATAATTGTATTTTCCACTGAATTCTCGAAGACGTGCACAGAAAATGAAGTTACATTTATGTCCACAGGCTAAACAAGGGCCCATCTCAGCATTTGCTCAATGGATCAAGGAAACTGGACGAAAAACCTGATCGAGATCAGACTGTAGTTACGTCATATTATTCCAGGACCCCCTTGCCTCACCTTCTGTCCCACGTGCCGGCCACACGCGAGCAGTCACTCAAAATAGCGGCGCCAACGAAAGGGGAAGGTGCCTGGCGCCGCGCCCGTGACCTCTCCGGAATTCTACCTTCACCTACAGCCCCTACATATAGAGTAGCGCATTCCTTTGCGCCGCCGATTCCGCCATTTTATATCCAGTTGAACTGTACGGCATTGTGGGTGAGTTACGAAGCACCGATTTACCAAAAATCAATAATACAGAGGAGATACTCTAAGCAGGGACCGCTTTGATCGGTCGGGAAACAAATGAACGTCATGCAGGACGACGACATTGCATGAGATACTGATGAAGATATTTGCAAAAGAACACATGCACTGACAAAATGAGTGCCTGGACGTCACTTGTAGTGATATTGCCAGCAGTGTCCAAGCCATAGTTGTCAAAGCGGTCCCTTCTTGTAGTAATCTCTCTGTAATATTCTTGACACTCTCCATAAATCTTCGATTGCCATCATTTCTCCTAAACTTCTGAATGCTGCTATCCGGTGAGAGAATTTTGAATGGCAGTGGGCCGTTCGGGTGGCGCTTCTCTAGATCAGGGTTGTCCAACTGGCGGTTCGCAGGCCGTATTCGGCCCGCGGTGCCATTTTTTGTGCCCGCGAAACGTCATTAGTCAATAGTGGAAGTCTCTTGCATCCACATCGGGCGAGAATATTGCGTACCCAGCGCATGCGCCCTATGGGGATCAACACCTCCTAAAAGTAAAAATAGATAACTTTGGATTTAAGAATTTGTTTTCTAATACATTCAGAAATTCAAAATCATCCTAATGTAATTCCTTGCGTTATGCATGGTACGGCCTGATATCATGCATGGTTCCATTCTCTCACGGCCCTCTTTTCAGAGCAGCCGGGCAAATAGCCCGGCCGAGATTAACAATACGTCGAAGTCAGGTGTGGATCGCCTGAGTATTGAAACGCAACCATATGCCCCGCAACAAATTGAAGGTTAGTCCATGAGGCCTTGCAAGTTGGACATCCCTACTATAGATCTAGGGTTTTTACCTTCACCCTCGATGCAGTGCCCTCCATCACTGGGGAATGTGTTTTGCATCGGAAGTCTCTTTGTCTTGTACTTGCCTCTGCCCATAGGGTTAGAGTTTGTAACATGAGAGACGAAATACGGTTTGATAAAGATTCTGAAAAATAATCGAAACCGCTGATAATTTAGAAAGAACGACTCTGTTTAAAGTTCGTGGTGTCAATCAACTCAATCAAAACTGTTGAATTTAAATTCGAATTACTTGATTATCCATTCAGTATACTATAAAATGTTCCCGTCATATTATCCATGACCTTTCGAACAACGCATCTTTGCCAATGTGTGGTTTAATTTTTTGCTTTTCAAAAGAAAGTTTTAGAATTATTTCCAAGGGGCTACATCGTATATACTACGTACAGAGCAATTTCTCAGAAATATTACAGGATTTTCATTACATTTCTTAAAGAGTTCAATTACAATTACTCTGATTTTTAGATATCATTTTCAAGTGTTTTATTTCAACTTCTTAAATTCTGGGTTTAAACTCTAATTACCACGAGCAAGAAGATCGAGTGAACTAATATGTGTATTAATTTCCCGTGATTTCACCTATCGCACCTAAAATAATAAAACATATCTAATTATATCTATCAATAAACTGATAAAATCAATAAAATAAGAAATATAAAAAAATGGCGCAGAGACCTTCCCTGTTCATTGAAGCGCCAAACTACACCAACATCAGAGTGGAAATATCTGACGCTTTCCTGCATAATGCGAAATTAAGAACAGCAGTTACGAAGGTTTATAGCCGGTTGTTGCGAAACATAAAATCCCATATGTGACTGATGGCATTTTTATTTTTCATTAATTATAAGACTATTTTTGCAAATATGGCGCCAACATTTTGCGTACACTCAGTCCATTGTCCAATGCAATTGATGGCGTCCGTATCTCTTTTCTTTTTAAATTGCGCTTAACCGGTTGATCCATAACACCGTAAAATTAGTCTATGGCCAACCCAAATACATCATTATTGCTTAAGAATGAAGAAATACACGTACCACTTCACCATTAAAATTTCAGTTCAAATGATCGTTTACTCAAACTGGGGAAAATTGAAGATTCCTAGACGCAAATGCAGCAAAGAAAGTATACGAGCACATGTGTCAACATATCACATTTCTCTATCCCATTTCATCCTCACATCTCTATTAACGATCGTTACCTCACACTCATGCTGCCAGAGCCATTTCGGTCAAAGTAGAGTCAATCACTTAAACGATCACAGCCGATCGATGATGGCCTCCCCCGGCGCGCGGTCATTTCGCGCAGCCTCGCTACGCTGCTTGCCGCGGGCGCAGCCGGCCTTCGCTCCGGCCGCCTCATTGCGTGGGTAGGGCCAGGGGACCGTGAGGCCGGGGGGCGGGGGCGGGTGGCGGGGCGGGTGGCGAGGGCGGGTGGCGGGGGCGGGTGGCGGGGGCGGGGGGCGGGCTGGGCGGGGCGAGGTGCCATAGAGCCGTGGGGGTCGACGGGCCAGCGTGTAGGGCGAGGGGCCGGAGAGCGTGGGCAGAATTATGTGCGGGGCAGGCAGGAAACGGGTCGCGAAGCCGAGCGGGGATCGGGGGGGGGCGGGGGGGGGGGCGGGGACGCGGGCGGGTCGGGGGCCGGGAAGGTCGGGAGGCGTGTCGGGAAGCTGGGGGCCGCGGTTCGAGGTTCGGTGGCAGAGAGGGCGAGGGGCCGGAGCAGGGGTGGGGCAGGGGCGGCGGCGGGAGCGAGCGCGCTTCCGCCGTATTCACGTTCCCCGCCCCCGCCTCTGCCGCCGCCGCGCTCTGCCACGGGCTACAATGGCCGGCTTCCGGCGCGGCGCCGCTGAGCTGCCCGTCGCGCCGCGCCGGCGGGCCTCCCGCAGCCAACGAGGCCTGGGGCCTACTCGTGTCCGGGCCACGACCTAAGACTCGCAGATACCGGCGCGGAACATTCGCAGCGTGTGCGGCGCGGAACGTTCCGCGCTAGACGCTGTGGCGGAATTCGCGGGATTGTTCACACCTGAGCGTCAATTAAGAGTTAGCGTTTGGTGACGGTTTTCAACCGATAAAAAGAGGCGCTCACCTCTATTTATGCAGGGGATAAAAATGCCGAGTTAATTGTAGTATGTTTTCTGAGAACATGCGAATTTTCTTCTTTATTTACCATTTTCCCACAAATGGTTAATATCTCTTTAGAAAAGGAAGAAAAGCGGTCCATGATTTTGACTTTTAAAAGAAAAAGTATGGAGAAATGCACACCTTGATGCCACATCGAGATACGCTTTTAATTTACTAGAATGACCCGTGACTGTTTTGATGAAATTTTGATTCTGATCATAGACGATATCAGAAAATCTGACACAATCATGAAGCAATCTCACCTGAAGAACAACTTGTTATTGCGCTCTCTCATTGAAGCTTTTCATTAGTATATTTTACAAAATTTTAAGAACAAACAATTTAAAAATTCGAAGCACAATATCATTTAAAATTAATTAAAATACTGAACACAATTAGAAGTATTTTTCTGACCGTTCAGGCGTGTCAGATTCACTGGTGAGCTGAAAATATTTGAGATCTAGCAAGTCTTTGCCTTGGTTTCCACAGCGGAACTCGAGTGGCGGCGGAAAAGACGCGTCCGACCGCGAAACAAAATCCGCCGGATATTAAACGCTGCCAATTCGCTGTCGCGACGCTCGCCTGTCTTAACGTGCTCATATGCCAACACGTGACGCGAAATTTCTGCTGCGGACATTCCGTCTAGGCCGTGGATCTTCCGTGGCGGTCTGTGGGAGCCTTTAATCTAGAACTGGGATTCCCAGCGGGGTCAGCAACGACCCCCTGGGGGGTCAATGATGGCTAACGAGTTCATTGGGGTTAATAGCCGAATATGAATCGGCGACTGATCAAGATTCCATCGAATACAAATATATTAATTAATTTGATAATCGTTTTCTGACAAGCAACAAAACTTATAATACTATTACATTACAAATTCGCTCCTCTTTCATCTTTATCCTATCCGACTTCCATCATGACGAGTTAGGATTTTTAAAAAAACACGTATTTATTCACGATACTGTACCACGTAAGAAAATTTTCGTCGAATAAGCACTGAAGAAATGTTACGCCCATTCTTAAAAGAACACTCATCATTTTGTAACCATTGCACTACAAAGAATATTAGGAAGTCAGTTTCTTAAAAGCAGAAGCGTTTTCGAATATAATCATAATCAACACAAGCTGAATAAGTATTGTAGGCTTCACTTTGAGAAGTCAACAAATTCGTCCTTTCGACAATTGTCAACATAGCGAGGGCTTTCCCATTTTAAATATGTGGCAAGGTCTGAAAGAAATTAATATTCTTCAGGCTGAACAAGCTTCTAATTCAACGAAATTCGCAAGTTGCTTTAACTATAAAATTCTTTCATATTTTCTTATAATACACATTGCTGTAAATTTTTACTTTGAGTTTCCGTAATATGTTTTTCAATATCGCTAAAAATTACACATACGCCGAGAATGTACTCTAAGGCCCTGATAGAAGAAACTGTTATATGCTTCAACCTCAGAAACCATTACTGTGTTTCAGCATCCATACAAATCACATTATCAACGCACAGTGTCGAAGAACACAAATTGTCGCTAGATAATGCTAGAAACGAACTTTCTTTTTTAAAGCCTACATTCAATATATATGAGATGCAATGTTTTCCGAAAATGTCCTCAAAAAAACCGGAAGGACAATTCTATTTCCTCGTGAGGACACACAACACCGCATTATACAAATGAATTACTTAAGATCAAGCTCGCCATCTTTAAAGATATATTTATTACACTTTGTCACGTAGTACTATTCTGAAAGAAGAGAAAAGAAATTGAGACAAGATCAACGGCAGGAGAAAGCACCTTGCGCCAACAAGACGCAAGATCACTTGGTAACAAAAATGCAGACCGCACTAGCACGTATTGTGCGTCAGACAGAGAGGGAATGGGGGCGAGGATCCCCGGCGGGACACGCAATCCGAGTCCGTCGGACAAAAAGGCAGAAAGCGGCTGCGTTGGCGCGCGGTGCCGGAGATTGAGACGCAGAATCCGGCACGCAACAGCTGAGAACCTCGTGCCGCGCCGCGCCGCGCCGCCCAGTGCGTTTCCCAGCGAGTTTTTCCGCCCGCGGCGCCGCGCCGCGCTACTCCGCCAGCTCCCACGTTCGCACCGACCTACGCGCGTTCCAGCCAGGGCCGGAGCGGGGCACAGGGAGGCAGAGCGGGGCGGGACGAGCCGGGGCATGGCAGGACGGGACATGACGTGGTGTGACGTGGCGTGGCGAGCAATGACGAGGCGGAAGGAGGCAGGACGGGACGCGACGGGTGGGACGTGACGGTGACGGGGCGGGACGGACGGGACGGGACGGGGCGGGACTGGACGGAGCGGGACGGGGCGGGGCGGGGCGGGCGGGCGGGGCGGGCGGGGCGGGGCGGGGCGGGACAAGGCGGGGCAGGCGGGACGGGGCGGGACGCGGCGGGACGGGGCGGGACGGGGCGGGGCGGGACGGGGCGGGACAGGGCGGGACGGGGAGGGACGAGGCGGGACGAGGCCGGACGAGGCGGGACGGGACGGGGCGTGACGGGGCGTGTAGGGGCGGGACGGGACGGGGCGGAGCGGGACGGGGCGGGACGGGCGGGACGAGCGGGGCGGAGCGGGACGAGGCGGAACAAGGCGGGAAGGGGAGGGACGGGATGGGAAAGAACGGGGCGGGGGCGAATTAAGGCAGTGAATGGCTCCCGGAAACAGAGCGTCGAGCAGGAGCTGAACCGTAAACAAAAAGGTTAGCTAAACAATTGAGAGCAGGGAATGAGAAAATAAAAAGCACGTTTTCTACAACAAAGATATTCCCATGCTCCCGATCCAACTGTGAAGCAATAATGAAGAGTGCGATGCATTCCGAAATTTGAGGAAAACACAGTGTGAAGATGAAATCATAATTGTGTAAACAAATCTGATTCTCAGCAGACGATCTCGCAGAGTCGGTACCTGATTCATGTTTACTACTATGAATTGCCTTGCTACGTTATGCCACATCAATACAGCAAAGTCTTCCTCTTTATCTGCTACATTGACGTAAAATAATAGAAGAAATTTAAATCGATAAACATGCGGATGGTACACGGACAAAAAATTTAACACGGATAAAAGTTGATAATTTATTTATTTTTATATTAAAAAAAATACCATGATTAAAAATCAGAACATTCCGTTTGTAAAGAATCGAAATCAAGAGAATACATCTCTAATTACATTATAAAAACGTACGGGCGATGGCGTAACGGAATACAAATAGATACATATTAATTAAAGTTCTCTTTGAGCTAATGCTCGATGGCAAACATGATTACAGCTAGATTTACGATTACAAAACTACTACGAATATTTACAAATAGAATTACAATTAGAATTACAGATTGATATCCTAGCTGATTAATTTTTAGTTATCTCTTAATTGACTTCTAGCTTGTCTAACACTTCACTTCATTTCACTACACAATGAGAAGTTCATCAGAGTAAGGAGGGCAAGAGGTGAGAGGGCCTGAGTTCCTTCCTGCAGGGCGCAGCGGGCGACCTGCGCTGGCGAAAGGCGAAATGGCAGCAAGGCGCGGGAAGGCGCAGGCGCCCGCATTTCCATACAATCCCGTGCGGCCCCAGCAGCGTCCAATGCAGAGGGGTAAGGCCACTTGTCACGAAGCAACAAGCATTTGCGGAACGATCTTCTTGGCATCGGCATTTTATCGTCAACAAAACTCCAACGTGCGATTTGCAGTAAACTTTTCTCGATATTATAAAATTTTCATATTCGTGGTGCACTGAAACTAAAGTAATTCATGTTGTTCCTTGATTACTTACTCTATATTATCATTGTTGTTATTATTATTATTATTATTATTATTATCATTATTATTTCTTTTTTTTAAATTTGTATTAGCACTAGAGCTTTTCCTGCACTCAAATAAGCTCTAGGAAATGTATTTATTGTTTGATTACAACCAAGTGAACAATTAAATTATTTCTGTTAATAATGGTTAATTGGAAATAATTTTCTATGACAGCAATATAACATCACTTACAAACCACATGCATACGTCGAAACCCCCATGTTATAGGCCTACATGTTCAAAGAGTGGATTTGGATGGTGTGTAGTTCAAGGAGTGGCAACAGAAGATGGTGCTAAAAGTAGTATCAGTCAAATATGGCTTCATTGGTGATGGAGGAAGCCAGCGACACGCAGAGATTTCGAGCTAGGATAGTCCAACGAATCACACGAATACAAGGAAGGCTTCCTTAAATTCACTCCCTACTACCTACAGTTACATCTCACTCCCTACAGTTACATCTTTTCACGACATTAATTAAAGCTTTAAAACAATATACATTACAGTAGCTTAGGAAGATGTTTATCTGGAATGCTCTGTGTTTACAGAGTCTGGTAATTACGGATAATTAGCTCGACAAATACTAAGAGTGTGTGAAAGAAAAAAAAAACGAGAAAAAATCATTTTCCTTATGCGCTATTTCGTATTAACTTAACTCATTTCTGAAGTCATGTACTACGTAGTTAATCGACCTACGGCGTTCAAATGCGAATATCGACATAAGAATATATTAAGCGAATGCCTGTAATGGAATTGATGGGACCAATAACTCAGATTTTGTGTGAGGACTTGTAAATACAGATGGAATTACTATTATTGTTGTTATATTTATTACATGCATGAACAATTTCGAACAGATCAAGAGGTATAATCCTTGCTGTATATAATAATAATAATAATAATAATAATAATAATAATAATAATAATAATAATAATAATAATTTGTTTTTGTTGTTGTTTCAGAAAAAATACAACCTGCAATTACAATTAAAGGTCGCTCGTAGAACATAAATCATTGTAAAGAATAGGGAAAAATTGCAAAACTCTCAGAAAAGAGAAAAATATAGTAGACTATTATGTACCACTGTAGTGCACAGATTTAGCTGACAGCACAAGCCACCGCTCCAGGATATCCGCGTTATCACGTCTGCAGCTGCGCCCTAACGAAAGCAGCTGTGATATGAGTCAGCCGTAAATCGTTAAAACCGAACCGCGCGAGATGCAGCCAACATGCTGCCAAATCACAGAATTTCGAATTTCCATCAAGTAATCCTGACTGTATAATATAGCCAGCCTAGGATAATGACGTCAGAATTGATCCGTTCGACATTGCTCTCAATACAGAAGTCTGAATGAAAATAAGTGCCAAACGCCGGCTACCTAGAAATGATACGATCTACTGGCTGTATGCAACGTTTAATATTATTGTTTCAAAATAAGTTCTGAAAAGCCAATATAGAATGGGAAGAAAATGAGTTACTGACCGATAACGAAATAATTTATCACGAATTATGGCAACGTCAATTGTATTTCCATTCGTAATCCTACATCAGCGGTCACGTCACAACAAGAATGAAGAACACAGCGTATGAGAATTCGCTAAAAGGACGTTTATCAGAGTGCAATTTTTACAACGGAATCTATTCGTGGAATCCTGCGAACTGAAGACAAAAGAGAGTTTGTGCACACACGAACGTTAAGCAATCGAAAACACTATCGATCTTCTGAGCATGCGAAGTAGAGATAGGCTTAACAGCTTTTCTTCAATAACCGTTATCACAATAACAGTTGACTCGTAATAGCTGGTATTAATAACAGCTTATTGTAGTGTATACAATAAAATATAAAAATATTGTGGCACATGGTGTGTAATAATGACGAATGATGTATTAATGAATCAATAATTTGGACACTGTCTAATTACAGCAGATTGAGCAGCAGCAGTGAAGCTGTTATCGCACAAAATCGTTGCCACAAAAGCTTGCAATAGTTCAGATTTGGCCGAGTAGATTGCAGTTCTATGAATTTGAACCGATATGAGCCAATAACAGGATAAATGACATAACTGTTATTTTTTGTAACAGTTACAAAACGTTAACAGTTAAGAAATAACAGTTTAACTGTTAAGGGCACATCCGTAATGCGAAGTTCAAGTTTGGCCATCAGTTTTATGCATCTGCGCATGTGCAGAAGATCGATGTTGCATTCGATTGCCGCCCGCTACGATGCGCACAAACTCTCTATTACATTAGATTCGTACAATCTTAACACCTGGTCCAACACGTGTGTTACTACCTGTCAACAACACTGTGCACTGATCCAAACGTGCCATTGTTTCTAAAGCGGTTCCGAGAAGTGCGGCGCGAACCGCCTTGAAAGGACGCCGCCCGCCGTCGGCGATAAGGCGAGCGCATGACAAGGCCAGCGGCGGTGATAAAAGGACCTGGCCTTTGTTCGCGACGGAACCGAGGAGTGCTGGCGGCGTACACTCCTCGACGGCCAACTGCGTTTGTGTACGTGCCCAGCGGCGTGTCCGACGGTGATTCGCAAGAATCTTATTTTATTCGTAAATATACCGTCTTCTATTACAGAGTGAATCAACTTCTGATTTTCAAAATAAACAGATAAGCAAGAACTCGTTGATTACCACTATGTACTTCCAGTAGTCCCTTGCAACATCGAAATTGCGCACTTTTTTTCTTTCTTTTTATTTTTTTGAGAAACAGAACATAGATAAATGATAATTGTTGTGAAGGAACCATCGCTCGGGCACATTCTACGATGAACCCAGCAGAGAAAATTCGTCCCTTTTTTACGTACCATGGCACTGACCAGATAGCAGTTTTCTATTGTCTCCGCGTAAATGCCACGCTTCACTACTTTGATTACATTTCCCCAGAAATGTCGTAACAGCTTCGGAGTCTTGTTTACCTCAAGCTAGAGTTTTTGCGATTATCTTCCCAGATAGTAATGGAAACGTCTTTTACACTTTTGGTGATTTTTATGTCGTTAGTACATGCAATGAGTTATACATCTTAATTTCTTTTAATTGAGTGCAATGCTACAATTACAAAATAGACATATTTAAAATTTACTTGTTTTGTAACGAATCCAGGACAGCAGGTGTTTAGAATAAAACATTGCCTTTGGTTGGGAAAGAAACCAGTCAAGAAAAAACGTTCCCCTTGAAAATCACATTGTTTTCGATATGCCCCAGTTATCTTGTGCACAAACGATGCCTTAGTATGCTAGAAGCACTGTAAACGGCTAATAAAGTTCGGGCGGGAGGGCATGCAGGCGGGCCGGTGGGGGCACGCGCGGGAGCGGGAGCGGGCGGACGGGAGCGGGGGGCGGGGGGGAGCGGGGGGAGAGCGGGCGGGCGCGTGGGTGGGGGTGGGATGACGGGCGAGCGCGTGTGGGTAGGTGGACGGGTGGGCTAGTGGGTAGGTGGGTGGGTAGGTGGGTGGGTGGGTAGGTGGGTGGGTAGGTGGGTAGGTGGGTGGGTGGGTAGGTGGGTGGGTGGGTGGGGGGGCTAAGGGCGGGCGGGCTGCGGGCGGGCGGGCGTGTGTGGGTGGGTGAGCGGCCGCGTGCGGGTGGGTGCGTAAGTGTGTGGGTGGGTGGGTTTGTGGGCGGGCGGGCGCGAGAGACCGATGACGCAGAGAGCGCGCTGAGGAATGGCCCAACCCTTCCTCAACACCACCTCCAACGCCCCAAGCGGCGAAAGTCAAGCGACGCTCGGGCTTGACGACGATCACAGCTACTCCTACGTTGTATTGTATTCTTTCACTCTATTCTGCCCAAAATTGAATTCTTTTAGAATATGCCCATTTTAATTTATAAACGATTTTTTTTAGATCGTCCTTGTTAGATGTGCAAAGGAATCTTTATATTCAATTTATTTAAGAATTAAAAGCAGGCGCTTCAGATGTCAGTTACATTTGCACGTTTCCAAACGAAGAAATCATACCCACTTCATATGATGTTAAAATGCGAACAAAAGCTTTAGTGTTTTACAAATCATTAATTTGTTACCAACGCTTTTTTTGACGGGTTCACTGGTTCTTGAAAACGTACGTTAAAAAAATCAGACGTTTTGACTTCTGAGTATGTCCACTGATGGCACTTCATATTCGTCTTGTCAAATCATCAGTTAACCGCCATGTTTCGCCAACATCGCACAACTGCAAGTTTGAAGCGCGTGCCTCACAATTGCACGACTTGAAAAATTAATTAACTGACAATAATGTGACACCTTCAAGTTTTCCCAGTGACGGGATTTATTTCCGGTTCCCAACCCTCACAATCACGGATAATTATTTCCGGTTTGAATTGGAATAAAAGCGAGGTTCAACGTTTATCATCTCCCTCTTCGCACATCCGCTCCAACGTTAACACCGTGGCAGGAGAGTCCTTATATGTGGTGCGTCGGGGAGACTGGAGGTCGGTTTCGGCCAGGGTCGCCCCCGCCGCCAGGTGGCAATTGGTGCGGCTCATTCATTAGACGCACGCATGAGTCACGGCGGGCGTGCGCAGCGGAAGGCCTCGCGTACTAATGCACGGGCGCGCGCCGCATAGCACAGCGCAGGCCTCTGTCCGGCCATCACGAGAGTGCTCAATGTGACAATCCGTGGGACGCGGACGTCGCAAGGAATGATGCAGAAAAATATAACGAAGAGGGCGAAAATTAAGATGATGCAGGCGCGGTGCGGCTACCAAGACGAAGGATGTGGCATCGGTGGAATGAGTGGCAGCACTGTGTGAGTTATGTTCCGTTGGTTGGTTGTTTAGTGATTCCGGACGCGTCAAGAGCTTATGTTATTAGTCCCGCCAGTGTAGTGCATGTTTTCCTCGAGAGATGGTGGTGATCTTCCTCCGCTGGATGGTGAGATCCGGCGCCGGCCTACCGTCAGTTATGTTCCGTGCGCAACAATATTTCCTTCATTCGTCCTGTAAATGTAGTGCACTTTTATCCGTGGAGGTGGCGATGGCCTCCCACGTGGTACGTGGTCCATTTTTAAGGGTAGACCTCCGGCTTTTGTTTGGTATTGATCGGAAAATCCAAGGAAAACGCATCATCAGAGCAGATCAAAGCGGCTGGCTACTAGAATTCTCCTCCAGGTATTCAACCACTCATTGTCAGTTTCGAAGTTGGTTTTGAAAAGCCCCACAGTCACGACTCAAACCTTAGAATCACCCCACTTAACGACGCTACAGAGGCAACGATGTTGCTGCTGAGCTATTGCATTCGGTTAGCAAACGTGGAGGAAGTGGTAGCAGTAGAGCAAGAGATAGGGGTTGAAAACGTAGTATTGACAATGGTGGAAGAAACAGAGGAGGGCGTTACAGAGGAGAAAGATAATTGTGAAATATAGAGGGCGGGGAGGTGCGGAGGTTTGATTGGTTAGCTTCAAGACGTGTCAACTGCTAAGCTTATTAGTCCCGTATGTATAGTGCATGCCTTTATTGCGGGAAGTGGTGGAGACCTCCGCTTGATAGCGAGCTCCGGCGGGCTACCAACCCGTCTGCTGGCGCGTTTTTGTCCCCAACCAGGTATCTCCCACCAACGGGAAACGCTCTGAGCTCCCGACTGGACACCCCGCATGAGTGCTAGTGTAGTGCATGTGAATGTAAGTATGTGTAAGAGAGAGGTGAGGAAAGGTCAAGGAAGGGGAAGGAAAAATCACGCGCGGTCGATTTGTTAGGGTACTGGTCCGGCCTTCACCAGATGTTGACCAGAGAAACCTCGGGAAACTACCACCGGCCGCTAGGATTCTCCTCCAGTCAGTGGTTAAATTCGACATTGATTTGCAACTAGTATCGACAATTGAAAATGATTGAAGGTGTTGTCATTGTCAACAATAGTATTTATTTGACAAATAGCAGCTTTCGATGGCTTAGCCATCATCATCAGTAACAAACGGCTCAACTTACTTTTCGTATTTTCTCTCTCAAAATTGTACATTTACTATATTTTTCATTCATTTCTTGCTTAAATTTAAAAAAACTACTATATTACATAAAGATATAACTCTCCGTCCCCTTCTTTCTTTCCTTTCTTTAATTCTTCTTCTTTAACTCTCCGCCCCTTTCTTTCTTTCATTCTTTTTTTCTTTTCTTTAATTCTTCTCCTTTCATTTCTTAAGATGTGTTTTTAAAATTAGGTAACTATATTAATTCTAATTTTATATTTTTCTTGTACCAGAAAACTGAAGATGATGGTTTGCCATCGAAAGCTGCTATTTGTGAAATAAATACTATTGTTGACAATGACAACGCCTTCAATCATTTTCAAGTATGTAAATGTCAACTACACCTCACCACTGAATCAATAGTATCGACAATCCTACCACCGTCGGGAATGGAACCCTGAGGCACTCCAGCGACGTGAAGCGATGCCCTGAGCCACCTGAACCGACGTGGGGGGGGGGGGCGGAGGAAGAGGCGGTGGATGTGGCAGCGCCTGCGTGACATCCGATCGGGTGCCGGGACAGCCCGCTGGCGGCCCCGCCCCAGCCGCCAGGTGCATACGCGATGCGGCTGACGTCACGAGCGCATTCTTTCCCTGACCTCCCGCGCCATTCGCAGAACGCTGCGTTCGGAATCCAAAGAGAATTTTCCAACCGTCTCTTTCTCGAAACCTACGACAGGATGTGATTTGAATGCAAAATACGCAATTAGCGTTTTGAATAGAACAGACGTCGTCGTTCTCGTTCCTGCGTCGTTCCGTTTTGCTGACTTTCGTAAGCGAACGAAAAAGATTATGAAATACAATATGTTTAATACTGTTGCTGTTCCAGTACTCATGTATGGAGATGAAATGTCAGAGAAGAGCAAATCCAGACTCCAGGTGGCAGAAATAAAGTTCATGAGCAGCTCTCTTGGTTATACAATTTTAAATAAAAAAAAGAAAGACGGATAAAAGGAATTGAAGGTTTAAACTATCGCTGAATAATTTGAGAAGAAACAGACCAAGATGGTGCGAACATTTGGTTGGGAAGAAGGGATTTGGAAGACCAAAGAAAAGGCCAAGGTTAAACGATTGCCGAACGTGAAGAAGAAGAGAAAATATTAAACTGCTGCTCAATTAAAAAATAAGAACGTTAAGTAAAATAACAAAGGCCATATGCGCAGTATTTTAATGAAAACTAACTCTCAATGCACTTTTAACGGAATGAAGACTTTCTAATATTTGTATTGGAATATGTAAAATATCAAAGTATTTTTGCACTTTTATTTTTTATTTCACTGTAGAAGCATTTCGACGCAAGTTACACAAACCAAGGGCGGTTTCTGTTTTCGTTTATACAACCATCACGTTCATTCTTTGTATTTATTGTCAAATATTTGCTCGCATTATTTTAAATGGTTAGAAAAAATAATTATTGCAATCGTGTCTGGAATCAAAGCGGTTTGTTCCAATATCGTATTCATTTATCGTGCGCTCCCATTTTCTCAGCTTCTTCAGCGTCTTCAGACGCTGTGGTCAGGTACTACTTTACAAACGATGTTCCTAGTGCGTCTCACAACTTCGTTTCGGCCAGTGCGACGAGCGTTTATGTAGAATTATTTTGTTGTTGTTGTTGTTGTTGCTGCTGATTCTGTCGTGTTTACATTTACTAATATCACGCAAAAATAAATAGAGAATTAATTAATTTATGATTATCTATGAGCAAATGAGCTCGCAAAATCTTTCAACAAACATTTTTTTTCTAGTATCCCTAAAGTTACCGTAAGAGTAAGAATAATTTTCATCATCATTCCTGATATTATACGTGACGAGAGTTCAGTCCACCAGAGGCGGTTAGCGGTTCTATTTCTTTGATTTTATTGGTCATAAAATGCTGTCACATAACATAACTTTAACAAGACCGCTATTGCCTTTAACAGCCAAGCTACAAGCCTCGCCTAGATCACAAGGGTTTCTCTATTGATAATGTAAAAAGAACATGAAAAATGCTTAATAAATGAAAAGCGGGTCCGTATTCGCCGGTTTCGACACATGAACAATTTAAAGCGCGGAAAAAGAAAGGGTGCAATAAAGGGAAGCAGAGGAAACTGAAGAAAATAGAAGAAGAGGAAAAGACGAAAGAGAGAGAACAAAAAAACAGGATACGGGAAAAAAATAAAACAGAGGGGATGAGAGTGAGAGGGGATGAGAGTGAGAGGGGATGGGAGTGAGAGGGGATGGGAGTGAGAGCGGATGACAGTGAGATGGGATGGGAGTGAGATGGGATGAATGTGAGAGGGGATGAGAGAGAGAGCATGAGAGTGAAAGGGGATGAGAGTGAGAGGGGATGAGAGTGAGAGGGGATGAGAGTGATAGAGGATGGAGAGAAAGGGTGAAAAAGCATCTGTGAGAGGTGGGGCTGCGTGCGAATGAAGCACAGCGAGGCGCGAGGCGAGGCGTCCTCCGTCTCCGAGTGAAAGAGATGCAGCTGCTTACGCAGTGGGCGGCAAAAAGCGCGTGGAGCCGCATGCCAACGCGACGCGGGGCTCCCGGGCTGAAATCCGACGCCGCGGAGTTGCCTGCTCCCACGCCCCGCCCCTCCCCCACCACCAGCTTCGCCCTGCGCGGTTCCGGGTGGTCGCTGTCACCGGAAGGGCGCGCATTTATTTATTTGGCAAAGGGTGCGATCTTTCGAGACCACAGACCATAGGGTTTGAGCCTCAGGCATCGTATAGCATGAACGTCGCTCTGTTCTGGGTTATTTTCTTGAAGGCAATGGCAACGGGCTTGGGGAAATGTAAAATGTGAGGGCGGAAGAGATTACTTAGCAAAGAAAATGTTAATTAGAGAAACTTCTATAAACACAGATCTTGTCTTTTCTTAAAATGAAACTCGTTATTATAATATACTCGTTACTCGCTTCTTCATTCCTCGTAAACCTCCTCTAAATACCTTCCAGTTAAATGCAGTTGCTTCCGGATAGGAAGATTCGGTTACTTCAATAATACCGGTCTCAAAATTTTCAACATATCATGCGTAGTGCCTCTGTGAAGTGACATTTATGTGCTGCCTATTAGTGAAGTGTGTGTGTGTGGGTGTGTTTGTGTGTGTGTGTGAGCGCGCATCTGTGTGTGTGTGAGAGAGATCACGCGCATGTGTGTGTATAACGGGGATAGGACAAGGAAGAGGAAGGAAAGATCGCGCGCGGTCCGTGGCCCGTTTGTTAGAGAACTGCTCCGGCATTCGCCTGGTGTTGATCGGAGAAACCAAGGAAATCTACAGATCAGAGCAGCCACTAGAATTCTCCTCCAGACAGCGACTGACCTGGATATATAAATAGTGCCGAAAATACTAATACCGTCACGACTGGAACCCTAGGACCTCCCGGTCAGAGGCACTGCAGTAACATCACTCAACGCCCTGAGCCGATTCCGCGAGCGAAGGGCACGTTTAAAAACAAGTAAAAAATGCTCAGGTCCACCTGAAGGACCTACATGTCTCTGCTTCTTCCGCTTGCCTTTGGCCAGCCCTGGGGGCGGGGGCGGGGCGGCTTCCCGGAGCGTGGGCGGGCGCCGGGGGCGATAGCCATCTCATCGGCACGCGCGGCACGCGTGAATGCGTGCGCGCCTCAAGCGCCACCCCCCACCCCCACTCCCACTCGCCCACCGGAAGCACGGCCCGCGAGGCGGCCACTCCGACTACCGGAGAACGCGGAGCCGCGCGACGCCTATCTTATCGCAGCTCCCAGCCGCCTTATCTTGGACCCCGTCGTGAAGTCCAATTCGGTTTACGGTTTGCAGTTCCTCCACTCTTATCCCGCACTCGATAACACGGAATTATGCCTACACAGGAGAGAATAATACAATGAGAATTTACGAAAGCGGAACTGTCTATATAACGCGGTGGCGTTAGCCGAATTTCTTAATCATTGCTTAGATACTAAGCAACTCGAGACACCACGGATTCCTGGATGGGTGACCGTCTGAGATAAGAGTCCTGCACGAGACGATTTTGATCGAGCACCGCGGCAGTTCACAGAAAATCCGCTAGGCGTCAGGCCAGTAGGACAGGGTTTTGCTCTACCTCCCGAGCGAAATATGCTCGCCCTTCAAACCCGAGCATCCGATGCTGTGTGAGAGGGGGAACGACGCGGGCGAGTCTTACGTAGGACGGCAATTGCGCCTCACGGGCAGTGGGCCACAATGAGGCGATGTGCACATATGAACTCAAATGCGGACGATGGCTATAAGGAGATATGGGGCATGAAAAACCCGGACAGTTCATGTACAATGTATAATACATAGTAATATTATGCCTCAAATAAAAATAATAAATAATACAGTGATTGAAACATTTAAATAGGAGTAATAAAATATTTCTGATAGTTATTTTATTTTATTTTATCAACCTGGAAACAGTACCTTAATGACGTTCTGCTGCTCAAATAACAGAGTAAAAATATTTTTCTGGTACCACTTGATTATTAGAAACGTTACTAAATTAAATCAAAATAATACATTATTCAACAAAATGATGCAAGTTAATTGCAGTGCGAACCTTAAAATTGCGTTAACGATTGCAAACGGTACTATGTTTATTTATGGAAGTAAATAATTAATAATATTAAAATTTTTTTTTTTTTTTTTTTCAAATTCCATCTTACTTTTTCACCGTTACTCCTTTTCCAATACATTGAAACCAAAACGCGTCGCCGATAAAAGAAATGAAGTTTGCACAAATATCTGAAAATTTAATGTTTTTCTTGTTTTCCCGCGGCAAAAAAAAGTTCGTTTACATACAAACTTCTCAAATCCGAAGAAATGTTTTTGGAATTTCACAAACGATGCCTGAGGCCATTTTTGTGTCAGTGCGCTATTTCCAGGCGAATGTAAGGTTTCGTAATCCTCTTAATTTGCTTGTGAAGCCACAGCATACTGTAAACGCGACCGATCACGTAGCTCTCCCGAACCCTCCTCTGTAAACGCCTCGCGAAGGCCGAGGCTCCAATACGTGGAAATCGCGACCGCCGCCAGCGTGGGCTCGCCCGCCGTAGCCAGCACAGGATGCTAAAGGACACCGTACTCGATGATGAAACAGTGCGAGCGAGTAAAGCGAGTACAAGCGAGCAATTTGGACGCCTAGATCCATATTTAGGATTCGTCATTTCTGAATGTATGATTTCCCATAATGAAAGATGGTTCTTTGTGTGCTATTCATGAAATCCTTTTAAACTCATATTGAAAATGACGATCGCTTATTATGACTCATTATACAAATAAAATACTTTTATTAACTGTCAAAGAAGTTGACAGAACAAATGTTGAACACTTGTACTTTGATTTTAAAATGAAAAATGAAATAGTGTTGGATTGATCGAAATTCGTGTAATATGTTGCAGAGTTCTTCTCCTTTTATCGCTTTTTATGAAGTTGATAATCATAGAATTAAATACCCTTCTATCAAATTGGATCTCTAGTCTAGGAACACCGGTTATTAACAGCATCAACCCGTTACGAACAAGACCATGTTGCTGTATGTTTGGATAAATTGATATTATTTCCAGAAACATTTTTTCCCCGAACT
Source organism: Teleogryllus oceanicus (assembly GCA_964035755.1). Classification (NCBI taxonomy): domain Eukaryota; kingdom Metazoa; phylum Arthropoda; class Insecta; order Orthoptera; family Gryllidae; genus Teleogryllus; species Teleogryllus oceanicus. The sequence continues at coordinate 10,842,870 of CAXIVR010000014.1, forward strand.
TTAATTACCTTCATTTTTAAATAAACTGAAACTTCTTTCGCAGGAATACTACTGGATTTGCCTTCAATGTATCGACTTGATTTTCGATAGGAGTGAACAACTGGACATTCAACCACAACTCCGGGAGCGGTCGCTCAGTGCATCAACTGATGTCACTGCAGCGCCTCTGACCGGGAAGTGCTAAGTTCGAGTCCTGACGGCGGCAGGATTTTCGACTCTAGCTTGTCAGCTAGGTCGAATTCAGTCGCTGTCTGGAGAAGAATTCTAGCGGCCGGCTGATCTGATCGGTAGTTTTCCGTGGTTTCTCCGATCAACACCAGGCGAATGCCGGAGCAGTACCCTACCAAACGGGCCACGGACCGCGCGCCATCTGTCCTTCGCCTTCCTTGCCCTATCCTCTCCCCTTACACACTCACTTACACTAACATGCACTACTCTACCACATATTCCGGAAGACCGGTCGGGAGCTTAGAGCTTGTCCCGACTGGGGCGGTGCCCCTTTGGTGGGAGAGTCCTGGTTAGGGGGAAACCCCACTAGCTGACGGTAGGTCGGCGCCGGATCTCGCCATCCAGCTATACTAACGGGACTAATGACCAAAGCAGTTGACGCCAACACGAAAAATCAATCAATCAACCAACCACAACAATCCTTGACATGAAACGGCCGTCAAACTATGCGCGCAATGGCTCATTGGTTGAGAACCGCAGCTGAGAGTTGCAAAGCATGGTCGTGTCGGATGTGTAGGCTCCGGCGCAATGTCAACAAGCACGTGCTGCGTCAGGCCTCTCCACTCACCGCGCCGCGGCGCGCCGAGGTGCCTGGCGCTGGGAAGGGAAGGGGCAGGCGGAGGCGTCCAGACGCCGGGGCTTCGCGCGCCTCCGCCCTCGGCCAGTCCCACATGCACGCACGAAAGAACAAGCGCACAACTAGAGCGTACGGTGATTTTTATATCTGATGCCATATTGTTCAACCGTCTGGCTCACAACCTGTCTGTGTGAGTGTGCGAGTGACTATGAGCGCGTGCGTAGGTGTGAACGTACATGTGTGTGTGTGTGTGTGAGAGAGAGAGAGAGAGAGAGAGAGAGAGGGAGAGAGCAAGAGTGTGTGTATGAGAGACAGAGAGGGAGAGGGAGAGAGAGAGAGAGAGAGAAACCGAGAGCAAGAGTGTGTGTATGTATGAGAGAGAGCAAGGTGGGGGGGGGATTTAAAGAGAGAGAGGGGGTGAGAAAGAGACAGTGAGAAATTCAGCGCTGTGGGGTGTGTTTGTGCGTGAGTGAGTGTATTGTGTAAGGTATGAGTGTGTGTGTGTGTGTGTGTGTGTGTGTATACACATGCGCACGCGTTTCAGGGATATATATAAATGGGTATGCATGTAAATTTAAAACGGAATGTTGTTCAAAAGACAAACTGCAGAGCAAGGAAACATTCATAATAAATTCCATTAGTACATGGCTCTTTCGCTTTAGCTAACTATTTCAGTCATCTACGTGTTAAGTGCAGGCTCATTCAATTTGCAGAAACAGTCTGCCCCACATTCGCAAAAACAGTGTTCCCCGAGCAACAAGGTAGCACCTTGCAGCCGACGCGCCCTCGGCCGAAGTGGTCGCTCTCTCCGAGAGTTGAAAATGCGCAGTTCTCCGCATTCGCAGCTCCCGGTTGAATTCGTAACGTTGCTGCTCTAAGAGGAAGTGCTATCCAGGTCCTCTCATTTCCTGCCAACACTGCAGCATATTAACGCCTCGCTCTAACAAATTCGTAACGTTGTCAGATTCGAGAGCTTCGATTATCGAACGTTCCTGAATCACCTAGATTCCGTTCTCCCCTGAATCAGCCTAGAAGGAAGCTATGACAAAACACTAGAAATACACGGTTTTTTAAACAACAGAATATGCAATATGTTTTGTAAACAAGTTGCAAAAGAACGGTACATACTAACAATCCAACCGAGTAATAAGATGCTTTATTAATAACATCAACTAATATCTACTTCATCCAAAGCGTCGTTATCTTTCGTGAAATCATTATAAAAGAACCCCTAAAACAACACAATTCAAAGGGACAACAGCGTCCCTCACATAACACCAACGGCTTCCCAAGTGATTTCGAATTCCTTCCCTGGCGTGGCGCCAGATGGGATCTCTCCCGTGTTTCAGGCGTGCTACAGCTGCTGGAACGGCATTCCCATACGTTCTGCCACCTGCAGAGGAATCGTTCCCGAGGATGTTACGAAACACGGCGTCGTAATGGTTTATTTTCGAAGCGATGAATATGGAGGCGGTCCGAGCAGCTGCGAGGATTGGGAACGCAGACGCGCGGACTTTCACACATGACGCGTTACAGCGGCCGTGTGCATGTTGCATTCAGAAAGCACCACACAACGACTCTATATTATACGAACGTTCTAACATTTATGAGGCTTTATGAGGCACTAACAATGCCAAGACAAATGAACTTTATGATTATATTCGATCTTTGGAATAATAATAGAGCAAAACAAGCTGTTATCAGGTAAGAGAGTCAATAAAGTCTATTACTTGTATATAATGCAGCCTTATCTGATAAAAAGATGCGCAAATATGTTATGGCGTTTACGAGCGTCACCGCCTTCAACACTTGAGTAACACGCATGCATACACATTACAGTGATGCATTCACACTACGTACGAAACAACATTAGCATATAGCTGCTAAACAACAATACAAACTCCTTCTCAATTCACTCTGCTGTCACACACTCTCAAGCGTTCAGAACCCATTCTATCAGTATCAAGAAGACAACCAACGAAGCAAGTAAATTAAGTTTATTCCCTGTGAAAATTTTCAGAACTCCACACTCAACCAACGCACCCTCGAACGAACACGGATACAAAGAGAGCATAACGCCGCACATGCTCCCACTTCGTGACAACTCGTTCAAGGCAGGTGGCTCGTGGACGAGCAGTGCCAAACACTCCGTACCTGGCGCCATGGCGGGGCCGTCCACAAAGAGCGGCTCCAGGATTCTCCTCCCGCGCGCTCGGCGAGCGGGTGCCCTGGCGTCGTCCACAGCACTCACCCCACATCCGGCGGCTGCGCGGCGCCTCGCGTTTCCTCCGCGGGGGGGAAACGCCCGGCACGGCCGCGACCTTCGCGCGCACGGCGGCGGCGGCGACCGCGCGTCCTATCGTCACGCGCACGAAATCCGGCGCGGCGCGGTCGCTGTGCTCCGGCGTTGCGCACTGTTGCGCACGGGCGGGCGCGCGTGAGGCGACTGGCGCAGCGCCGCGGGACGGGGGCCGCCGCCGCCAGCGCTGACGTGCACGCCGCGCCGCGCCGCGCCGTCCCGCTCCTTCCCGCGCCCGGCCGCGGAGGTGGAGATAAGACACCGCGGCGGCAGTTGCGGAGCGTTCGCAACTCATTTTCTTCGACAGAAGCGCTTCTCATCATCATCACCATCATCATTATCATCTTCGTCGTCGTCTTCGTCGTCGTCGTCTTCTTCTTCTTCTTCGTCGTCGTCTTCTTCTTCTTCTTCTTCGTCGTCGTCGTCTTCTTCTTCTTCGTCATCGTCTTCTTCGTCGTCGTCTTCTTCTTCGTCGTCTTCTTCTTCGTCTTCTTCTTCGTCTTCTTCGTCTTCTTCTTCTTCTCTTCTTCTTCGTCGTCTTCTTCTTCTCTTCGTCGTCGTCTTCCTCTTCTTCGTCGTCCTCTTTTCGTCGTCCTCTTATTTGTCGTCTTCTTCGTCTTCCTCTCCTACAACTGGAACTACACCATGCGGCGCCCAAGACCCCAGCCCTTCCAGCCCTACCTTGTCATTCATCTTCTTTGATGTGACGATCTCTCATTGTCTGTCGTACACCCTCATACCATGTGAGTCTTGGTTTACCTCTCTCTTTCTGTGCATTGCCAACAGCCACCTCCAAGTTTTTAATTGCCATCTTTCCTCCGGCATTCTTTTACGATGTCCGTACCATTATAACATTTTCTCTTTCTATTGTATCCATTATTTCCGAAATGACGCATATTTGCTGTTTTATATTTTCATTTCTGATTCTTTCCGTTAACAGTACATTACAGCTGCGACTCGACAGGAGTGCAGAAGGGCGAATCCACTTACAGACGCAGCTCGCTGCGTCACGCAGGAGACCTTACCGCCCCTATTTTCTCGCATTGCACAGGCAGCCAAGTGATGTGTCGAGTACGATTACCCATGAGAACGAAAGTACAGTAGAGTCGCGAAAATCCGAAGTAATTGGGGCTGATGACACCTTGAATTACAAAAAACTCGCATTATACGAAAAAAAAATGAAAATGAAAATATATAACCGAATTTGTAACTACAATGTAAAACGAAGTCAAATCTATTGTGCAGATACTATTAAAGTTACAGATACATACATTAACGTACGTTAATGTGTCTACTGTAGTAATGCATTGTACAATGAACAAATGAGCGCGGACCGGTCACAACTATGTAGAAGGCTGGCACTGGCACCGACCGCCGCACATGTGCTCTTCAACGTCGTGTTGCCGACCCGTCGAGAGCTCTACGTTATCGCTGCTCATTTGCTTGTTTGGGTGACCTGGCACACATCAGGCTTTTTTTTTTTTTTATCTCGGATTGCAAGGAATCTCGGATTACCGCGACTCTACTGTAAACCTCAAAATGCGTTCATATGAAAGCTCATCACGCTCACATTTGTGCTTTGGTTTAAGAAATTTTATTAGAAAATTAATCTTATATTTTGTGTAAAAAAAAATTATTCAGCAATTTTCTTATACAGCGTACATAGCTACTTTACAGAATTGTTTGATTATACAATGCATACAATAATATTCAGACAAAATGTGCAAAATGAAGTGTAGGTGAGATAAAACATACATTCACTTGAAATCAGATTTGATTCTGGACTGTACTCCTAAGGTTGCGAAGAGAACGCAAAACCACGAAGTCATTTTTATCGTATAACAAGAATAATATCCATATTGTTTAACACACCGTTTAATGGTTAATTATGGTCATTAAACTGGGAGTCATAGGGCATGTAGTTACGAGTCCTCAGCCACCGGAAGTTCAGCAGCATTTTTACTGCCGCAGGCCACTACTAATGCTGTTTTCCTTTTTAAATCCTCACTATATTTAATAATTTTTCTTCACGCACAAACATTCTCACACAAAACAGGACTAATTCTACAACAGCTATTCCATTCTGTTGATTTTGACCTCGAATTAAATATAATGTAGAAAATCTTGAGGGTAGGTCAATAAAAGACAAGTTGGCATTGTAAACAACAACTTGACTTTTATTGACCTACCCTCAAGATTTTCTACATTATATTTAATTCGAGGTCAAGATCAACAGAATGACTTATCAAGAGTAAATGATGGACAACAGCTCTGATTTCTTCAGTCACCTACAAGAAAAATATGGTACCCTGAAGCAGGCCAAATAAATGGCCGAAACACTGGCATTGTAAAACACAGCTTGACTTTTAATGACCTACCCTGAAGATTTTATACATTATATCTATTCCACGGACTCTTGGAAAATTGAATGAATTCTTCTACTAGCCTCCTCACAGTGACTCATCGCTAGCTTTCAGGGCTACTTCAACTCCTTCAACCAGCTAGTGCATACACTTCTTAGAACTCTGGCTTCCTTAAGAGGCAACCTAATCTCAGGGAAAAGAAGAGCTCAATAATAGTACATCCTGTAAAACCTCCTCATGCACGGACATTTGTCCTTGGATAGTGTGGAAAGCAATGGTAAGGATCTCACCAGAGATTAAGAATGATCCTTTACGTCAAAATTGTCGAATTGAAGAATTGAAGAATTGAAGAATGAATTCGTCATAAATGTACTTCAGGTGATCTTACAAATGTATACCAAATGTATTGGTCAAAATCGGGAGAAATTTATAAGAAAATTTGAAGTATTTTACTACCTTTTGATTAGATAAACCTGGTCAGAATTGAACTCTTCGACAGATTTAATCCAGTACGTATTGTAAAGACCTTCACTAAATCGGTACATCTGTTGTTCGTCCCTTTTTTTCTAAAATGCTGCACTGCTTTTTCAAACAAACTGCAATATGATTAATACCCATAACTTACCCCAACAAGCCTTTCATTTGAGTAAAAGTGTATGTTCAGCATAAAATACGACATTTAACACTGTATACATTGTATATTTACTAAATTACAATATTTACGGAAAACAAAAACTGTCATCACAAACTTCCAATTATATTCATATATAAATAACAAATTAATTGAAATCGCAGTACAAATAAATTACTCAAAATATAAACAATATGGTGACGTATTTTTAATTAGTAATGTTCTATTTGTTTACACCTACTCAAATACAAAATAATATTAGATTTTACGAAATTAATTTTCGGAAACTAGGGGAACTATAAAAACAGCGAAATCTGAGATAAATGACTTCAATTATCGTTATCAAGATAATAGTGAATAATCAAGTAAACTGAGCTGATAATATATTTTTTAACATTAATGGAGACAGCATTCACATTTTATATGGAATGTACTAAACCTTATCTGTGAAGAGAAGATTTACAACCAAAATGTAGCAATGAACGGACCGCATTCAAATCTCGCAATGAATGACCGAATACATAATCGAAGCAGATCATGAAATAACTTCCAATGCTACAATTCATGAAGTTATCTTCAAAAATAATTGAGAAGGTAAATTACCCACAAAGATCAGGATACCAGCATATTTTATCATTAATGGATGCTTAGCGTATTTCTGCTTTGAGGAGCCATTACTTAGCTAAAAGTTGTTTTAAATTTTGAATTCCGTTTAATGGCCAATATGATTAAAGGAAAAATGTTAAAATGAGTTTTAGTTTTCTTATTATTGAAAGAAAAAAAAACACTACTGGGAACTTGTGTATCGCCGGAACATTCATTTTTGAATAAAACATAGAGTTCCACCCCTGATTATATAATACCGAACAATTTGATACATTAAAATAAAATAACTTCGTCTGAAAATAAATGAATATGTGTAGGCTGAAAAAATGATTAAATTGAAAGAAACATATTAAAAATATTTCGTTTTAAAAAACGTTTCTGGCAATGTTATTTCTTCAAGATAATTTATTTCTTAAAGATACACGGGGAAAATAAACGGTATAAAATGTACATTTATTTTAATAAATAATATACATTTCATAGGAATATAAATTCATTATAATTTCTTAGAAAATGGATGTCATGTAGCAATATTACTTCGATAGTTCGTAAGGCTGCAGGTTGTAATGTTTGAAGTCGAGTTTTGAGTACTTGAGGCGGAGTAGGGACAAATGAACATGAAGGAGATTATACTGTAAAAAAAGTCAGGAGATAAATCAGAAGGTACAATCATAATTTGACAAGTGAAATATCAAAGAGTAACGCAGTATTCTGCACGCAGAATTCTCTTTATCAACTCGAGAGAAAAAACCTCTAACAATCTGTCCATTTACCTTGCTGACACCCATTTATTAGAACACAAAAACATATTAATTGTTCTAAAAAAAGTGAGAATTCTAGAAACTGGTTTGTTTTGAGAAATGCCGTTCATTGACGAGATTTGGTCGGAACGGTCGTGAACGACATTTCTTAATTCTACATCATGGGCATGAATTCTACAAAGGTCTGTTTTGAGGAAAATGTATATGGTTGCTGTAAGTGATGCAAATACAAAATAGTTTTGAATGCTTAAGTAACCACGTGAGAAACATTCAATAAAACCATGAATATATTACTAAGCAAACAACAGCATCAGCTCCATTCAAAACCACCAGAATCCAACGGCCATCCGCAATGGCTCACGGTCCATCTGAGCAATGCCATTTCCTGACGCTTGTTTCCCGGCGCGGCGCCGCGGTGTCAAACACCGGTGACTCAGCGCCGCCCGCTGCGCGCCCGACGCTCCGTTAGTCGCGAGGCGTCGGGTGGCGCCTTATCGCGCGCGGTGGCGTCGCGGCGCCGCTGTCTCAGCAGCGCCGCGCTGAGCCACCCGCCCGGGAGCGCTCGCCGTCGCGGAAGCAGCGGCCCGTTTCCACGAAGGGAAGCGTCCAGCCTGGCGCGCGCGACGGAATGCGTCCTGAGTAGGGGTGCCAACCGTCCTGCCTTTGGGAGGACAGTCCTCCATTGATATCAATTGTACTCTCGCCCGCCTTTGGGAGGATAGTTCTTCATTGACGTCAATTGTCCTCTCGCCCGCCTTTCGGAGGACAGACCTCCACTGATGTCAATTGTCCTCCCGCCCGCCTTTCGGGAGGACAGTCCTCCATTGATGTCAATTGTCCTCTCGCCCAACTTTGGGAGGAAGTCTCATTGACGCAATGCCTCTCGCCGCCTCGGGAGACACCTCTATTGACGTCAATTCTCCTCTCGTCCTTCTTTGCATTTTAATGTCCTCTTTTAGTAAATTTTGCACATTTGTTGTCATTTGTTTTATCACACGACCAACATCTTTTATGCTGTATCGATTTTTAAATTTAGAATAGAAAACAAGAATATCCTTTTTCCGAACGCTGACACATACATGCATAACAGTGTCTCCGTCTAGGGACTAAAATAAAGAGACATCTTTCAACTGCAGTTTGTGAACGAACCTTTTCCCTCGAATTCCAAATAGTGACAAAAAGGAAATAGGGCTGATGTTAGTCTAAATTAAATGCTTATAAAAATAAATGTGTTGATGTTTTTTTGTGGCTTGTCGAGTGTCCTCCATTTTACCTAAACATTGTTGACAATTCTAGTCCCAGACGACACAGACCCTCAAAAATTTTCAAGGAGATCCAGCACTCTTATTCTAACTTCACTTTTTACTAAAGATTCAGTATAATTGGATTTTATATCGACGATATTTATTCGTTTTATTCAATCAGAAAGACTAACAACAACACGGTGTAAATGTTTTGTCGCCCTTCATTAGTACACAATTCAAAAACGCGTGGGAAAAATGTATAATCAAGAAGAACAGGCCAAAGACTTACGAAAAAAAGCCACAGATGAACTTGCAGAGGAAGCATTTTCTCTGTAGAGAATTATTGGCCGGTAGAACCATTACGACTTGTTCTCATGGAAGAATACATGATGTTTAAGTACGTTCTGCGGTTTTCATCACGAAGCGTGGTAAATTAAAGATAACTGTAAGGAGGATATTGAAACCTTTTTCCAAGTTCCTCTTGTGGTTTAGTAGAGTGGAATAACTGCCTCTGTACACAACGTTGGACATCCTCCCTTGCCGGCAATTTTCCCCACAACATAGTGATGTTGTCGCACGTTAATAAGCATTCTTTTTTCAATATTTCGAACATTACTCAAAATTGACACCGTTTTTAAAGAACCAAAGCAGCTCAACAGAAAAGGCGTATCATTATTTGTCAATAAAAATGAAACAATAACAGAATTACGCGCAATATTTTTTATAAAAAATATTTATGCAACTTATTTTCATCGGTGAACTGTTGCTCATTGTGGGAAACTTACAAGGAACACGTGACAAATCGTTTATTATGGCAAGTCAATACAGTATATATTCTATCCAATATAATGATCATTCAAACAAAGAAAATCTTTGGAGGTAGGTGCAAAACTACGAATTACCACAAAAAACCTTGTGACAGATATTACTTTAACCGTAACATTTCCTATTTCCATTTATTCATCATGGAGTACTAAAAGTTGAGGCTCATTAATCACCGTGTTCTCAGTCAAATTAACTCCACCAAATATCGACAGTAAGTTTACATTTCAACGATTTTCTGTTTAATAATTTCATTACTGCCGTCACAAGACCCACAAAGAGCAAATAATAATGCTCTTGAAGTTTGTGAACTGATGTGATAATCGAGGTTTAAAGCCAACGAAGTCCGTGATTTGTGTTATCGGCCGTGTGTGGTTCAATATTCTTCGCAATTCCGCCATCTCGAAAGAAAACATAAGCAATAAATACCTTTCTACCGAACAGGAATAAACACTATCTTCAGTGACAACTCATTTCATTGTGTTTAACGGACGGTATCCTTCAACAGCGACCTATCTTTCCCGTTCGGCAACGTTATGTCGATTTAACAGTCCAGAAAAAGGATGTTGGTTCGTCACTCGATAGGAGCTGCGATAAGGCGGGAGAGTGACGTTTCCACATCCCCCCCTTTTTTTTTATTTCTTCTTGTTCGACAATACAGTCTTTCAAGAGTTTTAAAAAACATAAGATTATTATATGACAGTTTTGGATTGGCCATCCATAAGGTAAGTGGGGTTTAAACTCTGACATAATTATTGATTTAATGTTATTGTTAATTAAGAAGAGAAAGAAATATGATTATGTTAAGGAGCTGAGGGTATAGTGGTTTACGGGGGTTTGAATTTGTCTTTGGGAAATCTTGACTTTATGCGTGGGTGGACCGCATTTTTCCCATGTTAAAAATGATGGTACTTGGTGAGGTATGCAGATTGTTGTAAAAATTGTTAGCTAATTTAGCTATGGTTTAAATGTAAAATTTTAAATTCTAGATGAATTTGTTCATTTGTAATGAACCAGGGGGCATTTAGAGTATTTCTTAGAAATATATTTTGAATTACTTTGATTTTATTAATATTGCTAGGAGCTGCACACACCCCTGCTGCCGGCGCCTCCGAATCCCTCGTGGCGACGCCCGGCCGGCCGCCGTAATTGGCGCACTTTCACGCTCCGCGCCCGCCCTCGCCCTCGCCCTCGCCCCCGACCCGCCGCCTTTCGCAAATTGCGCTCATTAATAAAACATACATCGCCGGACGCGCAGCTTACAGGGACCGCAGTCGCCACTCGGACCCTGGCACCATTGCCAACTGCCGTCGTTCACGCAAAACTCGGGGGCGCACGGTTTGCATCGAAGGCCTCCAAAAAACATCCAGCGGATCATCCAATCAATCTCAAACTTCGAAAGGGTGGTTACACCTGTGTTAGTTAAGCATATTGCTCAAGTAGACTTCTTCGAACTCAATATGAGGAGAATGCCTCATAAATTAGTATACATACAACCACCAAATCTTAAGCAATGTAAACGAAGTCGAAAAAATGCAAAGATCTCAATCACACGACACACATTTCAATTGGAATACGTTACCCTTCAATGACAGCACATATTATAGTAAAACATAAATAAACATCGATCTTCAAATTGATGTACTTACAAAAATGATGTTTTAGATGCTTCAAAACACTACAAATCACGGAATCAATGTGTACTAGGGATTTAAGAAAACACACTAGAGCTTCTTACGAGTGACTACCCGGTAAACCGCACTGAACTCGAACTTATCAGAAACTACCTACGATATGCCCAAAGCAAAATGTCGAGCTTGTCAGCAGGAACTTGTTATCTTACTAATTGAAAATAAACTTGATGGAAAATCCACCATTCCCAGAAATGTTTGCAAAACATCACTGATTACATGACTGAGGAAGTAGTGATAGTAGGCATTACTTCTTTCAATCACTCATTCTATTTCGTTACTGCCAACGTAGCATTAGATATCGTTGCAGCAAAAATACATGTAGATCTAGATGTTGCGTTTTATTTCATTTGATGCGCGAGTAACATAATCAAATTTTATTATCGAGCATATTCTTTAATTGAAATGTAGCACAGTCAAACTCCAGATTTCTTTTCAGATATTCATTTCTGCTTCAATTAATTATTTTTTTGCAAAAAAGTAGTTCTAAACGCAACGCGAACACAACACTTACATGCAAAGATTGATTGTTATTTCTGGATTCAACTGCTTAGCCCCAATAGTGTAGTGAATGCTTCATCCCGGGAGGTGGCGGTGTTTTACTCCGCTTGGATGGTGACATTCGGCGTAGACCCATAAGTCGGCTGGCGGGGATTTCCCCCCTCCAAGTATCACCACCCTCCAGTGAGTCAAAGCTCCAGCCTGGACAAGCTCAGTTTTCCAGACACGTGTGGTAATGTAGTGCATGTAAGTGTACGTGTAAGAGGAGAGGACAGGACAACGAAGATCGCTTACGATTCGTGGTCCGTTTGTTAGCGTACTGCTCCGGCATTCGCCTGGTGTTGATCGAAGAAACCACGGAAAACTACCGATCAGAGAATCCGGCCGCTAGAATTCTCCTCCAGACAGCCGCAGAATACGACCTCGCTACCTAGCACGTGTCGAAAACCCGTCACCATCGTGACATGAACATTAGCTTTCCCAAAGAGATTTCAAGGTACGTTTCAAAGACAATAATAATGCTAGCTCTGAGCTAACTCAGCCAATGCGAAAGATAAAGAAGAAATATTTTTCCCAGCGTGGGATTGGAGCCCGCATTTCTTCGCACTGAGTGTTAAGAGTAGGCACCTTAAACCGCCTTGCTCGTGTATAGAACGATTTTCCTAAGGATGAGCCAAAGTGACAGCTAGTGCTGGCAACATAACTGAAGGTTTTGTGGTCGTTGTGCCCTTGAGCCCATTACACTCTCTTCCTGCATTCGTTCGTTTGCAGTTGGCTAACTTGTAAATGGCTTTGACGCTTCCTTTTGTGATGTCGTCGTCCGACGAAAATGTAGAGCGCCACGAGAAATAATTGAAATTAGGAAGTGCAGTGTTATGTGCTCTTCTGTAAAAATTCTTTTTTCTTTATATATTACATTGAATTTACTTTCTGTGTGATAAATATTATGTTTATTTTAAAACCGAGACTTGAATGCGATATGCGTACCGGTGCACGTGTTTCAGGCATAAACTCATTTTTCTTTCTATTTACATTCCTGGCAGTTTTCTTTTACTGATTGTGAGAGCATGTTAAGAGTTTTTCCACATATGAAATTAAATTTAAATATTTCCCGGACTCGCGTACGTGCATATACCTCAGAGAAAATCTTAAGACTTGTGCATAGGGATGTTTTCACAGGAGCAATAACCAAATACTTTACGAAGAGGCGTGACTGAACAGCTGTCGCGGCGGAGGGATACTTCCCTGAAATACAAGTGATGTTCACATGTTTTCGCGAACTGTCACTTTGGCTCATCCTTAGGAAAATCGTTCTATAACAAGGATGAAGCGTAAAGGAAGCAATTAGATTCGATGCAATATTTTATTTCGTGTGAACTTCTTCAGATTTAATTGAAGATAGTACACGATACTTTTTTTTAAATTCTCAGACCAACAATGCGACTAGGAAAAAATAATATATTGTCTTGCAATTGCATATTTTTAGTCAACATAAATAGTGATTAATGACCCTTGCATTACCATACAATGATTGAAAGAACAACAACTGAATGGTAATTTAGAAGGTTGAAATGAACACCTTCACCCATGATTTTCTAGTATGAGGTTGAGCCAAGTTCAAACAGAGAACTTATAAATAAGCAAGCAAAATCAGAGCGAGGCCCACACAAGCTCCACCTTAACTTCTGATATTCCTTTTTAGCACTTCCGACGGAAGAGCGTATCGTGACGGCGACCTGCCACTTGCCACACAGGAAGTGCTGATTCCAAACCAGAAGCAGAAACAAATCACTTGCTTGGTTTGAGGGGCAAGCAAGCACTAAATTCTGAAACCTGAAGAGCTACTGGTGTGCCGTGTAGATGTGACACAAAAAGGTTTGAATATTTTAGAACTGTTCCTGACCAGGATTGTAAACATGCATTTGTGTATAAATATAGTAATCAAAATACCTCAAAAATATGTTTAAAACATCATTTCGCGAAATTATACTTCGACTTCAATTTATTGATCCTTGGTGAGCTGGAGAGGGGGTAGCACATTCCAATCGAAGATTTTTGAAATTGAAGCTCCCGATTGGATAGCGCTGCCTCCTCTCCTATCTCACTACGAATCAAGAAATGTAAATCGGAGAATGGGTTCTACAAAGAAAGGAGGAATATAGAATTCACAATATGAAGCTTGTCGCAAAACAATGCAGACGATCAACAAAATCCATCAAACACATTGCAAACTACAGGGGGGACACAAAGGCAAGAAGAATATATTACTAAATTTATAAACTGAACGAATTTAAACCATTCTTCTTGTCTGACTTTCCAACACGAAAGTTTTATTTATAAGCAAAATTTCAAAACGGTTTACACTTTGTGATAAAATTGTACATGCTCTTTAAAGCTTGGCATTTATTGGGACCCAGTATTTGTTAATGATTTAATTTAGCCTCTTCTGTTGTTGTTTCCATCCCGTGGTTCTGTCCCCATCCCGTGGTATCATCAGTTATTTCGTATTTTAAATTTTACAAAATTTTGATGGGAATTTTTCATTCACAAAGCATCTAACGCTTACATCAATGATATCGGCTTTAATACATCGAAGACGAAGATTTAAGACGGCTTTGATACATCGAAGACGGCTTTAATACAGCGATGTTGTGAAGACATCGACATGGACGAGGCATCCCTAGCCTGCAGTGTGAGACGGCCGCCGCGTGGCCGCTCCACTTGCGCGGCTCGCACCTGGCGCAGTCGAGTCTCGCGCGTGACTCGACTCTCGATCCGGCGCTCTCGTCCCACGCCGCGGCACGACACTCCGCAGGAACAGGAAAAGGAATATACAAGCGAATTGGCCTCTCCTGGTGCGAAGTGTGGACCTCACACTTGTGGTGCGAAGTACGCCGAGGACGCTAGTCGGCACGGAGGTTTGATCTCCTACGTCAAACGGCGCCCGCACGAGTTACTTGCTCGCCTGGGAAGATCAGTGCTCCAGCGAGCACAGGCAACTTCCCGTAACTCCGCTATCATTTCCCCTCCAAATCCAGAAAGGGATGAACAAATGCAATCTGAAGCGGTGCGAGGAGAGGAATAGGGGCTTCATAAGAAAATATGTTTGCCAGATTTGTTCTTTCAAACAACCGAGATTTGAATACGTGTACATTCTTTTCTATTATTTTAATTTCATATTGACTTTTTAAATTCTACCTTGTTTTACAATTTTTGGCAAAAACCTTTTTGTCTATCTTTGAATGGCGAATCATTTCCTTGTTTTCATTTTGTGCTACGTTATTATATCATTCAATTATTTACTGCATTTACAAATGTGAAATACATTAACAAATCTCTATACGTTAACAGTTCTCGCCTACGGTCGGACAGCGCTTTTAAAAGACACGAATCTTTGTCTCTTCAACTTCCGTCTCTTAAACTTGTACTCCCCAGCAATTCGCACAACCCTTACTTTTCAATCTTGGCCAATTTCTCCGAACGCAGTGCCCGGGAGCTCTAGGAAACTTGTTACCTTGCCCACGTTCTTGACATACCTGCTCTAAGTCATTCGATGTCTGTTACAAAAACTTTGTGTTGAGGTGTAACATGACAAAGAAATATATCAAAGTAGAATGTAACTATATACCAAATGCGGAGTAAAATATCTGATCCATGAAAGACAATTTACGTTTAATAATTGGGCAATAAAATGTTTCTTTCATTCATAGAAATGAAATTTCATCTATTTTTTCACAATTTTGAAATCTCTCCAAACGAGCAACGAGTGACTAAGATGAGACGGTAAATTGCAGCAATAAAATATGTTTTAATTATACTATTTAAACATTTACGTTGTGCGAACTTTCAAAGGTAGGTACAGGGTATTTAGTTCTATGACTGTTAGCTTCATAAAAAGCGATAAAAGGAGAAGAACTCGGCAACATATTACACGAATTTCAAACATTCTAAGACTATATCTTTTTTCATTTTAAAATCAAAGTTTAAATGTTCAACATTTGTTCTGGCAAATTCTTTGACAGTAAATCTAAGTATTTTATTTACATAATGAGTCATAATAAGCGATCGTCATTTTCACTACGAGTTTTAAAAAACGATTTCGTGATAGCACACTAATACTACTTTCGCATATCTTTCATTATGGGAAATCATACATTCAGAAATTACGAATCCTAAATATGGACTTTATGGAAAGGTAACGCTATGTTTTCTGGGCCCAGAATCAGGACCGGCCGATGGAAACAAAGCCAAGAAGCTTTACATCTAGTCTTTTCCGACGCTGGTATCATCTTACCCCGTACCTCTCCAAGTACAGAAGAAGGTAGTTTGGCTTTATTTTGACTTGGTTAATATTCCATAGCGATGCAAATCAAACGTAGTATATGCACACGTCGAATCGTGAACTAAGATTAGCCACTAGACCAGATGGAGATAATCCGCAGGTAAGATGCTCAGGAGGCGAAAATACCACCCCGAGCGCCGCCGACATCAGGCGTGGGGGGCGGGTAAGGGGGGCGGGGTAAGGGGGCGGGGTAAGGGGGCGGGGTAAGGGGCGGTGCAAGGGGTAAGGGGCGGGGTACGGGGTCGGGGTACAGGGTCGGGGTACGGGGGCGGGGTAAGGGGGCGGGGTAAGGGGCGGGGTAAGGGGGCGGGGTAATGGGGCGGGGTAATGGGGCGGGGTAATGGGGCGGGGTAATGGGGCGGGGTAATGGGGCGGGGTAATGGGGCGGGGTAATGGGGCGGGGGGCGGCGCGGGGCGGCGCGGGGCGGCGCGGGGCGGTGTGCGAGCGAGGACAGAGGCGGGGGAGCTGCCTGGACTTGGTCGCAATCAGCCGCAGCGCCGCAGGGCAGATGCCCTGACCCCGATCGCGCCCGCTCAGCCATCGCGCTCAGCCCAAGCGCCGTCACGACTTACTTCTTGGCCGCGGGCGTTCCCTGAACGAGACCTTCCCACCGCGCACGGGAGAAATAAGCACCTTCGCGAGGAGGACAATATGGTGGGGAAAATATACATTGAATTAAATGCTACATGATAGTTAGATCATTCACTTACAATTTGCTCGTAAAATCATCTTTAATGACGGACAAAAATTAGTAATACTTAATACACAAATATCATAACGAAAAAAAACCAATTTTAATTAAAATGACTAAAACGATGCACCTAATTATGCATAGTTCACGCGAATCTCAATACCGCAAATGTAAATATTAGTAACGTACATTAATCAAAAACTACAAAGTCTTTTTTATCTTTTAATACATCTAAAATTTGACGAATTTACGAAGGGTAAAGGTTCGCACTGAAATCGTGTAAGCGCATTTTACAACAACACATGTAGGAGTGTAAAAAATGCGATTGCCTTCTTCAGAAATTCGTTCCAATTATCTGTTGTATTTAGTTTCGTGACCACCGAAAGGCGGACGCCGAGAAACAATGTCCTTTTCCTTCCGAGGATCGATTAAAGAAAACGACGGTGCGATGCGTAGACGTCGCATTTGGCGATGCGCTCCAGTGCGGGTCAACGTCTGCTCGCGCGTCCGTCGGGGCGGCTGGGCGGGCGCTCCGCGAGGCGATGGGCGTGCCTGGCGCGGCGCCAAGGCAGGAATAAACGCGCCGAGGGGGCGGGGCGGCGCTCTTGGGACGAGGGCCAGGGTGGCGGCGGCGGCAGTCGGTACGCGCCAGCGGACGACGCGCGGCGTCCCGCCCCGTCCCCTGGACGACGCCCAGCCGGGGGAGGCAGCAGGGACGGCGCCCGCGGCACCACGTGACACGCGACGCACAGGTAACTCCGTCAGCGGCAAAGGCTCCGCCGGCCCGGCACGTGCTCGCGTCGCCCTGCTGATAGCGGCCCCCGCCCCCGCCCCGCGAAATACGCCTTGCTGCGCAGTGGCCCCGCCCCCGGACGACACACGGCGGACGGGTGTTAGGCCCCCTACGCTTCACGGCACTCGAGGAAGCGCGAGAAAAAAGGCCAGGGGTGGGATGGTGCCGCACAGCAACACACGGACTGCTACGTAGATTTCTGTGTTAGTAACATAACTTCAACGTGATACGTCTTCCATGCAGGTATTTTCTACGAGGTGCTGATCCGCGAATTCAACTCCATAGCAGAATCTCATATCTGGTTTCTGAACTTCTAATGACTCTCTTCATTACCATATAATAAAAAAATGGTCCTAAACGGTTCAATGAGACTAATAATATCTCATTTGTTTGAGAAATAACAATAAATACAACTTGAAATAAAACAGTAGAGAAGTAGAAGAAAAACAAGTCACCTGTCACTAGGTTGTCATCGTAATATTGAAGTACTTCACGTTTACATAAAAGAAAATGTACAAAAACAAGGATCTTAAAAAATGTTGTCTTTACTGGGACTTAGGGGACATTGACTGCATCCCACAGTCAATGTCCCCTAACCCCTCCTCCCCAGCTAATTCCATTTCTCTTTTCGTGAAATGACAGGGTTTTGATTGATTAATTGATTGATTTTTTCGTGTTTCCGGGCGCGTCAACTGCTTTGGTCATTAGTCCCATTAGTGTACCGCGGGAGATGGCGATAATCTTCGCCCGCTGGAAGGCGAGATCCGGCGCCGACCTACCGTCGGCTAGTGGGGTTCCCCCTAACCAGGACTCTCCCACCAGCGGGGCACGGCCCCAGCCGGGACAAGCTCTAAGCTCCCGACGGGTCTCCTGGATTATGTGGTGGTGCATGTTAGTGTAAGTGTGTGTGTAAGGGGAGAGGATAGAACAAGGAAGAGGAAGGAAATATCGCGTGCTGTCCGTGGCCCGTTTGTTACGGTACTGCTCCGGCATTCGCATGATGTTGATCGGAGAAACCACGGAAAACTACCGATCAGAGCAGCCGGCCGCTAGAATTCTCCAGACAGCGACTGATTTCGACCTAGCGGAGAAGCTAGTGTCGAAAATCCTGCCGGCGCCAGGACTCGAACCTAGGACCTCCCGGTGCGAGGCGCTGCAGTGATATCAGCTTTCTTCGTCGGGTGTTTTAGAAGGAGTAAACATTTGTGTTCAGTTTTTATTCATAAGTAGCGCAAGTAGATGTTTTCGCTCCAGTCCAGAGAAAACCTCTAACACAGGTGAACATGGCAGAATCATAGGAATTGTTCATGTCAAGTCCGCAAAGTAAGAAGATGCTCGTGATCGGTGGTTTCAAGTTTTATTTCCGAAAACTTAGAAGTGTGGTTTTCAACATTTGCAGTGCTCTAAAAAGACGTGAAAATTGTTTTTTGAAAACAGACAGAAGTGGGTCAATTATAATTGATCAGATAATACTAAGCAGACCACAGTAAACACAGAAATAAGTCCATGAGGAGATAAGAGAACGGTTTAGGAAAGCTTGACTGCGTTGTGCAGTTGGGATACGACCGTCTTTACCTATTGATCTGGATTGTCTTCAGATGTATTCTCTTTTCCTCTTTAGTATAAAAGGAAAAAGACGAACATCATAATTGACAGATAACAGAGGGAGTGAGGAGTACCAAAGGCATACGAGGAGGAGTACAGTTAGTACAGTACAGATGGTTATCACAAGTGCATCATGATGGACATTAAATAAAAGAGAGATCGCATGCATCCTATGGAAAAACAAACAGATAACGAATAAGGGGAAATATACGGCATAAACTGTAAGTGTTTGAAGCTATCCATGTTTAGTTGCTAGGGAGGGAGGTACATAGTACGTTAAATTGTTTAGTAAATAATGTAAAGTATAGAGAACTGAAAAGAAACATTATGCTACAAATATGTAATTGGAAAAGACGGTAATATGTGGTAATGACGCAGTTAAAGTTTAATGTCAATGAAGCGTCGAAGTAATTTGAGAATGAGAGTGAAACACTAAAAACTATTATTTATTTGTGAAATGGAAACAACCAAGTGAATCGCTAGAAGAATATGTAGAATAGACGTAAGCATTGCAGTTTGCAGTTCAGGCCTCACGGAAGTTCTTATACTAGTAGAGTTCAAGAGAACTGCACAGGTGAGATACAAACGAATGAACAGGCCCAACACAATCATTGATAACGACATACTCTTTGTATGGAATGAAACGACCATTTACTTATTTTAAAATATATTTTGAATGTTTTGCAGTGATGATAACAGGTTCAAAACCATATCCACTTATTTAATAATGACAATGTAAAGACCGGATACAGGTATTCAATGTTCACACCAGGAGTAGTATAGAATCAATTAATAGTTTTGGTCAACTTACAAGTAATAGAACATACACGAGGTTGTTTGCGAAGTGGTAGAGTGATTCTGAATAAATTACGAGCGTCGTGACCACAATAGATTTATCTTACTTTCGTTCGCCTTACAATAGAAGGCAACTAGTGGAAGCGCAATGATGGCAAATGTAAACTAACTTAAGGATTTCTTATCAATCTTTCGGATAAGACGGCTTTGGAGGAGCGCATCGTGTTTGGGGAAGGCGGCAGACGGGATAAAGGCAGAAGCTTGCTGATATACGGCGCCGATTTGTCGGAGGTCGCTGCCCGCTCACATAACCGTAAATAACCACCAATTCTGTGACAGTAAATTTCTCGATAACATCTAAGCGGCTCTTGTATCCTATCAGGAAGACTGACAATTGTGTTGTGGAATGTGTCAGGGATACCCACTACTGTTTTCCATCCAGAAAGTATTTTTATTAGAAGAGAGTTGAAGGTAGTAATAAACATTTACAAGTCGTAGACAGAAAAGACAGTAGACAGAAAAACGGTATAAAACAGAATCAAAATAGCTCAAGGAACAGTAAGAGGAAAAGTGTATTACAAACTCCAGAAGAGTAAGGTAAGTAAATAAATTTTGTATGGTGATATCCGCAGACATTATACTGCTTGGATAATCAAAATATTTCAATATTCACTGACAACTATTACCTGTTCCAAAAACGTAAAAAGAAACATTCAAAGCACTGTTTTTCTCTCGTGTTCTCATGGTTTTGGCAGCGCTTATATACATGGCGTTTCGAAAGCATTCTTTTTTCAGCATTTAAAGAAACAATAACAAGTCGCGAATCAATCGAGAGTTAAATTGGTCTAGATTCTACAGAAATATCTATTAGAATTGGAAGCACTCATTCTTCCTCCTAATAAAATGGTTATCCAGCTTCGATTAAGGAATATTTAATTCACTTAAAAACCTCATACCTTTTATCTGTTCACTAAGATTAGTACATAATAAAATGCGGGAAATCGGCGAAGATTCGGGAGAAGCAGACAGGAACAACAACAATGGATACACGACTAAACGGGCCAGACGCCGAAAATGGGTTTCTTCGCAGCCCCCGTAATGTCCAAAGTTAATGATGTATTAGTTAACACTCAAATATTGAATTAATCTCCAAAAGTTAAGGAAATACTGCAAAATGAAAGAGCGTGGATAGCTGTGAAAACAAACGGATGTGTTGGAGTCCTTCGTAAACATTTGAATCGCCGCGCGGCAGACAGAACCACGACACGAAGCAGCCGTTGCGAAGACGTCGTGGCGGTAACAATCTCCCAACGCCTCTTCTCGCGACGCAGATGAAACAACTTGGAACGCGCTCACTATTCCCAAACGCTGCGAAAGAGGATTTTGACAGAACTAAACAAAGACAATGGAATGCAGAGAAATAAATTGGATTGGACAAGTTTCCTTTTTCTTTATAATCAATTAAAATGAAAGTCACATAAAACGTCACAGGCGAGAAGGGATGCAACATCGATGTCGATGTTTTCAAAACATCTATGTTTTTATACAATCATCGATGTATAATCATCTTTCTCTATCTTTTTAATAAAAAACATCCATCAAAACAATCCCAAAACCGTCAAAACAAAATTCTATAATAAATTTCTGTTTTCGAAGATAGCAATAGGCTGTTTGTTAGTAACGATTGACTAGAAAAGTTCCAAATATTTATTTATAGACAGTCAATTTGACTGTCTATAAATAAATATTTGGAACTTTTCTAGTCAATCAAATTTCTGTTTTCCTTAAATTCAGTATTGTTCACACCGAAGTGTCCAAGGACGAAAAATAAATAAAATCGAGTTTCAGCACAGAAATAATCCTACATTGTTTTTGAATTATCACGTCACATAATAAAAGTTTTGTTAACTGTGAAAATTAATATTGATGTTTCAATTTTTAGAAATGATGTTGCTAAATATCGATGTTTTGTTGACGATACCGCATTCCTACAAGGGAGACGTTTGCGAATTCGGTAACTGTTAGCGTACCGGGCTGTTGTACCCAAGTTTGAAGATTCAAACCCAATCGAAGACGTGGATTTTTAAAGACGAAAAAATCCTTCGTACGTCTCCTTCGGAGAGGAAGTAAAACCGACTGTCCCATGTAGTAGATTTACTGCATGTAAAATATCCTCAAACCTTAAAGAAGCCTCTGAGCTAAATTCAAATCGCCTGTTTCGTCACCCAAGATACCTCGTTTCTCAGCTAGACGGTGAAAGGAGCGTAGCGAAATTTGCGTGGTCACTCGGACTGGAAAAAGAAGCGTCGAAGACACTTCACCAAAAACGAAGAGTTCAAAGAAAATAATTTTAAAAAATGTCAACAAATTACCAAAAAGTCACCTTGCTAAGAAGGCTTTCGAAACACTACCGTTAGTAAATGATTACATTTAAACTGAGACAAGATTTATATCTGTAACTTTCTGTACCTTTTTCATGAGGAATTTCATTTCCTTACTCTTCTCGTTTCTTAAAGCGTATTTGTATTAAGAGTAACGACGCGAAATCTCCTAGCTCCAGTTTAAGCTAACCACATAATACAGATGCAACCGTAGGCTTCCACAGACAGAGTCGTGTGAAGGCTCTCGGCTCCGTGTCCAGTGATGGCGACGTTTCCACCCTCACATCACGGTCTTCCTCAGGGCTGGAATGCGTCTCCATACGACGAAGTTCCTTCAAAGAGTGGCGCACTCCAGCCCTGAAGAAGACCACGATATGAAGGCGGAAACGTTGCCTAACCTCACCGGTCAGCGGAGAGCCTTCACATAATGTCGCCTCCTCCGTCCTGTCCTTCAGAACAGAACCGCCCCAGGGGGATGTTGAGGGGCTCCTGCGAGGCAGGGACTCGGCGCGTGAAGGCCGGCGCGCCGTCCGACGGAAGCTGCCGCCGAGCGGCGGCGCGTGGCGCGGAGAGGTCGCGTGGCGTCGTCGCGGCGCGTCTCGTTAGAGCGGCTGGCCGCCCGCGACCGGTTCCGCCAGCGCCTCCTACGTCGACCCACTGACCCGCGCTCTCCCGCAGACACCGCCGCAGCACGCGCCTTCAAGGCAAATGTGGCCGAGCGTGAAGCGTCGAGCCTCTCCCATTCATTCATTAGTGATTCTAGGCGCGTCAACTGCTAACGTGATTAGTCCCGTAAGTGTAATGCATGTTTTCATCGCGGGAGGAGACGGTGATCTTCTCCCGCTGGAAGTACTACCTGTCGGCTAGCGCGGTTTCTCCCTAATCATGACTCTCCCACCAGCTGGGCACCGCCCCAAGCTCTAAGCTCCCGACCGGTCTCCCGGAATATGTGGTAGTGCAGTGCATGTTAGGGTAAATGTGTGTTGTAAGGGGAGAGGATAGCACGAGGAAGAGGAAGGAAAGATCGCGCGCGGTCCGTGGCCCGTTTGTTTGGGTACTGCTCGGGCATTCGCCTAGTGATGTTCCGAGACACCACAGAAAATTTCCCATCAGAACAACCGGCCGCTAGAATTATTATGTAGACAGCTACAGAATTCGACCTACCTAGAGTCGAAAACATTGCAATCTAAGGCCTCCAGGCCAGACGAACTGCAGTGACATCAATTGATGTCTTGAGCCACGTCTCCCGGTCGAATCTCTCCGAGGACAAGTTGACGATTCCCCATGCTTTTATTTCCTACCTCCCGCCCAGACGAACGTCAAGAAATGCAACTTCTGATTCCTGGGCATCCTAGACTATGTTAGAACAAACTCTCATAGATTTTTGACACACAAGAATATCAAGTGCTGCAAGTTTTGATTTCCGGTACAATCTTGACTTTTAAATACATTTGTCGTAGATTCATGATACTAGTAAAATAATAATAATAACAATAATAATAATTATTATTATTATTACTCTCGGCAAGTATCAGTTACTTGGAATATATTTTAAATATAGAGTTGTTTTAAAGTACCAAACCAGCTGATATGTATTTCTTTTTCGCAATATTTGTTTTCTGAATCAGTATGTGTTAAGTGGTTTTGATACTTATTTGGAAATTTTTCTAATATTTATAAACGTACGTGAGCCCCCATTGACCCAGTGACCTTTAGATCCTCCGCCAAAGCTGCAGGAGGCGTACAGACAAACTTCTCCATAACTCACCGCGGTGCTCACCGTCCAATTTACTGAGGGATACCTGCGCGCGAGATGGGGCATTCGATGTGGTTGCGGCTTGAGGAAAGTGAGCACAAGTACGGGAACTATGTTAGCAACCTCTGCTTCCGAACGCAAACTATGTAGCTCTGGACTAAGCACGGAAAAGGTGAACTAGAACATAGAGCACACAGCATTGTCCGGTAATAGTTGCGGTAGGTCGGAAATGCGGGTTACGGACTTCCAGAATTCCGTTCATTCACTAATAATGGCAGCACACTGCTTACTCACACACCACACAAGCCATTCTAATACTTCTCTTATTTACAGAACGATTAATCCACCAATTTTTGCGATTTCTATAAACTGAAGAAAGTACGATTTTCCCTACGTAATATTTTCAATTTAGTAATGTTCTTCAATTATCTAAAGCATTTCCAGTTACGAATCTATTTGAGCACTGTGAGCGAAGCATTTTTGTTACCATGAGAGAGAGATGTAGGAGACAGTAAGAGGAGAATACTCAGCTCTTTCGTCTGCAAGCTAATCTTTTGGTTAAAAATAATAAAAAAACAATAACATTTAATGTTCTATCGTGGTTTTGTTGACTCTCCCCAGAAATTATTTCATTAAGCTGTCCCTTCATTTAGTCAATGTACATTATTTACTAAATCAATCGCTACGATAATCGTAAATTCGTGAAGATAAGCAATTTAGAAATATATGGATATTCTTATTAGGAACGCAAGGAAAATCTGAAAATACAATGGATTGAACCATATCAAGCAACGTTCTTGGGAGGCAAAAATGTAAAAATATTGCAAAGACCCCGAGAAACTTCACCACGCGAAGAATTCCATTGCTGCCAGAATATCTGTCCCCTTCACCACCAGCAATAATTCGGTCCCAGACATCATATTCCAATCCCAGTTTTCATTGTCACATGAACTGATTACCTGCATTTTCATGCCCTCATCCAACACCGCACTTGCCCAACTGCACATATAATTGCAATCGCCTCTTGTGTCAGGTAATGTGAATGCACGACAGTGCATTCACATTACCTGTCATCCTCGTCTTAAGCGTCATCGATTCCATGGTGCCACCACCTCCTCTTATGAGTTCCACCGCACTCGCAAATAAATGAGTCATTATTACTCTCCGCGGAAAGTGGTCTGTCCCCGATGTATAGTGCCTTCTGCGAATCGTAGTAGAAGAGCGACACGCGCCTCGAAACCTGGTTTCTAGTTATGGCGATTTCCCCTGTTACTGCAGCATACGATAGGTTCTGCCGAACAAATGCCGAGCAATACACTATTTCCCAGAAACAGAATATTTTACACGCATTCGTCAAGACTGTACAATGATGTTCGACTATAGGTTAAGAAAACAACAATTAAGCAAATTTCGTTTAACAAATTAGTTAAATTGCTTGGTGACTTTCAAACACAATCACAGATTTAATTTCCAGGGATAATAATCCTTGAAATATAATTCATAAAATTCTTCAATCATAAATCGAAGTCTCGAAGACTGCAGTACTTTTTCTCTCCTACTCAGTACTTATTAATGCATCTGCCAACAGAAGATATAATGTACACAATGAAAACGATAGATGCGCGGCTCAAGAATATATATGCTAGAAACGTTAATGCAAGCAACGAGCAAACATCTCATGAAGAAAATCACGGAATGTGACTCTCACAGTTCGTAAAATTATCGTAAAAGCCCTTGAATTTAGATTCTAAAACTATGAAACTACTACAGAGAAATCATATGTACTTAGCTAGAGTGATGATGTATTTCGAGCTGCAAGTGATGTTGTAGCGATCTTAATAATAACAAGAATGTACAGCTAAAGTCTGAGTTCAAGCTTTAGTCACGATTTAAATCAATAAGAAATCGATTTAATGTCTAGGGGCAATCAAAACAACGATTCTATAACACGAAACATCAATAGATATTTATTATCGATGTCTGTAACGAATAATGACATAAAAAGACCACTCAATCTCCGTAGGAGGGAAACAAAAAGTGACTTCCTTGCAAAAGTATCTTAATAGAAGTTCACAAAACGCAATCACAATCGAATGCAAATTTATTATTTTGCTACTACTGGAAAGACACAACCGAAAGTTCATAACATAAAAACAATATATTCTCACTCCCAAATACCTCAAGATTCTTCACAAATTGCATTCAAAACATTTCTGCAACATAAAAGTACATTACTATTTTTTTTATAAAACTATAAGAAATTACGTTGCACCTTGATTAGAACAGAAGCACTCGAAACGGGGTACGAAGAGAATGATAACGTAGGCGATGGAGCAGAGGAAGAACATAAGAGAGAAGAAAAAAAGGAGAATGGGAGAGTGAAGAGCAAAGCATTGGCGTTGACGCCACGCCCATGTTGACCCACAGCAGCGCAGCCTTATCGGGGAGGCGATACCGCCTGCGCCCTTCGAGCACCTTTCGCAGGCCAAATGCCTCGAGCGCGTCGGAAGGCTGATTGATTGATTGATTGATTGATTGATTGAATGATTAGTGATTGCGGGCGTGTCAACTGCTAAGGTCATTAGCCCCAAATATAGCGCATATATGTGCAGTTGCAGCACTTCTATTACAGTTTGGTTGGTTAATTGGTTGGTTGGTTGGTTAGTGATTTCGGGTGCGTTAACAGCTAAGATCATTAGACCCGTAAGTGCAGTGCATTTTTCCCTCGGGAGATGGCGGTGATCTTCCCCCGCTGGATGGTGAGATCCGGTGGCGACCTACCGCCGGCTAGCGGGGTTTCTTGCTAACCCGGACTCTTCCACCAGCGAAACAAGCTCCCGACCGGTCTCCCGGAATATGTAGTCGTTTAGTGCATTTTAGTGTAAGTGTGTGCGTAAGGGAAGAGGATAGGACAAGGAAGAGGAAGGACAGATCGCGCGCGGTCCGTGGCCCGTTTGTTAGGGTACTGCTCCGGCATTCGCCAGCAGTTGATCGGAGAAACCACGGGAAACTACCGATCAGAGCAGCCGGC
Organism: Teleogryllus oceanicus; assembly: GCA_964035755.1. NCBI lineage: Eukaryota > Metazoa > Arthropoda > Insecta > Orthoptera > Gryllidae > Teleogryllus > Teleogryllus oceanicus. Next base: position 10,869,988 of record CAXIVR010000014.1, read on the forward strand.
CGCTAGAATTCTCCTCCGGACAGCGACTGAATTCGACCTAGCTGAAAAGCTCGTGACGAAAATCCTGCCGCCGTGGGGAGTGGGAACCTAGGACCTCCCGGTCAGAGGCGCTGCAGTGACATCAGTTGATGCAGTGAGCTACCGCTCCCGGTCCACACTACTCGGGATTGGGCGAGTGGTTGCTCGGTGTTCGCCGAATAACGAATGTGCGCGTTGCATTAGACGAGCAGGCGTGCACTGCCCTGCCGCGCGGGCCGTGGGGCGAGGGCCGGCGCAGCGGAGGCCGGGGGCGCGAACTTGAGACCGCGAGCACGTGTTGCGGGGATCTCGTTTCAATTTCCCGTGCGCCGCCCCGCGCCGCCCGGGAAGCCCTTCGAGTGCCCAGTCGCGCGGGCGGGCGCTTCCGCCCCGCCCCGCCCCGCCCCGCCCCGCCCCGCCCCGCCCCGCCCCGCCCCGCCCCGACAGCTGCGCCAACAGCCAGGTTAACAACAGGTTGCCTGCGAGCGAAACAGTGGTGGCGTACGTCCTATTTGCGTATTTGGCATTTAGATTGCTCATGTTAATATTATGACAACACTTCGCAAATGATCAACGTAAAGTAATAACAAGGGAAACCTACATAAAAGCAGTTCTGAAATCCACAAAATATATGCCATTAATGAAATAATTGTGTAATATGGAGAATGAGCCTTACGTATTTAAACATAATGAATATCTCAAGAGTTCCAGGAGCTCTGTACGTACAATTACATCCCACAATGATAAAGAAAAGTTGGTCGAAAACTAAAACGATGGAAAGATCAATAGGCGTAACAATGTCAAGGAAGAATAAGATAACGCCACTCTTCGCCGTCATCCTCCGATGCAAAGTGTCATGAATTAGACTCACACGTCAACTTGCAGACTCCTCTTCAAGATATCTCCCCAACAGGGCAACGCGTCAATAGGGGCAAGTTCTAAGGGTCTTTCGATACATGTGGTAGAGTATTGTATGAAAGTGTGCATGTGTGTGTGTGAGTGAATGAATCAATGATAGAGAGGGAGGGAGTGAGTGAGGGAGGGAGAGAGAGGGAGAGGGAGAGTGACAGAATAGGTGGGTGAGAGGATATGTCTGTTGTGTTTATGGGGAGAGCAGGAAACAAGAATGAGGAAGGAAATATCGCGCGCGGCCTTTTTTCTCAGGAACGTGCTGCGTTCGTCCGGTACTGACAAGAGAAACCACGGAAAACGATTATGGCAGTAACCATCCGCTAGTATTCTTCAGACAGTGGCTGCATTTGATCTAACCAAGTAGCCAACGTCAAAAATTTACCATCGGAACTCGGGCCCTGTAAACTCCCGGAAAACGTTGCTTCAGCGTCCACGGCTCCGCCACTGAGCCAACACAACTGCACTGTCAGATATTACATTAAATTCAATGTATGTCTGTACATGAATTTTAATGTACTTTGTACATTAAAGGGAGATTAATATACTTACATTAAATTTAATGATTAAATTAAAAAAAAAAATTGATGTTAAATTACTTGTGTACATTAAATTTAATCGTACACGTACATTAAAGTTAATGTACACATGTTACAGTACGTGTACATAAAATTCAATTTACGAACATGAAAATTACTTTCATGTACTTTTACATTAAAAGTAATGGAGAAATCTTTGCCAGTGTGGCTTATAGCAGCGGCGTGCCGACGAGGATCTGTGGCTGGCGGAGGGCAGCGGCTTGGCGCTCGCCTTGAATGAATGCGGCCTCGGGGCACGCGACGCTAGGTGACGCGACGGCTTCTGCCGCAACGGTACCTCCCCGGCCGCGGCGGCGCCTCCGTACACGGCAGCGGACGTCCGGGCCCTCGCCTCGCCTCGCCTCGCACCCGCGGAGGACTCTCCCACCTAGGGTCGCCAACAATGTTCAGGTAAAAGGGAGGACACGAAGAGAGGAGAAAAAGAAAAAAAGGAGAAAAACGCATTACATATCTCTTTTTATATTTAATTTAGACTAACTTCAGTTATGCACAGTTATTCTAAGCTCAGTTATACTAGCTCGGTTAAACCTTTAAGTAAATTACTTTTAATTGAGACTAACGTCAGCTTTATTTATTTCTTCTCTCCATTTGCGATTCGTTTACAAAATCAGATGAAGATGGTCTGAGCGCTCCTTTTTTATGTTAGTCGCTAGACAGACACACTCTCATGCATGCGGGTGTCATCGCCAGAAAAACAATATTCATATTTTCTATTCTGAAATAAACAATAAACGATACAGCGTAGATGTTAGTCATGTAATAAAATAAATTATAAAAAATGTTAAAAATTTACTAGAAGGAGGACATTTAAAATACAAAGAAGGACGAGAGGACAATTCACGACAATGAAGGACTGTCCACGTAAATGGAGAACTGTTGACAACCCTACTCCCACCACTTTTTCGGCGTCTGTATTTCAATATTATTGTGTTAATGTTGAAAGTGCAAGAACGTGCGATTCAATCAGAGGCGACAATTAGTTTTAGATTTTCTGTAAAGGCAAATTAGACACTAGTGGAATGCGGCATTTCGGAGGAAAGGCGATGCCATCACTTAAAATGACATGTCAGATAATTGCTGATTAAAAGGCACATAATTGCAATTTATCATTATACATAACACATTAAACACAACTATTACAATCTATCTATTTGAACATTATAAGAAAAATATATTACGAAATAGAATGCATACTCAAAAACTACGAATTTTCCCGTCTTCCAATATGTTTTTCATAATGTCAGTTTCACAAAATAACATTCGATTTGCACAGAAACGGCCAGGAATACCGGAAAATAAATAACTTATTACCTTGAAATTATATTCCTACGGGAACAAAATAATGTTATCTACCCTTTCTACTTTTCAACACGTAAGAAGTTTCCGTACCAACTCCGCAATATGAACTATTCCATATCCCTATTTGATGACCTTTTCAACTACATCACACATGAATATTACAAAATATTAATTTATGAATTTTTAAGTGTATCAAGAAAAACAATAAAAGATAGCGTGAAGCAAGTCGAGAACGACACATGCATACACATTTATACAACGGCCGCTTAAAAAAAACACACACACATGAAGTATTCCCCCTACGTTGGAAGAGGGCCAAGTGGGTCGAACCATGAAAAAGTGTGCCATCTGTAATTTGTTTTTCGGAGAAGAGAATTACATTAACGTGCTTTACGAAATGGCAATTTTTCACGCAGCTTCACTTTCTTCGGTTATGCAAATACTACTTTCCTAGCAAAACCTGTATTATTTGACATATCCATACAATGTAAAAGAATCTTTGAGAATGGTGTACGGTCTTTTGTTTTGTTTTCGAAATCTTTACTTCCACTGTCGAGTGAAACGTGCTGGGGAATTGGATTAAAAGACAAATACACCGTGTGCAAGAAATCAGAGATTCACTGAAATCTGGACAATCTATCTAATTTGTAGCATAATCTGCGTTAGTAGAAGTACACTCACTACTTGACTCGAGTCTAATAGACTACACTTTCTTTGAAGAAACCGTCAATCTTATTTCAGAAACCAGGTCTCTCACACTTTCAGAACTTTCATATTTGACCACGGACTCACTCGTAAGTTATACTTCTGAATCTCCGATGGTGTCCTCCTGCAATGAGCAGCCATTTTTTCATTTCTTTGTCAATTATCTTTGCTCTACGAATTTCATCATGAATGAATGGATGACATAAGTCTTTAAACGCACGCATAACCTCAGCTGTCAGAAACTAGGATTTATGATTTGAAATATTGAACTCCGAGACACACTTAAGATATCAACATAGTCTAGACATGAGCAGGGGTTGAAAATTTAAAAGAATTCACACGAAAACTAGTTAGCACTCTTCAATGGAATATAAATATTTGTAATTACAATACAGTATTTAAAATATAAGAAAAGTGAAACAGAGTAAATCGACAGACCACAAAACAAACAAAACATTATCAACTCATGCAAATAACCCACCCGCTGCTAAGAGATTATTGAAAAATACAATTTTTACATAAGAACACAACAACAAAAATTAAAAATCAGTATTAGGTATATTTTTTAAAATTTTGGGCATATTTGAAGATACTACGAAAATGAAGGGTGAATTATTTAGAAATTAATTGATGTCCTTCACTCGTTATAAATTATGATAAACAAAGACTAGCTATATCATGGATTGAAAGTACAAAAGCTTATTTAATACCGAACCAGTTACAATTTCACATGTATCAAATAATACGTGGTTCATTGAAAGCTCATCCCTCCAGAAAGATACTACTACAGTGCACAGTTCACCTTTCCTACTAAAATTGCATCTTCCCCACTGGCGTGAACCAGTGAATCCCTCTGTGAGCGCGGGGGATCCCGGGGGCAAAGAGCAGGGCGCGAAGGATTCCGCGCGCTCGGCTCACGGTCGATCGACTACGATTTCCCCTCACGCAACGCAACGCACCGCAGTACACCGTAACGCAACGCACCGCAACAGCAGGTGCGCGGTCGCTGCGCGCGGCACTCTCAGCCGGGTGAGGCGGCGGCTCGCCAGCCCCGCGGGCGCGGGTCACGTGGCGCGGCCGCGCACACTCCCACGCGGCCGCTGGCCGAACGAAGCCACCGGAAGAGGCAGCTCGGTGCAGGTCCTACGCCTCCACTCCCGACAGTTGCAAGATTTTCGACACTAGCTATATTTACATTGCTGCGTTTGACATTTTGATCTACTGTTACGGTGTTGTTCAATCGGGACCTTTCACGTCACTACAGTCATGTCACTATGATGGCGTTCAACCTTTCGATTGGATGACACCCTAACAGCTGTTTTACTTCAAATGCAGCTCTATAAAATCTGCAGTATTGGACGAATTCAGTCGCTGTCTGAAGGAGAATTCTAGAGGCCGGCGGATCTGATCGGTAGTTTTCCGTGGTTCCTCCGACCAACACCAGGCGAATGCCGGAGCAGTACCCTACGAAACGGGCCACGGACCTCGCGCGATCTTTCCTTCCTCTTCCTTGTCCTATCGTCTCCCCTTACACACACACTTACACTAACATGCACTACACTACCACATATTCCGGGAGACCGTTCGGGAGCTTAGAGCTTGTCCCGACTGGGACGGTGCCCCGCTGGTGGGAGAGTCCTGGTTAGGGGGAAACCCCACTAGCCGACGATAGGACGGCGCCGGATCTCGCCATCCAGCGGGGGAAGAACACCGCCATCTCCCGAGGGAAAAACATGCACTACACTCACGGGACTAATGACCTAAGCTGTTGAAGCGCTCGGAATCACTAACCAACCAACCGATAGCAGGTTGGTGCCGGGTCTTGCCATCCAGCGGGGGAAGATCACCACCAGCTCCCGAGGAAAAATCATGCAATAAATATATGGGACTAATGACCTCAGTAGTTGACGTGCCCGGAATCACCAAGTACCAACCAACCGACGTCCGCGGCGAGAGCGCACTCTTGCGCGACGACCGCGCGGGCGGAACAGGCACACATGTACGGAGCCCCGGAACAGGGACAGCGCGTCCACGCTTCCACAACAGAGGAAAGGTTTCAGACGTTCCAAACAAGGAAGCGATCCTGCTTAGGTAGCTCAGTGCACCAACTGATGTCTCTGAATCCCTCTGACCGGAAGGTCCTAGGGTTCTATTCCCCGCTGTGGCAAGATTTTCCACACTAGCTATGTAGGTCAAATTCAGCCGCAGTCTGGAGGAGAATTCTTGCGGCCGGCTGTTCTGGACGGAAGTTTTCCATGGTTTCGACATTAGACGAATGCTGAAGCAATACCCAAACAAACGGGCCGTGGACCGCGCGCGATCTTTCCCTCATCTTCCTGGTCTTAACCTCACCCCTTACACACACATACACACACACACACACTACACTAACACACATCTCGGAAGACCAGTCGGGAGCTTACAATTGGAACTCGTCCTGGCTGGGGTGGTGCCCTACTGGTGGGAGATATCTGGTGTAGGAAAAACCCTAGTCGACAGATAGGTCTACTGACAAATACTCAAGAAGTCAAAATGTGATAATATACCATTGCTCACCTACAAGACAGTACGAAATTAGATACGTGTTTACAAACGAACTTTTGATCAATAACCACATCTTCATGATTTGCGTCAATTTTCACTGAGACGGAAAGGTATAGTATCAATATGAAAATTAACGGCGATTTGAAATATTCTGTTCTTAAAAACAGACAATGAAATGATAAAAAAAATAGGTACGTTGTTTGCTTCTTTTAGTGGCAAATCAATCTGATATCCAACATTGAAAGCAAGAATGGAAATGTGCATGATATCAGGAACAATCAGGAAAAAACTTTCAAAGAAATAGAATAACATCTTAGGTGAAGTAAATTCCAAATAAATTATTTGAAATCCAACAGAGTCAAACACATCCTTCATTAGTGTGTCTCTAATTTTCAAAAGACGTGTTTTCATCTCAATATTGTCTTGTACGTGTATTTTTAATAAGGACGTGCGTAGTGTCCTTACGTACGAATATGTTCATGCATTTCAGTTAGGCAATCAACAGTGATACATAAGTTGAGGATGATATCAAGTTCCGAATTTCTTTTACAGTTGACAAGTTTCGTATTCAAAAATGTACTATCCAAACTAAAAACTTTGTGTGACATACCATTTTACATTCCCAATGGGATATACCCTTACCCTCTTGAAAGAACTTCATGGACAATGAACACTGTGTCTAGTAAAAAAGAGAGGATATAATGCATACGAACACCTCTACGAAAACTAAAAGTATTTATCAAATAGAAATCGCATCTATTTGGATAGCTATTTCTCGCTCAACACTTGTCTGAATTTGGACAGATTCTAACGATGTAAACATATAGTACTGCGAGACAAAAAGTGAGGAAACAAAGCAAAATTTTAAAAAATAAACATTAATATACTAATGTCAGTTCAGTGAGCGGTATTTTCTAAAACTCAAATATAAAAAAAAAAAAAAAAAAAAAAAAAAACATTCCTACCAACTTGTGAAAGATAAGATAGCTTGGAAAAGACGAAGTTAGTCAGAAATAATCATGTGTACACTGTACCGGAAACAGCCTCTGAAACTCAGCTCTCGCACATGTTCTTCGGAAGCACGCCGCGCCGTTGCGATCAGGAAGTACACAGCCATGCATCACGTTTCGCTTCCATATCGAGCACGCGAAGAAGACAAAACGAAATAAAAGTAAAATCCTGGAAGTGAGCGAAATTGGTTCCCGTATGGAAATGCTATTTGACGCACTGCTTCCGTGCTGCTATCAGCGGGAACATTTCGCGAGCGGAAGCGTCGCCTATTTGAGAACTTTTTCCCGTCTCCAGTCATGAAACATCAATTCTTGCACGTTTCACGACAAAATGACGCTTTTGCAATTGTTGGGTAATATACTGCAAGAACTCATCATGTTCCTCGAAATTACCACTAAAGAACGAATTTCTATAATTTTGCATGTTTTTGACCGTTGCTCCAGGGCATAGTTAAATGAAATTTCTTGACATTTGGTTATAATTGGATGCTATTTAGATTATTATGTTAGAGCATATTTGGCCTGTTGGGGCATATGCATGTATTACAGGCGCATATTTTTGCATATTTACTTAAAATACAGACTCATCATAGAAACGTTTCAACTTTTCGTAGGATCAATGTATTTGTAAACGTTCGTTGATTGCCACCGCTTGCATTTTTTATTTTCTATAGATGATAAAATACTTGTTCAAAGGTAGGATATTTCTTGATATCATATTTTTTAAATCAAGCAGAAGAAATGCAACAACATACAATTGTAGAAAATATTCACTAAGGTGAATTTTTACTACAATTATTTTTCCTCTAAAGTAAGGTAGATTATATTAGGTCTGCACAAAAATATATCTTTTCATTACAAAAATGCTTCTCCTGAAATTTTATCAAGAAAGGTGTATACAGAAAATACAATATTATTAACTTTGTTTCCATTTTAAAGCGCATCACCAGTATTTTTAGGTTATAACGCAAAGTTTTAAAACCATATTTCAAGATTTTTTAGGGCATAACAATCCTCTCCCTAGTTATAACCATTGCAAGCTCAACTGCAGCCTATAACTTACGCGCTGGTATAAGTACAACAATTGGCATTAAAAAGTCAATGCATTCAACGAAATAGTACGTGGACAATTAAGTATCTGATCAAAGAATTATTTTTAAGCAAAGAAGCGGTTTAAAAATTAGATTTTTACTGGATATTGCAATGTAGTCCGTAAATCCACTCATAAAAATATTAATTCAAATGGATATTTTTCCTTCATATTTGACCTCTAATTACGATAAAATGCAGTTTTCTATACTTATTGATATTCTTATTGTTGTTAACATTATTATAACTATTAATATTTTTATTATCTTATTATTAATAATCATTGTATGTTAATTTAAATAACGAATAGCCAAACTGAAAATAAAGCATTTAAGAAAGAAAAACCAAAATGAAAACCAAAACGATATGTCACAGAATAATAACGGTACAAACCAGCGAATATAATGAACATTATTAACCTTTTAGAGGTTCAGAAATCATTTAGCACTTTGCTTACAGCATACGCAAATCCTGCACCAGTCGGCTACCGCGATCACACGGGACTGACACTGCGCCATCCACATCGCTTGTTTACCTGCGGCACTCATGAGGACACGAGCACTTCCGGGATGCGCCCAGCGACGCTCGCTGACAGCCGCACACGCACACGCACGAATTTACGGGCACGCGCCTTCGGCGTCACCTTCGCGCCGGGGCTCTCGCCCGCCCACCTGATTCATAGCCGCGTCCCGACTCACGCCCCCCGGCACCGCCCCGCTAGGGCGCACGCCGGGCGGTCGCCGCCGCACACTGCTTCCAAATCGACCAAACGTAATACCAATCTCGAAGGGTAGAAACCGCTCCTCAATAAGGGTGAAACCGGGAGCGGTAGCTCAGTGCATCAACTGATGTCGCTGCAGCGAATCTGACCGGGAGGTCCTAGCTTCCCACTCCCCACGGCGGCAGGATTTTCGACTCTAGCTTTCCAGCTAGGTCGAATTCAGTCACTGTCTGGAGGAGAATTCTTGCGGCCGGCTGCTCTGATCGGTAGTTTTCCGTGGTTTCTCCGATCAACACCAGGCGAATGCCGGAGCAGTACCCTACCACACGGGCCACGGACCGCGCGCGATCTTTCCTTCCCCTTTCTTGTCATATCCTCACCCCTTACACACACACTTACACTAACATGCACTACACTACCACATATTTCGGGAGACCGGTCGGGAGCTTAGTGCTTGTCCCGGCTGGGGCGGAGCCCCGCTGGTGGGAAAGTCCTGGTTAGGGGAAAACTTTGCTAGCCGACGGTAGGTCGGCGCCGGATCTCGCCATTCAGCGGGGGAAGATCCCTGCCATCAACCGAGAAAAAACATGCACTATACTAACGGGACTAATGATTAAAGCAGTTGACGCGCCCAGAAACCCTAAAAAATCAATCAATCAATGAAAAAAATAAGGGTGAATGTTCGGTGATTCTACATTTTAGTAACAAGTCAGAAATGTGGCTCTTCACGAATCATGGCTTTGCCGGACAAACCAACTAAAAATCATAATGTTGATGGTGTTTTGACACGAGCATAAAGGAAGATTCACCTATGATTTTCGAGCCATGTGCGCCAATTCTTGAAGTTTCCAAACGGATGCTTCAAGAGTTCGCATAATTTTCTAGAGATCTCACTTTAAATAGAGAACACTTTAATTGCAGTAATTTGCAGTTCACTAGATACTATAAAAGGGGACAAGGAACATGAGTGAAACCTTTACTGAATTCTGGTCAATCAATAAGGGTAAATCAATAAGGGTATACTCCTGAACACAATATTTAATAAAGTTTTCTGTATATAAATTCAGATATGCTAGTAGCAAATACAATGCCACCTAAGAACGAAAAAAATCCTACAAATCGAAAACTTATATTAACAAATAAATAACTGGGAATACACATTTTACTTATTATTATTATTATTATTATTATTATTATTATTATTATTCCGATGCTTACTTAAAATTGAAAGCTATTTCGTAGACTCACCATTGTTCTATAAAACATATAAAGCTTTTTCGGCATCTTCAATGAACTTCATTAGCAGCTTCTATTTGTTAGGACTACATAAATCTTACACAACATCATACTAAAGTCGATTCTGGATATAGAGAACTCCGATATAATGTACTTTCGGTTAAATTGTCGGTCACCGGTCCCGATCCACACACATAACAAATACGAACGAGAAGATCCTGTTGTAGTGAACTCTTTAACATCGGTTATAGTGAACTTATTAAATACAACTTCTAGACAAATGAATTTCGACTCAGGTCCCTAAAATTCTTATGACAATACGAGTTTGGAAGTATAGAGTCCCTTGAGTTACTTTTGTAACATTTATAATGAATGAAAGGGAATCAGGGATCCGTGCAGTGAGGAAATTGCTTCAGCTTATCAGTGGAGGTTCTATTCAATCCGAAGACTTCATGGGCGCGGAGTTGAAGACTGGCGAAAAATATTGAGATTGACATGAATGAACAACGTAGAATTAAGTGTGAAGAAACCACGAAGATTATAAATTTTTGAATCCGTAATTATTGATTGGTTGTTATTGATTCCGGGCACACCTACTACTGAAGTCATTATTCCAGAAAATGTAGTGCATGCTTTTTTTCATGGGGGTAGCGGTGTTCTTCCCCCGCTAGATGGCGAGATACGACACCGACCAACCATCGGCTAGCGGGGTTTTCCTCAACCAGATATCTCCCACCAGCAGAGCACCGCCTCAGCTGGGACAAGCTCTAAGGTCAAAGCTCCCGAATCTCCATGATTGGTAGTTGACGCTATCTCTAAAACAATAAACAGTTGAACATTTGTATTGTACTTTGAGATCATCGGATATAGCAAACCTCTGATGTTAGTTCCTAGAGATTCACTATAACCGGAGTGGACCGTATTAAGACGCTCGCTTAAACCTCCAATGCTATTGTACTAAGCGCTTCACCGCTCTTTCGCCCACTGTGCACGGCCGCTCCCGTCCCGGCCCCGACTCGGCCGCGCGCCCGCGCCGCCTGGGAGTGTGTAGCGTATTGTTTTTTGCGCCGCCGGCCGCGCTCCGCTCCCGCCGACAATAGCGCCGCGCCGGCCGGAAGTGCGCGGGCGGCCGCCGCGTCGAGGGCCGCTGCCATGATCCACCGCCGCACAACGCACCGCTGTCCGGGCGCTCCCCAAGGGCTAACGGAGAGACGCTGGCCCACAAAGACTCGCCAGCAGCAATCCTTTCCACGGTCGCGCCTTGGGAATTCAGAGAAATAATCTCCACAAACAAAAGAATGAAATAACGACCGCAGTAGTCATTGCCCTTGACTAACGAACGGAATTGAGCACGGAACATGTTTGTGGGTACTGCACACTAGTCAATTGCAGTCCGGAAGAAGTAAATAACTGGAAATGACCTGCCTTGATTACTGCGATCGCAGACTTATGTAACGTTGCAGTCATTATCCTCTGTGAATCCTTGATCTAAATTGCGAAGGTCAGCCTCAAACAGTGCCAACCTTCGTTTGTGCATGTCTGTCTGTGTGAAACAATGTAACAGTGATTGAACAGAAAGGCCTGCACGACTGTAACAAGAGAATCAAAACACTTTCTGGACTAGGAGAAGGCAATGAACTGCATTGTCACGAAACGCCAGTGAATGGATTCCACTGTATCTGGGTATTAGATATGCGAAAGTTACAATTTCAAATTAACAATTACTTGAGAGTGTTTAATTGTTGTACTCGTTTAATAAATAAAACTTCATAAAAAGTCGACGGAGAGAAGTACAAAAAATGACCAGAAGAAAACAGTTTATTAAAAAAATTATTTTGCTAGCGTTACAGAATTCCGTCTGCTGTATCATATTAAGTATCATTGAGATGCAAGAGAATATTCAATCTTTTCTTGTGCGCCATTATATGAGTATCATTTAGAAAAAGTGAGAAGTGAAAGATTGGCATATAATGAATAATATTTAGGTGTTCACTGAATGTATTTAATTAACTAAACACACGTCTTAGCAGGTTATGTTTTCAATCTTGCAAACTATAAATGAATGTTTGAATCACTTCAGAGCGGATTTATTAGTTAACGTTAGTAGACTACAAGAAAATAGCACGAATTACCAATCTGCCGAGCTGCAACACTCAATCATGCGTGTGAGAAACAAAATTAGACAAATCAAGAGGATTACTTAGTACACATTAAGACCACACGCATTGAATGTACACGACTACAAAACAATTTCACAATACAGACGTTTTATAGTATATCAATATCTGCTTCTCGTGCCCCACAGCATGGTCTTTTCGCAGATTTGAAAAAAATGCTGCGGGAAAATCTCAAACCAATGATGACAGGGATGCTTCATCGATGTCTATGTTTTTCGAAACATCGATGTTTTTATAGAATCCTCGATTTTTTAAACATTACTTTATTAAATCTGATGTTTTTCCAACATCGATGTTAAGGGTTCAATGTTTTTATGCTTTCGACAGCTAGTTTGAAAATGAAAATGTCTCGTAATCACAATATCGTAAAAATTAAAATAAGTAACTGATACCATCGAGTTTATCTGACATATGCGTATGATACCCCTTTCTTTCGATATTGATTCAGTGGTGAGGTGTAGTTGACATTTACATAATTGGAATGATTGAAGGCGTTGTCATTGACAACGCCTATTGTTGTCTAACGCCTGTCTATTGTTGACAATGACAACGCCTTCAATCTTTCTTTCGATACCAACCTATAATGAATTGAGGAACCTTTGACGCCGTTGACATGACCTTGAGCGCTCACGTATTAAAAACATTGATATCGTGTTGTCGTACTTCGTCCACAAACGGGTGTCGAGAGTTCACGGGCGAAGGCGGAATGGACGACGACGGCGGCGGCGGCGGCGGCGGCGGCGGCGGCGGCGGCGGCGGCGGCGGCGGCGGCGGCGGCGGCGGCCGGGACGGCGAAGGGAGGGGGCGAGGCAAATTGCAGCGGAGGCGGCAATTAGCGCGCCTGGGGGGCGGCGGAGGGGCCCCGGGCACGGCGGGGGCGGGGGCGGGGGCGGGGCTGGGCGGGGGCCGTAGATGGCGCAGCGCCACGGGCGCAGCCTCGGGGCACCTACCTTCCCTTTGTCACGCGTCTGAGCGTGGCGCTTCAGCCGTGCCAACGAGCGGCTTCCAGGAGCAACACGGTCTCCGCTCATCCTACACTCGAACATTCTGTAGCTACGCCACAACATCGTCATTCACTTTTACAAGCTTTCGCAATTTCTCAACAATTTATCGGCAATATTATTAACAGCCTGTTTTAAAAGTCGTATTCTGCTATATACAGAAACATTTGTGGAGAAAAGGGGTATTTTTAGACTATCACAATTGTACGAGGTTCATGCAATAGTGTGTGTGTGTGTGTGTGTGTGTGTGTGTGTGTGTGTGTGTGTGTGTGTGTAAGTATACAATATGTACACACTATTTGTACATATTGTATACTTACGCATTTTATACAGGTAGAAAAATACATGCACTTACGTATATTCTCTAAAACTACAAAAGATTGTAAAGCTTCCACAGCAATAATAATCTTCCTTGAAAAGCTAAAATTTCTAAACGTTGACCTGTTACGTATGCACACTGACAAGAAAAGTTTTAAAGTACATATGCACATTGACAAGAAAGTAAATAAATCGGAACACCGCACGAAATACTACAAGAATCACGTTGAAAATATTCAGTCGGCATAGCAGCTCGTCATCAATAAATGCATTACACCTGACATTACAACACTGGTGTATCTTCTTCAGCAAATAACGATCAAATGAGGCCACACACATACACAGTAAGGCATTCCTTATCCAAAAGTATAACACGTCAGTCCTTATCTGGGCCAAGGCAAATATTCAAGTGAGTAAAAGTTCCATTTGTATCGCCAGGAATTCGAAAGTCGAAAAAAATGCAGCCAAGAAGTTACTTGAATGCGGACTACAGAGAGATGAAAAAAAAATGCTGTGCCACATCCCATTAATTGTGTGAGTGGATACATACGCATGTTGTATATGAGTGCGTATGAATGCGCGCGCGTGTGCGTGTGCGCGTGCGTGCGTTTGAAAATGCTGAATTGTTTGTCTGGGATATACCTTATCAAAAATATTATGGAAAAATGAATAATTAAATAGAAAATTGCAGTAATATGTAAAAAGATGTACTAAAAAGTCGACGTTTTCTGGCACTAACCGATATGAAACGTGAATATATTGCTGATTCGACTTGACACAGATACGTTAGGAAAATATGTTATTACATAATTACCCGGGCCCTAGTAATGATCATCTTGGCAGCGGCGCTGAGTACAGAGACATGCGGCGCCTAGACGTGTGTTTGCAAACCCCGTTTCATGCAGCACGGAAACAAGTACGCCACTTCCTCGTTTGCGGTTGCCGCAGGTCGGGCATTCTTCGCGTTGCATAACTCGCAAGCTTTCTGACTGACATAAGTGCCGTTTCACACATCATTGTGATTGCTGCTCACTAATTATGTGATGCAGGCGTTTAAAGAAAGATGACAAACACGAATCGATTAGCTGGACTCTCAATATAACACGTCAACCACTTTCTGTTACGATATTTATATAAAGCAATATCCTTTTTTGAGAGCTGACATTTTCATTAGCAGAATTTAACTGTTTACTTGAGAACAGTAAGTAGAAAAAAGGCCCAGGAAAGCTCTTAGAAATGTTTTCTATAAACCCTGTAGTAATTTTCTATGATCTATCCATTTAGCGTATCTATGAAAATAACGTATATTTTGATACTGAAATTAACGTACATTTTGCTCGGAACAGATACTTTGAATACACTTATTTTAAAGTATGAAATATAAACAAATATAGTATAAATATGTAATAATATAATTTTAAGAACCTTTAAAACAAACTGCAATCAGATACCGGCACTAATCAAGACGAATGAAGTAAGGATACTGCAGCACGAACACGTCCCTGATTTCGAGTACAAATTGTTGTATCTTCGTTTGTTTTTGCTCCATCTGTACTTACTTCGAAAGACAATTACAACAGAGAAACGAACGCCGACCAAATCAACAGCACAGCTTACCGTGGCCATCGTCCCCGCAAGTGAATGCCTGCAAGCGCCTGCCATTCCGCGACACGGGAGATCCCAGCATTGCACGGCAGCCACCACGAACCGCCCTCCGCGCCGTGCGCTCCGTCGCCTACCTGCGCACTCCGCCCTCCCTCAACCGGGGCCCTCGTGGCGCCACGGCGCGCCGTGCCGCGACAGGTATTCGGAAGGGGCAAAAAGAGAAATTTTCGACGGCGACCTCACCAGGCGCTGTAAAACGCTTCAGAGGGTGGCTCCGTGGCGTCCAATACGGAGAAACGTAAACAGCCTCTACCTGAAGCGACCGCAGCGAAGCACGAGGCCAAAATTGTCAGCTCTGTAGCCCCTCCAAACCGTAGAGCAAGGAAGGAACATCAACGAGTTTACAAATTTCCAACCGATGAATATGTATCTTTATTGTGAAGAATACAGTGATAACAGTATTCACTAGCAATGAATTTATTAAAATTCGTAAACCTCTGGTATGAAGACTATTTAATTCCTCGTTTAGTGTAGTATGTTTTTGTTTGCTGAGTTCTGGATATATCGAATGCACTAGAGGTGGAATGATCCTATTATGCGTTTTGTCTTCAAGCTCCAGTGATACAAGAGCCGTTTCTAATATTCATTTATCCTTTCAGTACGCTGTACATTTAAAAAGCCATAACCATTTGCATAAAACTTTCAATGCAGCTGTAATTGTACTAATTCATGTGCATATTTTAGTGACTTGTTCATGTACCAAATCGAACTCAAAAAGCAACCTATTCATTCTCTACAACTATTGAAATATTTCCAGAACAAGATACACTTACTATTATAATATCATCAGTACGTTCAATTATTTATGCAACATTTTATGAGGTTTACAAAAAATTAATTTCCAAAAGCAATGAATATTTTCTTACTTATTTACAAAAACCAATGAACTACACTCGAATCCTTTTTCTTCAAGAAAACCACCAGGAATTCAAGGAAAGTAAACACGACGCGTGCTTCCAACGTTATCGCCCTCCGCCCTCCGCCCGCCGCCCCGCCGCCCACCAACCCGCCGCCGCCCGCCGCCGCCCGCCGCCGCCCGCCGCCGCCCGCCGCCGCCGCCGCCGCCCGCCGCCGCCCGCCGCCGCCGCCCGCCGCCCTTCCGCCCGCCGCCACCACTCGCAAGAGCGCAACGGAGCGGCCTTGCCGCGGGCACGCGCCTCGGCCCGTGCTCCAGTTCACGTGGCCACGCCCCCGCCCAGCGCAGCGCAGTGGGGCCGGTCGCCGCCGCCGTCGCCTGTCTCAGGTACGCGACGCGACCTGCCGGGCGTCGCCTGAACCCGCTCGACGCGACGCGCGCCCTCTGCTTGGCACCAGGCGGGGCGATTCAAACTCGTCACGCGGCATCCATCACAAAACATCCATGTTTACAAACATCGCTGTCCGAAATTAAAACATGCATTTTGTTGATGTAAAACATCGATTTGTATTATGATAATACAACGACAAATATCCCTCACTATCGACCACATCGCAGACGCCTGGCGCAGGAATCACTGTTTCCTCACTGCAAGATACAGGAGCGCAATTCAAACTCTCAAGAATAATAATAACAAGAATAAAAAAAAACAACTTTGGCTTGTTTGTAACCCATGAGGTACATCCAAAACCACAATTCATTACTGCAATACATTATGTATCACATTACATAACATATCCATGTTTTTAAACATGTTTGATGTTTTAAAGCTTGTTTAGTAACGTCCAATATTAAATTCATCTGTAACAAAATTTAATGTGACAGTGGCCCAGTTTCTTAATTTACAATGAAGATTTACGAGAAAACAAAGTTAAAAACGCCTCTCCGTGTGTGAAATATGAGGAAGAACGAAGGAAATACCCGGGCGTTGGGGTCATCTCGGGCGAGAGAGTCTGATCCATGAAAGTAGTACTATACGCTCACGTTTTCTTGATCCCCGGAATACCTATCTCCACTCCTCTGTCAACATTAGTTGAATTAACAATAAATGATAACAACGAGCGTTGTTTGAAAAAATCTGATAACCAGAAACATTTGCTCCCGTGTAATAGAAACTATTTTGCACCGAAAAACAAATTAGAAATTCGATATAAAATTATTTTTGTCAAAATAACCAAACTTCCCACTCCTCTAGCAGCTAGCGAAGCGAGGGCCAAGAAAACGTGCGCGAATATCACAGAGCTCGCTTGATTCGATCACCCAAACTGACAAGAGTACCATCAGTTATTATTTCGTATTTTAACTTTTACAAAATTTTGACGATGGGACCGGGAGCGGTAGCTCAGTGCTAACTGATGTCACTGCAGCGCCCCTGACCGGGAGGTCCTAGGTTCCCACTCCCCACGGCGGCAGAATTTTCGACACTAGCTTTTCAACTAGGTCGAATGCAGTCGCTGTCTGGAGGATAATTCTAGCGGTCGGCTGCTCTGATCGGTAGTTTTCCGTGGTTTCTTCGATCAACACCAGGCGAATGCCGGAGCAATACCCTACCTTTACACACACACATACTCTAACATGCACTACACCACCACATATTTCGGGAGACCGGTTGGGAGCTTAGAGCTTGTCTCGGCTGGGGTGGTGCCCTGTTGGTGGGAGAGTCCTGGTTAGGGGGAAACCCCAATGGCAGACGGTAGGTCGGCGCCGGATCTCGCCATCCAGCAGGGGAAGATCACCGCCATCTCCCGAGAAAAAAAGCATGCACTACACTAACGGGACTAATGCCCGAAGCAGTTGACGCGCCCGGAAACGAAAAAAATCAATCAATCAATCAATTGATGATGGGAATATTTCGATCACAAAACATCCAACACAAAACATGTTGACAAACCATCGGCTTTAATATATCGACGTTACCTAATACAAAAGTGTTATTGGCGTGTAACATGCACGTTATAAACGTGTCATCTACCCTATTACAAACGTGTTATTAAACCAGAGCTCGGGTGCTGTATGCGGTCTTAACAAGCGACACACAATCATAAGAAACCTCATAAAATGAGTTGAAAATTTAACCCCAAATACCCAAACACACCGAGGGGAATTCTCATACTTCTATTTTCTTACGCGTAAATAATGATTATGTTTTCCTGCCAAAGCGAAACAGAGTAGAATTAGAGAAGTTTTAATGAACATAGAAACGTTTAATGTATCCCTTTATTTCAAATTAAAATGGAAATAACAAGAACTGCTCTTTCTTTCATTTAACTTCTCGGATTATTATTAAAATACTCGATTTTATATTACACTTATTTTCACAACCGAAACATGACTACTTCCAACTTTATGTCAATGTTTCAAAATTTTAAGATAAATCAGGAAACTTTCACACACTTTTTTGAAAACTTATTTGATGTTATTAAACTCCAGTGAAACTCAACACATATTATACTATTGCCATCGTAAATTTTAAGTAAATTTAATGAAATATTTACCGTTGGAATATTACAGCTTCTATCTAGGACAGATGAACGGACAGAGAGATGAACTGACTGACTCACAAATAAACAGATGGACGAACTGTCACTCTGATTGACGGATGGATGGGCTGGCAGACGGACGGACTGGAAGAATGAAAGATAGGCGGACAAACAGATAGCATGTTTGAAAGAAAGAAAGAAAAATCGATTTCGGTACCAGGAACCTTCAAAACGTGTATTTCAGACAAAATCTAGACATTCATATTTTGAAGTATTACATTACTTTCTCTACACTACGTAAACCAGAAAGTAAAATAATTTCATAACATTTCCAAGCATTAGAAGGGATTTCCGTTGGCAGAGACAAGCAGGAAGGGGCTTTTGCCAAGCACGGGACTCAACGAAACAGTGATGTAATGCGAACGATGTTCACAGGAAGAAGTGCATTAAACGAGATCCTCATCACTTCACGTTCTTATTCTACACTATGAGAGATTTGATGCATAAAGAATACTACAAATCGAACACCGAGGTTTTCTTTTGGAGGGGCTATTCGCAAGAGAAATTGAGAATAAAGAAGTATTTGAAATTAATTTGGGTATAGAATTTTAGTATGAATATGAATCTATGAACATTATTCTAATTAAGTTACTGCACTGAAAAGAAACATCAAATGTGTTGGTCACCATTGGTTGACAAAACTTAGCACCACACAAGTACAGTGGCAATGCAGTATAATTAATGTCCTTGTTTGTTTTTTGTCAAACGTTATTTAACAACACAAGAGTCGCACTTTTATGTGCACAATGCCTAGAATGCAGTAAACAAAAACCAGACATTTTAAACAATAATACTTGCTACATCATCGCACCATCGTTATATCATATCACCTTGCTATATCATTGCATCATCGGCACAAATAGTGATACAAAGCTTAAAGACAATTGTCAATGTTTTTTCACATACTCCTTAAGATTTAACTGTTTGTAAAATCTACAAAAAGATGACTTTCGAGTGCTCCATGTATATTCTGTCGCAAAAAACCAAGTGTCAAATATACTTTTTCCACAGGGAAATAATATCACCAGGGAAATGTGATTAGGTAAAGTAGATTCGATGGAGATGCTTAAAAAATGTATCTGGATTTTTTTTCCTAAAGGAAATAAAAAGGAAGAATAAACCATGTGTAATATATGTGTAAATCATGTATAATGTAAAAAAGATATAAACTATGTATAACTGCAAAATCTTAGGATCTGCTCACGCAGACAGTTCCAGTGTTTCACCTACCGGGAGCGGCAGCTCAGTGCATCAACTGATATCACTGCAGCGCCTCTGACCGGGAAGTCCTAGGTTCGAATCCTGACGGCGGCAGGATTTTCGACACTAGTTTTTCAGCTAAGTCGAATTCAGTCGTTGTCTGGAGGAGAATTCTAGCGGTCAGCTGCTCTGGTCGGTAGTTTTCCGTGGTTTCTCCGATCAACACTAGGCGAATGCCGGAGCAGTACCTTAACAAACGGGCCACGGAGCGCGCGCGATCTGTCCTTCCCATTCCTTATCCTATCCTCTCCCCTTACACACACTTACACCAACATGCACTACATTACTACATATTCCGGGAGACCGGTCGGGAGCTTAGAGCTTGTCCCGGTTGGGGCGGTGCCCCGCTGGTGGGAGAGTCCTGGTTAGGGAGAAACCCCGCTAGCCGACGGTAGGTCGGCGCCGGATCTAGTCATCTAGCGAGGGAGATCATTGCCATCTCCGGAGAGAAAAACATGCACTACACTAACGAGACTAACGACCAAAGCAGTTGACGTGCCCGGAAACACGAATCAATCAATCAATCAATCCAGTGTTTTACCAGCACATAATCAGAAGAACCGCGGAGTCGCAGCCTCCGTTCGCCTTCTGAACTTTTCAATCAGCTGGCGCGCGCTCCAAGCCTCGAGAACACTTACGAAGATCGTACTCTGACAATAGGAAGGCCACGCTGTTGGCATTCAACGAGGTGACGCTCCGAATGAATACCTCGAAGAAATAGGACGACGACTGACCTTTGAACCAAGCAACTGGACCATCTAGCAGAAACTTTAAACGATCCCCTTCGTAAGCGTCTGACTTGTTGCGGAACAAACGTGTTTATCTTATCCTTACAAAGTTAATCCTGTTTTAACGGGAGAGTATTCCTTACTGCTCTGACGAACTACTAGAGAGGAGTGACCCTTAAGAAAGGACCACTTTGAGAGGTCGGGAAACAAACGAACGTCTTGCAGGGCGATGACACTGCGAGAGAGAGTGATGAAGCTATTTGAATATAAGCTAGCTGTAAACGAGACAAACTGACAAAATGAGTTGCAACGTGAACCTAACGCGCAGCGATATTGCCAGCAGTGACCAAGCAGCAGCTGCCAAAGCGGTTCCTTCTTACTGTAGTATCTGTATACTTCGATTTTTCTATATAGGCCGATGACATTAGGTCATTGTTACTCCTGCTGCCTTATAAAATGAACCCTTTTAATTAATTCGCGAACGTCCTTCTCAACGGGGCACACGACCTCAGAAATGAGCTTACCACTGTTATAAGGCAGGAGGAGTAACAATGCCATCGGCCACCATACAAAAGTCTGTCAGCCGCGAACTTACTGTCCTGGGCGAGGTCCAGCAGAGGCAACGAGGGCAGGCAGGGCAGGCAGGTGGCCTGGCTAGGCATCGCGCGTCGGGCGGCTGCAGCGGCGCGGCGTTTCCCGTCGCGGCGCACGCCTCGTTTGTCCCATCGCGACTGAGGCGGCGGCGGCGGCGAAGCGTCATTGTAGCGGCGCGCGTGACATCATCCGTCGTTGCCGGCCGCCCCGCGCCGGGGCCGGGCCCTCCTCTCGCCTGTGGGTCGGCACCCCCGGGGGTCCTTCGCCCTGCGGCGCGCGCGCAGCGCCGGCGGCGCCGCCCACGCCAAGTGCTCGGCCGACACACACGCTGCCGTGCGGATGCCGCAACGATGGACATGTTGTCGAAACATCGATGTTTTAAAAACAAATACATTCAAGACGAGGTTGTTTTAACATGGGACCGGGAGCGGTAGCTTAGTGCATCAACTGATGTCACTGCAGCGCCTCTGACTGGGAGGTCCTAGGTTCCCACTCTCCATCGTGGCGGCAAGATTTTCGACAGTAGCTTCTCAGCTAGGTCGAATTCAGTCGCTGTCCGGAGGAGAATTCTAGCGGTCGACTGTGTTTTCCGTGTTTTCCGTGGTTTCTCCGATCAACACCAGGCGAATACATGAGCAGTACCCTATCAAACGGACCGCCCGCAATCTTTCCCTCCTCATCCGTGTCATATCCTCTCCCCTGACACACACACTAACATGTACTACACTACCACATACTCCGGGAGACCGGTCGGGAGCTTAGAGCTTGTCCCGGCTGGGGCGGTGCCCCGCTGGTGGGAGAGTCCTGGTTAGGGGGAAACCCCACTAGCCGACGGGAGGTCGGCGCCGGATCCCGCCATCCAGCGGGAGAAGATCACCGCCGTCTCCAGAGAAAAAACATGCACTATACTAACGGGAATAATGACGAAAGCAGTTGACGTGCCCGGAAACACGAAAAAATCAATCATTCAATCAATTTTAACATGGGTGTTTTCGATTCAAACGAGCAATGTTTGTTGAACCATATCCCGCTAGTATCCTTTGTAGTTACGCATACTAGCGGGCTATGGTAGATCTCTCATCGAAAGAACTCTCTCACCTGAGATTACCACGATACCCTGGTACTTCTTATGTCTTTCTTAGTATTTCGCACACGGAGAGGAAGTCAACACACACGTCGAGAGCGAAGTCCTGAGCTTTCTTCCCGGGTCCTTATTCGTAGAACTGAAAACTTGGGCTTTGAACTAAAAACTCGAACTCTAAAAAAACCCTTAGATGGCCATCTACACGCGCAAGTTTCGGGTTGTTTTCTCCTCACTTTTTTTTCATTTTTTTAAACTTTGTTTTCAGTTAAATATGAAATAGAAAATAATGAACTTTCCACTGTCAAATTAAATTTTGTTACGCACGAATTTAATGCTGGAGGTTACTGAAGCACCAATAAAACATTAATGGTTTTTAGCCGGTGTAAATACTGAAGTTTTAATTTTGAACATCCATATTTGGAAACATCAGTGTTCCGTTGTGGATGTCCTATCACTAAGCCGAAGACGTTGCGAGGGCCCTCGCGTGCAGCGATCACCCATGCGAGGTTACGTGCACGCGGGAAGGTAAGGCTTCGGCTACAAGACGACTGTAATTTACTCTTCGCTAGTGGTGGGAGATTACATAATTTGTGTTGATGTCGAGGGGAAAGTAGTATATTAAGGCTTGACGTCATGTCTCGTAACTTACCACAATACTCAAAAGTAATATTATGAAATTACGTGAATCATATTGAATATACGAATATTTAGTTACAAAAGACTATAAAACGTTTCACTAATATCGTGAAACTAACAAATTTCAGTGTGTTAAAAGTAATATATTTAGAAAATAAACCTCGCGAAAAACAATCAATGAGAGAATACAGAAAAACATTGATGCTCACATCAAGTAAGTACACGTTAACGAATTTTTTCTACATGTTTATACTGTGTAAAGAAGGGCTTTGAACTAATCTGTTTTAAATTGTACGTATATATCACTAGAACAATATCTCGACGTATCTCATCTTAATATCAAGAATTTCATTTCTAATTTATTCCAACCGAACTTTTTCTTAAGAAAAGTGAATGCAATGTTTATATTCGAAACAATATTCCCATCCACTTACGTAAATCCTATTTGTAACTGGTAACAATACATTACAAAATATACACAGAATAGTAATGTCGCATAGTTACTCCTGAGGAACGCACGTGTGGCCAACCTACCACCTAACGCACACGCTGCAACGAGCTCGGCACACATGCCTTCATACGCACCGCAAAGAATGCGTGACAGCCACACGCAGCTGCCCAAGAGTGACTCGTTATCTTCAATCGTTACAAGGGTTAAAATTACAGGCGCCCATATACATATGGTTGCGTATCGCGGCCAACGGAATACATTGAGCAGAAGCGCACTTGAAGAAAGCGAACACTTCAAGTTGGCAATATTTTATTTTTAGCGGGAATGTACCATATCTAAAAGTCCTTCTTAATTTTAGTGCTAGGTTTTAAAAAAATCTTATTTCACTTCGTACTACTAAATTTCTCAGCCATGAAGGACAAAAGTGTTCCTCATTTTAGAACCTGCACCTGTTCTCTGCCTTCTCGCGAGTTTAGAATTATGGTACACAATCAACAACGTTGGACGTTTCTAATGCAAGGTTACAGTTTATGTTGTACGCTACCACTTACTCGTGTTTCAAATAATCTCTCTGTTAAACAGTTGAACAGTTTTGACATTCTCTGCAACTCTAGCATTTTCAAGTATTAAACAATAATGTTTATTGTAGTACTGATACTAGAACAATAGATCTCGTATTATCCCAGAATTTCTTTCTTTTTTGATATTTCAACGAGAAACACAAAAATAAAACAGTTCCTTCCGAAATAAATATTTTGGCCGCGCTGGAATGTATGACTAAGAAATATAGTCCTTCATCACCTGCACCCCACCATCACAACCCATAAAATACCTAGGACTTCATCTGGACACAAAACTAACCCGGAAAACCCACATAGATATCAAAATTAAACAAGTAAGAAATAAATTATTCCAACTCCGGTCACTAATCAACAAACATAAATCTGTCATACACATGGATATAGATTGGAGTATCCTCTCCAATCTATAGACTAAGTTAGCTTAGCTATTTTAACTAGAATAAGTCTGAAAAAATACATCTGTGAAGTAATTGTACTGAACGATGTAAATCTTCCAAAATGAATAAATGTGTGTTATATATAAAAAAAAAAGAAATATGTGCATGCAAGCAACTATGAGGAGTCGATGAGGACTCTCGCACGGTACGCTATGAGAAATCTTTCACAGTTTTAAGCCACACATAACGTGCCGCACGTACACGCCTCACATGTCACGTTTCATAAAACGTCTTACGAATTCCTGGAAATATTTAAATCCAACTTCATTTTTTTTTCTTCTGGATAATTATGGACTGGGAAGAGGCCTCGTAATAGAGAAATTATTTCGGCCTCCTTGCCGCTCCTCTGAGATTCCTGAGCGGAGATGCCTCGCGTGCTGTGCTGGGCATGGAGGTAGTGGTGGGGGAAAGGTGACTGAGGGCAACATACTACATTGCGGAAACACTCCGAATGGTAATATAAATTTGAAAAGGTAAATAAACAGAGGCATAACTGATAATTTGTAAAATAAAAGAAATTCCTCCTTGATATAAGCTTGCAGCAATAGAACACTGAACACTGTATCAACATGCTCGAACATAATCTTTTTAAAAGAAAAAATGCAAAACCAGAAACTGTCTTCAATCTATTACGATAAGAATCGACAGAAATGATGTGCGCATGAACTGAATTCAATTTATCAGTCCATTTGTGCAACTATATCATTTTCAGGGAAAAGTCAACGTATTTAATGTTTTTGATCTCCTGAATCCAGACTCCAGCATGAAATTAAGCGTCCCAGGTACGCTATCCGAGATTAATAAAGTTTA
Source organism: Teleogryllus oceanicus (assembly GCA_964035755.1). NCBI lineage: Eukaryota > Metazoa > Arthropoda > Insecta > Orthoptera > Gryllidae > Teleogryllus > Teleogryllus oceanicus. The sequence continues at coordinate 10,895,316 of CAXIVR010000014.1, forward strand.
ATAAAAAATTGGAACCATTTTTGAGAACAAAAATGAAAATTTCCTTGAGGCGACATGTAAAGTAGTACTTTTCCAAATTAAAACATCGGTTTCAAATTCAAGTGGCCGCGACATCAGTCAGATAGATTAGAATGTCAATTTTTGTGAAAATCTTTCTTATAGTTTAGCCTCTGGCGTTGTTCACAGACAGACAGACAGACAGACAGATAGACAGACAGACAGACAGACGTACGGACCAACGGACGGATGGACGCACGTTATGCCTACAATCAATTTTTCGGCAAAACATGCCGGAAAAAGAGTATTTCAATTGTAGTCTGAATCCATGTTTTGGGTGTCCCCAGCACGCACAAAACATGGATTCTGACAATGCAGTCTGTAAAAGGAAGAAATTACATATAGGAACAAGATTTCCAATTTTTCATTGCCAGGGCCCAACAATACAAGTTTTTCTATCGAAAAATCGCAGTTTTTTCAGCAGCATAAAATTTATACTACGTACGTAATTTGCGAGAAAGCGAAAAGGCATGAACACATCGGCACGGTCCGTCGTGTGGACGGAATCTCTGGGAGTTTACGCCGCCGCGACTCCCTTCCGGCGCTGCGGTCGGGCTTCCGGTCAAGCGGCACCGCCTCCGTCTCCGCTTCCGCCCAGACGCACCACGATGCGTTTGCACACTGGGTCGAAATGTGTCCAAAGGATTCAAAGAAAACAGTAAAATAAAAGTTGGTATCTCGAAATCCGCAATTTTCGGACCATGAGGTGATGCTGATGTCCTAGTTAATTAAGAAGAGGTAATGTTCAGGAAATGCACTTATGATGATGATACTAAGTATACGATATATTCGCAAAACAAAAAACCTACTTGTTTACGAAATTCTTTTTTAAAAAATGTGATCCTACAAAAAGGATTTTTTTCGTAAAGCGAGTATGTCTTTGTGCGAAATAAAAGAGTCATTCCTCTCTTACCAAGAAAATTAACGTCGAAAGTAATGAGAAATATGGAGCTTATGGAAAACAGAGAAAATATGTGTGTGGCATTATACTAGTGGGGTATGTTTTAGCCGTTAATGTTGTACACAGACAGTCGGAAGACAAACAAATTACCAGACGTTTTGCCAAGCAATTTTTTTCGGTATGAAGGACCCACAGAACTTGGATTCCTGGGTGCACAATGTGTTCCAGGAAGTAATTTGCTACATTTTTTATAACAAGAAAAAGAATTATTCTCTCTTTCAGTATCAGGGATTTACAAAACGATTTTTCTGCCGAAAAATCGCAGTTTTTCACTGCATTACATAACGCTCTCTATACTACGTACGTAGCATGCAAGAAAGTAAGAACATCCTCGCACGCGTTGGTTGTAAATTCGACCTCCAGCGCGGCGCGACGTCAACACGGCGGCCCAGGGCTCATCAGCTAGCGCTACAAACCGGTTGCACAGTTAGGAGCGGAAACAATAGTGGGAAGCGCGCGACCGCCGCGCCGCCAGGGGAGACAGTGCGAGAGCGCGGCCCTGCGACAGGGCACGCGCGCGACCCGGCCAACGTCACGCGCTCGCCTCCCGCGACGCACCTGGCGGAGAACGAGGGCGACTCTCTCCGGTACAACACCCACTGCATCCCGCGACCAAGTTCGCTTAAACCGTTTACCTACCTCGCCGAAAAGGCAAAGCCCGACTGCATCTCGTTCCGTTTTCCTCCTTAGTGTGAGCACAATTGACTCCGGTTATAGCGAACTTCTGGGGACTCGCATGTTTGGTTCGCTATATCCGATGACGTCAAAATTAAATAGAATTTCTCCACAATGATTGATTTTGTTACTATACAGGTACAACAAAATTAATAGCATGAACTGAAAATTTCAATATCTTAATTTGTCCTTAAAAATCAATTATTTTCAATTGTTTCGTTCATACATTTTTCATTTGTAATTTCTCTAAATCCTTCTCCAGACACAGTTCGTGCTCTCTCCGTATTTGATGCTGCATTGTCCTCCGTCTAAGTATCGTAATGCAGTGTTGACACCTTTCAATGCCTCTTCCACTGTTGGAACACGGTCCCACTCTCCGAAGGCCCTTTTACTCGCCTAATTACATTCGAAATCGAATTATCTTCGAGGACGTTGTATTTCGTACGTTCACTATAGCCGAGGTTCAGGTAAGGTATTATAACCGAATCTTCTTGTGCTTATTTCTAATGTAAGTGAAACGGGACCAGTGACTTAAGTTCACTATAACCGAGGGTTCTCTATATTCCAGTTCACTATAACCGAGACGACTGCATTTCCACATTTTCAGTGGTCGGCTTAGAATCATATCGATCGATTGTTATTGATCCACTGTCTGTTTTGAAAAAAACATTTGCATGCCCATTTAGAGAATCACCAACGCTGAAAACCACACTTAAAGTATTGTAGAAACAAAACATGAAACCTCCTATCACGATCTCCTATCCTGCTTACATGCCATACACAATTCCGAAGATACTGGTATGTTCACGTGTGTTCGAGGCTTTTCCTGAACTGGAGCGAGAACACCGATTTACGCTACTTAGGAAACTTAACAAAAAATGTTACTTCTTCCCAAACACCAGAAGGAAACGGGATGGAGACAGGCTATGCCTTCACAGGAAACGAAAAGTGAAAGGAGATTAGTGGGAAACGGAGGTGAGGAAAAACTGACCAGGAGACCCAATCGGGCGATTTCCTTCTCGCACCCTCAAAGGGCAAACGATCCTGCATCCTGATCATGATTGTTTTTTTTTGTTTCTTTAATGGTATCGCAATTGTTTGAGTAAGGCCGTAATCTGAGGTAATAGAAAAATTAGCATTGCCACGAAAGGGTTTCTGTTGGGGACTCCGAACGACGACGTTCGTAATAATGAAATTTCCAAAACGAGCTTTGACGCAAACTTGTCGCAAACTTGTAACGAAATTCTTACACGAAGAGATGAAACACACATAGATTCCATATGCGATTTTGGACAACCACTGTTCATATATATTAAGCAAAATAAATACTTCAAATTTCTCTTAAATTTGCAAATTTCGCATCTTGACCGAAATTTTGTTTTGGCTTTCTCCGGTTGTAATCATTCCAAAAGTAATGAGGGCATATTAAAAAAACTTTATAAATTGTCATGTTATGTCAACTGTTATCTGTCATTCCACTATTTTCTAAAAGGTAAAATAGTTTAAAAATAGTTAATGTTATGTAGAAGCTACATCACAAATATGATAGTTATCTTATAATGCACGCTTGATCAGAAATCGGTGGGTTAAATATAATCTAATAACTCTCAGTAATACTGGAGGTTGCATAATTTAATTACAAAATCAGCGAAGACATACATTTCTTACTTCATATTCATCCTGATATATAAAGAGAGCTGTGCAAGAAGACAGTTGAGGATACGATATGCTTTACACTCCCTCGAAAATAACGTCTAAACTTCCTTCAAAGCCTTCGGAGACGACGAAGCGAAACAATCGTTCCGCGTGCACCGCTGACCCAATTTTTCCGACCTCCAGCGGCGGTCGCAAGGGCGCACTGCGGGAATCGATAGGCAGCCATCGATCGAGAGATGTCTGCACGCGGGCGTCCACGCCACCCGCCAGTGGACGACAACCACACGCCGAGCTACGGTGCCCGCGGATTTATTGTTCTTTCTCAACTCTCCGCCTGCAAGACGTCCACCATGGAACCGGAACTGAGGGGGTCAGAGCAACTGCTTGTCCAAAGCGCATTGTACTGGACGTGCAATCAAATGTCATCAGATGTATACACGATTTTAAATTTTGCGAAGCATTCATACAATGTGTCCCGAGTTTGTCAACATTAAGTACTACGTAATATGGGCAAGTTTCTAAAAGTGACTATTTGGTATCAGTGCTTTGGTTTTTGCCAATTACATATGCAAGAAATTGTGTTTCACAGGCATGATTGTCCGTGCAAAGTACGCTTATCATAAAGGAAGACGCAATTTGATAGTTCTGTTTTGTCCATGCTCATTAGACTACAGAACCACTGTACGTTTTCAGTAACGCGTTTGGAGGTAGCCGATGCAGCTGATACTTCTAACTGATCGATTCAATAAATATATACTGCTTCCTCGTTTCGGCTTTGAGTACACACTTACGAAAGGTACCGTTGAATTCACGTCCAACGCCGAGTGGAAAAACAACGTAAACACATCTTCCCAGTGTGCGCTGTTCCACTACGCGCAGCCGCGACCGGAAGAACGCGATCTTGCTAGCGGATCTATGCAGATGAGGAGGGCTGTTTACCTCTACGTTGGTTCTCCTCGGCTACCTCCCGCACGCGCTGCCCAACCGTTGCTTGGACTACTCGCCAGATAGTGCCACGCGTGTGGAAGCTGTTGAGTCCTTTTCTTACACTTGACCTTCACCCTTGCAATGGAAGCACAACAGGTGGCTGCTAATTCTCTACTAACCGCGAAGTGCCTACATCGAGCTAATATATCTGTAGATTTCTTCTAGAATATCCCAAGGTGTGCAGATGAGTTATATTTCTCAATCAAAACTAAAAAAACTTAATATTCACGGAAGAATACTGAGTATATTAAATAAAAGCATTTAACCAACATCGTACCTTCGTAATTTACTACAATGAAAGCCCAAACACCTTCATGAAAAACAGTGAATGGATCCAAGGTTTCAGATCGTGTCCGGGCTCTCTTAACCTAAAAGAAGAAGCCTTCTTACCGTGTAATGCTTTGTCCATAAGTGATACATAATGAAGCCTCTTCAACTGTAAATTACTGTATCGTACGAGAATCACATAGTACAACGCTTCGCGCCATAAAACCCACGCGGGCGTGGTTTCCCTCTTCATCCGACACATTCCGTAAGATAAGCGCCTCACGCGATCAATTTCCGCCTTCCCGGACGGCGTATCTAGCATCGCCCATTCCGCCCGCCCGCAGACACCCAAGCACAACCGCTCCCCAGGCTTACCCAGGCTGAGGCCGATGTACCGCACGAACTCGCACATGCCGCGTTCGCTGGAGGTCGCGCGTTGGCGAGGCGCAGGCGTCGTGTAGGCGTCGATGGGCGTCGTATAGGCGTCGATGGGCTTCGTGTAGGCGTCGATGGGCGTCGTATAGGCGTCGATGGGCTTCGTGTAGGCGTCGATGGGCGTCGTATAGGCGTCGTGGGCGTCGATGGGCGTCGATTGGTGTTGATGGGTGTCGATGGCCGTCGATAGGCGTCGCGTGGGCGTCGCGTGGGCGTCGGTGGGCGTCTCGCGGAGGGGGCGCTGCCGCCGGCGCCGCCTTCCGGGCGGAACTAACGTCGAGGCCCTCCTCGTGCGAATTCACGGCCTGGCGGGCACGCCACGCCATGCCGAGCTTACGCTACGACATACCACGCCACTCCATACCGCACACTGCGGGCGCAGCACTGGCCCTCACATCACGCGCGCACGGCGGGTCACGAGGGCCGTTCGGCTGAGAGGGCAGCCAGCGGAGGTGCTGACGGGTCTTTGAGGCCCCAACGAATCGTTGGGCTTGAAATGCTGCAGACGAGTGGGTGTTTGTGAGCAATCAATAGTATCGACAGGTCGTCTTGTCTGGAGGCGTTGTAAGGCGAGAAGTGTTCTAAAGTTGTGTTGAGAGTAGCTGCAAGGGGTATGAATTGAAATTGGAAACAGTTGCTATAGTGAGGATCTGTGTTATAGAGATAGGGGGAAAACAATACACAGAAGTGAAACTATGATTAGACCTTTCTGGTAAGTAAACAGACAGTTAATGCAACGACATTTACTGTATTATAATAAGTGCAAAACCAAGTTATTAGTGTAATATAACAATATGAAAAATTTATTTTTATATTCTTCAACCGGTTAATTTAAATCTTCAAAAAAACAAAAAAAAAAAAAAAAAAAAAAAAAAAAAAAAAAAAAAAAAAAAAAAAAAACCTCCAAACCCGTTAAAACGTTATCCCACAGGCTGTTATCTTGGTATAAAGTATGGGGCAGGCGTGTTTGGGTTTCTGAACTGAAGCACTTTTCAATTGCGTAATTGCATCAGTTGTTTTGCGGAAAAAATACTTCACGTTCTGATCGCCATGCGATTGAAAAGTGCTCAAGTCATTACATACCGGACATCTGTCTCAATAATCAAAAATAGATATTCAAATTTCACCGAAAAAAAAGAAGCATACAGCCCATTGCAATGATATTGAATGCTGCATTTTCCATTTAAATCGTGTGAGAGGCGTGGCCGTAAGCTCCTGCGCCGCAACCGGCGCGTGGGCGGAAGCGGGAGGCAAGGCGCCGGGCAGAGGAAGCCCCGACCCAAGAGGCATCGCTAGCACGCGCCTCGGCGCGCCGTCGGTAGGGATGGCAACAACAACAAAAGCGATGCTTTCCATCAGAAACATCGATATATTAACATGGATAGTTTGCTTTCGAGGCATTCTTCTCATCAATATTTTGTTGCAAAAACGACATTTTCTTTTTGTATTTTATTTTCGGAATAAAGAAGTTTTATCATATTGTAGAGAAGCAGCAAGCCACAGCAATATCGCGATTTTGCGACATATTTATCGCGCTGCACATTTCTCCTGTGCACTCTGAGGAAGTTTGGGAGCTGCTCGTGTTATGAATGTATGTTATCGCCACGTGTGCCATTACCTGAATCGACAGTGAAACACGAAATTGATAGCAAAACACGATATTTTTTATTGTTGATTTTATTCTGAACATTGGATAATGATTTTTATCAACATACTACTAACATGCTGGTAACCAAACAATAAAATACGTCCCTTTTTTACGTACAGTACTAATTAAAAGTGGATAGGAAAATAGTATGTTTATTAGTCTATAATTAAAACATCGATTTTTTCATCGACATCGAAAACCCTTCAGCGATGTATCCAAACATCGATGTATCAATGGTAAAATTTCCCATCTCTTATAGCCGTCAGCCACACCACGGGAGCGCAGGCGACCGACGCGTCTTTCGCGGGGGAGGCGCCGGGAGAATGAACGTTTCCACGTGGCAGTGCGAACGACGAAATGAACGGATACTATATACGAAATCGTGGAAGCGGTTATGCTGTCGACGACGCATTGACGATGTATGTCGATGAATTAATTTTTGAATGCTCAGATGGCTGCGGTGCACTTAGCGTTCCATGTAGACATAGATATATTCTCGTCAGAACAGCAACGATCTCATCAGCTTCAAATCAAAAAACGTATTCATGAAACTGAGGATAGCTGGAATCTATTAGTTGTGAACACTGATTCGGTCGAGCGACACACAGTCATGAAATACTAATTTATTACCCTCAATGGTAAATTATCTTTATCGTTATGTGAAAAATTGTATCTTGTCTTATTCCATTGGTTATAATACACAAAATTGAAAAACACGATAGATATCACGTATCTATAACAGTGGGCAAGAGTCGGTAGTAATGAGAATTGATAGAAACAATTGACATTCACTGTATTGAATTATTACGCGCGAAATACGCACGTCATACGCAATTTTTAACTGTTTTTTGACGTAAAATAAATAAATAAATAAATAAAATATAAACGAATCGACGTTGCTTGGTTGCATCTGGATCAGCAAAATGGCAAAATGATTTCGAATTGGACGTCGCAATGAATGTGTCAAATGATGTAGAAGAGATAATAGAGAAAAAAATAGATTGGTCCCAGCAATAAAAAAACTATGACATAGCAATCCAGAAATTCGGCAAATGAACTAAATATTTGGAAGGTATCGTCAACACAAATATTGTGCTTAGATTTCCTTCCCTTTTCTCTCCTTGATCTTTCTCTAAGTGTTTTATTATGCAAAGAAAGGAAGAACAGTATTATTCATAAATAAGTCAGAAACATTATAAACCAGTACTAAAAATCAGGCCTTCCTTTTAAAAAAAGATAAAAAAAGCAACGGACAGATGAAAGGAGGCAAGTAAACAATAGCAAGCATTCAGATCTCTTAATGCCGAAAGTCGTACTTGATAATGCATTCTTTGAGGCTTCATATAAATTATTTTAACGAATAGTAGCAGCGTGTTACATGTCTATAGACCGCCGAGGCACGTATAACACAGTAGATAAACGTTTTCTTATCATTTGTGAGTGTTAAAGATATACTGTAGTAGGGATCGGGGCGGGATCGGGGGCGGGATTGGGGGCGGGATCGGGGGCGGGATCGGGGGGGGGCGGGAGCAGGGGCGGGAGCAGGGGCGGGAGCAGGGCGGGAGCAGGGGCGGGAGCAGGGGCGGGGGCAGGGGCGAGAGCAGGGGCGGGAGCAGGGGCGGGAGTAGAGTCCGTGACCAGGAGCCACGCGCCTGAGTCGCGCCGCGCCCGTTCCGCCGAGCGCCTCCCGCAGGCAGTCGACTCGGATGACGCGCGGTGTCGCGTTTCACCACTTTGTCTTCTGGGTAAGCCCCCTCGAGGCAATTCAACAAGAAATGTGTCGTAAACTGTAACACTAGGCTGTTTTGTGTTTTAGGATGTGTTTTCTCTCGGTGTAATTCTACAGACGCGGAACCAGCACCCTTTGTTATTCCCAAGTACGCATAAGGCAATGGCCCTAACTTTTGAACTCATTTCGAGTTTTTTTGAAATATTCTTTGAACATTATATTATCTTCAGTATCTTTATTTAATATGTAGTAACAAAACAAACTACCAATTAAAAATATTTTTTCGTGTGTAAGTTCCATTTCGTATAGATTCGTATGCTCTTTTGTTCATCAATTTCTAAGAACACGATGTATAACAGCTATTTAGTGAAGACCAAATTAACTCCGAACAAAATGCAAAGATATCCCGAGTCCAAGAACAGTAGTAATGTAATTACGAACTCTGGTGGTAACAATGGAAATTTACTTTAAACGCCCGGATCTGTAACATTCGCTGTAGTTCTGTAATCTCTTAGATAACCCAAATACATTCGTTAAGTGGTGAGAACACTCACCGAAATTTTGTGATTTTTGTTGGACTGTATTCAATACTGTAACATTTCAATAGGAGTTTGATAACATAAAAAAATAGTTATTCTTATTCAGAACTTGGAGAACAAAAGTCTAATTCTCGGTGTTATGTAAAGCGATCACAGCGCCTTAACCAAAAGTGTAGAGGAACATTTCAATACAAGAATTTGGAAAACCAGATCAGTCGGATGTGGGGCGTAAATCATAGATTACAGGGGTTCTGGGCACCACAGTCATTCAATATGTTCTTCAGGAAGCAGGATGAAGCCTGCAGTAGATTTTATATATAACTGAGACCTAAGTTATTTATTTATGATTGTAAGAGATGATAACACTAATAATAATAAATCTGATATGTAAAGGGAGGGGTCAGTACTTTCACAAATAAGTATAGGCAACTCACTTGAGTTGCCAGTAATGTAAAATGTATTAACTGAAACAATAGCTAACAAAATGTACAGACGTCTGCAAGGCACTATCGACAATTAAAGAGATATGACACGGTTTTTATTAATATTACCCCTACGATGCCAACATATTTGCATCACAAAAATATGAATATATTTTAACTGTTATGGAGTTTAAGAACTCTTAAACATTATTCGTGTAGCAGTGCCTAAACTTGCGCCGATTTGACGCAAATGTTTCCTACTGTTCTTTTTCTCACACATTACGTTTCACCCATTTTAAAACTACGGAATCGAAACGACTCTTTTCACGTGACCTCATTAAAAAAGATAATTTTTTCTACAATAAACCGCCAAATCATTCATGTTAAATTTTAAACTATTTTTTATGATGCCGTAAGATTCTTTCCGCGTCAATAAGAGGCTCCTGATGTTTAATTTGCTGCCATGTTTGATCGCTTGACCGTGTGTCTGGATTAAAGGTTTGAGTGCAGAGCGCAGGCAGTGTCGCCGCCATAACGCAAAGGGGCGCGGGGCGGTGCGTGGATCGTCTCAGAGGGCGCGGCGGCAGCTCACCCGTAGAGGCGAGGCGAGGCGAGGCGAGGCGCTTGCTCTCCCTCTGCCATTACGCCCCGCCCTGCGTGCGGAGCGTTTGCGCAGCGCGGCCAGGCGCGCGCCCGCTGTGTACCTTGGTGTGGGGGCGGCGCCGGCCACCGCAGGGCGCATCTTGCGCTCGCCGGCGCGGCCGGGTTCGCCTCGGGTCCCGCCGGTGGGGACGATTCCGCGTCGCGGCGTCGCCCACGCGTGATGCGTCCCCACCAACCGGCCGGTTGGGGACGCCGGAGGTGCACTCGAGCAGCCGAGGTGGGAAGGGGGGAGGGGGCTGGGCGGGGCGAGAGGGGCCGGGGGGCGCGGCGAGGCGGGACTGGGTGGGGCAGGGTGGAGCGGAGCTGGGCGGGGCGGGAGGAGCGAGGAAAAGCGAGCAGTGTCGGGACGGAACGGGGAAGAGCGGGCAGTGCCGGGACGGAGCGGGGCTGGGCGGGGCGGAGCGGGCCGTGGCGGAGCGGGGGGGATCGTCCTCAACGAAGCAGGGCGGCGGCAGAGGCGACGGAGAATGATCTGGAAGCGAGGCTGGCAGAGAGACGCGTTTGAGAAGGAGACAGGTGGATGGAGGTAGGGCGGTTCATGACGATGCTACAGGAGGAAATTGACCAAGAAACGTACCATCACATGAGTGAACGCCGCGCCGCACCGGTGACACCACACATGGCCGACGAGGCAACGGTGCACCGGTCCAATGGAGTAAATGCAATGCATAATAAACAAACATTGAGGGCAGTCAAGGTCTACTAAATGCGTGCCGTTAATGATGACTGGAAGGAGATTGATGACAAAGCGGCGGCGGTAAATACATTGGTAATGAATATCAAATGGCGACATGTAGATCAACCAGGGACTAATGATAAGTTATGTACGGTAGCAAAAATACCATGTTAAATACCAAAGTATGTAAACAAGAGATGAGATAATGAAAAGCAGAGGACCATACACGAAGCAGTATAACAGAAGTAGTACACGAGGCAGCTCTCTTTGTAGCAAATCGGGAAAGTAAGGCGCTACAACCATCATATATATACGAAGATGGGAACTGCTGTTAACTGAACGGTATTAGGACAATCTACCATCGAGATAACAAACGAAAACCACTTTAAGGACAAAAGTAAAACACTGTTAGGTAAAATTGAAAATTCCATTTATTGAAGAAGTTTCTCTCAAGGAATTTTCACTGCAACTAACGTGCTAGCGCGGAGATACAACTAATCAACAGTTTCAGAGGGGCTTCTCTCGTACGGATGCGAGGGCACGCTTTTGTTTGTTTGGTTAGTGATTCCGAGCGCGTCAACAGCTTAGGTTATTAGTGCAATAAGTGTAGTGCTTTTTTTCCACGTAAGATGGTGGTGATCTTCCCCCGCTGGATGGCGAGATCCAACACCGACCTACCGTTGGCTAGTGGGGTTTCTCCCTGACCAGGACTCTACCACCAGCAGGGCACCGCCCCAGCCCGGACAAGCTCTAAGCTCCTGACCGGTCTCCCGGAATATGTGGTACTGTAGTACATGTTAGGGTATGTGTGTGTGTGTGTGTAAGGGGAGAGGATAGGACAAGGAAGAAGAAGAAGGAAAGATCGCGCGCGGTCCGTGCCCGGTTGGTAGGGTACTGCTCCGGCATTCGCCTAGTGTTGATCGGGGAAACCACGGAAAAGTACCGATGAGAGCAGCCGGCCGCTAGAATTCTCCTCCAGACAGCGCCTCAATTCGTCCTAGTTAGTTTCTAGAAATCCTGCCTCCGTCGGGACTCCCGGTCAGAGGCGCTGCAGTGAGATCAGTTGATCCACTGAGCCACCGCTCCCGGTGCGAGGACAGGCCCTGGCGGGCGGGGCGCCGGAGGGGCTGGTGGAGTGGGCGGCGACTGCCTCCCCGCCGCCTCGCCGGCTGCCCAAACACGGCGAGGGCGGCGCGGCCACTTGGCCGGGAGGGCCGCCGCAGACGCCTCGAGACGGCGCGCAACAAGTGGCGAATGCGCCGGGGAAGAAAGCGCGCTCATTCGTGTCCGCACTTCCCACTGACTGCCGACGCGGCGTGCCGCGTAAAGCCTGTTTTACACGGTCATGTTTTCATCATGTCCCGTCGGTACAGACAAGTTACTGAGCAGACTGGACGTAATTTGTACGAAAAAATGATGCATGCTTCAATTTTCCGTACAGATTTCATCCAGTTTGACTACGGCGCCCCTAGTATTACTTAATGGAACTTTATTCGATTGCGTACGTTCTCCGGACACAGAATATATACGCAGCAGCAGATGCCACAATAATGCTAGCTGCCGCCGTAGCGATTATTGTTTTCCTTTCCATCTAGCAATTAAAACCACAATACCTCACTCGTCTTTCTACTCCTTACACTGCGAATTCGTAACTATGTTCATTCTTCCCGCTAATTTAATTTGTTTTCGTAAATTCGATGTTCAATTGTTACACTTCCAGCGCTTTTTGCGGCGTTCGGATGAAGTATTTTCATCACGATTACGTACAGACCAGAAATAACCGTGTAAAACGGTGGAATCACGTTCATCCAGTTTCGGTACGAAAAGAACCGAACGTCCTTTTTCCATCCAGTTTCTGTACAGAAAAATGATGAAAAAATGACCGTTGAAAACAGGCTTAAGGTATTATGGAGTAGCGCACATGTGATATATATCTCGCTGTAAAATTCGCATCTTAATGCACACATTATCTGCGAAATTGACGGCAGGGAACGAAGACACGATAACGATTTTCTCGTTATTGAGTCGTTAAGAGCAGATCGGTTCCCAATATATTTCGCCAGAGGCCAGTAGCGGTGCGGCAGAACTGGTACCTAGTGGATTCGTTAGAGACGAGTAACAGTGCGTAAGAAAAAATTGTAATATAATAGCAATGTACTATAAAAGAAAAACATAATATTTTATTAAAACTTGAACCAATTTCATGCAAAATTATAATCTTTAACACAGTGGTTTATATAAAATTGATATTTTTCCACATTCAGAAGGATAGAATACGAAGAACACCCGGGAGAGGCCGGGTATTTTGCTAGCATCCTTTAGAAACTTCCTTAGCTTAGGCAAAAAATATTCTGGTCGCACTTTTCTCCCACTCAGTACGTAGATAAAAATAGATAATAAAGTGTATAAATATTAAGAATCGTCTGATTGAAGTCGATCGTAAATTATGGAAAAAACGGGAAATATATCCTTACAATAAGTGTCCATGCCTTAAACACATTTTTGTGAGATTTAAATGTTACGAATGCTCCGACACCACCAAATTCTGACCACGAACATTTCGGAATAAAACAAACACGCATAAACAGCATTCTAAAAATGTTTACAAGGAACGACCCATTTAAGGCGGACTTTTATAGGCCGGCTGCAGCAGGCACGCGCGGAGGAATGTAAGGGAGCTTACGGCGGCGGCCGTAAAGTTGTCGCTCGCGCCGCTAATTGCACGAGGATCCTCCGCCTTCGCCGCCCCCGCCTTGTCGTTCCCGCGCGCGGCTGGCGCCTGCGGACAAACACCGCCGCGATTCAACCGCCCCTGTTCCCCCCGCCTGCGCGCCCCCCGCGCCGCGCCTCCCATCGCGCTGCATCACTCTGCACCGCACCGCGCCGTTCTGCGCCGCACCGCACCGCATCGCTCCACATCGCGCCGCATCGCACTGTAGTGCACTGTGCCGTTCCGCACCGCGTCGGGCCGCGTCGCTCCGCGTCGCTCTGCGTCGCGCCGCATCGCGCCGCATCGCGCCACATCGCCCCGCATCGCACTTCAGTGCACCGTGCCGCTCCGCGCCGCATCGCGCCGCATCGCGCCGCATCGCTCTGCACCGGCCGTTCCGCATCGCGCCGCATGGCGCCACATCGCGCCGCATCGCGCCGCATCGCGCCGCATCGCGCCGCATCGCGCCGCATCGCGCCGCATCGCGCCGCATCGCGCCGCATCGTGCCGCGCTCCGCCACGCCGGCGTGGTAAAGATGCGTGAAAATAATGAACCCCGAAGCGCCCGCGGAACGTGTTACACACGCTAGCACAAGGAAATAGAAGGCGGTGGACGCGGGTCGCGTATCTTCTGCTCGTGATAACACCGACAGGCAAGGAGATGGTCAGGTCGGTGCAATATCCGGGAAGGAGTAAACAAATGTTTCGCTTATACTTCGATTAATTTAGTGTTTCTTTGACAGTTCATCAGCTGTTACTCCATCATTCAATCGGAAGCTTGGACCATAGTGACGTCATTGAAGTGACGTTTAAGCTCCCGATTGGATAACACCGTAACGGTTGATGGTGTATAAGTGAAATTGTTAGGCACCACAGCCTTTCACGCAGCGTCATCCGGGCAGCCAATATCATTCCAATGTTTCGCTTGTTCGTTCGTCCAAAACACCCCCCCGCCGCCACGTGTAACATCTGAGATGAGAAGAAATATAAAATATTGACGTATTTTGTGAGGGAAGATATAAAAACCTCTGATAATCTGTAGTTAACAACCTCTCTGTAGTTGCCAATGTTTACGAAAAACACAGTATACAATTTATCCTGAAATTTTATAAGAATAATTTTCTCCTGTTAGACATTTGTGGCCAAGGAATGTATCTGTGCATATGGGACAAAACCTAGCAGCGTTTTGAGGGAGGTCAATGCATTTGTGAGAATTTCACAAATATCATTACGAAATTCGCGAATCTAAAGACAACAAAAACAATTTCGAGAACTCGCATTATTCTACAGGTCGATCCCCCTGGAAGAATAAAGTGTTACATAAATGTCATAACTGTAATTATATTCACATCTATATTTCCTGCGAAGGCATCTTAGCCTATACTTCGTGGTAGTTAAAACATTTTATTTCTAAGTCATTGTCTTATCAAATGAAGTTTCCACTCATGGGCAGCGTGCTAGCTTTCTCTGAGACAGCCCAAGGTTCGATTCCCGGCCGGAGCAAAAATGAAGCTCGCGTAGATTTCTAATATAAATTGTCTCAGTTTCTATAGCTGTTCGACGAAAAAGCTCAGGCAAGCCAAATAGGCTAGGTACGGAGTGGTCATGCTCACCATAAGTCACCCTTATACTAAGCCAGGAAAAAAAAAAATAGGGCCTAGGACAAGAACACCGCTAGTTCGCAAACGTCGGTTAATCCGACTCTAAAATGCCAAATACATACAAACACACGACATCCGTACATACATAATTTGGTGACGAAATTGCAAGAAATTTAATTCTTTAATTGTATCAAGACTATGCAATGTGTCGTGTGAATTTACTTTACATTTTAAATCTTGCACTGAGTTACTGCATTATGTAATTGAACTAGAAATATTCGCCTTTACGAGAAGTTGAGACGGTTATGAGGGAAATGGTGTAACGCCTCCATTCTAGCGATATAGATCAAGCACTTGCCACAGATGCACAATCGAAGTTCCAAGGACTCACAGCTTAACACACAAAAATCAAGTGTGGGTACTAAAGACTCCTCCTATATCTGCTTTCACGGTTCCGTACAGTAAAAAATACACAGGGAGATACGTTACCAGGTCGCAAATGAAACGCAGTCTCACTAACCAAATAAACACGTGTCTTAAATACGTATACATTTTTTCTTACGCGATGCCACATTAGACAACTAGCTCCTCCAGTACCCTGCGCGCAGCTCTGCCCTGAGCGGTGGATTAACGCACGAGCATCCGTTGAGCGAAGCGCGTGACTCACGGCCGCGCCCGCCTCGTGATTCACGCGTGCCTTCACCCGGCACGGCGCACGATAACGCTCACAGGTCGCCTCTGTTCCTGGGGCGGGCGAACGACCTTCCGAGGAAAACATTTCGGGAGCAAACACAGCAGTCGTTACGAAAACATGTTTTTTTTTTTATGGAGACATTCCTATTGTAGGAATATCGTACGACGGTGCAATTCACCTTCCTGAGGAGGAACTCCATGAAGGAACAGCGTGGTTACGTAGCTCTTTAATGTTCGTATTCGAGCAGCATCTCCCGATGTGCTTACCTCTAGAAAGGCAATTCTCAAGGTCTTGTTCACCATGCCATTAGAGGCAGACGTAAAACGGATGAGTTTATGTCACACAGCAAAGTTAATGCGAGACTGCGCAGCATTCACGATGCGTTCTCTGATCAACAGGTGCGTTTATATCAAATTAAAAACTGAATGTTTCCAAACCACACATGTCTTAATAAGATGTCCATCATTTTTATTGGTTAGTGATTCCGGGCGCCATAACTGCAATGATGATTAGTCTCGTAAGTGTAGTACATGTTTTTGCCCGGGAGGGGGCAGTGATCTTCCTCCACGGGATGGCGTGATGTCGTACATGTTTTTTTTTTCGGGAGATGGCGAAGATCTTCCCCCACGGGATCCGGCGCCGACCTACTCCTCGACTTGCAGGTTTTTCCCATTATCGAAGAACCGGCCCAGCCGAGACAAAGGTCTAGGCTCCAGACTGGTCTTGCGGCATGAGTGGTAGGTAGTGCATGTGAATGTAAGCATGTGTAAGTGATGGATCGCTCGCGGTCGGTATACTATTTGTTAGGGAACTGCTCAGAAATTCGACTGGTGTTGATCGAAGAAACCAAAAAAACAGAATTCGACGTAGCTAGTGTCGAAAACCAGCTACAATGGGGCCTCGAACCCGAATACCTCACTGTCAGCGACACTTCCTGGGCAGTTAAATGAATTGATGCCCTGAGCACCTAAGTCGGGGAGTGTCCATCTCAATGTGCAAATCGGTCGTGTTAGCCAGTCCTGTTTAGCAGTACAGTCGTAAATGACTGCGAGGACGTGAGTGCTGCGCTGACGTTGGGCGCCAAAGCAGCTCTTAAGTGAGGGGCAGCAGGGGGCGTCGTGCGGCGCCTGGGACAACGGCGCATTCCACGACGGGGGCGGAGGGCACGGCGCCTTGGCCCTCGGGGCAATTGGCCCAGCTGCAGGCGGGCGACGGCCGCCCACCACCCCCCTTGCGCTCGCTGCGGAGGGCGCGTTCCTTTCCCTCAGCACCACCCGCTCGCTACATCACATGTCATCTAACTGGTGACCTAGCAATGACCATTTCCATACATCCTCGCTGAGGAGGGCTCGTTCCTTTCCCGTACTTCCTCTTCATCACTGTTCTGACATCACATGTCATCTAACTGGTGACCTAGCAACGACCATTTCTATACATCCTCGCTAGGAGGGCTCGTTCTTTCCCGTACTCCCTCTTCACCACCCGTTCTCTTCATCACTGTTCTGACATACATGGCATCTAACTGTTGACCTAGCAACGGCGGTTAAATCCTTCTCTTCTCTCCCCTTTTTCTCTTCTCTCTCTCTCTCTCTCCCCCTTTCTCTCCTTGTCCCTCTCTCTCTCTCTGCACACACACACACACACACACACACACATACACTCACATACATTACATGCATGCATTTACGCACATTAACATTGTTTCTTTTCAGCAATATTTTTTCTGTGGATTTTTCATTCAAATCATTGATTTCTTACGTTTCATATGTTGAACGCTATTCATTGTTAGTTGCACAAACATCCTTGACAGAAAAACGAACTCTCTGATTTCGGTTTTTCAAAACACATTAAAACGTAGCCTAATACTTACGTTTACAAAATACACTTGGGGTTTGAATAATTCGGAATAATTTTATAATTGCAACTCACTTTAAAACACAAGAGAATACACATATATACAATTAACATTTTATGAAAGCAACACTGCACAGCAATGCTGTATGTATAGCTCTCAACGGCATTGGTGTTAATTTCACGAATGGAATAGTCAATGGAAATATATTTGTCGTTAATCTTAAACTATCACCTCGATCACAGTTCGAGGCAATGCTCACGCCCCTACTACTGATGTCCGCTCCCTCGCTACATTCTTCTCTGCTCGTTTATCTCTGCCCTCAGTATTCGTTCCACCGCGCCTGAATCTGTTTTTTTCCCACCTGCTTCCGCGATAAGAAACTTCGCTTAGAGCTCATGGCTATCCAATCGGAAGAGCTGCGGTGCTACTGATATATAATTATCTAAATAAAACAGGATCATGTGGGCAAACAAAGGTGCTACGATTAAATATTTTATGGCAGGGGTATCCAAACTGTGGCCTGCGGGACGCATTTGGCCCCTGTGGAGGCTTCAATCCGCACTAGAAGTTCGCGTCAATTCGGGAGGCGCGCGTCGGGCAGAGAAAAAGAGAAAGAGAGAAGAAAGAGAGAGAGAAAGAGAGAGAAAAGAGAGAGAGAAGAGAGAGAGAGAAAGAGAGAGAAAGAAAGAGAGAGAAAAAGAGAAAGAGAGAGAGAAAGAGAGAGAGAGAAAGAGAGAGAAAGAAAGAGAGAAAGAAAGAGAGAGAGAAAGAGAGAGAAAGAGAAAGAAAGAAAGAGAGAGAGAGAGAAAGGGAGAGGCAGTGAGAGAGACAGAAACGATGTCAAAACGTGACAGCAAAACTAACGACGTCCAAGACAACCGAAGCCAGAACATAAATGAGCGGGGTTTGCTGAAGGAGAGCACGTGACCCCAGATGCGCAGAACGGTTCGAAAGGAGGTCGCGTGCTATACCTTGAAACAGCTGCCTACTTTAGGGGCGGGGAAGGGTAAGCTTGTGAGTCTGCTTGGCCGGCGCGGCTGATGGCAAAGGCCAAGACACACGCGCAGTGGCGTTGTCGGCGAGAAGCCTGTGGATTCGTAGTATACGCCATCTTTTGAAATACCTTGCAGAGCAATCCATTGCGGTATGAAAATTATGCTAAATATATATGGTAAACATATCGCATTTACTAGAACAGCAGTTGAACCATCCAAATGAATTACTAATAACTCTTTAAACACATCTTTTAAGAACACCGCTGACTTAATTTTGCAAAAGGAAATAGATCTATTTTACGATTAAAAAAAATTAAATTACAGAAAATCTCACATATTATAAAAGCTTCATTTTACAAGCCGGTAAAGGACATCAATAGTACGTTTAACGAACTGAACTGACATTTGTTAATGAAGAAGAACATATTTTATTTGAAAGCGCGACTTTCAATTATTTAAAAATCTATTATCCATCACAGTTATCCAATCATTAATAACACCGCATAAATTATTCCTCAGTTTGCTTTTCGATAATGTTTCTAGTCTTCTTGTCATCCAGCATGTACTTGCATCCGGCACATGGACCAAGCAGACTGTTTTCACATTCATAATTCTGATTTTGTGTGCAACCGAGCAGCTGTGCACCGCAACGCAACTGCGCCGTCGCAGGCAGGCAGGCAGCGGGGGCGGACGAGCACGCCGCTCATCCTGCCTGCCCCACGTGGTGCCTCGGCGCAAACCGGAAGCGGCGGCTCGGCTGCGCCGGGCGCGGGAAGGGAAGCCGAACCATTCAGTCCCCGCCCCGCCCCGGCGCCGCTCCCACGCCGTGGGCGGGTCTCTTCGCCCGCCCGGGGTAAATAGAGCGTTGCGCAAGAGACGCGACGCGGGCAGCGTTGTAGCGGGGAGCGTGGCGGGGAGGGGCGGGGAGGGGGGGCGCTCAGAGCCGTGACCGGAAGCCCGCGCCGCGTCGCGCCGCGACGGCCGCAGTGACGCGCCGACTGCCGTCGCAGTGGTTGCTGCGGGCGCCGCCGCTGCGCCCGCGACGTCGCTCTGGGCCACGCCCACCCAGCAGCCTGCCCTTGCTGCTCGTCGCCCGGAGGTGAGTGGTTAGCAACACCCTAAGATTCTACTTGCGCAAACATAGCACATACATGCACTGTTAGTCTTTATTTTGGTTGTCACAAAGGAAGGCCAACGCAGTTCATTTTATTACGCTGTTAAAGACACCTCATTCACTGGCTGAAACAGTAAACGTCACCGCTATTTATCAAACTTCGATTGCATGTTAAATTAAAACTCGCAGATGTAACTCGATCGAAACTGAAAACTTGCGAGAACAACATTAACACAAACAGAATTTTTATATAAACAAGACAATCTATTTAATATCCTAGAAACTAATGGAAATCTTATTTTTTCTTCAAAATACGCTCACAATATCTTCCAATCATGAAAACGTTTATTTTTTCTTCAAATGGCGCGAGGGAGAACATGAAATTTCAACTTCGCAATACACAATGGCTAGACTGCAGAGGAATATAATGCTTTCCGTAGAAGTATTAACAGAGCATGGCCGATGATTTTTCCCAAGGAAGCGATTTTATAGACTGAAAAACAAAATGGTCTGTGCATGGTAAATACACAAAAACCGATTCTGATGATAAACACTAACACTGTAAATGAAATACAACTAATTGATTAGTATCCTTTCGTAAGAGAGATGACGAAAGCACACAACAGATCCGCAGCTACAGCAGCAACTGCACGGGGCAGAGCGCGCGCTCCGCGGCGCCTCTTGACTTCTCCGACCCATCCGTCTCATAAAAGAGCCTCCAAAAATAAACGCGGGCGTCGAGGCGGCGGCGGCGGCGGGGGCGGGGGCAGGAACGTGCGTGCGCACGCGTGACAAGAGCGGCTTTCACGGCGTTCACGCCCCCTTTGACTGCAAGGGGCGTGCGTGCGGGGCGTGTCGGCGCGGCGCGGCGCACCGCCTGTGCAGCCTCCTGGATGAGCACGAGACGCCGCCCTCGCCTCCGCCTCCGCGCACGGCGCTTTGGCCTGCGTTCGTCTCTCGTCTACTGCACCGCACGCTGCAGGCGCCGCCAGGCCCCCGTTCACACGCGAGCGCCAGTCATTCGTTTTTACGCTGAACGGCTCCGTGCAAGCATAAAGGCTGCCGCCCTCCCTGCACTTCGTATTCTTAGAAGCTGCAGCGATTCGCTGGCTGCGATAAGCGAGAGACGCTTTTATCCTGAAATGCCGTTGCTTTCGTCTGACGGATCGTTACTTCCAACACGGATCAGTTTTCTTTCCAGGCAGCACAGATTTACATATTAAATGCAAAGCCAGGGTCGTTTTCTTCAATCATCGTATCAAAACAAGGTGAATGAATATTGCCAATCAGCATCCTTGCAGTCAATTGTGAGGAATAGTATCGATACATGGGAAAGCCGATATCCGTGATAACGGTGCTTCCTTTCACTTTTCTGAATTCGCAGATATCTCGAAAATGCCACACTCTCACGGAAATGCTAGTGAGTTAAAAAATTCCTAAAGAAAATTAGTCATAACGGGCAAGGAAGAAGGAAAAGCGCAATCAATATACAGGAACTACAAACGATGTTTTATTGATATTAATAAAAATATTATTATGAGATTATGTGAATAAAAGTTCACTAAAACGGTATCGATGAGAAACATATTACGAGAATTGAAAATATCTTCAAAATAGGAGAAAAACATAAACTACATTAATGGCAATAACGGTTAAAAGAGGTCACTATCTTCAGAATGACTGTCCGAAAGATGAGTGAGACGGATTGCCTCGCCATGCCAGAGAGCAAGGGGGCGAAGAGATTGATGAAGAACCTCGTGGGTGCGTGACGGCGCTGGCACACAAACGGTACCGTCTCGCGCGGTTCCTTGCTTCGCCACAAGGCAGCGCGCCGTGCGAAGGACTGCCAGCGGAACGGCTGGCGGCGCAGGGCGGAGCGAGGCGGGAGGCGGAGGCGCGGGTGACGCTCTTCTCGCGCAGCCGTAAAAAGATACGACAAACAGCGCGCGCGGCGCACAAGGAACGCACGACTCCCCCGCACCAGTCTCGCCCCGCCCCGCCTGCACCACCTTGCCTCGCCTCGCTTCACCCCGCCTTGCCCTGCCTCCACTGGCTCGCCCCCCCGCCTCGCCCTGCCTCGCCCTACCTCGCCCAGCCCCGCCCCGCCTCACCCCGTTTCGCCCCGCCCGCACCACCTCGCCTCGCCCCGCTGCACCCCGCCTTGCCCTGCCTCAACTGACTAGCCCCGACCCCCCTGCCTCGCCCCGTCGCACCACGTCACCCGACCCCGCCCCACCAACTCGCTCCCCTTACCTCGCCTCCCCCTGCCTTGCCTTGCCTTGCCTTGCCTTGCCTTGCCTCCAGTGCCTAGTCCCGCCCCCCCCCGCCCAGCCGCGCCTCTTCCCGTCTCACCCCACCTTCCTCGCCTCGCCCTGCCTCATTCACCCTCGGCAGCCTTGCCCAGCCCGCCTGACTCCACTGCCACATTCCCCTCGCCCCACCCAGCTCGGGGCGCCCGCGCCTCCTGCCCCACCCACCATGTTCCTGCCCCACCCCACCCAATTCTGTTTCATTGCGAACTCAGTGGTGCAATTGCTTCACATATATGACATTTCATTTTATTGGAAATATTTTTTATGAATAATTCTCACACATCCTATCGCCCAGTTCAAGCGCCGTGAGCATTCCTTAGTTGAACGCTGTCCTTTGACAAGATGGAAACTTCCGTAGCGTGGGTTTTCCACTTTCCAATCCTTGTGTTTTAAAGACAACAAATTTCAGAGTGTGTTTATATTTTGCCAATCAGCTATAATACAAACTAAACTGAACTAGATATTCTTTATTCATAGTCCACAAGATATAATAGGAACGGTTGTACCTCATAAATAATGAAGTAAATGCTGGTCTCTAGTATATTTTACAAACGTATCGATGTATTATCGTAATATTTCTCTGAAATACCCAAGGACGATTAGAGGATTAGTTTTCTCGGAAATTCAAAAAAAAAAATAAACATATTTTCATATGCGAAATTCAAGCCATCAAGTTTTCTGTTGCATGTGATCATTCAACTTTGTATTTGAATTTAGTTGTTGAGACCCACAATCCAGAAGCTGGAAACACAAAGCAATAATTCTCATCTGAAAACATATTATTTTAATAGTCACGTTTACCGGGCAATGTCGGAATGTCCACAACTTTACAATTGTCACGTCAACCAACAGATCATCTTTCACATTTACAATATACAATTAACAATTACAATCATACAATTCAGACAATTGTGAAGAAAAGCTATGTAAGACACTTGAAATTAAAAATGTAATTCAATCCCTTTAACTTCATTCATGGCACAATTGTACAAACACAGCATTTGTGGGGATAATATTACTCGTCAACGACCTTACAGAACACCCCGACTTCAAATAACACGAACTGTGTGGCGAACGGATTCGAAACACAAAGATGTTGCAATTTGTAACTCATTACCTCAAAATGACACTGCTTTCAATACAACCAGCTATATGTGAAGAAATTAAAAATCAAAACAATTCTTCCTAATTACCGTTTTCGAAGGTAGACGATGAAAATTGTCGAATTATAAAAGAATATTGCGCTTTATATTACGAGGTTCTATAACAAATAAGTGTAGAAATGTGGACACATCTTTCGCATCAATCTGATTCCATACAAGTTCTTTAATACATTAAACCAATAAAAGAATAAATGGAGGCGAAGCAGCATTTTCGAAAAGGACATCCCTTTAGATCGAAAATAGTGATTTTTATGATTGATTTAACTGAGAACCTTAGCCAACTTTGAAATCTGAACTAACTAACTGAACCTTAGCCAACCGTGCAAGAAACGAATCAATGAAGCTTCAAAACCTTGAATACTGACTGGTTTAGGCAAAACTTACGTTCCAGCTTCCGTTAGTCATTGTGATTGCTTGTTTTTACGAGTAAATTTTGCAGTTAAATTTACTGCATTATGATATATATTTAAGTTTGCATTGTGAATGATGCCTTACTCGTTTCGCGAGCACGTAGGATGCAGAGCAAGCGTAAAAGGGTGGAGCGTAAAAGGGTACTCACCGGCGAAGGGCGCATCGCCGAAGAACTCCTCGACGTTGTTGTCGGTGGAGACGCTCTTGTCGGAGAGCGACACGGACGAGGAGAGCGAGCCGGAGGACGCGTCCAGCGACGGGAACAGCAGCAGGTCCTCCTCCGTCTCCGTCTCGATGTCCCGCGACCGCCGCTTGTACTCCTGCGGGGGCGGGGGCGACGGCGTTGACGAGGGCGGCACGGGCGAGGGCGGCCGCGGCGGCGGGGCGGGGGCGTGGGCGAGGGCGGGGAAGGGGGCGGGGGGCCGCGGGCCGGGGCGAAGCACACGAGCGCCAGCAGCTCGGAACAACTGGGCGCCCGCGGGATCAGCATGGCCACGGGGAAACGTATGGACACTGACTTGAGAGTATGTAGTAATGCACAAGTTAATTCTTGAAATCAATGCTTACAACACAGCCAGATATAACTATGTTCACATACGAAATGATTACACAAGGATCTACTTCATGAAGTTGTTCTTAAATGGTGATGTCAACAACGAAGTCTTGTTTTCTATTATGTAGACAACGTTAAACACTTCAGTTTAGACCCCGTATGTGAATAAACGGGCAATAATCTCTTCAGATTTGAACGTGGGTATTCTTCTCTCAAGACACTGCACACTAACTTACAAAACCACAATCACAATGTAGGACCCATGAAACTCTAAAAACCTTTAAAAATCGCTTGAAATCGATTCTTGAAAATACCAAATACGAACACCAAAGATGCTCGAGCCGAATCAATACATAAATCGCAGAATGTTATTCCATTATTCAATTAATTGACATTGTCCTAAGCACTGTAAGTGATTTCATGCACGTAAGTTGCCGCATGGTTCTTGACTGGTAAGAGCACTATGATTCGACGTTAAACACAGAGCAAACCAAAGAACAATGTGTTGTTGAAGGGACGTAAAATAGAGTATTCAGAGAGTGGAACAAACACGCAGGAAGGCGCGTTAATGTCTTGAGTGGGCTCACGTTGTCGCAGGCAGGATCCGTGACAAACGCAACGTCCGTGACAGTTGAAAGACGACAAATGCTGACAGCGAAGCACCAACACGCACACGAAAGCTCTGAGTGCTGGTTCACATTTTCGAAAGATGTTCCAAAGTCACAATCGACGTACGAGAAACTTAAAATTGAAGACGATGCCAGAATTTCTAAAAATGCAACAATTCTTTGAAGAAGTACCGCAATTTCGTGCTGAGCGTGTAATCTTGATAAAATGAATTTAAACATTCAGCGTACACGCTTACGAACGATCGAGAACAAAATACAGTTCCAAGACAAAAGTACTCGATTTTTAATCGCTGTAGTCATAACTAATACAAGTTGATTTGATTAACGAATTTTCTTCACACTTCAACACGGAGACGTCTTGAGTGGTTCCACTGAAATCGTCCTCCGTCATCACCAGCTGGAGCAGTTGATCGCGAAGACAAGTGACCTGTGGAAGTTAAAGAGCAGTGTCTGAGAACCAAGAGAGCAGTCGATCCGAGCGCAGCGGGGGCGGCGGCGAGCGGCGGCGGCAGCGGAGGCAAGAGACGTGGAATGGGGAGGCCCCGTTGCGAGGCGGGGGCGGACTGCAGTGGCTTTTCCGGCGAAACGCTCTGGCTCCTCCACAACTACGAGCAGCTATCGACCAAGCACGGCGCCGCGCCGGTTCCTAGAAGCAAGAGTTACTCAACGATTGTCTTCACTAACGTGACGAAGGAAGCCAAGCACCGGAAAGGTAGGGTACTAGTTGTTTCATTACCAACTTCTAGTTTACCACTTTCTCATATGATAGTCTGGTTTCAAAGGAATTATTTCGTAAGGGTTGGTGTATAAAGATGACCCGACTGCATCTCGCTGTCAGTTTTCCCCCACTCCGGATTCGCAATTTCCTTACATTTTCGTTCCTGGAAGCCATAACCCGACTGCCCGCTTCGTCCAACCGTTGTTTTGGAAGAAGTAAATGTTTTAAATCAGTTTGTATTCATAAGGAGTGTAAATATATGTTCTCGCACATGTCCAAAGAAAGCCTCGAACACAGCCGAATACGTCAGAATCTTGGCAATTGTGTAAGTCAAGTCAGCGAGAAACTTTGAAGCGGTGGTTTTCAACGATAATAGTGCTCTAAAGTGACGAGAAAATGTTTCTTGAAAACAGAGAGAAGTGGATTAATTACAATCCACCAATAGAATTCTAAGCACACCACGGCAAATGTAGAAATCAATTCTTATACTAATGACGAAAATGGAACAGAATCAATGAGGTAAACGACTTAGGAAACTTTGACCGCGGGATGCAGGCGGTATATGCTTCACAAACATGAGGTTGCGAAAGGTCTTGAACATAACAAAGATATTTCGTCCACATTATTCCGTTAAAAAAAAAAGAACTTAAATTAGGATACCGATATAACAATTGACACACGTCTGACATTTACATTTTAATGCTACTCCCATTCTTAGGCGAAGAGCCAAACTATCGTGAGATTTCTACCAACGATTTACGTTACAAACACAAATACTAATATTTTGTAGTCAAAGAGGTCTATTTACATATCAGACATACTCAGTACATTGTACCAGTACTCTTGAAACCTATGAACAAAAAGTATTCCATAACATTCTCCATATTAATCGTTTTACAACTTAGAAAAACATATATATATATATATATATATATATATATATATATAATATATGAAGATTAATAGTAAACCTAAGAGAACCAGGAGAAAGATTTCCTGCGGGTCATGTATTAAGGAACACCTTGTATGATAGAGAAGCCCATGAAACCAATTAGAGAGGATACAAAGGGAAGAAAATTTTCTTTTCTCAGCTTTCGGGACAATACGTCTGACACGACCGTAGTCAAATTACACACTCCTGAGGTAAGACGCTCGTAATCGCCGAATGTAATGTTCTTCAGTTCGTGGATACATAGTATGATTCGTGCGAATCCTTAACAAGCCTCTCGAAACAACGGTGGGACGAGTAACTTGGGGCACCATCTCAATAATATTAGTCGCTCGTACATGACTTCTATTCAATATACAATAATTAAAATAATAATAATAATAATAATAATAAGAAGAAGAAGAAGAAGAAGAAGAAGAAGAAGAATGTTCCACAGGTATAAAGTATGGTATCATAGGTCAAAAGCATGAAGGGCACATGAGAATCGTCTCCGATTTCATTTCAAGCACCGTGGCAATTCCAAAGAATTTAGAAGTTTAAAGGATTTGAAGGGTCGGTGGATTTGAATGTTAAGAAAATAATTAAAATACTATGTAGAAGGCTGCTATGAACGCAAGGTCACAAATAGTGTGATAATGTATGTAGGTATTTATGTAGGTAGAAGCTATGAATTTCTAACAATTGTCTTTACAAAAATAAATAGGTAGAATAACGATGATGATGATGATAATGATAATGATAATGATAATCATAATAATAAAGCACTCTCCATATTTTGTTACGCATTCCGAAGTAATTTTGGATATTCTGTCAATTTAGCTTCCAGATAATCCGCGACACTTCTCGCTTCCAGATAAAGAATAAACTTCTGGAAGGTAGAATTACTCATTTCGCATCAAGAGAAAACAAGTCGTCGCTTTCAAACAAGTTTCAACGTCCAATCGGTTGTCAAAACTGCCAGAATGCATCGAGAAGTGGACAATCGAGTGACGGGCTGTCGCGACGTTGGCACAAGGCGTTCCGGGAATTCCCCGCCCTCACGTGGCGTCACTCCCTGGGAATTCCCGGGCGGAGTGAAGCCATGCGAGCGCCACGGTGTGTTAGGGGGCCGTGGGCGCTGCCGATATTAAAACGCACAGGAAGTTCCACGCATCGCTCTTTCACTGGACCGAAACGAGCCCGGGCCCTCGCCCGCACACCTCACAGCATTGCTCCTAGTTGGCATATTCCTACAGTTCCGTCTCACCCCGATCTAAAGTCGCTTTCTCTTTTCTTCGCTTTCCGTCATCCAGTTAAGCTCTCTGACGTTCAATTAGGCGCTCTTTGCACATCCTACAAGCATATTCTCCTTAGACAACCGTCTCCCTCACTGGATCACAAACCACTATGACCCACAACGCTCCACTCGCCCTTTCTTCCACCATATAACCGTCTTTCCGCATATCAGCTTCATTTTGCAACTAAAAGCCCAAGAAATAATCGATACTTAACCCATAATAAATAATCGTCCATAATCTCGGGGGGCATCTATATCGTGTTTCCCTTTCTGTTCCTGTCTCGACGGCCGACTACTGGGCCTTGGCCGACCAGCGGTGACCCACCCGCTCGGCCATGGAATAAAGAGTTCGTGTGATTATCACGAGTGCATCCCTTCACCGTATATTCTGGTCTTCATAACCTGAGAGAGGGCTCTCATCGTTACACAGCAATAGATACAGTCGTCCCCGGTTATAGTGAACGTCTGGGGACTAACATGTTTGGTTCATTATATCAGAGGTTCACTACATCCAATGATGTCAAAATTATATGGAATTTTCCACAATGATTTATTGATTAAAACATTACATTAACTGCGTGAACTAAAAATTTCAATATCTTTATTTGTCCTTAAAAAATCAATTATTTTCAATTGTTTGCTTCGTATATTTTTTATTGGAAATTTCTCTAGATCCTTCTCCAGAGTTTGTGCTTTCTCCATACTTAATTCTGCATTTACCTCCGTCTCTAAGTATCGTAATGCAGTCTTGACACCTGTCAATGCTTCTTTCACTGTTGGAACACCGTTCCACTTTCCGAAGGTCCTTCTACTCGCCTAATAACAAACGAGATGCAATTAATTACCAGGATTCATTCCGTAAGATCATTATAGCCGAGGTTCAGGTTCACTGTAACAGAATCTTCTTATGCTTATTTGTAATGTAAGTGAAACGGGGCTGTGGCTTAAGTTCACCATAACCGAGGGTTCACTATAACCAGAGTCGACTGAACTTGCAAGGAAAACGCACAGGTTTAATTTGCCTCGTCCGGGAACCGAACCGGGGTTTGCGCCATGGAAAGAAAGCACACTAACCAACGGGCCACCGACGGAGGTTGTTTCCATTCCGACCCGCTCAAATTTCTTATCAACGCAACTCGCTCCACGCATCCACTCCGCTATGCCAACAACGATTCAGCACATGCCGACGAATCGCGCTATTTCAGGTGGAGAGCCCCACCCCCCGCCCTTTTGCGACCCATCACCACCACGCAACGCGTTCGCGGCCACGAAGCCGCATTCTTCGGCTCCGGCATTTTCCGGCCCAACCCGCCCTGCCGCGCCCCTCCGCGCCCGTTCCGCGCCGGCTCCCACCCCGCCCCCCGGCTTAATCAGGAACGCAAATGGCCGTTTGTTCGATTCCGGGACAAGCCACGGGCACCGCAAACAAATTACCGTGACGTAATGAACTATTCGCGCCGCGCGGGGCGGGGCGGGGGGCGTGGCGACGAAACCGCCACCTGTTTGCGGCCGCGGCCGCGGGGCGCCGCGCTGTTTGACGGCCGAGGCAGACACCTAAAAGAAATTTCGCGTATTGAATGGACTCCGTTTCACGCCTTGATGTTCACAACGGCAGAGACAGGTGAACGACCAAGATGGGAAATAATGTAGTACATGTGACTAATCTGGACAGAAGCGATATTATTGTTTTGAAATATTTTGCTCGTAGACAAGGAGCGGAATAGAATTCGTGGCTAAAAACCTTCTGAACAAGAGGTCAAAGGAAAAAAAATGTTCCAATAGTGAAGGAGTTCCATGCATAAGATGGATAAATATTAATGTTCTATTCGACAAAATCGATTTATATCATATGCGATTGGACTAGGTGCTTAATATTTCCAATTATTACTTCGGAATACTTTTCTTAAATTTCAAAACTACAGACATACCTTTTTACAAGTCATTCTCTGCCCACCAATCAACAAACAATTTTAATGACAGGACGAAACAATCTCTTGATTCCGGGAAGTTCATTTATGATTAAAAATTCATTAAAGAAAGAATGCGCCCCAAAAGTTTAATAACAAGGCTGAAAATCGAAATTGTTAAAAATCGTTTTAATTAGGAGAGCGAAACCAGTGATTTTCATTACCTAATTTGCTGAAACCCTAACCGTCTCTAACTTTCAGTTCCTTTTTTTAGGATCTTCATAATTTCGTGCAACTTGTTATGCTGGATTCATGTTTCGAGAAGTGACACGTAAAAGTAAATAACAAATGTTTATTTGAATGATTATTTGGAAAACAAGATAAGATATTCTCTTTTGTCTTACAGAATGACTCAAGCAGAAAAAGGACAAAAACTCCATAATAAGTGATTAATAATTCCGTAACACACTGATCAAATAACTTTGATAGAATTTCGTTCAAACAAAAGGAAAAAGTTCCAGAAGATAGGAAATTAATTTAGAATATTATCAAAACCGAAATCGGAATTGAACAGGAACTTTTTACTAAAAAAACCTAATCCCAAATATTTTAATCCTCGATATCGAAAAAGTATATGAAATCGTTTGAGCTTGATTAAAACATTTTTTTAAATTGCCATTTTCGAATCAAAGCGGAAGATACAATTAAATTAATGTAGTACTGATAAATTAATTGTCAATAATTTTACAAAATTATTTACATTATTATGCACCTAAAACCAAACAGCTTCGAAATATTATTTTTATTTTCTTGCTTTACGTTATAAGAAGATAATATTTTGTAACCGTACGCCCAAATAGCGATTATTGACAGAAAAATCTCTTATTGCCGAGCTTTAGTAACGAATTTCTTATCATTTCTTCCTTCCGGTAGTAAATAACTTTGTAACAAGATGTGTAGTCAGAATCATGTTTTGTGGGTACTTTACACCGAAATGTCGATTGACAGCAAAACCTCTACCTGTCTGTGTCTCTACGTGCTTGTCAGTATGTCTGTTAGTTCGTCAGTCCGTCAGTCCCGTCCGTCTGTCTCTCTGTTGTCAATTGTCAATGTCAGCACCTAAACCGTTCCGATATTCTCAATAACATATATATATGTATTTGAAGTCGTGTCTCTGCAGGTTAGAAGCGGAAGTTTAAATTTTTGGGGACATTTTACACTTCGCCTCCAAAATTTCTCCAAAAATGGTTCTAAATTATTTTTTTCTTAAACTTTGTCCTCATATAGCGTAAAGATGCTTAAAGTAAGGCGAATTTCTCATTTTCGTTAAAATCCCTAATTTTTCGAAAACTGCAAAAGTTCAATTTTTTTCCTGGTCTTTCTACAATTCTGGAGATAAATATTTTTTTTTCTTAATGAAATCTCTTAAAAACGGATCTTGAAAACAGGTCGTGTTCAATTTTTCGAAACTATGAGAAATTTTTGCGTAATTTTGCGAGAAATGTAGGAAAAATACAGGCATTAACCAACAATCAAATCAATCGAAAATTCACACTCCAACGAAAATGAGACCTGCGCCAGTTTTAAGCTTTATTGGTGAAAATAATTTAAAGAAAAAAATGGATCCCTTTTTTAGTAAATAACGGTTCAAAAATCCACAAAACATGGATTCTGATTATACAAGGTGTCTCGTGTCAAGTTTTTCCACTTTTCGTCATCAGGATAAAAATTAGACTTTTTCTGTCAAACATTCGCCGTTCTTCGGAGGACGGTAGATCCTTTTTCTTGTTACGAAGTAAGGGCGAGAAATAGAAGGGGTGAGAAGTACTGAGAGTTTCTTGCGACACAGCCGTTGAAAGAAGATTTCCATTTACTACATGCAAAAGTTCAGTTTCTCCCACTGACATAAAATTGATGTAACAGTTCACAATACGATCGAACAAAGTACAAAATACTGGCAATAAATATAAGTGAGAAATAGTATAGAACATAACTAGAGATATACACTATAGACATATTGGTCTTGATAAGGACTTGTTTTAACAACGAAGGTTCCAGGTAAAAATATCTAACATCTCTAACACAGTTGAGATGAAAATGATATCGAACAGAATAAATTATAACAAAGGTCAGGCGTTTGATCGAGTCATTCTATTTTCAAGGTCCAAAATATTATCTGGGACAGACCTAATCGCTGTTATCATTATGAAGTACTATAGTCTCATGTCGTCAGCCATCATACCAACAGATTATTTTGTTTTGTATGTTGAAATGATGTAACGAACTTACTAATAAAATTAGTAATGAATTTTCTTGCGCAAATAACAGACATTATTCAAATTTCCAACTAATTTGCTTACAAAAGAATTGTCTTCGACGGTATTGGAAAATGTATGTTTTAATTTAATGATATGATTCCATTCAATCAGTTGCGAAGCACATAAATATGAATAGTGTATTGGTTTCACATAGTAATAAAATTTATTTCATTTTCAAAAAGAATCTGCGGCATTCCAAATCAATGCAAATTACTCTTTTTACTTTCTCGCACTTAATTCGTAAAAAAAAGTACTGTAACCGTGAGTGCAAAGATACAGCTCAAGGGAACATTAAACACGGATTTTACGACCGACATTCGAGATGATGCCAATAAACTATTTGTCCATATACTATAGTATAGGGAGAAAAATAATAAGGGGAGGTTGATGACATTTTTTAAAAGCCCCAAAATTGTGTTTTTTCAACCCTCATTTGCAGTACATTAATAAAATAATTTAACACATATTTCAATAGAAATATCACATTTTGAAGTCCGTCACATTTGAAGTAAGTTATGAGTCAAGTTTTATTTTCTTATTTGTTTATTAAGGAAGCTATTGAATCTTAAAATCTGGCATTTTTAACATTGAAACATTTTTCGGTGACCTTCCTTCAATGTACCCATTGTGTATTAATGAAGACAAAATTTGTACTAATTTCTTTGAATAGAGAAGAAAAAGTTGAAAATGGAGCCGTCCATAAATTACATAACGCAAATTTGGAGTATTTTTGAATACTTCATCTCCTCGTTATAACGCACATGTAACGAGCATTTGAACTCTCCCTAAATAATTATGTAATGTTTGAGATAAGACCTTCATTTACAATAAGACAAAACAAATTATAGACCAGAAACAACAAATTTGATTATTTTTTGTTCTAAATTAAAATGTAGGATAATTTAAGTCAGAATTATTTGGCGATGCAGACTTCACCTAACGATAAGATTAGGGACAATTACCGAATGAACGAAGGCCGCGTAAGCGAGAAAAATTCTGGCTACCCGTGTAAACGTTGTCGTTGATGACGCATGAGCCCCAATTTTTTTCTGCCAATTTATACATCATACCGTTTTAATGTATTATATATTTTAAAATTATTCTATAGCAATACCGGTATATGTTTGAATGTTTCAGTGAAAGAGTGAATAAAAGGAATTATTTCAGTAAATGTCGAATTTTGAAAATAAACATTAACGTTACGTAACACTAAACAAACAACCCTCTACCCCTACGTAACGTAGCGTTGCGATGCCTCAAACCCCTCCCTCCCTCCCCCCTCTTTACTGTTACGTATTTATACGTATTTATTTATGGATGACCCTGAATCTCAGTTTCGTATTTTTAGCAATAAGGAAGGAAATAATGTATCCCAAATTTACGAAGATCTTCTAGTCGTACTGTACGACGCTGGAAGGGGGCCAAACAAAACATTTTTCTCAAACAGTATTTCACGCATAAAGCCTCAACTTCACAAAAAGTTCGTTTGAGACATGCGCGAGATTCAGCAGACAAAATTTCATCAATAACCTAGGTGGTCGCGCGGGCAGCTCTGTACCACTTAACACGCACATCGACCTTTCTCGTTTCCCCGTTCGTTAAAGTCACCACCCACCACCCAACTCGGCAGCTTAAACCCACTAGGCGCAGCTCCCGTCAGAAACTTGCTTCACATCTTCCAGCCACCACGACCGGTCGCCATCCGTCACCTTCTCCTCAGGCTTCCGCCTCCGCCACCGCGAAAGTATCGGCGCCGCCCCCGCAGCTCTCAGCCCAACGCTATAGAGAGATTGCTACAAGAAGGGGCCGCTTTGACAGCTACTGCTTGGTCATTGCTGGCAATATCGCTGCGCGTTCCGTCCACGTTACAACTCATTTTGTCAGTTTGTCTCGTTTACAGCTAGTGTATTTGCAAATGGCTTCATCACTACCTCCTGCAATGTCATCGCCCTGCATGACGTTCATTTGTTTCCCAACTTGTAAAACTGGTCCCTTCTTGGAGTAACTCCTCTATTCAACTACTCCAGAGCAAGCCTCGCCCCCGAATGTACCGGCGCCGTTCTCGTCACTCTTAGTCGAACACTATAGAGAGATTAGAGTAAGAAGGGACCACATTGACAGCTATTGTTTGGTCACTGCTGGCAATATAACTGCAAGTTACGTTCACGCACTCATTTCGTCATTGCTTTTGTTTACAGTAAGATCATTTGTAAATGGCTTCATCACTATCTCTTGCAACGCAATCGCACTACATGACGTTCATTTGTTTCCCAACCTGTAAAAGTGGTCCCTTCTTACAGTAACTCCCATATCCAACTAGTCCAGAGCAAGACTCGCGAACCCCGCCCCGCCTTCACCCCCCTCCCGAACGTACCGGCGCCGTCCCCGTCGCTCTCAGTCGAACGCTATAGAGAGATTACTACAAGAAGGGACCACTTTGACAGGTATTGTTTGGTCACTGCTGGCAATATAACTGCAAGTTACGTCCACGCACTCATTTCGTCATTGCTTTTGTTTACAGTTAGATCATTTGTAAATGGCTTCATCACTATCTCTTGCAATATTGTTTCCCGACCAGTAAAGGACGTCCCTTCTTAGAGTAACTCCACTATTCAACAAGTCCGGAGCAAGCCTCGCGAACTCCGCCCCGCCTTCGCCCCCCCCCCGAACGTACGGGCGCCGTCCCTGCAGCTCTCAGTCAGTAGAACGCTACAACTAGTTCGGACCAAGCCACGAGCCCGCCCCCGACTCCACCTCGGCCGCTGCTCCACATCTGAGTCACGACGCGCCGCAGGTGCGAGCGTGACGTCACGCGAGTAACGGGCAGGGCGCCGCGCTGTGCCGGTGAAGGGGCAGCGAAGGCCGCGCCGCCCCCGACGCCGCTTTGCTCTCCTAGCGCTTTCTCTGCCATATGGAACCGTTGCCGCCGCCGCCGCCGCCGTCCGTTTCGCGCAGTGCCGCGCCGGGCGCCGCGACGCCCGCACCCACTCACGTGCCCCGCGGCCAGGCGTCGTCCAAAGCGCCGCTCGCACCCGCCGAACGACGCCTCCTATCGCCGCCCTGATAAGATAAACCAAGCGCGCCCGTGTGTGTGTGTGTGTACAGGTCGCCGCAACACACACGGGCCGAGTTGTCCGCTGCCAAGCCGATGGAACGGTGACACGTCGGACGGAAGATGCCGTCGTTGGAGCTTCCAGCTGTAGGTTCACCGCTTCACGTCAGTGCTGCTCCGTGTGGCCGGAAGATCAGGTCAGTTTGCATGCGCGCAAAATGAGAGAAAAAAAGATTCCGTTTTCTCGACTGCGAGTGAGCAGGAAGTACGAACAATCTTCAGGGTTTGAGGGAGGTTCTCAAGTTACACTCTCCTACAGTTTTTTTGCGTTTCTTCTTTTCTTAGATGAGTCAGTCATGAGTCACCAACCACAAGTCGCAGTGCTCTCACTCTCTCCCTCTCGATCATTCGAGCAGTTGAACTTCTCGAGTGAAGGCGTAGTGTTCGTCTACGAGTCCTCTACGTGGGTTCGACATTCTACTTCTAAGGTTAGTAACCGAACGCTTGCGTTTCGCTTTTCTTTCGTCTTACGATCGGAACACGGTTAATCGTAGATATTGGACATTTTTTAATGGTACTACTGAATCTAAGTGTTTTTATTTTTTGCGACGTAGGAAAAACGGCGTCATCACCACCTTCCAGCCATACCATCATCTACTACTATAAACTATTGCACCTCTAATGTGTCATTAATGACGGAACAAAATTCTCTTCTACAATTTACGTTGTCACCGGGGATAGGAAACGTAGAGAAGATGGCATCAGTAAACGGTTGTAGACGAAACCGTGAAGGGGCATGTCCTGTTCATCGGTAGGAATCGGACGAGTCTCAAAAAAAAAAAAGACCGGTCAGTCTGCACCCTGAGCAGCCTCTTAAATTAACTTCTCGTGGACCTTACAGAATTTCTTTCGCAGGACCACGCAAACAAACAGCACATCGCCATTCCAGCGAAGACAAACGCATCTCTTATTAACGGAGCGACGCCCATCACACGA
The DNA here is from genome assembly GCA_964035755.1 of Teleogryllus oceanicus. NCBI lineage: Eukaryota > Metazoa > Arthropoda > Insecta > Orthoptera > Gryllidae > Teleogryllus > Teleogryllus oceanicus. The sequence continues at coordinate 10,931,284 of CAXIVR010000014.1, forward strand.
GCAGCCGGCAGAGCGGCGCTGGGGTGCAGGTCAGTGGCGTCTGCGCGGCGGTGGGCGTGGCGGCAGCAGCGCGTAGTAGCACGTAGGCAGCGCGTAGCTGCGCAGCGCGCGGCACGAGCGGCACGCGGCGCGCAGCCGGTCGCCAACGCGAGCTGGACGCGGCACGCGCGCATCACGCACGTCGCGGCTCTTGCTCACGCTGCACGCTTTGGCGGTCGGGGTTGCGCAAATACGAACGGCGCTTGAACGGTAATAGCCGTGTGCCGATATGTTATGTAGTATTCACTTCGATCCACATTTGGGAACAACACTGGAGGAATGATAGTTTTTGTCGAACATTAAAATCACATGAATCACCCGGCGTATTCTGAACAAATTACTGCTATTAAAGCCAGGTCACTGCAGGATAAAAGATGTTCGACTAGTCATCGGCAAATTCTCAGCCATCCCGTTATATCTTGCCTACTTCCAACGGAGACCTTTCACGATCTAAGTCTCTAAAGCGTGACGTACTGCAGCTGTGATGAATTAGCAAATCTCAATATGTAATGTTTTTAACGGGAAATCGCAGTTTTAATTGAGCTATTTTACGTAAAGGCATGGTCTTTGCTCTTTTGTTTTCCAACACGAAATTCGTACACGTTAATGAAGTGAAATAGCTTTACACGAATCTTTTTCACACATCAAAAGGCGGAGTCACATTCTACGCGGTCAGCAGCCGAAAACTTCGCCGAGAAGCAACAGTGGTGGGCCCCTGGGGGTGTGGACCGCTTGCGGCTCCTCGATTTGGGATTCAAATGACGGACAGTACGCGAATGGCGGGGGTGCAGGGACGCGGGCGCGGACGGCGGGGTCGGCGCAGCGCCACTTTCACCGCACGCGAGCTGTGGCCTCCCACTCTCCGCTCTTGGAGACAAAGAGATGTCTATGCGCAGCCAGAAGGCGGAGACGTCCCGCGAAACAACGGGCGAGAGTACACGGAACCAGACGCTGTAACACGTTGGAACACAAGAAGTAAAGTACAGAAATTGTGGCAGAGATTTCGCAGCTAAATCGCGGAGAATACAAAAAAAGAATAGAATGAGGTCGTGCACATCAGAGGGAAAGATGATGCTGACCGCAAGAAATAATATAGCTGAGGGCAACAAATCTATGAAAAAGTTCGAGAAGGAGCTGCGTGTCGAAGGCAAGGATATCGTCGAAGGCGGAACGCAAAAGATAATATAACTGCAAGTCCATGAAAAAGTTGGAGAAGGAGCTGTGAGTGTCGAAGGCAACGCTGTCGTCGAAGGCGGAACGCAGAAGATAATACAGCTGCAAGTCTACGAAAAAGTTCGAGAAGGAGCTGTGAGTGTCGAAGGCAACGATACCGTCGAAGGCGGGACGGTTATTCACACAACCGACACACCAACCAAGCTACAGACGAAGATGGAGAGCAGACATCACAAATCGACGCATCTTGACTCAATGACTCGAACAAGCACCGGCCGCAAAGACGCCGGCAGAGCAGGAAGCTACGAGACGCGGAGACATCGCTGCTCGCCGAGGCGACGTCACCACACGCTGTTGGGCCCGACCGGCGCCGGCGGAGCGGTGGCGGCCGGGCGAAAGTACACGCCGAGCGCGTCGCCGCCGCCGCCGCCGACAACGCCGCTCATTACCTCCGCTCCCGCGACTCGCGCACGGTCACCGCCGCCATCTCCGGCTCCCTCGCCTCGATAACTACTACTAATAAGCGGCTCGCGAGTATTAGAGCATAACCAACCGGCGCGACGCGACGCGTTTCACTTCGTTAAAATTTCAATCAAGGTAACGTCCAGCTCGGGAGCAAGCCAAACAGACGCGGCGACTGCACGGATGGATCACACGTCATTGCGAACTTTTCGCGGCGCTGAAAACTCTCGCGTGCCCCGTCGCCGGTGCGAGCGGGCGCGTTGTCCGGGGAGGTCCGCGCACTGGCCCCCCAAGCTTTGCGCCTTGCCGCGCGCGCGGGCCGGGGTGGGACCGGCGGTTGCGGGGGCCGCGGGTTCGACTGCAGGCGGCGCGGTGCGCGTCCCCGCGTTTTGTACGCCCGGCTGACATTCAAATGTCGCCCGCCCCGCAGTGCGCGCGCGAGACCGCAGGCGCGGGGGCGGAGGGAGGGGCGGGTCCCCGCAGTGGCCCCGTGACATTTTTGCCCTCCTCGCGGGACGCGTCCCCAGGGCGCCTGCATGGCGGGGGCGGGGGCGGGGCGGGGGACGTGGAGCGGAAGAGCACGCCGAGGGAGGGAAGGCGGCAGTTTTGTGGAGTGCGCCAACCGGAAGTGACGTGTTGTGGGTTTTCGTAGGAAAAAGATCAAGGAGAAACTTGTTCCACTCGAAGAAATGAGCCGACCTTCTTAATGACGTTTCTCATTTTCATCAGACGGTAAGAAATGATATCCAATTCTATACTTGGGTTTCTGTAACCTGGCTGATCAGCTGTTATGATTTCGTCCAATCGGGTGCTTAAACGTCACCACAGTAACATCACCGTGATGATGTATTAGTTCTCGATTGGATGACACCGTAACAGCTGATGGAGTGTCATCGGCCAGGTTAGAAAAACTCAAGTATATTAATGAAACAAGAATCTTTACAAAGGAAAATTTTTAAAGAATATTTACGAACATACTTATGAACACCCAAAACAATCATAGTTATATTACTTCACGTTCGAATGAGAAAAACAAATCAGTTTTATTTATGGTATTAAAATTGATTAAATTTAATTCAGTAAATATGCTTATTTTGCATTTGTTTATAAATCTGAAAAAATGAATGTAAACTCATGAAATAATCAAGTTTATTAGCTGAAAGTAAAGCAGTGGTCTTGAAAATTAGGAATGTATTTCTATTGTTTAATGCACTGAAGTCCAACATAAATGTCAATGAAACTGGTGGTCCTTGCACCATTCAACATATTGTTAATCGCTCCTATAAAATAGTACGCGAATGTCATTCCTTGTCTAATATTGCCATATTATTGTCTCCCTTGCAGCGCTACTTATGGAGAGTCGCCCAGCAGTAATTACGCCGGTGTTTAGCACACCGCCCGTAAGTAGAGCGTTCGGAGGAAAAAATCCTACAGAGAAGCTGTTGTTCAGATGGAGAATTTCAAGATGCAGATATTGTAACCGGATGATAAAAAATCGTACAACTTCCTGTGTGGCGATGATGAGAAGGTAAGTGTTGCTAGAAGAATTATAATTTAAGCTCGTTTAACGACGGGCCTGCTTATGGTATGCAAAACAATTTCTTTTCTCTTAATGTACGTAATGCGCGTCTGACGAAAGAGCATTATGGTAGATGAAACATTTAGTGATTATGACGGTGTCGCAGGTCAAAAGCATTTAGAGGATCGTTGATACAAAATATGATTTTACAATGAAACTCAGAATTATAATCCACTTTTGTCTGCCTGTTGAAAAACTTTCGAGACCACAATGAAAAATCTGTATCAATCTATTACAATTTTCATTGTTTGAAATAACTTAGAGCTAAGTGAAATTAATTGATTTTTCTTAGAAATAGGAGAAATTCAGAATCAGTAACGAAACGGTTAAAGAGATCATCTTTCGTGCGATATTTCGGTGTTAACTTTAAATGCCATTTTATATTTGTAAATAAATAGCAATGTAAGAATATTGGGGATTCTGAAAGGGCCAGTGGACAACACAGAATAGTACGGAACGCACTCAGGCAATGTAGTATGCAATGATGCTGTTTCCCAGTTGGAATTATCGTGTCAGAAAGAGAATAAGTAAAATAAATATTAATGTAACTTACACACACGCCACAACTAATAAATGTGCGACAAAAGAAATGAAAAACTAATGGTGCTACAAAATAGCACATACTTTCCGGCACTTTTTATAACGTTTGCAATTTTTGCAAAATCGGAGAGTTCAACGAAATTGAGACCTGTATAATGTTATGGGACTCTGGTCCCAGGAAACAAATTAAAGAAAAAATCGGGCGCAGTGTCTGAAAAACATTTTTTAAAATATAAATAGTCTGCACTGTAACTAAATATTAGAGAAAATCTTATAGATTCTTCAAAAAAAATGTACATGATCTTATTTAATATACAATTTTTAGAAGGGATCAACAACATTGAACTTTCATAATATGCAATTGGTGAAAATACAGAGACTTCGCCGAAAATGGAATCTCCTCCATTGTCTGCCTATATTTCAGGTAAAGCAACGTGAAAAAAAACTCTTATTTTCGAAAAATTGTACGTGAGTTTATTTAATGACCTATCTTTGAAGAACAGATTTTGTTAACGGAACAAATCTGTTTCATCAATATTGTTGTTAAAGGAAGATGTAGGAAAATTGAAATTTTGCAACTTTCGAAAATTCAGAGATATCAAAGAAAATTTTTAATAAACAATTGGAGCCATTTTTGAGAACTTTTTGGAAATGTAATCAGGACCATGTAAAATATCGCAAACATCAAGATATCGGTTTAAAATTTAATGGGCCGCAACATCAGCCAGGTCGATGGAAATATATAAATCTCGGTAAAAAACACTCCCTACGGTTTAGCAGGTAGCGTTGTTCACAGAAAGAGGAAGGGGTGGGCGAGCATATACATACATTAATACATACACACATACATTTTGCCGTAAACCAATGGATTCTGACTACATAACGTGTTAGAGGAAGTACTTTACTACATCTAGGAACTAGTGGAGTTACAACAGCACACACTTTCTCGCATTTCAAATTTAGCTATTGAAAATTCATAGTTATTACGAAATTAAACCTGCGCCATTTTTTCCCTGTTTTATAGAAGGAAAAAATTAAAGGAAAAAATTGAAATGGTTTTTGAAAAATGATTTTTTAATAAATTGCTTTCATTTGAAGAGAAACTACGCAAAAATTACACTTTTTTGGCACAAAATCTACCACATTACCATTTTTAAAGATTTGTTAGGACAAATTTTGTTAAAGATAAAAATCTAAATTTTCAATTTTGTAGTTTGAAAATGTTAACGTCATGCAATTTTCGAAAATTCAGAGTGTTCGCTAGAAATAAGATTAGCACTGATTTTCTCATTGTCTTGACACATACAAGGATAAATTTTGAAGCAAAAATTTTATCGAATTAGACATTTTATCGAATTTTTGGTATCAAGGAATTCTGACCTTGATCTATTAATTGTATTTCTATTCTGATCCGACAAGAAAACAAATGTAGATGATTCACATTTCATTTTCAACTTTCCCGAGTTCCTGGGTATCCAAGAAAACCTAGACCCCTCTGCAAAGGGAAGTTCTGGGGTTTTTAAATATTTTTTTTCATTTTTCATTTCTCCACGCATGAGAAATTATTAATGTTCCAATTTATATTATGAACGATTTTATTGAATTCTGAATGCGATAACGTAACATGTTTGTACAATTAATAATTTAGTTCGCCACCTCTACAGCTCATTAACGTACTTCTAGCCATCACTTAGCAACACAGCAAATATAATGAACATTACAGCATAGAATCATCAATAACACAAATTAGAACACAGGAGCACAACGACGAATAACGGGGACGGAAGCGCGAGGGCCACTTTGGATTAGGAGATACGTATGGCTGGGAGGGAAAGCAAAGGCTTCAACAGTTGTGAGCAGGAATGACTATATATATATATATATATATATATATATATATATATATATATATATATATATATATATATATATATATATATATATAAATGTCAGACAATTTGAGGAGCAAACATTCAAAAGGTGTCATCCTTATTTGGCAAAAACTGAATTCTTCTGTTGTTTCTACCAAGAATTTTATTTCCAAAAAGAAACGTAAGATGTCTTACAGTAGGTCGTAAGTCCTCTACTCGATGAGTTAAAGACACCGTTGAAAAGTGTAATATTTGGGCTACATTTTTCATTTTTATTAGCAAAGTGTGAAGTGGACATGTCACGTTTTAAATGTCCGTCAGTTACTGACGAACGCGAGTCAACTAACGAGAGTCGATGAAAGCCATTTGGACGTGTTCTCGCCTTATAGTATTTAGAAGTCAGTGATAATGCCACTGTCACCAAAAAAAAAAATCATAAAACAATTATGTGTTTCTCATTCAACGTATTCACTCACCATACGAAACACTGATATGCTCTCCTCTCGGCACCGCAGTCGAACGCACGATGTGCCACACACTCGAGACGCAACATCATCCGCCGGCACGAACATTTCGACGAGGCAGTGAAGCGCGAATTGGAAACGAGGAGCGCAAACACACCCAACAACAACAACGAAAAAAAAAAAGCCGTGTGCGCCGGGGGTACGAGAGCTCTCCCTGGCTCGGGGAGGGTGTTGCAGATGGCCGCCGAGGGCACTCGGGCCGGGAGGCGCGGCCGGGCCGCTTCCGACCGGAGAGCCCTCCAGCGGGCCGCGCCGCAATTAGCGACGCGACCGCCGCAGAGCAGCTTCCGCCGACGCAGCGCGTTGGAGGGCTCGTCCGAGTGGGCGGCGGCGGCCATCGAGATCACCAGGGGGGGGGGGGCCAATGGGGGCGGGGTGCCGCCGGGGGGGCCGGGGGGGGGCCCGGGTATCCGAGTGGTGCGGCGGAGGCCGCCGCGATCTCACAGGCAGCGCGGGGCGAAGGGTGGACCAGTACGGAAAAAGTATTCGTCCCCCGAGTGGCACGACGATGGCCTCCGAGTACACCAACAAGCGCGAGCGGAAGTGTAGACCAGTACGGAAGTGGTATTGTTCGTCCTGTACCGCGACGATGCTGTCTAGATCACTAGGTGGCGCGAGCGGAGGGGTGGACCAGTGGGGAAATAGTAGTGCTTGCCCGAGTGGCGCGGCGGTGGCCGTCGATATACCTTGGGGCGCAAGCGGAAGGGAAGACCAGCATGGAAGTAGATTTGCTCGTCCGAGTGGCGTGGCGGTGGCCGTCGAGATCACCAGGTGGCGCGGCCGGAGATCAGGACGGAAGTAGAACTGCCCGTCCGAGTGGCGGTTGTCGCCGTGCGGGGTGGTACGAGCGGGGGGAAGGTCGATCAGTACGGAAATAGTACTGCTTGTCCGAGTAGCGCGGCGATAGCCTCCGAGATCACCAGGAAGCGCGAGAGGAAGTGTAGACCAGTACGTAGTCTTGCTCATCCTAGTACCGCGACTTTCGCGTTGAGATCACCAGGTGGCACGGAGGGGTAGACCAGAATGGAAGTAGTATTGCTCGTCCAAATGGCGCGACGGTGGCCTGCGAATTCATTAGGTGCCTCGAGCGGAGATTTATAGCAGTACAAAAATAGAATTGGTATAGAATTGGTGATGGAAATGTTGATTGTGGAGATGGATGGGAAGGAAGTAGGATGTGGGTGTGTGAAAGCTGGAGGGGTAAGAAGGGTTGAGACGTTTGAATGGTTAAGAGGAAAGATTGGAGTCGAGTCGCGTAAATGGAAAGAATGTACGCGACTCTGGTTAGTGGTGATGGAATTGGAGGTAGCAATAGAGGGGAACGTAAGTGATAATGGGAAGTGGGGGAGAAGATGAAAGAATAAGCAAGGGGCTTCAACGGGTGAGCACATGTCGACCGGATTTAAATGTCTTGGCCTTCGGAAGACTACACTAAAGAAATGTTGCTAGAAATGTAGGCTGCAAAATGAGGTAAGAAATTGATACGCTTGAGTTCGCACCAATAAATATGATTTTCCATGTCTCCAGAAGCCTGTGCGTGCTACAAGCGGAAACACTCTGAGCTCGATGGTGCAGAGCGGGCGACAAGAGACCAACTGCTGTTTCCTTCGGCACTTTGCAATTTCATTGCATGGTCTACCCATTGTAAGTTGTGAAGAAGTTTTCTTATCTTATCTTACTTATCATAATAGTAGATCATCTGTGCAATGAATTAAACTTTTTGCTTTACAAGCAATACGTAATTAATTTAATAATTACGAAATCTTTGAGGTTTCTTCTATGAATAAAAAAAATATTGTTCATTAGTATTGTTTCATAGAAGGAAAAATAATTTCCGTTCTAAATATTTTCCGAATTGCTTCTGTTCAAAGAAAAAAAAAATACTCGTACAAGCGAAGTTAAGCAAAGCGCTTACGTATCATTCCTTTCACTGCTTCGTGGAATCACTCACTTCTCTCACAATGAGTGTGTACCAGTGGAGGCGCTTCTAAACTTCAGAAAACAAACGAATCCGAGAAAACTCTCTCGCCGACCGTTCCGAGCGAATCCCTCCTAAAGTCGTTCGCGTCGCAGAGGGCGGCGGGCGGCACTGTCCCTTGCTTTCACTCGTATCCTCCACATTTCTCCCAATGCATCCCTCGCTGTGATAGGAGTTGTTGGCTTACAGTTGTTGGGAACATCGTGGCGAGTGACATTTCCTACACGAGCCGCTCGTAAGCAACAACACTTGGCCACAACGCGGAGCGAATATTCTGATTGATTGATTTTTTCGTGTTTCCGGGGGCGTCAACTGCTTCGGTCATTAGTCCCGTTAGCGTGGTGAATGTTTTTTTCGCGGGAGATGGCGGTGATCTTCCCCCGCTAGATGGCGAGATCCGGCGCCGACCTACCGTCGGCTAGTGGGGTTTCCCCCTAACCAGGACTCTCCCACCAGCAGGGCACCGCCCCAGCCGGGACAAGCTCTAAGCTCCCGACCGGTCTCCCGGAATATGTGGTAGTGTAGTGCATGTTAGTGTCAGTGTGTGTGTAAGGGGAGAGGATAGGACAAGGAAGAGGAAGGACAGATCGCGCGCGGTCCGTGTCCCGTTTGTTAGGGTACTGCTCCGGCATTCGTCTGATGTTGATCGGAGAAACTACGAAAAACTACCGATCAGAGCAGTCGGCCACTAGAATTCTCCTCCAGACAGCGACAGAAAAGCTAGTGTCGATAATCGTGCCGCCGTCAGGACTCGAACCTAGGCCCTATCGGTCAGAAGCGCTGCAGTGACATCAGTTGATGCACCGAGCTACCGCTACCGGTGCGAATATTCTGCAATCCATCGAAAGACACCGTTCTGAACCTTCTTCCACACGTATGAGGATGAACACATGATAAGAAACGCTACGCCGTTTCCTTGTGTTCATTTCAAAGAGCAGTGACCTCCTAGTATCTTCCCCAAAGGGGCACCGCCCCATCTCTAATCTCCTGACTGGTCTTCCGATATACAGTCTACTCCGGTTATAGTAAACCTCTGGGGAGATTTGGTTTTGGTTCACTATATCCGATAATGTCAAAATTAAATAGAATTTCTTCACAATGATTGATTTTATTAATATAGCAGTAGAGCAAACTGCATTAACAACACGAACTGAAAATTTCAATATCTTTATTTGTCCTCAAACTATCAATTATATTCAATTGTTTACTTGGTACATTTTTCATTAGAAAGTTTTCTAGATCCTTTTCTAGAGTTCGTACTCTCTCCTTACTTGATTGTGCTCTGTCTCTTTAAGTATCGAAATGCGGTCTCGATAACTATCAATGCCTCTTGCGCTGTTAGAACATCGTCCCACTCTCCGAAGGTCCTTCAACTCGCCTAGTAACATAGGAGATCCAATTCATTTCCAGGACTTATTTCCTACGTTCACTATAGCCGAATTTTCTTATGCATATTTGTAATGTAAGTGAAACGGGACCAGTGACTTAAGTTCACTATAACCAACGGTTCACTAACATCAGAGTTAAACGATGATAAAGACGAATCATTATATTTTACTTTAAAAATTATCTATAGAATACTAAATAGAGAAAAAAATGCGAAGTTAATTGTTAAAATTAAGTTTTGTAATTGTTCGTGAATACATACAATTGTTAATCATTAGAGAATATTTCATTAGATCTAGTGCGTATTTTACAAATGTTAGAGCATACTTGAATGCATATTTCTTCTTTTGATACAGCATTAACTTTCGAGCCTTAATAATAATGTTACTCCTTTTTTAGATGTTATTTATTTTCTAACTATATTCAATATTGAAACATTACAAGATTTTTTCCGTTAACGTTTTGTTAAAATCTGTGTATTCTAGCACTGCACGCTATTTTGACAGTTAAAAGTTATATACAAAGAGCGATATGTCCACACGGGTTCAGCTTGTTCTTCTTTAGTTCTGACAGTATTAAACGAAAATTTTAGAACATTACAAATTTACTTTGCTAGTTACGTATTAAGTTTAGGTAGGCTCTGTAACAGAGCTTAAATATATTCCTGGATGCTCTAACACTCTGATTCGTCTAACAGTACGAAGAATACATTATTTTGCATAACTATTAACGAATACTAAAAAAGTAGGAAACGAGACCACAAAAGAATGAATGAATTTTCTATATCTGGATAAATTTTAATTGTTTTTCATGCCCTAATTTCACTGTAATTCGTGGGACCATATTCTCATTATTATGCATTTTAAACCTGAAAATGCACCATTTTGATGGAAAACCCCTCTCATTAAAACCAATACATATCCGCCTCGTAGCACAAAATGATCAATTACTATATCTTTACCTTGCATCAAAAATGAAATGTAATTACGTGTTGATTTCAACGAGAAAAATGGTCAATGGTCCTTTAATAAATGTGGATAAATGCGGTTTGCAGTTCTCACAGATTGACCTATGTGATTTTGGGTTATACAACCAATATGTCTGAAATGTGTTTCGAGAGGAAACAAGAATGAAAAAAACATGAAGCAAGCCTGATACGGCAACGTAATGCAAATTCGACTTAGGAAGTGACGCCCTAACCTTCCAGTACTTTCATTATTCTAACATTGCATCGCATTGAAGACATTGTACAGCGTATCATTGCATAATAATATGATTACTTCCCAAAATGTATGGGTATTCACAGACTTCAAAACGTGCCTACACAATCAACTGCAATACATCATGAGGATATGCAAAGGGAGATGCAAAGTATGTTTCATATTAGTGTCGGTTATTGTTTAATATTAGTATCCCATCTAATTAAAAAAAAAACTACAGTGCATTAAATGCACAGAGCGGTGTTCGAAACAAATTCCCCACATTTTGAAACTGATATCTAATTTAGTAGTATAGAAGCATCGAATAATTCAACTGCTTATAATATCGCGAAAGTTAAAGGAAGCACTAATTGCTTGCCACATGATTCACGTTCGTGAGTTTATTATTGGATGCAACTAATATCATATTATGACAAAGTTACTTACTTAATAGTGAATATTCGTCGCTATTTTCGCAGATACTTATTAACCTGAGTTTTCATACGCTGAACTCTTATTGCACGCGTAGTTCTTTATAAAGCGAAAACGAGTACGATTCATGACCGCATTTTTCAAGATGGAAAGTTTTGGAGAAACCTATAATTTGTAGGTTGAATGTAAGACTCGCATTCCTGTAATGGGTAAAACTAATGCATGGTGAGCACTACTCTGAATGGCGTTTGAGATAATGCAGGAGAGGGCGTAGGATTTCAAAGAGAAGGGTGAGGAGTGTTCTTTATAGAACTATCAGAAACGCTAGTTATATACTTGTATATAACCCAATATTATTTGTTTAAGCTTCTTAAGGCGTCACAACACTTCCAACGTATTCTAAGACAATGGCATACAAGTCACTTCACACCCTTGATTAACAGATCTCAACTTCCACGAGTGTGTAGGTCTCTGCACCCAGTCCCCCACCATACAATCGAGAAGAACGCAACCATTTGATGCACCGGAAGGAGTCACCTGGATGACTGCACTGAGGAAATTTATGTCGAAATCGATTTTGGGGTATAAACAATAATGAGAATTGAAGATGGTCTCATAATTTTAAAAAATGTACTAGTTGTATGACGCGCATTGTAAAGCAGAGCTTTCCCGCACGACGGACTACAACACATGTTCATTTCGAAAAGAGCACAACGCCCCCAGAACAGTCAAGTGCATTTAGAAACACTGTCGCATCAAAGACCATGACGCGAAATCCTCGACACACGTCAACGCCATCCCAGCCGACAGACAATATTCTTTCATCAAATGGCTGGGAATAGTTCCCATTTCGAGCGGGTGCATTCAAATCTCGTCCGAGCTGCCGCTCCAGCCCCCGACACAGGGCGAGGTCGCGCAGTCGCCTCCCAATTACGACGCGGCGCGCCGGCCGCGCGGGGTCCGCCCGCACGCGCGAAAAGCACGAACAAAGAAGCGCGCCGGGCGGACGGGGCTCTCTCGGCGGGGCCGGGCGGGCGGCTGCGCGTCGAGCGCCGGCGCCGGCACCTCCGCCGCCTAATTATCGCGTGCGTTGGCGTCATCCGCCCCGCCCGGCCCCGCCCCCTCCGCGACAACAACCCCCCCGAAACCCGCGCTCTGGCGCGTCGCCTGGGGCCCCAATTTGTATCGCGCCCGCCCCCGCGCTTCCATCACGCCGCCTTTTCCCCCCCCCCCCCCCCGTACGCGCGAGCGGGCGCCCTCGCCTCCAACCACGCGAGCGCGGGCAACGAGGGCGGCGGCATCACACGTGCAGATATTACATTTCCAGCTTATTGGCGCGCGGTGCGGCACCGCCAATCTCACCGCGCGGGGCAGAAATAACGGCGCGCTAACGACCAATCAGGCGCCGCGCCGCGTCGGCGTCGCCGCCGCCCCGCACAACGCCCCCGCCGCGGCGGCCTGCGACCTCGGCGGTGCGCCTCGCCGGGCTAATCACGCCGCCCCCAACTCCCCCGCCGCTGCCTCTAATGAGCACCGCCGCCGCCGCCGCCGATACTGGAAGTGAGGCCCGCTGCCTCCAGATTCCGTCGATACCTCCGCGCCCCGCCCCGCGTCGGGGGCCGGGTCGATTCCCGGATGCGCGAGAGGCCGGGGATGCGAGCTCAGGTGGCGGCGGCACGTGCGGCGGAGATCTGCGGACGGGGTCACGGCCGGCCGCGCGAAAGCGAGAGCCGTCCACGGACCGAAGGCAGAGCGCTCTCTTGCCTACGTGGAGCCTTCCTCTTTCCGTCATCATATATTTCCTTAGGTTTAAAACACAATATTCCTTTCCAATACATCGTCAATTTAAAGAAATACTTATTAATGATATTAACGAATTATTTAGTCAAATACTAAGAATTATATTTGAAGAGGTCTCCTAAAATAATGCAGTAAGACCCTTTCTGGTTAATTAATGTTAATTATTAATTAATGTGTGTAATCCATGTTACTTGGAGCCACTGATGATAGGAAACATTTCTCGAAACACGTGTATGGCTGAATTTTCTGCAAAGTAAATTTATATAGCCTACTATTGTGGTTGATATCTCATATATCCTGAATATTTTAACTTATAACCTTTTTTATTTTGTTTCAGTGGAACTCAAGTGACTCATTCAGGTAAGTCGCCGTCTCAGAAACAGTCAATAGAGATGAAGAGGTAAGTATGTAATATGTCTACGAATATGTACCAGTGCACTCGAGAGGCGAAATTAATTTAAGAGGGCAGTTCTTAAAAACACTGCAAATAAGATCAAGGAAAATTACACAGATGAATATTTACAGAAAAATATATAAAAATAATTCACAAGGACAGATTACTGCCTACACGAACATAAGGAATACACGTTGACGTCCTCAAATACTTGCTTCTATCTTCGAAAGTTTAAGCATATTAATCCGTAGACAAAAGAAACCAGTTACGGACAAAAAGACACCTTTTAACTGAAGTGTATCAGTTGAAAAATTCAAACGAAGAGTAACATTTAGAAAAAGAAGGTTTCACAATCCCACACACTTTTTTCATTTTTTTCTGATTCTGAATCAATTTTTAATTCACTAATTGTAGAAAATATTTTAAGAAATGTGATTGTAGCGAAAAGAACGCACTGCTTCACAAAATAAGTTGCGTTGTTAGGCATCTTCGTATCTGAATGTACTAAGGGCGTAACTTTTCAGTTGTGATAATACGAAGATTGGGTTAATTAATGTGAGATATGTTCAAAAGTAATGAAAATGACATAAATGTAAAATTCGTTTGAACTTTGTCGGGGGAAAACAATATAGATAATTCTTTCTAGAAGTTTGCAACTCTAAATAGTACTCGATAGGAATTCCAAATTCAAGTATATTCTCTTTATCAAGAAATTTCTCAATACGATCTGGAATCACCAGGAAGTTTGATATTCAGAGTACAGGACGTCATTACTCACGCAAAGAAATCTTGTTTATCAATGCTTGAACCATTACGAAGTTGGATAATACCAAGACACTCAAAAAAATATTTCTGATCTCCACATTTTCCTTGCCCAAAGTTTTGTATTGGAAAATAGGTTCGCCAATCACTTAATTTCAACATAGAAAAATAATGCACTGATTATTTGTATTATTTTAATATTTCTGTCACTATAAAAGTGAGCTTTTCCTTTCTTAAATTATGACCCATTAATAAGCTCGGAACCAAACATTCATCATGGCGAAAATAAAGTGTTTTTGTAGTGTAGTCACAATTCTTTTCAATATAGATTCGAACAACATTCGACGTTATAAATATTACGTAACCAATCGCTATCTCTATCACCAGAAAGGTAATACATTTTAACGGAGGGCCTGGACGTATTAACAGGAGTTCCCGAAGCGTATCATAAACTGTTTAAAAAATATTTGAATGAATGGGAAGCAAAATTCTTTAACAAAAATTGAAATTAACGCTCTATTCTTGTTATTGTTACTGTTAGATACTCTTGCCCCCTCCCCTCCTGCCGATGTAATATTAACTTCTCACCGCACTTAAAACGTAGATAAATGCGTAGACTAGGTAGCTTAGTTAGTTAATGCCTTATTTTACGTGGCGAGACTCGGGCCATCAGACCCGCTCTTCCGTCTAACCACGCAAATTTCGCTCCTTTCACCACCTAGCGGAGAAAGCAGGTATTATCTTGGGCGACGAAACAGGCGGATCTCAATTTTGCTCAGAGGCTTCTTTTCGGCTTGAGGATCTTGTACATGCAGTAAATCTACTGCATGGGACAGCCGGCTTTACTTCCCTCCGAAGGATGGGGTATGAAGGATTTTTTTCGCCCTTAAAAATCAACGACTTCGATCGGGTTTGAACCCGCAAACTCGGGTACAACAGTCCGGTACGCTGACCGTTATACCACCGAAACCCTGGTAGCTTCCTCATCATGACGGTATATTCGCGGAGTGACTGCTGTGTCGCGCCTGTTCACTTGGATCTCGGTGCGCCTTATTCGCCTCCGCGCACGGTGGGCGGCGGCGGCGGCGGCGGCGAGGGAGGCCGCCGGAGACATCGGGCGCGCGCGCTGCTCGGGGGGCGGGGCCGCAAATTGGCCGCGCAGGTGTGCAAACAGCGCGGAGGCTCCCACGCGCAGCGAGCGGAGAGAGAGAGACAGAGAGAGATGTGTTGACGGAACGGAGCAGAGAGAGGAGCGGAGCTCGAACCCAGGTACAACCCCCGGCGAGGATTTAAGCCAGACCCGCCCCGCCACCCCCGTCCGCACGCCCCGCGCACGGCCTGTCATTTGCGCTGTCCGCGGTCGGGCCCGGCGCCGCGCGCGGCTCGTGCGCGCACGCAAGCACGCACGCACGCGCGTGAGAGAGCGCGAGCACGAAGCACCCGGGAGGCGGCGGCGGCTTCGTCTGACCACGCAAATTTCGTTACGCTCCTTTCACCTACTAGGGGAGAAAGAAGGTACTACTAGGGCGACGAAATAGGTAATTTGAATTTAGCTCAGAGGCTTCATTTAGGCTTAAGGATCTTTTACATGCAGTAAATCTACTAACATGGGACAGCCGGCTTTACTTCCCCTCCGCAGTACGAAGGATTTTTTCACCCTTAAAAATCCACGGCTTCGATCGGGTTTGAATCCACAATAATTAACTATATGAATATTGATTGATTTTTCCGGGCGCGACAACTGTTAAGACCATTAGTCCCTTATCGCATGTGTCTTGTTTTATCGCGGGTGATGATCTTCCCCCGCTGGATGGCGGGACCGATGCCAACCAATATGACGGCTTGCGGGTCGGGGTGTCCCCAACCTGCTATTTCCCACCAGCGGGGCACCGCCCCAGCCATACTGATAGTATGTGTGGTAGTGTGGTGCGTGTAGGTGTGTGTGTAAGTCAGAGGTGAGGAAAGGGAATGGAAAACTGCGCGCGGTCCGTGGCCAGTTTGTTAGGATTCTTCCCTGGTATTTGCCTGGTGTTGATTGAAACACTACAACCCGAAACGCTACCGATCTGACCAGCTGGCCGCTAGAATTTTCCTCCAGACAGCGTCTGATCTCGATCAACCCATTTAGCTAGTGTCGAAAATCCTGCTACCGTCGGGACTCGAACCCTAAGACCTCCTGGACCGGAGGCAATGCAGTGATATCAATTGATGGCCTGAGTACTCTAATAAGATTTCATGAAGATTATTTGCATTGAAATCTATTATACGAAAACGTAAGTTTTCGTAAGGTAAACGTAAGTTTTCATATAGCTCCATAAATATCGTCCTAACTCGATAAATATCATTAGGATTTTTGGTATCCTAAGGTTCAAAGAAAATATTATTTGGTAAAGATACACATACCAATGTATGATGTATAGAACAACTATTTACAAGCAAAGTCGATTTTCCCTTTCCTTCAATAAAAACTTTCAAACATTTATTAAAAGGATTTTATAATAGACACTGAATTTTAAAATTTTAAGATTTGAAAAATAGTGAAAAAAGAGAAATAATCTATTCGAAAATCAATAGATTACCATACGTAATTTTCTAGTACAAGAATAGAATCCCAATTCCGTTATCAAATAACTCAACGATAAAATTATGTTTAATTGAATTTGACCAATTTATCTCAATATAGTGTCAGATTGTATGAATCAATTAGAATAAAAACAATGTGTCTTGGATAACAATTGAAGCTCTAAAATTCTCAATTACAAAACTTATTTCATCAGTAGATGTAAAACAAATGTCCTACATTGTAAATGTAAATTATGCATCGTGTATTAAATATTAGTTATTTTTCCAACACAAAATGTAATGAAAATATGTAAAAGGAACAATAAATAAAATATATTTCCCATCTCGTCAATTCCCATTTTCCAAGACTGGCTGTTCATTTTATTCTTAACGACGTGTAAAACTCTTGATTCATGTAAGTACAGAAAACGGATATGAGGTAAGTCCATTTTTCCATTAAAAATAAAATTCAAATTATTAACAAGTTAATTTTATATGTTCAAGAATTGCATTTCATGAATATGGTATACTTTATCATTTGAGAAGTATTGGAAAACATACTACAAGCATTTACTTTTAAGTCATAAAATCTAGTTTCTATATTTGAAAATGACACGTAAAATGGACATTTATGCAAATTTTGAATGATTTCAATTCCTTGTCATGATTTCAAGGTTGTAGTGTTTTTAATCAATAATTAATAATCATATTTATCATGTGAGTTAAAAGTCGGTCAAAAATAAAGGCGCCTTAATCAAATCAGTACTTCTTTGAATGAAATCAGGACACTTCCTACCCAATGAGAAAGGTGCCCGTGCAAACACCTCCCCAGCAGTTCGTTCTCCGTCAAAGAAGCCCCACCCCTTCCACATTCACTTTCGCTAACGCGATCCGCGGCCCCTCGTCCCCGCGACGGCCGGCGTCGTGACGGCAGTCGGCGACGCGGCCACACAATTAGTGGCGTCATCGCGATGGAGGCCGTCGGCCTCGGCGGCCGGGCGTGGAGTGGGGGGCCGGGGGGTGAAACCGCAAATTTCGGCGTGCGGGTGGCGGGGGCGGGGGCGGTGGCCGCCCAATCCTGCGAGCCCTGCGTGCCCCAGCCAGCGCTGGGCCTCGCCGTTCCGCGCCACTCGCGGCTCGCTCTCTCTGTGTGTGCCGGCCTCGCCCGCCCGGCCCCGCCCCCGCCCCCGCCGCGGAGCGCCGGCGTTCTCCAGCTAACCTCGTTACAGGTACAGCAGAGAGGCGCCGCCGGAGCCAGAGGAGGAGCAGAGCGAGCGGCGGGCGGAGCGGTGGCCGGGCTAATGGCACAGTTGACAGATCACAGCGCGCTCTCATCCGTGGTTAACAGCCCGGGTTACAAGCCGGCGGTTTGCCGGGTGCTGCCGCCCCCCCCCAGCGCGCCCCCCCCGGACAGCCTCTGCCGCAGCAGCCGGACCGCCCGCTGCCCTGGTCGCCCGGCCCCACCCCCCCCCCCCCCCCCGGACGCCAACTTCGGCGTTTCACTACGCGAGTCGGGCGTTGCACTACGGAAAGGCCGCTTTGCCAACGAACAGCCGTCTCTGAATTTCTCTTTTTTTATTTTCTTACTTTTACATTTTGCTCTCAAGCAATTGTTCAGTATCAAGGACCCACAAAACATGGATTCTGACTACACAAGGTAATGGACGAATTAGATTACTATAAGTAGGGACAAGATATATCCACTCTTTTGTTACCAGGACCTGGCAATGAGAGTTTTTCCGTCGAAAATTAACCTCCAGCATTGTTACATTACTTTATACTGCGTGAGCAGTAGCGAGAAAGTAAAAAGGAAATGATAGTACACTTATATCCTAATTTTACGTAGGATACACCTCCCAATAAAATTCACAATTCACAAACTACTTTCGGAGGTATCTATAACTGTCTAATTTCTGTTTGAAGACATTAATTATGAAGACACTAATTACGATTAATTATCAAGACACTAATTACGGATTTGCTTGGTTGTAAGTCTTCATTTAAAGGAAAAAGAAAAAATTAAGAAAGAACTTAGAATTCACTTACAGACAGTGATAAATATACACGAATGTATTCGAAATAGAAGAAATAATGTTAAAAAAAATATCGCCTTATGAAAACTTGCATAAAAGTCAGAACAATAAAAGCTGAAAAACAATTCTATTTATGACAAAAATTGCATTTTTGGGACGAACTGATAATAAAATATGCACCCATTTTTTCCCATAGCCCAATCGCTGAGATGTATTATTATGGAGAGAAATTGTGGTATAATAATATCAGGTAACCGTTTCTAAGGGCGAGAAAGTGCTTGATGATTTAGAACCAGTAGTTTTTATTATTCATGCAGTATTAACTCTAAACAAAACTGATGATTACCGCCGATTCTAATTACATAAACAGTTCTGAGTAAGAAATACGCTATTTAAAACTTCAACATTTCTTCTTCCTATTGATCAGGATATTATTACAACAACAAATACTTCACAAAATAAATTTCCAATTCCAGAATCACATTTAATCAGATAAAGTTTAACCCTAACGTCCACTGAATATGTAAAGAATCAATCACTTTTAGGATTCAATGTAGTGCTCTCATAAAAGAAGTTTTAACGCAACATGTGGTGATAATTTGAATTTATTTTGAAAAGTACATTTATAACAAGTAATTTTTCGAATTAAATCAAACACGACAAAAGGATGAATCTTGAAAAACAGTATGAAATGAAAGAAAATCTACAATTTATTCGGACCTAAACACGGCGTTTTAAAAACAATTTTAATATGTTTTTAGCTGTTTGGTGGCGAAAAATCCGAGAATCTTCTTTCCAAGAAACATGACTTCTATTTGAACTAATACACACGTTATTCGTCATTTACAATATACATTTGTTAATATAACTGTGCGATAAATATACATCCAATATCCCCCGTATCCCCCTAGAAATTCGCTAATTTAACCCGTTAATAACAATGGCTACGAATGCAAAAGGATGGGTTGGGAAGGAGCCAGATCGTGAGGGTTTTGGAAAGCGAATTGAAGCACAAAACCACACAGGAGAAACATCAGCAAGAAGAGAACAAAGAAGTAATATTCAAAAACCAATTTTATTTAAGAGATGTAAACGTTTTCCATCAATCAATATGAGGTAACAAGGAGATCAGCGAGACATTTGTGTCGCTAATGCAAACACAACCTGCGTTGCAAGGGAGACTCGTTCTCGACTTCAACATTTTCATGTTTCCTCGCTGCGGCAGTGGTAACTTTGTCAATTTGGTTCCGAGCCAATCATTGTACTTCAGCTAATGAAGCAGCTCAATACAACATTCACATCGTACATTAAATAACTAAGGCACTCAAATACTAACAAAACAGCATTAAGCTTCTCTCTAGAATATCTACATTTACAGTTTTTGCAAATAATAAAATTGTATTGCACTTTAGTACACACTCTCAAGTCAGGAACAAATACCTTAAATAGAAAATTACATCCAATTCAGGAAATACGAAATACAATTTGTAAATAGTCATACACAAACTTAATTCACTTAAAGAAAGAAGGAAAAATGATGCAATTCCTGATACAATGGATTTTATAAAGGAAAGGGACTGCAATGTCTACTTACATCGAAAGGTCAGACATTTTAGAATTTGTAACTACATTATAACATAAACAGCATGCGAAAATAATACATATTTTATTGCACTGAATTATGAGAGCAACTTTTACTATTTTCAGACTGTGTTATGAAAATATTATTTTTACATTAGCCCGTTTGAACACATTGCTATTAAAAAGAATTCCATAAAAAATCTCTTGGGGGTTACAACGACGCTATCCCACAAGTTACTTGTAATTACAACCAGTATGGTGTACACTTGTTTTAGAAGCGACAGCAAGAGGAAATACGGACATTTTCGTAAACTTTTTTTCTGAATAGACGCAAGAACTTTCATTTATTATAAAAATATACTTAAATCTTTCAAATTCTGGTATTTCACAAATAGCATTCACAATAGTAGAATAGAAACTTTAAGTTAAAATGAGTTGGAATTCTTATTGGAAAAAATCACGGGCGGAATATCTTAAAACTCAGCAAATACATATGTATTGTAATTCAAAACACGAATTACACAACACTGAAGTGAAAACCAACGATTCTGTGTAGTATATTAATTCATTTGATTTAAAGTTGGGTAATATGTTTTAATATCTACAGTGAATAGCAGTTATTAATGAGTCCCTGTTTATATCGTACGTTAAAATGAAACAAACAGAAACATCCAGAAAGGCACTTTTCGGCTCCTGAGACTCCTGTACAGATCTCTGTGGATTATTCGCTGCGATCATGTCAGTTAACTTGTTGCTTATAAATTTGTAACGCAGGAATGTATGAATGGTTATGCTTGTCATGTAATTCTTTGGTTTCTTGGGATAATGTAATGAATTATGAATTAAAGTGTTTGTTTCACAGTTACGTTATAAATAAGAGCAGATGACTTCTTACAATAGCAGAGATCGACAGGACATCACTGGCGCATGACTGAGTGGGTTCATTCGCGAAAGTCTAACAAATTGCGAATACCACTCAGACTAATTGATAATAGGTCTCACATACGAAGTAATGAACACACAACACTGGATGATTTTAACACATAAATCAAATAGTCTACATGCATACATTGTGAAAATTAACTTATTCGTTTTATTTTAAGTTTTAACGAGTACCTTTTATTTTAAAGTGAAAAGAAATTTGTTTCGTGTTCTGCGAAAAACACAAATTTGGATAAATTACGAGATGAATATTACGTATTCTACTCGGTGGGGCGGGGGGGGGAGGCATGAGCAGAGATATTCTAGTAAGAATTAACGAGCTCTTATATGAGTTAAAAGAAACACTCCTCTTTCCTCTTTGATATCACGATATATCATAACTTACGCGCGGTTGAAATCCGTCGTTCATTACGCACATCTTCAATAAAATACAAAATTATTTCATTCCTCCCGGAAATTTGTAAAAAATATTCCACGAACAACTAACAACCTTATCCATTCCTTATCCATCCAAAAACCAAATTATTTCATTCCTCCGAGAAATTTATAAAAAATATTCCATGAACAACTAACAACCTTATCCATGTGCGAAAAACGTATAGTGGACAAACGTATTTGGCAATGAATGTTCTTGCCTGTCCGGGAAACGCCGCGTCCAAGGCACAGGTGCCAACGTTTCGGCCGCCATTCTGCGACCTTCCTCAGGGCATAATGCTGAGGAAGGTCGCAGAATGGCGGCCAAAACGTCGGCACATATGCCTAGGACGCGGCGTCTCACAGACAGCCAAGCAGCTACTGACTCCGACAGCAGAAGCCTTGACCAACCTCTACGGGGAAGAAACAATACGCATTTTGCCCTGAGGAAGGTCGCAGGACAGCGACCAATGCGTTAGCACCTGTGCCAAGGACACGGCGTCTTCCGGATAGCCAAGTAGCTACTGACCCCGGCAGCAGAAGCCTACGCTCTCATTTGACCAACCTCTACAGGGAGTAAACAACACGCATTTCGCCCTGAGGAAGGTCGCAGAATGGCGGCCGAAACGACGCCACCTGGGCCTTGGGCATCTCTCGGACAGCCAAGAACATTCAGACTCCGGCCGCAGCTCTCAATCTCCGAGGTGACAATCCCTCTTGCTAGAATATCTCCGCGGGGTGGGGGGGGGTGCAGGTGCGGTGGAGGGTAGTGGGGTTCATAGCTCGCACTCCAAGTACACGGTGAGGCGGGGTACCTGCGACAGCGGGCGGATGCGCTCGTGGATGCTCTTCTCCGCCTGCAGCGCCGACGGCGGCGGGTGGTCGGGCGTGGGCGGCTGCTGGTAGTGGGTGGGGCTGAGCGGCGTCACCTGCGGAACGAGCGCGCGCTCTGGCCAGTCTCACACGAAACCTTCCACCCTCCCCTTTCGCGGCCTTCACACATGTCCCTGCTCTCGCTCTCCACCAACAAGTTGATGAGACCAAAAATAATGAGCATCCCCTCACAAAACTAAACTCTTTTCAGTTCAATCGCTTAAAATTTGATATGAAAATACATTTTACGTTCACGCTTCGGTTCAGTACATAAATAATCTATGACTCTCCAGACAAAATATGTTTTAATAATTGAGAAAACTAGACATATGGGGTTGCTTCGCGTACTAACTCCTACTACTAATGTTTTTTGCTCCCGAATATAGAATAACTTTGCTCTGAGTAAATAGTAAATGAATATTAATTACATTTAAAATTAAAAAAATATTTTAAATGCGATTCCATGGCTAAAAGAATGTAATTGCAATTCAAAATTATACAATACATTTATAATATTTGGACAAATTCTTACCTTGCTTGGCAAAAGAAAAGTTTCGTATTCCAGCATTTCTAAAACTTCGTAGGAAATAGCCAGTACGCTTGTCAATTAAGTGACATTACTCTCCACAATTATTGGAAACATCCTCTTTAAAGATTAAAATACTTGAACGCAGTACCTACAAGCTGCAGCCGAGATAACTAAATATTATAACGCGCTTGAAGTCGTTCATGAACATATTAAATTTCATTTGGATAACAATTGCCTTAAAAAGTTATTTCAATTGAAGTAATTAATATTACAGTAAAAATTAATGATAATATATATTCTGTTTAATCATTAATACATGAAATATTAATCTCATAATGGCATAATGATACGTAAAACGGTAAAATAGAACCAACCTATGTTGGTTGAATTTTTCAACTCCTACACCTGACATTCTTTAACTCGCTAGTTAGTTACTTCAGTAGTTACAAAATTATTTTCTTATTAAATCCAATATATTTGTTTTTGATTTATTTGGGTTAGTCCTAAATTTTCGTTCAAAGGGTTGAGAATGTCTTCTTAAATACGCAATACTGTATCACACACTAATTGTACGTGTATATTACATTACGTTAACATATGTCGCGTAAATGTTTTGTTCCTAAATTTTCGTTCAAAGGGTTGAGAATGTCTTCTTAAATACGCAATACTGTACACACACTAATTGTACGTGTATATTACATTACGTTAACATATGTCGCGTAAATGTTTTGTTCCTAAATTTTCGTTCAAAGGGTTGAGAATGTCTTCTTAAATACGCAATACTGTATCACACACTAATTGTACGTGTAAATTACATTAAGTTAACACATGTCGCGTAAATGTTTTGTTTATTCTGTGAACCGAGTTTTCCAAAGAGCGTGCTCACCTGCGCCTTTTTGAGCCGCTGCCGCGCGTCCGCCGCCGCCGCCGGCGCGGTCGTGGCCGTCGCCGCCCCCGGGCCGCCGGCGCCGGTGCCCGTGGCGGCGGGCTCCTCCAGCAGCGACTCCTGCGACGACTTGAGCGTGATGTAGGCGCTGGACACGAAGGTGGCGCCGTTCTCGTCGGAGCTGTGCGGGGCGGTGGTGGCGGCGGAGGCCGGCGACGAGGCGGCGGGGGTGGGGGCGGGGGCGGGGGCCGGCGCCGCCAGCAGGTCGGCCGTGTCCTGCGCCGGCAGCAGCTCCGTGCGGTAGACGGGCTCGTGGTGCTCGTAGGAGCGGTCGGTGCCGTGGCGACGCAGCTTGCGCCGCGGGTTCTGCGTGCGGATGGGCATGTTCTCGTACACCGACGCCACGGGCTGCCCGCTCGCCGCCGCGGCCGCCGCCGCCGCCGCCGCAGCCACCGCCGCCTGCTGCTGCTCCAGCTCCTCGCGCCGCTGCGCCAGGAACGCCTGCGCCACACCACACAACTCTCCCCTCAGCACGTCGTCCTAATCATTTAATCTTAATTTTATCTTAACCATTGTAGAAATCACGACCGTTAATAAGTAGGAGGATATGGATCACGGGATCGGTCAATTAATGAAACACATTAGTTTGCCAACGTTTCGGAATATTTAATTCCTTCATCAGGGCTACAAAAACACAATCACAAGGAATAAAGACAACTTGTCTGAACAACAACATTAGACAGACAAGTTGTCTTTATTGCAAGTGATTGTGTTTTTGTAGCCCTGATGAAGGAATTACCTAATTCCGGAACGTTGGCAAACTAATGTGTTTCATTAATTGACCGATCCAGTGATCCATATCCTACTAAATCTTATTTTAATAATACACGGTGAATACTAATTTTCTGAAACAAATTTCCCTCACTTTTCCCGGTTTTACGGTTGTGTTTTGTTGTTTGTCCGTTTACCGTTGTTTGTCCCGGGTTTACCATTTTTTGTAACATTTATAATTTCAAACCACTTACAGAAAATATTAAAGCCATCCTGATTGTAATTGGTAACCTCTCTAATTTCAGCTTGGCAAGTACAAATTAACAATGTTTTCTCACGAAATAAAACAAAATGAGCAGAAGATATTGTTATTTGTTGCAATGTTGTACTAATGTTCCTAAGTATTAATAGTTAGTTTAATAACCCTCACAACATTTTCCTTGACATCTATACTTACAACACGATCACTAACACAATATATAATACACTCATGTGTACAGCATTCTAACGATTCTTCTAGAAATTCCCTGCTTTTTCCACTGGTCGCATTTCCGTATTTTCTAGAAAGTGGTCATCCTGCTACACCACAAAATCAAACAATCATCGTAGTAATATCCTCAAAAGTTATTCGATTCTCTTCTCACGCCAATCACAATAAATACAGGTTTTTATCTTCCGGCAGTACAACCCCTTTGTAGACAGTCACCGTCAACGACGTTCAAACCATTGGTTTCCAAAGTAAATATTCCGATGATCACGTAAGAAACATTCAGTATTTGATAGATTCGTAGATATTGACGACAATGTGGCACGTTTTCCGATCGCGCAACGCAAACTAATAGATTACAGCGTATTGAAAAGCAATCAACGCCGATATTTCCATACTCTGTTTACGTTATAAACAAGCCTATGTTCAAATCCAAATTTGTCTACAAAAGATTTCGATTTTTGAAGCCAAGATCTAGACAATGAACGGCCAAGATTGAAGATTTTAGTATCTTCATAATGTTGAATAGAATGCGTACATACGCGAACTTAGAGTTCCCTCTGTACTATTTTCTGTAAATTTGCGTCCGTTCATTTAAAATTAAATGAGTTTGGCCACTTCCACCACGCCATTGAAAAGAATAAAACTCACAATACTTTCGAATTAGATCGACTATGGAAACATGATAAAAAAGAAAAAAAGGGACATTTACTTATGTTAATTTACTTGAAATACTCAGAACTTTACAAATCAAGGACAATAGCAAAACGTAAAAAAATCTACAAAGATGGAAGGTATATATCTTTGTTTTCATTTAGCATACATCTACATAAGTCTCACAATATATACCCTAACATGAATTGAATAATAATGAAAATGAGTAAATGTGTATTTGCAAGTCAAATATCACAAAATGTGTTGTCGTATGCAAGACATTTTCTGAATAATTTTCATAAGTTAATTATGGTTGTACTGAGTTTACAATGTCCCTTAGCCGACTAATTCGTGTTAACCTTAACAACTCGTTCACTAAGAGGTGGCCACTTACTGCAAAGAATTATTTTCCACTTGAGTATTATCGATTATGAAGTTTCCAATAAGAACTTCTTTATAATTAGAACGATAGGGATTTTGCAGGGTTAAGGGCCAGTTGTACAAGTTGTCTTTAAACTGCAGATCGACGAACTTCCTACAGGTCGAAGAGAATGTGAACTCAGTGTAGCCACACTTCTGTTGTTCATAAAGCTTAATCGACAGTTCAAGTAAACGAATGCTAGACTTTCGGTAGGGAATGTTGCCTTCTCTGAACTAGCGGAAAAGCGCGAACAACTGAAAAGAGATGAATTCGAACTGTAGTCTCTTTGCTGATATATGATCTCTTTGGTGTTGTTCACTGTGGTTGGTTTAACCAACAACTGTCTGCGTGGTGTAGTTTTCGCGCTTTTCTAGTACCTTGCAATATATGCACACAATTTATCTTGGAAGTATTTCATTTTGTGTGAAAAACAGTTAAAACAAAACGAGGTATTTGTGAATAAGAAGCTACATTTCAAAAGCTAAAAATTATGTAGTAGGAAAAGCAATGACAGAGTTCACAAATGTCGTCCGGTATCTGAGGTGGCAACTCTCCACAATGTATGGTATACTTACTTATCCGTAGGTAATATATATATATATATATATATATATATATATATATATATATATATATATATATATAGATTGAATGACGAATGTACTCTAGTACATTCGTACATGTTAATACATACGGTACTAGTACATAGGTTTTGGATGGACGGAACCTGTCAAAAAATTCGTTTTCCCTTCACATTTCGAAATGATTTGGACGAGGACGAAATATTTTTGACTGTCTCAGAAACGCGTATATGAAAAAAAATTCTTCAAAATCCTCATCGTCGGTTAATCGTGCAGTTTCCAAATTAGCTACTTTGACATAGGTCATTACCAAGCTACTGCTTCAAGGTCATGTTTTCAATTTAAAACACTCAAAATCGGCAGTTCAGATTCGGCTTCAGTTTAAACGGCGTTCAGTGCTGACCGTTAACTGAACAACCGGTCACTGGACATACACCGAGTTTAAACGGTGGATCACGTTTAAACTCGAGTTGTACACCTGGCTCTAACTAAACGCGGCTCCACACATTCGGTATTCGCCGAGCAGCGAACTACACTTGGGTTACCGTAACGTGGCGGATGACATTAGGTCCTTTTTACATTTCCTCCTTTATAAAAAAATTTAAAGTGATTAGAGCACGTTTGAGGCCATGAGCCCCGTTGAGAAGGACGTTTGTGAATGAATTAAAAAGATTCATTTTATAAAGTGAGAGGTGTAAAAATGATCTAATGTCATCCGCCACGTTACGAAACGCCAAGTATTGTGCTCGCCCAATCCCGAGCAGCTGACGTGGTCGGCGAATGTTCGCTCCCTTTGATGCGTCCAAAAGACCGACACGCTGGGGGGGCCCGAATGTTCGTCCTCGGCAAATAGCGAGCAACTCCCACACTACTCGGGATTCGGCGAGCGGTTGCTCGGTGTTCGCCGAATACCGAATGTGTGGAGCCGTCTTAAAGAGGGCTCCACACATTCGCCATGCAGCGAGCAAGTGCTCGTCCAATCCCGAGCAGCTGACGTGTTCGGCGAATGTTCACTCCCTTTGATGCGTCCAAAAGACCGACACGCTGTGGGCAGGGCGAACCCTGAATGTTCGTCTCTCGGCAAATAGCGAGCAACTCATCCACACTACTCGGGATTCGGCGAGCGGTTGCTCGGTGTTCGCCGAATACCGAATGTGTGGAGCCGTCTTAAAGAGGGCTCCACACATTCGCCATGCAGCGAGCAAGTGCTCGTCCAATCCCGAGCAGCTGACGTGTTCGGCGAATGTTCACTCCCTTTGATGCGTCCAAAAGACCGACACGCTGTGGGCAGGGCGAACCCCGAATGTTCGTCCCTCGACAAAAAGCAAGCAACTCATCCACAGTACTCGGGATTCGGCGAGCGGTTGCTTGCTGTTCGCCGAATAGCGAACGTGTGGAACCGCCTTAAGGCAAACCCAAACGAAGCGTCCCCAAGCAGAGAAGCAAACCGCACCTGGAAGGCCTCTCCCTGCTCGAGCGTGCCGAAGCCGCCTCCGGGCCGGCCGCGCATGTCCACGTACTGGTCGGTGGAGCGCCCGCGGCGCAGCGCGGCGTCGCGGCGGCCCGCGGCCCCGCCCCCACCCCCGCCGGCGGGCTCCAGCTCCAGCTCCAGGTCGCCGTGGCTGCGGATGCCGCTGCGCGCCAGGAAGAGGAACTCGTAGGCGCCCGCGCTGCCGCCCCCGCCGCTGCCGCCGGCCCCGCCCCCGTCCGCCGACATGGACATGAGGCCCGGCTGCAGGTGCGTCGGCGACACCGACAGGTTGCGACGGGGCGGCTTCTTCGGCGGCGTGGGCTG
Source organism: Teleogryllus oceanicus (assembly GCA_964035755.1). Lineage (NCBI taxonomy): Eukaryota > Metazoa > Arthropoda > Insecta > Orthoptera > Gryllidae > Teleogryllus > Teleogryllus oceanicus. The sequence continues at coordinate 10,959,952 of CAXIVR010000014.1, forward strand.
CGCACACACACACGCGCGCACTCAGCAGCAGAACGAGGCAAACTGGTTACATGTTAAACATCACCTATGCTCTTATAATTTGGCGTTGCACCTGAAGAGGAAGTCAATCCTAACATGCAGGAGAATAGGCTACATTAATATAGAGAATCATTCATTTCTTAAAAATGATTTTATATCTATTCGAATTCGGCACAAACCACATTATATTTGCATTATTTCAAGGGTATAAAATTCACGTGGAACAAACTCAATTGGCCAAGTGCCTCTTTTGTCGCATCACACCATATTATTCTACACTTTATATTCTAATAATATTCTTGAACTCTACAGAACACACTCTACTACTAATTCATATTACTATTTCCCTATTATTGACTGATAAACATTGCTAAATATATTCTTTTCTTTAATTTGGAGAAATATTTGGCAGCAAAAGGTTCCCACAAATCGGTACTCGTTTAGAAGTTCATTCCTCCCAAGGTCAGCATCGCGAAGAATATTTCATATATTTTGTGCAATGAAGTGATCAATCTGGCAGTAATGAAATTCTCTAATACGGATATATTCCGTGAATCTGTTACGCTAACCAGAGATATAGGCATCACCTCGAGAAGAACGTTACGACCGACCAGACGAACTGATGGAGCCCAGAGGGGGGGGGATATTAACGGGTTGTGGATGGGAGGTACAAACTACGTATCTCTGTGTGGCGCAACCTGTTTGTGTTACCAGCCCACGCACGAAAATCAAGTAAATTAGGGGAGTGGTCAACAAGCACAAACAGGAGCAAGGTTGAATACATTTTATGGCCGCCCGTCGATTCGGCAGAAGCCCGTTCTGCGTGCAGAAAAGGTCAACTTAAAAGGGTAGACAACATTAAACGCTCCACTGGGACGAAAATGAACCGCCAGCCTTTTATTCACCATTTACCCACCCAACAAACTGAAGCTAACGCCACGTAATTGCACCTGAGTGATGGGATACGGGGGCAAAGAACGCCCGTGTCATGCAACATCAAAATGCGCGACGATGTTTACGCTCATCAAAGCTATCATACCTTCAAAATGACCGCCCTTGCATTTAAATGATTAACAAACAATCTCATATATTTCGACGCGATGTAACGATATAGAGGCGTACAATAATAAATTACAAACGTGCGGTAAACTGTGCTTCCACAATCGCCACCGACGACATTAACAATGTCAACTTGGAATGTTTCAGTTCTCTTTATTTTGGTGACAATCATTGGACTTTATTCTAGTATAAAATACTTTAATCCCTGTAGCTGACTAACGTAATGAATTGTACTTTTGAGTACGTTACATGACAGGAATTCTTTTAAAACGTACTCTCCCAAACGTTCTATTTTTAACACAATTTTACACTGGATTTTCGTATATTTATCTATTTTTGATAATCCTAGAAAACTAAACAACACTTAGGTAAGTAGGATTTTAAAATGAATTACGGTTTTTATCAATTTTTGGCATTCATTTAAAAAATAAAAGCTTTATTTTTTTTCGTGAAGGCATTGTGAAAAAAAATTACCAAATTGCTGCTTGACAATGATGTTGATAGTCATCCTTTATGTAAGTGAAACGTGAATTATTCCTTAGGGATTGATAGTTTCAGAGATAAGATTCACAATTCGAAACAAGTATTGACCATAATGCCTGTTAAGAATGGTTGGAAATATTTACTCAGATATTCAATTATCAGGTCAAATTTTCACCAGATTGTTCTTCTTTTATGACAGAAATAGATACGAGGCGTTGTTTTGGCTGAATGTTTATTTTTCCCTAAAGCTTTTTTGGTCGCAATGCGGACATCATCAGTGAAACAAAAATAACAACATATCTAAATTACAATTAAACTTTTGTCTATTACAGAATATTATTTTTGAATTAGAAAATAGAATTTAAGCACAATAGAAAAAATGAGAATTTAAAATGCGAACATAGACGCATAATTTAAAAAAAAAAGAGTACATTAAATGACAAATGTACAAAGTAAGATATATGTTAAGGAAAAAAAAAGTTGGGAATTAAATAAATAAATGCTTTCATTTATAACAGTTTATGAGCTAACTTGCAAAATACAACAACAGAATAAAATGTGAATTTATATCGTGCGAATCAAGATCATATCCAAACTCTTTAAGAATTATTCAAGAAACCCCCCCACACACACATCGTGGCGACCGACACACATGCATTGAACACTTCTAAAGGGTAAACACAACATTGAAAAAGGAACGTAGGAAAGTTGGCGCCCAACCGCATTACATTACACGGACGCAACGGCGAGACGGGCCAGCTGAGTGCACCCTGACATCTCGGACAACCTCTCCACAGGCCAAGCTTCTGGAGGTGAACTTCGGACCCGAGCGTCACAAACAATCAGACGCTTCAAACAGACACGCCCCTCAGACATTATATTCCTGACATGCCTGTGCCAACAACGCTCGGCCTTCCAAAGAAAAGCAGCACTGCCCTAAAAAGGCGAACGGGGAAATGTCGTGATATTTATAGCGTCGAGTTGATCTCGCCGCGCTGCGACAAGCCACGGCACTTCCACTCCCACCCCTCGAGCCACCCACGCACGCCCCGCCCCGCCACGCCACGCCACGCCACGCCACACCACGGACAAGCGACCTACAAAAAACCGCCGTCCGCGAAATCCAATTACCCAGAGGGACGCCAGGGCACAGAGAAAAAGGCTAGCGAAAAAAAACAGAGCAGAGCTCCAAGACGCTCACATTTAAAGGTCACCAGAGCAGGCAGGCGACGAAAGGAGTGATGATGGGAGCGGTGGTGGCAGCGGTCAAAGGATGGGAAGGACAGGGTTGGGAGTGGCAGAGTCAGAGTTGGTGGTGGTTGCGAAATCAGAGTCGTTGGTGATAGGATTCGTTGGTGGTGGAGACGAAGTTGGTGTTGACTGCGAAGTCAGTCGCTGGTGATACAACTCGGTGGTGGAATGGGAGTCGGTAGTGGCGCAGGCAGTAGACACGATGGTGGTAGAGTGGATGGTGGAGGAGAACTGATGGTGGCAGAGTGGATGGTGGAGGAGAACTGATGGTGGCAGAGTGGATGGTGGAGGAGAACTGGTGGTGAGAGAGTCGGTTTTGGCGGAGGATGGAGGAGAGTGGTTGGTGGTGAGAGAGTCGGTTGAGGTGGAGTGACTAAGCAATGGCGATGAGGACAGGAAAGCGTTGAAGGGAACCGAACACGGCTTGGTTCAAGGTTGGTTGGAACATGGTGACGGTAGCGGCGGTATGGGCGACGGCAGTTCAGGTTCTTTAGACATTAGGGTTAACACAGGTGTCTAGAACGACACGTCATCCGGAACAGCAAGGGCTGCAAATACAGTGCAGCTCGGGACACAGAAACGACGGAGGTGTCTTATTCATTTGCGATTCTCGGTACGTCAACTACTAAGGTTATTATTCCCCTAAGTGTAGAGCATGTTTTCATATCGGGAAGTGTACGTGATCTTCCTCCGCGGTCCACCTACACATCGGCTAACAGTTTTTCCCACTACCAGGTATCTCCCACCAAAGGGCCACCGCCCCAACCGGAAAAAAGCTGTAAGCTTCCGAACGATCTCCGGACATGTGTGATAGTGTAATGCATGTAACTGTATGTAAGTAAGGAGTGAGGATAAGACAAGGAAGAGGAAGGAATGATCGCGCGCGGTCCGTGACCCGTTTGTTAGGGTATTGCACTGCCATTCGCCTGGAGTTGATAGGAGAAACCACGGAAAACAACCGATCATAATAGCCAATCGCTAGAATTCTTCTGCAGTCAGTGATTGAATTCAACCAAACCATGAAGCTAGTGTGGAAAATCCTGCACGACCACTAGGACTTCCCGGTCAGAGGCAGGCTGCAGTGACAACAACTGATACCCTTAGCCACCGAAGCCGGTGCGACGGTGCCTGTGAAAGCGACGGAGACGGTTGTGAGAGCGGTCGACGGCGGCTGACGGCCTCCCTAACGACTTCCGGTTCCGGGAGGACGACCAAGAAGACATCGCAGCGCGGAAGATGCAAAGCAATCGCAGCTCACCCCAAGGAGACCAATGGCGCGACAATACGTGTACAGTTAAAGAGATATGTTAAAGACATAATAGTTTCAGGAAAATCGAACATATTTTAAAAGATACCTATTTTCAAACCGTGTATCAGCACAAAACAATTCAAGAATATTTCCTAGAAAACGTTATGAACATTATTTGAACGGAATAATCTACGTCTCAATAACCACTTCAACTCCCCTTTTTTAAATTTCCCTTCATCAAATTGATTTTCTCCGTTTCCTGAGACAGTATTTGAGGTTTGCAGTTATTCAAAATATCTATCAACATCTATTTTAACATAATAAATACAGTGGTGTTTGAATTTTTGAATTGAGTTTTGTAAGTACAGACGGAAGTGAGAGATACCCAGAAGTTAAAGTCAATAATGAAATAGTGCCATTCATAGAAATGTATTCGTGACCTGAGGATGTACATAAGCTTATGTCTTATAAAGAAGAAATGTGTGATTACGGTATTATTGAAAATGCTTTTACATCATTAGGAACTTTTTTAAGAATTCGTAACAAGTGGTAAGTAGTAGGTTACTTTTTTAATTCGTTTGAATACCCTTTTCCAAAACCTCAATAAATATCAAATGTTAAAAGAAATATATTTTCATCACTATCATAAATGTGTTTATTATCTGCCAGGTGTAGTAAACATTGAGAAGAATATCAAATGAAGTAGCAATTATACCTGGATGTCATATCTAAACAGCCGGAATGATGCTGTTGATATGGACATGCAAGAAAAAGTGTTTCAATGTAGTGTGTATGTAAGCAAAGAGTATAGGACAAGGAAGACGAATAAAATATTCTGCGCAGTCCGTAGTCCGTTTGTGGGGGGTACCATGCAAAACTGCCGATGGGGGTACCCTGCAAAACCACGCAAAACTAGCGTTGAGAGCAGCCGGCCGCTAACATTCTCTTCCAGATCGACTGTATTCGACCTAGTCCTGAAGCTAGTGTCGAAAATCCTGCTACCGTCGGGACTGGAACTTTAGAAACGTCCGGTCAGAAACATTGCAGTGGCATCAATTGATGACCTCAGTCACATTTGCCGGTCGTCATCATCTCCTGGCTGTCGCTATGGAGATATTCTTCTCCTTCACCACCACCAACGCTCGTCTCTATTGCCATCTCCGACGCCAACGCTGACAGGTATCTCCCACCAGCAGGGCACCGCCCCAGCCGGGACAAGCTCCAAGCTCCCGATTGGTCTCTCGACAATTGTGGTACTGTAGTGCATGTGAGAGTACGTGTGTGAAGTAAGAGGTGAGGATAAGGAGAAGCGAGAGGAAGGAAATATTGCGTGCTGTCCGTGGGCCGTTTGGTGAGGTACTGCTCCGTCATTCGTCTGGTGTTTATCGGAGAAACCACGGAAAACTACCGATCAGAGCACTCGGCCGTTAGTATGCTCCTCCATATGAAGAAATAATGGAAGACATCTCCGTCAACTTAACAGAATAATTTACAAACCCGGCTTTCAACTGCTTTCTCGTCATCATAAGTTTTGCTGTGTGAGTCAAAAGTCAGGAGACTGAAGCCGGCTCTGTAAATAAATATATGAAGTTTACGGAGATGACTTCCTTTACTTCTTCATGTAATTGCGTCAACAATAGCACATCAAAATTTCTACAATTCTTCTCCACGACGTGACTGAATTGGAGCTAGCTCTACAGCCAGCGTGGAAGAGGCGCCTCACCGACACCTTGCTGTTGGAGCCAGTGTGGCAGTCGCGTACTCACGGAGACCTTGCTGTCGGCGCCAGTGCGAACTTGGCGTATTCACCAAGACCTTGCTGTTGCAGCCAGTGTGGTAGTAGCGTACTCACCGAGACCTTGCTGATGGAGCCAGTATGGCTGTTGCGTACTCGCCGATATCTTGCGGTTGGAGCCAGTGTGGCAGTCGCGTACTCACCGAGACCTTGCTGTTGGAGCCAGTGTGGCAGTCGCGTACTCACGGAGACCTTGCTGTTGGAGCCAGTGTGGCAGTCGCGTACTCACCGACACCTTGCTGTTGGAGCCGGGGCTGCGCGCGTGCGGGTGGTGGGCGGCGGGTGGTGGCCGTGGCCCGGCGCCATGGGCATGTAGATGCCCTGGCTGGGCTCGGGCCGGCCCGTGGGGCCCGCGGAGCCCGCGCGCTCGCGCGGCGACGGCCCGCCCGTGCTGGACGCCGTGGACGACACGCTCATGCGGTCCGCGTCGCGCTCCTCGCCGCCCTCCAGCGCCTGCTGCTTGGGCGGCGCGAACAGCCCGCCCTCCGACGACGTCCTGCGCGCGCGCACACACACACACATCAAGACACTGCACGCGCACCAGTTGCCCGGTGGCCTTAATCGTTGCTCACAACAAAGCGCTGCGGGAATCACCCAAATGTCAAAATGAACACCAAATTCTAAAAATGATTACTTAATGCTTAAAATATACGAGGAGGTAAGGGAATTAAAGAAATACGAAAAAAATATTATTAATTGTATATGATATTTTCATATTCCAGTAAACACTCATATTTGTAATGTTTAAAAATATGTATATAACTATTATTTATATAATAAAGTGACTGTATACGTTTTGTTTGTATCTTTATTTCACTCATTGTCATGATTGGAAACGAGATAATGATAACTTTTTGTAAAACTTTTCTTCAACCGAAATCGTTGCTTTAATTATATTTTTTGCTATGATTCGTTCCCTTTCATCAAATGTGTTGCCTACTTCCATCAATCTTTCGCAACAAATATCCGCCCAATTTTAAATGAGGAAATTCATTCAAATAAACTTACACCGCTATAAGCGTTTTTACTACGCTGGTAATATTTCAATAAATATACCAGCAGTAATTACAGGGAACTATTTTTGGGTGTTGTGATTTTGTGATTAAAAATAGATATTTAAAAAAATTAACATTAAAAAAACTCGCAGAACCCCCCCCCCACAACAACAACAAAAAATAAATAAATAAATTTGCCCCCTAAAGATCCACTAAATATCCCTCTTCCCCTCCAAAAAAATCTAAATTGGCAACAAGGAACCCCTAACCTGACAACACTGCGCCCAGCAGTAGGAGGCGGTAACTATGAAACAACTACGAAAATAAGCTACCAGATTTGCAAATTCAAAATATAACATTAGACTTCATAGAGATTGAAACTTTCCATTGTACGTTCTGGCCTTAACCACTGGTCTTCTAAAACCCTGCCATAAATGGCATCAAACATTTAAGGAACAAAGAACAATCCCGTTATCTGTAACAACAGTTTTTCCTCTGCCAACATCAGCTACCCAATATTATACGCTGGCGTACGATAGACAATGGTCCTTCAATATATTCCAAAACATAAGCATTGACGTCTTTCCTAGACTAGTTTAAAAATGTATACCTACTCTTCCACCGAAAATGCTAATGACCTTCGTAAAACGTATTGACTTTCGGTATAACCACCGACGAACACTTACACATACGGTCCTTCGAGTTTTTCTGTTAATAAGGACTGAAAAAGACTGCATCCACCACATCTTTCACGAGAAAATCAAAACGATTTCAAAACAGTTTTCCCCTTTTTGGGGAAAAGTGTACACTTCCAAGTTTACCTACAATTAATACCTAGAAGTAAACGCTTCACAACAAATGTTCATGAGATTGATTCCGTTGCGCGGAAGATCTGGCAAATGTTTATAGTTCCACTCGCATGTCTTATATTCTTAGAGTAGCACAAAATAAACATCAATTAATGACAATCAAGCATAAAATAGGGACAAATATTTTACTTATTGTAGTTACATAATTGCCAAATTTATTTTATAAATCTAATTGGTTGTACAAACGACACCACTGGTTCAGGTTAACGTAGAAAACAATACACACAGACACACACAAACAAATTCAGAAAATATTATCCTCAAATAAACTTCGTACCTTTATTAGAAAGTAAGCTCTTCCATGGAGTAAACAACCAACGCAATTATATTAAAGGGAAACAAATTAACGACGACAACTTGTCTATTTTTTAATTCAAACATGTATTATAATTTACATATTAAAATTATTGGAAATACACTGTACGTCAGTTCCACGGAGTTTATTTTCATCACGATCTAGAATCTCCCATAGCAAAATATTGCACCGTGTAAGCCCTTCAGTATTCTAGAATACGTTACATTAGCATGTATGTAACCAGTATGCAAACAAGAGTGTAACCGATGATCAAGTAAGCAGAAGAAATTCAACTAATTTGTTTCTGGCGTTTCTATAAAATCATTTTATAAGAAAAAAAAACTACCTTGAAGGCGTTTCATGTTTATCGTTTTACAAGCCATTTCATGTTTTACTTCATTGTACCCGTCAAAATCCCCGAAAGATGAAAGTCGAACGGGAAGAAATTAATTAAAAAAAAATGTTTTACTAGTCCAGTCATGTCTTCACATTCAACACACGAGCAAGGAAAAGACATTGCAGGCTTTCGATTTCCATTTCTTGAGCCAATTCCTAGCAACAACCGACCGCGCGAGCGGCGAGTCACGTGTGCGCGGGAGCGACGCATTCAGCTGTCCCCACCCCACCTCCGGGAGCGGAACGGCGAAGGGCAGGGCAGGGCAGGCCGCTCCAGCTCGGAAGTGTGGGCGGGGGCGTCGCCCCGGGGGAGGGCGGTGCCGGGGGCGGCGGCGGCGGCGACCCTCGCCCGCGCCGCCGAGCGCGCCGCGGGCCGCGCTCGCGGGCCGGCCGGCGCGGCCCCCCCCCTGGACCCCGCCCCCGCCAATCGATGAGCGCGCGCGCCCGCCGCGCTTCCTTCGGGCGGCGACGCTCGGATGAATTATTATGCCGTCTTTAATAAACAAAACAGGCGGCGGCAGCGCCGGCGGGCGGGCGGGCGAGCCGTCCTTCCGAGGGGCGATGCAAACGAGCGGCGACTTCGCCCCCACGCCCTCTGCGGCCGCCCACTCACCGCGGAAGACCAACGGCATGCGCCGGGCACACGCAATTACAATGGCCAAGCAAGATTTCATAAAAAAGAATTCGTTGAAATTTGTGCATATTTGGCAATGCCATGCACTCTGTTGCCCAAGTAATGAAATTCCAATACATGTAAAAAGGAATTTCTTTTACTTCATTAAATTATATTATTATTGCTATTCATAAAATAATCAGACGCGATGGGTCAAAATACAGTTGTTAATACTTTCATTACTGCAGGCAATTCGTTTTACTGGACAAGACAGGATAAATTTCACGCTTTGTCTTCACTAATGCAAATGCGTTTTTTTCTTCAGATACATAAATGGAATTAATAACCATTTTTTCTTCTCTTACCTCTACTTTCCAATATGCTTTTTGCATATCATATTAAAAAACTGGGCATAATTTTTGTACATAACTGGGGGATGTTTCAGAAACATTTCACATATTTTAGTCCATCGATGAATGAAACTTCTCTTCGACACTTTTTTCAACATGAAGTAATTTACAAAAATTATACTGGAATTACAGATTTTCATTTTGCCAATACACAAGTTGAGGGAGCAAGCAGGGGGTCTCAACGGGAACGACATCTGCCCCTTGGGAGACGAAGAAATTTTCAAGGGGGCCATTGAAGATTTTAGATTTAGATTTATTATTAAAGTTCGCTTTGAGCTAATGCTCGGTGGCAAACATGATTACAACTAGAACAAGAAGATTAAGAAGTAGTCGGGGGTTAACAGCCGAACATGATCAGGGGAGTGAACAGTACAATCATCATGAAATTACCATTGATGACACAATAAAATATTAATGAAGTGTTTAGTTATTGTCCGACATAAAGCTACAAAATATCTAACAATAAATAGAAAAAACTCTCTCCCCTCCTTTGGGTTTCTTTGTTGCGATGATTAGAAAATTCAAGGAATTATAACTATGTATTTATAATGTTACTTTATCGCATAAGAAAATATCCGCAATAAGCACTCGAGAAATTTTAAAGCGAGTTCTTCAATAACGCTTATTACAATCTGCATTTTGTAACCATCGGAAAGCAATGAAGATTAGAAACTTCTACTAACACCGTCAAACGGAAGTATCTCTGATTATTGAAAATGAAAATATTTACGGAAATAAATTCCGTGGTGGCAGCGGAGATTTTATACTATTCCACAGCGTCTGGGCAAATCTTGTAAACTAAATTAGATTTATTTCATCCTTATAAATTATAATTGTTATCACTTTAATCGGTAATCATTTACGGAAATATCGGTAGCACGTGGAATCATACTTTCGTCATTAATGCGCAATTCTTTGCATAACGAATACGTATATCAGTAGTGGAGGAAATTGAACTGAGTCAACGATGCAAACCATTTTTTAAAACCGATGGATGCAAGAAAAACGTTGGCAAAGCCTGCCCTGGAGTACACGGACCGCCCGGAGCTCGGCTGTCGCCGCCGGTAGGAGCGACTTCCGATCCGCGGGCGAGGCGCGGGCGAGGGCGCGGGCGAGGGCGCTCACCACCTGACTCCGCAGGCAGCGGCGGCCGCCGCGGGGCCCCCGCGCGGAACAAGTGAAGCGCGAGCGCGCGCGCGCCCGCAGAAACGAAAATGGCGGCGGCGAAGGCCGTGAGGGAAGGAACCGTTTCCGGCCCGCTGGAAAGGCTTGCGAAAGCGACCGACCGCCCCTGTGGGAAACGCAGCAACTGTCGCGGGGTGAACCCAAGAGCGATTCGTTTCGCTTCATAAAGGAGTCGATTGTAGCGCTACAGCCCTTAATGAGGCGTGCGAGGACTGTAAGGGAGCGTTAAAAACCCGATGAGGAGACGCGCGCCGCGCATTTACATCGGATTATGCACGCAGCGGAGCGTCACTCTTTTTCAGCTCGTAAAATAGAAAGCGAGACATCGGCGAGCAGACGAGTGGGGGCGGGGCGCTCTCTGCGACCTCACAGGAGGTCTTCTGGGGGCCCTCCTCCGCGCCGTCTGTGTTTATTCCGAATGAGCCGCGAACACCGCAATCGTCGAGCGGCTGCGCGCCGGGGCAAAGAAAGACGCCCTCCACACCTCTCTCCGTCCTCCCAACGCTTTGCGAACGCGGTCTTAATCCGGCTCGGAGGCCCAAGGTGTTTGCGAATCGCGGCTTCCTCATTAAAAAATGCCCACGTAGCCCGGCGCCGAGCCGCCTTCACCTGTGTCTGAATCGGAACTGCAACGTATATTTCCCCGGCCCGCACACCTCCGCTCCGCTCCGCTCCGCTCCGCTGGGCGCCTTAATGCCGGCGCGGCGGGGCACGCGGCGTCAAGGGGCGGAAGCCGCCCGACCCGAGCGGGGGCGGCTCTATTTTTAAAGCCACGCCCCCCTCCCCCGGCTCCGGCGCTGTTTAATCGCAGAGCGCGCGGGCTGCTAGCGGGCGCGAAACCTTCCCGAGACGATTCCGCACGCCCCGACCTTGCACTCCCCGAGAACGTGGCCGACCTCCCATCATCTCCCGCCCCATCAATTACCGCTCTGTTTGGATCCCGCGCATGAGGGCGCCGAGCGAAGACGAATAAATTTGCCAATTTGCTGCTCGGGAAGTCCTCTCCTCGGGAAACGCCAGGGTTGTTATTTTATTCCGCGAATAAGGCGGCGGCGGCGGCGGTGGAGGCAGCAACCGGCCGGCGAGGAGAGCGGCCTTATGAAAACTACCTAACCGGGAAGCGTGAGATATCCCAATTGTTCGCGGTCGAGCGGAGGAGAAACGATGTTGCTCTGACTGCGGCGAGGTACCCGCAGATCCCGAAAGAAAGAAGAGCAAAAATTATTCGCAGATTGCGATGCATAATTTAACGCGCAATACAAACACAAAGGTACATTACCATTTCCTACGGAAGTGATATGACATCATGAAGTTTGCGTTTGTTTATACTAGAGATTTCCGCCGTTACAGGTCACTGGGAAATCATCACACATCATGCACAAACACATCCCACTCTTGATTTTCTGTGTTGTGACATGTATCCATATTTTGAAATAGTTTCTCTGGGGCCGCGGAGGTTACGTGAACCGTTAAATCTTCGACACACACAAGCACCCGCCGCCTTAAAAATTGTCATGACGTTCTATTCTCATCGATGCGATGGTAAAAGGCGTAAAAACGACAAATGCAATCCGGCATCAAACACTGGCGATAAACAGTGCCAATATCCCACCCCGGAGAGTGTAGTGCGCTGTTGGTTGTTCTATTTTTGTTCAATTAGCCCCAGCAGCGCTATCGTCAATACGCAGCGTGGTTGCACAGCACACATTTCCACATTCCAATTACGTTTAGTATGACGATTGGGCTAAATTACGACTAATACTCGCAGCCTCTGTAGACACACGAGGAAATGAAACTGCAATCATAGGGATATCATTGCCTGAAGGAAAAACTGTCCGTAATTACAGGAAAACGGCAGGGTGAAAAACTTTCAAACTAAATGCATGACGCTGACGTTGAGTTGACGCCAACCATACAAATCTCGTCAAGGAAAGTCATCATTTTTTCATGACCTCACTGTTTATTTGAAACGCAATGTAAGTATAACTACTGCACTTTTTTGTCAGCTAACCATAGGACAAATATAAAATTAAAAACAAAGCAGGGGAGAAAATAATGTGTACAATGTAAAAAAAAAACATTTCCACTTTGAATTAACGTGCAGAATTACAAATAAAAACTATTTTCATAATATAAAAAAATGCGTATGATTTCCAGAAAACATTATAAATACGCAATTTTGATATAAAAATACAAAGAATTTAAAAAAATGCAAAACATAGCAGGAAATTTTAAAAAAAGTCTTGACAAAGGTGAATTGACATCTGCATTGCAAATACTCATCGGAGAGCGTAGCAAAAGGCAGCGCGGCAGGAGCCGGGAGGAAATCGAACTCCGAAACGCTGAAATTTTTGCGACGAAAATCCCTTTATTTCAGTGGCGTCCGATTTTCCCGACGCGCGCGCGGGTACAAAACGAAAGTCCAAATCAGCGCCTGCCCGAAGCAGACGACCGCAGCCCCCGGGCGGCAACGCGACCGCGTTCTGTCCCCGGCACCCAACCCACCGGCTACCGCCGCTCGCAAAAAACCCGCGCCAGTTTAATTAGCTCGGCTGCCGCCAGGTAGCTCTCGCGCGCCACCGGCGCGGAACCCCCCCCCCCCCCCCCCGCCGGCCGGCGGGTGACAGCCGCCGCTCCCGCCGCCGCCCGACCGACCCGACCCGCGCCGCCCCCTCCCGCACCCCTCCCCAGCCCCGTTTTTACACGGCCGATTGAGCGAATAAATTATGCACAGACCGCGACAGGTTAGGCAAATTTATGGATATTGCGCGGCGCGCTGGAACTTGGTAAAAGGTGGCGTGGGCGGGGCGGAGCGGAGACGACGGAGTGGCGGGGGGGGGGGCGGGAGGGGGAGGGGGAGTTTGAGGAGCCGCGGGCCGCGCGTCGCGAGCGGAAATTTCAGCCCGAGCGCCCGCCGCCCGCAAGGAGGGCGCCCAACTTTGTTAGCGCCGGGCGGGAAAGAGTACCCGCGGAGAGTCAATAAGGGCGCCGACGCGTACCTTGATAAGGCGGCGAAGACGGCTGAAGAGTGCAGGCTCTCCCCTCCGAAACCGGGGCTGCTATACATTAAGTTTTCACGCGAAATTCTCTTGCCACTTAATTATTTCGTTACTCCTTCCAGCTCTTCCCGAAAACCGTCTCCCGAGTACTAGTTTGTGAAGTCAAAAAGCAAAGAGCCAGGTATATTATATTTAATATATAATCTTATACGGGAATGGACGTAGAAAAGCGACTGGAAAATTTCCTTTACTGTTGTAACATCTAATGCGTTTGTCACGCAAGGCATAAGAAATGAATCATCAATTTTCACAAAAGCGAAATGTCTGCAAATTTTACGAAATAAAAAGAAGTCAGAAAAATTAAGATTTGAAACCAAAAATGAATTTCAGATAATGATATCGAAATAAAACTGTCATTTTTAATGTCAAAAGGAAAGAAAAAATGTTTCATTAGTGTAATTTTCTATTTTTGCATTTCCGATTCCACTTATGTAAATAAATTACCATGTGTTGGTAGCAAAATTAACATTTCAGAAACTAACGATTCTGGAAATTTCTGATAACAACTCATGTTTTGCAAGTAGTCGTGCGTTCGAAATTAGAAATGAAAAAAAATATGGAAAAATGAAATGTTGAAGCTCGTGCCATTTTAGATAATGATGTGAAGAGCGCAGTAATGTTGTTTCCTAGAATGAAACTGTAATTATTTTGCTGTGTCCATCACATTTTGTACGTCCATCCTTGTATACAGGAGTTGCCTGTAGTTTTGAAAGATGGTTTCTATTTATTTCTCATTTGCTCTTGAAAAGTAAAAAATATGGGAAAAGATGGCAACGCATCTGTGCCTGAAAAGTAGCTTTTCCCCCTCAGCAAGGTCGCAGCATGACGGTCGAAACATTGGCCTCTGTGCCTGGGACGCGGCGTCTCCCGGACAGCCAAGTAAATTCTGTCTCTGGCCGAGGAAGCCTCCGATTTCTATTTCACATGGTCAGTCAGATATATTATGAAACACAAAAGCAAACTTTTCACTTTATCTTCTATACCGTTTGTAGAAAACACAAGGAAAAAGACTGAATATGTGCTTTTTGGTGTAAAGGCATGTATGAAGTAAAAAATAGATTAAGAGCTACCAAAACTCTTTAAAAAAAATCAAATGTGTATGAAATTATGATACCACCCAACTGATGAGACTAAAGTGATACACCTTTATGAACTTTCAGTGGGAAACAAAGAGCGTACTATAGTGAGACACCTGAGGGACGTGTGTCTCGACACTATTTTTAATTTTTTTTTATCCGTACTGTGCCCAAATACTGTAACATTTGGTGTTCCTGCTATATGGTTATTAATGATAGAATTTATTTCCTATTATCTGGTAAATTTTTGTTAACTTTGAATATAAATAAGTTACAAGTCTTAAAGAGAATAACATTAGCCCAAATTGTTTGTTGTATCATTTAGAAAAATTAAAACATCACATTGGCAATTTAATTTAAAACGTATACCTAAAAGTTAAACATTCAAAAAGATTGTCTTTATGTACAGAGTTCTTCTAACATGTACGCAGCAATATTGGACGTGGCGATATTATAATGTATGTTTCGCTTCCTACATTTTCATTTGCTTTCAAAAACATAGAAAATCGTGAAAACTTAAGTATTCTTCAATTTCTTACGCATTTCAAAATTGTTCGCTCAATTTACTCAACTATTTTTTGGAGGAACTTCAGAATTTGACATTGTGTTGTAGGGATTCGAGTAGCAGCAAACGTCAGGTTGCAGATAGCACTGTACTATATTTGACAATGTAGTGTGGTACTAGAAAATATTTTGCAAACGTTAACAGATCTGAGATAAAAAATCGTTTACATGAAGATGTGGATTATAGTATTTTTGGAAGCCTGAATATTTCGACAACAATATTTCGAGAAGCATGGTAGTTCTGGCACAAGTAGAAGAATGAGCCCCAACCTTTGGCAGCAGCTTGGTACGTTTGTACAACCAAAGTACATGTACACGTACATGTACATGACGGGACGCATAAGCACAAGTATAGGAACGAGTTCCTGCACAACTTCTTTCGGCAGGTGATTGGAGCATTTGTTGAAGTGTGTGTGCCACCCCTATAGACGTGTAAGTAGAATAATGAGCCTGAGCATGACTACATAAGTAAATGAGGAACCACTCGTTTCAAGTGTTATCCCTTGCTCATGTAGTATGCACATGCATACGTGTTATATTGTAAAGTGAGGTGAAGTGCCATATAAGGCAGAGAAATAACAAAGGATGCGATTTAAATCATCGTGAAGTGCATTGCAGTGCAGTACAATGCAGTACAATGCAGTGCAGTGCAGTGGAGTGCAGTACAATGCAATGCAAAGCAATGAAAAGCAATGCAACGCAAAGCAACGCAATGCAACGCAATAAAGTGCAACGCAATGCATTACAATTCAACACAATTCAACGCAGTGCCAGCACAGTGTGGTCTTAACATTCAGTGCTGATTTAGATGATAGAAGTTTCTTTTTCATCATGTAACTTAATAATAATACAGAAACTGATGATTTATACAAGATTATTATTATTATTATTATTATTATTATTATTATTATTATTATTATACCATTATCATTATATTATTTGCACGTTATTTATATGACCTTATATCTGTAATTACCTGCCACCTGGTGATATCCAACTGCAGTTTAAATACATTTCTCTTATCTTCCATTTGGCAGGTGATTCGCGCGTTTGCACAACCAAAGGCAGCCACAGGTACTCACACGGAGACGCCGGAGCCGCGGCAGGAGTCGTCGTGGTGCTGCGAGTGGTGGTGGTGGTGGTGGTAGAACTCCCAGTGCGTGGGCGAGGTGCCGGGCGAGGCGGAGTCGACGCCGCCGCTGCCGCCGCCGCCGGTCGAGGAGCCGCCCCCCCGCCGGTCGAGGAGCCGCCCCCGCCCCGGCAGCGCGGCGCGGCGCGCACGTTCTCGTAGGGGCTGCCGAGCGCCGGGTCCGCCGGCACCGGGATGGGCGGCAGCGGCGCGCCCGCGTCGCCGCCCGGCCCCGCCTCCCCGTCGGCCTCCGACGCGCCCGCGCCCGCGCCGTTCCGGTGCTCTGCCGCATCCACACCGTCATTGCTTTTTATACATTCTTTTAAAAATAAAATAAACACATTTGTTACTATAACCCGTTGCTTCCCCCTCCCTAGAGGCGCGGACCAGACCATCATTTCTTTTCACAGGGGAGGCATAGATTTTTTTAAAAATAAAATAAACACATTTGTTACTATTACCCGCGCAACTTTTCTTGAACCTTGATTACCCCTCCCTACAGGCGCGGATCCTGACCATCATTTCTTTTTATAGGGGGAGACATAGATTTTTTAAAATAAAATAAACGTATTTGTTATTATAACCCGCGCAACTTTTCTTGAACGATGACCTTGATTACCCCTCCTTGGAGCAATAAACAGTTGAAGGCAAAGGTCGCAGCGAGTACCCAGGACAACATTCCAAATGCATCTTCATTGTCGCGTAAGAAAATGTATTTACTGTTGAAACCGAGAACTCCTGGTCGTATTTTTCTAAATAATATCTAAGAAAATGGCCAAATCAGATCCAGATCCATCGTAGGAGATATCTCGAACTGCGAAAATTAGAACTCAATTTATTGAGAAAGAAGTGAAAGCATGACAGATATTCCAGAGATTGGTATTGCTTCATAAAATCTAGGGGCCGATGTCGTAACTAGTACCCTCACTCCACTCGCATTTCTCCAAGCCATCGTTCAAGAAAAGTTGCCCGATTAATATATTATATCCTTTACGTACTGTTGATATGATAATATACAATATTATTGTTTAAATAATTACATAATTCGAACAAAAATAAATATTTCAATTAATCTTGCCAAAATAAACGAAGGTAAATACAAATTAGGCCTTTCTTTTGGAAGAAGGGAAGCTTGCTTGACTCCATTCTCCCCTTCCCTCCACCCCTCGATCAGCAAGGCCTCGCTGAGTCTCACGCAAGAGAAGCGTTCATGCAATGCAAGCCAAATACAACTGCATCAAGTAGGGTGGCTAATCATTTCCTGGAATGAATTTTCCTGACTTTTCTGATTTTTTTCAGTTCCTTTTTTAAATATTTTTTCTCATAAGACACGTAATTTCACATACTTAAATAAAACGCTGAAGCAATCCTAATACTATTTGGTGAGGTCTCCGATTTCGCCCTGACAAAGTACAAATTAACAATAATTTCTCACCAAATTAACATTCAGCAAAAAATAACGCTATACAAATGTTTTAAAAGAATTTAATCTCTGAAATTTTCCTTAATTCTAACGATTTCTACAATTTAATATGTTTTCCCTGAAATTTTCAGACCGATGAAATTCCCTGATTTTTTTTTCCGGTTTCCCATGTTTTCCAGAAAGTGGCCACCCTGCCAAGGCATCAAACTGTTTCACATAACATTGTAGTTTCGGCAAATATAATACACCCTTGTGCATATCAATGTGAACACAGTGAAATATACATAAAATATATTTATTTACCAAGAAAGAGAAAAAAGAATGTACACAACTTCATTAATATTTAGTACGTCTTCTTGAACATTTATTAATAACTCAAACCTACGACGCTTTCACTCAATCAACTTGTACATATTTTCATAAAATCATCATTAGACCAAACAGAAGATATTCTTTGCTTATTCACAGTAATACACACATGAGGATATTTAGATTTTAGTTTCTCTGAAAACAACGATCAGTTTCAGATCCGAAATCGGTTTTGATTTCTATCTTTTTATGAAAACATATTTTAAATGTATTACTTTCTTTGCAATAAATATTACCCAGTTCATGAATAAAACTTCAGTTTCTACACAAATGATTCGAAGAATTAAAAGATCTCTTTTCTGTCTTAGATATTCCGCAAAAAGACAATATTTTATCTTTCGGATGTATTTGAAAAACGTCCGAAAGCTTAAGACATCTCCAGTTTACACAATCAGAAACTTTTTCGAAACGTGAGACTAGCTTGACATGCTGCAGAAATTACGAAGATTTTTTAAAAACCGAAACCGATTTACCAAATTAATTAAATAAAATCTTCAATTTCAGAAATATTTAATGAAGAAAAAGTTATCTTTTTTCGGTTGATACAGTAACTAATACATTATGCAATAAACGTTGGTGGTCTTACTTTAGAGCTAGAAAACATTTCGTGATTAGTTCATACACAATTTATTTACAGGAGTCTAGTATAATTTAGAAAACATTACATTTCATTCTAGAAGTTCTATGACTGAATTAATCAAATAAAACAGGGAAATCCCTGTTTCACTTTTAATTTATGGCTAATTTAAAAAAGGCATTAAACTAACATTCTTTACAACCTACGTTCACATAGAAGAAATTTAACACTCCTTCAAACTTGGGATATTGCTTAGAAAAGTTAATAAAAAAATTGTTGTATAGTTACATAAACTATTTCGTGTGAAACAAAAAAAAATCTTGACACAACGAAAAGATCCTTTTTAAAACACAAATAAGATGATTTGAAATGTCCTCGAAGTCTCAAAATTAAAAGCAAGTCACAACATAATCTGGCGATTAATTTTTAACGAAGCGGCCCCACGTGTGAAATGACAAAGGGAGCTGTTTAGGGCCATGTCGGGGCGGCTCGAATGAAGCGCGGCCGCCCCCCGCAGCCTCTTCCGCTGGAAGCCAATGTTCGTGAAAGCCCTGGAAATTCGGTATCTCTGTTTTGTGAACATGGCATGATGTGATTTGCGCTGTTTGTGGAAGTTAAATCGGGCAGTACCGTGAGAGATCAAGCAATGATTAATACTCGGTTGGCAGTAATGTGGTGATTACGATACTGAAAATGAAGAATATATGTTCATAGGCATTTGGAGCGCGATGTTTTGTCATCAAGCAGAAACTATGTTACGCAGAATCAGTGTACTCGATGGAGATAAAAAATATCCTGCAATTTCGTTCTATCAAGAGCAATATCGCAGAATCGAACATTTGAACGCTTGTGGAATGCTGTAAAGGGATAATTTTCTCGTATTATTCTAAACTCAAATTTTTATAAGCTCTGAGTCATAAAAATATTACAGACAGTAATACAGGTTTACTCTGGTTATCATAAACAATCAATAAATTCTGGGTATTTCTCGCACGTCAGTAAAGAACAAAACCAATTTTCATTGCACTCGTTAACATTACAACAAAGGTTTAATATAAAAAAACTTTCTTTATCTGTCCACTTCCGAAAGGTAAACGAGTTCTAATATAAAAGTGACATTAGGTTGTATTTAATGCTGCAGCCATAGCTGTATAAACGGAATGAAAATAAAGCACTTCAACCCTAAGGATGATCACGAAACGTCGGCATTTCTGCCTTCGACGAGGCGTCACCTAGGCAGAGAAGATCACTTGCATCAGTCTTCGACATTATAATAAACGTACAAATTTTTAATACTAAAATAAGATTTAGTCTAATTCCTGAACATAGTGAATCCAATTAAGTTGAAGTGAATAGTGAATCCATTTTAGTTTCTTTGCATATTTTCTAAGAGATCTTGAAAAAGTCATGAAACTCGTGATCTGATTAATGTTAACAACGCGATTAATACAATTTTAAAATTTAAGTTGATATAAATAATTGTTTAAAATAAAGGTAAGGAAATAAAGAGTTTGAACGAAGATTAATGGGAGCCTACGATGCTACCGTGAATAGTAATTTACTCCTGTCGCATAGGCAATTCACAACACACCACGTTGCTCCATGTTGCATACACACAATCTTATTCAATACACAGAAAAGTAAGTGGACAGAAACCTCTCTATAGAAACCACTCTCGGAACCAAAAGAAGAGTCCTCCCAAGAAAGACAACATGGATAAGAGCCAAAATTTATTGCCTTTTTATCCTTGAAATTAGATTTTATTACATGGGAGTTTTTTTTTCTTCAAAATTTAAGTAGTATATGACTTAGCGTAGGGATCACAGAATTTTGAAAATGTGCACACAATTCACTTTTCCCCATAGCACGTCATACGAAGTTTTTAACTGTTTTTTGACGTAAAATAAATAAAAAAATAAAGATAAAATGGTACATTTGGCTCTAAACCTAGAAAATTGTCTGCTATGAAGAGGTGTCCGCTCACGAGAGGTGTACATTTAGGTTTTACTTTCAATGTACGAGTTGTCCGTGCATAGAAATTAACGAAGCCTTACCAATGTTGGCGCAATGAAATTACCTTATTTAAAATAACAAAATATTATCCCAGTTAAAATTACAAAATGAACTAAAAGAAGCAAGAAACATGAGGGGTACTAATTAAGTGAAAATAATATAATTGGAACATATCATTGGATGCTTTAATGTGAAAATCCTGGTGTGACTGAAATAGAAATTTATCTACATTTGAAGGACTTGGCGCAGTAATAAGATAAGCAACACCAGACACAGGTCACCCATTATTCGTTAATCGAAATATGTCGATTTCAGTGAACGAGTGTCTTATCTTGTTATTAAATATTTTTGTTCATAATTATGAACAGCTCAATAGGAAGGCACAAACCTCAATGTTACAGACAAGCCCGGGACAAAAAAAGCACGTTAAAATGAAGTAGGTGAAGCAGCGTATTGAGACTGCAGCAAGGTGGAACACACTTTGTCAAAAATCAAGCTATTAACGAAAGTGTAGACTTCCGCGGCCTGAGACAGTAGCTACTCGACTGTCCGCAAGACGCCACGTCTTAGACACAGATACCAACTTTTCGGCCGTAATTTCGGCATGAGGAACGTCTAGATGACGGCCAGAACGTTGGCATCTCTGACTAAGATGTGGCGTTTCCCGGACAGCCAAGTAGATACGTGAAACATCCTTGTGTGTATTAATGTGAATACACAGCATTCTACATAAAACATATTTACCAGATAAGAGAAAAACGTAAATAAATAGCATTATAAATGCGTTGCATGGCCTCCTTGGATCTTTATTAGTAACTAAAGCCTCTTAGGTATTGATTCAATCAACTTGTTACGTACATTTTTTACGCAAAGAGTTAGATCGAACAGAAGATATTTTCTTGTTCACATTTATAAAACAGGCACAAAAAAGTTGTCGGATTCAAAGACTTGACACATGTTTCTCTATGTATTTCAACGCTCTAAATCTGAGTCTGAAGTCAAAATTACGCCACCATCCTCCAGTTTTTTAATCGCGAAACTGTTTTTTTTTACTCTGACGCCTTACAAAGGTCTTCGGAAGAGGAGAACGTTATGTAATCGTGCGTCAGAAAACGTCAAATTTTCGGCAGAAAAACTGTTTTTGCCAGGCTCTGCTAACGAAAAAGTGCATCAATCCTGTTGCTAAATTTAGAAAAAAATCCTCTAACATGTGGGACAGCCAGAATCGATGTTTTGTTGCTTCTTAATACCGAAAAATCGATTGACTGCAAAACGTCCGTCTGTGATCAATCCTAGCGCCTAAACCGTTCAGCCGATTTTCTTCAAATTTGATATTCCCGAATCGATCTGAATGATCTCGGGGCTTTGGGAATTTCAAACGGATATATTGATTTTTTTAAACTGGGGGAAGGGGTGGCGCGATTCTGGCTGCAGTTTCAGATTCAGCGTGTCGACATACATCGAGAAACATGTGTCAAAGTGTTGAGGTTTTTTTGCGTGTGCCGGAATAATGTATTATCATTTACGTACATCTATGATTTGAAATAATTCAAGACGTTATCATTGCCAACCATATTGTTTACTTCAATAAGAGCAGCTTTCGATGCCTGAGCCTCAGCATCAGCAGTTTTCTAATACAAGAAAATATAAACAAAAACATTCGAATTAACAGGTACGAGAAGTAAAGGATTATATTTTACACATTATAATTTAAAAACATCTGAAGAAATGAAAAGAATGGAATAATTAATGAAAGGAAGGAAGAAAGAAAGAAAGAAAGAAAGAAAGAAAGGAAGAAAGAAAGAAGGTGCGGAGAGTTAGATCGTTTATCGTCTCTCCGCCCTCTTCTTTCTTTCTTTCTTTCTTTCTTTCTTTCTTTCTTTCTTTCTTTCTTTCTTTCTTTCTTTCTTTCTTTCTTCCTTCCTTTCATTAATTATTCCATTCTTTTCATTTCTTAAGATGTTTTAAAATTAAAATTATGTAATACATAACCATTTACTTTTCGTACTCTGTTAACTCCAATGTTGTTTTTTTAAAAAAGAATCTTGTGTGAGCAAACTGCTGATGCTCTTGTTGCAGCAAGCAATACTCACTGCGGATGAGCGCGACGATGTCGTGCGTGACGTGCGCGGGGAACTGGCCCAGCAGGTCCATGACGGTGTTGCGCTGCGCGTCGCGCGCCGCCAGGTCCACGCCGCCCTCCAGCAGCGCGCGCGCCAGCTTGCCCCGCAGCGCCGTGCCCGCCGCCGTGCGCACGTTCACCTCCATGCCCGCCGCCAGCAGCACCGACACCACCGCCCTGCGCAGCGCACGCGAGCAGCAGCGCCACTCACCTACCTCGTCCATTCCGATTCCTACTCTCCGCTTACAATGGAATCGATTTAGCTGGCTTAGAACCGATTCCATTTAGCTTCCTTAGAATTCATTCGATTAAGTTTGCTTAGAATCGATTCGATTTAGCTTGCCTACAATCGATTCGATTTAGCTTGCCTACAATCGATTCGATTTAGCTTGCCTACAATCGATTCGATTTAGCTTGCTTAGAATGGATTCGATTTACCTTGCTTAGAATCGATTCGATTAAGTTTGCTTAGAATCGATTCGATTTAGCTTGCTTAAAATCGATTCGATTTAGCTTGCTTACAATCGATTCGATTTACTTGCTTAGAATCGATTATGGTTTTTAGCTTGCCTACAATGGATTCGATTTATCTTATAATGTACCCAATTCTGTTTTCAAGAAACATGCCAAAGCAATGCTACCGACGTATGATCAAGATCATGTTTCAATAACTCATTAACAACCCAACATGCGTTGAAAATTAGGAAAAAATAACCACAATCATATGCAGTGCCAGAAAAAGGGACGTGGCTTGTGCGCAGTAGGACGTTTAAATAATAATCATAGAGACCTCCTCCAGGCTTCTTAGAAGAAAAACGTTGATATACTGGGAAAAATAATATTGGACCCATTTCATAAAAGTTTACAGAAACGAAACATAAAATTATATATTACGAGTACTACATTACCTTGTTGACTTAACCTACACAATTACGATTTCTTCGTGATTTTCACCTACGTTCGATTGATTGATTCATTTTTTCGTGTTTCCGGGCGCGTCAACTGCTTCGGTCATTAGTCCCGTTAGTGTACTGCATGTTTTTTCTCGGGAGATGGCGGTGATCCGGCGCCGACCTACCGTCGGCTAGTGGGGTTCCACCCCTAACCAGGACTCTCCTACCAGCGAGGCACCGCCCCAGTCGGGACAAGCTCCAAACTCCCGACCGGTCTCCCGGAATATGTGATAGTGTGGTGCATGTTAGTGTAAGTGTGTGTGTAAGGGGAGAGGATAGGACAAGGAAGAGGAAGGACAGATCGTGCGCGGTCCGTGGCCCGTTTTGGAGGGTACTGCTCCGGCATTAGCCTGGTGTTGATCGGAGAAACCACGGAAAACTACCGATCAGAGCAGCCGGCCGCTAGAATTCCCCTCCAGACAGCGACTGAATCCTACGTTCGAGATTTTCTCTGGACTGGTGCGAGAACATCTATATGCATTATATTTGAATCCAAACTTAACTAAAACGTTTACCCCTTCAAAGTAAATAAACAGAGGTTGTCTGGTATCAAATCTATATTTCTTCTTAACTTCGTTTTCCGCCCAGCAGCTACAAGCTCTGGCGATGATCGCTACGCGATCGAAAAGATCTTAAGAAGAAATATAGATTTGATACCAGACAACCTCTGTTTATTTACTTTGAATTAATAAGGTATCTACATCACCAACAGTCTAATTAATGTTTACCGCTTCTCAAACACCGGATGAAGGAAACATGATGCAGTCGGGCTATGCCTTCTCAGATAAAGAAACGTGAAAGAGGACGAGCTGGGAAGCGAGGGCGAGGGGAAACTGACCGCGCGATGCAGTCGGGCGATTCCTCCACACGCCGCCTCCAGCCAAACGCATCCCGCCCACGCCTGCGCGGCACGAATTGCACTGAAACGCTTCTCTACTAAAATCCCTCACACGAGTGAGGATGTGCTCTGTACGTTTCTCTTTTACTAGAACGTTACATCTCACCAAACAGCATTACCGACTCAGCGGACAGGCAGGAAAGAAACAGACTCATGTTACCAAAGAGATCTCTGCAGCGCTGCCCGTGGCCGAAGTTCATTTCATTCTGTGAAGACTTAACTTCGGATTTCAGACTCTTAAATATCCCAGTATGACGCCTAAAATAGGCTCTTAAAAGGCGGAAATAGGCGTTAATCCATTAATTAATGTTCTCAATTATGCATTATAAATTGAGAAAATTATACAATATGAATTATGTAACGTGTCTTTGAAAATCCAAAAATAATGTATCCAAGAACTTCAATAAATTCGTAATGCAAAGCCTAAATATTAAATTTCTTAATGTGTGCAATTAACAAGTCTAGACCAATCAATTTACGTATATGATAGTATTATTTCAAATACAAAAGAGATAAAAAATATTTTTCTTCATTTCAGTAACTTTTATAAATGTGTAACAATTTTATGAAACAGCCAAAACACATTCCGCCCAAACGCATCACCAAAAGTATTTTATGTTTCTCCAATAAGTTTAGTTTTAATCCCTATTGACATTTAATTTTAAATCACTCCTCACAAATTCTCAGTAGTGTTCCTCTTTCCCCTCCAAAGTCGCTGTTTGTACCTCCCCCTTACCACCTTCCCTTTCTTTTCTTTCGGGGATAAGAGATAAAAGACTCCTTTAGTCTTGGCATTCAGTAAGGGACACACACAAATAACAGTTGAATATCTATACGAAGGTGGTGATCCTAAACATACTTGATTCCAGAGGTGAACTTCACACAACGCTGACGTTTTGTGCCGTTATAAAGAAAATTTATCAGACGGTTTGTATCAGAAATCTGATATATTTGTAAAGATTAAAATAATTTCTAATTGATAAAAAAGTGCCAAAAAGTTTTATCTATTGGAATTTCTTGTCTTTCCAGTACCTGAAGATAACATAAATAAGTTGTCGAAACGTTGTTTTAAGTAGTGGCTAAGAAAAAAATGTGATCTCTACCTTTTCATTCTTATTTATGTACGTTATTTAAACGTGTCATCTAATCAAGCAAAGAATGGATCCTGTAATGTCTAAGCAAATAAGGGTTTTTCAATCAAAAAACTCGCCGCTGTCTCCCGCAGCATTACAATACTTTCTCTATAAGTAGAAGGCAAGAAAGAAAAATAGTTTCACTTTGTTCTCATGGAGAACAGTTTGTCAAATTCTAAAATGCTGAAAGGAAAAATAGTTTTACTAATGTTGTCAACAAACAATATTTACAAAATTGTTCTAATTATAACAACTTCGAATGAATTATTGAATTAAACCACAAAATAATGTGCCTGAGACACAAAACTCATTATATTAAATTAAATATTAAAAAGAACTACCTACAATCAACCTTTGTCGTATAGCAGTGGTAACGGAGGAATAACATTTGCAAGTTTAAAATAAAAAATTATAAAATAGCAATATATTATAACTCATGGGTGCATTGAAGTCTCCCTTCCTGACCAACAAAATGAAAGTATTGAGACTTCTTAACAGGAAAGTGTTGCAACAACAGTGAAAATCACTACAGCAAGAGGAATAGGGAATATCGTACCAACTATAAAATGACACAGCCGAGTAACCAGTAAATCGAGCACAGAGCGACTACCCAAAAGAGTAATAGATTCGAGATACATTCGGCCACAAAGAGGTGCTTACCTCCACCATTACGGAAACGAACAAAGGGGCCCGATTTACAACGCAAGTACCATTGTGCAATTGGAGCATCCCGCCCCGAGAGACGGCGCCCGGGGGCAAAGGAAATCCGGGAGTGGGGGCAGAACAAGTTATTGCTCCGCTGCGCCCCCACTTGTCCGCGCCGGCGGCGGCGGCGCTCTGCTTAGCCGCCGCCAACAATGCGGGGCGTGCGGGTGGGCGTGGAAGGGCCAGTTGTCGGCGCCGGCGGCGGCGGCGCTCTGCTTAGGCGCCGCCAGCGAGCGTGTAATACTCCAGGGGGGGGGGCTGCGGATGCGCGCACGCGCGTGTGCGTGCGGGCGTGCGTATATGCTCGCGTTCTCAGAGCGCGGCCTCCGTCGGCCGGCGAGGGTGCGCGGGCAGCAATTACCGCCAAAGCAGCCGACACGTAAATGGCGAATTCCTGGCGGGAGGGGAAGCCGGTGCAGCGGGGAGCGAGCGGGAGGGTGATGGAGGTGGTGGTGGCGGTGGGGAGGTGCGGCGTTGGTGGAGCGGAGGCGGTGTCGGCATCGGCGGGCGGGGCGGGGCGGGGCGGGCGGGGCGGGCGGGGCGGGGGCGGGGCGGTGCCCGCGTGGCGGGGCGACATCGGCGGGGCGGGGCGGGGCGGCATCGGCGGGGCGGGGCGGCGTCGGCGGGGCGGAGACGGCGGCGGCGTGGCGGGTTCGGCGTCGGCGAGGCGGCGGCGACGGATGGGCGAGGCGGCGTCGGCGGGACGGGGCGGGGGCGGCGGGGCTGGGGCGGTATTTGCGCGGGAGCCGCGTGGCTGCAACGCGGGGGCGGGGCGCAGGAGGCGGCGAAGGAGCCCGCGCCGCCCACGCTGTAATGAGGCGCGCGCTAACAGACGGCGCTCCGCGCGCTGCACTGCGGATGGCAGCCGAATGCAAGTGCAATCCCAGGCTCAGGTGGGGAGGCCGTGCAAGCGCAAGTGGAGGCGACGTCTCTCTGCGCCCTGGCGGGAACGTACGGCGGAAGCGGAAGCACCGCTGAAAACTGGGTTGAGTGTCGCGCTTGTACAAACAGTACAAAGTTCTGAAGTTTCAGTTCTGAAGTTTCAGTTCTTAAGTATCAGTTCTGAAGTATCAGTTCTGAAGTATCAGTTCTGAAGTATCAGTTCTGAAGATTCAGTTCTGAAGTTTAAGTTCTGAAGTTTAAGTTCTGAAACTGGGTTGAGTGTCGCGCTTGTACAAACAGTACAAAGTTCTGAAGTTTCAGTTCTGAAGTTTCAGTTCTGAAGTTTAAGTTCTGAAGTTAAGTTCTGAAGTTTCAGTTCTGAAGTTTAAGTTCTGAAGTTTCAGTTCTGAAGTTTAAGTTCTGAAGTTTCAGTTCTGAAGTTTAAGTTCTGAAGTTTCAAAAGTTCTTAAGTAATGAAGCTACGGGGTAACCTATGTGCACATGTATAAACGAAACTGGTATGTTAAAGTGTAATGGACGAAAATACAGCCGACTCAGGTTATAGTGAACTTCAGGGGACTAACAATTTTGGTTCACTATATCCGATGATGTCAAAATTAAATAGAATTTCTCAATAATGATTGATTTGATTAATATAGAGTTACAGCAGGATACATTAACAGCACGAACTGAAAATTTCAATGTCGGTATTTACTCTTAAAAAATCAATTATTTTCAATTCTTTGCTTCGTACTTTTTTATTAGTAATTTCTCTAGATCTTTCTCCAGTATTAGTGCTCTGTCCATACTTGATTCTGCGTTCTGCTCGGCTGGAACGCATACGACACAAATAAAGTACAAATGGCTGGCATACGAGCGACCTTCGACCGACGATCCTTTTTTCAAGCGGTCTAGTGTTGGAAGTTGTGGCGGTGATGCGATATATTATTTTTCAGGATGAGATTAATTTGCAGGGCGTTGTATCTCATACGTTCACTATAGCCGAGGTTCAGGTTCACTATAACCGAAACTTCTTACGCTTATTTGTAATGTAAATGAAAAGGGACCAGTGACTCAAGTTCACTATAACCGAGGGTTCACTATACCAGAATCGACTGTAGTATGATTTCAAGTGTCGAAATCATAAACACTCGAAAAATTGGAAAGAGATAGCATGCGACATCACTAATATTACTCTAAGCCATTATGCAAGTAGGAAGTTTTGCAATAGGATTGCATGTTGCAGTTCGAGAAGATATGAAAAATAAACTCGGAATTGATGGATCCAGGCTGGAAACGTGTAACACAATGACGATATCCGTTAAGAAAGATAGTTGACGAACAAACGTTTTTTAAAACAATTATTCCTTCTCGGTCGACACTAGCCTTTCAAGGGCTTGATCTAAGGGAGCCTTTAGGTAGATGTGGAAATATGATAAACTAGTAACAGCTTCAGAAAATGGACACTGTTTTGGAGGCAGACGAAGGCACATTTTGGATGAAATGCAGAAAAAAATTGCAGACACAATCATAAATTTAATAAATACTTTTTTCCAGATAAGTCAGGTATTTTACCAACTTGCAGGAAGACGGCAGTTTAAAGGAGTGTGAAATTAGGCAGCTAGATTGTAAATGCGGAATATCAAACGAAGTCTGAAGTGGAAATCTAACAGATGGAATTAGTGGAGAGGCGAGAAGTTGATACATCTCGTAAACAAAAAGGGATAGATTATATCAACAGACAAAAAGTTAATGAATACAGTAAGCTTCTGTACATTTTCACAGTTCAATAGTCGCTGCAACAGTGACTTCATTTGCGGAAAACATAATGGTCTTTCGTCAGAAGATTCTTCATGCTCTCAAATACGAAGTATAGTATGTGACGGAAACAAATGTGCGCCAATCCGAATAAGTAAAGACAGTGGAGTGCGAAAAAACCTACAGCGAGGAAACTAATGAGGCGCATAAAGAAGTTTAACGCCAAGGTGTGTAAGCAGATCAGCAAGGAGATGGCACAACATCACTTAAGAACTGCCTTTTGAAAACGTATACTGCTAGTTGGTACGGGCTGGAGCGATGGCCAAGATCTTTGGCTGCTTGAAAGCATTCGAATAAGTGCACAGTCCCATGCCATATCACATCGCGTTAGCCACGCCACGCCAAGTCCTCAGCAAAACTAGGGAAGACAGAGCTTGCCTTTTTCTCATGCGTACATCTCTAACAAAATGAAGAATGTTCTCAGACTAATATATTTTCAACCCGTAACCATATTAATACTTTTCTTTATGTCCACATAACACTGCAGAATCGAGCGAGTCACGTAAAACATCAGTTGTTAATTAGTTTATTATTCTTACCAACAAAATAATATAAACATGTTTTCAGTTTGTTTTCTTCATTACTGAATAATAATTGCATTCTTTTAATTTTATACGATAATATATTCTGATGTTCACACATCACTTTCATCTAGAAACATGCGAAGTGAAACTCACAACAACTTACTTGAGATGTACAATTACTAAATTACTTTTAAACTAAAATATCAACTCGCTTACTTTGTGAATTCAGTGCCGGTAATACAATATCTTTGACGGCTAATTGCTATTTACGTCCCGACATTCCAATAAGAAGTACACTACCGACCTCGCACGTCACTGCCACGGTAGTGAGAAAGCATACGCCAAACTCGAGGGATTACGATAGCGCGCACGCACACGGAGAGAAACGAGCTCGCATGTCAACACACACGCGGCGACGCCTGACTGCAGGCTGCGGCGAGGTGCGTCAAGCTGGAACAGCCAAGTCAGCACACCGACACGAAACATGTCAAATCATTTCTTGCTATTTAATTGCCAATTAATTGCCACAATTTGGAATTAATTCGCATGTATTTTCAGTCTCAAATAATTAAAGTAACTGTCAAGGGGTATGACGCAACCCGCAACATAATCAATGCTACCTTGACGTCAAGCCAGCAGTTAACTTCGAGCCAGAGCTCGACGAAAACCATCTAATTATTTATTAAAAATTAATTGCCAATTAATTGCCACGATTTGGAATTAATTCGCACGAATTTTCAGTATAAAATAACCAAAGTCAATGTCAGCAGGCATGACCCAACCCGCAACATAATAAAAAAATTGTAATATAGAGAAAACAAACGAGCACAATCACATAAAATTAGTGAGAGAGTTTCAAGGCATATCGCACAATTGTTTTACTCTATGCATGATTTACTTTACTCCCTTTATGAGATAAACACTGCGTAGTTATGCTACCACCTACGGCATTCAAATAGATAATGCAAGAGTACCAACGAGCACGATATATATAAAATCTATTAAATAATTAAATACACATTCAATACTAGTTACTATACTAAAGATAAATTAATAAACGTTGCCGTGTATTATACAAACATTGCTGAAAATGTGTCAGATTTATCGAACCTAGCAGCGTATTCAAATTCAAAAATACAGAGAACGAACGAGCACAATCACATCAAATTAGGAACATAGTAAATAGATGTTTAGAAGTATTTTTCTACTGAATACACGATTTAATTGCTCTTGTCATTTATTAACTAATAATTTTTTAAAACTTCGTTGTTATTAAACCTAATCGACTTTCGAACAGGAAATGCGACAGTACGAACGAGCACTAATATCTAACATCTATTTAATAATTAAATCCACGTTCAATAATAGTATATTACACTGAAAATAAATTGATAAATGTTGCCGTGAATTATAGAGACATTATTTAAACTGCATCAGAGTTAAGAACTAAGCCAGATATTAAAATACAAAAATACAGAGAACCAGCAAGCACAATCACATAATTTTAGGAACATAGTTAGTGGATGTTTAGAACTATCTTTTTTTCTATACACGATTTAATTGCTCTTGTCATTTATTAAATATACATTTTTTAAAACTTCGTTGTTATGAAACCTCATCGACAATAAAATAGGAAATATGAGAGTACCTAGGAGCATTAATATGTAAATTCTATTTAAAATTTGAATGCACGTTCAATACTAGCATTATACACGAAAGTTAAATTGATAAATGTTGCCGTGAATTATATAAACATTTTGAAACTGCATGGGAGTTGCCGAACAAAGCCAGATATTGAAATTCGAAAATACAGAGAACCAACGAGCACATACACATAAAATTACAAACATCATTAACGGATGTTTAGAACTAATTTTTTATTCTATAACTATTTAATTGCTCTTGTCGTTTATCACATAATAATTTTTTAAAACTTTGTCGTTATAAATTCTTGTTGACTTTGCAACTGGAAATGCGAGAGTTCGAACGAGCACGAATATCTAAAAACCTATTCAATATTTAAATACATTCAATACTAGTATATTACACTTAGATAAATTAAAAAATATTGCCGTGAATTATATAAACTTTATTGAATCTGCATCAGAGTTATCAAACTGAGCCGCATATTCAAATTCGAAAATACAGAGAACCAACGAGCACAATCACATAAAAATAGTAACATAGTTAACGGATGATTATAATTAATTATTTTCTATACTCGATTTAATTACTCTCGTCATTTATTAAATAATAATTTTTGAAAACTTTGTTCTTATGATAACTCGAAGATATTCTAACAGGAAATGCGAGAGTACCAACGTGCACTAATATGTAAATCTATTTAAAATTTCAATGCACGTTCAATACCAGCATATTACACTTAAGATAAATTGATAAATAATGCCGGGAAATATATAAACATTATTGAAACTGCATCAGAGATATCGAACTGAGCCGAATATTCAAATTCGAAAATACAGAGAACCAACGAGCACAATCACATAAAATTACAAAAATAGTTAAGGGATGTTTAGAACTAAGTTTTGTTTTATACACGATTTAATTGCTCTTGTCGTTTATTACATAATAATTTTTTAAAACATCGTTGTTATAAAATCTTGTTGACTTTCCAACTGAAATTGCGATAGTACCAACGAGCACTAATATCCTAAATTTATTTATAATTGAATGCACATTTAATAGTACTTAATTACTTTAAAGATAAATTGATAAATGTTACCGTGAATTATATGAACATTATTGAAACTGCATGGCAGTTTTCTAACCAAGCCAGATATTCAAATTCGAAAATACAGAGAACCAACGAGCACAATCACATAAAATTAGTAACATAGTTAACGGATGATTATAATTAATTATTTACTTTATACTCGATTTAATTACTCTCGTCATTTATTAAATAATAATTTTTTAAAACTTCGTTGTTATGAAACCTCGAAGATATTCTAACAGGAAATGCGAGAGTACCAACGTGCACTAATATGTAAATCTAATTAAAATTTCAATGCACGTTCAATACTAGCATATTCCACTAAAGATAAATTGATAAATGTTGTCGTGAATTGTATAAACATTTTGAAACCGCATGGAAGTTATCTAACCAAGCCAGATATTCAAATTCGAGAATACAGAGAACCAACGAGCACAATCACATTAAATTACAAACATAGTTAAGGGATGTTTAGAACTAATTTTTTATTCTATTCACGATTTAATTGCTCTCGTCATTTTTAAATAATAATTTTAAAACTTTGTTGTTATGAAATCTTGTTGACTTTCCAACAGGAACTGCGATAATACCAACGAGCACTAATATCTAAAATTTATTTTATCATTGAAAGCACGTTTAATATAGTTTATTACACTAAAGATAAATTGATTAATGTTGCGTGAATTATATAAACATTACTGAATCTGCATGAAGTTATCGAACAAAGCCAATATTGAAATTGAAAATCAAGAGAACCAACGAGCACAATCTCATAAAATTAGAATATAGTTAATAGATACAACAACTACATGTTTACTTTATACACGATTTAATTGCTCTTGCCAATACAAAAAAAAAATTTAAACTTCGTCCTTATGCAACCACGTGCAACAATCAAATGAGAACTTCGAGGGTACTAACGAGCACAAATAGCTAAAAACAGTTAATTATTGATGCATGTTCATTGTGGTTGATTATACTAAAGATAAATTGACAAATGTTGCCGTGAAATATATAAACATTATTGAAACTGCATGGCAGTTAACGAACCAACCCCGTTATTCAAATTCGAAAATAAATAAAGCCAACGAGCATAAACCCCAAAATTTAAGAACATAGTTAATAGATATTTAGAACTAATTGTTTACTGTATCCACGATTTAATATCTTTTGTGGTTTATTAAATAATAATTTTTTAAATCTTCGTTGTTATAAAACCTAATAGACATTCGAACAGGAAATGCGAGAGTACCAACGAACACTAATTCCATATATTTATTTAATAATTGAATGCACATTTAGTAGTAGTTTATTACACTAAATATAAATTGATAAATGTTGCCGTGAATTATATAAACAACACTGAATGTGCATGGAAGATATCGAACAAAGCCAGATATTCAAATTCGAAAATACAGAACCAACTAGCACAATCACATAAAATTAAGAACATAATTAATGGATGTTTAAAACTATGTGTTTACCTTATACACGATTTAATTGCTCTTGTCATGTATTAAATAATAAATATTTTAAACTTCGTTTTTATGAAAACTCATTGACGTTCGAGCAGGAAGTGCGAGAGTTTCAACGAGCACTAATATTTAAAATCTATTTAATAATTGAATGCACGTTCAATACTAGTATATTACACTAAAGATAAACTGATAAATGTTGCCGTGAATTATATAAACATTTTGAAACTGCATGGGAGTTATGGAACAAAGCAGATATTGAAATTGAAAATACAGAAATCAATTTTGCTTTACTCGTTTTCCAATATTTCAGAAACAAACATGTCGTCGATAAAAGCTGCGATGTTTGCAAAAAAAATTGAAAATGAGCGGATAAAAAGATGCTTATTTACATTAAAACTTCTCAAATCTGAAGAAAGTCTTTGGGATTTGACAAACTGTGTGAAGCATCTTCCCCTTATCCATATTCTTTCGGATTACTTCTCTTTATTCTTCTTCTGTTAGGAGAATGTATGCTTTCATTATCCTCTTAATTTGCTTCGAAGAACACTGTAAACGGCGACGGCACACTGTAAACGCACAGAATGCCACAGCGGCCCACGACTAAACCCTTCTCTATCAAGACCTTGCGTAGGCCGGGACTCCAATAGTGGAAATCGCCGGCTCTCAACGTGTCATCCTCAGGAAGCGAGAGATAAACCTTGTCACACGCCTCTGGAGAACGAGTTACAAACGTCGCATTCGAACCGCTGAGCAGAAAATCGCCGGGAAATTGTTTCCTTCGTAACTAAAAGGTTAATATATAAGTGTCTGTATTTATGTGGCGATCAATTCGCCTCCGCCTAACCACGTAATACGTACATTTATAGATAAGAATTAAACAAAAACGTTATCCAATGCTACATTTAGTAAATAAAATACAACATAGATATGTTCCACAAATTTTTAACAAATGAATGTATATCCGATATAAGTGTTGTGACTACTGCCGAAAACTATCGAATAAGTTGGTGTCATTTCTCATTTTAAATTATTCGCTTTCTTAGAAACTGTCAAATGTATATCAATTGTTGAGCAGCTCTTCCTACAGCCAAAACGTTATGATTAGAACCTATTTTGACGACCTATCACAAAATGATCTATTAAAAGCACATTCAATACGAATTTATAACAAAAAAGATATATTTATTAATTGCTGTATTAAATAAATATTGTTAAAACTGAATCATAGTTGCTCAAACATGTCAATATTCAAGTTCGAAATAGAGAGAACTCAATGAGAACAATCAAATAAAACCTAAATCATAATTTAACAGATATTTGATATAACTTAATACTCTTCACAGAAATTAATTGCTTCAGCCATTTACAAAATTACTAATTTTAGTGTTCTTACTGT
This sequence comes from Teleogryllus oceanicus, assembly GCA_964035755.1. Classification (NCBI taxonomy): domain Eukaryota; kingdom Metazoa; phylum Arthropoda; class Insecta; order Orthoptera; family Gryllidae; genus Teleogryllus; species Teleogryllus oceanicus. Next base: position 10,995,423 of record CAXIVR010000014.1, read on the forward strand.
AATGGTCTGTGGGGACGAGCCGCAAGAAGGCATGGAACTTTATGTGAGCAGGAGGAATTAAAGAAATGAAAGAAACAATAGACAACAGCGCCGTAACCATAATTAAAAGCGTGATACAAGAAAGCATAAGGGGCGGAAATAGGTGTGATAAACGATGAACAGAACTTAAATTTAGAAACATTTTAAAGCAAAAACCACGTTATTCGAGCCACGGGTTCCGTAAATATTATAAACGGTATAAATTGCATGCATAACATGACGAAGATGGAAGACGGAACTCATTGTTGTACTCCTGAAATATATAACAAGAAGAATTTTGTTGAATATCCAGTGAATGCCTGTGGATTTTTGCCAAACTTACGGAATTATAGGAAAATATTTAGAGCAGGCAAATTAGTTACGGTGGGGAATTTATGAAGACGCAAAATGCCCGAAAACAGCAAAAATGTAAGAGTTTTTGAACATTTATTATGGTGATGGGCATATGTTTGGAAAAAGATAGTCACTTGGATTGTAGGGACCAACAATGTGAACTGGTTACAGACACAGAATGAGTTCGGATCTGAGGATGATAACACAGGTTTTTATGTTATGTTGAATTTTGAGAAATTTCATGGAAGTGTCATGTAAAACGTTGTTAGCTATTTGGTTACATAGGAACAATTGTTTAAACGAGTGCATCGAAAATTTATTAAAATTCAGTTAGAAATTCACAAAAAAATCTGCATAGGAAATATTTACGCAAATTAGGTGTCAGGAAAGAGAAGCGTCATGAAAGATATAGGTATATCTGAGATATAGAAATAACGTTCAGGGAAGACGCGATTAAGACAAAGAAAACAATAGTTGTGGATGCATTGGATATATTAAACGGAGGAGTGAACCATCGAGGATCTGGTGGCAGCTGAACGGGAACCGCGTAATGAATAATGACGTGACAACCACCAGCGACGGGCGCTGATGAAGGTGACATCGCTGCAGAAAAGTGAAGTGGCACGAATTGTGCAAAAACTGTATTTTTTTGGTTTGTTTACGCTCCATTCAAAAGAAGTTCTGTCGAAGACCAAGTTATGCTATTAGGCTAAGGATAATAAGTAAGGTCACGACAGAATGCGCATTCTGATGGATGGGTGAGATTTGTTTTCTTTGTATTGTATTTTCAGTGTGTATGTTTATATGTTTTTCTTCCTGGGTGTTTATATATATTTGTGTTGTTATGTTTTGTACGTTAGAGGGGCAGATGGTGTTCACGAAAGGGATATCAGCTAAGGAAAGTCCAAAATTAAATGCATGAGCATCCCAATGGCTCATAATTGCCGTGATTCCATGTCTTTTATTCTGTAATGGTATGAATGTTGACCCAGGAACGAACAAAGCGGACCCTTACTTCAACTCCATGGAGTGAGCGCGCACTACGACACGGTAAGAAACAGATAATAGTAGAGCTAGCAGAGGTACGGGCATTGATAATGTGCCACCCAATTATAATTTAAGGGCTAGGCAGGGCAAGATAGTGGAGTGAGATTTTATAAGAGAGTAATTAAAAGCGGGATTATATATAATATATACAATATTACATTGGCACCAGCGACGTGAGGCGTCGGTACCAAAGGAGGTTGAGAAGAAAAATAATAATCACATTGGCGCCGCGACGTGAGGCGTCGCGGTACCAGAGAGGTGGATTGTAAAACAGAGTATATTACATTGGCGCCGCGTCATGAGGCGTCGTGGTAGCAGAGGGGGGGATTGTAATGTAAAGGATCAGAGCGAGGGAGAATAGGATATTACATTACTTATGCAACCAAGTACGATTTTCGAGTAGGAAATTAGAGTGTACCAACTAGTACAAACTACACAACCTATTTACTATATTTAAACACACAATCAAAACTAATGTGTTACACCAAAGATCAATTTTTAACCGTAGCCGTATTTAAATAAATATTGATAAAACAAAATCATACTAGACTCAACATGCTAGACATTCAAATTCGATTAAGATGCAGAATAAGGAGATCAATCAAATAAAAACAAGACTATAATTTCACAAACATGTTATACTAAGTATGTTTTCTAAATAAAAAAATCATTATTCTTGCCACTTACGATATAAAATATTTTTAAACTTTTTAAAATGTATCTTTGCTCCAATAATTTAGTATTAAATGTGCATTAAAAGACTTAATAGGTTTTGGTTCTTTTGTGCCAGATCGTACTCTCTAATTTTCTACCCGATTATCGGGCCAGAAATTGCAATGAAGTTATTTGCAGTTATTGCAATGAAGTTTTAATATTATTTATTCCATCAATGGCAGGAAACTTAAATTCTTTTGGGGGTAGTAAATTAGTATCAAATGTCTGTTAAATTATGTTCTTGGTTTCCTAAATTTGTGCTTATTAGTTCCCTCTATTTTCAAATTTTAAAATCTCACATGGTTCGAATATTGTTTCACTTTCACCATTTTGAAAGGGTAATTTAAAATTTCCCAATTAAAAGTTGTACTTCGTTGCATATTTACGAATTTTTAAAAATTCTTCCTTCCTAACCCGAATAGCAATTAAATCGTGTGTAAATAAAAAATCAGTATTAAATTACTAAACACAATGTTGTTGGTTATACATTATTGTGCTCGTTGGTTATCCAAATTTTCGAATTTGAATATCTGGCTTGGGTCGATAACTCTGATGCGGATTCAACAATGTTTTTATAATAAACGGCAAAATTTATTAATTTACCTTTGATGTAATAAACTAAAATTAAATGTGTATTTAATAATTTAATAGTAATTAGATATTTGTTCTTGTTAGTACTCGCATTTTCTATTCGAAAGTCGTACATAATTGCACAACTACGAATTTAAAAAAAATTACTATTCCCTAACGGCAAGAACAATTAAATTGTGTATAAAGTAAAAAATTAGTACTAAAAAACTATAAACTATATTGATAGTTATAAGTGCTTGTGCTCGTTGGTACTCTATATTTCGAATTTGACAATCCGCTTTCTGATAACTCTGATGGAGCTTCAATAATATTGATATACTACATCCCAACATTTAATAACGTACCTTTATAATTAAAAACTAGTATTGAATGTTCATTCAAGATTTAGATTTTTTAAATAGTGCTCGGGATCCCATTTGTCTGAAACAAGGTTTCATAAAAAAAAGTTTAAAATTTTTTTTTTTAATAAATGAAGAGCAATTAAATTGTATTAAAAAAAAGTAATATCAAATATGCCCAATTTTTTGAGATTGTCTTTTCTCTTTTTTGAATTTAAATGTCTGGTTTGGGCCGATAACTGCAAAACAGTTTCAAAAAGTTTTATAATTACAAACAACAATTTATTTTTGTAATATACTATATTGAAGGCACAATTAAAATAATTTTGATTTTTTTGTTTTGGTACACAACTGAAGAAACAAGAAAATTTAAAAACGGTTTTAAAAATTTGTAAAAATTAAAGAGCAAAATTTAAACTGTATAGAAAAAAGTTCAAACACCTTTTTAAAATGTTCAATTTTTTGAGTCGTTGGTTCGATTTTAAATTTTTAAACCCTTTGTCTGATAACCCCATTGGGTTTAATTTTATGTAATTTTTGAAAATTTTTCAATTTTTTTTATGTAATATACCCGTATTGAAGAATCAATTAAAAAAATTTTAGATAAGTCCTTATTTTCTCCTTTCCCGAAAAGTCACAAATTTCCAACAAAAACGTAAAAATTATTTAAAAAATGAAAAATTTTAAACGAAAAGAAAAAATTAGTTCAAATATCTAAACATGTTCAATTTTTTGTGATTTGCCTTGGGTTTTGATTTACGAATCTAAAATAAGGCCCGTTTAAAAATGCAGATTTAATTGTTAAATAAATCACGGAATTACAACATTCATGTAATACTGAAAATGACCAAATTTGTAAAAAGAGATATCTGCCGTTGGACCCCAATCTTGTCTGAATGTTTTTTAGATTTAAAAAACAAAATAAAAAAAAATTTATTAAATGACAGGACAAAAACGTAGAGTTTAAAAAAAATTTTTCTAAAAATTTTATTAACATGTCCTATTTTTTTGGAGTTTTTGGTTCTGTATTTTAATTTAAATCTGGGTTTGATAACTTTCCTGGGTTTTAAAAGATAATTTACCCCCAATTTTTAAATTTATCTTTTTGGGAATATGTAGTATTTAATATTAAATTAAATAGATTTTAAATTATACGTTGGTACTTTTCTCGTTGAAAAACTGAGTTAAAAGAAGTTTTAAAAAATTATTTAATAAATGAAATAACAAACGGCAGAAAAAAATTTTAAAAAATCCAAAAATGTTTTAAAATTCTTGGGTTTTGGCCGTTTGGGTTTGATTTCGAATTTTAATATTTTGGTCGAAAATGCGGGGTTTAATAATGTTTAAACAGGAACAACAAATTTTATTTTTGGGAAAGATATTAAACGTTCAATTAAATTTTATTTGTGTTTTTATCCAAACCCCGTTGGAAACTCAAAAAGATTTTTTAAAAGATGTTTTAAAAAATTATTTAAAAAGAAAAGAGCAAAATTAAATTTGATAAATAATAAATGGGGAAATTTTTTAATATGTTCAATTTATTTATTGTTGGGTTTTCTGTATTTAGAATTTGAAATCCGGTCATGATAACCCCCAAATTTAATGTTTTTTAATCTTTTAAATTTATAATTTTAAATTTAAAAATAATAAAAATAGTAGATTTGTATTAATTATTAAATAGGTTTGATTTTTGCTTGGGGGAAATCCATATCTTTTGAATGTTTGAGGTTTAAAAGAAATTTTAAAAAAAATTTTTAATTAAAAAGACAGGGTAAATTAAACGTGTATATAAAAATTAGTCTGATATCTATTAACTATGTTATTTTTTATTGTGCCTTTCTCATTTTTAATTTAAATGGTTTTCGAAACCATGTTTCAAATGTTATAATTAGGAACAACAATTTATCTTTGTATAAACAAAAATTTCATTAATTATGAAAAAAAGAATTGGCCCTTGGTAATATTAGTTGGGGAAAATCAAGTTTTATAAAAGATTTTTAAAAAATTTTTGAATAAAAGACAAGACAAAAACGTATAGTATGAAAATTATCCAAAAATCCCCAACATGTTTTATTTTTGATTGTTTTGGGTTGTCTTGAATTTAAAAATTTTTTTTGTTCCAAATCATAGATTCAAAATGTCTATAATTCATAAAAATTTCACCCCCCTTTTTTTTAATTAATAACAATGTTTTCAATAATTAAAAATTTAAGGTATTATGCTTTGGCAACGAAACCCGTTGAAACTCAAAATTTTAAAAATGAAAAAATTATTTTAAAAACGAAAAAAAATTTTTGTATAAAAAATAAATTAGTAAAAAATTGAATATGCTAATTTTTTTTTGATTTTGCTTTGGTTTTTTGTATTTTTAATTTGAAAAACCTTTGGGGTTTGATACCCCTTAAAATTTAAAATGTTTTATAATCTACTGATTATTTTTTTAAAATATCTATGTAATACTGATTGAATGTATTTCATTAAAAGGTTTTGATATTTTGGGACGTTCTAATCCATAAAATTTTTAATGTTTGATTTATAAAAACGAAAATTTAAAAATGTTATTTAATTAAAAGACAGGAGAATTTAAAACATATAAAATTTAATTTAAATCATTAACTATGTTCCATTTTTGGGTTTGCTGGTTTCTGTATTGAATTTAATATTTTTGGGTTTGATATTACAGTTTTAAATTTTAAAATTTACGGCAAAATTTATCAATTTTTCTTTGTGTAATGAAAATTAACATTAAATTTAAATAGATTTTATTAGTGCCGTTTGGTTCCCATTTATTGAAAATCGATGAGGTTTATAACAACAAAAATTTAAAATTTTTTAAATTTTAAAAAATGAAAAAATTAAATTTTATAAAAGAAATTTTAAAAGGGATTTTTAATATGCCCCAATATGATTGTCTTTTCTGTATTTTAATTTAAATCTTTTGTTGATAACAAGTTTCAAAAGTTTTTAAACACGGCAAAAACAATTTTTCTTTTGGTATTATGCTAGAATTGAAGTGCAAAATTTTTAAAAGATTTAAGATTAGGCCTTTACCTTCTTTTTTATTTTTTTTCCCATGAGGTTTCATAAAAGAAGTTTTAAAATGCATTTAATAAATGAAAAAATTTAAAACGTGTGAAAAAAATATTAAAATTATTAACTTTTTCCAAAAGGGTTGGGCCGTGGTTCTGATTTTTTTTTTCTTTGTTCAACCCGATGCAAATTTAAAAAAGTTCTATAATCACAAATTTATCAAATCTTGTGTAATATACTATTATTGAACGTGGATTTAATTATTAAATAGATGTTAGATATTAGTGCTCGTTGGTACTGTCGCATTTCCTGTTCGAAAGTCGATTAGGTTTAATAACAACGAAGTTTTAAAAAATTATTAGTTAATAAATGACAAGAGCAATTAAATCGTGTATTCAGTAGAAAAATACTTCTAAACATCTATTTACTGTGTTCCTAATTTGATGTGATTGTGCTCGTTCGTTCTCTGTATTTTTGAATTTGAATACGCTGCTAGGTTCGATAAATCTGACGCATTTTCAGCAATGTTTGTATAATACACGGCAACATTTATTAATTTATCTTTAGTATAGTAAACTAGTATTGAATGTGTATTTAATTATTTAATAGATTTTATATATATCGTGCTCGTTGGTACTCTTGCATTATCTATTTGAATGCCGTAGGTGGTAGCATAACTACGCAGTGTTTATCTCATAAAAGGGAGGGGTAAGTAAATCATGCATAGAGTAAAACAATTGTGCGATATGCCTTGAAACTCTCTCACTAATTTTATGTGATTGTGCTCGTTTGTTTTCTCTATATTACAATTTTTTATTATGTTGCGGGTTGGGTCATGCCTGCTGACATTGGCTTTGATTATTTTAGACTGAAAATTCGTGCGAATTAATTCCAAATCGTGGCAATTAATTGGCAATTAATTTTTAATAAATAATTAGATGGTTTCCGTTGAGCTCTGGTTCGAAGTTAACTGCTGGCTTGACGTCAAGGTAGCATTGATTATGTTGCGGGTTGCGTCATACCCCTTGACAGTTACTTTAATTATTTGAGACTGAAAATACGTGCGAATTAATTCCAAATTGTGGCAATTAATTGGCAATTAATTAGCAATAAATGATTAGATGGTTTCCGTTGAGCTCTGGCTCGAATTTAAGGCTTGACGTCAAGCCAGCACACACCCCTTTTTAAAAAATTAATTAAAAAAATTGGAATTAAAAAAAATTTTTTGTCGGTTTTCCAGCTTGAGCACCAGGTTGGGCCCCTTCGTTAATGGCAGCTCGTCCGCCCGCCCACGCCTCCGCCTCCGTCGCGGGCTACGCCTGCGCGACGCTCATTGGTCAAATCCGGCGACCGCGGACGCGCGCTTCCGCCGACCGCCGGATATCGAAACCAAACAGCGGACGGCTGCTCGCGTATGCTTGGGCGGCGGCGGCGGCGGTGTCAGCGACAGCGGAACGGCCGGCTCCTCAAATCAAACACTCCGGCCTCCGTCCCCGATCCACCGCAAGACGCAACTGAGTCGTGAACGCTCGCCGCTAATAAATGCTAAAACTTCAGCCCGGCTTCCGAAATCCCACGTTGCCGCGTCGACGCTACGCAGAATTTATGGAAATTGCACGGAACTCGCATCAATCCCCACAGCAGCTCTGTATACATTGTGTGAGTCGGCGTTTCATACAGCACGGAGCTTAGGATCCGGTGGGGCGAAAATCGTACAAAAAACGGACAGGTTCTCTTTGAGCTGGGAATCACTTTCCGAATCTCCTCAAGTGTTGAAATAATCGAGATATTCCTCAAACGAAGCTCCGCGCGTCACAAAAACTCGAAAGCTATCCGCTGATTGCGTGGGAGTCTTCCGGCTCCACGTTTGCCAACTGTTGGACTGCAGAGAATACTAAAGCTCATCGGCGCAGTGCCGCTATTGGAAAATTAACTCTCGCTTTTATCGCACAAGCATGCTGTCAACGGGTCGAAAGTGCCGAGTAAATTACTATAATGAGTGCAATCAGCAATTTCAGAGGATGTCAGACGACAGATTATTCGCAAAGAACTTTCTTTTTATTAAATGTCGGTCTGAACAAATATTTTGAGATGCTTCATACTCTACTTGTCACGAAATGTATACTTTCTTTTTATCGTAAATAACTTTTCACAAAATAAAAGCGATGTTCTCTCATATCCATTTTGTGGTTTCCACATAATAAGAAACAGCTTTACACATACATTCACAACTTTACAATATATATGGTACATAAATAAAAACTAAAATAGTACATATGCGTGAGTGAAATTGGTAGAACAACACATCTAAAGATAAAATAACATTAAAATTTTATTTTCAAAAAGAACAAGTTTTTCTTTTATAAATCAATTTTTCTCATGAGTTTTCAAATGTGAAGTAATTCCATCCCAAATCGAACAATATTTAAAAAAATTAATTCGGTCTAAAACACAAATACCCAAACCAAACATACTTGCGTATTAATGAAGAATACAGCATCAATTGAATCATTCTAGATATTTTAAAATCATTTAGAGTCATAAATCACTGAAATACGTTTCAAAATTGCCATTATTTGGCATTAGCCGCATCACTCTAGATTTATGAACTTAATCATAAAATAAGTTGCAAATACGTAATTTTTAGATAAGAATAAAACTAAGTCGTCTTTCAGATTTAACTCCAATTGGATGAGAAACTCAAAAAATTTTGTTGCTGAGCGTTTCATCCTATTTATTTACGTAAATTTATTATTTCGTCAGAAACGGAAAATGTTCTCTTGAATAATGGCTCTCTGCAAAACAAACTTGCGATAAGGTCAATTCAGATGTTCAATTTAATAGTAAGTAAAAGAAAAACCGTCTCAATGTCGTTCTATATTTTCGATAAGACCCTCACCCCTTTACACACACACACTCGACCCGAAAATGAACAGTTCCCAGTTTCAGAGACCGAAGAAACAAACGTTTTGAGACTTAATCAATTCACACATGAAATTAAACACGTGTCTAGCTGATTTCAACAAGTTATTCGAGACTTTATTTGTCAATTTTGTGATATAAATGAATTTTAATTTTATTCATAAACACGATATCACACAGGAGAAAATCACCCATTGGTCTGAATGACAATATAAGAAAACAATTGGATTCAACAATTCATGCAACTTGTATTCAAAAGAACCATCAGCATAGACACTGAAGACTGAGAATATCTGTGTTTCAAAACATTCTGAAAACGAAGTGAAAAACTGAATTCTTAATTCATACTTTTCGTAGCGATTCGGCGCAATATTTTTGAAAACTTAACTTTCACAACGTGAACGTCACATCCTTCGCGGAAGCCAACAGCACTTGCGTGCAAGCAACCGAGGTTGCAGTGGCGAGGCAGTTGCAACGTCGGCTGCGGCTGCTATTATGGGGCGCAGATTAATCGCAATGCCATCACTGGCAAACAAATTCGCATGCAGCAAGGCCCGGGCGGCCCGGGGGCGGAGAGGGGATGGGTGGAGCGGGGGCGGCGGGCCGAGGGCGGGGTGGCGGCGGGGCAGGGACGGGCAGGGACGGGGCAGGGCGGGGCGGGCGGGGCGGGGCAGGGCGGGGGCGGGGGCGGGCGGGCAGGGGAGGGCGGGGCAGGGGAGGGGCGGGGCAGGGGAGGGGCGGGGCAGGGGAGGGGCGGTTCGGGGTGGGCCAGAGTGGGGCAGGGCGGGGCAGGAGAGCGGCGGGGCGTGGGTGAGCCCGGGGAGTGGGCGGGGCTCGCCCCTCGATTGCGTTTCGCCGCCGGCTCTTGCGCCAGTGCCGCCCCCGCAGCCGCCGCAGCCGCTGCAGTATTTTAACATGATGCCCCGATATTAGATCACCGCGTGGATTACACTTCGCCCCGGGGGCGGCCGCCGCGCCGGGCTGGGCCGGGCCGGGCCGGCCAGCGCAGCGCGCGGAATTGGATGTGCACAGGAGGGCGAGAGCGGGGGGGCGGGGGGAAGAGCCACAGGATGGGGATGTGCATGATGGGACGGCAGTGGGCGAACGGGAGAGGAGAATCGACGACACGAAGGCACAAAAGGGTGGAGATAGTAAGGTGGGTGACAAGGAACGAGGATTAGGGACTGGGAAAGACACCGGCTGGTCATCAATGACTCTTGTCCAGGAAAGTCGAAAGTGCCGATAATGGTACGGAGAACATTTTTGATTGTCTTATTTCTTTTATCCACGTTACAAAAATAAATACATAAACAGTAAGTAACGTGTTAAAACAATGATGAAACATCAGAGTATCTGTGGAAAAAAGTATAAGATCTATTAAAAATCGTTGAATGTAAAGAGATGAATCGGGTTAGGATTAATTCTGTCATTAAAAAATCTTATAAAAATTTGAAAAAACTGAGCCCAATTCAAATGATCATAAGTTTCACAATTTTCGTTAATTGAAACATAAGTGTCTTTTTTTAACGTTTTAGGTGATAATTCAATTTAACCCCTCCGCACCTCACATTTCATTGATTCTTCAATTTCGTCTTTTCAGAATTTTTATATCATTTCCTGTTTAGGTGTGGAGTAGTGTATTTTCAACTCTGTAATTGTTTATGGAAGAAGAAAATGGCTTTCACGATTAAAGAATTCTAAAAAAAATTCGAAGAAAATCTGTAAGCATTTAGAAAAGTACATGTTTATTGAAATGGGACGGCCGGCGTATTCCGATATTGGTCACGACTTTACAGACTATTTTTGGTTCAAGCAGGGCTAAATTTTTGGTGGAACGCGACGGAACGGCGTTCCGGTACCACGAAAATAATGATTAAATTATACTACAAAATAAAATTACTTACATTAAATTAACAAATATTTTGGGGATCTGAAATTTTATAAATCAAGTACTGACTTTAATCATTGCGATGTTGTAGGTTTAGAGCTCAGAGAAAGTGCTTAGAAGCTTGCCTTCGGACGGTAATCCGTGTCGTCATGCGCCCGACCGGATGGCCTTCCCCATCGCAGCTAGGGGCGCGTCCGAGCAGGGGCAGGAGCGGCGCCGATCGCCAGGAAACGCCACACGCGAACCACGCCGCCACCACGCGCCACAGAACGCAAAGTATAGAAGGGAATCGTCGCCTTCGCATCACGTCGTCGTCTACGAGCCTATGAGGATGAACCGTGGACACGCATCGTGACTGGTCGGTTGTTAGTGACTCCGGGAGCATCAACGACTGAGGTAAATAGTCCCGTAAGTGTAGTGCATGCTTTTTCATAGTAACTTAAGTGTCGCCCATAAGAAAGGAGCCGCGATTAATGACAGGGGGATAAGATATAGTACGCAATTATTAGTTTCATAAAATGATACTAAAATGTATATCAAAGTTTCAGAAAATACTTTTCAAAAATTACAACTGGGATTGCTAGTAAAGCATTGCTTGTTCACGTTTCTTCTGCCTCTGTTCTAAAACAGACCATTCCATGTTTGTCACAATTCATAATTTATATTTAACAAGGCTTCCGGCGAACTGTTAAATCTAAAATAACGAACTCGTATGCTTTTTGCAAGCGGGAATACTGTTAACGTCCCCGAAAGCGAAAGAAAACGTACGTTTTTTGCACATTAACCTTCAAGTGAATGTAAGTCGCTCCAACTGTTTATGCGCCACAAGTTGCAATTCTACAAAGTTACTTCTTAATACGCTGCAAGAGAGTGAACTGCTCGGCAGCCGTTAGCGCCGTGTTTCTGAACACTTTCTACATCAAACGACTACCTACATGACAAAAACGCACGACAAGTACTTCGACGGAGGAACATTTTCGCACTTTCGAACACCGAGGTCAAAAATACTTTGATGACTTCCGACGAAAAACGCGCCACCATACAGCACGAACGTCACATCTATTTCAACACGAGTGACGATGCACACCCAACAAATATCGCAAAACACGGTCCCGTCCAAATGCTCATCATCTAGCCGTTGTACCGGCGGAGCAATACAGTCGTGGAGGCAACTTTTTTTTCTTTTTTTTTTTTCGGCTCCTCGCAAACAATGAGCGTCACATTACATGTGACGCCCCCGCTCGCGCCATCAGTCCGGGCGACTGCGCCGGCGCGGCACACAAAGGGCGGCGGCAGCCACGCGGAGCCGCGTGGGCGACAGTGACAATATTCCCCGGTGCGACGGGACGGGACGGGACGGGACGGGACGGGACGGGACGGGACGGGACGGGGGCGGCTCGTGGACGAGGCAGCTCTCTCACTGCCAGCGAGCACCGGGGCGCGCGACCCCGCGTGCGGCGGCGGAGGTCATCCGACTAGGGAGTGCCCTTAACAGTTAAACAGTTATTTCTTAACTGTTAACAGTTTGTAACTGTTACGCAAAAATAAACAGTTACTTTGTTCATCCTGTTATTGGCTGTTAACGGTTGAAATTCATAGAACTTCAATCTGCTGGGCCTAATCCGAACTCTTACAAGCTTTTGTGACAACGATTTTGTATGTTAACAACTTCACTGCTGGTGCTCAATCGTGATTAGCCAGTGTCCCAATTAGATTCATTAATAAATAATTCGACATTATTACACACCATATGACATACTATTTTTATATTTTATAGTATACACTACAATAAGTTTGTTCTTCAATTATATCCAAAATGTTTGTTGATTCTGTCTCAATGCTAATTACGTGATCTCAACTATTATTTCCCTACCTCCTATAAAATAAAATTAGTTACGGTCAATTAACTCGCATTATAATATTTGATATTCAATAGTCATTATTACTTTAGCTATAGGTTAGCAAAAACAGTTTCTCATTTTTGGCACTCGTCACTTCACTAGGGACAAGTTGCATATTTGAAATAATATATGCAATCTGAATCCGAATCACGAACCACTTTTATTTTATTCTATATACATTTGCTTCACATATATGAATTACTATTCTTTCTGGGCAGTTCACACAGTCTCGTTTATATCCGCTGCTTCTCCGTCCAAACATGTTTGGGGAAGTAGTGCAAGCAAGCGCCGTAAGGTAGATGCACAAGCTTTACGGTGCTACCAACGTTAATCGTTTTGCGTAGTTTAACTCTTAGCAGTCGCCTCTTTAACTGTTTTAACTCTTAGCAGTCTGCCATGTTAGGTTGTTGACCACGGACCTGTTATCTTTTAACTATTATTAATAACAGCTATTACGAGTCAACTGTTGTTGTGATAACAGTTATTGAAGAAAAGCTGTTAAGCCCATCACTACATCCGCCCCGCCCCCGCGCATGCCTACGTGACGGCGCCACCGGCACCGTCATCGCCGTCCACGTGACGCAATACGCAACATGAACGTCGGTGTGAAGAGCCCAGCATAATTGCCTTCCCCTGTAACCAATCCCACTAGTCAACCAAAATAAAAAGCTAACAACATAAAATTAACACATAAAAAAAGACATCAGGCCAATTGGAGCGCCCGGAATAATATCCGCATATCCCAACCGAAGTTCATTTTGAGAAAATACGACTTTTACTTTATGGCACTTACTAATTTCTTTTTTTGTTCACTTCATTTTGACTCCAGACACATTTTTGATGGTGAAATTTGAAGATTTTGCCATATCCCCACTCATTTGATATTTCAGCACATGATAAGTACATGATACGAATTTACAGTCATATATCTAACAGAAAAATGCGAGGTCGGTTGGGATCTGTCGTTATTATCCTGAAGGCCTCAATTGGGTTAACCTCAAATATAAATAGTGGAACATATGTTGTATGCATTGTTTTGTTTCCTGAAACCATCATGTGTAAACCTTGCGGCTAACCAGTGTATAAAAATTAATTTAAAAACAAGGTGCTAGAAGCCGGATCTTGGGGGCTGGAAAACGTATCAATCGAAAAAAGCGACAAGTAGAAAAGATAAAATGCCAACTACATTTCATGTGGGTGGATTTTATGTGTCATGGATTTTATTTTTATCTCGAAATTCTTCCGTTATTTCAATATGTGTTCAAGTCAAAAAATCATACAAATAATGGTCACATATTAAATTTAAAAAAAGAGTATGTTAATTACGCCGAGGCACTTTTTTCATTCTCCATTTTCATCAAATATCATTTCTGATACATCTCTCACTCTGAAAACGAAAGTATTTGAAAGAAATTCGCCAACTTCCATGGGTAAAATGCGTAACTGACTGATCACGTAATGCATGTATTTGTAAATCTCGGTGTTGAAGTCAGAAGTCTTTACTAAGGAATCTGACTCTAAAGACTTCCCGTCTCTGGAGTTGGTGTTGATAAACAGATAATATTAAAAAAATCTAATGATGAAGCACTGAAGCAATAAGGAATTAGGAGAAAGCCGAAACTAACCGCTAATCCACTTCATTCATTAGAAATTACAATCTGCATTTGAACCCAGACACACAGAGACAGAAAACGTGAGAGTCACATCACACATTCACTCCCCCACTGCATTTTTCTGTTTTTCCTGATCTTACAAGCTGACATGTTTTCGCCTATCAGAATGAGGGGTTGCTCAATGCATCCTTCGAGATTTGCTTCATCATTCTCCCAGCCTACAAATTTCCCTCATATAAATGAGGCTTCTTTTTATATGCTCCAATCACTAAGCAGATTTCAATCTAACAAGAGAACAAAATTACATATCCATTGCAACTAACATCTTCCGATGCACTGCTCAAGCATTCTTATTCGTTTATGCCATTATGTTTATTCATTATTCATTTCATGATTGAATAAACATGGAACAAAACTATTTCTCTCAGGGCATTCTCCACAGCGCATATACACGACATTCATTCCAAGACTTTCCCAAAATGGTCTCTCCTTTTTCTTCGCATCTTCGCTTCCTGAATAATGTGCTTTTTGTCCCAGCATACCTATCTTCAGCTGAGACGCAAATCGCACGCCTTTCAGTTGTCGCGTCCCGTTCCCACTTCCGGGTTCGGCCGTCCCGTCGCTCGAATCTCGTCCTAGAGCCCGTCCCCGCTCCGCGCCCGCCTCCTCGCCCCGCGCCGCCGGGGGCGAAGCCAGAGCGCGCCGCCTGCCTCGTCCGCCCACTCTCCGGGGAGCGGCGCGCGCTGGCCGAGCACAGCGGCGCGGGGCGGAGCGGAGCGAAGCGGAGAAGGACGGGCGGCTCACAGCCTCCGCCGCCCGCGCCAGCGCCGCGCCTGTGTGCGTATGTTGGATGTGGTAATATATGTGACCGTACATGCATGCGATCACGGATGAGCGTTCTTGTATAGCGACATACATACACACAGGCGCTGGGCGAGCGCGGCGGCGGCGGCGGAGGCGCGCCTGCTGCCAGCGCGGGCGGGCGGGCGGGCGGGCGGGCGGGCGGGCGCGGCGGCCTTGCAGCAATATCCACGGCGCGAGGGCGGCCCGAGAGGGGCGGGGGGGGGGGGCGGGCCAGTGCGCGCGCCGACACGCCCGCCGCCCCCGCCACTAGTGGCGGCAGCCACCGCCCCCGCCGCCACCAGAGTAGTGGTAATAGAGAGAGAGCCGACCGGGCTACATATCGGCTATAGAGCTTATATACAATACACATATACAGAGCCACAGCCCCTTCCACTGCTAATTCGCATCAGCTCATCACGATGCGGCCGACCGTGCCTAAATCGCAAGCACATAGATTGCATATATAGGAAACATATCGAGGGCTGCCGGGGCGGGGGAGGGATCGGACAGGGCGGGGGGCGCGGGGACAGGCAGAGGAGGGGACGGGGTGCGGGGGCGGGTGGCGGCGGTGGCCAAGTGGTGATTGGCAAAATACGTTACCCAGAGTAATCCCCGTGCGACCATACAGGAGCGGCGCGTGTCAAAAACAGATTTTCGCAATCCTGTATGCGAACGTGTAGATATTTTTATTCGCCAACACAAGAGCGGAGTCGCCCGTCGGCGCGAAAAGAGGGGTGGAGGTCGGTGGGCGGAGCGCAGCGAGGAAAAAAATTAAAGCTCAAACGCACCTACGGAAATACGTGAAATACTAAGCAAGGATTAGTTTATATGGACGCTAAACGTCTATATATTAATTGAAAAAAAATCGCGTGTGCGCAAAGAGGCAAAGGAGAGAGAAAAAAAGAAGACCGGGGGGAAAATATATAAATAAAATCCGCGAACCGGACGCGTGAAATAGGCCCCCCGTTTCTAATTTCACGAAAATTAAAGGTCGGCCAAACGTTAGTCTTCACAGCAGAAAATTTCAATAAGCTTAACGTTATTTCACAGGGGTGGGAGTGGAAAAAATTGAACAAAAGGCAAACATTACCTACGGGGAAGTGGCGAAAAACAAAAGAAAAAATAATTTAAAAAATAAAACTTGGCTGACGGTGCGCCATCAGGCTTCGTTCTCTACGAGAGATGACGCATGGAGGTCCGAGCCTCGCTCGGCAACATTGCGTGTCATCGGCTCCGCAGGTAGTCGGCGGACGGATGCGGTCGCCGGCGCGAAAAGAGACGCCAGAGGGCGCGCGTGCATTTTGATTAATGAATTACCGCAGCTTCTCCGAAATGAACTTAAAGCGCGCAAGTCAACACGAAGACGAACCTTATATGCGGCGGCGCGCGGCGCGACACGGGACAACAACGGCGAGCCCTTAATTAGAATTAATGTTTATGGAGGACGCCCCCTCCCTGCCGAACAGCCCGCCGCGCCGGAAAAGAGGGCAAACGAGTGCGGGTGGACGGGCGGGGAAAACAGGTACAAACGCGACACACCATTACACAAATTGCTTCGGAAATGGGGTGGGCGGGGTGGCAGCGGTGCGACGCGATGGGGCCGGCGCTGCAGCGCGACGCGTCGCGACGCCACGCGACGCGCGGCCCTCCAAAGGCGTCGGGGGGGGGGGGGGGGCGGGGAGGGGCGGGGCGGGGCGGGGCGGGGTGCACGAAAGGCTGGTCCCACCGATTTCACGGTACATTCGGAACGCGGGCGGCCCGGGCGGCGCAGGCGGCGAAGGTGGCGAGGGCGGCGAGGGCGGCACGGGCGGACGTCGGGGGGGGGGAGGTAATCACACAGAGGCGACACGCCCTCGGCATTCACAGCGACTTGATCCCGCATGGACGATTTGCCGTGTGACAGACCGTCGCTGCGTACGAGTACTATGATTCACTGATATGAAAATTTATACCATATCATGTCCTTCACAAACTCGGAGAAGTATTTCTTCTCTATACGTTTTCCTTCTCGGCAGTATTATTGAAGAGTGTTTATGCTGACCTAGGAGTATATTTACATCATCAACTATCATTAAATTAAAAATCTTAGGTGCTTGAATAAGCAATATCAAAATTACTGAATTAATATTTTACAAGTTCTTGTTTAAAAGTACATTACTTTCAAGGAACTTTAGAAATTCTACATACTCTAATATATTAAATCTGCGCACTTGATTCTTGAAATAATTTTCTTTTTATCAACCAGATGATTAGGAAGATTAATATGTTATTTAACATGGAAAGTCACGCAAAGTTAAAACACTTAAGCTCTCTCGAAAAACTATTTTTATTATTTAAGCATCTAAACATATTTATTGACTCCAATCACTATTTTAAGAATTCATCAATAGAATATTATATTTTTTCTCAGTACGGTGTTTTACATTTTACACAAATTTTACTTAAGAACTTGTATAATTTTCAAAGGCATTAAAAAAACTAGAATGTGCAAGACATTATTTGGAAGAAATAGATATTCTACCAAAATATTGTAGAGACACACAGAATCACTAGATCCGCTCCTTGAAATCTGTAAGAACAAATATTTTTTTCTCTTCTTAACTTATATTGCTATACTACAAATAGCACGTGCAACTTATGTACGGGATTTTATTGTAAGCTAAGAATTAAAAACCGGCTCCCATCGTCACTCATATGTTAAACATTGGTCCATGCAATCAACCGTAACATTATAAACTAGTTGCGCATAATAGAACAATAGTCATTTCAGATGATAAAAAAATCCACCTCCGATTTTCCTCAATCAGTGGTTTCTAATGTCATTTTCGTGAAAAACGCTTCCTTTCTGTAGAGCTGTTTATTGACTAATTCTCTTCTCTTCTAACGTCCAGAAGGTTGTGCTTTTAGTGAGTCGACGCTCTAAGAATAGTTGTAAATATCGCTGAGAAAACAACCTACCTTTTTCGGATATAAACGAATGAAAACGCCAAATTTTGAACTGACAGAAGTGGGCTGCAAAATACGACATACCTATATGCTCTGCCCCGCGATAGCGCCAGATTTTAGCCCGTCAATCAGTCGTCACAATTGCAGTGCACTCGCTGTTCGCGAATCACGCTAATTGCCTCCTGAGTCTGTAACAGCGCTTCAAGTCTTGGAAAGGCGCGTCAAGTTGCAGCTATTTACAGCTTGTGATGATAATCATTTTACTGCAATCTACGCTTCTGAAGTTTAAACAGTAAAGGAATGATTTTGCTGAGGAATACGCAAGTGTTTCTTCACGTGTGAAATGACTCGCTCAATATTTCGACTGAAATAACTCTCTCTACATTTCGCTCGTATAAAAATGGGTATACTACGACCCACGATATTTCTGCAAGCTTTCATCGAGACGCTGTTCACATTCGCCGTTGAAATGGTAGTTGATGGCGAATGTGAGAGAGTGTAAAAGAAGCGCCTGCAGTGATGAGTAGAGATGTGTGGCACGGATGAACAGTGAGATCCACCAGCTAGAATGAGTAATGAGGACGGACAGAAAGGATGGGCGGATAAGAGAAGCAATGATGCAGGCCAGAACAATCGGGCGAAAGAGTCTAATGTGCGCTGTTCTTCGAAACGCTCTTTGTTATTCAATTGTAGAAAATAAAATGTTTCCACTTTTTAGCCAAAAACACGCAAAACAAGTTTCAAATCTATCAATGGCCTTCTAAACCGTGTTTTGTTCATTCCATTGATTTGGCTGTAAGTAGATCTCTAATTTTCACAATTTTAGAAAGCCTCAGAATTTCGGAATATTAAGAATTTCCCCGAAAACGTTGATGTGTATTTGTTATCACTTTCCGGAAGCAAACTAACACTCGCGAGTTACGGGGGTAAGTTCATGAGCCCGACTTTCGATTTTGACATTCTAGCCCACTAAATGTTCTTCCAGAAAAACGTCCTCAGAGGTGTGGGTAAGTCAAGAATGCCCCAGCGGAGACGGTTCAAACGGAGCCCATTTCCATGACCATCTTTATTGGTTGTCGGCCGATGTGTTCATTCAAGACCCTCAGCGTCGGGGGTTCCGGTGTTGGGTACGGTTGCTACAATCTAGCTACGCCCCTAAAATATAAGGTAGACTGTTAATACGAAGAATTAAACCTTAGGTCTTTTTCATATCCGCCCTTGCATTACAAGAAATGAAGCTGAAATGGAGCGATCAGTCATGAAAACACATTTGTTTACTTGATTGCCGGAATCATCTCCTCTCGCCCTTCTATTTTCCCATGCATGAAGCCAAAGCATAGGCGCGAATGCTGTTTAAAACGTTGCCCATTTTTATTTTAACCTATGAAAACAGTGCGCACTGAGTGAAAGAGACCTCTTAAAAGAGTTAAATGAAGAACATTGCTATTGAGAGCATATTCGGAAAGAGGTGTGGTCTCTTAACAGGGTTTAATTTGCGCAAAATATGTGGGTTTTACTGTCCTTTCCATAAAGTCGGTCTTGGACAGGGATGGTCTTACAGATTCTCTGTACTTGACATCGACCCATACTCGATGTGCTACTGCCGCATTGGAAATTACCATCACCGGGATGCATGGAACTAACTTAAAATAAACTTGGAATTTAGCAGATTATGACACGGAAAATAGCGTACATGCAGCAATAATGCACTATAGGCCCCTTAAACAGAGAAGTTATAATTATTATGACTAGAGACCGGAAGTTTGGCAAAATGCTTTTTCATAATTGTTACGATTTTATGACTTTTAACAGTAGGAATAACTTAATTGTACTTCTGGAGTTGTTTTAGTAAACTTAATTTTTTCTTTTTTCGTTTATTTTAGCTTCTTTTTTGTTTTTTTTTTTTGACTTTTTCGGCCTTTTTGTTATTATTTTTTTCTTTTTTTCTTCCTGACCCCAATTCTTTTCTCAGTTTTTTATTGTTTTCTCTTCCTTTGGCGATTTCACTAGTGCGAAGAACCAAATCAACAATTCCTTTTTCACCATTTCAAGATTCAAAAGAGAGCCCACAACAGAATTTCGTAGAGACAGGGTCGGAAGTAAAATAAATTCGTAGTCGTCAACTGGTTGGTCAAGTGCGATCAAGATTACAAAGAAAAGGTGATTTCCTTCCAAGTTAGTGCTAACGGACACTTTAGAGTTGGAATAAAAATGTGAATCATTTAATTATTAATTTTTAAACCCATTACTTTTAAATGGTGATTTTTTAATGTGTCCTGTGCTTTGCCACATACTTTAGCCAGAATAAATGCCTTTTTGCATTCCTATTTTAGAAACAATAAATGCCTTATTGCCTACTTAATTTAGGTAAAATAAATGCCTGAATTTCCGGGCTCTTATGATGACGTAAACTAGAATATACAAAATAATCATTTTGGACTTTAAATTACGTCCATTTTTGGAGGAATTCTAAGCTACATTTGAAGTGTGATTCCACATTGAAGTTATGTTCCCTTTTGAATCTATAATCTGAAAGGTGAAAATTTTTTGCACGGGTTCCACTATTAATGAATATTGTACTATGTCAATTTCAAATTCATTTTACAGTACACTGTCAATGTCTTCGGGTGAACAATGTTTCGGCGTGAATTACATCTTTTTACCGTTTTACAATGTCACACTGATCGGAATGAGAGGTTGAGGAGGAAACCACAGACTAAGTTTTCAAAACGGAATCGAATTGGAACACACTTTTCATCAACAAACAACTACAGTGTAATAGTGTGGTAAAAATGCACTATACTCACCCCAAATACTCAAATGAATTCATTAATAAATGCTTGAAATTTAAATACGTTGTTTATTAAGTCACATTCCAATTTTCCACTTCTCATTTCCATATCATTAGTGTGGCTGTGCGAAGACTCTAGCTTGGGTTGCGGGGTATTGATACAAGTATCAGTGTCCTTGAAAATGAGAACACAAGAGAGACTCAGATTGTCGTCGTTTATAACCATTTAAAACTCGATTCTGACTCCAACAGACGAGTCAGAAGATCATGAGCGTACCGTTCAAAGTGCCACTTTTAAATAAACACGATGTAGATGGCAATGCATATATGACAACACTGTCTACAAAGCTAATTACAAACTTTCCATAGTTTTATGTTTGGACAGTACGTTACCTACATATAGGCGAACTTTTTTACTTATTTAAGATCAAAAAAATATTTTTTAATATGACACGGCAGAAAACTATGACAAAATACCAAGGATTATAGATGACTGAAAAGTCAGAAAAAAATGTATGGACTAAGCTCCAAAATTAATCTTACTCAAAAATAGGCTCGTTACTTCCCGAACACATCTGGATACGAATAATTTCGTTTCGTCCGCCGAACGGAACTCCAACACCCAAACACCACACCTTGGAACAAGCATCCCAATCACTGGCAATATGCGAGTGTGTGGCCGACATTCGCGCGAGGCAAAACCGGCGCCGGGGCGGGGCGGGGCGGGGCGGGGCGGGGCCGTGGGGTGGGGCAGCACAGAGGGGGGCCGGGGTAGGACAGATGGGGGCGGGCGGGGTTACGAGGACGGGGCGGGGCTCGACGGGGTGGACGGAGGGGGACGGAGTGATGCGCGGCGGGACGGAGGGGGCGCGGCGGGGCAAAGCGGGGCGGGGCGGGCGGGGCGGAGTTGGGCGGGGTTGGGCGGGGTTGGGCGGGGTTGGGCGGGGCGGGTTGGGGCGGGGCGGGGCGGGTTGGGGCGGGGAGGGGCGGGGCGGGGTTGGGCGGGGCTGGGCGGGGCGCGACAGCGTTCGCACCGGCACCGCCGCCGCCGCTGATTGAGCCGCGGATAACGCGCGTTCCGCGCCGCCGCCGCGGCGGAAACCAATCATTCGATTTTAATGACATTTTTGTGCGCCTCTCGCTCGCGCGCGCGCCGTTCCTCGACGCGTCCATCCCGGCCGCCGCCGCCGCCGCCGCTGTCGCTCCGCGTGCGTGAGGGCGAGCACGCGTGCGGTGCAGGTACGCTGATTGCCGCGGGCGCATTTTTGCGGAGCTCCCGCCGCGGCGGGAGAGGGGGAGAGGGCCTGCTGGTGAGGGGAGGGAGGGGGCACAAGCGTCAGAGAGAACGAAAAAAAAAAAAAAAGGTAGAACGAGTGGGTTGAAAGTGGGTAGCGATGGCGTTCGGTAGTAGCAGCGGCGGTTGTCTCGCAAAGGGAACCGGTTGAGGGTGGGCTGTGAGAGCTGTAATGCTAGTTCAATGGGACGGCTTTGTGTTTTTAAACTATTCTCGTGCATCAACCAGCTGTTTTCAATTATGTGCTTTTACTTCAAATTATTGTTAAACTATACATAGGATAATCATAAAATGTTTCATATATCAGTTCAGATGAGGACACAGTTCAAAAAAGTTTTTTTGCCCGGTCAATTCTATGTGCCTTGAAAGCAAGAATTTACCACATTCTTAAAATACAGATCCTTCATGTCTAAAAAATTGTAACTGCCTCACGAAAGTGTGTACTTACAATCTAAACGAAATTCCAAATTCATTCCTTCATTCATTCCTCATTCCTTTGAACAAATCACATTCCAAATATAATTTAGTCCGTCAAAACAACGAAATAGTCCTCATAATCTAAAAGTATTATTTTAAATATAAAAATCAAGTATGTGATAAA
Source organism: Teleogryllus oceanicus (assembly GCA_964035755.1). Lineage (NCBI taxonomy): Eukaryota > Metazoa > Arthropoda > Insecta > Orthoptera > Gryllidae > Teleogryllus > Teleogryllus oceanicus. The sequence goes on from CAXIVR010000014.1 coordinate 11,018,314, forward strand.
GAGTGCTGACAAACTGCTGTCGGTTCAGTAACTTTCCTGATAAGAATTACGAATCCATTAACATCCATCCAAAGTTTGAAGAATAATGATATCTAATTTGGCCAATTGCACACTGCCCTTTCAAGAGGTAATGTTCCAATCAGCCAGTAACTGGCTCATAAATGAAACTTAATACAATATATCATCGTGACATTCTTTGCTGAGATTTTATTCAATATTTGTATAGAGGATAGATGTAAATCCCACACTAAAAAAAACAACACATTCCCGTACAGTGAAAAGCAAACAATACTCCAGAGCATGCGAAGCTTTCGTCGCGATCTTAATTAACGCAACCACGTCAACTTGCCAATATAATCTCATATCTTATTAGCAAATGCTCCATTTTCGGAACCGAGCCCGCCCGAATGCTCGCCGGGAGCCCGCTCGCAGCGCCGGGAGCAAGCCAAGCGTCCGCAGCCAACGGAGCGGCGCAGGGCATAGGCCGTCGCCCGGAAGCAACGGAGCCGCGGGCCGCCTCCCACGCGCTAGTCGTATGGAGTATTTATTCTCCGGCGGCTGTTTGCTCGCCTCGCGCGGGCGGAGCCGCGGAGCGAGCAGAAGGCGGGGGAGGGGGAGCAGCTTTTACAATTTCGTTAATCTGCGTAATGGCGAAGACCGAGGCGGCGAACGCCTACTACAACCTACCTCTTCGCGGGCTGTTTCATAAAAGAAGCGCCACCAACCGGCAAAGGGGGCGGGGCTGCGGGACGTGGAAGACAGCGGTAAAAACAGTGTTGACACGCCGGGCAGCGACCACCAATTCATTATGTTCACTGCCGCGATGTGGTGGTGGTGGGGGGGTGAGGAGGTGGGCGGAGTCGCCCGGTGGCCAGCCAAAGAGGCAAGTGCTTGCCAGTTGGGGGCGGCGTGAGGCACAACTCCTGGCCCGCTGTGCGAGAACGCCGCTCAGAGACATCTAGCGGCGGCTGCCGGGACTACAGCGCGCCGACATACGGGGCGCGCGAATTGGGGGGTGATAAAATTTCGCACAACCGCTGGTAATCGAACTGAACATCGAAATACACCCCACTTCTTCGTCTTCGTTCTCGATTTCAATTTTTAATTTCTGTATATTATTATTTACCTTAATGCTGAAAAAATTTCTCAGATATAGACGAACATATTTTTTCGTAAATTCTAAATGAAATATATACTGAGAAAAATTTAACGAAAACATTGAAAGAAGAACATAGCGCTGGGATAAAAATTCAAATGCATTGCAGAAAACTGCAGAAATAACTTTTATGTAGTCACTCAGATCGATGGAAAACATTTTTTTCCCCTCAAAAAGTGAGTAATAAGATCCTCATTACCTTCAAATACTGTATACCGCGATATTACAAGTTTCAAAAATGAAAATATTTTTGTTACAAGATCGACTTCACTTCGACTCCCACCATAGCATAGAAGAGCAAATTGAAATGTAGAGCTGATATCCGTAGAGTTATAACACACGAAGTTTAATGATTTTAGGGACTTCTGAAGAACTTGCGTCTTCAGACAATAATGGAATTGTAAAGAAAATGTTATAGAGAAAATAGTATGCAAGAACAGTCTCTACACATAATTCCTAATTCTTCTCCATATGGCCATAGTCATTGGAACTCGAAGTGATCATGGCATAGTAACAATGAAATCCAAATGATGCCTTTTAATAACATTTTTAACACATATTTTAATTGAAGTGTGTTTTTTTAACATTTATCACATTTACATAATTTTAGACCTGCTTGGAAGGGGTGTTCGTTCTTTAATGGCACTCTATTGATACAATCATTATTTAGGATATTATACCGTCAAAATTATTATCAGCATATTATTATTCATATAATTATTATTATCATCATTATTTCTCTAACGCACGGCTAAAGATGGTCCGAGTCGGTCGATTGTAAGTTCTACTCCGAGTTGCAATCGGCTTCCTACAGAACAGATCTAGGGACAGTCTGTGCCTCTACAATACTTGCCGTACAATGTGGGCTATTCAAAATAAAGCAATTGCTTGCACCTCACAGTCTTTTGAATGACCTGGGAGTTTAGCCAAGTACTTACACAAATTTCGCGGAACAAATTCCAGGGCTCCGGTAACTATCGGGACGACCTGTGCTTTTACGCCCCACATTCGGCTGATCTCCATTTCCAAACTCTGATACGTAAGTAATGTGAAGACTTTCGTACAATTTGATTGGGCAATTTATTCTCGACTTGAATGCAAAATAAGATTATTAACAATTACAACTATCAAACTACATACCTATGAACTGTTCGAGTATTACATTCGGAATAGTTTTTATTACAGTTCCCTGATTTCATGCTTACTTTCTAAATCACATAGTGTTTACAGCGACATCAGGTAGCCATAACTGTTTATTCAATTTATCAAATTTAACCAGACCCATCGAAACTGTGCAGGCGGACAACTCAATATTAACAGAAATATCGTTTGTTGAAAGTTGCTTTCCATTCAACGAACAAAACCCCTTTCGCGCTCCTAAACCCAAGAACGGAAAGGGCTAAGTAGAAAAAGGGCGACAGGTAGATCACCGCTCCCGTCCCTCACCGCCCGCACTCGCCTTCGGTTCGTCCGCTGTCGTTGACGCAGGACGCCACCGTCGCAACCGCCACCGCCACCGCCACCGCCACCGCCACCGCCACCGCCACCGCCACCCCCCCGCCCCGCCACCGCCCCGCCACCGCCACCGCCACCGCCACCGCCACCGCCGCCGCCACCGCTACCACTACCGCCCCCGCCTCCGCCCCCCCCGCCCCGCCCCGCTCCCCCGCCCGCCGCCCGTCCACCGCCGCCGCCCCCGCCGCCGCCGCCGCCGCCTCGGCCAGACACGCCGGCGGCGGCGGCGGCGGTCACGGCGCGGGTGGCGGCGGCGGCGGCGGCGTCACGGCCGCGGAAACAACAGGCGGCCGGGGCTGGAGCGGCGACGGCGGAGGCGGCGAGTAGGGCACGCGCCACTGCCTCGGCGCGCGAGCCCGCGGCGCCGCTCTCGCCCCCGCCCCGCCCCGCCCCCGCCCCCGCGCTGCGTCCGCGGACGACAAGCGCTCGCCGGGCGGCCGGCACTGGGGAGGGAGGCCGGCGCGACGCGACGCGACGCGACGCAACGCAACGCGCGTGTGTTGCAACGCGCGTGCGCCCCATGGCGCTCGCGGCGGCGGTCGTAGAAACACTGCTGATAATGGACTCTAAGGTATTTCTGTACTTTGTGGAAATATTCATTTGACGGAGATCACGGTAGCTACTGACCTATGAATGAACACTAGATTTCCACCCACATATGTTTTTTACTTTGGTTACGAGATGGAATAGGAAAACAGTGTTTACTTTTATGGGACGTTTTAAAGCTTTTCAAAAATCAACAGCAGAGTATTTTAAGTCCATAGTAAATGAAAACTAGTGGTGCTACAACAGCACATACTTTCTCGAATTATTGGGATGTGTTACGTAACATGTTGGAATTTCAGCCCTACTAAAACTTCAGTCATCACCTGCAAAAGTGTGAACCATTTCATACGCAGCGCCTGCGGTGCAGAAATCGAGAAACGCATTCGTCCGTGTGTCCGTCCTTCACGCACCGTTAGATCCCTTCCCGTCCTCCACTGGGAGACTGACAATTTTTTAAGATCCATTTAGAAGATTCTAAGAAATTTCTCCCAAAACGTGTTTGTCCTTTTTGTTTTTCAGTTGTTTGTTTTGGAATTTTTTGTGCTGCGATCTAGCAGTGGCCGCAGGGGCCACATGCCTCAGCGCTGTGGCACCCAAGTGGTGACAGATCGACAGATATTGTAGCGCCTGAACGCCGCTGTTTACAGTATGCGGAGCAATACCTTCAAGATTGTAGGAAGACGCTGAAAAAGTTTTCAACTTTTGAAATTTTTCAAAATTCAGAGAATTTAACGAAAATACGACCAACGTCATTTCTTTATACGTCATTTCTTTATACGTCTTTTCCTATATCCAAAGTACAATTTCTCAAAAAATGTTTGAGATATCTTTTAAAATGTTGAAACGTCGGTAAAGTACACCCAAAAATCAAAATATCCGTTTCAAATACAAGGGACAACGACATTAGTCACACTGATCCGGAAATATCACTTTTGATGAAAATTTGGCTCATGGATTATTCGCTAGCGTTGTTCACAGGTAGACGGACGGAAGTTTTATTGTAAACCAATTTTTTCATTAGCAAGGAACTACAAAACCTGGATTATGACTTTGCAACGTTTAAGAGGGGAAAAAATACTATGTACAAGAAGAAGACTTATCCTCATTTTCGGTACCCGGACCCCATAATAAAATATTTCTGTCAGAAAATCGTCGTTTTTGGCCGCGACATTGCAATATTTTCTCTATATTGCATATAGAGTATGCGAGGAAGTAAAAATGACGAGGTAGGAAGACAAGGTGAAGAGATGGCTAATAATGCTTCGCACATCATGTGTTAAATGTCACTGATAAAATTGACTTAAATGTCTATGAAAAACAATTTCAACGCTGTCTCAATGTACATGTTACTCATTCAATCATTAATCCGACATAATGTGTGATAAATTAAGATGTATTATTCAAGAAATCAGTAGCTGTAGATAATAAAATTATAAAACCGAACTACCATAACTAATAAATAAAATTTGATAACGTCAAGTTCTTACGTTTCAAACCTTCCACCGCGGAAATGACGAGGAAAGTTCAGGTCAGGAAATTTAACAGAAGCAATTAGTAGTCTTGAATTTAATGAAATGAGACTCTGACTTCCAGAAATAATTCGATTCGACTAGTATGTGCGAGAGGCAAACAGAACGGTGACTTCTCCACATTGAACACGACATATTTTCTTTCCGCTCTGGTCCAGTGAGAAAATTTTATGAATATTACGTTGCACCTTCCTGGGAATTGATATTCATATTTTATCTGCAAAATGGAATATAGAGCACGTAACATTCTACATTACCGTAGAATTCGGACACTTCTTCTTAGTCATTTACAATATTAGTTTACTTTAACCAACTTTTATTCCAACTAGCGTACACGAGCGACAACTCTCGCATATTAAACCTCACTCTCTTCCCTATTTTTCCATTTCCATATTAAGCCTGTAATGTACCTTTTTCTTCATGACCCTCTTACCCTCCGTCACTTGTTCAGTGTGTCTCCTTGTAATTGATACCAATAAAATACATCCCTGATTATACAAACTATTCTTATTTAAAGTTACTGCCGAGCAAAGAGATACACCCGTGAAATTCAATCGGGTAGAATATCAAGTAATTAGTTTAACTCCACATACAATTGCACATTCCACAGATAGCTTCTGAAGAGGTGGGGTAGAATCAAGAAGCGTCGAACCAGCAAAACTATTATAGAATGTTCAAGATGATCTCACCCTGTATATTACGGTGTGATGAATGTTTCTTTGAGGCCTGCGGCCTCAAAAATGTTAGTTTTTATGGCCCTCAAACGCTTTGTTTAGGAGTTACTTACCGATATAGATTAGAAAATGCGGTCGAGTGTTGCGGGTTGCATTTGACACGCATATTTAACAGCTTTTTTAAACAAATCCTTCGTACTTTTAAAGTCAAAGTACAATTCGTCACATATCAATGAATTTCTCTTTCTTTAGACACCTGGTAGCGTGTGAGAGCCGCAAAAGGTATGTATACTACTAAAATAATATAGGAAACGATGCCATGCCATCCACTTCGTTTATTAGATGAAGAAAAAGATAATTCAAAATATAAATAATACTCAATAAACACCAAAGCTATGATATAAATTAATGGAAAGATTTATTTCTAAAAATATGAACGTTGACATTTAAAAAAAAGGAAAAAAAAAAAATAATGAATTTTTAAACACGAATTATAATTCCCGAACCAAAAGAGGCTTAAATGAATTGAAGGGGTATGAATTGAACAGAGAGAAATTGAAATTATTATATCAGTAGGCGAGAACTGATTTCTCAAACATCAAAAGAGAGAAAAGTAACTTCTACGCCACTTTGCTGAAAAGAGAATTTTCTTAAATAATTATTTTAAATAATGAGAATATAAAGTGAGATTAGCTCTACCTTCCGTAAGAAAATCGTCTGAGTCCAAAATCTATCCATCCAATTCATATATCAGAGTTTTACTTCATTGGCAAAAAAATATAATGCTAAAACAACTGAATAGAAATGAATCACTCAACAATTTCATCATCTTCAAAGAAGTTCTCTCGATACTTTTATTCTTACCATCTAACCTTAATTTTTCATTATTATAGTAGGTTTTTTTTTTCTTTTGTAAATGTAACTTCACTATCCATGCACATTTTGTAGAGTTGAGCGGGAAGTATTTTTATCGAAATTATCGTTTTTCACGTTGACTCGGCAGTAAGGTGATTCCTTTACGAAGGAAACGATGAGGGATAAGAACCCAAATCTGTACCTGATTTGCATTTGCAAATCGTTTTTATTACACGGAAGCGAATATTTTCCTATCAATTCTAGCCAAAAACACGAATTACCCTTAGTATTAATAATTCAACATGTACACCGTCGTTATCCGAATTGCCTAACTAGCCTCCGTGAAGACAGGGAAGTAAAGCAATTCGAGACACAAGGGATCCCCGGATGGATGACTGTTTGGGAACCCCGAGGAAAAGACGCCGTGCCCCTGGGCGAAGGGATAAAAAGCATCGACTGACTGCGACGTAAAGAGATAAACAACACATAACTTGACAGAGGATTACTGCAATGTACATACTTTCAAAGCCCCAAAAGAGCTTAAGAGACGTCAATATATCAGAATGTTTTTGGTCCTTTATTTTAATGACAACATTTTTTTAGAGTAACTGCTCTATATTAATATATATATTAAATGTGCTATACAGCAATGTTTCGGAAAAAATTACTTCAATCGTCAGACGAATATCTGTGTACATCACATGTAAAATATATTGATATAAAGCAGTTACTCTAAAAAAATGTTGTTTTATTTGTCAGAGAGGATCAAAATCTTCTAAGTCAGTTACAACTTATTTTATTTCACATAAAATGCTCTCAATACAACTCAAGACTGACATACATGAAGGCATAACAAAATCCAGTAACTAATCAACAAAATAGTACGAAACAACCTCGTGCGAAATTATTGATTTTAATTACTCTTAGAACTTGTAGTCTATTGACAAATAAATTAACATGAATATTGATACTCAATATTATTTGAAATAAAGGACCAAATATATTTAAAAATCTGTAGAAAGAAAAATATAGAATACGCCTACCAGACGTGTTGCGTAAAAAGACGCAACGACCGAATATCTGGGTTAGGAAAGGGAACCGAAAATTTACGAACGTACACAGGAGGGGCTTCTCCCCGTATTATACGCGCACGTTTTCTTGAGCTCCGGAATACCTACCCCCACTCCTTTACCAACATTCGTTGAATAAAGAATATACGATAACAACGAGCGTTGTATATAAAATCTGATCACCAGAATTATTCGCTTTCGTGTAATTTCGTGTAACTATTTGATACAAAAAAAAAAAAAAAAAAAAACAAAAAAAAACAAACACAAATTTGAAATGAAATGCCTGTTGTCAAAATAACCAAACTCTCCACTCCACTCACAAGTAGCCAAGCGAGGGCTCAAGAAAACGTGCGCGGATAATAGCACGACACACAAAGTTTTTAACTCTTTTCTTTTTACATAAAACAATTAAGCATCGCCCCAGTGGACTCACTTGTGGCCGTTGCGCGAGGCGAGGTGCAGCGGCGTGTGCGGGAACTGGCGCGAGCGGGCGCCGCCGCGCGCCGAGTAGGGCTGCATCAGCTCCGGGTGCGTGCGCACCAGCAGCTCCACCGTCTCCAGCCTGCGCACACACCGCGCGCACCGACATCAGCGCACGCACACGCACGCACACACTCGCGCACACACATGTTGGGAAGAAAATCTCACCGCGATCGCGGGTTGACACCTCCTGGAGCCTAGTTTTACACAGAATATTTTAATGAAGTCGTAGGCTTCCGCGGCCAGAGTCAAAACGACATGATGATCGAAACGTCGGCACCACATCAATTAACGCGTCGTCACCCGGACAGCCAAGATTGTAATAAGAATATTTTAATGTTTTGGAACGTTTCAATTTTTACCTAATCTACAGTAAGCATCGCGGTTTTACCTAATCTACTGTAGGCATCATGCAGAAAGGTAAAATATATAATTCATGGATTACCACAATATCAGTGCTGCCAACACGGAATTTATCCAAAACGCAGATCGAGAGGATGCAGCATAAATAAATATATTTTTTAAGAAAACGTTGTGGCTAATATTTCGTAAATCCTTAAAAAAAATATGGATTACCATAATATCTCTGCTGTCACCACGGAATTAAATAATTGTAAAATGATACTGCTCTGCTGAAGATACTGATGAAGCTGAATTTGACCTAGCTATCTAGGTAGAGTCGAAATTCCTGCCACCGTCGGGACTCGAACTCTAGGACCTCCCAATCAGAGGTGCAGCAGCGACTCCTTACTAAGCCACCTCAGCCAGTGCGTGGTGAGTGGTGGGAGGTGGGTGGTGGGTGTTGCGTAGTGGGCGGCGGATGGTGCATTGTGGGTGGCGGATGGTGCGCCGAGGGTGGCGGGTGGCGAGTGATGGGTAGCGGTTGGTAGGTGGTGCGTGATGGGTGGTGGGTGCCGAGTGGCGGGTGGCGGGTGGCAGGTGGCGGGTGGCGGGTGCCGAGTGGCGGGTGGCGGGTGGCGGGTGGTGCTTACCTGCCGTACTGCGCCGCGAGGTCCAGCGCCGTCTCCTCGCGCGCGTTGCGGATGGACGGGTCGCAGCCCATCTCCAGCAGCAGCGCCACCGCCGCCGAGTGGCCGTACTGCGCCGCGCAGTGCAGCGCCGTCTCGTTGTCCTTCGTCTGCAACACCCAAGCAGCAACATTTACCTCCACGCCACCAACCAATGGGAATCACGAGTATAGCTACAAGTCAAACGGTGTATCAAACATGGTATTCAAAGTGAGGGTGCGCTTTGAAGACTATGCAATTTGCACTTGCAAGAATGATAAAATAAAATAAAAATGATATTGAAAATAGAATCCAAAGCTACAAATTACTCTTGGCTTTACATAATAGCTATTTAAAGCGCACGGGTACTTTGATTTGTACCTATTTCACCTACATCAGTCATGTAATCGACACCTTTTGAATAGTTTGAATCATTTGAAGTATGCCATTTTCACCAGACAATTCAATAATTGGATCTACCGCAAGGACCCAAATCACAGAAATACTGAATAACAAGAAATGAACACAACTCCAATAGAATAATTTAAAAAATAATTGCACAAATATACTAAATTAGTAGATATTAAATATCCGGGACCACAATAGTAGGCATAAATATAAATTTACTTTGTAGAAAATTCAGCCAAACACGTGTTTTGGGAAAATTTTCCCATCACCAGCGGCTCCACAATATAAAATTATATTCACAAATTAACATATGAATAGCTGTGTCTTACAAAGAAGTACATAATCTACTTGAACATAATTAATGTTCTGGTAGATATTGTTAATACTATGAACATGGCATGTCGTTGTGACATATTTCCACTTCCTTTCATTTTGTCTCATTTCTTCTGCCCTTTTAATTAATACCATCAGAGGTCGCTTAAAAAAACATGTCAAAAGTTCTATTTTCACTTTCACGTACATTTTTAAGAGTTGAAGATGGGGAGTCATCCAAGCAACATGAAAACAACTTTCTTTTTCTCTAAAAAAAATTACATCACAGGAATACCAAATATAGAAAACTTTGTTTATGGTTCAAATTTATAATCTTCTTATATCTGTTGTTCCCAAATCCAAATTCTTCTCAAAAAATAGGAAAGAAAACATCGATGACTCCTCGTGAACTTATGAATAAACTGCTTAAAACGGTTTTCAAAACTGTCTAAACCCATCGTGTTCCCAACCTGAGCTTTTCACCTCCGGCAGCGAGCGCGGCGCCCGGCAGCCCGCGCTCACGTCCGTCAGCTTTCGGAGCGACGGCGGACGTCGGACCGCAGGTGTTTTCGAAAACTTTCTCGCGGCGGCGCGGGCGGCGGACGAAAATTAAAAACCACAGGAGCGCACACGCCACCGCCCACACGACCCAGTGACCAGCGCCGCCCCCCGGAGAGCGGTCGCGCGTCCATCAGCGGCAGGGCGGCTGGGGCCCGCGAAGCCGTCGCGACGCGGCTTCGGGGGCGATATTAGTTTTAAAATCGTGACAGAAGGGCGGATTACGTCTGCGGAATCCTTCCGTTGTATAAAACAATGCCTCCCGAGGCTCGGGCGCACGGCAGCGGGACAGGGCAGAGGCAGGGCGGGGGGGGAACGGACGGGGCGAGAGCGGGGTGAGGCGGGGCGGGATTCGGGCGGGAAGGCGGGAGGGCGGGAGGTGCGGAAGGAGCGGGGGAGGCGGGCGGGGCGGGGCGGGGCGGGGCCGGACCGGGCGGGGCGGGGCGGAGGTTCCCGCCGTGGCACCGCCGGTCAGCGGCACACCCCCGGAGCGGCGGCGTGGCGCGGCGGCGGTGGTGGCGGCGGTCGGGAAATGAAATCCGCCCCGCACTGGCACTTTGCAGCGCTTAATCCAGTTTTCCGGCTGCCGGGCGGCGGATGCATATTGAAATAACGTTGGGAGATGACAGGTCGGCGCCCAGCCGTGCACACCCCGCTTCCTAGCAAATGTCCGGGTTGAGAATTAAAAAAAATATATATACTCTGCCCGCATATACAATAACGCGCGGGGGCAGACGGGTGTGGCAGCGGCACCGGATGCGCGCGTGTGGGAGCGCGCTGGGAGGGGGCGGGGCCGAGGTGCAGGCGGAACGACGTCGAGCAGAATGTGACGAGGTGCAGTACGATGAGGTGGGGGCAACAAGAAATTTAGAGGAGAAACGTCGGATGATGTGAAGAAACCGAGACGAGGAGTGAGGCGAGGTGGCACCGAGGAGGCATGTGACAAAAAGGAAGGAATGAAGGAAAGACCAAAGAATGGGCGGTCGGCGGTGGCTGGATGAGGAGTCGGAAGCGAGTGTACGAGGCCTGTGGGAGGGAGAGCAGCGCGAGAGATACGGCGCCGGAGATTGGCTGTCCGCGCGTCGCTTTTGGTGCGGCGCACCTCTGTGGGCGCCACGCCCCCTCCAACACCGCAGCCAGGTGCTCCGGCGACAAGAGACGAGACCGCAACGTACCGTTCTCGAATACGCTGGCACTCCCAGCACGGAGCGAGCAACTTTTTTCCAATTTCGGTGGACTTAGAGACATTTTCATTCCCAAACAATTTACTCCGATATTTTAAAAATTCATGTTGTCATTCAAGTTAAAATTCTTGCGCACAGAAAGTCTCGAAGAATTGAATGACTCTCTTGTTGAATTACCGAAGAAAGAATCAGTGCACAGGAATAGCACTCCTACCTAGGAAAGATCTTGTGCTAGTCACAGCTACGACTATTAAGGAAAGAGATGCATAGCTCAGTGAAAAGCAATTGGGCTTCATCAAAAGACATTTTTGCAATGACCACACATTGATTTCGACATAAATCAATGAACAAAGAAAAACATTTTAGAACCCAATCAAGATTACACAAAACATTATATACCATTAAACACTAATCACTACGAAAACATTTTTGAGAAAATTATGAAAATGTCCCTTGTGCTTCATGTAAAACACGCCCCAAAAAATTAAAAGATCCATTCGACTAAAATATTCCAATTCGAGAGGCCGCAACATCAGGCGGTGAATGTCCATTTCGGATTTGATTTGATTTGATTTATTTGGTCAAAATACTGTATATGAACGTATGGGGGAGAAGAATATTTGCACACGTTTTCTTGAGTACCAGAATCACATCTCAACATTTTAATAAATATTTGAAAGTTAAAATAATAATAATAATAATAATAATAATAATAATAATAATAAAATTTAGAAAAGTGGGAGATTATCAACATTTGAAAAACTAGAGATTTTCGTTCCCGAGTTACAGAAAAACTATTTACATCGATAAACGATTTGATTTTTCTGCATTGCTAACAATTTAGTAACTCACCCTCAGCTCTACTGCTACCACTGCAAGCAAAAGGAGAGCTCAACAAAAGGTGCGAATAGTGAAGCTTCATTTACGTCTAGAAGCAAATCAAGGGGTCATCTCCGTATTTTCTCAATGGATCAGGGAAACTGGACAAAAACATGATCGAGATGGGCGTCATTGAACCGGAAGCTGAAGTACATTACTTGTTACATGCATATTAAGTCTATTTTAAAGAAATTATACAATACAAATGTAAACTAATTCATTATTGAAAGTCCTTGTTAACAGGTTTTTTTATTTTTGAATTTCTTCTATTTTATTTTATTTTTAAGTGTGTGTCGACGAAAGTACATATCCCCAATAATGGGGGTTCTCCGATCGATGAGATAAAATTAAAAATATGTTAATTTCAAATGAATCTTTCAATTTTCAGTGGTTTTTAATTTTTTTTTATTTTTAAGAACCTACATTTTCATAATTTTCTTAAAAAATCACGCCAATTTCTTTCTTTAAATATCTTGCTCAATTACGGCAAACACTGTTTAATAATATGACAAAGTTCCGATTATCATTACTATCTCACAAATTTCGAAGGTACAAATGTAAATAATAAAATACATATGACAATAATTTCGTGTCCAATATTTTCTAATTATTCCGTACCTCAGAGTGAATATAAGTCAATTCATTACAATTTTTCACAAACACGTACACAGATTTCCTTAAAATAGGATACAACTTTTTTTACAACTTAAAAAAATTAAATACACCTATTTTTTTAATTTTCGGTACTGTTTCAGAGATGGAAATTATAACAACACAATTAGGAATATTATAATATTACGTAACCATTACAATAATCCGGACAATATTTGTTTTACTAGTTTTATTATCGCCTGAACAAGAAAACTGAATGTAATACTGGAAACGGGGGATGCAGGTAACTTATACACGGAGGAACCTCGAGAAAATAGACACACACCTCATTCAAGCGTGAAAAACTAGCAACGTTATAATGCATTAACGTGGTGATCAGCGGCAAAATTAGAATTAAACGAATCTGAGAAGAATATTAAAAATAATTAGGAACTACAGAGTAAAGTAGTTTGCGAAGAAATGTTAAGATTTTGTTTACGTATTTATCTTTAAGATGAGATGCGTTAGAGTACGGACGTGTTACATTCTTATTATACAATAAAACTTTCTTAAATCGGAATCTCCAAGGAGCAGAATTTTTTTCTGTATTAGACAAGATTCCGCATTTTGCAATGTAATACTGCTGAATATATGTTTGGCACGGCCGCGATTTATGTTCACAAAATTCAAATATTAGAAGCTATATAAAGAAGAAACTTTGAACGTTGATTACTATTTGGTAATAGCGAAGAAGTGTAGTGTTCCAACCATGGAATTCTCTTGATTTTTTCCCGTACAAAATACCTCCCATGAGACACGTTCCGAGAACGAAATATACGATAGAGGTAGTATTCCAAAACGTTACGAGACGTAGGGCACTAGTAAACAGTATTTCAGCAAAGGAATCGCTTCGCTTGTCCCCGTACTAATCAAATACAGGGCTCTGTGTGCGAGTGGCGCCGGGAGGGGGCAGGGGAAGTGGGGGGAGGGGAGGGGAGGGGAGGGAGGGCGGAGAGCGAAGAACGCGAGGGGGGCGGGGCGCTCGCGCGTCGCCGGGCAGCGGCCGCTCACACGCGCGACTTCTCCGCCGGCCACCCCCGGCCCCGCCCCCCGCCGGCGCCGCCTGATATGTGACGTCTATATTAAAGGTAGCATGTGCGGGCACGGGGCGAGCACACACACACACACGCACACGGCGGGTCGGAAGAGCAGGCGACCGGGGCGGGGGCGGCCCTCGTGGAGCGGTGACGCCGGGCCGCCGCAGCGCAGCAGCCAGGGGCCTCGGGGCAGCCAGCGGCGGCGGCAAGGGTGGAGGGGGGCGGAGGCGTGGGCGGAGGCCAGGCCGCGCTCACTCCACAGGATTGCGAATTATCGGTGCGTTATGATGGCATTCGCGCGCCCGACGTGCGTTGCCATGGCGACGGATAACGCATGACCAGCGCGCCGCGATGCGCCGGAGGCCGTCCGGGAAGGGGGAGAGCACGGTAGGCGGCCGGCCGCGCGTCATCCCCCGACCCCCGGCTCCTCGTCTCCCCGCCGTCCCTCCCCTCCGCTCCCCCGCGACCACCCACGAGCACACGCACGTACACGTCCCATACGAGCTTATATGATTTAACTTCAGACAAGTTTTCATACACTTTGAATGCTCTCTTTTTATTATTTTACTTTTTGTTACGTATATATATGCACCGCCTCGCGCTCCCTCCCGTCGCAGCGAGGAAGAGACGTGTAAAGGGATTAAAACCTTGATGAATAGCAAGTGACGGGATTTTTTTCGCGGCGCCGGCCGGCCGCCCGGGAGGGGACGAGGACATCGTCTGAGCGACGGCGCGCGCCGGGGGGGGAGGGGGGAAGCGGCGGTGGAAACAGGAAGAATCGGGCGGGGCGGCGGCACGGCGGCGGTGGCCGGCCAGGCGAAAGGGGGCGCGAGGGGGCTGCGGAGAGAAGCAGAGACGGAGGGGTGGGAGGATGAAGCTCCGAAAATAAATAATAAAAAAAAAGAAAAACGCGCCGCTCGCCACCGCGACCGCGCACCGCCCAAAGCGGCCGAAACTATTTGCATAGAAGATCCGGCGAGTGGCGAGCGCGCCCAGCCAAGTCCGCAGATTTAATTCCTCGCCCCCTCCGCCGGAAGAATTAAGAACTGAATAACCATATTGGTAACTTTTGGCGTGTGGGACGCGCTTAACGAACTCTTTTGCGCCGAGTGGCGGCGGCGGCGGGGACGGCGGTGGCGGCGGCGGTGGCGGCGGCGGCGGCGGCGGCGAACGCGAGGAAGCCCGCTAATGGAACGCTGGGGGTGGGGGTAAGGGGGGCGGATGGGCGCATGGACCAGGAGATTTTTTTCGGCGAATGCCTTTCGCGCGAGGGCAGCTGAGGCGGTGCGCAGCGGACTGTCGCTGCGGCCAACACACAGCCAGGATAGAGTTGTGTTGTCGTGCGTTTCGTATTGTTTGCCCGCGACAAATGAGTACGCTCTGGAGGGGCGGGAGAAAGACTGGGCGCGGAGAGTCGAGCGTCACGTGACCGGAAGAAGTATCCCTAACGAACTGACGTCAAAGAGTTGCACCCAAATGTCGTGGGGAAAAGTCAAAGTTGACACAAACTAATGTGAATGACTACGTTAGGTGAACAGTTTTAAACTATTATGTTTGTATTTACTGAACAATGCAATAATGAGAGAAATCTTTAAACAATGTACAACAAATCTTTGAAAGCCAAAACGATAAAAAGAATTTCAATTAAAACTCTTCTGAGATATACTGCAGAAAGATAATCAGCTTTACGATATAAATGTTTGCCGCTCGATATAAACGAATTTGGTCTTTCGCTACTTTCAAAGTCAGCAAATGTAAGCAAAATTAAGCAATACAAGCACAACCTTGTAATGTTTCAGTATTTCATGCTTGATTTTTCATGATAACACATTTACTTAATTTTAAAAATGCACATAGTGAAGTGGTCTCCCCTATATTATATAATTATCGAGTCTCAAACAAAGTATCCGATGAAACGGCGATATCCATGATGAGGGTTACCAAACTACACTTCTTGAGGACTACTCTTTGAGGATTCACAGAGGAGAAAGGAGACAATTAAATAAAGCCAGAGGTGGGGAGAGAGTTTTGATACAATGACAGATTGAATTTTTGATTGAATATCGATGAATTGATGAATTTGATTGAAAATTGATTGGACCTTTTTATTGAATTATTGATTGATTGAAAATTGATTGAAAGTTTGATACATTGACGACAAGCTAGAGAATGTTGCGACAGCGGTGAAGAAACAAGAAGTTAACATCAACAAGGAATAACGGTATGTTGAAGAACGAAAAGAGGAGATACCAGTGATTGTGAGCGTATTACGTAAGTTGTACAGGTAGCAGATCTCGAGACACATACTTTTGTAATGAGATCATGTTACAGGACCAGCAGGTAAATACAGTTCATAAATGGCGAACGATCGTATATATTACATGTTTACACTTAAATTCTTTTCTTCCGAATGCTTTTTCTAGCTTCACGGAATGACGATTTTCGACTATTAGCAGTAGGTATCCACTATGTCCCTGATGGGGACACCTTTGCACTAGACACTGACAACTTGCGGGCTGCGCTGTCTGTGGTCAGCAGATTCAGAAGGCCTTCCGCGACAACACACTTACATCAAAGACAAGAGACAAACACCCATGCCCACGGCGGAACTCGAACACGCAACCCTTCCATTCGAGGCGCTGAGTCGGCACACGCTATGGCCACCTCGGCCATCCAGGTCGGCACATGATAACACTGCTACTTGAGGAAAGGAAATATGACTGTGACACGGACAAAGTGGTAGAGACGGTACATGCAACGATGATTATGTTGGGTGATGAGATATTCGATGATTGATTGATTGATTTTTTCGTGTTTCCGGGCGCGTCAACTGCTTCGGTCATTATTCCCGTTAGTGTAGTGCATGATTTTTCGGGAGATGGCAGTGATTCCCCGCTGGATGGCGAGATCCGGCGCCGACCTACCGTCGGCTAGTGGGGTTTCCCCCTAACCAGGACTCTCCCACCAGCGGGGCACCGCCCCAGCCGGGATAAGCTCTAAGCTCCCGACCGGTCACCCGGAATATGTGGTTATGCAGTGCATGTTAGTGTAAGTGTGTGTGTAAAGGAAGAGGATAGGACAAGGAAGAGGAAGAAAAGATCGCGCGCGGTCCGTGGCCCTAGGGTACTGCTCCGGCATTCGTCTGGTGTTGATCAGAGAAACCACGGAAAACTACCGATGAGAGCAGCCGGCCGGTAGAATTCTCCTCCAGACAGCGACTGAATTCGTCCTAGCTGAAATGCTAGTGTCGCAAATCCTGCCGCCGTGGGGAGTGGGAACCTAGGACCTCCCGGTCAGAGGCGCTGCAGCGACATCAGTTGATGCACTGCGCTACCGCTCCCTGTAGGTGATATGCGAGGAGACGGCGGTGGAGAAAGGGAGGAGGCAACAGGAAGAGAGTGTATCGCTGGCGCAAGTGTTGGTGGAGACGACGAGGGTCGGGCTGTCGGTGGCAATCGCGCCAGCGCACTCCCTCCGCCTCCCCTCTCCCCTCCCCTCCCCAGCTATACGCGGGGTTTGTGAGTAACGCCGCTTTTGCGCCCGCTGTTGGGCCCCCAGCGCCATTTTCAGCTAAATTAGTCGCGCCCCATCGCACGGGGCGATCGCCGCGCGACGCCCGCGCCACCCAGGGGTGACCAGCGCCCGCTCGCGGCGCCCCTTCAAGAGAACCCAAAGCGAACGCCTCTCACGACAATTATCAACTTGGAACGGTCGCAAACGTCATTAGGCCGTTGTGGAGCAAATAACGGACGCGGGTGAACTTGAACACAGGGAAAATAGCCAAGATTTATAGCTAGCTATGTTTATTATTTGTTATATCAGTCGCAATTGGGTAGGGAACTCACCCTGCGCTGATGTTTGCCAGCTGCACGAAAACCGTTTGACTGCGTAAGAACATATACCTGAGATACATCAGCGTACGATGGGTTGCCCACCAGACAGGGGCAAAAGTCGCATACCTTACTTCGTGGTACGAGATTTTCTCTGTAAAGTTCATCAGCAGAAAGTGTTTACCATTGATCATTGCAATGTATTTTTAAGTACAATTAGTCATCCAGGGTACAAAGTCAAAGAGAATAACACACGATTGTTCGTCTCAAGGTAAGAAGAATCTCATTTCTCGAAGGGACTCATTCTAAGCATTTAGGGCCCATGTAACTTCGAGTCTATTAACAAAAGGTTTCACGGAATTAAACTGAAGCAATATTAAACACCTTAAATATCGCGAATTGTAAGGAGAAAATTAAGAACCGTATCTATTTCGCAGTCATAGTAAAAATATCTCAGTAAATCCCTGTTAACACGAATTCTTAGGAACCGAAGTAACCGGTGTTACCAACCTTCGTGTAATCTGATATATACTTCATACAGGTATTATATTTTCTTGTCGTTACCAAAATATTATTCGTGACACGCACAATATGTGTTGAGCTACTTCGTGCTAACGACATTTACTGGATTTAAATCATAAAAATCGTAATTTATTTCACTCTACCACATGAAAAGGTCCCACCTTAACATTAAATGTTTTATACTAAAATGTATATTTGTGAAAAAACTATTTTTTCCTTCTTTCAATATTACTTTGTTGCCGGATGCGTCGACTCCCACCAGTTCAATTGCATTATTACATGTCTCTGTGGAGACAAAATATCTGAAATAAATGAGTCAACGAAAGACGAAAATAAGTAATAAGAAAAGTAAAAAAGGGAAGAATCCCGAATAACAATGCATATTTTCAGATTCTATCACCATTCAGCAATAGAAATTCCAAGTCAATAGAACCGTCAAAAAGTTTCCAGATTCGCAGATTCACTACTTTTCTCTCGGCTCTACGAAGTGTATGGTTTCCCTGATACACTCTCACTCCCATTAAGTCTCGTATTTGTTCTCAATTCGGAATGAAATTCAAGATCTCTATAAACGTGTTTTTTATCTACTTGGCATCGATGTCTCTGTTACACATAGGCCGCGTATCTTTATAATTCGATTGTTCAGGAAACTATTCCAATACGTGATCATGGCATTTATTTTTGTATTCGGGCAATGTAGCTAACACAATGTCCACATGTTGACAGATACAATAAGTTTATCCATGAAATAGCAGGGCAACGACAGCATCGCCGAATTCTTGAGGAACATTATTACCTCAGAAGCCAGAAATATGCAATTTATACACCTATGTAATACATACAATATTTGAAGAATGAATATGGATTGTTAAATCTATAAGAAATGCATTAAATCAGGGTTATAATACAAAATGAACAAGCTGAATATAATAAAAAATAAAATAAAAATAAATATAACATAAAAATAACAATATAAAAATAAGAATATAAAATAATATAGAAATAAGAACATAAAAATAAAAATAATGTAATAAGAACATTTCCCAGGTCCTAAGAACAGAAGAAAAATTTTCTATGGTCGCTTAAAAATGAGTACAGAGATTAGACAAATGATTCGTAAGCTTTTCTATACAATCGTAAAAAACATTGTGTTACATTTTGTGAGTGAAATGATTATTAATTGATGATCTCGATTTTGTCGGCCGACATATCGGCTTCAGGTAAAAAAAAATATTGATCTACCAAAAAGCGTAATTTCCGTCACGTAAGACAAAAATAATTAATATATAACACATAAATTAAGTATATAATATTTAAAATAATTGTTATGTAACAATATAATTACATTTTATTGTGTCATATTGTTTTGTTAAACATTTTACCCTGGAATTGTTTGCGCAAAATATTATAAACCTTTCTTCGTTACACTATTATTTTGAGTAAATGCTTGATTTGTGAGTTTTTACGTTTCCAGAAATTTGAATAACAATCAATTAAAATATATAAATATATATTCCTACAATTAATACATTTTCTACTATTTTTGGAAGTCAGCAAGTTCCGGAAATGCAGTTCGTACATAATCCAACATTTATTTATCGTATGGTAATACACATGGTGATATATATAAATAACTTATCTGCAGAAATGTAAGATATTGTACCAAAACCAAAACAAACAGAATACAATTCATAAGATACAAGTTTATAAGCAAACATTTAAATGTTTAATGTATTCAATTGCAGCACTAATCCAACAAGAAATGATGCATGCTAACAGGCTGCTCATTGATAGGCGTAATAGTGGCTGCAGGAACTTACTCTTCGCCGCAGAGGTCAGCGGTTGTGGCCACGACGGCACGAAAGGATGTGGAGGAAAACGTCGAAGCGTGGTGGAAGAGGAACCAAAGTGCTGCGGGCCAAGGAGGGAACCAGAAGCTTTACGACGTCGCAGAGACCTGGCGTGAATGGGGTGGCGTGGTGGGGTTGGCACGGCGCAGCAGAAAAGATCGGATCGGCATAAGCGTGGCGAGGATTAAGGATTAAGCATGGCGTTAACATAAAAGTTAA
Source organism: Teleogryllus oceanicus (assembly GCA_964035755.1). Lineage (NCBI taxonomy): Eukaryota > Metazoa > Arthropoda > Insecta > Orthoptera > Gryllidae > Teleogryllus > Teleogryllus oceanicus. Next base: position 11,038,596 of record CAXIVR010000014.1, read on the forward strand.
GACTACGTCCATAAGCGGACCCATTCACAATGCGTTCGCAGAACCATAACACGTAAGACGTTTATTGGAAAGCTTGCAATGTTCAAGCTTCTGTGCTTATGCTTATGTCAAAAATATGAAATGGACCAATCACAGTACGTTAACTCAAATTTGAGTATGAAATAAGTCGATAGACGAACTAACGCAATCCGTGGCAAGAGCCCACCCCATCATGGGCACAGTCATTCGATTCTTACTTCCAACCAATAGTAAACTAAAATGTCTCACAGACAATAGAAACTTATTTTTTATTACGTTTATATTGGACATTGTGAATACTTCAGTCTATCACTTACGTCAATGTCTACGTCTATGTGTCATGCTTATGTTCGTGTTTGCGTCGTGAATGGACCTTTAGTGTGCGCCTGGCGGAGTAAGGTACAACATGGCGAGACGTGGCGAGGCGACGCGCGCAGAAAGCCATGACGTCGCGTGGCGAAACGCGGTTTGGCGAGGCGCGGCGCGGCGCGGCGTGGCGTGGGCGAGTGTAGGCAGGTTAAAGGCATTGGAGCGTCAGGGAAGTGGGAGGGGAGTGCGACCGATCAGGCGCCAATTAGCTGTTCGCTCCACCTGCGGAGGGCCACCGCCGCCAATCTCCCTGATGAAGATGGGCGAGCAGATTGGGCGGATGAGCGCGCCACGCCTCACCGCCCCTCACCCCGCCCCTCCCCCACGCCCGCGATGCGCCCACGAAACGTCAGCGTTGACACGCACGACGCTGTAGCCCCACTCTCCACTCCGATAGCACTATTCCCCATGATTAATTCTGTATACACCGGGAGCGATAGCTCAGAGCATCAACTGATGTCACTGCAGCGCCTCTGGCCGGGAGGTCCTGACGGCGGCGGCAGGATTTTCGACACTAGCTTTTCAGCTAGATCGAATTCAGTCGCTGTCCGGAGGAGAATTCTGGCGGCCGACTGCTCTGATCGGTAGTTTTCCGTGGTTTCTCCGATTAATACCAGGCGAATGCCGGAGCGGTACCCTACCAAACGGGTCACGGACCGCGCGCAATCTGTCCTTACTCTTCCTTGTACTATCCTCTCCCCCTTACACACACACTTACACTAACATGCTCTACACTACCACATATTCCGGGAGACCGGTCGGGAGCTTAGATCTTGCCCCGACTGGGGCCGTGCCCCGCTGGTGGGAGAGTCCTGGTTAGGGGGAAACCCCACTAGCCGACGGTAGGTCGGCGCCGTATCTCGCCATCCAGCGGGGTAAGATCACCGTCATCCCCCGAGAAAAAAACATGCACTACACTAACGGGACTAATGACCAAAGCAGTTGATACGCCCGGAAACAGGAAAAAAAATCAATGAATCAGAATTCAAAGTTCATTGTATGTTTTATTTATGTTTTGAAAGTAGGCACGTTTGGCAATTAACGCACACAATATTTGACAGATGGATATGGAATTTTGAAAGAAGATGAAAAGATGAAACGTGGGTGGATTCGATACGAAATTAAATATGGTTTGATGAAGCAGGCCATTCAGAGATTGATTCTTCGGTCAAACCTGTTCTGTAACACGTGTATTTATGATTCTCATACTACACATCAGACAATAGGCTGTAACGATGATCCGAGGAGATATGATCGTATTGTTCATTAATTATTTTCGTTTTGTGTTGACCTTACAATCGTATAATAGCAATAGGATTTAATATTTGTATACTTCTCATTCTGTCACTTTATTGACGAGACGATTCATATCTAAAACCACGATCATGGTTTCCTTAAGTAGCAGAACAAGCAACCAGACCTACAAATTATATCCTACAAATGTCTCTTCTAATACGCTCACAAAGTTGCGAAGATTCAAACATAAGTGAACAAAGTAGCACTGCGACATGTTAGTTTGAACATAAAAACAAATTAATAACACTTTTGTTACTATACAAAACATTTTTATAGGAACTTCAGTCACTGCTCTTATATTCGAAATAACCAAATTACGTAACATTACACTGCACATAAAGTCATTGATACATGTCACCTATTCGTAAACTCCAGCGATAATAAAAAGGGACAAAATGTGTTAGGGGAAGGAAAGATACATCAGTGAAATCCCTTTTAATAAATTAATGTATTCTCATGTACGGCTCCCAGCTGACAAATAGCCCTCGCAGCCGCTGTTTATTCTATCTTCCCAGTGAGCAACAAAAACCCAAATAAATGGCTTCCTCCCTAAACACACATCGATGACTGGCAATACTAGGCAGATAGCGTCCGCGCTCTGTAACGAGGACTTGGTCCCGACAAGGGCGGGGGAGGGAAACTCCTCGTTCTCCATTAGACCGCCCGGGCACCCCTGCGCGCACTTGAGCCTCTCTCCCCCTCCCCGCCACCAACAACCCCGATTTCCGGCCGCCGCCGTCGCCCCCTTCGCCCCGCCCTTCAACGTCCTCCTTGGCTCGGGGCATGAGGGGGCGCTCAAACGGGCGAGCGGGGCGGGGCGGTTCGCGATCATTGGCGGTGTCGATAGGGGGGGGGGGGGGGCCGGGCGGGCGGGCGGGCGGGCGGGCGGGCGGGCGGGCGGGCGGGCGGGCGGGCGGGCGGGCGGGCGGGCGGGCGGGGCCGGGACAAAGGCGGCAGACGCGCGGAAAACGGACGGTTCCGCGGGCGCGGATATTTATGTGCGCGGCGCAGGGGCCCGCTCGCTTGTTGACCGCGCCCTCCAGTGGGTCAGCGACTGCCGGGAGATTTGCACCCACCAGGCGGAGGCATCGCCGGTGCGGCATTCGCCACGCGCCCTGCTCAAGATTCGTTAATGCCGATTTATTTTGTTAATTTATTTACTTATTTATTTATTTAGTCAAAAACTGTATGTGACGTATGGGGGAGAAAATCATCTGCGCACGCTTTCTTGAGTTTCAGAATCCCTTCTCAACAATTTAACTATTAATAGTTGAAAGATGAAAAATAATAGTAATCATAATAATAATAATAATAATAATAATAATAATAATAATTGATTGTTAGTGAATCCGGGCATGACAACTACAGAGGGCATTAGCCCCGTAAATGCAGTGCATGTTTTCATCGGGCGGTGGCAGTGATCGTCCTCCACTGGATGGCGTGGTCCGGCGCCGATCTACTGACGACTGGTGGTGTTTCCCTAACCAGGTATTTCCCCCCAGCGGGACACCATCCCACCCGGGATAAGCTCTTAGCTCCCGACATATCTGCCGGCATGTGTGGTAGTATAGTGCATGTTAGTGTAAGTGTGTTGGCTGAAAAGCTAGTGTCGAAAATCCTGCCGCCGTCGGGACTCGTACCTTCGACCTCCCGGTCAGACTTGCTGATTCTGGTAGACTTCACATTACCTAACTTTGAACCAATGAATAACACGCTCTAAAAGAGTTGGAGGAAAAAGGACAGAAAGCATTCTCCACGCTTCATCGTGCCATATTACTCAATAAGCAAAACATACAATGAACACTTAACACTAATAGAGGAATAGAATGAATCCCTCATTCCTTTCGTTTCTAAGAGAAACCGATCTCGTTATGCTCATTGCTACTAACATGAAACTCCTTCCATTACGTAGCATAGGGTCCCGCACATGAGCGTAGTCGTGCATTGTCATAAACAAAGCCACAAGTCACGAACCTCAAAAGAGCGAAAGCCATTTGAATGCAAGTGCTTTAGAGGGAGCTTGAACGAATGGGAAGAGACGGCCTCCGCGTACCCTAACAGAAAGGCACCGCAGCAGCATTTAAATCAAACGGGGCGAGATAAGGGACGATGGACGCCTACAACTCTTCACGCACCACAGTCCGCCCTTTCTGTTTTCCCCACCGCCACCCATCACCATCCCCTCGGGCCTCCCCGCGCCAACCCCGCCCCACCCGCACTATCAGCAGCACAAGCAACGACGGCGGGGAGCCCTCTGCGTATCTGGGAAGCGCCGCCAACCGTCTTCCCGCCCGTCTCTCATCCCGTTCTCCCCTCCCATTCTTCTTTTCCTCTTTTTCGTTCACTAACAGCAACATCGTCGATGTCCCCGCCCACCCGCAGCTCGATCGCTCCCGAACGGCGATGCGATCGCGATGTATATTATAAATCTGGGCGGAGGCGCGCGCAGCAGACACGGGAAGCGCTTTAAGGAAATTATACCGCGGGGAGGGGGGTGATGGGGGCACGGGCGGCTCAGCCGGAACATTCTCGCCCCCTCCTCCTCCCCCTCTTCGTGCTCTCCTTTCGCCTCGTCGTAAGAGGCTCGGCCACGCGAGTGCCTGGGAACTGAGCATCCGGACACTTACAGAAACTGTATTCTCAAATGCAGAGTGAAACCTTGTTCTCAAAGTAGCGATGACGGTACTGCAGCATGAAACTGTGTACTCAAGATAGCGAGGATGATACTGCAGAGTGAAACTGTGTTCTGAAGTAGCGAGGATGGTTTTGCAGAGTGAGAATGTATTCTCAAGGTAGCGAGGATGATACTGCAGAGTGAAACTGTGTTCTGAAGTAGCGAGGATGGTTTTGCAGAGGAGAATGTATTCTCAAAGAAGCGGGATGGTACGCAGAGGAAAATGTTTCTCAAAGAAGGAGGATGGTACGCAGGGGAAAAGTCAAAATTTACGAAAGAATGAATGTGCGGTCGAATATAAAACAATGGCTGTCTGCTAACTTCACTTGGAATACTTCAGTGGCTCACATACCGCGCGTGCCACCACAGATATCGCACATGGATACATGTTTCGGCGTGTGTTTGTGAGTAGCCGATTTTCTCTTTAGTGTGCAAAAGCTGTATAAATACCAACTCTAGGGGCTACAACAGCACATACGTTTTCGTATTATCGGGAACGGTTATGTAATATAATAATATTGCAGTTTTTGACCTCACTTCACACATCAATTGAAAATGTCCAAATAAATTCAAACGAAGTGAATGCATGCATAGCTGCAATTATTTCGATGGTTAAGAATAGTAGCCCTTTCTTACTTCTACAAAAGGAACAAACAAGATTAAATCTCATCACTTACAATAATTGCATCGAATTAAACAGACAAGCAATGATAATTTCACATATAAATTTAACATCCAGAACTTGTCAGTTCATTGGATGGCTGTCTCATCCAATATATCGCCATATGAATACATTAAGTGCGTAATTACGGTATCATTATGTAACGTCCATCTTAAGCTCAGGCACGCACACACACACACACACACACACACACACACCACACACACACACACACACACACACATTTCCACACACATAATATACACCATTTTATTGAACGTAGACACACTGTAACATTTCCGTTAAGTAAAAGTTCTTCTTATCCTATCCCTATCCCATCCACGTCGCCGATAAAAACGAGAAGTTCTTCCGAGAGTTTCAAACTGTCATGTGGCATCGCTCCCATCGGTTGGCACCACCGCGTGAAATATTATATTATTTGCCTCATTCTAAAAAACTATTATTAATGAACCAATTTAAATATTAACTCCCCCTAAATAAGCAAAGAACTCTTTATAATCAAATACCTCCTGAAATATTCCAACGAAAGAAACACGAGATATTTAAATCTGCAATTTCGAAAATATTAAAAATTACGTTAAACTACTCATATTTTAAAATTTTATACGGCCTTCTTTAAATAACTGATTTTTTTGAACAGATTTTATTTCTTAAAAAAAACTCTAACATCAATATCGTATTTTTGCAATGTTAATTTTTCGTTTGCAATTTTCGAGAATACAAAGAGTGCGCCGAAAATGAGACAAGCACCACTTTTTTATCGTACTTCGCTACAAACGAAGAAAAATATTGTTTTAAAAAAATTCAGCTGCTTTCGAGTAATAATTTTTTCATTGTTTCAAACTTGCTTATGTTTAACGCACAATTACGAAAAAATACTAAAATAAAAAGAAATCGAAATTCGCAGTTTTCACAGCAGCATTACTTAACTTTCTGTAAACTAAATACAAATATGCCAGAAAGTAAAAAGCAATCTTTTCATTACATTTTCTTCTAACTAAAAACACATTAGCCTCTGTTTATACAATTGAAATCACCGGGGTTTGCTTTTGAAAGTAAAATGGCATGACATTCAAAAGAAAGGAACCATCTAATTGAGTAGTGTATTCACTTAGGAAAAATGTTAAGCAATCAAAAAGCATGAAACGAAGAAGTGCCCACGAACAGAGGATTGAACCAAATTTAAATATTTGTGAAAGTAGTAAAAACGTATTGTGAAGTACTATCTTAGACAATAATTTTTCATGAAAAAATATTAGAAAGTTGAAATCACAACTTTACCACAAAGACACTATACCATAAACATTACATTTGATTGCCGTATGTATATCCGGCGTAAAATATTGGAGAAACAAAACTATAACCTTGCATTAACATTGGAGTAGCACAGATCTGCTCCGCATTGAAGATTATTGCGTGTCCCAAAGGCAGGTTGAAGCAAGAAAACCAGGGCAGGCGAAACGCGGCGACTGCAATTGGCGAAATTGAGCTTTTATTGGCGCAGCCTGCAAGAACGGATTCGCCGGCTATAAATCGGGAAGCTAATGGCGCGAGGACGCAGATCGCGACCGCGGCGGCACCGGCGGCGGAGGCGGAGGCCGGCGGAGGCTGCGCCGCTCCTGTGCCAAGGTGGCGCCGGCGCCTGAGAGTTTCGGCGCCCGCCGCCCGAGCCCCAAACCGCGCCGCGTGGGGCGCCGCGATCGCGCCCGACCGCCCGCGCAGCCTCTATACTCTGATTAAAATGTATTTCGGTTTTTGTAACATGGCGCGTGAAAGCTTGTCTTCATGATAAAATATGGCACAGCTTTTTGCGTGTATCTCAGTCGAACCGCCAGATGTCGCGTGATCGCGACCGTATCAAGCATTGCTGCAGATCAAGCGACATCTAGTGACACGACCGAGAATGACGCGTAAAGTCCTGCCATGTTCCATCGTGAAGACAAATCCCTGACGCGCCACGTTACGAATCCCCAAGTTTAAGGCGAAATGAGACCGATCAGCTGGGATGCGGTTATCCAATGGGGAGTTACGTTACAACCTTTTTTTTTTTACAATCTTGAAACAATCGATGGGATAACTGCGTCCCAGTAGATTAAATGTTAATTCAACCTACATTTAAATCGGAGTATAAAGGGTTCCGGGTCCCGCCGGGTGTGGTGGGAGAAGGTGTAGGAAAGCTACTCTCGCCTCGCTTGGATTAAAAGGCACGTTGAGCGATAATAGTAAGTGATGCAAATTTCGCTTTTGCAAATTGTTTTTATTATACGGGAGACAATTTTTTGTCAATTATTACCAAAAACAATTGTTTTCACCTGTGTTCATAATTAATTCCGTATAAGCATTAGAGTTGGGATCTTAGAACTGAAGAAACAGAATACACTTCTCCACAAGGCGTGACACACAGTTTTATCTTTTGACGTTAAATAAATAAAACTGGACCGCCTTTCATTCGGAGAGCTACTTCTGGAAGAAACATCCAGATTCAACTACTTACGTAGTAAAGATAAAGGATTGCCATGCTGGAGACGAAAGTGGCGAATTTTCGTCAGAAAACTAGCATTGTCGAGCCTTGATATAAAAAAAAAAGTGGATAACTTTTGTGCTTAAATGTAGTAAAGTACTTTCTCTAACCCGTTGTGTAGTCAGAATCTATGTTGTGTGGGGTTTTAAACCGGACAATTTGTGTACGGTAAAACGTCTATCTATAAGTCTAGGTCTATCCGTCTGTGGCCAACACTAGAGCCTAAGCCGTTCAGTCGATTTTTCCACATTGTCTATAATTATAAACGTCTTATAATTATGTTCATTCTTACATACAATAAATAACGTTAATTCAATACGACTTTAATGACTACCTTGATTATCTTAAAATCAAGGCCATATTCATTATTTATCCTATGCAGTTCTGTACTTACGTCGTCAGTTACAGATCAACTTACTAATTTCTCGACAAACCATTATTCATTCACTCACTTGAGTTACGTTCTAGCCTAACTACTCCGATGCATAGCTGAGACCCAGTGAGAATCACCCTAAGTGGACCACAATGGAAGAGAACAAAGCCCTAAAAACAAGTCTACAGACACGTGTGAGTGTGTGTCCGTGTCTCCGCGTGTGTCACAGTTTCATAGGTTACATACTTCCTCTCTTTGGGCCCATTTATGTTAATGGACACCATTACCAAATGGCGTGAACCGTTTCCCAGTGCAAAAACACTGGATCCCAGCAAACCAACAGAAGCCAAGTTCTCATTGTCTACATTTATAATGAATGCTTCCAATAATTTGGTTAATTTGTTAAGGCTACAAGGATGCGCTGGGCACAAATGCAATGCTTTCTTTTTTTACAGGAATAGGTTACATTCAAATTATTCTGAAAACGAAAATTTACAGAATGACGAACGGTTACCATCAAATTTCGAGAAATAAATCAAAATTCAAATTCCAGAATAAAATTAAACAAAACATTTACATACAGAATTTAAAAAATTAACATTAACTTATCATATGATGTTTTACACAAGTTTTGAAGAAATGGAATTTGCCATGGAACGGATAATAAGTGTTAGACACACTTCTGTCTGCTATGTATTCCCTGCAGATATTAGAAAAGAAAATAGAAAGAAACCGAAATTTTCTGGCTTGTTACTTCTCAGTTCGCTTTCGAAATAAAAGTTCAACTGTTCTAAGTGAATCATGGCAGCTACAAGCAACACTGACATCACTCACTGGAAACCCTTCATGGAGATTCTTACGTTGTGGCTCAGCTTAATATAATAAAGTTCTCTTACACGCAAGAGATTGCTCAACGATCATCTGCGTATCTTCCCCGGCATTTTCTGATATTTACCTTTTATACAATTTTATCTACTAGAGAATGGTGCCCACTACAAAAATGTTTAAACTATTAAAAGACAAACCATAACAGTTTTTGTTTGAACATAAAATGTAACAGTGAGGCGAATTGCATATTCAACACGGAGAGTCCGTAATAGAATCTCCGAGTTGTGCATATTGAACCGATAAACGTAAACACACGACATTTTACACGAAATGTTATTCTGTTTCTATTTATTGCCTATAACCAGCGTCAGGTCAGCACAGATTATAATATTCTTCCACCCTGGCGAGGTGTATCAACGTGCATTTTTGATATTACAAGCCATTTTCCAGTTTCCCTGCATATTTTTGTGCTTCGAATTTTCTGCGATTTTCAGCTTTTCTATAGTTTTTTTGTTTTCTTCATATCTGCATATTTTGCGTGCTTTTAGTTTCCTGCATTTTTGAATTTTTTCGTTTGTTTTGTTTTGTTCATAAATCGGACCGTCGTGAGGGCGACATGATCACTAAAAAAATTCAAGAATATCAAAGAAAATGTACAATGAGACAAAGAAAAGGGCAATACACTTTAATGGACAGTTGAAAACTCTCTAAACTATTAAATATTTATACAGGTTTATTTCGGAGATTGATGATTCTTCGAAATATATCTCATGGGCCGCACTCCTAATTATTTTGAAACGCTTACGTCACCCGATGACCAACCGCCACCAACTGCAGAGATTTTGTTCCGTAGGAAACCCGTTCACCCGGATTAATTGATTAATTGTTACTGATTCCGGGCGCGTCAACTAATGAGGTCATTAGTCGCGTAAGTGTAGTGCATTTGTTCATCGGGAGGTTGCGGTGATGTTTCCCCGCTGGATAGCGAGATCCGATGCCGACCTACCGTCAACTAGCGGGGATTTTCCTCAACCAGGTATCTCCCACCAGCAAGGCCCCGCCCCAGCCGGGAGCCTCTAAGCTCCCGACCGGTCTCCCGGCATGTGCGGTCGTGTAGCACATGTTGTTTTAAGGTGTGAGGATAGGACATGGATGCCCTGAGCCACCTCTCCCGGTCCTATCACCGGAGACACTCTACCGGTCGACCGGGGCCAAGCGGAGGGATCCAGCCCGTGGCCGAGGAAACGACGCGGTGCGCGATGGGTATTTATGCGGCAGGTGGTCGCGGCGCGGCGCGGCGGCGGGCGCTATTTATGGAGCCGCCGGGGAACTTTTCCGATTGATTTGCGCGCCCTCGTAAACACACACCGAATGCAGAGCCCCGCCCACGTCCGTCCGCGACGCGCCGCGCTGCGCCCGGAGCCATCCGGCAGGCCAAGGCCGGCGCCGCACCTATCACCACCATCCCCGCTTCCGCTCGGAACACACACACTATGCTTGGGTTTCCGTAACGTGGCGGTATTTTTATACCTCAAGCCTTATAAAATGCATCTTTATAATAGTGATAAGTGGAGACCGGAAAAATGTGTAGTATGAAACGTCAAAATATGTACATAAATATTGCCATCCTACAAATCGCCGCTATCTACCATCTACCAAGAAAAGTGCACAACACTTACGGGACTAATGACCAAAGCAGTTAACGCACCTTCTCACATTATTTATAAATTTTCAATTTTCCAAAATTCAGGCAGTTCAACGCAAATGAGAGATGCTCCATTTCGTTTAGGCGTTTCTTGCTTTATCTGTAGAGAGAAAACGAAGAAAAAAATAGAAGTGGTTTTTGAGAAAATATTTGTTATTTAATTATTATTATATAATATGCATTAACGTCAAGCACATATTGAGCGAAAACTAATCGTTTATTTGAAAATAATTACACATCACATTGTTTAAAGGTCAGATTTTTTAGAACAGATTTTATTTGAGAAAAATAATCTTTATCGTCAATATTGTACTTTACACTTGTACATTTTTTTTGTAATTTCCGAAAATTCAGAGTTCGCTGGAAATAGTACTAGTAGTACTCTTCTTCTGGCCTTTGATGCATACGAGAAGAAAATTTAAAGAAAAAATTTGGAGCTGTTTTTGAGAAAGCATTTCTTTAAATTGCCTCTATAAGATTCATTTATCCACTCTTTCCATATCAAGGTACGGGCATAAAAATTTTTTTTCTGTCGAAAATTGGCAGTTTTCCAGGTCAAGATTAGAATACTTCCTCTTCTTACGAAGTAAGGACGAGCGTACAAATGGACCTGTAATGTTTACTAAGCATTCTTTTCCATTACAACGGTCCACTATACATAATGAAATTGTCGCAATTAATAATAAAATACAGTACTTTGACGTAATAACTCACGAAGACTGAAATCGTCTCCGTTAACGAAGAAACAATTTAAAAAAACAACAAACTACTTCGAAATCCTGAAGCAGTCAAGGAAGATTGGGAACATTCAAAAACAAAAATATCCATTATTCATCTCATGAAATGAAAGAATTAGATGAAAATAAAATAAATGAATATACTATCAACGTTAACGGTTTTATTATAATATTGTCTTTCGATTTAGAGACAAATAGTTACATCCAGACAAAAACTGAAAAAATGGCATGCTGTGAAAGAAAGTGTAAAATGTCATGAAATTAGTTTTCATTTCTGGACTGCAATCACCATACAGTAAAAAACCTTTATTAAGTATTTAAAACTGAAATAGTTTCATGTCTGAATAAGAATAAATAGAAATAGATCTCAAGCAAACTTGTAACAATCCATTTAGACGTAACTAGCCTCAAAACACAGCACAAACGTAATACAGCAAGCCTTGAAATAACCGAGTTAAGCAAGTTAAGAGGCAGGCACTTCACCCTTACAAAACGAGAGATATCACACTTTCATGTCTCAACATGGCGCGAAATTACACATTCGCGAGCGTGCTGGGCAAAACGAGTTTTAATTGTGCCGGAGAACACTTTTACTCGCGCCCGTAAAGGCGCTCATGGCACCGGAGGCGGGGCGCGGACGGGGCGGGCGGGGAGGGGGCGGGGCTGGGGCGTTCCCGAGCCAAACACGCGCAGCACGCGACTCCTCACGTAAGTCCCACGGGGCGCCTCGGCGGGAACGTCGCACCAACTGCGTGGGACGCGGCGGTGAAGGTGTACGCGACGGGCACGAGACAACTCCGATGGAGACCTCGCGCCACCCTACTGCTTCTCCGTTCCGTCGCCCCTCCGCCCCTCTCGCCCACCGTCCCCCCAGCCCCTTCACTGCTCCTCGGCCACGCTGCGCCTCGCCACTCCCCTACCACACTACTCAACCACCCCGTCGCCCCTCTGCGCCTACGCTTGTCCGCTCCTCCATTCCACCACTCCTCCACACCTCCGCTCCTGCATTCCGCCATTCCTTCGCTTCTCCACTCACCCATTCCACCACTCCACGATTCCTCCACTCCACTATTCCTCCATTCCTCCGCTCCTCCACTCCACCACTCTTCCACTCCACCTCTGCGCCTACGTTTGTCCGCTCCTCCATTCCACCACTCTCCACCCCCCGCTCCTGCATTCCGCCATTCCTTCCTTCTCCCTCCTTCCCCACTCTTCCACCCTCCATTCACTCCTCCGCCTCTCCGCTCCTCCACTTCACCCCTCCTCTGCCCCGCTGCCACGCCTCCCAAGCGCAGTCTGTCCTTCGACGAGAGGGAAACGTGGTGCGCGCAGGCCCTGGGATCTCGCTGCCTCAAGGCACCAACCTAACCTAACATGCGCACCGACGGACAGCTTCCTCAACAATTTTCTTTGAAAAATTGAAGGAATAATATGATCTTAACCATTTAAGTAATTGAGAATAAATTAGTTTAAAAAGTTATTTTTAAACAGACCAATTAACGAGCAACGATGATGTTGTCTAGAGTATTACTGTGTAATAATGTGTATGTTATGTTTAAATGCAGTTAAGTTATTGACAAATAAAATGAAATCCCACAAAATTAATAAAAGAATTGATAGGATACGAAGAAATCTATGGTTACATACTATTTCATATTTGGGTTTACCGAAAGTGTTTTCCTCCGCACGGTAGGAAAACGGGGTAAGCGGAGCGCCCCAAAGTCATTTGATTTGCGTGTGCTCGAGAACAGTTCCTTAAGAAACTTCGTTCTTTTTGCTCTGGAGCAGATACTCAGTGTCGCCCCGTTCGCTGAGGAGAGCACACTGTGGCGGACCGCCAGTACCACATCACCCCGCGCCAGGAAGGCGCGCAAGGCAAGCGGCACGCAGCGTCGCAAAACATTCCGGCAGCGGCCTCTAAAAAACGCTGCCGAATGCAAGCCGGCCCAACATAAACGGGCCTGGCAGAGCCAGAGGGGCAGTGACGTACGGAAGAACGGGCTTGCTTCTCCGACTGCTTGATTTGATTTGATTTGATTTTTTCGTGTTTCCGGGCGCGTCAACTGCTTTGGCCATTAGTCCCGTTAGTGTAGTGGATGTTCTTTTATCGGGAGATAGCGGTGATTTTCTCCTCGCTGGATGGCGAGATCCGGCACCGACCTACCGTCGGCTAGTGGGGTTTCCCCCTAACCAGGACTCTCCCACCAGCGGGGCACCGTCCCAGCCGGGACAAGCTCTAAGCTCCCGACCGGTCTCCCGGAATATGTGGTAGTGTAGTGCATGTTAGTGTAAGTGTGTGTGTAACGGTAGAGGACCTAGCTGGAAAGCTAGTGTCGAAAATCCTGCCGCCGTCAGGACTCGAACCTGGAACCTCCCGGTTGGAGGCGCTGCAGTGGCATCAGTTGATGCACTGAGCTACCGCTCCCGGCCTCTCCGACGCTGATTCCGACTCCGGACGACTGACGGGATGATGACTCGCTCCCAGGGTGCTACTGCTGCTGTTGTCACCCCTGCCGTAACGCCTGGTCCACGGGGAGATGGGGTAAGAGTCATCTCGACTCCCGAGCATCTCCCTTCAATCCATCGTTCCCCCTGTCTCTCCTCTAATTATTAATAAATGGTCATTTACTTAAAAACGCTCCTGAGTAAGCGCCCTCCCCCTTCCCCCTCAACTTTCCGTAAGTCACCTAATCAATCGCAGTACTCAAAGTGACGAGTCACCTTAGGAATACGCTGAAGCCGGTCAGCTCCGAGGGTGGCTCGTCACAACATGTTTTGTACTCGACCGGTGACCGGACATCAAGCCAAGCAAGTCTCTCTGGGAGACTTCTCATCTTTCACGATAACGGTGAGGAAATACATCGAAGTAGATCAGACGTTAATATTGTATGGTGACCAGTAATATTGTATGGTGCCGAGTGTTGGACATTAACAAATAGACTTGAATGTATGCTGATGTCCAGGGAGAGGAAAATCTTAAGGTGCATTTTCGGCCCCACATGTAAAAATGGGCATTGGAGGATAAAGAGTAATTTAGAACTCACCAATATGTATAAAACAACAGATATTGTTGCAGAAATTAAGGTCAGAAGACTACAATGGCTCGGACATCTATTACGAATGGCAGAAGAAAGAACCCCAAAAATTATTTTCTGTAAAGAACCCGAAGGAAGAATGAAAGGAAGATCCCGTTTAAGATGGCTGAATGATGTGGAGATGGATCTCAGAGTGATGGGAGTAAGGGGGGGGGAAGAAAGGCAAAAGAGAGAAGTGAATGGGCATTGATCGTTCGAGACGCCAAGGCTAAACATAAAGGGCCGTAGTGCGACAGAAGAAGAAGATCAGACGTTTCTGAAAGCCCATACGACTTCCTTCTCAATACATCTTCATTCATTCCAAGACCCTAGTTAGGCTTGACTAATTGAAGGTCAAAGATTTCTGGATGTTCGTGGGAATGCGTAACAATGTATCTGTTTACAGCAACATTTACAAACAAATATTGTAGTAAACATGCTAGGGCAGGGCGAGCCGAGACGGGAAGGAAAGATAAAATGCATTCCTTTTACCGCGTTCTACTCCAGGAGATAGTGAAATAGTTATACACGTCATTAGAGTGATGAAAAGCAAATAACGGCTTCGGTTAGAATTTGTTAACCAAAGTGAAATCGAAGTTATTAACGTACTAAGCAACCAAATTCGTTAATTGAGATATTATCGGCTGTGTCATACAGTACTTTTCGCAGGACCACATTATAAGAAAACATATAAATAAGTTTTTTTTTTCTACGAAGAAGAAATTCATACGCCATCTCTAGCTACAACTCATTTGTTTTCATTGTCCTGAATATAAGATGGCCCTTTAAATACATAATGGCCCCGGACGATACGACGGCTTTTCATCCCTACATTTTTTTTTCTTTTTATATATCGATTAGAGTACAGAATTACGAAAAATAAATTGCGCTGACAACGCATGCTACGACAGCTAACATTAATACGTAACTACACTTGCATTCAAGGAACCAAGAAAAGAGGATTCTGAAACAAAATTTCCGAAGACGGTAGTAGGTTCGGGTCTGCGTGCTTTCAGAGCAAGCGCAGTACTTGCATGTTTCGCGAGTAACCGTGGCGGAACATTTCTTTATCTTATCGTCGGCGAGCACCTTCATTTCCTTTCACCATTTCTACCCCACGCGAAGTGGGGGCGAACACGAAAACATCCCAACTTCTCTCTCTCGAGTTGCTGTCTCTTCTAGCAATTTTCCTCCTGTTTTGACACCTCGCTATAATTTTCTTTTTAAATTTCTTCTTTAATGTAATTTGTATTTCTGAGTGTTTGAATAAATCGATTACATTATTTATTAATTTCCTTTTATGAACTACTTTTCCTTTTTTTAAATGATTTTAGTAACACTGTTCTCCAAACACCCCAATTATTTACTTTCTTTTAGTTCGAACTTCATTTCAGTTTCAGTTTTTATCCTTCTTTTCTCGTAATGAAATCTTGAAATATTACGTTCTTCAATTTCGACCATTTTCACTTTTTTTGGGCCAAAATTTTTCAATCTTTTTTTCAATATCTCAACAGATTCCTTTACTTACTTTGCCGCGGCCTAAAAAAGACAACCTCAGGGCCACTTCCAGCACAATCCATTCAGCAAATAGAAAAAGACGTAGAAATGCACGCTGTTTGCCAGTGAATTTAAAGGGAGACGGGTATCACGGTCCTCCCCATCCAGGGCTCGTTCCCTTATGAGAGACGTGATCTTCTTGAGACCACCCCCTACTTTCCTACTTTTCGCCCTCGCCCACATCCTCTCCCTCAATCCCGCCCGCCGAGCCCTATCCCCTATCCCTTGCTTCCCGCCGAGCCCTTACACTTCTCCTGCACTTCCAAGCACGCCTTACCCCGCCCCGCCCCCGCACGCACCTCGGCCCTGACTGCCCCGCTCCTGCCTCCGCCCTCGGCCCCGCATCCTGAGCCGCGCCCGCCACTTGAGGCCGGCGCGGCGCCCTATTCAATTTACGACGCCGTCGCGTGACCTGGGACACTTTGTAAGGCGGGGAAGGAAGGGGGGGGGCGGATATAGTAAGGCGGGGTGGGGTGGGGCGGGGCGGAGCGGAGAGGGGCATGGCGGGAAGGGCGGGGCGGGACGCGACGGGACGCGACGGGACGCGACGGGACGGGACGGGACGGGACGGGACGGGACGGGACGGGACGAGACGGGACGGGACGAGACGAGACGAGACGAGACGAGACGAGACGAGACGAGACGAGACGGGGACGGGACGGGAGGGGGGGGGGGCGGGTCAGAGCGAGGGCGTGGCGGGGTAATGAGCGGCAGGGCGAGGCAAGGTGGGGAGAGGCGAGGCTGAGCAGGGCGGGGCTGGGAGGAGAGGTGCAGCGCGGTGTGAAGAGCTACGGCATGGGAAGGGTCGCGAGGGGAGAATCCTTGCGTGGGCGTAAGAGGTACGAAGACCGGGCACATGGCTTCCGCTTATACCCCGTTCGCCGCCTAAGGAGATACTTGTCCCTCTCGAGACTGCCAACCAGCAAACGGAGCATGGCTTTTCCGCAGAAGAGACAACCTCTCTTCTGGTTAACTTGGCTATCCGGGAGACGCCGCGTCCAGGGCACAGGTGCCAACGTTTCGGTCGCCATTCTGCGACCTTCCTCAGGGCGTAGTACTGCCAGGGCGCAGTACTACGCCCTGAGGAAGGTCGCAGAATGGCGACCGAAACGTTGGCACCTGTGCCCTGGACGCGGCGTCTCCCGGATAGCCAAGTTAACCATGACTCCGGCCGCGGAAGCCTACGCTCTCAACCTCTCTTCTCATTAGTGCCCATGCATTAATACTCAGTCACACGCCACACATCGACGGTAAATTTAAATAATCGTGAAGATACTGCAAGCACACGGGATAAATACTATTCTTTTAGAAAAAGTCATTGATATGCTAACATAGAATTTCCTAGAAAAAGTATCTGCAAGAATATCTCCAGGATTCCTCCCGAGGACAGTGCCGATGTAAGGATTAACGTTAGATTCTTTCAACGAACTATCACAACAGAGGAGACAGTCCGTCATACTTAATGATAGCCATTTTCTGAAGAATTTTCCTAAATTCTTGTGCGCTGTACATGCAGAAGCTATCACATGTTAATGGTACGAACGAAAACGAAACGAAAACACTCGTGAAGTCTGTTCACGTGGCAACGATTTTCTCAACAAGAATCACATGACGTAAGTCTCAAGCGGCGTGTTGCCAGCCGGAGCATATTTCATTGCCACGCACTACAGTTGCTCTTCAGTACCATTGTTCTTCCTGGCTGATGTCACACATTCTTTTTCGTAAAAAAAAATTCAGAAAGTCATTTAACTTATTGACCATGATTATAAAATTATGTAATGTTATACTAAGATGATATTTAGATTAGAGTAATACGTAACTTAGAACGTTAATAAGCTGACTCTCTCTACATAAACACACATGATACACATGATACACACATGAAACACATGAGTGATACGTAATTACAGCGACGCTTCTAGCACCAAAGATGGAATACGCTTAGGAATAAAATAATGTTTGAAATCACACTGCATTATTTTCAATTTCTTCTCAAGTTGATAAAAAACATAACATTGGTCTATTTAGTGTACTACTATTTACACTCCAAGAATACACTTTTATTCTAATCACGAACAAAGTCACGTGCAAATCCCGTGTGCCCCACTCCAGGCTTACACAACGAAGCAATGTACTTCAGCTTCCGTCCAATGTACGTCAGCTTCAGTTTTTGTCCAGTTTCCCTGATCCATTGAGCAAATGCTGAGATGGCCTCTTGATTTGCTTCTGGACGTAAATGTAGCTTCACTATCCGCACGTTTTGTTGAGCTTTCCTTTTGCTTGTAGTGCTACTTAGTCGAGCTTAGGGAGAGTTTCTATTTGTTAGCAACAGAGAAAAATCAAATCTGTTCGTTCCTTTACCATTACAAATAAGTTTTCTAAAATTCGACAACGAAAATATCTAGTTTATGAAATGTTAATCTCTCACTTTTTTAAATTATTGTTATTAATGTTACTATTACTATTTTTCATCTTTCAACTATTAATAGTTAAATTGTGGGGAAGGGATTCTGAAACTCACGAAAGCGTGCGGAGATGATTTTCTCCCCTATACGTTACATACAGTTTTTACCTCTTTTTGACTAAATACATAAAAATCAATAAATAAAGCACCTGGTCCGTGATGTGCACTCGTGGCGATGGCAGTCGCTATGTCACGTGACCGTGTGATTGCGGGGATCTCCGGCGCAGCAACGCGGATGTGTGTCAGACAGCAGGGTCCCGACTTCCCAGACGGAGAAATAAGTTAGTGCAGAGGAAACTAATAATGAATATAATGTCTATAAATGAACAAAGGTGAGGCAAATATCCAAATCCCTCTCGCCTGGAAGTGATCAACGAACTGAGGATCACATAGTGTTTTCTTGAAAATCCTTTTCTAAGGTATTCGATGTCTGACTGAGCCTATAAACTAATTACCCTAAGACAGCAAATTATTTACGCAATCTTCTAGTTCTACTTGGCGTTGCCTCAATAGACGAAAGGTACGAATTGTCATTAAGGCATCACCACATAACTTGATGAATTCAGGATAAAAACAATGTAAATTCTTGAGATACTCATAATATTTAACAATGTAATCGTACGATTCATTGAAAGCAATGTTTCTTTTGTCTGTTTAACCCCACATGCTTAATGTATCATCCAAAATAATAGCTGTAAAGAGTGTGTTTAATAGTATAATCCATTCACCAAAAGAAAGGATATGCTTAGTGTGTCACGTATAACAATAACTTTTACCTATTTTCTGTCATCTTCACTCCAACAAGGCATTTTTAGATGGGACAACCATTAATCAGCCACATTACAATCTACTTACATCTTTTTCTATCGTTAAAATGCCGAAGCAGAATTACTGTGAGTGTTTGGAGGCATTTCGATGTAAAATGTAATATATAAACACAATATTTATAACGACAAAATATTATTTGTGCACCATCGCTTTAATTCCAAAACATATAATTCGAAATACTAACAGATTACACAGATTTTTTTTCTATAATTCGCTTTTAAGTTTAAATTTAAAAAATTTTTTAAAAAAAAAAACAATATTGAAATAAATATTTCTTCAATGTTCTGTTAATAAATGGCAAAAAAAGTGCTAAGGAAGATGTGAACATCACGTGCGCCTTCCTTAAGATTCCAACGAAACTCTTCACTCGACAGATTCAATTTCTCAACATACTGAGTCATTTTCGATTCCAGAAGCCAATGGAAGTCCTTTTAGTTACCACAACGAAAACAGGCATTTCCAGGTCCTGCAAAATGTCCACGTTATTTATTGGTATATAAAATGACTCATTTGCTGCCCAACACCTGCTATTACCTGAACGTGACCGAAACACCACGAACGGATCATTAATAGTCAACGGAAGAAACCCCGGCAGGCCGAATATTCGCGGGCGAAACACATCGCGAAAGTGGAAAAGGCAAACGCAAACACACGGGGCGGCCCATGGGGGTCAGCCAGCCAATGGGCGGGCGGCCGCGAACGCGGGCGGGGGCGATGGGGGGGGCGGCCAGGGGCGGTGGGGCCCGATTGCCACATGCCGGGCGGGGCGAGAGGGCGGGGCAGCGAGGGAGGGGCGTACCCCAGGGCGCTGCGCGGGGGCCACCGAAAAAAGCGCAAATTTGATAAATCCACCGCTTTTAAAAGGTTTCGGCGCAAAGAACGCATCGGCGTTTTAATTAACAGAGTCGCCGAAACACACATTGTAATTAGGTTATAATTAAATGAATACATAATTAGAGCCTACACTGTCTGCATATTTACACAAGAAGTGCGCGCCATCATCGGCTCGCGCAAATTACAATCCTCGCGCGCATTCTTCATTATCCTCCGGGCGCGAGCGTGAAAACGCGCACGACGGGGCGGGGGAGGGGGCTGGGCGGGGGAGAGGAGGGGACGATGGAACCGGAAGCAGGGAGGAAAGGAAAGGGGAGGATATGAGTTCTGGTATTACAAAGGCGTGGGGAGCAAAACGGCATCAGAGACATCGTGGAATTGCCGGAGGAATGTGGAATTGAAGGGGGAGGAATATTCATGCAGTGTGCTGACCCAAGAGATCTTTAGGTAATACATTGATCTCTTCAAATTACAGATTTCCACCCGTTCAGAACCATTTTCCGAGTAATAAAAAGCGAGTTGATATGCCCTACAATCTGTTCCTGCTGTTAAAAAAAAGCTCCGATTACTCAGCAAGGAAAATATTAAGACCACTTGCTCATCCAACGGGGCAGCTCGCGGGACTTTAGCTTCCCTCTCCAAAGAAGCTTAAGAAAGCGTTTGAAATAGTTATTTATGCACAAAGAACTTTATGAAGGTTCTAATGATCGAGCGGCGACAAAAAGCCCAAGGACCTTTGGCCTGAGGGCATTTTGTTTCCCGAGACCATTAAAACCCCTTAACACCTGTGGTGCATACATCATGTTAATGATTCCGGTTTAATTATTTACTAGTTTACTGCTTGTTAACATGACTCGGTTTGTCTTTTCATATTCCCCTCCCGTAATTCTCTTTCATAATTCTCTTCATAAGAGAACATGTATCACCATTCACCAGTTTTCATTCTTCCCTCGTAACCAGGATCCTTTCGATCCAGGTAAGTTATGCAGTGTATGTCGAACTCCGTATGGAAGGAAATAACAAGCAATAATGTGTAAGTAAATAATAATAATAATAATAATAATAATAATAATAATATTATTATTATTAATTTTATGTTAATTATTATATTTATTTTTATTATATTATTATTATATTACATATTTATTATTATATTATTATTATTATTATTATTTTATAATTAATTTAATTAATAATAATAATAATAATTATTATTATTATTATTATTATTATTATTATTGAATTACATTTTTCGGTTCTATTTTACTTGCAATTTGCTTATAGGATTAACATAATGAAAAATTGCTGTACGTTTCCTCCAGCTCAATCATAAATAAGTTACAAATCACTTCCCATAAAACAGGTAGTACAACAGTGTCAACAAGTTTCTGTTAACACTCATCATTTTACTTTTTTTACATTTGCGGATTATTTTGTCACAGAGCAGTTGAGATAAACAAAAATAACTAGGAACATTAAATACAAAAGAAAGTGAAAATAACTCAAAATACAATACAAAATAATTAAGACAACTAAACATACACACATATACAAAACAACATGTAGAAAGTGAGGCTTGTCGCATTTCAGGTATTATAAGGTACTAATTAAACTTCAAACATTATAAACTAATGTAATCTCAGTGTAGAAGTAATAGAGTGCTCCTAGAATTCAGCAAGACACTATTTATTTCTTACAAATGCCCGTAATTTCAGAACAGATGAAAGTAAAATGAACATAGTTTTATATTTTCCCGATATTAGTTCAATCAAACCCTCGGGAAATGATAATACAACAATATGGTATGGTCCTCTCAGCCTATTATTAATTGAACAGTCGCATAAAATATGTTTAAGGTTTTCATAGGTGTTCATTTTACATAGCGAGCTGATTGAATTTGTGTGAATTTCGTTCCACATATTTTTCTACAGTGAATGTTGATTTCTTCACTTACCTAATTTGAGCAACTACTTGAATAATTGAAGTGGGAAAAGCCAGAGTAAGGTATTTATCTGTTTCTGTGGATTACGAAAACCTAATTTCTCAATATATTGTGTTGTATGATGAATTCATCGTTCTACACAAATCGTCCATAAAGATTTCACTTATTCGGATTTTGTTACTGCATAATTAAGTTATGAAAGCCCAAATCATTCATCGTACCGTCCAGGCCAGTTATGTTTGCTAGAATTCGGATATGAATTTCTTAATCTTAAAATTTTGTCGAAAATAAAACATAGTTTAATGCATTAAAAGTCCCTTTCAAACATCTGCTAGTACAATGAATTTTTTTAACAATTTGGATTTGCACTAGACACAATCATAATTGTTGTTTGAATTTTATAGGTATTTTAGTTCACCGTGTTATTAAGAACTATTGACAATTTGTAATGTTTCTTTCATTCTAAATTCATCAAATGTATGTTTTCGTTTTAAATTCAAAATTTCAATTTAAATTAATTTAGATCATGAGTATCTAAACTTACATGCTAATTGTTAAGTTAAGAGATTTCTAATTGCGATTGTTAATTTATAGGAAATATGTTTCAACTTGATACGAATTATTAAGGTCAATTTTATAATGTTATCTCATCCAATTCCTTGGTCAGTATGTATTCACCTAAAATTTTAAATGTAATGTGAATTCTTTATATGTTAAACACACCTATTCTATGTTAATATAAGTTGTTTTAATCTTCATTTATATTAATTATTTAATTTCCTATTTTAGCTGACACATTGTTAAAGGCCTGACGATGGAGGCTCAACTCGACCTCTGAAACGTTGCCACGCTATTCTTGTTCAAGATACCAATTTCAATGTAATAATAATTTATGTTTTAATAAATGTAGTTTGGACTATCTATAAAAACAAATTATTAGAACTTTTATTAAGAAAACACTTAGTAGCAAAAATAACTAGCAACTTCGAGGAGTTCAAACAAGGAGAAACAGCAGCCTCGCGAGAGCAAAAGCGAATGCAGACGCCCTGGTTCCAACGCGACGCCTTTGCATGAGACGACGACATCGCGTCGGCGATGCACACGCAGCTGGCGCAGGCCGATGCACCCGCGACCCCACCCCCCAGCCACCCGGCTGCGACCCGCGCCTCGCCGGCGCGGCGCCCAGGAAATTAAACGCATTGTGCGTCGCCCCGCGCATTACGCGCACTTGTCCCCGCAGCGGGGGGAGGGGAGGGGAGGGGCGACACACTTCCTGTCCCCTGCTCCGCTCCACGGCCCCTCCGGTCTCGCCCACGCGCCGCCTCGCGGAAACGTACGCTGCCGGTCAGCGCTCGCTCCCTCCCTAAGCGAACGCCCTCCGCGCCCCGCCGGGCACACGACTTTCCCGCGCCCAACACGCCTCGTTCCCCAACCATGCGAACACGTTGACCGTCTGGCTCTATCCCCCGGCCCGAATCAGCAAACCTTTCACCCGCCTCGTACTTTGTCACAGTAATAACTTTAATGGAAATGGAAATCAAAGTAATTGACATGAACGCACATTCAGTTTAGTGTACACATGTACATTACGATGCAAGTCAAAGCTTTATTATACCTGCAATCAATAAATGAATGATCTTGATGGACTGGTGATTACAAATGGACGATATGAATGATCAGGAATAATGAGATGCAGAGGAAAAGAGAGAACTTCTACATTAAATCTACACTGCTTTAAATTTAAGCATTAAATTTAATGTACAAATATATGAAGCTCTTTTTAATTATCAAGTTACATTAAGTGTCATACGTATCAATACATTAATCTACAGTAAATTCAATACCACTGACTCATCATTCGATTTTTTCCTATTCGTCCAGCTGTCCTTACAAAGATATTCTTGTGATTGCCCACTCAACAATTAAAACGAATGAATTAAACATTCTTCTTCTGCTTCAACAGAATCTAATCCCCACGCCAGAGCTGCCGGTAAAATGAGACCAATGGACCAAGAAATAGAACGACATATTTTCAGATAGCAAAGAAAGTAGCACGCAATAGATTGATTGATTTTTCGTGTTTCCGGGCGCGCCAACTGCTGTGGTCATAAGTCCCGTAAGTGTAGTGCATGTTTTTTCTCGGGAGATGGTGGTGATCTTCCCCCGCTGGATGGCGAGATCCGGCGCCGACCTACCGTCGGCTGATGGGGTTTCCCCCTAATCAGGACTCTCCCCCAAGCAGGGCACCGCCCCAGCCGGAACAAGCCCAAACTCCCGACCGGTCTCCCGGAATATGTGATAGTGTAGTGCATGTTAGTGTAAGTGTGTGTGTGCAAGGGGAGAGGATAGAACAAGGAAGAGGAAGGAAAGATCGCGCGTGGTCCGTGGCCCGTTTGGAAGGGAACTGCTCCGGCATTCGCCTGGTGTTGATCGGAGAAGCCACGGAAAACTACCGATCTGAGCAGCCGCCCGCTAGAATTCTCCTCCAGACAGCGACCCAATTCGACCTACTTGAAAAGCTAGTGCCGAAAATTCTGCCGCCGCCAGGACTCGAACCCAGGACCTCCCGGTCAGAGGCGCTGCAGTGACATCAGTTGATGCACTGAGCTACCGCTCCCGGTGAGCACGCAATAGCTTAAATCTACGAGTATTCCATGATGATCCTCACTATATGGCCAACTCCGTGCATTCAAGGCTGCATCCTGCCGTGCCAGTCACGACTTTGCACCCTGCACGCGTGCTAGCGCATCCCGCGCCCGCATCCGGTTTCCTCGTCTCGATCACGCCAGCCCGCTTCCTCGCCGCGACCGCTCATCTCGTCCCCAACCCGCTCCCGTGCCACATCCCGCATTGCAACCCACGCCCACTTCACCCCTCTCGCTTCACATACTCTTCTTCCCACTCCCACTACATACATCTCGCTCGCACTACGCCTTCCGATTTGCCTTTTCATTCCCCAAAAGCATTTCTTAGTTTTCAACATTTCATTCTCCAGCACGTAGATCTGATAAGCAAGTAACAGGCATACGTAGGCGAAAAAAACACGTAATTTTAGAATACACGCACCTATACGAGTATATATTATTGATAGCTCATCCATCAATGTTGCAATTTAACATAATGAAGGTGTTATTATAAATGCGGTTGATCTACATTTCAATACTAAACTTTAATGTCGAACTTCATGTAAAGTTTTAATGTACAATTTGGCCTAGTGATATTTATTTAAAATTTTATAATCTGAAATGTATCTTTGTCTTTTGCCTGATATTGATGTTTCATCGATGTATATTCAGGTAAATTAAACAATATATTTCTGATTTATTTTTTAAACTAAGGACATTGCAAGGAATATTTTTCAAAACTAGTGTTGGTAAACTTTTCCGAGTCTCTCAGACTTCTGTCCACAAATAAAAATTGTCCCACACCTTTTTGCTTTTTTGTCAGAATTTGATGAATGTGGCTCCCTGCATGGAAATGTGCTAGGCTACTCTAATCTACTATGTATTTCCTACCAAGCCGGTTAACGTACGAATTTCTGGTTTTGCTTGCATTCTTTATCTTTCATATTTTTAATACATTTTCCTGACCATAAACTTGGCTTTCATAAAGGGTTCTTTAAAATTCTTTCTGGGTTTACTGTCAATAATTGCTTATGGGTCAGGTCATATGGTCAGGAACCTTCTAGATTCCTTATGAAAGAGTCATTCCGTATTCCATAATAGGATAGATAAGAGCCCATTCTTTGGCGTTAGCTGCTATTTTATATTCGCATTACAAAATGCAATTATTTCCAGGCCACTTCGGTCAATCACTTGATTTGTTTGACTCTACCATACGAATCTACGATCGTATCATTATACTTACACGATGATACTCACAGAATGAATTCGTTACCCACAAAGTAATCAGCTTTTGCGTAAATTCGAACCTCATCCGTTAGTTATTGCTTTAATTTACGATTCGTTAATTTTCATGTTCGGCTCAATATCGCTAGTGTTCTTAGTCCAGTAAGCCCAGTTAAAAAATTCTTTTAAATTAATTCAATTATTTGTTATTACCGCAATCGTCTGCGAATAACCGTACTTTTGAACCTATGTTTTCCGGGAGATAATTTACGAAAGCCATGTAAAAAAAAAGCTCTTTTACATTTTCTTGTGGAACCTCTGATCTAACACAATGCTCGAAAAGTGTAGTCCCAATCGATGGTTGTCAGCTGCAAAGGAACTCGTTAATACTACATGCCATTATTCATCACTTCTCCACCTTATTAGCTTCTTGATACGTATTTTACGCGTTTTATCATCATAATACAAATATTTGAAGTGTAATCATAAATGAATTTCACAAAACACGACGAAAATATGAAATAACGGCAAGTAGGAAGACCTAATAAAAGAACATTCCCAATTATAAGAACCACGCTTTGAATAAATACTTACACAAAATAGACAATAACAAGGAGAAAACGAGATATGTGGAAACGTTCCCTGGCAATATCACGTAATTATAAAGCTTACCATTATTTGCGTTTTTAAATTTATTTATTTACTTTCATAACTGTTTTCGATTTCACTTTCCATTAATACTACATCGCCTTTAGCAATAACGAAAGTTCAGCATTGGACGGGAAATTAACGTCCCTTGCAAGAGCTGGAAACAATGGCTTGGAGTTATTCCGGCCTCTGAATGGACGGAGCTGAAACGTCACAGTCGATGACTCCGAAATGGCTGTTTGGCAACAACACAACGCATCGGTTCTCATAATAAACAAATGAAATGAGGCCCTGATGGGGAGGGAATTTTAATCAATTATCTATAATTAATGATAACTGGGCTGTATAATGGATTTATAATTTGTTGTGTCTGATGAAGGCAAATGTTCATTAAAATTCGCCATTCACAGAGAAAACAGGATGGTCGTGTAGCTACCTAGTCTGGGTTAGCAGAACTGAAATAATGGAGCCGACACATTTTTTTTAACTATTTAATATTTTTGTTACGATTTACGAGGCAAAATATTCACTAAATTCCTTTCCAACGGCGTTGTTTATAACGGATTGTAAATTTTCTAATTCGACAAGAAAAAATAAGTTGTATAAAAACAATCCAGATAAGCGTCGTGCTTGTTGAATGAAGATCAAACAAACACACCACCACGTGAGAAAAGCAAACTGAACCCAATGTACACAACCTCTTTTTCAATTTCGAAGGCGCGTTTTACACATGAAAATCTATACAGACGGGCGAGATTCAACGCTGGCATTTTCGAAAAAGTGGGTCAGTTATTCCAGGAAGGTCACTAGGCCCTGTGTCCATCGGTGTACCCCGCAAGTCGACTCCGGCCGCTGAAAAAATTAAGGAATGAGAGCGTCGCGGGTGTAAACGCGGGCAGTGTCGCCGAAGCCGTTACCTCCGCTTCAAGAGCTCCCAGAAGGGCGGGACAGAGATGGGATGGGAAGGGATGGGATGAGAAGGGATGGGACGGAATGGAACGGGATGGGACGGGATGGGACGGATGGGACGGGATGGGACGGGATGGGACGGGATGGGACGGGATGGGACGGATGGGACGGGATGTGACGGGATGGAATTGATTGGATTGGATGAGATGGTGGGCAGGACAAGGGAAGGGGGGAGTAGGGCGGGGAGGTACTGTAAGAGAGGGCGAAGTACTGTCGGAGTGGGGTCGGGGCGAGGCGGAGAGTGGCGGGGAGTGGCGGGGGGGCGAGGCGGGGCGAGGCGGGGCGAGGCGGGGCGAGGCGGGGCGAGGCGGGGCGAGGCGGGGCGAGGCGGGGAGAGGCGGGGAGAGGCGGGGCGAGGCGGGGCGAGGCGGGGCGAGGCGGGGCGAGGTGCGCGTGGCGGGGCGAGGCGGGGAAGGGCGGGGATCGGTGCGGGGTCGAGGGGTCGGGGCGGGGCGGGGGGCGAGGCGGACGGGACGGGTTCGGGGCGAGGTCGGGGCTGGGTCGGGTTCGTGGTCGGTGTCGGGGCAGGTTTTGGGCGGTGGCGGGGGTGGGGCGGGGGTGGTGCGAGGCGTCGCGCTGGGGGCTCTGGAGACACGTAAATCGCGAGAGCTCTCCTCCGCCGGCGACCGCTAACTTCCGGCGAATTGCGCCAACTCGGATAGCGTAGACTGTCAATGGGTCACAGACGTTACGAATCGAGACGTCGAGAGGCTATGTTGGGCGAGGTGAGGAAAACGGGCCCCTCGACGCGGCTACGGCGGCGACAGAATGGGCAATGCAGACGAGGGCACTGATTATGAGATAACGTGGAGTTTCGAACAGAAATGAGAGAATTGCGAACAGAACTTTTTTCACTAACTTAGCGTCTCCTCCACTTCCTTCTTTTTGTATCATGAGTCGGCTTCTGGGTCTTTGCCTTCTTGATTTGAAGACAGTCGCTTTTGAACAGCTGCATTACTTGCGCGTAAATGCGAGAAGATTCAATACATGGTATAGCAGTTATATTTTCTTATGGATAGAACAAACACCGCTCAAAAGAATGGAGCAGGTCTCATTATCGTTGAATTCTCTGAATTTTCGAAAATATGAAATGCGAGAAGATATGTGCTGTTGTAGCACCATTAGATTCTAAATGTCATCGTAGCGATAACCATGAACGTACGACCAATGACAGAATATATTTTTTGACAAAGACACCCTCTTTTTTTTTAGATCATTAGATTTGGAAGAAGACACAAAGTCCATTTGTTCTTTATCGCCGATTAATGAGAGGCAGAGCGGTTAGTGACAGTAAATGTCAAGGAGGATTCAGGAAGGGTGTATGAGGAAGTGCAACTCACGACATGAGTTTTGGACGTCCACGAGTACTCACGCGCAAGTTAGATTTGCCTCCGGGAGGCATCAGGGGGTTACGGCGAACACTTTGTACATGAACTATGGAAGCGAAGTGGGGCGCGACCCAAACAGCGAGTACGGGGAACAGAGGGGCGCGCAAACACTTCGTCATCGACAATGAAAGGAGGAGGGGGGACTCGAGAGACGGGCCGAGGAGGACAGTCGGGACAACACGAACTCGAAACTACTCGTGACTTTCGGAAAGACTCGCCGTGCTCTGTTTGGCCGTCTAGCCGCAGTTGGTCCGTTTCATGTATCAAACGCCAAGAGCGGAAATTGCGAATACAAAGATCTTCTCTGGAGCTTCGCGGCCGTCTGTCAATATTTACTCACACACAAACGGTGGCGAATGTTTGAAGCGGCAGTCAGACAGGTCGTTTAATGAAACGTCGCAAAACGTGATACAAATGACATGCGTTGTTGAACCTGAACTCACAATTTGAAAAGCAAAGTATGTCGGCTTCTAAATTCGTAATGACACATATTCATGGTAACAACTAGAAGGTGAACATTTATGAGCTAAAAGAGTGCCAAATATGATAAATAAAATGGTCCTAAAATGTACTTAAAATGTCCACAAATCAAAGAAAAATTACGAAAAAATTTGATCAAAACCAGTTCAAATGATGTCGAGCTGTTGGATATATTACTGATGTAATCGAGACTCAGCTTGCAAACTTTTCACATCCACTTTATACAACTTATTTTTCTTGACGTATTAGAAAATTTACGATCCATTATAAGCAGCGCTGGTTTGGACTGTTCTTTATAAGGAAATCCATCTTTATAAATCGCGAACTAGACAGTGGCGCTAATAGGCATCACAGGAATCTCAGATTACCCACAACGGCTGACATTACAATTTTTTAGCGAAGAAATCAAATACGCTACTCAGGAATTCTGTAAAGAACAATCATTGTATCTCCTAAACATTATTTGTAGCCAAATATTCCAAATATGACAATGCTTTGCCAAATATGACAAAGTACGTAACATTAAAAAATTAAAATCAATGAAATATGCGAAAAATGCTTTAATAATTACGGAAAAAGACAAAACATGACACTCGAAATCGACCGAAAATGCAAAGATAATGTCACAAAAATTTCATGTCATTTCCTTTCGTCACAACAAAATTAATATCTACACTAAAAAGCATTGTTCTAAAGTGAAAAGAAAAGATGACATTTCATTCAAATCCGCCCCCTAGTAGTAACCTTGTAACTCACTATTACAATTCCTGTATCAGTGTTGGACGGTCGTCGGACATTCCTACAATCTATTTACCTATCTATCTATCTATCTATCTATCTATCTATCTATCTATCTATCTATCTATCTATCTATCTATCTATCTATCTATCTATCTATCTATCTATTTATCTGTCTGTGTCTGTCTGTCTTGTCTGTCTGTCTGTCTGTCTGTCTGTCTGTCTGTGTCTGTCTGTCTGTGTCTGTCTGTCTGTGTCTGTCTGTCTGTGTCTGTCTGTCTGTGTCTGTCTGTCTGTCTGTCTGTCTGTCTTCTCTCTCTCTCTCTCTCTCTCTCTCTCTCTCTCTCTCTCTCTCTATATATATATATATATATATATATATATATATATATATATATATATGTAGTCCTTGGACGGTCAATCGAATAATGGTACTTTACTTCTCACCGCCAATGAAATCCTAATCGAGATAAACAAATGATCCCACGCCCGCGTTCCAGTCCCGTTTTGACGTCCCCTTCCAGGAACGAGGCCCGGGCCCAGCGGGCGCGGGCTCATCAGCCCTCGCAACCCACTCCCCTTGTCGCGTCGCGACGCCGCACCGCGCCGTCGTCAACGTCCAGCGTCCGGCCGTCGGACGTCAGGCGTCGCCCGGCGGCTACCCAGCGGTCGCTTTACGACACCGCGCGCGGTTTACGGCCGCACCAGCTGCGCCACGCCCCCCTGCCCCCACGCCCACGCCCGCTCGGCCCCGTTCCCCCGCCCCGCCCCCCCCGCCCCGCCCCGCCCCCGCGCCGCACAAGGCTGCTGCAAGATACGCCTCTCCAGTCCGAGACGGGCCGCCTCAACCCACTTCCACAGCATTGGCAATACTTCCGATACTTCAAATACTGATAATATAAACTACAACTTGGAGGTTTTAGCCGAGATCTTGTGGTAAATCACAATTTAGATGTATGATTACAGGTAATCACACCAACACAGATAACGTTCAATTAGTGTATTGAACGAACATTACACCAACTTAGTTTCGGGGTACTTTCCCCATCCAAATCTGTACAAATTTTGACCATGTTACCAGAGTAAGTATTATCTTCAATGAAATTAATCATTTATACCTTTTTTTAAAATACAATGTATTAATTTAACATCTGTTCGTTTCAGATAATGTTGCTAGTGTTGTACCACTGAAGATGGGGAAAGTCCCCCGATATTAGTTTGATGTAATACGTGTTAAATACACCCCTTGAACTATCTGTGATTTGAATACCTCCCTGAATAAATTAAAATTGTTAAAATTATTTTTTTTCGATACGAGTAGAAACACCTACACTGGTGAAACTACACTGTGATGCAAATTGGATGATAATATTTTTTTAAACTGTTTCGTATATGTTATTTTTTATCCGTTTAACCGGTAATCATACACCTGAATAAATTAGATTAACACGAATATTGTTAAACTATAACGAAAAACTTTAAGAATTCCTAAGCCTGACGCAGGTACACATATGAAGGTGTCAGTAGGTTTAGGGAAACCATACCCCATTTTCGTCTGGCAAATGAAAAACGAAAAACAAATCGTCTATAAGACATTTTTTAAAGGAAAATAAATCCACAATTTCATTTCGGAGGACTGGAATGATTTGGGTAAAAGAATGAACCATGTGAATATCAAACCATTACATATTTTAAAAAAGTAAGTTATTAATGAAATTGCTGTACCTAAAAGCAAATTGTGACCATGTAAAACAAAAAAATAATCCATTTTATTTTTTTTTCATTTAATAAGTTGAATTTGTGAAACAATTATCTTTAGTGATTTTCATTTTGCAATGATTCTTTATTCAAAACGAAAGGACTAAATCATTACAGTTACTACAAAACCGTGAAAGATTAAGTAAAACAATGAGGACAACAGAGTCCACGATTAAGACTACATTCAGCTAAAAAATAAAGTATATTTTACTGAAGTAATTTATTGCTTATAAATGTCACGCACAGTGTACACTGCTAATAGCACTACTCGTTTCTGAACAATCAACGAAACATTATTTTCATCGCTTTCAAATAAACGAACACCGATGGAGAACCGCGTTTGTGAATAACATCAGGGCCGACAGATCCTGTAGTTGCGAGTTTTAGAGGAGCAAAAAGTTTGATCAAAAATGTCCGAGGCTTTTCTGACTACCCACAATAACAACTGGATGAGATATCGAGCCTGAGGATCATCTATTGCACTCCAAAGCGGCAGTGGTAACAAATGTCGAAAAGAGACGATAGAGAAGAAATGGAACTATTTCGAACGGTATTAACAAGCAGCACGAGTATGAAACAAAACGCTGACCCCGAGGGTTAAGGGAAGGGCTGGGAAGAAAATGAAAACCAACTCAGGGATACAATGATAGGAGAGAGAAATGACAGAAAAATAACACAAGGCACACGAATTTGAGAGAGGCGTCAGCCAAACAGGGAACGAATAAGATTTGAAAGAGATCTAGAGAGAACCAGTGATGATACATTCTTCTCGCATGGAATTAAATGTTAATCGTTTAGTTAACACTTTACTAGACTAATAAATTTTAAATTGTCATTTTTTAAGGTATCCTGTGTTTTGCCTCCAATTTCCCCCCCCTTTTTTTGCATGCTTATTTTAGTAAAAATAAATGCCTTTTTGCATACCTATTTTAGGTTTAATAAATGCCAGGCTCTAACAAAAACAAAGTTTGCCTATTTTAGTAAAAACAAGGGCCTATTTTTGCCTACCTATTTTAGGTTAAATAAATGCTGGGCTCTAATTATAAACCATAAATTTTCCATACTCATAAATGAAAGATACGTCACGATTTCATTATTTTTCTTCGTGTGTGAAATTTGAAGGCACCCTTACATTTGTAAATGTTCGAGATGCTCCAACTTCTTAGCAAACCAAATGTTTTCTGTCCGCTGCCTCGTGGAACGGACACAACATCGCGCGAAGCGCCGAGTCACGGACGCAGGAGAGCCCTCCGCTGTCAGGAAATCGTTAGTCAGCGGTCTGGATGCCCCCAGTCACGCAGCAGCCGCATCGGAAATCTCGGGCTCATTTGTCACCCGAGCATCAGCGGCGCCACTGATTCGCGAAATGCCTCCTGGAGGGCCGGCTCCTCTCGACTCGAGGCACAGTGCATTCTCGTTAGCGCCACATCAGTCACTGCGATCGCCGCGACCCCAACGCCCACAATTGCCTCCACTCCCTCCACTTCATCACCCATCACGAATGTGCACCCGGACGAGGACAACACATACGATCGGCACTCAATCCACACGACGGAACTCCATTTTAAAATTGTTTTGAAAATAATGAATTAGAATTGCATTAATTAATTATTGAAGGCGTGTAATACGAAACATGAAACATTTTCACATCATCTGTTCTTCCTATGCGTACCATTTACCTTCATTACACGGCACGTGATGAAGGTAAATAAATAATTCATATTTGCTAATTGAAGAATCTAAAAGTAGTAATTGTATTCAACAATGTACATGAAAATTCCAGCAAGAAGAAAAAAATATAACAAAGAAAACTACGCTCATTTGGGGCAGATCTTGGAGTTAAATCAATGGACATGAAATCAGTGAACTATCAGAAATTTTCTAATCTTGAAACGTATAAAACTAAAGACCTTGATTCCCCACTTCCTTGCGCACCAACGCATCCACGGGAGTACATTAGACCTAGCTGAAAAGCTAGTGTCGAAACTCCTGCCGCCGTCGGGACTCGACCAAAGGATCTCCCAGTCAGAGGCACTGCAGTGACATCAGCTGATGCACTGAGCCGATGAAATATTCCGGTGCTAACATCATATCATTAATGATGTACTGTAAAAGCCTCCCATTGTAATGGAATCAGCAAAGTGTACTATGTATGTTCTCTGGGGCGAGACATGGCAATTCTTCTCGCAAACGAGTGAGGACGGCACGTATGACCGTGAGGTTGACGTTCAGTAAAAGCCTCCCATTGTAATGGAATCAGCAAAGTGTACTATGTATGTTCTCTGGGGCGAGACATGGCAATTCTTCTCGCAAACGAGTTAGAGACGGCACGTATTGACCGTGAGGTTGACGTTCAGAAAAAGCCTCCCATTGTAATGGAATCAGCAAAGTGTACTATGTATGTTCTCTGGGGCGAGACATGGCAATTCTTCTCGCAAACGAGTTAGAGACGGCACGTATTGACCGTGAGGTTGACGTTCAGTAAAAGCCTCCCATTGTAATGGAATCAGCAAAGTGTACTATGTATGTTCTCTGGGGCGAGACATGGCAATTCTTCTCGCAAACGAGTGAGAGACGCCGTTGCGCGTACTGACCGTGAGGTTGACGTTCAGTAAAAGCCTCCCATTGTAATGGAATCAGCAAAGTGTACTATGTATGTTGTTCTGGTGCGAGACATGACAATTCTTCTCGCAAGCGACTGAGAGACGGCGTGGCGCGTACTGACCGTGAGGTTGACGTTCGAAGGTCCATGGCAGAGCAGCAGCCGCACGATGTCCACGTTGCCCGTCCAGGCGGCCAGGTGCAGCGGCGAGGAGCCCTTCTGGTCCACGATGTTAGTGCTGGCCTCGTGCGCCAGCAGCAGCTGCACCACTTCCCTGCGCACCAACGCACCCACGTGAGAATTCATGCGGACAAGGAAAATATACGCTCGTCTAATGACTTTTTTCCATTTGGCTTTATCTAGCCGTTTACACTTTACGTCTCGATGGAACGCATATTCAACCACATACTAGACACCAACACACTGGAGAGCTCCTCTGATTTGGAGTGAGAAGAACTCGAGGCCTTCCGCGACAACATATGTATGAGAGACAAGGGACAAACAACCATGCCCAAGGCGGTACTCGAACCTGCGCCCCTTCGGATCGAAGCGCTGAGTCGGTACACGCTCCTAGCCACCTCAGCCATCCAGGTCGGCGGTCTAATGTTGCTCATGTAAAAAAAGATATTATTATGTTCAATATTCACTAAAATTTTGCTGTTATATTCCTTGTAGCCTTGACGATGGTGAAAAATTCCGGAAATAATATCTTATGCACAGTCTAATGGTGATTATGTACAAAATATATAATTTTGTACAGTGTTCACTAAAATATTTTGTTATATTCCTTGTATATTGAAGATGGAGGAAAATATTATTCTGCGAAATGTCGTAATGCAACTATAGAAAGATGACGAAAAATTTCATTTTAAATAGCATATGATAAAATTAAGGCAAATAGTCGTGCTAAGCATTTATACTGTTATCAATTTAAGTTTTTTACTTGTCTGGTAAGTAAATATATTTCATATAAAATGGTGCTTCCATTAACATGCACAAGGAAAACTCTACAATTGTTCAAATACAACTCTTCCATCGGAAACACTGATGGACACTGATTGCAAACGAAAACTTGTTCAAACCTGAACTAATTTATATCATAGGTCTACAAATCAATCTTCATAATTTCCAACGACAATATACCACAATGATTAGAACTTTCGGCCCATTCTACAGAACAGTTCTATCAAGGTGTACAAAATTAAATAGAAGTGATTAAGAAAATTAACGAAATAACAAATATGGCTGTTCAGAATCATTACACTATATATCGAGAGAAAACAATGTGTTCATTTGAAGATTTGGATGTCTTATCGAGTTCTTTAGAAAAAATGAATTTAAATGATTTAATGCGTTTTGTGAATTAATGAATGAATTACTTTTCTGGGGAAGGAAATCACAAACGGGCTTCCATTAGTGATATTACTAGCAAATTCCTGGATTTCCACACACAACTCGCAAACATAGCGAACATTATTTTTCTTTCTAATAATGGCAATGCCCTTATTCTGATCAACTAGCGTACATGTTTGTTTCCCAGAAGAATGCAAAGTAGGGCGAAGCTAACTGAAAAATAGAGTAGCATGTTTTTCAGATTCCACAGTTTCTGACGTTTTGCAAAAATATTCGTAAAATTCAACAATAAAATGTATTGCTAGTGTCAAAGCAACGACGAAAGCATGCAGATGCAAGAATAGCTGATGAAGTAGACAGGGATTTTATAACATCAATATTACATTCTAAAACAACTGTCACTGGAGTAAAATAAAATTTAATACCCAAAACCTTAAATTCGAAAAAGGTCGTGGATGTCGGATCTTCATTCCAAGCAAGGGATCAAATTTATGCTGGACAAACAATGGGTAAGGGCAACCTCTTAACACGAGCAATTGGATGGGACAGCTCGCAATGCCAGAGACCCTCACTCAAACACCGCCCGAGGCCAACCGCTGCGGGAACTCCGCGCACCACACGTCCGCATACAAAAGCGCATTCCCGGAAGCGCAGCGGCGCGACGCGGCGCGGCGTCCAAGCCAGCGAGCGCGCGCGGGCACCGAGGAGAGAGAGAGAGAGAGACGCTAACCGCAGGGCAAGGCCGCGCCCGCGCCGGACGTCCTTGTCCGTCCGCCACCCACCGCGGCAGATGCACTCGCCCGCCCCGCCCACCCGCCAGCGCGGGCGCCTTACGTAACCGGCGCCGGCGCTTCCTGCGCGGCCCCGCCCCCGCGCACGCCAACGCCCTACCGGCAACGGTGGCTCAGAGCAGCAACTCATGCCACTGTAGTGGCTCTGACCTGCAAGTTACACTCCCGACAGTCGCAGAATTTTCGACTACTTGGCTAGGTGGAATTTAGTCGCTGTCTGGAGGAGGATTCTAGCAACCGGCTGCTCTGATCGATAGTTTTCCGTGGTTTCTCCGTTCAACATCAGGCGAATGCAGGAGCAGTACTGTAAAAAACTTACCACGGACCGCCCGCCATCTTTCCTTCCTCTTCCTCGTCCTACTCTCACCCCTTAATAACAGACACACACACACATACCCTAACTATAACACTTGATGGACCAATCAGGAGCTTGGAGCTTGTCCTGTCGGAGATGATGCCACGCTGGTGGGAGATACCTGGTAGGGAAGAACCCCGCAAGCCGACGCAGGATCTCGATATCCAGCTGGATAACATCACCGCCATCTCCCGCGATAAAAACAAACACTACACTTACAGGACTAATGATCATAGCAGTTCACCAGCCCAGAATCACTAATCAATAAAACGCCAACGCCGTCAGCGAACCGAGACGGACACAGGGCCGACATATCGACATAGCTTCGGAGAAGAAGTTTCCTTACAATTACAAGCACGCATTCAAACAAAAGAAAATATAAGAAATGCGTAACATCCATTAATAATGGGGGTATTAACACAGTGATTCGCTGTTGTCCATCAAATGTTTTATGAGGTAACCGGCTTGACGTTCATGCGTTACATGCTTTCGTCTTTCCCCGACTCTTGCAAATGTCATGCACGTCACATTAAATGCTAGTTAAGCTAATGACAAGACGGACGACAAGAACGCTGAGACGGGGGAAAACAAAGGGAAGTAAGATAAAACGTTGAAAAAAATCTATCACGTGGCCCAATGCCGTGTGCTCTGTGTTCGCATAACGTAAAATGTAAGTTGCTTATTCTTATTTCTCGTTAGTTAACGTAAACTTAAAATGTAAGTTGCGTATTCTTATTTCTCGTTTACAAAGCCCCGGTGAGTCCTTGACAGCGTGTTTAAAAATAATATTCAAACAACATTAAATGGCTTGGCTTTGTTTGTTTTTTTCGTGTTTCCGGGCACGTCAACTGCTTTGGTCATTAGTCCCGTTAGTGTAGTGCATGTTTGTTTCTCGGGAGATGGCGGTGATCTTCCCCCGCTGGATGGCGAGATCCGGCCCCGACCTACCGTCGGCTAGTGGTGTTTCCCCCTCACCTGGACTCTCCCACCAGCGAGGCACCGCCCCAGCCGGGACAAGCTCCAAACTCCCGATCGGTCTTCCGGAATATGTGGTAGTGTAGTGCATGTTAGTGCAGGTGTGTGTGTGTAAGGGGAGAGGATAGGACAGGGAAGAGGAACGACAGACAGCGCGCGGTCCGTAGCCCGTTTGGTAGGGTACTACTCCGGCATTCGCCTGGTGTTGATCAGAGAAACCACGGAAAACTACCGATCAGAGCAGCCGGCCGCTAGAATTCTCCTCCAGACAGCGACTGATTTCGACCTAGCTGAAAAGCTAGTGTGGAAAATGCTGCCGCCGCCGTCAGGGCTCGAACCTAGGACCTCCCGGTCAGAGGCGCTGCAGTGGCATCAGTTGACGCACTGAGCTAACGCACCCGGTCCGAGGGGCCTTCGGTCCCCAGGTTCTGCACCGGTCATTCCACAGCAAGGCGTCCCCAGCCTCCAACGCAGCGCGGCGCACGGCGACAAAAGCTGACGGGGTCGGCGGAGGGGCGAGGGAGAGAGAGTCGCCGCCCATGAATAATTGCAGCCTAATCAGCCGCGAGCCGCCTGGCCTGGACGTCGGGAGTTTCCCGCGAGTCCGCGTGCGTCGCCGGGGCGTGCGCCTTTGGCCCCTTTCGGGCGGGCCGGCGGGCGGCTGCGACGCCGTCGCGCCGGAGCGCCAATTGGATGGCGGAAGGAAGGGGACTGGTGTTCACTGTGGAAGTGACTACAGGAGATACTGTGATAAATAGGGAACGTCATTTATTTTAATAAAAAAGTAAATTATACATAATTTAAACATAGACCGCTGACGATTAAGAAGCTTTAACAGTGTATTTCAATCGGGAGCTTGAACGTCACTACAGTAGCCATATTTGATCAGCTCTTACTGTGTCAAACAATTGGGACCTTAAACGACACTACTGTAGCGACGTTTAAGCTCCCGATTGCATGACACCGTAACAGCTGATTAAACGTCAACGTACTCTATGTTTAAATCGAAGAATATGTGCAGATAAATGTATTTATTATTGCAAAATATGTAAGAAAAATAGCAAATATGTAAATTAAAACTTCATTATAGTGTTTAAAATTACCCTGCACTTCATTATAGTGTTTAAAATTACCCAGCATTTTCTGAGCACAGAACGTCTCCGAAAAGAAATTGAGTTCAGATCGGCTGAAAGAATGTTCTACATCCACCAGTAATTGTACTACAGTCTTCAGTATACACAGGACTTTTATTCGAAATATAAAACACGTTCGTAGTATACACAATGTTGTTAACGAAGTCCTCGATGCTCAAGTGAACAGTACTTCCGTGAAGCCAATGATGGATCCAGGAGGGGGGAAGTAAAGAGAACAGACCCTCCCCAATCCATCAACGCGATAAAACAATGATATGTTAAAAAGTATTTGTTAGTGTTCGATCGAGTTATGAATGGGGTCTTTGAAACATGAGCAATTGTTTGACATTATTTCTTGATTGATTGATTGATTTTTCGTGTTTCCGGCCGCGTCAACTGCTTTGGTCATTAGTCCCGTTAGTGTAGTGCATGTTTTTCTCTCGGGAGATGGCGGTGATCTTCCCCCGCTGGATGGCGAGATCCGACACCGAACTACCGTCGGCTAGTGGGGTTTCCCCCTAACCAGGACTCTCCCACCAACGGGGCACCGCCCCAGCCGGGACAAGCTCTAAGCTCCCGACCGGTCTCCCGGAATATGTGGGAGTGTAGTGCATGTTAGTGTAAGTGAGTGAGTAAGTAAGGGGAGAGGATAGGACAAGGAAGAGGAAGGACAGATCGCGCGCGGTCCGTGACCCGTTTGGTAAGGTGCTGCTCCGGCATTCGCCTGGTGTTGATCGGAGAAACCACGGAAAGCTACCGATGAGAGCAGCCGGCCGCTAGAATTCTCCTCCAGACAGCGACTGAATTCGACCTAGGTGGAAAGTTAGTGTCGAAAATCCTCATCTTGGGGACTTGAACCTAGAACCTCCCGGCCAGAGGGTCTGCAGTGGCATCAGTTGATCCATCTCTCCCGGTTCTGTACTTAAGTTCGAGAAAGGGCGGTGTGACTTGTTACTAATACTGATGCGAGTAAAAATAGCGGAAACGGCAGTGTAAAGGAAGTGGCGATGTTACAGAGGATTGCGTGCGAGTGACGGAGATTAGGTCGATGCAGGTCATCATCGGTGAAGGTAACGGCAGCAACGGAGCATCGCACAAGGGACTCCGTGCCGCAATCACGAAGAGCGGTTGGCCTTAAAATCGCTGTAAAGTAGCTCTGAAGACGAATGGAGAATAGGCTGACGCAAAGGGGGCGTAGGGAGTACCGGCAGCGAGCATGAGAGGGCTGGGAGGGGTGGGCGGGGCGGGAACGGGGAGGGCTGGGGAAGGGGGGGAGGGCGGGGGAGGGCAGGGAGAGGGCAGGTGACGGTGGAGGGAGGGCGGAGGAGAGAGGGTGGTGGGAGGGCTGGGGAGGGGGTTGGCGGGGGAGGGTGGTGGGAGGGCTGGGGAGGGGGTTGGCGGGGCGAGGACGGCGGAGGGCGGGGGGAGGGCGGGGGGAGGGCGGGGGGAAGACGGGGCAGGCGGTGGCGGGGAGGGCGGAGAGAGGGGGCGCGGGTAGGCCGGAGGGAGGGCGGAGGCGGCACAGCAGTCGGAGAGGAGGCGGGCGAGAGCGGGCTCCCTGGACGTGCGGTCTCTGGGGGGCGCTGGAATGCGTTATTGCACCGCGCGAACTTCCCAGCCCGACGTTGTCGGGCGGCTCCCTCGCGAATTGACAGGCAATCGAGAACACATCCACTTGGCGCTCGGCTAATAAACCTGCAGCTACATTCAGACGCCACCAGAGACAGAAGAGAACCGCAGCCGTTTGTCCTCGACCCCATTCACAGGGCCATCAAGCCTCTCATCGGTTGAAAGGTTTTCCATCAAAGTATAGAAAATGAGCATGATTTGAACGTATTAATAATGTTTAATAACAGTTTTAGAAAGGTTTCTTACAGTGTAGAAAAGAATTAAACAATATAATTCAATAGTCAATACTTAATACTCTT
Source organism: Teleogryllus oceanicus (assembly GCA_964035755.1). Lineage (NCBI taxonomy): Eukaryota > Metazoa > Arthropoda > Insecta > Orthoptera > Gryllidae > Teleogryllus > Teleogryllus oceanicus. The sequence continues at coordinate 11,079,464 of CAXIVR010000014.1, forward strand.
TCATGTATGGGAATTCGTATATACATTTTTCTTCTTATTTCCTTTCGTAGTACTACAACTACTTACTACGTGATTGATAGGGAAAGATTTTTTAAAGTATGTGCATAAAATATATGCATATATTTAAAATAATACATAATAAAAGAATAAATAAAGTGTATAATATTACAAAAATAATTATACAATTATGGACATAATAACTAGTCAAGTTAATTTATCAACCGGTACTATTGGTGTCAACACATTCAGAAATAAAATAACTCCCTTTTTATTCCACATATTTTTGTGTAAACATAAATTTGTACATTTTATATCTACCGTTATTTTGTACATTGTTTTTGTTGCATTTTTGTACGGAGAGCGAACATCGCAAAGACGAGCTTCATATGTTACAAATTACGAACTGTTGGATTTATTGTTCAGATGAACACTAATGCAACACCGATCTGTGTGCTTTATATGGACAACAGATAAACCTAAAGAACGAGTACTGTGCAGAGTGCAAACTGATGTACTGGTACATCTTTAGAACGTTTCTCGCACGCCGCACGGGAGGAAGGGGTGAAGGCCCTTCTCCTCCTGATTTCCGATAAAGAGAGGACATAATACTTCAAATCCTGGTTCGAAAGAAGTCCAAACATCAAAACATTGGAAAATACGGAACGTTAGAGGTTGGACGAAGTGCAACTATATATAATGCAAATATATAACTTTTCTGAAATGTTTGTGGTATCAGTAGATGTGGGTAGGTGATTCAGCCGGTGGAAATCTCATGGACGCAATTGTCGCATGTGAATTTTTTTATATGTATAATACACATTTACAATATATTAATACAAAGTTTTGATTCCACTTAATTACTGCAAGAAAATTTTCATACACTTTCATCATTCTTTATTCTTTTTTTATTTTACTATCTTTTCAATTTCTTAAACATTTTTCTTCGAACACTTTAAAATTCATTTTGCCAATTGATTATCGGTCTTCCTCTCTTTCTCCTGGCATTTGGGTTCCATTAAAACCCAATTTACGATAATCTATTCTCTATTCTTGGTGAATATGCAAACTAATCTAATTGTCTAATTTTTGTATAATCTTTGTTCGACATTCTTCATTTCTTTTCAAATTACTAAGTGTCTCATTCTGTATAACCTTGATATCCTTGTTGATTTTCTCAAAAATAGCATTTCTAATTTAACTTCAATAACATTATTTTATAATATTAATAAATGCAATATTATTTTTCTGTATGCTTGCTTGTAATTACATATTTTGTATTTTCCATTACATAAACATTCTTCGGCTCCCTATCACTGAAATTGTCTATCTACAGTAGCAGGAACTTATTTTCTTTGTGTCTTTGTGTTGATTTTCAGCACTAAGTATTTTTCAAACACTTCCATATTCGAAACACTAAATTAAGTTTTTGTCTCAAAACATTGAAAAATATTTGTCTTTTAGAATATTGGTCTCATTTCAAAAGAGAAGCAAAGTTTATGACCAGTGGGGAAAATATTTCGCATGAATTTTATAAACGTGCTGAACCGCTTTCATGTTTTTGATGTACTACATTCATCTTAAAATCGCCGAGGTTCTCGGTAGACGAAAAGTGAACCTACATCTCTATCTGTGACAAGTTTGAAGCCATTAAAACTCTGTTTCTCGTATCTCAACAATGAATTTGATTGATTTTTTCGTGTTTCCGGGCGCGTCAACTGCTTCAGTCATTAGTCCCGTTAGTGTAGTGCGTTTTTTCTCTCGGGAGATGGCGGTGATTTTCCCCTCGCTGAATCTGGCACCGACCTACCGTCGGCTACCTCCCGACCGGTCTCCCGGAATATGTGGTAGTGTAGTGCATGTTAGTGTAAGTGAGTGTGTAAGGGGAGAGGATAGGACAAGGAAGAGCAAGGACAGATCGCGCGCAGTCCGTGGCCCGTTTGGTAGGATACTGCTACAAAACAACCGATCAGAGCAGCCAGCCGCTAGAATTCTCCTCCAGACAGCGACTGAGTTCGACCTAGCTGAAAAGCTATTGTCGAAAATCCTGCCGCTGTCAGGACTCGAACTTAAGGCCTCCCGGTCAGAGGCGCTCAATAATGAAGCAAACATTATTTTCATCGCTTTCAAAGGAACGAAAACCGATAGAGAAATGCGTATCTGAATAGCATCAGGGCCGACAAATCCTATAGTTGCGAGTTTTAGAGGAGAAAAAAGTTTGTTCAAAAGTTTTCTAGGTTTTTCCGATTCCCCACAATAACAACTGGATGAGATATCGTGCCTGAGGATCATTTGTTGTACTCCGAAGCGGCAATGGTAGCAAATGTCGAAAAAAGATGAAAGAGAAGGAATGGATCTATTTCGAATAACAAGCAAGAGTATGAAAAAAATGCTGCGCTGGAGGGATGAAGGAAAAATCGGCAAGAAAATGAAAACTAACTCAATGATACAATGATACGAGAGAAATGAGAGACGGGAGGAAAATAATATGAATGAGACACAAATTTGAAAGAGGCGTCAGACATTGAGACGGATAATATTTGAGTCATCTAGAGATAACTACGAGAACAATCCAATTTACGACAATCCAGAGAGTATGCCGAAAATAAGACTATATTCCACGTAGCACCACTTTGTTACTGTCCTTTGATACATACGAGAAGAACATTTAAAGAAAATATTTCGAACCGTTTTTTTATTATTTTTTTACAAATTGGCCAAGTTTCACGCAAATTTACTTGAAAACTACTCATATTTTCGAAAAATTATACACGATCTTATTTCAAGATCTGTTTTTAAAGAACAGATTTCATTAAGGAAAAAATCTCTGTCTTCACTATTTCAATTGTAGGAAGATGTAAAAAATTGAAGTTTTGCAATTTTAAAATAAGGGATTTTAAAGAAAATAATATGCATAATACTTTTAAATGTTATTGACATTATCCGAGGACAAAGATTAATCAAAACATCTGGATCCATTTGTGAGCTAATATCGAAAATGTAATTGAGGCTCCATGTAAAGTAACTACAAGACATCGAAATATCAATTTCAATCACGTATGCATGGTCTTGATACCCATTAAATCAATGGAGGATTATCAATTTTGGAGAAAACCAGCTAAACAGTGTTCGCGCTAGCGTTCACCGCAGACGACGGACGGACGGACGGACGGACGGACGGACGGACGGACGGGCGGGCGGACGGACGGGCGGACGGACGGACGGACGGACGGACGGACGGACAGACGGACGGACAGACGTTTTGCCTTCAATCGATTTTTCGGTACAAGGACCCACAAAACATGAATTCTGAGTATACGTACAAAGTGTTAGAGGGAGTAAAAAACAACAACAAAAAATTCCAGAAATATGTACTCAACAATATTGTTAGCAGTTCAACTTCTTTGGATGATTAGTAAATAATATTAATAATAAGCAACCTGATTGTAAGTACCCACACAAACCTAATCAATTCCCACATTGCAGAAAAAATTACTGTGAATAGAATTTACCTCCCAAAATAATCTTACCTCATAAATTATTTCAACATCAAATTACGAATTCCGTACTCTCTACTTCTCCGCCTAAGTTCAATCGAGCCGGTCGGGACGTAAAAAAAAAAAAAAAAGGGACGGCACTGGCAGACAGGCGTGGTGCAAGCACCGCATCGTCTGCATTTTTCAGAGGCGAAGTGGAAGGTGCATCCACGAGGACCGCATCCTCCTTTTCCTCATCGCATCCCCCTCCACCCCGCCCCCCCGCTCACTCCGCTCAATGCTGCAGCGGCGATACCACGCTATCGACAGGAACCCGGGCGCCGCGGCGGCGCTGGGGGTCGGCTGACACGAGGAGCCGCACTATGTTCTACGTTACGACCAAAGTGGCAGACAACTGTAAAGGCATTTGAATTAAAATGAAAACTTTCCACGCGCACTTTTTGGGGTCATTAATTTTGAATCAGTATTCGATTTTTTTTCCCACATCCACAGCAAAATGACAATCTATATTACCAACAATTATTTAATACATTTTCCTCCGTGTAGAGAGGAATGTTTACTGAATCAATTCGTTTTGGCATTCATACAAAAAATTAAATTCTCATTCATCAGTTCATTAACATTTTTTAAAATCCTAATTTACGTAGCGAATAGTGGCATCGTATAGTGTAAAATGTACAGTACGTTGTAGTGTAAAATGTATAATACATAATATCGTCTCCCAGCAACTTTAAGCAGTAAACCTGAAACGACTATTAAGTTTAAATTTTTTTCACCAGAATAGTAAGGTTAGCACTTAGTTACTAATTCCTTTTTTGTCATTAAAGATAGTACATTATTTTCGAACGTTTTAGGCACTTAGGGAATGGGATAGTTACTAACTGGAAGAACTTGACTAGCTAATTAAAAATCAGAATTTGAATATACTAACATTGAATAGTTTGACATTCTGAAAGAAACTCAAAAACGTATGCGACAATATTAAGATACTAATTTAATTGAATATACTTAGTTACACCACTGCCGCAGACTCCGGTTAATCACAAGATTCCGGCAGCGAAGTGATATTGTGTTCACGTTTCCTTTTTTGCTACGACACCGGCTTCCGTGGCAACGTAAATATATTCACTTTATTTCTTCAAAATAATTAAGAATAACAAGATTTGATTTTCTGCATGCTGCCATTCACACTTTGACTCCAGTATATTCTTATAAAACGATCCATGTGGTTCCGAAAACGTGTGACTCTGAACATGATTCCGAAAGTGACGAGTTGAATAGATATCAAACATTTTTTTTCGAAACGTAGTTTAAATAATGAACAGGTTTAATTTTATATCACATTACACATTCATTCGTGTCGATGAAGTTACGCGTACTAACTAGAACATCAATTATTTCTGAGGGCATACTAAAATAAATATTCGTGTAACCTTCGAATATACATACGGTATACGAGACAAAATACAAGGAATTTCTAGTGCTAAGCGAAATATGCACTTGGTCACATTATTATAATCACTTCGCCATTTCATTTCTTTTGAACTTATTGCTTTCTTATGTTCTGAGACATGTGGAATTATTTGTTCGCAATGTGACTCGTTACACTTTCATATATTTCGCACTCCCACTTATGTGCCTTTTGAGACAACTTATATCTGAATAAGTACTAAGAAACAATATGAAGGTGCAAAAATACTGTTTTTTTTGGTAGTTTGCAGCAGTATGTCACGTTTCCTTTTTTAAAGAGTCTATCTTTCACTCAACCTGTTTAACCATTTTTGTATAGTCAGCAAAAAAAATAATAGTTTACTCAGTTTCTTGGATGAATTTTTACGAGATTTATCACGAGATCATCTTGGATGATTCATCACAAGGGTGATCTATGGGTTGCGTCGAGTTCAGACAATCTTTTATATCAAATATAGCTAAAATAATAGCAATAATTAGCAACAAAATGATATCCGAGACAATTAGCAGAAACATTAGTACTTCATTTATTAGGGCATGTGATGAGAATTGATAACGAAAATGTTTAATGAAGAGTAGGCCTACAATGATGGAATCAAGACGATTTTTCAGCTGTCCACTTACTGAATCTACGATCAAGATATCAATAAAAATCATTTTACACAAGCTGTGATTATATACACCTCCCTTTTATTAGAGTGCACGATTTTATCGGCAAACACAAGCCCTAGGGGCGGCGACCGTGGCGGACCTCGGGGTCGCGAGAGAGTGCAGCGATAGCAGCAGTGCCAGCGAGGGGTCTGCTGTAAAGAACGGCGAACGCCCCTCGGCTACTCTACCTTCTGCGCTGCTCAGTGGAGTTAACGACGGCCGGCGAAGGCCTGACGCTTCCAGCAGCGCGTAGCTCTTTCATTCCTAAACGATTATCGCTCGAAAGCTGCTCAATACCCACGTAATCAAGCAAGAGACAGAAAGGACGTGTTGAAGACCGAATAGGGGATGATACAGACCCGCGGAAAAGGTGGAGAAAACAGAGGAGGAGATAATGGATAGTCGTAGTGATAACGCAAGGATTTAAAGGAATGATACGGCAAGGACTGTGGAATATCTGAGAGCGGAGTGATACTTCGAAAATTGCCTATAAAATAACAATAGCGATGAAGGTGAATCGAGGATGGACATACTCAGAAACGCCAAAAGAGGGAGAGTGAGTGAGATGAGCTCGGTAATGTTGGTGATAAATAGGGTACGGAATTTCTTGTAATAAAAAAGCAATATATATATGTGTGTGTGTGTGTGTGTGTGTGTGTGTGTGTGTGCACTTTTTTAACAATATGTAAGAAAAAATAGGAAATATGTGAAATTAAAATTCGTTATAATGTTTACAATTCCCTTCTTCAAGCGATTTCCGAGCAGAGTACGTTGCCGATCACACCTTTACACGGTTTCAGAGAGAAAGTTTAACATCTACAGAAGCAATTATTCGCTAGTTTCATCCGAAACACATAATACTTTCGTATTATATACCCTGTTGCTTACGAGGAGCCGGCCCTCAAGTGAATAGTACCGTGTAGCCTGTGATAGAAAGATGGGGGAAGGGGGTAAAGGGAGCATACGCCCTCCACCACCTACTTAAGAAAAGGGATAAGACAAAGATCTGGATTTTTTTTATCGAGTTACGCACGGGGTCTATGAAACACGAGTAAGCATGTGCTTGAAGTTCCTTCTGTGTCACATACTACATCCGCTCATTCTTGATCCAGACTACGCGGCGCAAGAAGCAGATGGGGGCGGGGGAGTTTGACAATCAATAGCGATGGTCCGGCGTTAATACAAACGCCGTTTTTTAAGTATTTCAGTAACAAAGTTTTCAAGCGACATATATTTCGATCACATTACAAATGTTCATTTTCGACCTATAAATATATTAAAATGTAACGAAATATGTAAAAATACATAAAAAATGTAAAATATGTAATTATACCAAAAAATGTAAAATAAAAATGGTTCCAATTCATTCAGAATGTCGTGATAAGTGTGAAATATATTAGTGAATGCAGGTATCTTGTCCCTGTAAAGATATGAAATTTCATGAAAATCCGTTTCCCTAGTGATAAACAGACGAATGTCGAAGTGCATGAGAAAACAAATGGGTGCCGGAATCAGAGAAGTGGAGAGGGGGGAAGACGGAAGCGGAGCTGTCACGGGCGGTGGAGCCGAGGGGGCGGAGATGAGGCTGGCAGTGCAGCGAGAGCAGTGGCGACAATGCACCCACCGAAACCCCATGGCAGGAAATGGCAAAAAAAAACAACAACACCGAAATAAATGGAAAACGGCTGGATTTAACAACTCCGCTACCCCGCCCCCCAGTCTGGCCCGCTATACGTTTGTTCGTTCGCTGGCTCGCTCTCGCGCCGTTCCATGAAACACGCGCGTGTTGCCCGCGATGACGTAGCAGAACACGAAGCAGCGACAAGCGCGCGCTACCAACATTCGCTTAACACGCAAGGCCACGCGATTTGTTTCGCGATCAACTGCAGAAGGGCCGTCCAGATTAATCTCCTCAAAACGCTCTAAACAGACGAGATGTACGGTTTTCCTGCGAGATTAGTCCTCTGGCACAACGAGTTAACCAGCTTTACTTCTGCATTTATAAATTAACGAACACGAGCAAACAAATACCATGCTGATTGAATTAAAAAGATATTTATTCATGCTGATGTAGTCCGTGAAAGGAGGAATGATAAATGTGGCATACAAAATGTTCACCTTTAAATTATCACAAACACAATTTAATTTATTATTCATTTCGTAAAAAACACATTATTCTAGAAAAAATATTTTTATTCTAATAAACATTTTGTAAAATTAAATTTTCGTAAATTAGGTAAGTAAAACCAAATCGTATATGCAGACTTTTTACAGAACACACTGCAGCGCTCTAAATACTGCATTCACATAGATTAAAAACGCAGTGTTCTTTTTACTGCCCAGATATAAATGTATTCAAATGTGTTTTTATGTCTTATTTGTGAACATATAGTATAAAGAAAGTAAAAATACATTTTTGATGCATTTTCAATTTTTTTATCATCTGCTGCTCATTCTGATAAAATTTCCAAGAAAATTAAGGGGCGACAATATGAATTTGTCTACATGATTCAAAGGCAAAGTAGGGACTTAAGAAATCGTTATTGAACTACAGGCTCCTTCAAAAAGACATTTTGTATCATATAATGAACTGTTATTACATTGTATTTACACATTTTCTACGAGGATAGTCAAAAGAGGCAATACGCAAAATAATCTTAATCTAAAGCCTGTATCACATGGGAATTCATAAGACCAAACAAGATCTTAGCACTACGTCTCACTCTAGAGCGAGCTTCTCTGAGGTGGTAATGCGACATCACTAACAAAACATCGCTGCTCAAAATTACAACATCGACCACTTCCACCCAAAACCATTGATATAATTAAACATCAATGTTTTTAAAACAGAATGAGTCACAACTGAAGTTCACGCGGGAGAGATTTAATTTAAAAGTAGTCTCATTTACTAATTTTTAATTTCTATTTACTGACAAAGAGTCAAAAAATCATCAGGACAATGGACAAATCTTGGATTATCTGATTCGATAATTATTATTCCGAAGGACAACATGGAGAAGAGCCCAAAATTTATTGCTTATTTATCCTTGGAAATAGATTTTATTACATGGGAGCTTGCATTTTTTCATTCAAAATTCAAGTAGTATATGACAGTGTAGGGATCACAGAATTTTGAAAATCTACCCACAATTCACTTCTCCCCATAGCACGTCATACGCAGTTTTAACTGTTTTTTTGACGTAAAATAAAAAAAATTAATAGACGAAAACTCGAGTTATTCATTTTTCACCCTTGGTAACTTTGATCTGAAGAACATTCGATTTATGAATACATGATCATTATTATAGGATTTTCTTATGATGACCTTTCTTCATTTAAAAAAATATCAACCACGTTAAGCATCGAATACAAAACAAAGACGTTAAAATCATCGGCTTAAAAAATCGATATTAATACATCGATATTTTTTTTTAAAAAATCGATGTTTTGAAAAAATCGACATCGACGTCACATCACGTATTTGTAGCTTTCCGGTGCACGTGTCCACCGCACGCGAACCGCATCGCACACCTCCTCGTGGGCGTCTCTGTGATTCGGGGCGCCCGCCACACGTCTCCTCCGCGCCGAATCGATCCCGCGCGACGCGGGCGGCGTTTGTTTACTTCCACGCCCAGAACAAAAGACGCACAAAGGAAGACGTGTTGCGGCGCTCGCTCCGCCATCGCCCCCCCCCCCCACCGCGCCCACAAACCTCGCCGGCGCCGCGCGCGCGCGTGTGTGGGTAAATGTTGATCCATGTGTCCGAAGTGAGCGCGGCTTTGAAGTTTACAACGCAAGGACTTTTGTGCGGCAGTTTCTCTCCGATTCCTTTTTCGTCGCTCGTCTTTTTCCAAGAGGGATTCGGGCTGGGGGGTGGTGGGTGGTGGGGGGTAGGAGATACGTAGAGGTGAGTGGGCGGTGGCTGGTGAACAGTGAGTGGTTACTTTTGTGCAATGTGTGGAAAATGGTGAATGATGGGGTAGATGGGTAAGAGAGTAACATTTTTGGTGACAACTTAGCGGGGGATGGTGGGTGGTCGGTGCTGTTAGAGGGTAATGGGTGATGGCAGAGAGCAATGAGTGGTGGATGATGGTTGGGATGGGTTATAGTCACTGGATTATAGTCGCAGATAGTGGACAAGGGGCGGAAGACTCAAAGCTTAGGCTTGCGCGGCCGGCGTCTTTTTGGCTATCTGGGAGACGACGCGATCTAGACGCAGGGGCCAACGTTTCGGCTGCCATGCCGTGCCCTTCCTCAGTGCGAATAGCAACATTTCACCCTCGGGAAAGTCGCAAGGTGACGGCCGAAACGAAGCATCTATGACTAGGACACAGCGTCTCCCGGACAACCAACTACACAAAGGAGGCAGGGTTTAGTGCGGTTTTGGCGCCAGACTGGGCAATCGGCGATGATGCCTTGGCTAGTGTGGCGTCATACGGGTGAAATCTGTACACACACGAGAGTGGGTTGTAATAACAGGTTTATTGACAATTTAGATCGTAGTCACAAATAACAAATGCACTGTATACAAGTAACTAACTAAACAGACCCCACTGCTACGAGAGATATTTACAACGGCTACCACACCGCAACATACTACCTAATGTTTCGCCGTGCGTAGTACCGCTTGCCCTGAGACCGACTACATGTCTCACTAGTCACGACAATAACTGCCGGCTTCTTCGTCGCGTGCACGTTCGCACCTCTTACGGACGACCTACCCTGCCGCTGTCGCTGCCAGGATCACAAAGAAGGAAGAGCTATTGTTCTCACGGCCCTTAAATAGCCCTCGCGACGCGGCCCGCCGGCTCCATTGCCTCCGCCCTAGCGATGCGCACACCCTGTCAGAAAAACCCCGTGCGTCATAGCTTCTGCCTTTGTCTACGCATCCGGTGCGCACCGCGCCACGTGCCCACGCTGTTTTAGCGACACGACGCTACACTAGCAACAACCAAGTGCCGCTCCCATTCTCCCTTCCGCGCGTCACCTTCAGAGGTCGGTGGGAAAAGGGAAAGGAGAACTGCGGTGGGCGGGGCCGGGCGGAGTGTGGTCGGTGGGAGGGCGCCATTACGTGTTTATGAGCGAATGCGAAGACTTCGCTCGCGGGTAGGCGAAGTGCGGACGCGAAGAGGGAGCACTAAAACGGCTGTCCCGGCGAGATGTCGATTCCTCGACAGTTGTCGATAGAGGCGCCCGATTTATCGACGGATAGAGGCCCACTTTTATGTTGTTCCATCCAAGTGCTACGCTTTTCTCAATCTCTCACTAGCACAGCTCACGTTACAAAGAAATTCAGGTAACTCACACGATGACTAGATTTCTGATCGAAACAATATGGTAGTGTTACAAAATAACCTCTGGGTTCACTACAGTTCTATTTCGGGTTCAGATGTAATGTTGTTTCTCACTTTCGATCTGAGAATCGGTTTGTCAAACTGAAATTCCCATGAAAAAAGTATTATTTCCCGAGATAAAATGTTTACCAAATGGGACTAAAATAATTATTTCATGCAGTACCTATGCGTACATACCTATGCGTACAATCATATGCATAGTAGCAATACGAACACTGTAAATTATTGTCTGAATCTACCAAATATTCAAGACAAATACAATGGATTTCCATCTTTCTGGTAGTTCCCATATGCATATTCAGGAGTAACTTACCTTATTGTACTACATCAATGCAAACTTCATTTGATGGTGAATATGTTACATTAACGATTAAATAGTGGTAAAAAGTTAACGAAAACACATCTGCGTTCTGGACTTAAATATCAACAGCTAAACAACGTTTCTGTGTAAATGCATTTTAGACACGCCTGACTCTCGTAATACTTAAACTCGTGTTGTACAAGAAAAACATTCAAGGTTATCCTATTTATACTCCTAAATATGTAACTGCTGTGTACCACAGCAAGTGTGCCCCGAGGATCGGTGTGGTGGGCACACTGTGCCAGGCAGGGTAGTTGCGGCCCACTGTGGCCGCTGCAGGGTTACGCCGTGGGGCGCGACCAGGGTAGAACTGAGGAGTACGGGAAGGCGCCACCAGGAGCAGGGCAAGCGGCGACGCTGTTCCGTGACCACTGAGCCATGTCGGCTAAGCGATCGCAAGAGGGGCATTTCTCCTTGATGCCCCGCCATGGAGGTGGGAAGGAAGAGACTCGCCCCGATGCCTCGGGGCATTTTTATAGGGCCTCGCCCGGGGCAGCACGCAGTAGGAAGTTTCGGGAGCAGCAAGCGCGTGACTGGCTACAGTAGTGAGTTCGGTGTCTAAAGAGAGTGTGTTACGGACTGTATTCTTCTGGCGGACTGGAATTGGGCTTGTAGTTAGGACTTGTTTTTGGATTGTGGTTTTACAGAAAATACATTTTTGGTGAAAGAACTGTTATTGTTTTACTTTGTACATAACAGTAATAATAAGTGCAGTTCGGAGATTATTTAAAGCTCTTGTAACAACGAGCAAATATTGGTGCAGCATATCGACTCCGACGTTCTTTGGCACCCTTCCCCCCCTGTCCAAATGTCAAGAGGGAAGGGGAGAGTATTTCAATAGAAGGCAGCTCAACCGTGTGTATGTTATACGCGCAAGTACAGCATACATTATCCATATTAATAAGACGCATAACTTACAGTAATCAAACTTTATACAACTGATTTAGAACTGACGTACATACGCTACACAACATAATCCATTACACGACTCAGGCCCACACACACAACATTAAGTCAACAACAGGGGAGTAACCACGTATGTTGGTCCTCTGCTACGGAATACATGACGTTCAATGCTATATCAATTATGCATCATATATTACATTCATGACCACCCTCGAAATGAATTTGTTAAAGTAGTGAACGTGGACTACGATATACCAATGAATCTTGTATAGTTGCGTTATGCGCTTTAGTACACAGAGCATGAAAAACGAGGAATGTTATGTATCAAAAACAAAGCAAACGTGCAAGCAGCGGTATAAGCTACCGCAGAATTATCAACAGCGACCAGACTAGAAACAGACCTAAACTCTCCTCATACCTTTATTAATGAATGGAAGGAGATGTCGTCAATAGGCTCGTACATGTTACGTAAACAATACACGAATATTGATAACGGTACATCGAAACATCCATTTTTCTGCGTAGGTCCATTTTACGTACAGTGCTGATGTCGAATTAGCACTCCATTTGTAGAAATAGTTGTATTTAAACATTCTGCCCCACACATAGGGCGTTAAAAAATCAGACAACCATGTACCATCAAACAGTTTTTAATACTTACGAACAAAATAAGTAACAGGCGCCTTGAGAAACCTAGAAGCGCAACGCGGAGCTCGTACCACGCTGAGTCAAGGAGCAATCTCTTCCCCCTGGGCCCTCTGAGCATAGAGAGGTGCGTAGGCATAGCTTCAGGGCACTACGCAATTGTCAAATGATGTACGTGGACTCCACTTGCGAGTTCCTCCAAAAGATTTTTATTGATTGATTTTTTCGTGTTTCCGGGCGCGTCAACTGCTTTGGCCATTAGTCCCGTTAGTGTAGAGCATGTTTTTTTTCTCGGGGGATGGCCGTGATCTTCCCCCGCTGGATAGCGAGATCCGGCGCCGACCTACCGTTGGCTAGCGGGGTTTCCCCCTAACCAGGACTCTCCCACCAGCAGGGCACCGCCCCAGCCGGGACAAGCTCTATGCTCCCGACCGGTCTCCCGGAATATGTGGTAGTGTAGTGCATGTTAGTGTAAGTTTGTGTGGGTGTGTAGGATAGGACAAGGAAGAGAAAGGAAAGATCGCGCGCGGTCCGTGGCCCGTTTGGTAGGGTACTGCTTCGACATTCGCCTGGTGTTGATCGAAGAAACCAGGAAAACTACCGATCAGAGCAGCCGGCCGCTAGAATTCTCCTCCAGACAGCGACTGAATTCGACCTAGCTGAAAAGCTAGTGTCGAAAATCCTGCCGCCGTCGGGAGTCGACCTAGTCCTCCAAAAGAAATTCACCTGCGTTACTCGAAGTGTATCGTGTAGAAAGCGACCCGGGTGGAGGGCTCAAAGTGTGAAGTACTATCGGGCTCGTATAACATCGATTGTCACCGACGCCGCACGCGTGGAAATAACACTTGGAACGATCGAGCGGAGCTCATGATCATGGTAGAGGTATGGACGCCAATCAAGAGTTTAGCGCATTGCTAATCAGTTTTTTTCAGAGCGTGGAACACCTCAAGAGTAAAAATACAAGGATAAAGTAAAAATGCAAGGAATATAGTTGGATAGGGAAGAGTCCACAAAGATGTCATTATCATCTTAATATGGCGTGGAAGCCGTCAGCTTCCACGTAGAGTTCTGAGATTTGAAATGTTTAAGTGGTGGGAATTCAACTCCGAAATCCAAAATCGCACACATCCGGGGCTAATGGATACATGGAGAATGTGGATAATAACAAGTAGGAACGCAGATGATGCTATACGCAGAGTCACACAAGTGTATACAAGGCGTAGAATGCTCATTTCCCCGACATGATCACTGGCACTGCCCATCCGAATGGCAGAGATAAAGAGAGCATTGCTCCCAAGGGTAATCGACGGAACAGCAGGTCTATAATGGTGTTTGGAGGATAGGAGGAAAAAAGGGGCCCACAACATTTTCGACTACAAGGAGATAAAATTATAACAGGGAAATTATTATTTCTAAATATTTGAAAACGGTTAAATAAATATGCAGTTATCAGAACCGTAAATATTGTGTTAAGTTATTGAAAATGGTTAATTTTTACTGACAAAACAGGACATAAAATAAGAGATGTGAAGACACTGCCCGCGGAAGCCCAAGATTGCAATAAACTACAGAATTTGAAAGCGGTGGGCCATCGGCAATTGCAACGAGGAAGTGGAAGGAAGCACGAGTTCTTAGCTCACCCCCCTAGTCTCGGATACGAAATCACGACTGGGCAATGACGTAGCGCATGAGCGATACTTCGAGGCGGGGCGCATGTTGGACTCCCAACGGTCAGCCTTCATTTCAGCCCCCACCGCCGCAGCCGCCGCCGCCGCCGCCGCCCCCGCCGTCGCCACCACCGCCTCCCGCCTCATCTGTCTCCGCCTCCGCCCCCGCCGCCCCCGCCGTCACCACCCCGCCCCGCCCATCTGCCCGCCTCCGCCCCGCCGCCGCCCCGCCCCCGCCGTCACCACCACCGCCTCCGCATCTGTCTCCGCCTCCGCCCCCGTCCCCGCCGTCGCCGTCACCACCACCGCCTCTGCCTCCGCCGCCGCATCTGTCTCCGCCTCCGCCGCCACCGCCGCCACCGCCGCCACCGCCACCACCGCCGCGTCCTCTCACGCGGCGTCAGCGCAACGGGCGAGCGGCCGCCGGGAGGGCGGGGACGGAAGACCGCGCACGGAGCGGAGCGGCGAGCAGGGGCGGGGCGGGGCGGAGCGGGGCGCCCGCGCCCCGGCGAGCAATCCGACGCGCCGGACTCTCATGAATAAACAATGGCGTCCGCATAGACGCTACACAAATTAATAGGATTATTTGTAAAAACAGATCAACTATTAAATGGATTACAAAGTTGGCTAACTTTCGCTGACGGACAATGAGGACATGATAAATTGATTACGCACGCTGCATGCATATTCAACGCGGGGCGGGAGTGACGCTCGCGGAGGAGGCGAGGGGAGGGGGCGGGGAGGGGGCGGGGTAGGGGGTGAGGTGGAGAGCCGACTTCGCTTCCGCCTCGGACGTCCATAAACATGCAAATACAATTGTAATAAAGTGCATAATGCTCTCGGGGCGGGCGGGCGGCAGTCGCTGCGTTGCGCCGATGGGACGCGGGCGGGCTGCGGGAGAGAGCGGGGACCCGCGTGCGAGTTGGAGCTCGGCGCCAGATTTCGTACGCGTGGGGGCTGGACAACGAGGGCGGAGGAAGGGTGGATTCAGAGTGTGAAAGGAGGAATGGAAAGAGTAGGGGTGAACGTGTAAAGAGAAGCGAAATCTCAAAGAGAAAAACATTAGAAGAATGTGAGAACGAAAGGAAGATACGGAATTCTTCGAAGACTAATCAGCGATGAAGTGCAATGAGATGAGAAAGGTCGAGACTACACGCAAATGGGGAACAAGACTGATAAGAGAGTTAGGCCTGAAAGGAAAGGGAACAATTTTGGATGCTCACAACTTGGGGCTAAACTATGTAAGAGTTACGGAAAGAGCGATAAAGAAAGGAATAGGACGTCTTGATACCAACTGCGAATAACGAAACACGAAAGCATGAGACGCGATGTCAAAGCACAATAGTTTTGAAGCACTACAACAAAAATGTTTTGAAGCATGGGCAAAGTTATCAGGACAATGTCGAGGAGCTCTGGAGTGTACACGGCGAATCCAAACAGTGCGGCTGAGTTGTCAGATCGACGGAAACGAGACGGATTGAAACATTTCAATCAAGCGAAGGTAAAAGAATTAACGGCACAACGCTTCAGCGAGGCAGAAAAAGTCAGAGAAACGTCATCTATCACGACGAGGAGAGAGAAGCTGGCACAAAATGTGTCCGTGAGATATCCCGGAGGGCGACGAAATGTACGGAGAGAAGGAAGAGGAATCAAGGCGAATGGTGGGGTGGTGGAGAGCTTGTTAGCAGCTCTCCCAGCTGGGCATCGCGCCACTGTATGCAGCCGCCCTGGCTGCCCACGAGCCGCAGGGACTGGACGCCGCCTGACACCCGCCCACTCACGGCCCTGCCCGCCCGCTGCCGCAGAGAGCCTAACGTTATTTCATCACCAGCCCGCCAGCCAATAAAGTCATTCTGCGAATTATGGCTCCAGTCAAGCTCCCGAGTGCAAGTGACAGGTATGGATCTGCTATAATTACGTTACGTAGAGGGCCAGCAGTGACCCATCGATCGCCAAACTTTGCATTCGACAAACATATCAGTCGCCATTCACAAGGTGGACAGAAGGAATAAAGTGAAGGTATCACGCACACATAGCGATGACTTTTTCAGTTTCACAGTCAGAATTTGCAACATGAATTAAATTTACTTAAATAATTTGCCACGAAATCTTTAGAAGTTTATTTGATATGAATTGTTCCATATCGCCAAGGAATCACCCGCTTAAAGGCGAAACAAAATCAGCAGCAAACATTAAAATAAATATTAAAGAATATTTACTAGGCTTTATTATTAACATATGAAATTGATTTAGAAAGGAGCATTTACGTTTTGACAAAATTTTTACAATTAAACCAATTATTGAAATGATAAAACTTAATATACAGATCACGTAATTTACAGAACACTTTAGCAAGTCTAAATACTAATACAAAATAAAACTATGCCTTATTGTAAACCAAAGCATTTAGATTTGAGGATAAATATGAATGGATAATGGAAATATTATAATGAAAGAGATGCAAAAATTATTTTGAAAAATTCAAGATCCTAACTTTTCTTATGCAAACTCAGGGATAATTGAAAAGAAACTAGTGGCGCTAAAACACAACGTACTTTCTCGCCCGTAACTTTACGCAAAATCAGGCGAAATGTACACAAATTTTCGAAAAATTGTACAGGATATTATTTTTAAATCTATCTTTAAGGAAAAGATTGCAGAAAGGGAAATAATCTCTATCTTTATAATTGTTGTAGGAAGACGCCGAACAAATTTTGAATTTTTGCAATTTTCCAAAATTCACAGTTTTTAACGAAAATGAGACCTATACCATTCTCTTAAACGTCCATCACACTACCTAACAACAAAATTTAATACAAAATTATGGCGCCATTTTTTTTATTTTGAAAATGTCCTAGGGGCTTCATGTAACGTACCTCTCCAAACTAAAATATCGGTTTCAAATACAAGGGGCCGCCACATCAGATCGATCAACTGGGGATTATCAACTTTGGAGAAAATCGGCTGAACGGGTTAGCCGCTAGCGTTGTTTACAGGCAGACGGACAAACAGACAGAAAGACAGACGGGCAGATAGACGGACGGACGTTTTGCAGTCATTCGATTTTTCGGTATCAAGGACCCAAAAAACATGAAATCTGTCAACACCACGCGTTAGAGGATTGTTTTCCTAAATTTAGGAACATAATGTATCCACTTTTACGTTACCAGTGCCTTGTAATAAGAGTTTTCCGCCGAAAATTCGCCGTTTTTTTCGCGCAGCATTACATAACTTTCTCTGTACCCCGTAGCGAGAAAGAAAGAAACAATCAACAGAGATCAATTCTAGAGATTTGTTCATGGCGACAACTAAGTGGACAGAATCCAAAATGAGAAAATCGTAAGCAAAATAAAGAAGTTTATATTTGTCTGACCATGAAATAAAATAAATTGGAATCTCGAAGCAGTAATGAGCAAAGCATAACCTCGTAATATGTATGTGAAAGGAAAAAGAAGTTATTAATAAAAACAAGAAAGGAAAAATCGAGATAGCACAAATATTTTATGTAATAGTCCAGTAATTAGTACACATTACACTGACATCAATGTCTAAATTCGTAATTAGGAATTTAAATATCCAACTTTACAGTGATTTCATTTTTAAACGGTATCTACTTAAAGTCGGTATTTGCGTCTCATTTCCTGTTTTCTTTCAAAAATATCAGCAATGTAGACTTTATGAAGATATACGCATATCTTCTTTTGCAAACTTTGGTAATATATTAAAGCAAAATATGGAAGCGCTCGTTACTGTGCTGGACGCTTTTGGAAGCGAAAACCAATTTCCTTTGTAAATTTTTATTTCCAAGAAATAAAGATACATGTGATTTGAGGATATGAAAATCCGTGAAAATAATATACCATACACACACGAATATGAAAACGCACAGCAATGAAAGACATACTTTTAATGACAATGACAATGAAAGACATATAATTTAGTTTAATGTAAAAGATCTAATTTGGTTTCTCAGTACCAATTTCGACAAAATAGAAGAAATGTATATCGAGCAATGCTACTTCGACACAAAATAATTAAAGAAGTGGCTATTGTTTCTACACGACGCAAATGCCACTTGTGCATTCATCACAGCTACGAAGGAGGCCAGGCTACCCGTAGAGACGCGGTGCCGCAGCAGCGGTGGCGCGGCGGGCGGCAATAGGCTGGGAGCACGCCCGGAGAACGCCGGGCGTTCCGCAAGGCTCGACCCTTGGCCCACTTTGCGGCGGGCGTCGTTAGCGCCGCTCCCACCGCGCAGCTAACCCGGCCACGCGCGCGCGCGCCGCCCCCCGCGCAGCACGCCCCCCCAAAATCCGTCCGCCGCCGGACGCGATTAGGGCGACGCCCTCCGCCCGGCCCGGCGGCGCGGGCTGCCGATACCTGCGTAATTGGTCGCGCGCGCGTCCTCTTTAATTCGGTTATGGCAGCAGAGCAGCAGCGCCGCCGCCACCGCCGCCGCCAGGAAATGGCTCGTTTCGCAATCTGCATGCAGTCGCCCGCCCCCGCCCCCGCTCGCGCTCGCTGCGGGCGCGCGCGCGGAAATTAACCGCTCTCGGGCCATCGCGCGGGTAGTTGCCTTCCCCGCGCCCGGCGGCGGCCCGCTGCAACCGTGAGCCCCATGTGCGCCCGCGCGGGGGCGGGGGGGGGGGAGGTATTAAACCGGTTGCCACTCTTTTATTTCGGCAGCGAGCGGTTGCAGCGGGGCGATGATCGAAACTATTTCGAACGTTTTAATGAAATTAAGCACCTGGCGGCGCTTGGAAAATTCACTTTGGCGCCGAGCGAACCGCCCCGCCTCGTCACACACACACACCCCAGTTGGGACGCTGCGGTTTGGGGGACACAAAGAGACCCAATTTTGGGGGACCCTCTCTGGCGAGCGAGCGCTCGGCGGCCGCTGTTTGTAGCGGGCGCGCGAGTGTTTCGCGAAAAACCGCGAAAATTAAAGCCGGGGGCGGCCGGCGAAATGCAACTTTTAGTTGAATGTGGGCAAAAAACGCGCGAGCGGGCGACTGGCCCGGCGCGAGTCGCCCCGAGCGTGCAGCGTCGGTGGCAGCGGCGGAGGCGGGGGACGAGGGCGGTGGCGCGGCAGCGATGTAGGGCGTACGGCGGTAGCGTAGGGATGGCGAACGGCGGTGGCTTAGGGTGGTGGCGTAGAGCGGTCGCGTAGGACGGGAGTGTAGAGCGGCAGTGTAGAGCGGCGGCGCAGGGCAGTGGCGTAGGACAGCGATGCAAGGCGTACGGCGGTGACGTATTGCGATGGCGTACGGCGGTGACGTATTGCGATGGCGAACGGCGGGGACGTAGGGGCGATACTGTAGGATGGTGGCTTACGGTGGTAGCGTAGAGCGGTCGCGTAGGACGGCTGGGAGAGCACGGCGGTGGCTTCCGACAGCAGTGTAGGGAGGTGAAGTAAGGCAGCAGAGTAGGGCAACGTTGTAGGGCTGTGGCGAAGGGCGGTGGCGTATGTTGATGATGAACGAACGTTGGCCGCATAGGGCGGCGGTGTAGGGGGCATAGGGCGAGAGCGTAGCGCGGGTCGTGGGCCGTATAGGGCGGTGGCGTAGGGTGGTGATGTAGGGCGGTGGCGTAGGGCGAGAGCGTAGCGCGGGTCGTGGGCCGCCGAGCGGAGAGGTAAACAAGAGCCCGTCAGGTGCGGCCGGCCACACGAATTTCGGCGCCTGGGACGGCCACCACCTGTCCGCATTTGCATAATGCGCAAACAACAACAACAACCCGCCGCGAAATTTGTACCGGCTTTGATATTCACCCCCTCCCCTCTTGCCCCACTCACGCGCTCTGACGGAGCTTCAACTGAGAAAAATGTGTCCTAATGTCTATGTCATACAAATTAGGGAACATCTTATCGGGAATAAATTAAATGTTTGTATCAAATAAAAGGGAGAATATACTGATATTACATACTATATTCGACTCGCGATATGTCGCAAATATGTCTTATTCCACAAAATAATGTAGAATGACCTGGTTAACATCAATTTCGGTCTTGCGAATTTCCTGACTCGTTGAAATAAGATTTATTATTCTTCCTTGCACTCACAAAAATCGATAAACAACTTCCTCGCATTGACACACAAAATAAACACTTGTTAACTCTTATGTTTTTGTACTTGAAATTCGACAAATCGAGCGTCTAACTTAGTCTTCTGTAATATAATCATTTTGTAATTTACCTTTGTCCACATGCATTACGATGAATTTGAAATAATGATGCTACTACAAATAGTTTCAAATTACAGGACATTGTAAAAAGAGACAATTTTCATTTCTTTGATTCGTTTACTAGAAGTACAGGATGCTACTAAATATACAACGAAAAATGAAAGAAAGAAAAAAATCAGAAACCGAAAGTTTTTGTTTTTTTTCTTTGGAAAGCGCATCCAAAAGTAGAGTGGAAGACAACAATCATAAGGTTATTGAAATTAAAGTCTAAGTATGCTTCGGACATTTCAAAATCTGTCTTTTATAACAGCACATTTTGGACAATTTAACCAAGCAGTACTGTATTTTTTCACTTGAAGAATTGATAAGAAAAATAGTTTCATTTCAGAAACGTTTGAAGTTAAGTACTAAGAATAAAACGAAACTGCTAAATTGGACTGTTTATTTTCATTTAACAAAATATATATAATATTTTTCGTGAAAGTAAAAGACTTTAAAATTAATAAGAGACATTATATAAAAGACGCATGTACAGCGGTTAGTAGAGGAAAAAAATAACAAATGGAAGCGCCTTTCTTGACACAACACATTTCCACAGATCCCTGATAGACCGTTTTAGTAAGTAAACTAACAGGTATCTGACGGTTCTGGTATTGCAACAAGGCAGAGACTGCAGTCAATAGAATACATACATACCCACACACAACGTCACACATGCTTCGACGGGCGAACAAATGATGCAAATACATTTTGAATATGCAAATGTAATCGGAGCGTCCACGAATGACAGGTCCGGGCCGCAGCCTCGCGCTGTCACTCAGACGGGGCCCTCCTGGCACGCGACGCAACACGACGGCGGCACAATGGCGGCCGCGGGCGTCCCGCAAACACGCAGCGAAGCGCGCGCCGAAAGCAATCATCAAGTGACGAATGACGGATAATTGCACGGTAGCGATTTCATGCGAGATGCATCGACTCTTTTGTACCATTAATGGAACTTTCCTTTCAACGCCAAACGTTCGTTTACCCCAGCGCTCTTAATTGGGAAAGCAATTACCGCGGTAATTACGAGAGGCGAGAAAAACAACCATAAGTATCGTCCGTTGACAAATGGAACATAAGTGTTGCAAGTGCAGCTGAAATGACTTGCTGTCCTATTCCCGAGGATGTAATTGCCAACGGGTTTTACATAAATGAAAAATACACAATCACACTTTTTGCATCCGAGCCAATCTATACTGTTTGCAATCGGTTTCAAGAAAATGAACAAACTTTTACAAAGATTAAAAATGTTTTCATTAAAATACTCAATTTTTAGTACTTCAATGTTGAAATGTTTACTTTAGGAGCGTGAATATAAATCGAGTGTTAAAAGTTTAAATTTAGTTGTAAACTGATAACCAAATCTCAAAAGATTAGGGAGCTTAGGTACGTATATCACCGCGACTAATTCGACTATTCCACTTGTGAAATTCAAATCAATAGCGTTTAATTCAAACCAATACATATAAAATGCCCTAATTTCTATACCACAATCAGGATGATGTATCTAAAAACAATTATGGTTTTTCTATCCGAATTTTTTTACCGCCCCTCCCTACTGACCTCGTGCCTTGGATTCTCTGATAAATCCCCTCCTCGCATCGCGATTCGGGGATTTATCGACTATTTACAAAGCACTCGGGAATTGCCTACGATACTTGCAAAAGCTGCTTGGTTCTTCAAAATCATCCTTCCGTGACGTTCACGTGAGAATGTAGGTTACTTTTTTTCCTTAGGGTATCATACACCGAATCGCTACCGACACACCGGTAGCGGTAGCTCAGTGCATCAACTAATGTCAGTGCAGCGCCTCTGACCGGGAGGTCCTAGGTTCGAGTCCTCACGGCGCCAGGATTTTCGACACCAGCTAGGTCGAATGCAGTCGCTATCTAGAGGAGTATTCTAGCGGCCGGCTGCTCTGATCGGTAGTTTTCCGTGGTTTCTCCGATCAACACCAGGCGAATGCCGAAGCAGTACCCTACCAAACGGGCCACGGACCGCGCGCGATCTGTCCTTCCTCTTTCTTGTCCTACCCTCTCCCCTTACACACACACTTACACTAACATGCACTACACTACCACATATTCCGGGAGACCGGTCGGGAGCATAGAGCCTGTCCCGGCTGGGGCGGTGCCTCGCTGGTGGGAGAGTCCTGGTTAGGGGGAAACCCCACTAGCCGACGGTAGGTCAGTACCGGATCTCGCCATCCAGCGGGGGAAGACCACCGCCATCTCCCGAGAAAGAAGCATGCACTACACTAATGGGACTAATGACCGAAGCAGTTGACGCGCCCGGAAACACGAAAAATCAATCAATCAATCAAAGCTACCGACACAAGGGCGCTTGGGTGTACTCACTTGTGTCCGTTGAGGGCGGCATGGTGCAGGGCGGAGTAGCCGCTGCTGTCCTGGACGTTAGCTCCAGGGCCGCGCCGTAAACTGAAACAGAGCACGCCGTCAGCACATCTGCGATCACCCGCACCCCACCACCACAGCCCTAAAACACTTAGCACTTCATCTGGACACAAATCTAACCTGGAAAACACACATAGATATCTAAATTAAACAAGCCAGAAATAAATTATTCCAACTTCAGCCACTAATCAACAAATACAAATCCCTGTCATACACAAACAGCACAACAATATACAAAACTATAATCACCCCACTACTGCTTTATGCGTGCCCAATATGGACAAACGCAGCCCCCACAAATGTCAATAAAATTCAAGTAATGCAAAATAAATTTTTAAGATGAATCACAAATGCTCTCTGGTTCATAAGTAATAAACAACTTCATTCAGATTTAAACATTAACACAATTATAAACCAAATAACACAAATATCACACAACTTCTCCCAAAACCTAACAGACATACCAGCAGCATATCATTACAAACTACCGAAAAATCCAACCCTCACTCGAATAAAAAAATAGATTTTCGTTTGATGCCTTCCTCAAAATTTAAGCCAATCATGATTCGTAACTCCGAGGTTCTCCCCTAGAGTACTCTCTTCAACGTATAGATTAAGTTAGCTTAGATATTTTAACAAGAATAAGTCTGAAAATACATCTGTAAAGCAATTGTACTGAACGATGTAATCCATCTAAAATTAATAAATGTTTTAAAAAATTTGAGATTTAAAACTCAGATCACAATGCTTGCCCAGCTGTTGATATATAAGCTTAAAATGGCACTGTAACTATTCAACGTGTTCATAACACGATTTACAAACGATGATCTATATAGTTCAAGGATCACTGGATAAGAGAAACATTCAAATCAAGAACGATGATTCCAGTCAAGTTTTTAGAAATCTGAGTTTCAAAGAAGTGTGAATATTTCAAATAAATACATGAACATGAATTTGAAATACATATTTTTAAAACCTTCACTGGAATCATCGTTCTTTTGAATGGATACGCGAAATCTCTAATCCTGTAAATACTCAATGAAAATTTATTTGAAGCGTATTAAATACACTTATTTTCGAACCTCAGAGTTAACAATAGTCCTTCGACCGTTTTATGGTGGGAAAACATACTTTTTATAATTTTCTCGAGAAAATTAATATATAAACTAATGGTTAAAGCAACAATGCTGAAGAAAAAAACACACAAAATGGTTTTCCAAAAGGTAGCATGCACATTGCTCAAGAACATCAAATAAAATGCTTTCGTATAAATGCAATAAATTAAATATTTTAACAAAATACTCTTCACGAATACTGTAATA
Source organism: Teleogryllus oceanicus (assembly GCA_964035755.1). Classification (NCBI taxonomy): domain Eukaryota; kingdom Metazoa; phylum Arthropoda; class Insecta; order Orthoptera; family Gryllidae; genus Teleogryllus; species Teleogryllus oceanicus. The sequence goes on from CAXIVR010000014.1 coordinate 11,103,973, forward strand.
GCATTATATAGAATAAATGGATACGCAGTGCAGTTCTTTACATAGCATATCAACAAAGTTGCCGTTCCATAATACAATACTTGAATAGTAAATATATAATGGCAGACGTTCTTTTCCTTGGAGTCTTGCTTTCGCATTACGTCAGCTACATCTTAATCAGTAACGCATGCGAATGATAATTCATGCGTTTGCATGATAATTTCATGGTTTGCGCAGTACACCAACAGGCGAAACCACACAATCAAGTATTTTTCAGCTAAAATCGAAGCGGTTTTGTTGTTTTTAGTTTTTTCTCGAGTTCCTAGTTATCTAACGAAACCGTAGACACCTCTCTCACGAGTAGTTGTTTAGACCTGAAAGATCACACTTTCAATGTCAAGTACTACGTACACACTTTGCTAGCTTAGCTATCACCATGTGGGAAAGAAATTCAAGATTCAATTTCCCCAAATCCGAACACTAATAACACATAACTCCACATCCGCGAAGAAAAAAAACCATACAAACTATTGTAAACTCTATGAAACTTTACTGCTTTGACACCCCACATAAAAAGCCCCACGTGCGGCGCCGACTCGCAGGGGCGCCACCCCTAAGCCGTTAATTCCGTCGCGTAAATCGGAGCGGCCAACGTGCCAACATTTTTATTCCCCGGCCTCGCCTGCGCTCCACCCCGTCGGGTCGCCACGTCAGAGGTGGGAGTGGCGGTCGGGCGGCGATAGTGCAGTGCAGCGGGCACAGATCGTGGGAGGGCAGCGCAGAGGCGGCGGTTGGAATTACGACAATCCCTCACTGCTTCGCGTCGCGTACGTGCACGGACTCGCACGTACTGAGAATACTGCGCTCCCGTTTGCAGGCGCAGCGCCCATGTGAGGAAGGAAGATGTGCAACTCGGGGAAACCATGAGAATAATTACAGGGACACCCAACTCCACGGCTACCTGTACTGGCACATATAGATCCTCCCCACCACAGACGCCTAAAGCTAGAACAGAAACTGAGCGAAACCATTTCCAATAAACCATCACTACCCATTCATCAATACATTCCACAACAAAAGCGACTTAAATTCCGGAACCCCTTTCAATTAAAAACCCACCCCCTTGATCCGAGTTCGTGGAAGAAAGAATGGCAGCAAGGGAAGACCAGAAACTACAACCTAGTTAAAATCCAACCCAACAGGTACCTGGCTTCGACCTCCCGAGGAAACTGTGGACAGCTGTAAACAGAATCCGAGTTGGTGTGGGTAGATGTAAACACGAACTAAATAAATGGGGTATTATTGCAGACCCTAAGTGTGAGTGTGGAGAGATACAGGACAGGGACCACATAATGATGTGCGGAAATTTTTGGTTTTGAGAAGGGAGATATGGTGGACGTTCATAATTTATCTGACGCAGCCCTTAATTGGCTGAACAACCTAAAAATATGTCTCTGAGTTCTTTTATTTCTGTTGTTTTTATTTACTTATTTATATATATACTTTTGAATGTATTACATTGTTACTATGACTACTGCATATTTTATGTGCTATTGTTTTGTATGCACTACTTTTGAAATGCTGTCTAGAAACTGAACGAATATATATATATATATATATATATATATATATATATATATATATATATATATGGACTCGCATCTACTATTGTGAATGTCGCAGCACAAAGCGGGGAGTTTCCCTTCCTTTGACAAAGCCAAGCTGGCGATAGCGGTAACAGGGGCTGCGAACTGAAAGGCGTGTAGTATATTCGCAAGGTAAATTTTAGAAAACAACTCACCGGAAGGTAAGATGCACAATGAAGAAAGTGAACTGTACGGTAAATTAAATTATGATAAAATAAACATTACAACGTTCATGGAGATAGGCGTACGCGAAAATTTTGAATGAGGGTCTTGTGCAAGAAAACATTATATTTCCGTAACTAATTTTAATTCCTCATTTCTACTTTTTTAACCTGTCAATTTAGGAAATTGTTATATGACATTAAGGGAGCTATCGGGTAATCCTGGAAATCGTTCGGCATAAAATCAAATATATTTATTAACTGTATAATTAAAGTAATAATAATTTCATTCTCCTTGGTTCTTTTTTCTTTATCGATACGGAGTAGAGGAAAAGTTATGTGTGCTGCACAGAAAATGGCGAATGTTCGGTAGAAAAACTCTCATTACAGGGCCCTGGTAATGAAAAGGTGGATAAATCCATACTGTAGTGGCAGCGGAGACCTTGTGGTACTCCATGATTAAAATTTCAGGATATAAGAGGAATGAACCATTGCAGGCTATATAAATTTATGTGTATAAAATTCAGCCATACACGTGTTTCGGGATTTTTTCCCCATCATCAGTGGATCTACAACGGCGCCATCTCAGGACTGATCACAGCGTTTACTTAATGTGTTTAATATATGTTACTTGGGTAAATACTCTATTTAAATAATTTTAATGTTCAATTAGACTATGTGCTTCCTTGTATGATGTAGTTGTTAATTTGTTTATTTAATTTTAATGTTATAGAGCCACTGATGATGGGTAAAAATTTGTTTACAACCCGTGTATGGTTGAAGTTTCTACACAGTAAATTTATATAGCCTGCTATTGTGGTTGTTACCTCTTATATCCTGAAATTTTAGTCATGGATAAATTCAGTTGCTTATTTCAGAAAAATATCTTTTAACATGTGGTGTAGCCAGAATCCATGTTTTGTGGGTCCTGGATGGTGAAAAATCGAATAACGGCAATACGTCTATCTGTTTATCTATCTGTCGGATCGACCTCCCTCGTGGGAAAAAAAAGAATAAATACGCGCGTGTTGACTGCACTGAAAGTTGAATCATTTATGTACGATCGGTGTTCAGGCTTCGAAGCTCCATGGCGCGCTATTCTCTGAGCCCGCGTTTTTGGCGCGACAGAACACATGTGTGATGCATATGAACTTCATACAAGCATGCATAATAAGATAAAACAAGAAGGAAATCGATTTCATATCAACCAGGCACAGGTAATCCGGATGTTTTCTTCAATATTTAATGTTAAATGCAGATTCTATCGCGAAGGTGAGCTAACAGTCTTAATACAGCTGACTCCAGTTATAGTGAACTTCTGGTAACTAACATTTTTGGTTCACTATATCCGATGATGTCAAAATTAAATAAATTTCTTTATAACGATTGATTGTATTAACATAGAGATTCAGCCAAATATATTAACAGCACGAACTGAAAATTTCCATATCTTTATTTGTTCTTAAAAAAATTGAAACTGAAGCAAGCAATCGCGCGTCGCCGCCGCCAGTTGTAGCTCACGCAGGACACGACATATCTTCCCACAGTGAAACATAAGATCGGGAGTGAGATGTCTATTCCGGGTCCGCTACCTTCACCTCAGGAGTGACTTCAATTATGAATTTTGTCCGATGATAATTTTTTCAATCTGCCTATTGTTGGAATTTGTAACACTGAAGGGAACCAGGACCTATTTCCTACGTTCAGGCCGAGGTTCAGGTTCTATGGCCAAATATTGTTATGCTTATTTGTAATGTAAGTGAAATGGGACCGATGACTTAAGTCCAGTATAACCGAGGGTTCACTATATCCGAGTTCACTATAACCGGAGTCGACTGTACTTGTCGATTTCAGAATCTTCTACTTTACAAAAGCAAAGGAAGTCGTTTTTGCGGATCTTCGGCCCAACTTTTGACAGCTCCCCCACAACTTGTCTATTGCAAAGTATTGTATTAATAAGCAGGAAGACCGGCGCCTTGCAGGCACCGCGTCGCACGATTAGAGTGCCAGAGAATACTGGGTAGACAAAGGAAGTACAATGAATAGACGGTAGCTAGGGGTGGAGGCACCCCGAGGTATTTTGAGAAGTTCCAGAAATTCAGGGGAAGGGATGCCCAAAATGCGTGGCGGCGCGACAGTCACGTGGCATGAAGCGCCCGTGAAAGCGAGATGACGTTGCGTGTCACGTGGTCTGGGAGGTATATAAGCAAGAGCACAATGCGCGGGGGTGGGTTTTGGAGCTGAGTGCAAACCTCGTGCGAACGAACAAAACTTGCGCCCAGCGCGGTGCGGAGACGAGCTATGCTCGTAGGGAAACCCATGATTTGGGACGCCGCTGTGGACCATTTTTCCGCGAGTGACTGCGGTCGCCAGGGCTCTACGATGTGTGCGTAAGTTCGCTGAGGAGTGGCGAGGGTCACGAGTCAGGAGGATTTGCATCTTTTAAGAATCGCTCGTGCGATCGGGGTCTAGGGTCTATCAGAGCTGTACATAACGGATCAAACTATTTATTTGTAAATACTTATTAATAAATCTGTAAATATCTGAAGCTCTTGTCTGTGATTGCTGTTGTGCTCCCACGACGTCACACCATATTTCTTAGCCTTAACAAATGCAACTGTGACAATCTGACGACGGAGACGTCACATCTGCGCCCATCCGCTCGAGGTCTAGGGGTGGGGCCAGCATCGCCGCAACCCGTGATCTCCCTGCAACCACGCAGCAGCGGCCGTTGCGCTCACCGCGCTCGCCAGGTGGAGCGGAGATCAAAGGCGGCGGCGGCGGCGGCGGCGGCGGCGGCGGCGCTGCTGCAGCGAGGCGCCCAACGCACAGAGTTTCGTGGGTTGCGTTGCGATGCTGTCAGAACGGACGCGCTTTGAGCACAATCCATTCGGATGCATAGAATTCTAGCGGCCGGCTGCTCTGATCGGTAGTTTTCCGTGGTTTCTCCGATCAACACCAGGCGAATGCCGGAGCAGTACCCTACCAAACGGGCCACGAACCGCTATCCTTCATCTTCCTTGTCCTATCCTCTCCCCCTTACACGCACACTTACACTAACATGCACTACACTATCACATATTCCGGGAGACCGGTCGGGAGCATAGAGCCTTCCCGGCTGAGGCGGTGCCCCGCTGGTGGGAGAGTCGTGGTTAGGGGGCAACCCCACTTGCCGACGGTAGGTCGGCGTCGGATATCGCTATCCAGCTGGGGAAGACCACCGCCATTTCACGAGAAACAAGCATGTACTACACTAACGGGACTAATGACCAAAGCAGTTGACGCGCCCGGAAACACGAAAAAAACTAAACAAACCAAACCAAACCAAGTTTTGTGGGTTGCATTGCGATGCAGTAAGAACGGACGCGCTTTGAGCAAAATCCATTTGGATGCACAGAATTTGCTACCACAAGGACGGGATCCTCAAAGGCAACACGAGGCAAAGAGTTAATCATATTTATTCACATTACGACGCGTTCTTAAGAACACATTCTTGAGAACATGTCAATAATGCAATAAAAAATCCACATTATGGTGGGTACGAAGTATTCAGATTTCTTAATAATACTTTGGAATTAAAATTACGAAGAAAATAGGGGGGGATGCTGTAGCTTGCAAAAATACATCATTCTTCACCAACAACTTGCGATAGTGTTTTTCTGGCTGAATAGCAGAACAATGCATGATACTCTAACTAGGACAACAGCGTCTATATTTTTGTGTCCCTCGAAGTTCAAAATTGGACTATTCTTCTCCGCTAGATCACAAGAAAGTAACAAGAAATAATGACGCACAATGGGAATGTTAATGTAAAGGTAATAATACGAGTACTTGTTCGTATCTCTCACATTACGAAACAAATGAAGTCACTGTGTAAATGCACTTCTAAAAAGAACACGGACTACACTCTAATATCTTCCGTACCTCAGTGACATGAAGGAACCCGAGTTTACCCGAGGGTCAACGTTCAAAATAGGAATACATCTAGGGAGAGGCAAGACGTTGTAGACATCAAAATTTTAAACAAATCAATGTCATCTCCATAAGAACCACGACGATGAAGCTGCTCAAAAAATCCTAATATAATAATAGAGTAACATATTTCCGTCCGTCACCCACGTTTAGACCACTTCTGATCCACTAAAATAGTCAAATGAGGTGTCATTCAACGCACGTCGGTAGCCTGGTGAGGAACTATTTTTTTAAACATTTGAATTAATTCACAAAAGTCTAAGAGATATCTCCAAAAGACAACTAAAATGTCTTTTGAGCGATAGAGTTGATCAATACCTCGTTTAATTTCTCTGGATAAGACGATTGGAGAGGCACAATTCTTAGCGCTTTGGATAAATTGCGGGAAAACATGAGTTTTTGCAGTTTCAATGCACATACGAGTACATTGGTAAATCGCTTTATAGAGTACATTGGTAACTTTCATTTACAGGAAAGGTAGCAAGGAAACAAGATACATTACTGGTTTGTGTTAAAAATTTATTTTTATTATGAATTTGTAAAACATAAATTAAGTTTTTTAACAACAAAATAGCCGCCGAAGGCACCACGCTAAGCTTGTAATAAATAATAGAAACTAATATTACAATTTTTGGAGTTCCGGTGTCATTAAGGACTGGCTTAGTGTGGCGTTCCCGAATTTAGACAGTTTGAAAAATATTTTCATATTTATTAATCAAAGATTTTTAATTACATTAGAAGGATACAAAGAAACGCCCAGTTGTACACCAGCAGTCCCAAATCATGAACGACACTCCCACTTGCCCCAAACTGTGAGTGATGTTAGGACGGACACATGGAGATCACTCAATTACTGTACGTAGGATATTAAAAATGTGACTCTAGTTAACCAGTAAATGAACGATACCAAAGGGAACATTATTTTAGTACAACCCTCGATATAATCTACTAGATACTAAATATTCAGAACAGCAAAATCGTCCTGTATCAGTAACAGCAGGTGGAGGACGACAATCTCCTTCGAGCCTTGATGAAAGTTATTAAGGTTCTTTACGAAACAAATTCACAAAACCGCGAACTTTTCCAAGAAACGCTGTCGTAGGAACAGCTGTCACACAAAAGGAAGGCGGCGACCAAGGAAGTACCAGCACAAAGGCGCTGGGAAGCCACCAGTCAAGAACAAGGCCTGGGCTTGAAGCGTGGGCGCGCGCCGGTCGTGACCGTAGTGCCCGTCGCAGGATTAGCGCCACTGCTCGACGGCAGCCACAGAAGAGGAAGCGAGCAGGCACTCCACAATAAGAAAAAAAATGCAACAGGAAGTGACGCAGTGGATGGGAGGCGATTACGAGTAGCAGTTACCTTTTATTTCAACACACACACACACACACACACACACACACACACACACACACACACACACACACACACACCGTGTATGTGATACGATGACTCACGATATATATATATATATATATATATATATATATATATATATATATAGAGAGAGAGAGAGAGAGAGAGAGAGGGGGAGAGAGAGGATATGGAGACGACTAGGGGGATGGAGGTGACTAGGGAGATGGAGGCGACTGGGCGTTGAGGCGACTAGGAGATGGAGGCGACTAGGAGATGGAGGCGACTAGGGAGATGGAGGCGACTAGGGAGATGGCGAGTAGGGCGATGGAGGCGACTAGGGGGATGGAGGTGACTAGGGAGATGGAGGCGACTAGGGCGACTGGGGCGATGGAGGCACTAGGGAGATGGAGGCGACTAGGGCGATGGAGGCGACTAGGGGGATGGAGGTGACTAGGGAGATGGCGAGTAGGGCGATGGCTGTGACGAGTGGGGGGACTGGGGCAATGGGGGTGACGGGGGCGGCTGGAGCAGCCTGTGGGCAGAGCGGGGGCGTGGGGCCTCGAGGTGCCGCGCGTGAGGCGCATGACGCACGAGCTACACTCTCGTGCGGCATCCGTGCGCGAGCCTGCCTCCGGTTGCGCGCACGCTGCACTTCCCGACAAGTCACTTGCCGTTCCGAACTACTCCTCACCACACTCATTTCCTCCATCGGTCAGTTTTGCATCTGAACAAAGCATGGTATGCACTGCTAGCCTAGCATTCCTACGATCGTTGGTCAAATACTAATTGTGCGCGCTACCAGCAGTGGACATTTCACACATGCCATCTAGTCCTGGTAAATCACGCTTCTGATTCCATCACAGTTTCATTAGCACCTGCCGCTCTGCATGCGTCAGTTCCAACCAAACAAATCTCTCTCCTCGACCTGGCTTTTAGGAAGGTCATCTTCATCCCGCTATTGTAATAGCAGGCAATATACAATAAATCGAAGTACTATATATTTCGAGTCAACTGTCTTTCTACATTTAAACACAGATACCACTAAATGTTATTAATAATATCTTCGTATCGTGATTTTATCAAGTAATGGATTGATGTGAGTTGCCAAACAAATCCCCAGTTTCACAGAGCATTTCATATTTGCTGTTTTGCTTCAGGCAGTTTTAATTCTTCCGCCCCCAGGCGCTATATCTGAAGTTGCTGTCATCATAAACTAAAGCACTAGAAAAACATAATGTAGTTCTGTCAAGAGTATCATTGAGTACCACCGACAATGTAGCAGTTTCACTCAAAAAATTTGCTCTCGTGCTACAAGGTGCATTGGCTTATCATCTACGTGCACACAAGTACCGTCTATACGAAAGGTGCTATATTCGTTGCACTGATGCAACAACTGATGTCAGTGTTATATTCGAAATCGTAAATCACATGAAACCTTATACTGTTTATGAAGCCAGTCTTGAACATTTTAATGCGAGATTGTTTGATGCTTGATTGTTTGTTTAATGCGTGAATAATTTTAAAGCGTTTGTTTCACTTACAATTTACGATGTTTCTCATATTTCATTGAATTTTCCATTTCTACCAAGCGTGTTTTAAAAATAATGTCTGTGTATGAGATGTATTATTATGACAGAAGAGAAGAGAGCGAGAAAGACTGGGGAGAGAAAAAGAGGGAGGAGAGCGAAAACGACAGAGTAGAGAAAAAGAGAAGAGCTTATACGTTCTACGCTGCTCTAACAGTTATTGAGTTCTCTTTTAAATAACTGGCTGCATCACCAAATCACCATTATATCAAATATTACACATCACATTGAAAAGGGCTACAACTAAAACTAAGTCCTACAACAGCACATAATTTCTCGCATCATGCAAATTTGCAAGTTTCGAAAATTCACGACGTTCAACAATAACAGACCTGCACCATTTCGAAGGATCCTTTACTGTGTCCCAGAAAAATGTATATACATAATTTGGAGCAGTTTTTGAGAATGTTTTTACATCAAGAAAAAATTACGCAAAACTACAAGTATTTTTAAAAAATTGCACCTCCCGCTATTTAAAGATTTAACATTTTACATTAGACTTCATTCAAGAAACAAATCTCAAGCATCTAAATTATACTTTTGCAATTTTCAAAAGTAGAGAGAGTTCACCGAGAATGTGAGCGGCACCATTTTTATAAGGGTACTTTGCTGTGTTCCAGAAAAAATTAAAGAAAATAATTATAGCAAATTTTGAGATTGTTTAAAAACTGCCTACATTTCAATCAAAATAACGCGAATACTATTATTTTTCAAAAAAATTGTAGAAGACTTTATTCACATATTTAAGTTTTTAGTAGATTTTTCATTCAAGAAATAATTGTATCTTAAAAATTATCGGTCAAGGAAGATTTGGAAAACATTTTGAAATTACGAAAAGGAGACCTGCGTCATTTTTAAGCCTTATTTGGTATATCCGTGCCTGTAACCAACTTTCTTTAACTTGTTAACTGTACATTAATTAAATTGTAACAAACCTCAACTTATTTGTCTAATTCCGTATGGTACACTGAATTTTGCTTTGCTCGATGGTATTATCAACTCAAAATCGCCGTTTTTTTAGTTGTGTCACTTTTCTATGAGTCATAGGAAGTAACCTTCGACGAAACAAACTGCTTCACTGCTCTGCAAACTAGCCGCCTCCACCGCCACCACCGTGGCAGCCGCCTTTGCCAGCGCGGAGTCGCTCAGTGCGTGCGAACCGTGGGCGGCGGGGAGGGGAGGGGAGGGGAGGGGAGGGGAGGAGAGGAGCGGAGCGGAGGGGGCAGGGGTGGGCGGGGAGGGGAGAGGAAAGGGACGAGGCGGGAAGGGAAAGAGGCGAGGCGGGGCGGGGAGGGGAGGGAAGGGGAAAGGGGCGTGGCGGGGAGGGGAGGGAAGGGGAAAGGGGCGGGGCGGGGTGGGGAGGGGAAAGGGAGGGGCGGGGTGGGGAGGGGAAATGGGCGGGGCGAGGAGGGGAAAGGGGCGGGGACGCGCGGGTCTTCCCGCCGCGCGCATTAATAGATGTTTATCGGGCGGCCGATCCAATTTGCAAGCATAATGGCGACGGCGGCGGCGCGCGCCAGTCGCGGCGTCAACAAGCGGCGCGGCGCCCACGCTATCGGAGCCGACAGGCCGAGGAGACGCCGGCGTCGCGCTTCGCTCCTCGCCGCTCGGAGCTCCAGGCCTCGAGTTCCGGGACCGGCTTAGGCAACAACTGATGTCACCGCACTGCCTACGACCGGGCGGTCCTAGGGTTCGGATCCTGACGCTGGTAGGATGTTCGACAATCGCTCCATCACTAGGACGAACTCAGTCGCTGTCTGGAAAAGAATTCTATCGGCTGCTCTAACCGGTAGTTTTCCGTGGTTCCTCCCAACAACACCAGGCGAATGCCGGAGCAGTACACAGTTTTTCTGCTCGATGAATGGAACCGCGTTCGTTTGATTCCGTCACACAACAGACAGACCCATCAGTTATTTCGTATTTAAACTTGTACATAATTGCGGTTATGGGAATTTTTCATCGATGAACAAAACACTGAAAAAGTAACAACATCGAGCACAAAACATCGATGTTCGAAAAACATCTGTTTCAATTCATCGACATTTTTCCAGAAACATCGATGTTTTGAAAACATGGAAAGCGATGTCGCATCTCTTATGTGGTCTACTACCGCACTCTTTCTTGTCGTGCCACGAGGATTTCTCCCCAGGGTGGCCACGTACGTTGTCTGGCCTTTATCCTCAACCACCTTCGACGTACAAGTACACCTTGGGGTTCGCATCCGGATACGCTGAAACGCAGCACCCCACCAGGGCGCCACCCCTATTAAGTCTGGATAGGCCACTGCCAGTTCAGAGGTACTAGCTCTCCGGGCTAGCACCGCAGTCTACTTAAGCGCCACTTACAGTGCGTCGGGACGAAACCCTTACTCAATAACCCATGAATGAGTGTAGGGCATTGTCACGAGGACGCCAAGTGCGTTTTTGGGGGCCACCTGGAAGTCCAGGCGTCTTGAGGCACCGAACCCATCTCCTCACTGCACTCCTCATTAGTACTAGCGACATGAATAACGCTGGAAACAAGACCAACCTGCCGGGAGATTTCAAATTCCACGTCCGACATCTGTATGTGGATTTGGGATCAAGTCCCGTCCCCAATCCTGCTCAATTGGTCGGCGGGTAGAGGCTCAATTGGAGGGTTACCGGTGAAACTCACCAACCGGGAGCTTAGCACCTTCCTCTCACAGCATACACGTTGACGCTAACGACATGAGTACCGCCGAGAAACTCGGGTGCGGGTGGACATTTCCAGCCTCCACCAAGGTCCTCAGACCCTCCGGCCGTCGGGAGCGGTGGCTCAGTGAATCAATTAATGCCACTGCAGCGCCTCTGACCGGGAGGTCCTAGGTTCCAGTCCTGACGGCAACAGAATTTTCGACACTAGCTTTCCAGATAGGTCGAATTCAGTCGCTGTGTGGAAGAGAATTCTAGGGGCCGGCTGCTCTGATCGGTAGTTTTCCGTGGTTTCTCCGATCACCTCCAGGCGAATGCCGGAGCAGAACCCTACCAAACGGGTCACGGACCGCGCGCGATCTGTCCTTCCTCTTCCTTGTCCTATCCTCTCCCCTCACACACTCACTTATACTAGCATGCACTACACTACCACATATTCCTGGAGATCGGTTGGGAGCTTAGAGCTTGTCCCGGTTGGGGCGGTGTCCCGCTAGTGGGAGAGTCCTGGTTAGGGGGAAAACCCACTAGCCCACGGTAGGTCGGCGCCGGATCACGCCATCCAGCGGGGGAAGATCACCGCCATCTCCCGCGAAAAAAAACATGCCCTACACTTACGGGACTAATGACCAAAGAAGTTGACGCACCCGGAAACACGAAAAAATCAATCAATCCGGCCGTCGGTCGCCCCCCCCCGAGAGGCGCGAGTGTCCTCGTGCGGGGGGGGGCAGGGGAGCGGGGCCCGAGGCGCTTGGACGCCGTCCAAGTGCCGCAGCCCCGGGCGGTGCCGGCCACCCCATTTGCGTGCGCCCGGCTGGCGGCGGAGGAGGAGCCTCGCCTCGGGGCGGCGCCCGGGAATCGAACTGGTGTCGCGGCGCAGGGGACACCTTCACCCCTCCCCGCAGTTCCCCTCTGGCGGCGCGGGGCGCGAGGGAGGCTGGCAGGCAGAGCGCGAGGGCCGGAGGCGGTCAACGGGGACCTCTGGCAATGTCCTTAGCCAGGGGACGCTTCAATATGGGGACAGGCTGACAACCTTCGACTTTCCACAAAGATACAGCAATTCCACTTAAAAACACGTGACACGCGATTGCTAATTTTTACACTGAACGCAATTTGCTTTTACGTCTAGGGAATGTCTAGGTGAAAATGAAGATAAGGAATACAACTGGCTCTTCAGTTGCAAATCACTTTCTAATCCATATTATCGCAGGATTATCAACGTGTTTGCGAAACACGTTTGCATGCAAGTTCAGAGAGAAAAATTGGGAAACACTGAAAAATTATAAAAATCTGAGATTGCATGTCGCAAGATCTCTGTTGGTGAACGACAATGCGTTGGCTGTAACAGCGTATAACGTCACCCAGTGAGTTTACACGCCGACTCTGCAAGGAAATAAGGAGATGCATCGCATGAAGCATTCTAGCTAGGAATTCGATCTCCATTATAGAAATGAGGAAAGAAACGACAACGCAAGGTTAACGCCTCACTTTGACTTATTCCTGATTCTGAGCGCGTCAACGGCTGGCGCTAGTTCCGTAAGTGAAATGGATGATTTTTCCACGGGAGGTGGTAGGGATTTTCTCCCATGAGATGGAGAGATCCGGCGTCGACCTACCGTCGGCTAATGAAGATTTCCCCAGTCATGTATCTCCCAATACAGAGGTACCGCCTCCATCGGGACAAGCTCTAAGGTCTGGACCGGTCTCTAGTAGTAGTGTAGTGCATGTTGTGTGAGGAAGGGATAAGGATAGGACAAGGAAGAGTAAGGAAAGATCGCGCGTGGTCCGTGGCCCGTTTGTTGATAAGGCTCCGGCATTCTCTTGGTGTTGATCGGAGAAATCACGGAAAACTACCGATCAGAGCTCCGGTCCGGTAGAATTATCCTCCAGACAGCGACAGCACGCGACCTGGCTATATAGGTATCATCCGTTCACCCTAAGAAAAATCCCGATGAAAACAAATACATGTGTGTCAGGATGATTCTCTATGGTTTACAGTACGAGCTCTGGTGTCCTTGGGATCCTGAGGTTGATGTAAATAATTCTCTGTATTCAACAAACCAATGTACATTCCACCAACAACAATGTACATTCAACAAACCAATGAGAATCATTCTGACACACGGTGTATTTGTTTTAATCGGAATTCTTCTTAGGGTGAACGGATAATACTGTTGAAAATCCTGCGACCGTCGGGAATGGAACCCTAGGACCTCCCGGTCACAGGCACCGTAGCGACATCACTTGATGACCTGAGCCACCTCTCCCGGTTTAACGCCCCACGTTGAACAGCAATATTCCAAGAAAACGGTCACAATGTTGGCGGCGCTGCCCACGAACGGATCTCGCAGTGGAGAAGCAGTCGAACCGCTCAGCAGCCGGAACGCAAAGCTGGCAGAAAGCCGGCGGGAGGCCGGCGCGGGTCGAAGCGGAAACGATGCCCTGGGGAGCGCCGAACGGAGCTCGAGGGGGCGGGGCGGGGCGGAACACAGGCGGGAAAGAAATCACCCGCACCGCGCGCGGATCCCGCCTCGCTCCCACCACCACCCACGCCGCAGTTACCCTAAATAAATAACTGGCCCTGAGGAGGAGGAGGAAGAAGAAGAGTGTTGGTGTTGGAGCTGGGCCGGGCACGGGAGTTTCCGCGTGGCGCGCGAGCGCGCCTGCCAACCTACAAGGAATAAATTCCCTGCAGCTGCAGCGGGCGCGTTACTCGACGGCGCACCGGCGCGAGGCGGATGCGCGGCTTTAAGCCGCGTGTATTTTTAATGGCGGCACGCGCAATAGGGCCGCTGGGAGAACAGCTGGGACCGCGTAGTAAATTGATTCACCGGACGCGACGAAAATAGATTTCCCACGGACGCTTGTTCCAATATTTAACGCCGTGACCGGGGCGGTCGGCGTGATGGAAATGAAAGTAGCAGACACACGGGAAGGGCGACGCCTTTCCTGTCACGCATACCGTGTTTTCCATCATTTCATTGGGCGGCACCAAAAGCCTGTGATGGAGTAAAAGAACATGCATTTGACATTGATCCTCACCAGGAAAATCTTACCCTTTCTCATTGGCTTGTTCCGTCCTTAATTGAGAATATTATTGTTCACGCAAACCTTCATTTTGAAATAGAAATGCGACTATGAAACGCTCTTTTTTGCATCTTAAATGAACAAGAATAGTTTTTACTAAAACTTCTTAAATCAAAGAAAACATATTTAGAATTCAGGCTTAGCAAATGTAAGTGGCATGGCATATTTGAGGCACAGAGTTACTCCAAGTAGGGACCGGTTCGACAGGTCAGGAAACAAATGACCGTCATGCAGGGCGTTGACAATGTAAGAGACAGAGCTGAAGCTAACTACAAATGAGCTGTCAACGAACGCACTGGCAAAATGAGCGCATTAACATCACCTGCAATGATGCTAGCAGCAGTGGCCAAGCAGTAGCTGTCAAAGTAGTCCCTGCTTACAATAATCTCTCGATACAAACGCGTTCCTCGCACGCGGGAAAGCGTCGCCGAGCGCGAATGACGGAGGCGGAGCCCAGTGCTTGCAGGGGGGGGGGGTTGCGGTCGTTATGGTTTCGAGGCGGCAGTGGCGCGGTCGCCGTTACGACCCCGGGGCGCCTTTCAGGCGCGGCGCGGTGCGGCGGTGCCTAAACCACCACGGAAGGGGGGCGTGGCAACGCTCCACACGACGCCGGCGGGCGAACGCCTGCGCCAAGTACCGAGGCGGGAGGAAATGTCAATGGAACAAAGAGTGAAGCTTTTGATTGGAAAAGGATCCAACACAAGACACGGACGGCGTGATCAGGGAAGGAAAAAAGTATATGATTTTCTATGGATGCGGACAGGCGATGAAAAAAACTGAGAAAAGCGAGCGGAAAATGAGGGAACAAGTAGGTGACAAAAGATGAAGATGACGTTCATGAGGGAAGATGTGTTGACTATTCTGTAAATTGTGGAATAAACATCAGAATGATTTGAGTCAACCGGGAGATGGGGCGACTGTCGGGGAGCAATAAAGTACGAGCGAAAATCAGCAGGGAACAGTACAAAACAAACGGTATCAGCCAAACACGCCGGAAGAAATAAAACATTCCGGGTGACAGGGGACCAATGTCAGGAAGCAGTGTTTAAACGACAGAGGGAGTTGTTGATAGCGGCGACGGTGGATTGTTGAGGCGATAGCAAGCCTACTAACGACCCAGGGAAAGGGGGTAAAGAGAGGCGATGAGGGAAGCTAGTAAGCAAGAGAAACGTTCTCAAAAGATACGACAGCCACGTAAAACGAGCTAGGAGCATCACTGGAAAGAAGGGAAAAGAGGGGTCTGGGCGAAAAAAAAAACGCAAGGTAAACGGTAAACGCAAATGGCCACGACGAAGGAAGCGGCTATTACGAAGGTGCTAAGACCAGCCCGGAGGTCAGGCGGGGGCGAAGGGGGGGGCGCAGTCAAAGGGACGCGGGGTGAGATGGAGCGACCCTAAAGGGAGCCACGAGGCGGGCCGGAAAGAGATCAGGGCGTAGGCGGCAGCAAATGGCGGTGCGGGGGCTCCGAAGCCAACCGCAATGCCGAGGAAGGGAATCGCCGGGAGACGGCGCCTGGAAACAAGGGAAGCGACCGCTTGGCAGCCGGGCCTTTTAGGAAATGCTCCACTCAGACAGCTTCATGGTTCAACAACCGACAACCAAGAAGCGCAAGAAATTCTTATATAACACAATTCTACAACGAGATTTACGAGCACACAAGTGGTAACAAAAATTCCATCTCAATATCAATAAATTGTATATTTTGATGTTTGAATGAAGTGAAATCGCGGTTTTTCTTACGTTGTATTAAAGATTAGAATCTTATCTCAATAGGAATAAACTACTTTCATTTAATTCTAAAATTAGCATCTATAAAACACAAAATGAAAATGGGAAACAGACAGCAAAACGTTATTCTGTTCTGTTGTCACTATTTGAATGAAAGTATTCTCAACAAGTAAAGTGGGATTTTCAAATAGATTCAAGTTTGTGATATTATAATTAGAAACCGTTCTCTTTTTTACCTCTTTTTGGGAAATTCTTCCTATTCCCTTCTTTGGGAAATATCTGATCATGCACACAGGTACTGATATGAAGCAACTTTTATCTACTCGCCAGGACGCATCAATAATACACCATATTATTTAAAGTACTCAAAACCCCAACCATATTTCATCTAACGTGTAAAATCATTATGGTAAATTTTATAGAGTGAATCGGTAGCAGATGCCTATTACGGAACTGTTTACTTGTGTAATAGGTACCCGTATGGAATTATTTAATTTATTTATTGGGATTTGGAGACCTGCAACTGCTGAGATGGTTGAGGCCCATTTGTAATGATCTAATAAGTAGATGATAACGGCAATGACGATGAAATTGATAGCTATGGAAAAATGGTGGAAAGAGAGGTAATGGAAACGGGAGAACCCAGAGGAAACCTGGCGACCACCCCCTTTGTCCTCCACAAATGGAAAGGCTGAGCAAAAAAGTGGTCTAACCCATTAAAATGCAAAATTAGTTACCGACATCATTTGGTATATAAGTAAGTGAACTATCTTTGCGCATTGTTAATTTGACCAGATTTTCTCTACACAGTTAAAAATGAAGTCACTAGTTTTCTCGTCACGACGCTTTCCAACCACAATAATTAACTTTAAATTGATTTTTTTTCGTTTTCTTAAAATATGTCTTAGACAATTCTTGCGCTGACCCCTTCAATTGCTCTTTGAATGGGCGCGGATTTACGCTGGGCCCCAGCGGTCGAAGGCTCATGAGTAGGGGGCGGATTTTGATGACCTAAAACATCGCCAAAAATGATCAATAAAATGCTCTTAAAGTGCTTTAAAAATGACCTAAAACCAAAGAAAAATGACGTAAAAAATCTTATCAAAACCAGTTCGGATGAACAACTCGAGCTGTTGGATACGTTACTGATGTAATCGAAGCTTTTTCCATTAGTTCCAGTGAAGTCGGCTTGAAAACGTTTGGTTCTGACTGTTCTTTAACAGGAAATCTCTCTTTGATTATCTTCAAGTTAGCCGAACCGGCAATAGCACTGATATACGTCACAAGAATTACATACTTACAACGGCTATCAAAACAATTTCTGAGCGAACAAATAGAATAGCCTACTGAGTAATTTTGTGAAGAATATTTTATGCATTTCGTAAATATTATTTAATGGAAATACCATTAAAAAGTAAATTAAATCCGACCAAATCAGCCAAAAATGCATTAAAATAACGAAAAAGGGTAAAAAATGACTTATTAGTCGAAATCGACAAAAATGCAAAATATTTACATATAAAATGGGTCATTACCTTTTGTCATTACATAAAATGTACTTCTTTACTAAACGGAATTGTTCTAAAGTGAAAAAAAAGACCTTTCATTAAAATCCGCCCCCTGCTCATGAGATACCTCGAACGGCAACAACGCATCTCCCCATTTTTTTTTTAAAAAAAGGAAGGAAGCAAATAGTTTAATACACAAGAAAAGTGAAATCTAAAGACTACCACCAACCCGTGAAACTTTAAGACATCTTTTATCTTGTTAGTCGAAGGAAATGAAATCCTCTTGTCGTTTAAATGAAGAGGCAGAACAGGAAAATGGGATTTGCAGCACGATTGTTTTGGAAGGTAACTTGGTCCAAAGAAAACTTCTAGGTTAATCAGCTGACAGAGTAATCTCCGACGAAGCATTTCCTCACATTCGATATTGCAATAATGAGCCATCGACTTCAAAAGAGCCGACATCACAAACCAACAAGATGTTTCTAACGGTGCAGATGAAATAACCGACATCATTTATAGCCGATAAAACACGATTATTTTACAGAATCACTTTGCACATTTCATGTTCTATTAGACGTTCCTTCGCAGATATTGAAGTTGTGTCAGAACCATAAATATGTGTAACCAGTCACAAAAGGAAGAAAGATGAAGCAATACGGACGGATCAAACCTTTTTGAATGAAGAGGCAACATTATTTAAAACAGAAAAAGCATGAAATTAGAGAGCAATAAATGAATATCAAACAAATGAAATTGAGTGTCACGAGAATTACAATTACTACCACCCAAGGAGTTCTATTTTACTTTGCTGGATCAAGTGAGAAAACTGTGTCAAACAGAGTTGCCAAGAAGTCTTGTAAAAATACAGAATATACATTTGGAGAAACTACTAAAACATTGAACTTGTAATATTTCTTCATTGAAACTATTGAAACTTGTGATATTTCGTGTTTACTTGTTATTTCCTTTGTTGCTGTTACTAAGAATGTCATCTCACCCAATGTATCTGTCATTTTAGCCCGTTATCATGGAGCATGTCCAAAACGTAAACTAACAAAATGTAAAAAGAATTAAATTGAGTGGTGGTAACAGAGATCTGGTATTCCATAATATGAATTCAGAAATAATGCAACCACAAACATTCTAAGTTTCAATATTTATTAAAACATTTAGTACCCAGATTCACCTTTCGATAACACTTTTCCCAACTTCAGTGGGTCTATAACAATGCAAAACGAAATAGATAAATACAATTAAAGAGTAGAATGACAAAAAGAAATAAAATAAATATTTTTGAATGATGAATTTATGGGGGGGAAATTACTCAAGGAACTTACACAACATCGCATAACTGTTGTTGTTGGTGATACACGTTGCTTGGGTAGTAAGTTTCTTAACTCATTTTTCGCTCATTAATTTTTCGTATAAATATATTTATTCTTATCCTTCCATGCTTTAATGCGATTTATATATTTCCTTTTACGTTGTTATATATCTGATGGCAAAAGTGTTCCCGAAAGTTGACTTTGGGTACAATATATTTAATAAATACTAAAACTTTGTATTTTCGTGGTTTCTTAATTCATATCATGAAAAAGAATTATTTATTTTTGGTACATATGTTTATAAAAATATCATTCTTAATATTACCTGTTACTTGTGAGGTTACTTTCCTTCGAAGAAAAACAACAGATATTCCCTACCTCAAAAATAGTCACCACTCCTGTTACCACATATTATATTAATGAAATACAGCAAAATGAACTTTTCGACGAACTGTCCGATTTTCACAATGGAACTCAACGTTCAGTAGGTCATTTATTATTATTATTAAAACATTGTTTTTTTTCATGCGTTGTCCTGAATTGTTCAACTTTAAACAGATAAGTGGGGAAAGAAACTATTGGATTTCACTTAAAGCATTGAAAACAACTGAAGTCCGACCAATGCAACGGTGGACGTTAATCCCGTTACTACCAGTGGTATCTTGAATGAAGCAAACACTCGTAAGGTTTCGTTTACAAAGCCACAATGAATCGTTTTCGTATGGACAAAGACTTGACTCACAGGCCGATATTTGGAATATCATTATCTTCTTCAAACTCGCTAAGGAACAGTCCAACACTATGCTCTGAAATATTTTCAACTAATTACCTTCTCTGAAGAATAGTTTTCCTTTTAATTTTGAAAACAAATATGTTTTGTCTACAAAGATAGGAGTATTATACAGTAATTGTTAAGAATTCAGAAACAAAATACATAGCCCACTTTCAGTTTGTTTTGTATTATAACTAAAGAAATAACTACAATATTTGGGAGAATAAAAACACATTCATCGAGTTAAGAACGTGAACACACGAAGTGCATGTTCAGTAAACACGAAGACGTGAATTGGCTGTGAACCCCTGTTTGGAGTCCAATTTTTTAACAAAATGACATTTCCGTTTGATTATATTCACATCAAATTGTAAATATTCCCTACATAAGTTTGCAACAAACCCATTCCGTACTAACTCATTCCTTATTTCTCCAATACATACAAAAACTTTAAATTGCTCTCCTGAAAAAAAAAAATAGTAAAATGAACGTAGAACACCCTGATTCTCAGTCACAGACATATTACGAATAGTATATGAAAACTATGAGAAGCTTGTTTCTGTAGAGAAGTAATTTATAAATGGCATATACATTGAAAAATGAGGGTATTTCTTTCCAATTCTAAAATGAAATTACCTGTTCCTCGAGTTCTAAAGTTGTTCAGCGAATTTACCCGTACAAGGTATTTGGTATATATACACCACAAAATGTTTCTGAACACGATTTTGACGGTTACAAGTCAGGTCTAGTTAGAGGAGATCTCATGGGCAATTTTTCTAAGTTCTAGCGGAAGGTGGTTTGATTCTCATCAAACTCTAATGTGGAATCTTTCCAATAGCAAAGTGACAGAAGGACATTATATAATAACACAATAATAATAATAATAATAATAATAATAATAATAATAATAATAATCGTAGTTGTAACACAAACAGATTTTAATGTTGAAGAGCTTCAACAATAACTACGAAAAAGTGAAACGTAACACACAATACATCAACATAACATTGTTTCTGAGTGCATACTTTTCACTTCCTAGTTCTTATCATTACTTTAAAAAATAATTTTAAGTTGATAATTTAGCAAAAAAGTCCGAAAAATTATATTTTAATATACTTATAGAAATAATTACCTTCCAGAAATTATCTCATTAGAAAGAGCAAACTTCAAGGTCTCAGATGACATAATTTGATTATCCATCGGCCCAAAATATGGTAACAAGTAAAGCGATGTAAACAAAAGAAATAGTGTTCACGAAGAGGTTGGATGATTTGTCACCTCTACATGAATGTAAGAAACTTAAAACTTAGCACGTAATATCTCAAAATAACATTGTTATTACATGCCTAATTTCAAGCTTTTAAATGAAAGTTAAAATTAAGTTTACATTAGAATATTTTGCGAATTTTGTGTTTTCAGCCCAGTTTTATAGCCAAACCCTTTTTAGAAATGATTTAAATGTATGTCCTAAGAAAGTTGTTCCAGAAAAGTTACTTTATTTCCCAACGCTCACATTCAATGCCCGAAGTTAGAGATAATATTGAAAGTCATTACCACGGCGGAGTATTATATTTAAGGAACAGAATTCCATCACCTTTTGTTATTATTACTGTTTTTGCATTGATTTATGATAAATGTCATCCTCAGTTCAAGAGCTTGAACAATAACCCGCTCCAAATATTCAAACTATTCCTTGAGTAATATTAGATGACTGAGGTTTAATAATTTTTTTGTAAAATGTATTCAATTTAACAATTAACTATTGTGTCACAATTTCTAACTATACAATTTTCTTGTATGAACTTAATGTATAACAAGGTGAATGGACAGAACGTTATTTGTCGAACGAACTATTTTCCATTGCATAAATGATATCAAGTCATCTTTGTTGAAATAAACCTATAGATGCGGGTGTCAGGTCAGACAGAATAAGATCCCCGGCAGACCTAACCCATTTCCACCATGACTTAACCGGTGTAGATGAAGGTACAGCGCCATAGCAAAGAGGCAACATGGAAGCGTTTCACATGGCGCAAATAGGCGGGTAAGGGGTCACTAGGGAGAGATATATGTCAGCTCACAGCTCCTAACTCTCGGCAAAACATTACGTACGCGGGAGAAACTGTCCTTGTTTTTCAAAAAACAACTTGATTCAAAAACTTGAGTTTCGCTAATTAACTACGCTGCAACCACAGTTTCTTATGAAAAAACTTAGACATATTATAAACAACGTGAAATATGTTGAAAACTACAAATTAAGTCACATTGCACATAAGAAGTTTTCATGTTTTTAGAAAACTATCGCTATTTAAACAGACAAAACAGAAGAGAAAAAATTAAGTTCCCAAGCACTTGTAGGAAGAATGTTTTTCTTTTCAATTTCAGGCTCTGCATGTATGTACCGACGGGGATGTAAATGCAGAGAAAGAATTAAAGGTGTTGGAAAAGGCCAAATGCATATTAGAGCATCTATCTACGCCTCTCTAGAGTATTCGAAAGAATACTCTAGTAGATTTTACACAACTTGAATATTGTTTATTCTCAAACCAATGAAATATAATTTATGTTTTTAGACAAAGATATGTACGTCCGACTATACTATGCGTTCTAATACGCTCGACCAACTTTGGACGATTCTATGGTGTGATTCAGTAGTTCCCTCTGCGTTTATACCTCACTCAGCTAGTTTTTCTAATTGTAATTAATAATCATCGCAGCTGACATAACGACCGTCCAACCTATCGACATATCGAAACAGACGAACGACCTAGATATCAGGGTTCCGAGGATGGTGTTCTAGTTCCATCCTGAGTATCGCTATCTGTAGTTGTTTGTTAATTTTCACAATAATCCCGGCTTCTTAAGATATAAAAATGTATGTATTTGAATGTTTCGGCGTAACTCTGGACGCATGGAGTAATTTTAAGCACATTTTGTACAAATACGTTTCAGCAGCAGATGTGTGCGAACCGGGGCGAGGCGTACAGAAACACAACGGGGTGGGGCGAGGCGGTAATGGGAGGGGCACGGCGACGGGTCGGGGATGGTAAAGAATGCAATGACGCAATCGGGATTTTTCTATAGGGGGCGTGTAAGTGAAATGTCCAGCTGATACGAGGTTTTCTTTCACTGATTTTTCATTTAAGCTTAATTTACACTTTATTTTATTTGTTGATTTATGGAAATTTAAAACGTTTTCAACCCCATCTCGATCAGGTTTTTCGTCCAGTTTCCCTGATCCATTGAGCAAATGCTGAGATGGCCCCTTGTTTTGCTTCTGGACAAAAATGTAACTTGAAAATAATTACAAAAATGTAATTATTTGTGCACGTCTTCTAGAATTCAGTGGGAAATGAAATATTCAAATTATCGTCTCCATGGTCTCGAGGCAGGACGTATTATTTCCTTGACAAAGGACATAATGGATAAGAGCCCAAAATTTTTCGATGATTTATTCCTGAAAATAGATTTTATTACATGGGAGCGTCTTTTTTTTTTTTAATTAACTCAAAATTCAAGGAGTATAGGACTTAGTGTAGGGATCGCAGAATTTTGAAAAGAACACGTGCACAGAATTCACTTCTCCCCATAGCACGTCATACACAGTTTCAACTGTTTTTGACGTTAAATAAATAAATAAATAAATAAACAATTGATATATTGAAGGTCTCTCTTTTCTACAGAAAAATGAGTAAGAACTAATGCATTATTTTGATTTGTACAATGCACTTCTACTTCCCCCCCACCTCGGTCGGGAGCGTCACTGCATAACTGTGATAACGATATGCATTCTGCGTAACACTTTCCAGTCTCGCGACGCCCAGTTGCGCTGGCCTCTTCCTCCGGCCAAACCCGGCGGGCGCCCCGTGCGTCGCGTCTGCCGGCGCTAACTCGCTCCATTTGACGTGGCCCAAAGGGAGAGACCTCCGGGCGGGCAGGCGCCGAGACGAGACGCGCACGAGACAGACGCGGCTGGGAGGAGAGGTTTCGCGCCGACCTCACCCTCGAGGCAAAATCTGTGTAAGGCGTGGGGCGGACGGAGAGGGGCATAGGGGGGAAACGAACCGAAAGCAGGTAAAAAGAGGAAGAAAGGGGATAAAAACAGGTTTTTTTCTGCTTTTACAAGGAAGAAATTGAGAGACAGACTTACAGAGAGACGGAGAAAACGCACGCGCACACACACACGCACACGCACGCACGCACACACACACACACACATACACACACATACACACACTCACACATACACACACACAAATAGTTTAGAAAAAGGAATTATCAGAAGGAAAGAAGACGAGAAGCGACTAGGTGAGTCAAGATTCTGATTAATCGATACATTATTCTGAAAGAATTGGTTAGTACAGTTACTTGGTTCGAAGAAGATTCTCTCCAGATCAGAAAAAAACTCGTAAAAGATAATAAATAAAACGATTTATTTATTTATTTTACGTCAAAAAACAGTTGAAACTGTGTATGACGTGCTATGGGGAAAAGTGAATTCTGTGCACGTGTTCTTTTCAAAATTCTGCGATTCCTACACTAAGTCCTATACTCCTTGAATTTTGAGTTAATTAAAAGAAACCACTAACAATGGGCGGGTGCGGGGCGTGGCGGGGGCGAGGGCGAGGGCGAGGGCGAGGGCGAGGGCGGCGACGGGGCGGGGGTGGCGGTGGGGGCGGGGGCGGGCGCGGGGGCGGGGACGGGGCGGAGGTGGGGGCGGGGCGGGGAGAGTGCGAGGCGGGTGAGGGGCGGGGACGGGGCGGTTCGGGGCGGGGCGGGGCGGTGCGGGGCGGGCGGGGGCGGGGGCCGGGGCAGGTGCGGTGCGGGGCGCTGCGGGGCGGGGGCGGGGCGGGGAAGTTGGGCCTGGTCGCCCGTGACGGCGCAAACCGCGGAGGTGAGGAGCCGGAGGTCAGGCAAGAAGGGGTAGCGAGGGCCCGCGCGCGGCGTTCTTCTAAGCAAGGGCGGCGAAGGGACGGCGCTGCCTTCGCCTGATTAATGGACGCGCGGCGCCTGGCAAAAACACCCTCACCCGCGTCGCGCCTTCAGCAGCTGCGTCCTCGGAGCGGTCGCTGGCAGCGCACGGAAATCCGTACGAGGTGACGCACTATTCATAAAGGTCTCGGATGGCAAGGCTAGAGTTCATGTAATATGGAGTCTATAAACGAGTATTTCACCAAACGCAAGGATTTTAAAATGGAACATAAGATTAATCATTATTAATATGGCCATAATCATAATGAGGATGAAGAGATTTGACTACGAAAAGTAAAGGTGTCAGATATTTTTTTCTGATACATCTGTTTCAAAACGGACGATACGAAGTAAAAAACCACAAATAATTATTTAAATACGAGTATTAACAGAATTATATTATAACATCAATGAACCTCAGAATGAAATGTAGAATAAGATTGTAGCATCTTAAAAAATAAATCACTGTAGTCCCTAGCATGAAACGGAAGCAAATTACGCAACCCAAAATACTAGACCGATGTATGCCAGAAAATAGTATTTGTTTGGATTCTGATTAAATGTTTGGATCGGAAAAAATTAACATTAAAATGATACCGCTAAAGGATAGCTACAAAAGGACTCATATACATCCGCACTATTTTCACTGTCATCAATCCATTACCCTTCACTAAATATCACACTAATTCACTATATTTCGTTTCGTCCGCTGGTTTTCAAGTGCAACTTCGCAGCAGAACTGAAAAGCGCCCCCTACTTTGGCCTGCGCAGCGAGAGAGGTTTCCTCGAAGCCAGGCAGCAGATGAAGACAAACGCACTATGAGGAGCGCAGGCCACCGCGCGGCGCGGGCGCGGCGCCTGGACGCTCCATTACGCGGCGACGGCGGTCGTCCGGAGACGGAGGGCCCCGCCCCTTTGGTGGCCCCGGCCAGGCGCAAGTAAATCACGGCGCACTGGTGGACGGACGGCGCGCGCGACAGCCACAGACTTTGCCACCCCACGCGCTCTCCCTCTCCCTCCTTCCTCCCCCTCTCTCCCTGTCCCCCTTCCCTCTCCCTCTCTCCCTCTCCCTCCTTCCCTTCCCCTCTCTCTCCTTCCCTCCCCTCCCTTCTCTCTCCCTCCTTCCCTCCCCCTCTCTCTCACCCTCCTTCCCTCTCCCTCTCTCTCCCTCCCCTTTTCCCTCCCCCTCTATTTCCCTCCTTCCCACCCCCTCCCTCTCCCTCCCCTTTTCCCTCCCCCTCTTTCCCTCCTTCCCACCCTCCCTTTCTCCCTCTCTCTCCTTTCCTCCCCTCTCTCTTTCCCCCTCCTTCCCTCTCCCTGTCCCTCCTTCCATCTCTCCCCCGTCTCTCTCTGTCATGCCTCCATACCTTACGTTGTTGCGAGCGAAATAACTCTTCATCATTCACGAGACAGAAGAGGAATGGCACTCAGCTGACAGTTTATGGTGGAAAGTAGACGCAAAAGTATGGCAAAGATGCAATGTAAACCCAGTAATTCCGCCAAAAACCAAAGTACGTTTACAATAGTGGCGAATTCTCCGATACAACGCTTATACCGCGGGTATACCTAATAAACAAGTGCACAATAAATATTTCATAAGTTTGGTAATGCTCTAAAAAGTAATTGAGATTGTGAAAGCTTTAAAACAGATGCGAAAAATTACACTGTTTTGCTATCGAGAGCCAGCCAGTCAGTCTTCCGCATTCGTAAGCGCGATGAAGTGCGGTAGAGTGAGAAGTTTCAAACAGTTGTTAATACTGTCCAAAGAATTGGCTAGCGCAGGCGAAGGCACCGCATGCCAGCCGCGATAACCTAGAGCTCCTCATGTTTCAAGGGCGGGGAGAGGGGAGGATGCGCGTCTGGACGGTCGGTAGACACCGCAAAATATTGCGGTGAACAAACCTTCTCTGGTCGTTCGTAAATTACTCTTCCCTCAAGTTTTTGTGAAAATGGGGTGTGTTAATGATCCAGAAGTTAGTGGTTTGTGTAATTGTCTTGTAGAACAAATTATTAAGGATGGAATTTCATTGTATTGGGATTTCAGAAAAGCTCAAAAATAAAAGACAACGGGAGAAATAGCTTCCATAAAGTGCGGAATACTTAAAAATAATGTTCAGAATTTGCCACTGGCTTACAAATTATGTAACACGACAATGGCACATGTATTTAATCGTAAATGATTATTGTATTGCTGCTAACAAGAGATTTTCGACTTACCAATACTGATTGGGCTGAAATATTTTTTTTTTTTTTTTTGGATAGTTTCCGACACAAGACAGAATGTAAGAAATGTTCCTTACAAACTCATTGTAGAATAATCGAAGTTATGATTTTTTTAAAAAAATATCAAATGATAACGGTTATTGTAAGCACCTATATAACCGTCATTCGAATCACTCACCCATCAAATAATATCCTTGAATGATAAAATGTTTGATGAACATTAGATACACTTCAATGATTTCGAGACTTTTGATTAATCTGCCATCTCCGAATCCACTTCAGGGAAGGGGCAGGGCGGAGAAGGGCAGAGTTTGCGGATTTTCAAGCGAAACAATCGGGGATGTCAATAACTTTATTTCCATTTATACTTTACATAATCAACTCATTCCTCTTCCTTTCTAACACATGGGAGAGCAAACTAAATGCCCATTTTCTTTCGCTAGTTATAGAAAGTCATGTGACCACATATCAAGTAACATGAAGCAGCTGCGGGCTACCAAAAGTTTCTGACACCCAACAAAGCCCTCTTTCCCATTCGCATTGCGGAAACTTCACAACTGAACATTCAAAGAAATGTTACATACGACCCAATATAAAATTGAATACCAATCATTCATTATTATCCACAACAAGATAATTGATACATATTGATGCTCTACTTAATCTGATATTTCTATTTTCGAAATACTATACAGGAAGGAACACATTTTTGGGCTCAATATTGTGATAAGCCAAAAACTCCGGGTTTAGTTCGAATGATAAAATCGGCATCCAGCGCGCTGGAGCGTTAGGAATAATGACATTGTATGCAAACTCGAAGTCAAAGAGTACGCGCTCTTAGGACAACGATCAACAAAGTGTAATATTCCATGCTTGGTGTCATAGCGCAGTGCAGACGGACACGGCCCCGAACACAATATGCAAAAGGTGTAGAGAGGGCATTGGAAGCCGTGATCTTATAGAAGAACGCAAGGAATCACTCTAAAAAGATATTGAAGCGAACACGCGGTAAGCGGTTGGTGAGGTGCGAACAGATTTTCAGCACACGCTGGGTCTTATTTAAATGATAGTGAGGCAGGAATTTATAATTAGTTTGAGAGCTCGGTATTGTTTAAATTATAGTAGTAAATTGTAATAGTAAATTTTATTGATGTAGTAGTTGGAATTTCGAATTAAAATAAACTCTGTGGTTCGAGGAAATGTATAATACGGTAGCTCCGTAGATGGAAGAATTTTTCGCTAAGTAGCGGAAGATAGTCGCGAGTAGTTGTTTGATACGTAACACAGAGAAAATGGCGTAAGCGTATTAATTTCATGGGAAAAATTAAATTCTATTAATACTAAATCGTTGAGAGCATGCCGGAACGTTTATAATTTATTTTGATGACAGACAAGAACGCGAGAATTGGGAGACCAAGGATTCCATGAGCAACATTCTGCTAGTCAGCCGAGAAGACATCTACCAAGATATTGTGGTAAGCTTACAAACTATATTTATTTATTTATTTATTTTTGGTCAAAAAACAGTTAAAAACTGCGTATGACGTTCTATGGGGAAAAGTGAATTGTGTGCACATTTTCAAAATTCTGTGATCCCTACACCAAGTCATATACTACTTAAATTTTGAATTTTGAAAGGGAGAAAAAAAAAACTCCCATGTAGTAAAATCTATTTTAAAAAATAAATAAGCAATAAATTTTGAATTTATTTTAACTATATTTAATTATATAATACATATATATAATTACTATATATAATATATATACTATACTATATATAATTAAATATATTTAAACCCGTACGGTGTGTAATGTTTTACACAGAAAATTGCTAATGCTAATGAGATCAATAGAATTTGTAAGATCATAAGAATAACTATTTTTATTGTTGAGAAATGCTGATAATTTATATCAGTTGCCATCAATCTAATAATTGGTTTCAATCAATAGAACTTCCTTGAATCGTGATTCTGTTCAGAATTACACGTCTACCTGGAACAAGGTAAGGAGTAGGTCTAATCCATGATTAAATTGGAAGTAAATTTAATAAATTAGTGTTCACGTTGAGAGAATTTGTGAGAATAGTACGGCAACGGTAGATATAACAATAATAACAATATTAACAATAGCATTGTAAGTAATCCCCTTCATAGTATTATATCTTTGTTGAAATAAATTTGGAAGAAAAAAAGGGACGAGGAAATATATTCACAATACTTTTTTTTTTGTTTTACATTATGTTCGATTTTTCCGGAAAGTCGTTTCTTTAAAAAATTACAGTACCTCACATTTGAATAATTTCAACAGAAACAATCAAATTTATAATTGCGGAACGTGCGCATTTATACTGCAGATTCATTTATACACCGCATACAGCCACGCGCCTGCTTGAGGAATTACAAGGCTGGAGGGCCAGTAAATACCAATAGCAACAAATCTGAGGGGGTCCTATAAGATAAAAAGGGAAGGAAAGAGAGCAAGGAGGAAAAAGAGAGAGGGGGAGAGAGAGAGAGAGAGAGAGTGAGAGAGAGAGGAGAGAGAGAGAAAGAAAAAGGAGAAAGAAAGGAGAGAGAGAAAGAGAGAGAGAGAGAGAGAGAGAGAGAGAGAGAGAGAGAGAGAGAGAGAGAGAGAGAAACAAAGAATACGAGGTGGGATTTCCCGTGCGTCTGTAACTTGAACATTCGGTCACGGGTCCTCTTAGTCATTGTTCTCCTACATAGCGATAAGCTCTGGTAATTCTGTTTTGTTTCAAGAGTAAATATTCAAAATACTCGATAAACATCGGTCAAACTGATGCATTAAACGCCTGATGGAAACGCATTTGGTCAGGATCTCAGGTGGAAATCGAACATTCAAAAGTTTAAAGAAGTTTTTTTTTTTGAAAACCCACATATCAAAGCCCGTCTCCTAAGACCCCAAATTTATAATAATAATAATAATAATAATAATAATAATAATAATAATAATAATAATAATAATAATAATAACAATAATAATGCATGCCTGCATGAAACGAAATTAAAATTATCTTATTACTTTTTCGGGTAAGAATTAGGCCCATTTAATGATCTTAAAAAGGAGTTTTTCGCATTTCTCATAACCCTTGAAACAATATAAGTCATGCTAATTGGTTTACTGATAAATATTAGTAAAATACGAAGAACAAAGGAAAAACATTGTGGAGAGGCTTTATATATCGCATGGGTCCCCTCTCAGACTCAAGATTAGCGAGCACTACAGAAATAAATTTATGTATTGTCTTGATTGTCTTATCACAAGCAATCATTATCGAATATTATCATTTCATATCAACAGAACACCCTCATCAGACCCTCTATTTTTTAATAAACGTTTATTTACAGTCTGTTCATACAAATTTACTTAATTTCATTAAGTAAGTTGACTTCATAATTAACAATGTTTGGAGAAGTTCCGGGCTTTTACTAATGACGTTCACCACTCTGTGCACTTGTTCAGCAGCTCAGTGCTGTCTTCCAAATCCAAACTAATGTTCAGGAATAGTCATCTAGTTTTGGTTGCAATTTCAGCAGAAACAGTTTTCTAAAATTTCAGGCAGGAAAGGCAACAAGCTAAATGGCCTACCTACACCATGTGGTTTCTTGAGGTTTTCCAGGTTTGAGGATCAGAATTATTTAGCGTATATCACGATTGTGGGACAAACCATATGCAGAATGTTGCGTTGAAAGTTGAAGAGATAAAGAATACCGCATTTTGAAGTAGTTCTTTTTAATTTTGACACTAGTTAAATCATAATCAGGCGCTTTGTTAAGACGAAAAGATCTGGGTCAAGACTGTAAACCATCTCGACTGAAAACGTTTTCCTTCAACAGAAACGAGACAATTGGGAAATTAAACTGTAAAAATCAATTATTAAAAAAATCCCTATCAATAATATTAGACCTCCGAATGTTGACGTACTACTTATTTTATCAACGAACAAAACAATATAAACATATTTTAAAACATCACACTAATAAAAAAAACCTGATATCTAATCGATAAATACTTCGACGGAACCACAGAAGGAAAATCAAAGCAAAATACTAGCTTAGAGAATTTTATACATATTTTTCAATAAAACTATAGAGCGAAACTTCCTTTATAATCGATATCGGAATATAGAGTGCATAATTCGATCGTTCGAAGCTCCTCGTCGGCCGAAAGAGCAGCGCGGGCTCGCTACTCCCAGAAGCCCCTTGCGGCGGAACTCGCCCGCGCGGGAGGAAGTTTAGTTTCCAAACTGCCCGTCCGCCCATTACGGCAGCGCTCTCGCGAGATGCGGCGCGCCCGCCGCCAAGTTGCGCTGCATAATTTCGCCGCCGCGCCCTCTAATTTGCGACCGACGACGCCCACCATCACCCCCCTCCCAACAAACATACACATACACACGCACCAACTCCGTGCCACGCACCGCCTCGCGTTTCCGAAGCGCAGGTCGGCGACGGCAACGCACCGGCCCTCTCACAAGTTTCCCTATCAATCCCATCTATTTGTACGCATCTGATGTAATTACACAATTCCAGTTGAGTAATTGGTGCTTCCGGGTGTTACTCAGATCTTCTTTTTTCTGGTAATTTAAGGTCGCATCAACGTGTACGCTCATTAGCGACCACTATTGGAGTTAATGGTATGGTAACTATGAAGATGAAACGATGTGGGGTGATAATAAGGGGAGAAAGGGCGAACACAAATACAACCATGTTCGAGGCGGGACACGAACCCGCGACCCTTCGGTCCGAGATCGCTACGACACTACTGTCTTAGCGATCTCGGCCACCGGATCGGCATCAGGTCATTACTTTTCAACTAAATGAACTGTTACTAGTCTAATGGGCCAGTGTTAAAGAGCTTAGTAGTTTTCAACTACAAAGGTCGTTAGTCCCGTAAGTGCAGTGCATGTCTTATTGCAGGCGGTTGCGGCGGCGGTGATCTTCCCCCGTACGATAGCGAGATCCGGCGCCAACCTATACGGCAGCTGGCAGGGTTTCCACAACCCGGTATCTTCCACCAACGGGGCACCGCCTCACCAGGGACAAGCTCTAAGCTCCCGTCTGGTCTCCCAACATGTGTGGTAGTGTAGAACATGTAAGTGTGTGTGTGTGTGTGTGTGTTTGTGTGTGTGTACGTAAGGGGTGAGGACAGGACATGGAACAGTAAGGAAACATCGTGCTCCGGTATTCGCCTGTTGTTGATCGGAGAAACCACAGCAAACTATCGTTCAGAGCAGCCGGCCACTAGAATTTTCCAACAGATAGCGGCTGAATTCCACCTAGCTACCAAGCTAGTGTCGAAAATCCTGCCTCCGCCGGGCCTCGAACCTTAGGACCTCCCGATCAGAGTCACTGTATTGAAATTAATTGATGCCCTAAACCATCTAATCCGGTTCACACCTCAAACTAACGTTAATTCTGTAATTATTTGTTCTGCTGATGCAGAAAATATACTCTCTGAGACCACACATTTCAATACAAGAACAACATTTTCTCGCGAATACAGATACTTGCGCTTCAGTCTTCCGGAAACATTTTCTTGTTTTCCAATAGAAGCCTTTTCATGAAACATCGAACAAATTGGGATACCGTCATCTTAATGCAGTTTTGACAGCCAGGCTAAAACTACCTCCTGGGTGCAATTCAACATCTCATTACAGAAACCAATTTTATAGGACTTTTACTACAGCAAAAATCGAAACTTCTATGAACAATACACACGTCTAAATTTGTGTGTATGTGTGTGTGTCTCTTCTGCTTGTCACTACATATTCATCTTTTTTTATTTCACTGATATAATTATTATGCACGCATTCTTTTATTCTCACGACTCTTATTTCCGAAGGCTCACTATCGTCACATTTCTCAGGAACGTGTGATGCTTACTGAAAAAAATCCAAAAATCGCCAACGTCGTCTTTTCAGTACACAGCTGGAAATTAGCTCTCATCTACATTTGAAACAACAACAAGAAAAGTCAGGATTTAAAGAGTTATGAACTACAAAGAATTAATTTGGTAATATTGAAAGACTGTCAAAAAGAACGTGTATGTCATATTTTGAATTTGATCTAATTTTGCACTTAGAGTTGAAACGTGATGTCGTTTTGATTTTTCAAAAATTTGCAATGAAAATAACATAGAACATGAAACACATACATCACAATATTATTAGCATATAAAGAACAAGAATATTAAATCAATGATCACGGAAATCTAATACGATTTCAATAAACTCTTTGTTAAAGCGAAACCCCCTAATATTAAACGCCGAGGAATCTGCATCAGCATAGTGAAAAAGAATTTAACAACATTATATATCAGGTGGAGTAAATTATTCATTTTATACATCAGCTAAAATTATAAAAACAAACAAAATTTATTCCGAAATAATATCTTTGTACTGATGCAGAAAATATAGTCTCCGGAAGCACATTTTCAGTACAACAAAAGATTCCTTCCCGCGTCTCAACAATTCTTCATGCGAAAAGCCTTCCCACGGACCAGCACCAAAAAAAATGGGGTGGCGGCACTATGAGAAGGCTGCAGGTCCCAACAGCGAAACCCCATTACCGGGGCGAGGGGGGCGAGGTCGTCGAGAGAGGCGTCAACGCAACGCGCCTGCCAACTTGCATTATTAGCGAGGACACGGAAGAACCATCGCCACGCCCTCCCACCCCCACCCCACCCGCATTCCCCCGGCCATCCATTCATCCATCAGCGCGCGATGGATGTCCGCACGGCCACCGGCGGCCACCTCTGGATGCGAATTAACACTCGCAGATACATATGTCCACGTACAACTGCAGTGCTTGCCTTTGGGCAGGGGCCTCGGCGTGACTCGAGGAATATACCCGGGAATCAATATTTCTTCTTGATTGATCCCATCACCTGATGATGTAACAAAACTAGTTACGAAACGTTGTGCAATCGCTGAAATAAATGATTGTCATAAAAAACTTTGTATACTTTTAGTTGCAAATATATTCGGGACTTTCAAATTATTTTGATTTAACTAATATTCTCACTCGTTGCAGTTCAGATTATTACAACCAGCAATTATGATAACTATGAATTCTTGGCTGTCCAGGTGACGCGGCGGAAGCTCACTTTTACATCATGATAACTATTTTCCTGCAGATGAAATAGACTCTTTTACTCAAATACATACTTTCTAAATTCTTCCATATTTAATCTTTCTGCGAAAAACTGCGAATACACTTCAGAATATTTTCATTTTCGAAACCATCAATATTGATTATAGCAAGTGTCACAGAGACCTACTTCAATGTGGGAAATGCAGCAAGTGATTTATTTTTATCAGAAATCATGAACTCTAAGAACAACGGGCAATCGTCGAGGCTTCATAACACATTCATGCTTAAACAATGACTTATTACACTGGAACACTATTTACTATAAATTAAAGTAAATCGTGTTACATCGAAAATACAATCCATCCATTTATTGTGGTACATTTGGGATTAACAATTCATTTTCGATGTCCTTACATTTAATTTCGGTAATCAAGACTGAAATTTTTGTCCTGGTTTATCTCTTTTACCGACTTAAAAGTAAACGGACAGATCAATTACCCTTATAAACTATCTCTCATACATCGCGCCGAGAACAAGTATTTGTTTATACGCGAGGGCACTCGCAGGCAGGATAAAATCACATTCACTCTCGCGACGAATTAGGGACATCATTTTCACAATCGCGTACAAGAGGAGGATTCCTAGACTCTGAAAATCCTTTCCAAACTGAGACTGAGACTAGCCACAGGCTCTAAAGAGATTCGGAGCAGCTACATTCAAAGTTATTTTGATAAACGTACAACTATTATGCTCTGAAAACACGCAGAGATGTTAATGACACGTACGTATTTGCAAAATATAGTTCCGACGAAATTAACTATTCGATATACGACATTTAGTTTGTATATTCTGCAACTAATGCGAGTAAAATAGAAAATAAAATAGACAGCGTTAAATGCAACACGAAATATTGAAAGATGGAATCAAATCTCCCTTTTGAAATGTAATGTTTATTCCGTTTTCTCTATAAAAAAACACGTACGTACATTTTACAGTATTTTACAGTAATCACATTAATCCCAATATGTAAATAATACCTCTGACACCTTCCTGAAAGAACAAGCAATATCCAATTGTTTATTATTCATTTTTGGACTTCAATATAATCTGCAGTAAGAAATATTCCTTCCAATTAATAGTTTAAATGCATCCTTAAATAAATAGTTGATCAAAGTATGGGAATGTGAGGAGAAACTACCCCGAGTAGATTAATCAAGGGGAAGGGTTGCTGTTCGAATTTTCCGCAAAACTTGAGCCTCAGTGCTTTCATTACGCGAGAGTGATGTCGAAGGCATACCAACGCATCTCGCTAATTCATCCTAATCATAATTTCCCCAGATCCCTCCTGAGCATTAGGCGATTAGCCTGTTGGCTTCCATTATGAGTGATTGTAAGTGAGAACAAACGAAGTGTAGATCAATCGATTACTCTCTAACAAAACAGACTACTTATTGTCACAATATCTTTTTCCTAAGGAAGAAAGTACACAACTAACAATGCATTCTTTATAACAAAGAAATGAAACTGTTTTACATAATCCACATTTAGTGAATTTTCAAATAGATTTCTAATTTTTTTAAGTGATCGGCATCATTTCACTTCATACGCAAGGTCAACGGTTGACAATCTCAGTTGATCGCTAATAAAACACCATTTTCCTGATTCATTACGTTATTTAAGTTGTGAAATATTTACAAGTAAATGCATTACTTTTTTAACAAATTAACTGAATTCAAATTTTCAAACGAAAACACACACGAATACGAAATAAAATTTAAACTGGTGGTGCTAAAACAGCACATATTTTCCCCTCTGTATTTTAATTCCAAATTTCGCGAAAAGTACTGAAATTATCGCAAAACGATACGTGAGCTTATTTCAAATTCTATCTTTAAGGAACAGATTTCATTAAAGGAAAAAAATCTCTATCTTTAATATTTTAGGTGTAGGAAAAATACGAATAAATGTTGAACTTTTGCTACATTCGAAAAATTGGGTTTTCAAGGAACTTGAGACCTGCACCATTCTTTTAAATGTCATTTACGTTACCAAACAACAAAATTTAATAAAAATGATGGAGCCATTTTTTCAAATTTTGAAAATGTCCCAAAGGCTTCTGTTCCCCCCCCCCATTTCCCAAACACTAAAATATCGGTTTCAAATTCAAGGGGACGCTATATCAGCCAGATCGATTGGGGAATATCAGTTTTTGAGAAAATCGGCTGAACGGTTTAGCCGCTAGCGTATTTGCAAAATATGTCCAGTCAGAGAGAGTCATGGACAGTCAGAGAAAAGGACATATAGGCAGACGGACCTATAGACAGGCGAACATACAGGCAGACGTTTCGCCATTCTCTTTATACTGCGGTTTTTACGGAGCTGCGTCTGAAGTAAATCAGTTGTTTCGGTATCAACCAATCGGAAGGCTGAACAACACCATTCTGACGTCACTGTGGTGAATGTAAGGTCCCGATTGGACGGCGCCGTAACAGCTGATCAAATGACAAACGCAGCATTGTAAAAGTCGCAGTATATTCCGTAGGGAGAAAGTAAAAAAAATGACGGAAACAGGTGAATGTTCATGATCATAGTTCTTTTTAAAAACTAGTAGCACTACTGTGAGCTACATGTCGCACCGTGAATAAAGTTACATTCTTAAATACCGTTAATAATCGTCCCATAAAACCTTTCATTTTTGACATATTCAACAAAGTTTCAGCATCTTCAAAAACAAAAATCTTACACAGAAGTAATTATCTGCCTAAACACACTACGCAAACCACTGAATACGCTGCAAAAACGAAGTCCCTCTACATTAATCGCATTCGTGGCCGCACTAGCGCACAGTCGGGATCTCCGCTGGAAGCTTGATTGCGCAATCCAATGCGCGCGAGACGGACGCCGCCGCTCCCCCTCATTCCTGCGACCCTCCGCGCGCCCCGCCCCCGCGCGCTCCCCACGCGCGTTTTTATTTCCGACAGCAGGGGGCGCGCCGTGATAAGTGGTAATCAGCGGATCTAATCCATTAGGCCTCGCGGGCAGCGCAGTCACCGGCGCGGCCGCTTCTGCCCCCCACCGCCCCTCACGACCTCTACCATCCCCGCCCCGCCCCCGCACGCCACTCCGCCTCACGTGCGTTCCCCCGGCTCTGTCGCCCTCGGGTAGTTCCGCGCACGAACACCTGAAAGAGTCCTGCTTTTGGCAGAAAGGAAGAGGATTAGGCCGAACTGAACTGCCAACCGGGAGAGGTGGCTCAGGGTATTAACTGATGTCAATGCAGTCCCTCTGACCGGGAGCATCTAGGTTCGGGTTCCGACGGTGGCTGGATTTGTGACACTAGCTTGTCAGCTAGGTTGCATTCAGTCGCTGTCTGGAGGAGAATTCTGAAGGACGGCTAAAGAACGGTGGTTTTCCGTGGTTTCTCCGATCAACACCAGGCGAATGCCGGAGCAGTACACTAACAAACGGGCCACGGACCGCGCACGATCTTTCTTTGTTCTTTCTCGGCCTATCCCATCTCCTTACACACACACTAACATGCACTACACTACCACATATATTCCGGGACATCGGTCGGGAGCTTAGAGCTTGTCCCGGCTGGGGCGTTACCCGCTGGTGGGAGATACCTTGTTGAGGGAAACCCCGCTAGCCGACGGTAGGTAGGCTCCGGATCTCGCCGTCCAGCGGGGAACGATCACCACTTCCCGAGGACAAATACACTACATTTACGGGACTAATAACCTAAGCTGTTGACGCGTCCGGAATCACAACCAACCAACCATCAATCAACCTTCAACTGGCAGATAGCGTACGACTGTCGCAAGTCATCATTTTGTTTTGACATCCTCTGAATTCTTCTCACATGTTCAAAAAAGTAGATGATTGCGAAAATGTAGATGGAGAAATGATGAAATGAGAGCTAGAGGAAATAGATAAGACCAAAAAATTTGTGGAGAGTTCGGTTTGTGTACCGTTAATACCTCCTGGCTAGGCTGGGGATCGAACCCAGGACTCTGCGGTGGAAGGTGTAGCCATAACACAACATTCCTCCCCTCCTCTGCTGCTCATCTTTCATTATATACAGCTAAATGACTCGGTTGTCACTCATGAAACGATTGCCGCCTAGCTTAGGAGTTGCATTTCTCCTCTCATTGTGCAGATTCTTTGGTCTCCAGCATCTCGGGATTTCCTTTCAAACTCACCACTGGATTCGCCACAACGCTATTCGCTTGTACTACATCAGCTCATTCGCTGATCAGCTGATATGATGTTGCTCTGAAATTCTACACATCAGTTCACACTACCAAAAACCACACATTTTATCGATTTCATAGACTCCAGACTCTATTATATCAGAAGAGTGTTTCCATGAACCACACGTTCCCTACCATTCCTCGCGGCCCAGCTTTACCGTAATACAAATAGAAATAGTCTCAGTTGACAGAAAACAAAGACTATAGAATCCAGTCTTCAAACCGAAGTCGATACATTCCGCTAACTATATTGAACACCCACACAACTGCGCAGCTCCACTACGCCATTCCAACAACGCAGTGCTCGTTCCAGCTCGCAGCCCTGCCGCTCCGCTTCCCCGGCCAGGGGCGAATAGCGATCCTCCACACAGACACACAATCGATGCGCAGTCACGACTGCTCACCCATAGTTGGCAACGCTCCATCGTCACCCCCTTCGTTCGCATGTTGCTTTCGCCTCGCGGCGCACGCCCTCCCTCTCTGGAGTCCAGGGTGGCAGAGCTGCCTCGTGGCGAACGGGGAATCCGAACCTCTCTTCACTACCGTCTCGTCACCTACAAATTACCACTACTGTCCATCATTTCACAACGTTGCTGAAGATCATCAGGTAAAGCGTTTTTTAAATTTTTTTTAAGCTTTTCCGTTTTCTGATTACATTACATGCACCACAAATTCAAAATATCGGGATTTATCTGATGATCAGTCAAACAAATGGGTTGTGTCAATCTTCAACATTCTGATATGAATTTCTTTAAAGATTATCTTGGCTGTCCGGGTAACGCCGCGTTGAAGGCTGTATTGCGGATGTTTCGATCATCTTTTTCGAGATCTTCTTCAGGGCTGGATCTCGAAAAAGATCATCGAAACGTCGGCAATACAGCCTTCAACGCGTCGTCACCCGGACAGCCAAGATAATCTTCATGATTCTGGCCGCGGAAGCCTACGACTTCACTTAATGGATTTCTTTCGTTAGTCTGCGTACAGTGGTAATTGTGAAGACTCATTCGTTACGAGAATATAATAGAAATCTTTAAATATGTCGCTGTACTGCCTTTAACGAGAAACTTCATGGCCTTAGCAGTTACCCTGCCGGTTTATTAAGCGTATGCCAAGTTCATTTACACTATTTTCTTTACGCTGTTACACGTTTCCCATTCAGTTACTCCCGAGGAGACCGTCCAATTTGGACCCGTAATACCTGGCACTCAGTCCACCCCTACTCGTGCATTCACAAAACCAAATAACTTTTATACTTGACTCGTTTCTCGCAAAAGACTGTCCTTTTGAGCTATGGATGTCATGACGAGCAAACGATACAAGAATGTCTTTAAAAGAAACGGTCATAAATTTCGTGTACATAAAATGCTGAAGAACAAGATTAAGCGATTGGTATGCTATTAGAGTGCAGCTAATGCTTAATCAAAGGGTCGGATAATAACGGAAATCTTTGATAAGCATAACCAAGATGCACCTGGCGACGGAAAAATTAACAAATTCACCACAGAGGAGAGTTATGGAGGATAGTTTCGCGTTTCCTTTCAAACTCCTTCACGCTCAACAAAGACGCGGCGACGTCAGAGCACGTACTGCATTTGACGTAACACACATTAAAAAGGACCATGCAACAATCTAAATTTTAACAACGAATTTAAAACTGCCAGCAATCTGAAGAAACACAAGATGCGCTTAGAAGCTACAATAGAATATACAGCCTGCCTTATAAGAATGTGAAAATTACAGGAAAGAAGGAATTGGAATGGCCGACCTGGATGGCCGAGGTGGCTAAGAGCAAGTACCGACTCAGCGCTTCGGTTCGAAGGGTCGCGGGTTCGAGTCCCGCCTTGGGCATGGTTGTTTGTCCCTTGACTCTGTATGTGTTGTCGCGGACGGTCTCGCGTTCTGCTGACCCCAGATCAGAGGAGCCCGCAAGGGTTGGTCTAGTGTATGGTCAATATGCGTCCCATCGGGACGTAATGGGTAACCGGCAGTCGGCTGGATAAAAGCCCTAGAGAAAAAAAAAAAGGAATGGGAATGTCGGAAAAGAAAATGACCCCAAGTAAATTCCTCTTTTCTACCGGTAACGAAAACGCACAACCGACCTTCGCGTTCCGAATCCAAGCCCTCGTTAAGACTTCAGTCGGACCCGAACCAGTCAACTTCCCTACATAGAGATCAGGACCAACCCACCTCCCTCGGAAGTTCGCCACCGAGCTCCGCCGTCGCCCACGCGCGCGCATTTCGTCGCAGTCCATCGTCGCCCGCATCATTCGCACGTTGCCACTTGGGGCCCCGCCCCCTCCCGCGCCGCTGCCTCGTGCCGGCCGGCGCTGAGCGGCGCGGCGGCGGCGCGCGCGCTCGGTTCATCGACCTGCGGCGGCGGCGGCGGCGGCGTCACCCTCTCGCACCCCCTGCCGTATCGATCGGCGGCGCCCCCGTAGGCCGGCAGGCCGCGCCACGACGCCCGTCGCCCCGCCGAGATGCGGCAGCGGGAGCTGCAGGCTCCGCCGCGGAGGAACGGCCGGCCGGCTACGCTTCCATTTAAACATGGAGCTCGTTGGCGAAAAGCAGCCGCTACGGTGTCTTCCAATCGGCAGCTTAAACGTCACGACGGTAATGATGTTTAAGCTCGCGATTGGATGACATCGTAACAGCTATTCAACGTCAACGAATTTTATAATTAAATCGTATTATAAAACAGTGTCATCCAATCGGCAGCTTAAACGTCACGACGGTAATGATGTTTAAGCTCGCGATTGATGACATCGTAACAGCTCATTCAACGTCAACGAATTTATAATTAAATCGTATTATAAAACAGTGTCATCCAATCGGCAGCTTAAACGTCACGACGGTAATGATGTTTAAGCTCGCGATTGGATGACATCGTAACAGCTGATTCAACGTCAACGAATTCTATAATTAAAACGAAGTATAAAACTCCCATATCCAGAGAGTAGCGCAACCTGAACGGCCGTCGCCAATTAACTTCTTTTCACTCGGCAGTCCCACTAGGCAGCAGTAACGAGTTACGGAGAAATGATAACAAATGAAGACATTATGGAGAGTTTCAGATGCCTTATCATTGGTTTTGGGTAGATTGGTGGTTCCCACCCACAATATCTCATTGTTCAGTTCGATACTCAATGCAGGAATCGGCGACGCAAAGGAATGCGCTACTCTCTATATCTAGGGACTCTACAGCAGACAAGAAAGGCGACTCCAGGCGGACAAATTATCGGCGCAACTTATCGGCAACCCTTACTCGTTACAAGCAAGAGGAGTTTAGTACGATTGCAGGACTATTATATCAAATCTGTAGCTCGTTCTTCCATACAATTAGTTTCAAATATCTGGGTGCGACATTTTCTGATTACCAGATAACGTCAACAACGCCTATTGCTATTTTTTATTATTAATTCAGCTTAAGTACTAAAGAGGAGAGGTTCATCCTTACTTCCGAAAAAGGCTCATAAGTGCAATAGGAAAGAGGAAATTCAATTTCCATTCTGCCAGTTTCATTGTAGCGATAAATAACTGAACGCATGTTTATACAAATTAGTCGCAATTAAAATAATCAATTTTTACGGAATAAATTTCAATTTATTTCCCATTTTCCCATAAAATCCCGTCACTAATGGAGAAATCCAACATTTTTACTCATCATGCCATTACTTCATCCACAACAAAGTACATTTTTGAGGAAACAAAGAACGTTGGACTTCATAAAATGTACGAATACGTACTAAGAACTAATAAATACGTACGTAATTAGAAAAACCTCCTTTGAAGACACACATCTGAGAATGTAATCATTCTATACCGTATCATAACAGAAATAAAAAAACAACACTTTAACCACATCTAACGTATCCAAGATATTGCCAACACGATTTGCTTTGAAGGACAAGAAGTAAGCAGAATGCGAAAGAAGCTGACAAAAATGAAAATTCAGGAATAAAAGTAAAGTATATTTTTTCAACACCCTCACATAATGTTTAAAATACCATCATTTTACGAAGGGTATTGTTGTATCATATCTACCAGAAAAAAAAATTGAGCGTTAACGGCGCAAACATCTGTGATGCCTCGCCCCGCCTCGCCCCGCCTCGCCCCGCCTCGCCCCGCCCCGCCTCGCCCCGCCCCGCCTCGCCCCGCCCCGCCTCGCCTCTCCCGCCTCGCCTCGCCCCGCCTCGCCCCCCCGCCCGCCCCCCCGCCCGCCCCGCCCCGCCCCGCCCCGCCCGCCCGCCCCGCCTCGCCTCGCCTCGCCTCGCCTCGCCTCGCCTCGCCCTCGCCCCGCCCTCGCCTCGCCCTCGCCTCGCCTCGCCTCGCCTCGCCTCGCCTCGCCTCGCCTCGCCTCGCCTCGCCTCGCCTCGCCTCGCCTCGCCTCGCCTCGCCTCGCCTCGCCTCGCCTCGCCTCGCCTCGCCTCGCCTCGCCCCGCCCCCAGCCTCAACCCATCCTCCTGCCTGCGCCGCCGCGGCCGTGCGGTTTAAGCCCGACTTCGAGCTTCGGCACGCGGAAAAAAGGCACCGCACGCAGCCTGGATTACTGGAAGCGCGCTACCTGCTCCGTGGAAATACACGTCCGCTTTATTGATGAGGCAGGTCAGGCGCGCTTATTCGGCCAGACTTTGTCCCGTGGCTCGATTGTACGGCCGGCGGCAGCTGCAAACAACTTCAGATCTATCAGGAAGCCTCTTCACGGAGAGCTCTTGAATCCGCCGTTGACGGTACTCCACAGATGTGTATCTTACTCAAGGAGACGGATCTACATTCTAACGAAGAGAGCGTTCGGCGAGTAGGCAAGAAGTGACAAAATATACATTCTGAAATCT
The DNA here is from genome assembly GCA_964035755.1 of Teleogryllus oceanicus. Taxonomy (NCBI): domain Eukaryota; kingdom Metazoa; phylum Arthropoda; class Insecta; order Orthoptera; family Gryllidae; genus Teleogryllus; species Teleogryllus oceanicus. The sequence continues at coordinate 11,147,144 of CAXIVR010000014.1, forward strand.
TAACCACACGATCTTATATTGGGTTATTAAAATGTGGTTAAAATGTATACAATAATAATACTCGTACAATAAAAAGCGTAATCTTATTTAAACATTATCATCTATAGTTTAACAAAAAAATTGATAAATTAATCCTAAGAAGTTCCAAGATGTGTTCCAGGCGTTCAAGTGAACGACGAACATTAAACAAGGATACGTAATCAACTGAAGGGAACGATGAACAACAATCTCGCTAATTTTCTGAAGGGCAACGAGCCTGCAATACCGGAGGCTTGAACGTTATTTATCAAACACAAAGTTCTTGAAAGGATACTCTATTGCATATCTAATTCTAATATTCGTGATTCTGCAAAACCTAAGAGTAGTATTGAGAGTCAAAATCAAAACTACATTTTCACAACAAAATTCTAAAATAATGATCACTTTATACTGTTTTTGTTTTCGTGTTTCTTGACAAACTCCTGAATTCAGGGTATCAAAGTTCTTCTTAGAATATCCAGCACTTTGTACAGCACTTATCATTTTTGCACACCGATAAAGATACACAGTACACATTAAGCCGCAAGAGTCCCTATTTAAACATTTCTCACTTAAATCACAGCATCAACGAAAACGCTACAATTATCTAGACAAACGTACAGCAAACGCTAAGAAATATAAAAGTTGGAAAACGAAGCATGCTATTATACAGGTGTCTCAGAATAAATAAACGTTTTTTATGGAATGTAGAGTAGTTCAAAATGATATTTTTCTAATGAACGTGTGGTTGGATATTCCATAAAACGAATTTAGACCTGTGATATTTGCCCCATGCACTGATGTAAGGCGTCAACCCAAAATCCCTTTGTCTCAGAACATCACCCATCAAACTCCAATGCATTAGGAGAAGCCTATCAATCAGGGTCAACTGCCTTATGAGTAACATCTTTTAAAGCTTTAAGGACGCTTTACAACTACTAAAATCATACAGCGACTTCTGTAACTGACATTGTGGGTGACGGTAGCAATACGGACATAACACACATCCATTCCCCGAGTAGGATTCGAACCCGCGACCCTCCAGGTACGAGGCAGCTACGGCTCTTCAGCATTAGGGACCTCGGCTATCCCGGCCGACATAAGTAACTCTGCAGTATCATATTTCCCACTACAGACTCTTTAGCTTCATTAACAAAAAAAATGATCGTCTTAGATTCCGTACGTGCCCTATAAATTTACATTTATTTTCAAACAACTTCTATTCACCCTTTATTGCATGATATTTTATTTTTAATTGCAATAATTATTTTGCATTACATTTATTTATTTTATTAATTTAAAAATTAAAAAAAGGTACTTATTTTTCAAATCGTTTATGTGATAATAAGTATCAACATTCAATAAAATAATCTTTTTTAGTTTGATTTTTCCTTAAAAACTTTTGTTTACGATATATGGAAACATACTGTGTTAACAGGAAGTTTCGATTCACGATGCCACTAGATTATTATCACTTCATCTCGTTATCTTATCGCGTTTACCTCCTAACAATGCATGGGGTGACATCAACGCATTATGTACGTAACGTGTGATAAAAATAGTTCATAATTAAATCGTTAGAATGCGTTTATGACCTGAAAAACATTATGTTACAGCTGAGTTACTCTACGCAATAAAGGGTAAACATCCTGGCTAATTGTGGTTTAAACAGCTTCCTACACCGACTACCAAATTCACCATCGAATACAGAAATCGTTTCAGCTGCATAACTGTTTCTGTAAAATTAGAGACTATACTGAGCATCACAAGGAAAGTAACAATAATTTTAACTGTGATATTTAATGCATTATTTACCATTCGGACTGTACCAATCTAAACAACCCGTTACAAGAATTGTACCACAACCTCCGGGTCAATGACCTCCCGATCACATTTTTTGTCCAGTTTCCCTGATCCATTAGGCAAATGCTGAGATGGCCCCTTGTTTTGCTTCTAGACATAAATGTAACTTCATTATCTGAGCACGTCTTCTAGAATTCAGTGGGAAATATAGTTATTCAAATTATCGTTTCCATGTTGTCGCGGCAGGAAGTATTATTCCTTGACGAAGGACATGATGCATAAGAGCCCAAATTTATTGCTGGTTTATCCTTGAAAATATATTTTATTACATTGGAGATTATTTTTTTACAATCCTCACAAAAAAACGCTCATTTTCTTTCTGTATTCAAAATTGAAGTAGTATATGGCTTAGTGTAAGGATCACAGAATTTGGAAAACGTGCACATAATTCACTTCCCCATAGCACGTCACACACGGTTTTTAACTGTTTTTGACGTAAAATAGATAAATTAATTAATAAAGCATCACCGGCACAAAACATGTTTGGAAAGTTCGTATTCAGCAGCCCGTCGCGCATATTCAGAGGCGCATTGCAACTAGGGATGTGCCCTTAACAGCTAAACTGTTATTTCTTAACCGTTAACGTTTCGTAACTGTTGCGCGAAATAACAGTTACCTCGTTTATCCTGTTATTGGCTGTTATCGGTTGAAATGCATAGAACTGCAACCAACTGGGCCTAATCCGAAATACTACAAGCTTTTGTGGCAACCATTTTGTACAATAACAGCTTCACTGCAGCTAATTTGACGTAAAATAAATAAATAAATAAATAATCAATCATGATTTGCCAGTGTTCAAATTATAGATGGATTAATATATAATTCGTCATTATTATATTACACACTATGTGCCACACTATTTTTATATTTTATTGTATACACTACAACAAGATGTTTGTCCTTTAAATTAAGTCCGTCCAATTTCTTAACTTATTTCTGTCCCATTGCTGCTTATGTGAGATCAACTATTATTTCCTTAGGTCCAATAAAAAAAATGAGTTACGGTCAAATAACTCACGTTATAATACTTGATATTCGATAGCCATTAACACTTTAGCTATACGTAAGAAAAAACACTGTTTCACCTCATTATTTTTGGCACTCGTCACTTCACTGTGCACAAGTTGCATATTTGAAAGAATATTTGCAATCTGAACCAGAATCACTTTCAGTTTAGTAATATTCTATATCCTATACACATTCGCTACACATTATATGAATTACTATTCATCCTTGGCAGTTCATCCAGTCTCGTTCATATCAGTTGCTTCTCTGTCCGAACATGTTAGGGAAAGTAGTGCAAGGAAGCGCCATAGGGTAGCTGCACAAGCTTTATGGTGCTACCAACGTTATTCGTTGGTTTAACTCTTAGCAGTCGCTACAACTGCTTCAACTCTTAGCAGTCGGCCATGTTAGGTTGCTGGTCATGGACATGTTATTTTTCAACTGTTATTAATAACAGCTATTACGAGTCAGCTGTTTTTGTGATAACGGCTATTGAAGAAAAGCTGTTTAGCCCATCTCTAATTGCAACGGAGGGAGCGCGGCCAGGAACGAAATGTAGGCGCGGCGCGGCGCTTCTGGGAGGGGCGGGAGTGCCTCCGAAAGGGCGCCGCGACGCATGGCAATCGCTGGCGGCGCCGTATCTTATCAGCGAAGGCGGAATGCGATGGACGTCCAACGCGGCGCCCGAAACAAGCAGAACTGCTCTCCTGCGAGAAATGATTTGACGTGTATTTCATAATAATAACAATAATAATGTGTTGTAAAACTATTTGGTTATTAAATAACTAATATATATATATATAATATATACCGATATATATATATATATATATATATATATATATATCGGTGCATAAAATATATTTTTTACATTCTTTTTAAATTTTCGTTCAACTAATATACAATTGAAATATGAATTAAGAATATTGTAGAATAACTTATGGTGCAATAGGCACATTTTCATTAATATTTTAGGAGCCGTTCTTGAGAAAATGTGGTTTAAGTGTTTCTGAAAATACGCAATTTTGAGTAATTTTCACAGAAAACTTTTGAGGTTTCGAGAAACTTCGTGAGAAATAATTTGAAACACTACTCACAAGTACAGTAATGTATAAAACGCCCGTAATATAAATAATATTTCAGATACTTCAAAAATTTACATTGATATTAATTTTGAAAATACAATGAAATGTAACAAAATTTTATCATGTTATTCGGTGCATTTAGCACACTATCTCTACAATGTTTAAAGGAAAAAATAAAGCCGTTTTTCACAAAATCTCCTTACAATATTGCCCTCAATGCACTCAAAATTACACGAAAACTATTGATAATATCAAAAACGGTACATGATATAAATTTAAAAATTAATTGTGGAGAATAATCTCAATTTGAAGAAAACAATATTTCTCTTCGATAATGTAGTTGAGGGAGCAAGCCAAAAATTTCCAAACTTTTTTTTTCTTTCCACGAACAGACCAAAAGACACTTAAGACACGGTGCAGGTCGTTGAAAATACTATGGTATACCGTAACAATACAATTCTTTGGCATGGATTTTTGCAACTTCTTGCTTTAGAAAGTGTTCGATGTTTAAAATAATGCAACGAGAAAACAAAAGAATTGCCTATTCCATTATTATGGATTTACCGAATTGGTTGGTAAGAATAACATTCTGGGCGAGATGATATTCTGGGCGTATTGATATTAGAGTAATCGAAGCAATTATTCTATTGCACATATTGCATTGTAACATGCTGAATTTACTGATGTTAAATGAAATCGTGCATCACAGTACCATAATATTGAAAATTCAATCAAATACGTCTACTTTAGTATCCCACTACATGTGGTAATGCAAACATCAAAATCTGATGAGCATTACTACTCGTATGTCTGTATCTTGATAGTAGTTTGGGTTGATCCTAAACATCACAACAAATGAAGCAAAATGAATCTTGTGACCAAATATCCCTAATTTCACCAAATGAATGTTTGAGAAGTACAAACTTAATTAAGGATCTGCGAACAGTACAAATGTATAGTTTCCACTTACAGTACGAGGGTGGTTTCACTTACAGTACATTTAAAATATTTGCAGGGAGGACGAAACGCGTCTCCTCAAAAATTTTTTGGGTAATGCGATGTACTGAAGGGGACCGAGTGGTAATCTGTACCTTATTTATGAATTCCTCCCCCCTATAATTTGGTAAGGCATCGCCCACCTCCCAGGCAATGGAAGCCATATTTTGGTATAGTGTTACTACACAAACCGCTAAATGGAGGAGTTATAGTGAGGGTTGTCATCACTATGGATATTTTCAAGTGGAGTGCTTTTTTCTTCGGCCCTAAAACATGTTTAGAAAGTTCCAACGATCCTGAAGCAAAAAGCTGATGCATACAAATGCATATCAAGATTTACGTGAAGCCAATGGCAACGATGCATTAACAGGGCGGACTGAAGGTTTTGCACGAATGGTACACGCGTTCCGTGACTGTCGGAATATGTAAATGCATTTACTCCTTGCAGTTGACCGATCATTTGTCATAAACCACGCGATGGATTCTTTTAGACCGCTGACACTGCCCAAGAATTGACTATAAATTGCGATCAAGGATGGTGGCATATGTTTAAATTGTTATCTTGAGGAAAATTGTGTCACGTCGGTATCACCATCACCTCATAGATGTAAAAAAATTTCGCATGTCTGCTGTGCATGGTGTCCTCATCCTTTTGGAATAGTTAACCTTGCATCATGCATAACAGTGCATGATGTCTTGAAGCAGAAACAAGGGCTACGGCACCTAGTGCTGAAAGGTCCTGGAATGACCTCCTTCTCCTGACATTTGTAATGAGTCGTAATTGTGTTATTCGTATTTCGTCCATACTGGTCCCCAATACACAAATACAAGTGTACACACGACCTACTGGAAAAGGAAAACACAGGTTGATGTCATGGAGACTACCGACATGAGAACAAGCACGAAAATCAACAGACAGAACGGAACTGATCGTGCTTGACTGGACGTAAAGTTGGGTCGCTTTTCGGGGGACTGAGGTGAAATAGAACGCTTTAGAAGTAATTTTAACATTTGACTGATTTTTTTCCTTCTTTTTTTTTCGATCCTCTTCTATAGTCTCTTCAACTTAGTACTTGCGGAGTCACAAAAAGATCAGTTCTCTAAATTTGAATAAAATATCCTAGTGTTCAACCTGATATGTGACTAATTTTTAATACATTCCTAACTTGAACTTCATAAATTTATTCACACAACTGCTGTGTAAGCATGCCCTTTCTATCAAGCTTTTCCTCCCTCGCACTCCTGTCTTCTATGTGAGAAACCATTCATCCACATTGCGTACGTATTTTTCATTGAATGACTTCCTTTTATTATGCACTATTGTAATAAATATTTAGAAGGTGGTCAGGCTGAAGAGCAGGCTAAATGGCCTGAGCCTTGCCACCAAGAAAGACATTTATTTATTTAATGCGAGGTGTCTAATTGAGTGGAGCACTTGATGCAAAGGACGTAATGTTTTGGCGGAGTATTTAATTGTGGACAGTACTGTGAAAAAATTGATTAAAATATTTGGAAAAGTGAATCATCTGTATGGAATTGGACCTGAATGAAGGACTTATGGTGTTTCGAAACGTGAAGACATGTACATAGGCATCGTTATTTAAAATTATGAATTTAGCTAGATGTTCCGTTATTATTTGTGTTTAAAAGAATGTTGTGTAAGCCAATTTCTTATTAAGAATAAATGTAACTTTTCATTTTGAATTTGAATGTGTTTTAATTTAACATTTCCAGTAAGTTGCTTTATTCAGAGCTATGATGTATACTGCAAATCATCAGCCGTGAATAAATGTTAAATGACAATTTTTACTTTCACTCCATTAATTATATTCATTATATTTTTAATTACTAAAAAATAAAAAACCATCACACATTAGACTACGTGATTCTGATTTGCACTCATTACTAAAATAACTTCTCAATGTCATAAAGTTAACCGACATTCCATCGGTTCTCCGAGTAATGAGGGACTCCATTACTAGAGTCCACAGTCTTCATTGGCAACATTATATCGCTACCACACGTTTGCCAAAAGATAAAGAACTTTGTCGAACATAAGTTCGTATTGAAGGAATGTAAGAGTTTGACCCGAATGAAAGTGCTGGTAATAACTTAGTTGCCACTACTTTACGTACCACTCTCGTGTGTGCGTAGAGCTGAAGATAAATTGAGTAGAAAATTCCAATCGAAAGTTAAATAGACGAGAGCACTAATTTTATGCAGACAACGCCACTACAGAATCTAGATCGTAGCTCCCATGTACATCTCTATACTTTATGCAGTTGTACATCTACTCGTCCTCTTTTTACTTTCCCGTCTACTGATTTCTTAGTTAACAGAAAGTATAGAAAAGCTGCGGAAAAAACGAATTTACGACAGAAAATTTTATTGCCGGACTCTGGTAGCGAAAAAGTAGAACCTCTTGTTCCTATAATTTTATATTACTTCCTCTAAAACGTTGTGTAGTTAGAACACACGTTTGGTGGGGCATTGATACCGAAAAATCGATTCACGGCAAAACGTCTTTTTTTTTTATATATAACACATATTTATTCATTTTGTAAGATTTACATCGTTCAGTACAATACTTTACAGATGTATTTTTTCGGACTTAATCTAGTTAAAATAGCTAACTTAGTCTATATATTGGAGAGGACACTCTAGGGGAGAACCTCGGTGTTAAGAATCGTGGTTGGCTAACATTTTTAGGAATGCTTCAAAAGGGAATCTATTTTTTATTCTAGTGTGGGTTGGATTTTTCGGTAGTTTGTAATGGGATGCTGCTGGTATGTCTGTTAGGTTTTGGTAAAAATTGTGTGATATGTGTGCTATTTGGTTTATTATTGTATTGATATTTAATTCTGAATGAAGTTGTTTATTGCTTATGAACCAGGGGGCATTTGTGACTAATCTTAAAAATTTATTTTGCATTACTTGAATTTTATTGACATGTGTGGGGGCTGCGTTTGTCCATATGGGGCATGCGTAAAGCACTAGTGGTCTGATTATTGTTTTGTATAATGTTGTACTGTTTCTGTATGACAGAGATTTATGTTTGTTGATTAGTGGCCGGAGTTGGAATAATTCATTTCTAGCTTGGACAAAACGTCTGTCCGTTCATCTTCCCCTCCGTCAGTCGGTTCGTTCGTCCGTCTATCTTGTCCGTCTATCTGTCCGTTCGTCTGAGAACAAAGTTAGCGGCTAAACCTCAAGAGGAATTTTCACCAAAATTGATATTCCGGGATCGAGATGACTGATGTCGCGGCTACTTTAATTAGAAGTGGCTATTTTGTTTTTGGGGGGTACATTACATGCAGCCTCAATATTTTCGAAGTTTTCTCAAAAATGGCTGCAAATTTATACTTTAATTATTTTCCTCGGATACAGCAAAAGACCATAACGGAATGGAGTAGATCGCATTTTCCTTAAACTTCCTGAATTGCCGAAAATTGCAGAGGTTCAAACGAACAGATCTTTAAATAAGGTCACGTTCAATTTTTAGAAAATATGAACACTTCTGCGTACTTTTATGTTAAACATGAGCAATTTTGAAAAAAATTAAACAATTATCCTCTCTAAAACACGCGAAATTTTCTTTTCACATTTTTGCCTATTTGGTAGGAAAGAAAGGCACAGAATGTGGTGATCCCTTTTTCGGCGACCTCTTTGTATTTTAGAAAACTGCAAAAATATCGAAAGTGTAAATTGAAACTTCCCGAGCTTCGTTAGACGCGCTCTCAGTTCTCAAAATGGCAACATGGCGGTTTTAAATTCCTCCAATTCTTCTCATAGTTGCCGGTCGTGATAATCATATGATCATATCGTTAATAATATTCTTATGAACTGAAATAGATTTAAAGAAGGTAATAGAACTAAACGTAGAACTAAAAAATACATTCTTTTCTTTTAAAAAGTTTTAACTGTTGATCATGGCATTAAATATTGGAAGATTGATTCGATGTGATCAAGGGAAGCTTGGGAGCAATTATTATAACGTTTCTACATAAAGTACTGCAAATACTGTATCAGTAAAATTTATTCATGTTTGTTTCATTTATAAAAGTAAGAAATGACTACTGCTCTCGACTATCGAAATAAATGCAGGTATGCACCACAGGCGTTTCGTCTGAATTGGACTTTTTCAAGTTTTAGCTGAGGTGTTAGTAGGGCAGATATTGCAATATGACGTTACTTTTTCCAATAGTTCTTAACATTCATGAAATAAAAAAGTTTGATTATCACGAATATTACAAGGAAATATAATAAATATTCCGTATCATTACAAAACAAGTATATTTTCTTACCAAATTTGACATATTCAATGTTTCAAACTGCTGACGGTAACTCACCTGTAACAGAAAAAAAGAAGGTTAATATGTCAGAATCAATAAAGCATAAATTAGACAAATTGAATCACGGCAAAAATGCATTGACAAGAATATTAGATAACGAACCATGGTTTAACTATCAAAAGTATATATTGCACAATTATAAATGTATTTAATCATTAAACTGATTTTTTAAAAACTAGATCCCGGAAGTTTGGCAAAATATCTTTTTATTGTTGTTACGATTTTATGACTTTTAATAATATGAACATGTAATAGTACTTCTTAAGTTTCTTCAATAAATTCTTATTTTTCCTTTTTTGCCTATTCCAACTTCCCATACCTATTTTTAGTATTTTGCCTTATTTTCCCCCTTTCTTTTTTTCCCCTTTTTTTCTTCTCACAATCATTTCTATGACGATGGAAACACGCAAGTCTGAATAACACGAAGGCACTCTCAGGACTCTCCTCTGCTCGACGCGGCTCCAGGGCAGGTAGTGTTAAAAAATTTAAATGAAATAGAGCCAGATGGACAGGGGTTTCTTCAACTGTTTATCACAAATTTGAGTTTAGAAGTTGCACCAATAACACTTATTAGCTGTTAAAAAGAAATAAGCACAAGTTAAATAAATATTACAAAATGCGTTGTTTTTCCGTCGTGGAAATATGGCGCCATCTGATATCTCCTCGGTAAGAAAGCGGACGCCAGCAAAATGCTTCACGCAAGTTCATATATCTCTGCACTGCAATCAAATGCCAACCACTTACGTAATACTGGGCGTTGCGTAAGAACTTGTTATCACTGTAGATAAATAACAGAGTAGCACGGAAGCCCCGTTAATTCCATTGCAATTGCAAAATCTTTCACGAATCATTTACAGAGATGCAGTGCATTCAAGCGAAGGGGAGATTAATTCATTGTAGTTAGCTTATATTAACCAAAAGGCGCTCGCAGTAGCATTTCTTAAGCATAACAGTACATTCTGACGGACAAAATAGTACTTCACTTTGAATTCTTGGCGGTGAAGCTCTGAAGAAGGCCACAGCAAGTTGGCCGAAACGTCAGCACCATCGACCATGACGCGGCTAATCCCGGACAGCCAAGAATTCAACGACTCCGGCCGCGGAAGCCTACGACTCTACAGTACTTCACTTTGCACTCTCAATGCCACAGAGTAGAACAAATAATGTCGATGATGTTGATAGCAATGCAAAAAGCACTCATAGTCAAGCGAACATTTACACAATCTTATGCACACGTTAGAAGGCGTAAGACTTTAAGAAAAAAAGCGGGGAGGTCTAAGAGAATACAAGAAGAAATTCGCCCAAGTCTCGACAATAATGCACTTAAATTAGAATGTAACGAAGTTTACAAGTAATTAATGTCATTTATGCAAACTTAAATGAATAAGCAACACCGCATGCATTAATATTTCTGCCATATCGTCCATTTATAAGGCCTGGATTCCGAACATTATCACTGACAGTAAGTTTGTGCATCTAGGATGCTTGTGATCTTGTTTACAGATTTAGCTATGAACAACTTAGTTTCCTAGAAAAAAATCGAATGTTAATTAAAGTATACACAATTAATCCAAATTAAATTAATAATGAATAAAATAATAATGAAGTAAAAGGAATGTTTGAATGAATTAAAAAGAACGAATGAAAAAAAGGAACGTTTCGAGTCTCTAGTAAATTTTCTCTCTCCTATATAATCGAAAACTGCAACAACTTGCCAAATGTGAGGCAAACTTTCCCTAAACTTTGGTTTCTTCGATTCCCAAGATTATGGAACGGTGAATTAACACAAAACAATATAAAGTTAGAATCTTCCAGGCCCAAAATGACCCTGTTCCTTTCTTCCCCAGCGGCAGGCAGAGCGCGCCAAGCCACGGGCCGGGGCGCGGCCCCGCCCTTGCTATAAACGAGTCGGCGCGCGGGACAACACCTGCGGGCGGGCGGGCGCCGCCCAATAACAGGGCGGCCGGAAATTAGCTGCGGAGGCGCCGCGACCGCACGACGCCCCGCGGCGCGCGCCCCTCGCAACACCTCGAGAGAGAGAGAGAGAGAGAGAGAGAGAGAGCGAAAGAGGGAGAGAGATCGAGAGAGCCAGATCGAGAAAGCGAAAGAGGGAGCGAGTGCGAGAGAGAGATCAAGAGAGACAGATCGAGAAAGCGAGTGAGAGAGCGAGAGAGAGAGAGAGGGTGGGAGGAGAACGGAGGACGGCGGAAGGCAGTGGAGACTGGCAGGGCCCGAGCACAAGACGCTCCTCAAGGGAAGACACGAGAGGGATTGATTCATCAGCCAGGTGGGGGAAGCGGGGCGAACAGTCGGGGTTGGGATAGGACAGGAATTGATGGGCGAGATGCAACGGAGCGGACTGAACGGAAGAGAGATTGGGAAGGTCAGTTGACGGAAAGTGTCCTATACAATAATGGCGACGTAACGGATGGAAAGGACATCGCCATGACTCTGTGCACAGTCACGGAAAGAACTTAGTTGAAATCAACTGACATAAATTCGATGTGAACGTGTGGAAAACAAAGAATACATCGAGAAAGGCTAATGTGAAAAGGTGAGTGGCGGGACGATGCCACAACACAAGAATGGAAGGATAGAAATGTGAGCGAGTAAAACCGACAGAGAAATTGATGTGTGGGAGAGCTGGGAGAACGGGCCGAGTAGGGACAGCCCGTCGCTCATGTGGGCGGGATTCGACAGCAGGCGAGGCGGGCGGGGGGGGGTGTCTGCACGGAACAAACTCCCGCGCGCTTCCGCTGGCAGCGCCGCCCGAGGCCTTGGGATATTTTTCGCTCCCGCTGCGCCGGCGGCGGAAGGGAATTAAAACGCGCGGCGGCGGCGGCGGCGCGATGATAAGTTTGCGCTGCCGCAATTACGCGGGGCGCGCGTGATGGTGGAGGCTGGCTGCGGGGGGGGGGGGGGGGGGGGGAGGCGGTGGGTGCGGCGAGGGGGAGGGGGGGGGGGACGGGACGGACGGAGGACGGACGGACGGACGGAGGACGAGGACGGGACGGACGGACGGAGGACGGAGGACGGACGGACGGACGGACGGACGGACGGACGGAGACGGACGGACAGGAGGGACGGACGGACGGGGCGGACGGACAGGGCGGACGGACGGACAGGACGGACGGACGGACGAGACGGAGGAGGACGGAGGAAGGACGAGACAGGACGGACGGACAGGACGGACGGAGGAGGACGGACAGGACGGACGGAGGACGAGACGGACGGACGGACGGACGGACGGACGGACGGACGGGACGGACGGACGGGACGGACGGACGGGACGGACGGACGGGACGGACGGACGGGACGGACGGACGGACGGGACGGACGCACGCACGCGGTTCACGCACGCACGCGGTTCACGCACGCACAGAGGACGCGATGAGGTGTGTTTGCGGCTCCTCTTCTGGTTAAAAAGAGTTTTACACCCGGACGCTTTGTCTAAGGGCAGCAGATACGCAGTGTCGGAGACGGACAATTTCGGGTACGAGGCAATGATGAAAAATTAACGTCACTTGATTCATTTCATAGAGACCTACCCAATAAGTAATGACTATAAATTAAATATTTCAGGTAAAAAATTAATTGAAATTTTTATGAAATATCAGACTACTGCATTGCGACTTACAAAATTAGGATACCGATTTTCTCAAGTTCTCAATTCTTTTTCAATTTTTTACAAAGGTCATCGGGTCCCCTGACTTGCAGGGCCCCCGGGCGGTCTGCCCATGCCTAGAATTGGCACTCCAGACACGCATGCTTCACTTCCATTATATACTCCAGAACTATTCCTTGGCAACGTTACAAAAACAAACATCGTTAATTCAAACATTAAGCGATTATTGAAACGTGAAAGAAATGTCGACGTTTAATTAGAGGTTAGATGTCCCACAAATGGATCTGCTACAATTTTGGAGTTCCCGATCACTGACACAAATGAAGATGAAATCAAATTAACTGTCTCCATGACGCTGTCCACAGAAAGTGATGAGCCATTGGAAATACACAGGTGGGAAGAGATTCAAGCAGAAGTAAAGGCGGTCACAGTGAGAAATTACCCATGTGTTGCATACAGCAGAGCTGCGGTATTGTCTTTGACACAGTAAATAGTTGTAAAATACGGAACAAATGTTAAGGTCGACGTATTTAAACAAGAATAGCATTCCTAGTTTCAATAATCACACCAGTTCATGGCACAAAAAACAGTTCTGGAAGAAGTGAAATGTCGCATCTGAAATAATATCATCATATTGAAATAATTAATGATGATAGGATGAGAAAATCCTTCACGCGATATATATAATTGAAATTTTATAATGTGCTATAGACTTTTCTTTGAAATGATATAGATTACTTGGAAAATTGGGATATACCTATTGTTAAGAGAGCATAATTGAAGGAAAAATTAAGCCGACTGGAAAACCCAACACAAAGCCCATTATTTGTTAACGATGTCTTTGACAAACATTGACAAAGAACCTGAAAAACAAATTACTCCATCACCTCGCAAGTATAACTGGTCACGAAGTTTCCGGTGAAGACAAAAACAAAACTCAGGCCATCCATCAGAGCACATCGAAAACGACAGTCCCATGTTGCGGCGGAGCGACGAGTAATGGATGTGTCGAGAGATTGCCGGCGAAGGGGTCTGAACAATATTTCAAACTCAAACGCAAAACGATAACCAGATCTAAACGAAACGCTCATTTTCGGTATAGATTTTCACTATTTCGCAGATTATTTCGGCAAATATTCGGATGAACGAAATTCGTAATTAATTAATGATGCAATTAGCAATTAATGCTGCCTGACGCTGCTTTCCCCGCGGTGGTGGGGCAGCGGTACGGGGTGAGCTAGTATGGAACGGGGGGAGAGAGGAAGGGTGAGGCGGAGAGGTGGGGAAGGTCGCACCAGAGGAAGGCCGGGCAGATGAAGGGGTGCGGGCCTGTCGGAGCGAGCTGAAGGGGGGGGGGGGGAAGGGGGGCGAGGGGAGGAGGGGGGGGGCGGGGCGGTGCGGGGCGCTGCGGGCTGGGCGGGGCAGTACGGAGCGGGGCGTGGCGGGTGGGGTGGGGCAGAGCGGGGCGGGGCGGGGCGGAGCAGGGCGAGGCGGGGCGGGGCTGTACGGAGCGGGGCGGGGCGGGGCGGGGCGGGGCGGAGCGGGGTGGGGCGGGGCGGGGTGGGGCGGAGCGGGGTGGGGCGGGGCGGGTCGGGGAGGGGCTGGGCAGGGCGGAGCGGAGCGGGACAGGACGGCGTGGGGTACAACGCTACAGCAAAACGGGCGGGGGTGCGAACGCGCCTCGCTGCGTCGCCACCAGGCCGCGCCACCGCTGTTTACGATCTTGTCCGATGATTTATTTATGGCCCGCGCCGTCCACTCGTAGGAGCGGCGGCGCCGATGGAGGACTTTCGCGCGGCTTCCGCCAATCGATACCCTTTAGCGCGATGCGGTGTAATGAAGAAAAGTGAGGGCGGCGTCGCGTACGCGCACTCGGCCGTGCACCAGGCGCAGCGCGAGGAATAAATAGCAGGTCCCAATCTTCACTTACTTTATTCTCTCTGTTGAAAGCGACGTGTGTGGAATGTTTGAAACTAAATGTAACTTACTGACAAATCTAAATCAACGGTGTGTAGCAGTTTGAGGAATGCGGTAGCGTTGAAGAAAAATCGGTGACAGGGTTAAACATTCTGATTTATCGCTGAAATATTCGAGATAGAAAGCATTATTTGAAGATGACCGCAACCATTGGTGTTTCTCTACGCGCTTGTAAATGATCGCCCGTACGAAGTTTGACTATCTACATTACAGAGCTGTAATAATTCACATCAAGTATTATCCACGTTTCTGTACAGCCTCGAACTCCTTCTGCGTGTCTCGAATTCTACTCAACGAGCAAAGGCTATCACACATGGTCACTTTTGTCTTTTTCTCATCCAATATGACTGTGATCATTAGAGACTGGACTTTTATGTAATTACATATTTTTGTCTTTCTACTTACCATTTAAAACTGTAACCTTGGCGAATCGTTGCTGTTCTAACAAAATATATTTTCTTTTTTTTTTAAATTTTTTATTTTATTTTTCCTTTATACATTTTTTTGTTAAAATAAGTTTTTTTTAATATCAGATTTTTTTCCTACATTATTACTGAGTGCTGTCGAATTGAAATACGAATAGAGATGCGCGAGAAGTTTGGATAAATTTGTTTTATAATTCGTGTATTTTAACATTATATATTAAATCCGATTTTACATATTTATTACATATTCTTACTGTTTTAATTACATATTTATGTACATATTTTGACGTTTGATACTACATATTTTTGCGGTCTTTAGTGATCATCGCCTTGTCTTGGCGCTCTGACGTCAGCCTCTGAGGGACCAACAAGCGCACGGGCCAGCGGTAGCCATACTCGTGGGGGGAGTATGAATAACACAGCATCGACATCACTGGCTGCTGTCAATCACGTGGCTTTTGGACGGCGCACAGTCCACAGACGAGCGCGGGGCGCGCAGGCAAGCCCGGGGACGGCCAGGTGAATAGATACGTCCCGAGAGTGAGCCAGACCATGGCGGTGGTGGGCAGAACATCAACGGAGCTGGGAGTGACACATAAACTAGTAGTGCTCAAACAGCACGTACTTTTCCGCCTCTATTTACGCGAAAAGCACTCGAATTTTCGAAAAATTGTACAGGACCTTATTTCAAAATCTATCTTTAAGGAACAGATTTCATTAAGGGAAAGATATCTATCTTCATAACTGTAGTTGTGGGAAGACGCCGAAAAAAAACTTTGAATTTTTGCAGTTTTCAAAAAATGAATGTTTTTAACGAACATGAGACCTGCACCATTCTCTTAAACGTCCTTCACACTATCCGGTTTCAAACTCAAGAGGCCGCGACATCTGCCAGATTGATTGGGAATATCAATTTTGGAGAAAATATGCTGAACAGTTTAGCCTTGTTCACTGACAGACAAACAGACAGAAAGACAGACGGACAGACAGATGGACAGACGGATAGACGGACAGACAGACGGACAGACAGACGGACAGACAGACGGACAGACAGACGGACAGACAGACGGACAGACAGACGGACAGACGGACGGACAGACGGACGGACAGACGGACAGACAGACGGACAGACAGACGGACAGACAGACGGACAGACAGACGGACAGACGGACGGACGGACCGATCTTTTGCCGTCAATCGATTTTTCGCTATCAAGGACCCACAAAATATGGCTTCTGGCTATACCACGCGTTAGAGATTTTTTTCTAAATTTAGATAAACTCGATTTATTAACATTTTTTGTTACCAGGGCCTAATAATAAGAGTTTTCAGCTGAAAATTCGCATATTTTCGCGCACATTACATAACTTTCTCTCTACTCCGTAACGAGAAAGTAAGAATGTAGGGTGACGAGAGATGGAGGAGGAGGGCAGGCGGGGCGGTAGGCAGCGTTGAGCGACGCGGCGGGCAGGCGCGGAGGAGGGTAGCAAGGCGCAGCGTGGCGGGTTGGGGTGGGGGATGAAGAGGAGCGAAACTGGGCGGAGTGGACGTGGCGGGTGAAGTTAGTGAGTATACTGCGATTTTTATAGAGCTGCCTGTGACATTTCATCAGCTGTTACGGCGCCATTCGATCGGGACCTTACACATCTCTACAGTGACGTCACTGGTGGCGTTCAACCTTCCGGCTGGATGACACCGTAACATTGATTTACTTTATACGCAGCTATGTAAACATCGCAGTATAGTGGGACTAGACGGAGTCGAGCATCGAGTATGACGGGACGGAGCGTCGAGTGGGGCGGGGAAGAGCAAAGCGTAATATGAAGTGGGGGCGAGCGTGCGGAGCGTGGGGCGGGGAGACGTCGAAAGAAGCGGCCAGCAAGTGACAGCGCCGGGGAGAAGGCCGGGGAAATGGGACAGAGGCCTGGGCGACGGGGCAGAGGTCACGGTGGGTGGCGGCGAGCGGGCTCATGTCGATTACAACGGCGATTCTCCCAAAGAGGCGGCGGCGATGGTGTAAAATCGGCGGCGATGGTGTAACGGTTAGCGTATCGGACTGTTATACCCAAGTTTGCGGGTTCGAAGCCGTGGATTTATAAGGGCGAAAAGATCCTTCGTACGCCTTCCTTCGGACGGAAAGTAAAGCCGGCTGTCCCATGTTAGTAGATTTACTGCATGTAAAAGATCCTCAAACCTAAATGATGCCTCTGAGCTAAATTCAAATCGACTGTTTCGTCACCCAAGTAATACCTTCTTTCTCCCACGGTTGGTGAAAGGAGCGTACCGAAATTTGCGTGGTCAGACGGAAGAGCAGGCCTTATGGCCTGAGTCTCGTCACGTAAAATAAGGCAAATTCACTTCACTTCAATTCAAAGAGGTGAATATCAATTTTGGTCCCAACGATCTCACTGTCAGTTGCACTTTCACGCACACACGTATTGTGAGGAGAATTTATTATAATGCTGCAGTAAAAACGGCGATATTTCGACATAAAACTTTATTGTGGGACACAGATCGAAATGTGAATAAATATTGTTTCTATACGTAGTAAATTAATTTCTCGAACCCGCTGACTAGCCAGATTCCACGTTTTGTGAGTTCTTGATTACCAAACATGGGTGGTCGGCAAAAGTCTGTCTGTTCGTCTCTCTGTAGTCATCGCTAGTGCCTGAACAGTTCAGGTAATTTCTTCACAACTTATGTTCGCCCATCGTTCTGGCAGAACTCGATATCCTGCGGGATTCAAACGGATATTTTAAGTTTCGTAGACCCATTCACTAAAAGCTACAAACACACATTTTTCTCAGAAATGGCTGCAAATTTTTCAAACATTTTCTTTCTTCTCTGATGAAGCAACGGACCTTAAAATAGGAAGCAAAACATTTCCGTTTACCTCCGAATTTTCAAAAATTTTAAGAGTTACTAATAATATGAGAAAGGATGTTCTGTTGTAGCACTTGCAGTTTTCCAAAGCGCTTCTGTTCAGTGCCTGATCAGCTGGTAGTTTCAAAATAGCCTAAAGATCTGCTAATTTAATACCAGAATACTACAAACGTCAGTCAGGTGAAATTAATGGAGTATAAATTCAGGAGTGCTTTTCAATTTGTTCCTTAACGGAAGTGGATCTAAAAGATGTCAGTATTATTCAACAAAAATATTTAAAACAAAGTATTAATATAAGGCTTTGTCTGTTATTTCTACCAATGTTGCCAATGTCTTTCCCAACACCACCATGCTTTGCAGCAAGAAAATTATGGAACTTTTTCTACACTTTGGCAGTCTTCAACTCATCTCCTTCCACTGCAAAAATCCATTACCGATATTTATTTTTTAAAAAAAGCACACATTCACTGACATTGTTTCCTTTTTGATTACTGACAACTCTCTAACCACATCCCGCCTAAATAAGGGCTCATTTGAACCGTGCAGCCTCCACTCCAGACGTTTCAATTGATTGATTTGTGACTCCGGGCGCGTCAACTGCTTATATCATTAGTTTCGTAGTGGACGTATTTTATCGCGAGAGGTGACGGTGATCTTCCTCAGCTGAATGGCGAGATCCGGTGCCAACCTTCACGGCCTAGTGGGTTTTTCCCAAACCAGGAATTACCCATCAGCGGGGCATCGCCTCAGCGTGGACAACCTCCCGGTGTGGTAGTGTAGTCCATGTACGTGTAACTATGTGTAAGTATAGGGCTAGGATAGAACAAGGAAGGGGAAGGAAAGATCGTGCGCGATTCGTGGTCCTTTTGTTAGAGTACTGCTCCGGCATTTGCCTGGAGTTGATGGAATAAAACACGAAAAACCACCGATCAGAGCAGCCGGCCGCTAGAATTCTCCCCCAGACAGCAGAGTTCGCCCGCGGTTTCAAGCAGGTTCAATCTACTTTGAAACGAGCTGAATCAACACTTTAGCGGAAGAGGAAGTGCTGCGCGCGCGGGGCAGCGCGTTGCCCCATATCTGAAGGCAGCGCGAGCAGACGCGACGTCATCGCATTCCGCCGCCTGTTCGTCACCCGTCGCGCTACTCAGGCGGTTGTGAGGGAGAGGAGGCGGGTAGAGGCCGAGTGGGGTGGGCGGGGCGGGGCGGGGCGGGGCGGGGAGAGCGGGACGGGAAGAGCTGAGCGGGGGGAGCGGAACCGGACAGAGGGGGAGTGCAGGGTCTCACCACAGACTTTGGCTTGCTATAGGCTTCCATTTGGTTTCGCCATTTCACTAACACAGTATAGCACAATCACACAAGACCATGAAACTGTTCAAATATACTTTACAGTAAAATTCGAAAAATATACTCTTTTAGGGAACTACAATAAATACACATAAACATAACTCTCCTCTCTCCCGTTGTTAATGCTGTTTTTCTCAATGGACACTTTTTTCTAAGATGCACAAAGATTGGGTTGTTGAATTTCTCGCTATAAAAATAAATAAAGCTAGTGATAGCGATAACGAAATTCAGATCAAATAATACGATAGCTGTTTTTTACCCTCCTACATTCCACTTATATATTTCCCTTCAGCACTTCAGTTCTTTGAAAAACTCTGTTACACGTGGCAAATAAGCGAAAGATCTTGTCGTACCTAATTTTTGGAATGTTTTTCAAATTGCCGAAATTTTATCATTATCTTGCCCCCCAAAAAATCGGAAGAAAAATGTCACAAGAAATGGAGAGTGTTGCTAAAAAGGGGGAAAAAAGAAGTTAAAATCGCATTATTTTGTGACTAGAAAACTGTTGAAAAATATGTTGTTAATTATCCAATTCTACGTCATTAATTTACAAAAACCGAATTATATTTAACATCCGGACTCTCGTCATTAGAAGGAAGAATTAACAGAGTGTATTAAAATATAATTAATAATTTCATAATGAAGGATGAGGTACGATAAGAAGACACTTATGAGAAAACACTAATAGTTTGATATTTCATGTTAAAACATTTCACTCATTTGTTTCGCTTTGAGCTTACCCTCACGTCACAAAAAGGAGGAAAGCGAAGTCATTCAATTTCCACGCATGGCTTCTCCAACCACATCACATCATCGCCGCTTACTCGAATCGTACCTCGCGTAAATAAACGTACTCCCCGACCGACCACAGCCGCAGGTAACATCCTGCTGGTCAGCATACATCATTCCCTCTACAGCGCCAACCGTCAAACGAGCTCCTCTGCCCCCCCCCCTTCGGTGCAATTTAGTAATGGATATCTCCATTGCCGATTCACATAAGAGTCGATTTCCGACCGTCTAAAAATTAACCAAACGCGACGGGAGATTACTGGAACCGAAATCCTCTCCGAAGTCGAGTTGATGAAAAACCAGTCTGCATTTCCCAGCGTTGAAATATTCAATAGCAGAGATGTGTCATAGAGAACGAAAAAAAGGCGGATATCTCCGTTTCCCAATCTATATTCGTTAAAATGCGACCTCGTGCGATCTGGCCGGAGGTCTCACAGAGAGCGCGGTTCAAATGAGGGCCAGTTCGAAATATCAGGAGAGTAGGTCCACGGCAGATTAAAGCAGGGGACGGCGTAGTAATCAAGTGCAGATGCATAAATCATTCTGACGACCAATAAAAACCGTGGCCTGTCCATCGCTCCTCGGCTGCCGATGAAGGGGAAAGACGCAGCGGAATGAGCCGAGAAAAGAAACGGGGGACGAAGAAGATCAAACACAGAAACAGGATGGCCAAGAGATGTGAGAGAACGAGACGAAGAAAGACATTATAAAGGTAGATGGAAGGTATTACAAGGTGAAAGTGATCAAAACAAAAAAAGGAAAATTGAGAAAATCTCAAAAAGGTGAAATGAAAAATGTTATAAAAAGAGCCCAATATATTGGAATGTAATGTCACAATATTATATTAATGATATGGTGCCATTTCGAAAATTATTCACAGATGTAAAATAAATGTTATTAAACATACTAAGAGGGACTGAATTGCACATTATACATTTTTTCTCACATTCACATTTTTTGCCAGAGGCTATAACATCCGTCCAATTTCTACCAGATGAAATCTTCAATATTCTACCCAAAAGAACGGCAAAGTCAGACTCGGCCTTATCACTGCATTTTCTTGAAAAGAAAATCATTAACGTAACGAGATAACAAGCCTTATTACAGTGCTTTATTACGACTTAGATACTGCATATAATACACACGAAGTGGAATTTTTGGTATTCAATGGAAACGAGAGGTTACAAATATTCACCATTCATCCATAATCGCCGTACATTTAGATATAATATTAAATTCAAAATATTTTCGCCTTTTGTTTTTCTTCTTTGTATTTTGTGTGTACTTAAATTGTTTACTTGTATTGTGTCTTGGCCTTAAGCCGCCATCCTGATTGAGGTTTACGTGGGTTTACTCAATCGCTTAAGGCGCATGCCGGGATGGTCCCTTGCTTGCAGTCCCAGGAATAAAGGTAGAATCGTTGGCTTACGGGTGAGGGATGTTGGGTCGGGTTTTCGGGTCTTAGAGGGAACTCTAAACGGAAAAAATTTCCTAAGTTCTTAAAATTTTCCAATTTGTTAGTTTGTGAAATATTTTAACTGTTAACTTTTCCTAAAAAGAAATTGATTATATCCATATTTTTAATTAATTAATTTTTTTAACTTTATTTAAAAACCAAATAGTTTTACGACACTATATCATATAATAATAATAATTATTATTAATATTAGGAAATATACGCAAAATCATTTATCATTATCAATGTTTTCAGTTTCTCTCAGGGCTTGAACTTTTGACTTGATATGTCTTCGCTTGTATGCTGACGAGATTCCCTCCCTTTCTAGTTTTTGTAGGGGTAATTCAGGAATACGTACGCAATTTTGGCTTCCTCAAAACCTCAATGAACCAATTAACAGAACTTCTTAACATTTCACTGATTCTTTTTCTCCTTTTCTTTCTTTTTCCTTTCATTTCTCTCTACCGTTCCATTCATCCCGATTCTTTTACGATTTCCTATCAAACTCGTCCTCCCTCGCTTTTACTCCTGTCATCCATGTGTATATCTTCATCTAAATTGCGTGCGTATTTTTCATTGAATGACTCCCTTTATTATGTACTATTGTGATATAAATTCTAAATGTGGTCAGGCGGAAGAGCAGGCTAAATGGCCTGAGCCTCGCCACCAATAAAGACATTTATTTATTTATTTATTTATTTATTTATTTATTTATAATGAGTCGAAAACACTTCGCCTAGAACGAGACCCGTGTAAAAGTGTACAAGGAACTGGTCAGATCGGGCGCTGCGGGTAGCGCGTGCCGTGTGTAGTGATGGCAAATTTTACCAAAACATCGATACATCGATGTTTCGATACATCGCTAAAGGATTTTCGATGTCGATGAAAACATCGACGGAAAAAATTGATGTTTTCATTACAGACTAATAAACATGCTATTTTCCTATCCATTTCTAGTTACAATACATAAAAGGAATATATTTTATTGTTTGGTTACCAGCATGTTAGTAGCATGTTAATAAAAATTATTATCGAATGTAATGAAGAAAATTAACAATAAAGAACATCGTGTTTTGCTACTTTACCCTTTGGTCACTTCCATTCACACAACATCGAAGTAAAACGACCTGAAATTCCCTCAGAATGCACAGACGAAACGTGCAGCGTGATAAAAGAGGATGATGCAAAAAACGATATTGCTGTGGATAGCTGTTACTCTATAACGTGCTCAAACCCCTTTATTAAAAAAAATAAAAATTAATAAAAATTTTAAAAAATCGATTTTTTGCAACAAAATATCGATGTGAAAAAATATCGAAAACAAAATATCGATGTTAATATGTCGATGTTAACATGGATGTTCTTTTTGCCATTCCTATGTGAATGACTTGTGCAGACGCGATTTAAATGATGTTTATAAGCGTATGTTTTTGTGTTACATGTGTGTGTACTGCTTACTGTAAATAATGTTCGTTGTTAAATTAAGTCAGGATGTAAGACAAAGTAGAGTTAGATTAGTTTGTAAGTATCTAGTTTGTAAGCTAGGCCATAAGTTATCTATGTAAATAGAATTTAAGAATAAATATTATACACTGCTGGGGCTGCGCGCCGAGCGCGTGGTGTCTTCGTGCGCCGATCCGCGCGCGCGCAATGGCGTGAGCACAGCCGGCCGTGGTCGGCGTGGGCCAGCCGCTTCGGGGCGCGCGAACACGCGACGGTCACGCGTGCATCGGGATCGGCGCACGCACGGCACACACCCGGAAGGGTGGGGGGAATAGAAGGTGATGCGGGTAGACGCTCACTGGGAGAATCTCGCCGAGAGACGCAAATGCATGGTGACAAACATACTACAGTCGACTCCGGTTATAGTGAACTCGGATATAGTGAACCTCCGGTTATAGTGAACTCGGATATAGGATACGAACATAAGTCACTGGTCCCGTTTCACTTACATTGCCAATAAGCACAAGAAGATCCGGTTATAGTGAACCTGAACCTCGGCTATAATGAACGTAGGAAATGAAACGTCCTGGAAATGAATACATTCCTGGAAAAGAATACATCGCGTCAGTGCCAGAAATTCCAACACTAGGCAGCTTGGAAAAAATAACGTCGGCCAAAAGTCATAATCGAAGAAGTCTCCCTCTGGTGAAGGTAGCGGACCAGGAATGCGCACCTCACTGATAACCGTTTGCCACTCAGTTTCACTGTGGAAAAAAAAAAAGGTCGTGTCCAGCGTGGGCTACAACTGCCGGCGGCCATAGACCGTTTAGACAGTTAGCAAAGTAATTTATAATTGGTGACAGGTCATCTCGGTAGGTATCTCTCGCATGCCATTCGCACAAGGACTTTACTACGTGGGTGTTTTCTTAAAGAAAAATACAGGAAGGAGAAGAGAATAAAACAAGGATTCATAAATTCGTAACGCACAATAATGTATCTAGCAGAAAGTGTATGAGGTAAAACAAGGAGAATACTAAGTAAAGGAAGATCTTTACGCTATTTTTCCAAATAGCCCACAAATCTCTCAATATTTTTTTTCCATTCGTCACAAGCTCACAAAAACCTGTGCATGTAAGTCCGTCAATGAGTAGAGCCTATTTCGATACCTGGATCCAAAATGAAAATTTAGCCGAGCCAGAAATTGGGCCAGAAATTTGAGAGTCGGACCGTGCCATCTCCGGACTAGAACGCAAACTGGAGCAACTTCCCCCCTCCCCTAAAGTCAAGGTGGAGCTGGGATGTGATCTTTCGCTGCACCATGGAGACGTCTGTAAAGTCCTCTAGCACCCCTGAGCTCTCACAGAAAATTCAATGGAATCGACTCCTCAATAGCCGACATATTTTGTTCACTCACACTGGAATGGAACGCCCAACACATGGGAAATCCGCCAGGGCCATCCGGCTTTTGCAAAGAATTTGCACCAACTGATCATGATTCTACGATCCATTCCGTTTCGCATTCACGCACATTCACATCATCTCCCTGAGAATTTCACTTCGGGTTCGTTCATTTGTAAACAAAACATTAACTTAGCTGTTTTTCAGACTACATAACAGTAAGACACGTATCATCCTTGCTCACTTTCTCTCTCCTGTCCCTGGAGTTACTTCAACAAAAAAATATCAACGAGTTGCCTTCAATGCACTTTCTGTGCAAATTTCATAGTCCAAACCACTATACTACAGTGTGTACAACAAAACACTTAACTTTCAGTTCATAACTCTACATTTAGTCAACATTTAGTTAACATTTTGTGAGTTGCGACGAAAAGAAGCCCAACTAAAGGGACGGAAATTTGCATGTCCCAGTAGAACGTCGCGGCTGTCTCTATTCAACAAAGTGCTGTTATACAAAACTGTTATAAAACCCACAAGGACGTACGGTATAGAAATATGGGAATCGAACAATTCGTTTTTCGATGCAAAATAGTTTCTATTACACGCGAACGGACAGTTCTATTTATCAGATTTTGTCTACAACGCTCATCGCTATCATTTATTCAACTATTGCTGGCAAAGGAGTGGGGGCAGGTATTCCGGGGTTGAAGAAAACGTGTGCGTATAATACCTGCGGTACATATGAATACAAACTTTACTCCTGCAACACCAGATGAACGACCGGGATGCAGTCGGGCTGACTTCCTCAAGTAACTAAAAGTGAAGGGAGTTGGTGAGGTTTGGTTTTTTCGTGTTTCGGGGCGCGTCAACTGCTTTGGTCATTAGTCCCGTTAGTGTAGTGCATGTTTTTTCTCGGGAGATGGCGGTGATTTTCCCCGCTGGATGGCGAGATCCCGCGCCGACCTACCGTCGGCGAGTGGGGTTCCCCCCTAAACAGGACTCTCCCACCAGCGGGGCACCGCTCCAGCCGGGACAAGCTCTAAGCTCCCGGCCGGTCTCCCGGAACATGTGGTAGTGTAGTGCATGTTAGTGTAAGTGTGTGTGTAACGGGAGAGGAAAGGACAAGGAAGAGAAAGGATAGATCGCGCGCGGTCCGTGGTCCGTTTAGTAGCGTACTGTAGCATTCGCCTGGTGTTGATCGGGGAAACTACGGAAAAGTACCGATCAGAGCAGCCGGCCGCTAGAATTCTCCTCCAGGCAGCGACTGAATTCGACCTAGCTGAAAAGCTGGGTTGGGCCGTGAAAACGGCGCGGGGGCGTTCCCCGGCGGCGGGCAACGCGCACCTCGCAAATTGGGCCGGGGCGGTCGCGGAAGGGGGGGGCGGGGAGGGCGCGGCGCCTGACCTTCCGCACGGGCGGCGGCGAAGCGAAAACTGAGCGCGGGAGGGAGAGCTGGGCCGCGCGCCCACAGGGCCAGCGACACACGAGCGTCGCGAAATGTGCGTCGTTGACGTCCGTCAGTTTCATGACTAGAGACCGGATTTTTATGTCATTACATATTTTTTGTCTTTCTACTTACCGCTTTCGAAATTTTAATTTTGGCGAATTGTCGCCGTTCTAACACAACCAGTTTTTTCGTTACATATTTGGTATTACATTACATATTTTACATAGTTCCCTATTTTCACAAAATATTTTTTTTGATTCTATAAATTTTCTTACATGTCTTTATGAGAGAAAAATATTTTCAAAAAATTCAGCAATTTTTCCTGCATTATTACTGCGTACTCGCTCGTTAATAGCGAGATGCTTTTGAAGAGAACATTTTACATCGTTTTT
Source organism: Teleogryllus oceanicus (assembly GCA_964035755.1). Taxonomy (NCBI): domain Eukaryota; kingdom Metazoa; phylum Arthropoda; class Insecta; order Orthoptera; family Gryllidae; genus Teleogryllus; species Teleogryllus oceanicus. The sequence continues at coordinate 11,173,642 of CAXIVR010000014.1, forward strand.
CTGGAATTATGCAAAGCCGGTGAGTCATTTTCTGATTTTTCCAAATGTCCGAGCCGTCATTACGGCAATTTCTTTCAAAATTACTTGATAATATTGCATGACAAGATGCGAATGTGACGTGTGCAGCAACACCAGAAAAAATGCTTGCATGTGCAGTCCATTAATTCAACCCTCAATGTCGAATCTATTCATTTTATGAATGGAAAAATCTTCGCGGAACAACGTACAACGCAAGTATTCCCTGTGTTCTGCACGCCATGAATGCCTAAGAAGCTGCATCGTCTGCAATGAACAACATACGCATTCTAGCTACTAACGTCCATTGGCTGCCACGCGACGGACATCATTACAGCGCGCTAGAGTGTCACCAACCACATACGGAGTAACTACCCTAAGAAGGGACCTCTCTGACAAATTGGGAAACAAATCAACATCATGCAGGGCGATGGCATTGCGCGGAATAGCAACGCAGTCATTGACAAATGAGCCACCAAACGAACGCACTGACAACATGAATGCATGGACATACTGCATTTACGTTGCGGCAGTGGCCAGCGGTGACAAAGCGGCCCTTTCTTACAGTAATATCTCTACATCCCTGCGTGCATTTTAACGTCCGTCATTTGACGCTCATGTGCCACGCTCCTAAACGACTGTGTTGCGTCAGTCAGCTGCTACACCTCCGCCTCTGCAGAATCCTTGACCGGGAAAAGGCTAGGGTTCGGCGGTCAAGGATTTTCAGACTAGCTCTACACAGCCGTGTCATATTCAACCATACAGGAGAATTCAGGTGGTATTTCCTGTGGTTCCTCCAATTAATTCCAGGAGAATACAGAAGTAGTACTTTTTTTTAACAAACGGGGCACGAACCACGCACGATTCTTTCACCCTATCCCCTTGCACTCACATTCACACGCACGTGCGCACAATCACACACTTATTGTCGGGAGTTACAGCTTGTCAGACTCCTGTGGTGCCCTCTTGGGACGACGGAAAGCCCTTCGAATTTAATTGCCTAATTCCTAACAAAAACTCAAGTTCGCGCGAAGTCTTCAGTTGGAGCTTTACCAAGGATTTTTTTGTTAAAGGGTCAATAGCATATTTATTTTTATAAAAATTCATTCATTTTTGAATCTTACATTTGTGATAAAATATTAGACGTGACACATATAATATAAATATTTTAAATACCGAAGAAATGAAGTTCATGTTTGGGTTTTCTTTTCAAATCATTTTGAAATAAACAATAATCATCAAATTAAGAAAACAATTTCCAGTTTACAAGCGTGTTGAATGGTGTCTAAGAGGGACTTCAACGTCAAATAGCGAAGGATAGGTAGAGCATGGAGAGAGAAGAGCACAACATCCAAGAAGAAAACGGGAACTTTAAAGACTGAACTAAAATGCTGCATCATACTCACGAGAATTGCTGGGGAAACATGCAAACAAACATGCCTGGCAATTAAAAACAACAGGATTTCAAGTAGATATGCGATACGTTTTTACGGTCATAAATTTACCTCCGGCAATGAATAAAATAGTTGCTACTTCAGAACAGCCAGGGCGTTTAGAAACTACGGCGAAAATTGAAGTTGTAAAAGGACAGCAGCAAGGGGGAGTCCACAAAGCACGGGAGATGAGAGGGAAGTATCACAGTGGGAGGAAAGAGAGAAGTAATGGAGTGGAAAAACGAGCAGGTCCCAGCCAACTCAACAGCCAACGCTCACAGTTGAAGTGGTCACGACTCTGCTGACCACCTGCTGCCACGGGGACAGACTGACTCAGCGGGACACAGATTACAGACAAAATGAAAAGAGGAGGGGCGGTGTACATAAGACGAGAAATATTAACAAGAATGACAAAACAGGATGAAATCCACCCTTTTCATCTTAACTATGCAGTGAGCTTTATTTCTCAAAACTACGCAACAGTTCGTCACACTCTGACTCGTTTGGCAACATAAATTACCGGGTTCCAGCGCTGCAAAGAACTATCTTCTATAAAATTTACTCGTCTGTAAGTTTAAAAGAGTGTAGTGAATTTTCTCTTTACTTTCTTCATTTCTTTAGAAAGTTATTTCTACAGCTACGATGTTCATGAAATTACGTTTTGTTATCTGCTATTTACAAACTGGAAAAATATGCATGTATTGGAATGAGTGTACTTCGATTAATTTTAACTGAAATCCATTTTACACACTTTTACATATTAGTATGTATTTTGAGTTTTCTAGGCAATTTTTATACAAGTATTTATCATTTTCCCGCTATTTTATTCATATTTATCATACATTTAATTATTTATTTATTGATAAAGTTTCGTGATATCTAAAAAACATGTTATCGAAATCATCCCACCCCGCATCACCGCATTTCATCATTATCATCATCATCATCATCTACTACCATCTCGAAGCAATGACGCACAACACAAGTTATTGTAGAGTAGAGGGTGGAGTCAATTAGCTCCATACTATCATGTTTAACGAAATAACGTATTAATTGATGTAAAATATTTTTTAAACTTTACTGCAAATGTAAACCAGTAGTCCCTATTGAATGGCAATTTAACCAATAAGATCGGAGCGAAACTGTCGGAAAAGTGGCGTTAACAAAAATATTTTAATGCATTAAATTTACAACTAACATACGGAAGATTACATACATGGTTTGTAATATCTTACATATTTTACTAATATTTTCATAATTTTCATTATTTATTTACGAGCTTGTTTTGTTACTACAGAGAAATTCCAGGACTAGTCATTTTTCACGCAACATACGTGGGATCCATGCATGCGCAAAGCACCGTGATTTCCCACCACGATTACATGACTGTGTCACGTAGAAGGCGCAGATTTACTTGTCACACTTCTCACACAAAAATAACACTTTCTCAAAACAACAAATAACACTCTCACACGTTCTTGAACGTGATATGCATCAGAACATACTAAGAGTGTATTATCAACAGTTGCAAAATAATCATCTGCAAATATTACTATTAAGAAAGCGAAGCCCATTCTATTTTACATTATCTGTTCAAAATTAATCCATTAACACGATCATTCAAGGAGTTGAAATTATTCGTTTCTAGAACTGTACGCTTGAAGCAATATAATCCGCAGTATTCTTTGAAACTCTTTGAAAAGCTTTATTGACCAAAATTTATTATCTCAGGCATTCGATAATTCACTGTAGATAGTGGATAATGTTGACAAATTCAGAAGTGACCTTTGTATGTGATATTCTAATTAAGTCTGATATGATCTGATACAGAGAAATCAATCCAGAGGCTCCAATAAAGGCTTCACAGACCGACGCGGAAGATCCTCGCGAATTGGCCGCAGCTGAAGTTTCGCGACATGACATTGCTGCCTTATGAGCAGGTTCAGACCTGCGCGGCACAAGCGTCGCGGCAACGGATTGGCAGCGTTTAATCGGCGGCGAAATTTGTAACGCAGTCAGACGCGTTTCTTCCTCTGCAGCTGGAGTTTAGTGAAAGTCCGCCCATGTTTGGGAGTCTTCGCTCCCCTTTGGGTCGAGCGACCTTGCCAACCGTCACCAAACGCTGACTCATAATTGACGCTCCGGTGTGAACGGTCCCGCGAATTCCGCAGCCGCGTCTAGCGCGGAACTTTCCGCGCCGCACCCGCTGCGAATCTACCGCGCCGGTCTGTGAGTGCTTTAAGGTGCAGAGAGGGCTCAGAAGGCAAAAGCGATGCGAAAAGCGGGCCAACTGTCCCCAAACGCTCACTCATAATTGACGCTCCGGTGTGAACGGTCCCGCGCAATCCGCGGCCGCGTCTAGCGCGGAACTTTCCGCGCCGCATCCGCTGCGGATCTACCGCGCCTGTCTGTGGGAGCCTTAAAAGTGCAGACTTCCGCGGCCGGAACTACTTGGATGTCCGGGAGGCGCCGACCTATAGGTTCTATGCCTAGAACACCACGTCTCCCGGCCAACCATGCAGTTGCTCGCAATCCAGAAGCTCATCTCGCTTTCCTGTGTTGGGCACACGCGATCTAGAGCTGACGCGCGGACGTGATCCTCCTAGGGTCAGCGCGCGGCCGCGTCAGGCGAAGCCCTCCCGCGGCCGCTGCGGAGGACGCGGGCTGACGGACGGGCGTCGGGCCGCGGGCGGGGGGCGGGGCGGGGGCCAGACAGATGGAAGGTACACGCACCGACGGGCAGGCGCGGCGCGGCGCGGCACGGCGCGCCACGGGGCGGCGGCGGGGGCGGCGGGGACAAAAGCGGTGGCGGTGGAGGACAGTGGCGGCGGCGACGGGGGCAGTGGCAACGGCGGCTGCGAGGGACGGGGCGGCGGCGGCGGCGGCAGACGGACAGGCGACGGGCGGCGGGCAGGGGCGCGCGAGATACTGCAGATTAGCATAATGGATGGGAGGGGCGCGGGCGTCGGCTGTCGCGCCGCGCCGCGCCGGACGGAAGGGCGGGAGGCGAGCGAACACAGAGGCGCGAGGGAGGCGATACAATCGGTCGCATAGGCAAGGCAATGCGGACGCTGAAAGGGAAAGAAGAAATGAAGAAGCATCTACAACGAAACACTAACATGCACGCAAAATCAATAAAATTTTTATTGAATTATTGGCATGGATAGAATAGTACGTTAAATATTGAAGCACCTATTTCTGAATTCAATAAAAATTACTGATCGAGTGTTCAATAAAAGATAAAAGATTGAATAAAAATAACTGATAAACTAACTGAGAACTGAGGCAGAAATGCGATGGTCAGTCCAGGACGACACGGATCGGGTTTCTTCGGATCGAGTCGTTGGAGTTGGGTCGGATCGGGTCAGGTCAGATCGGTTATGTTCGGGCTGGACCGGGCTGGGAGGGACGAGGGGAGTCGGGTCGGGTCGGGTCGGGTCGAATCAGTTGAAACAATCGAGTCGAGCCGTTTCGAACCCTGGCGTTGCGTGCTCTGCAGTTGTGAGAGGGGGGAAGGTGAGAAGGAATAGAGAGCGAAAGAGAGAGATCATTGAAGAGCGGGCGTCGAGGGCGCGAGAGCAGCGCTGGAGTGAAAAATCGCCACCCGGGAGGTGCGCTCAGCCACTTCCCGGGGATTACAAAGTTTGAAGACGGCTAATGCCGCTCCCAACACAACGCTCCGGCGGGGTTCCCTCCTCCAGGGCCCACTGCCCTCCCTGAACGGCGGGTGCGCCGGCGACAATCACTTTCACTCAAACGCCACGCCCCCAGGCAGCAAGTTTATTCGGACCTTTTGGCTATATTTCTCACCATATTTAATGTAGGTTCATCGCAAGGAGAGTGCTGCTGCAAATAAGCTAAAAAACACATGAAGAAAGTTGTGTAGAGTTTGAGACTTAAGGAATCCGAAGACCTTCTAGGTAAAACGTTATAATTTATCCGATTTATACAACGGAGTAGGGCTGAAGGAAAATTTGGATTAATTAAGTTTTTGTCCGCACGCAATCTAAGTTACAAACAGTCAGGTATATTATTGCTTTGGAATGTATCTACCAAACCATCAGCTGCGAGCACTTCATTTCATGAAGAGGAAAAGGTGCCGGAAATTTAAGTAGACAGTTGGATATACGGCAGGCACAATTATTTTTCTAAACGAAACTATCAATATCATAAAAGCTCTTTCCTACAGAAACAAGAGTGACATCAATGATAATGTTTTCTGCTGTGTTGAGTATGTAGAAGCCCATAGCATTACAGCTTCGCTCTGGGGGGCTAGTTTTTAACGGTCATTAAATTCCAGTAGCTCTCCTGATGCAATGTCCATACTTAATAAACCGATGTCTGACCGCACGTGACTCCAAGTGCACACAAACCAAAACGTTAGACTCGAAGGCTTATATTCAAAAAGAAAGCATTACTTTGACCCACGTTAATATCTATAATATCAGATAGACGGATATAGTTGTTCAGATCTACCACTTATTTAGAGCGAACTCAAAAGAACTTACTTGGAAAAAAAACTTACATTTTCACATTTTACATTTACAGTTATTCGTAATTTTGATTTCATACAACATAGTTTTACACCTATTCTCCATTTAAATTGTCGGAGTTTGGGAGCGAAAGGTATTTTTAACTTTACTGGATTAATATTAATCTTCGGCGCGTTTGTTTTAACGATTTTGTATTCTTGACTCGTAAGTTATGCTTCTGGCTACTCTTGGTGTAAGAGACAAACCAAATGCACGTCCAGTCCAATAGAGTGCGATTAACTAAACTAACTTTTTCAAAGCCCCCGGTCATCACATTCCCCTCGTCAGCGGAATAACCTAATCATTTACGAGCCGCCACGGCACCTCCGCGAACTAGCGAAGGAGCGGTTGAACGACCGCCAAAACTCGGCACGGCGCACGGCGGCGCGCGGAATGAGCCAAACGGCGTGCGAGACGGGGCGGGGCGGGGCGGGCGGGGCGGGCGGGGCGGGCGGGAGGGGTGAGGCGGGGCGAGACGGAGCGGGCGGGAGGGAGGAGGGTGGTGTGAAGCGGGGCGGAGCGGGCGGGGCGAGGGGCGGAACGGGGCGGGGAGGGGGGGCGGGTCGGAGCAGGGCGGGGCAGGGCGGCACGGGCGGGGCGGGGCGGGGCGGGGCGGAGGAGGGGGCAGGGGGCGCGGAGCGAGGCGGGTCGGAGCGGGGCGGGACGGCGCGGGGCGGGGCGGGGCGGGCGGGACGGCGCGGGGCGGGGCGGGGCGGGACGAAGCGGGGCGGGGCTGCGCAGGGCGGGACGAAGCGGGACGGGCCAGAGCGGGGCGGGGCGAGGAGGAACGGGGCGGGGCGAGGGGGAGAGCGAGGGGGCGTCGTAAAGCTGCAGCGGCGAAAGGCGCCGGAGCCGTGAGCGGCGCGAGGCGGAGAAACCGCGGCTGGCGGGGGCCGCGCGCCGCGGCGTCGGAGCGCTTCCAGGAGAAACCGAGCGGGCGTGAGCGCGCAATCGAAAGTGCGCTGGGAAAGCGCGAGGGGCGGCGGGCCCCCCGCGTCGGGCGGAGCCCCAATGATGACGAGTTCACTGAGCGGAAACACGGTTGGTTGTTGGTGATCCCGGGTGCGTAAACTACCGAGGTCATTCGTCCCGTAAGTGTAGTGTATATTTTCGTCGGGAGGTAGTTGTGATTTCCCCCCGCTGGATAGCGAGATCCGGCGCCGACCTGCCGTCGGCTAGCGGGGTTTCCCCAACCGGGTATCTCCCACCCCAGCCGGGACAAGCTCTAAGCTCCCGACCAGTCTCCCGGCTCGTGTGGTAGTGTAGTGAATATCAATGTAAGTATGAGTAAGGGGAGAGGATAGCACAAGGAAGAGGTAGGGAAGATCGCACTCGGTCCTTGCTCCGTTTGTTAGAATACTGCTCCCGCATTCGCCTGGTGTTGATCGGAAAAAACACGGAAAACGGAGCAGCCGGCCGCTACAATTCTCCTCCAGACAGCGACTGAATTCGACCTAGCTGACAAGCTAGTGTCGAAAAGCGTGCCACTATCGGGACTCAAATCTAAGAACCGGCCAAAGGAACCAGTAACATCACTTGATGCATTGAGTCACCTCTGCCAGTCGGAAATTTGGGACTTTACACTTCCTAGCTCCAGAACTTCTGTTGTCTATGCAGTGTACCTCACCAGCAGGTTATAAGGTTCGAAATCCGACGGTGGCCGATATTCGACACTAGCTAGATAGCTATACTCCGACTTAAATGTAGTGTCCCTGAAATGCCACGAGCCGAAAGTACAAGGGGACACTATCATCTAATCGGGAGCTTCGTTATGACTTTAATTGTTGGTATTGAAGACCCTGCATATATGATAGTGTCCCACTGTCTTCCAGGACGCCACCGTTCAAGAACACTTCATTTAAATTGGAATATAGGCCAACATTAACCACTGGCTGGAGGACAATTGCAGCGGTCCGCTACTCTTGTACGTACTTTTCCATGGTTCCTCCGATGAATACCAGGCGAATGTCGAACATAAAGAATGGGCTACGGTCCATGCGCGATTATTCTGTTCTCATCCTTGCGCATATGCTGGGGGACCAGTCGATAGCTTAGCTTTCCCCTGCCAGGGTGGTGGAAAACCTGGAAACGGGAAATCCAGACCCCTAGGTCGATGTTGGATCTCGTGCCCCAAGGGGAAAGAAACACACCTGCCGGGATATAGCCTGCCCTACACATACAGGACTATTAACCAAATCATTCGACGAGCCCCAAAACACTAATTACTCAATCAATCAGTGCACCTTCAGAATATGCTATATCTAAAACAATAAAAAAATACGTCTTTGATGTACTACTGTTGAACGTTGAAACACTGATTTAGAATAAACATGTATTTAAATCATTGGCATACTCGTGCAGTAACAAAACGGGTTATCCATGAGCTCATTCAATATTTCAACTGACTCCGAGACATTTAGTAAAGAACTCGTCAACGAAAATACTGAAGAATCGCTGCGCTCAGGAGACAAAGTGTCATGCTTATAATAGTAGATATCAGCAAACAAAGGCGAAATAACGTTTACATTTTCTTGATTCTCAAAAAAAATATAGCTTGTGTTGTCATAACAAAAGGCCTTCACATTCTTGGTGCTTTGATGACTACGACGACCCAATGTTTCGCCTGTGTATTCAAACGTAGTTACAGATAACAACTGACCTCTGAAGATTTAGCGGCGCCATTCATTAATAAGAATTGACCTCTTCCTTTCTTCTGCATTTACTAATGAATTTTCTGAAAACACGCATAATTCCAAATATTTGTTTCAATGTCTCTGAAATCTCAGGAAAGCAGAAACTTCGCACAAAAGTAAAAAAAGTATTTTTTCAAATCCTGTTTCACGATCAATTCCCAAAATGTTTACAGATTATATGTCAATATAAATATTATTATTATTATTATTATTATTATTATTATTACTATTATTATTCATAATATATGATATGACAATTGTGATACATGATATGATAATTATGATAACCGCACAGCTACCTGTGTTGCAGAGCCACAAATCGTCTATGCAGGAGATCTACAACTTGGATATATTCTTAGTTAAAAAAGCATTGAAATCACAGTAGTTCTTAAAACAAAAACGAATAATAAAATGTTACCGAACAGGTCTGATTTTAACTCGAAATGAAAACAATAACAATTAACCAATCTGTAGAAAATGCTCATTTGGTCCTCTTCCTTTGCATTACAGAGACTTTTCAGAACCACCGGAGCCAGAGCTCCCTGCCCATATTCCAGAAATAATGGATTCAGGTTCGTCTACATCGCACAAAAATACATTCGTTTCCGTTTCAGAACTGCCACTTCGCGAAACCGCACCAGCCGCGCCTTTGAACTCCACAATAAGGGCAAAGAGGGAAGCGGCAACGGGGGGGGGAGGGGGAGCGCACAACAAAGTTGGACGAGTACGGGTCGCGAGCGCCTCGGCCACAACAGATGGGCGGCCATTCGCCGGATAACGAGGTGAATCGAGCGAACTTCCCACCGCCTTTCGGGGCCCAAACTCTTCAGGATTACTGCGCAAAATGTCCTTTTTTTTTGTGCGAAGTTGCCGCCGACGCGACGCGGCTGCGCGGGGGTGGGGGAGAGGGAGGGGGAGGAGAGGGGGAGGGGGAACGCCGAGGAGAGCCGCCGTCCAGAAGTGTGACAGCTGACGACAGCTTGGGCATCTGCCGTGAGCTTCCCAAAATGGATTCCTTCCCTCAATGCAGTGGCCGACTTCAGAAACGAAGGCCACCGGGGCTAAAGTGAGGCAGATTGCTTTTGCCTCACTTGCACTTCTACAAATGTATGTCAAGAACAATATATTTTTCAGGACTTACGCCCGCATTTGAAGTAGATTCTTCCGGAATAAGATAATTTTTAAGCGATAAATAAATGCGTAAGAGGTCACTTGTACAAATCCATATTTCACAGACGTTTTTCAATTCGATCGTAATAGCATACTTTAATGAAGCAATATTTCAGTTTTTGATTACTAGGGGGTGGATTTTAATGAAATGTGTTTTTCCCCCCTTTTCACTTTAGAACAATGCCGTTTAGTATAAAAATTCATTTTATGTTATGACAAAAGGAAGTGACCCATTTTTATAGGTCATACTTTTGCATTTTTTGTCCATTTCAACTTATAAGTCATTTTCTGCCTTTTCCCGCCTCTTTTAACGCATTTTTTTTTTACTAATTTCATTGATTTTTATGTCATTTTAATGGTGCTTGCTTCAAATAGTATTTACGAGATGCAACAAATGTTCTTCACGGAATTTCTGAGTATCCCATTCGATTTTTTTGCTCCGAAAATGCTTTGACAGCCATTGTGAGTATGTAATTCTTGTGACGTATATCAATGGTGGCTCGGCCGATTTCAGGATAACTAAAGACAGAGATTTCCTGAAACAGTCCAAACCAAAAGTTTCCATGCTGAGTTCACTCGAACGAATGAAAAAGCCTCAATTACTTCAGTAACGTATCCAACAGCTCGAGTTGTTCATCCTAACTGGTTTTCATAAGATTTTTACGTCATTTTTCTTTGGTTTAGGGCATTTTTAAAGCATTTTAAGAGCATATTATTGATCATTTTTGGCGATGATTTAGGTCATCAAAATCCACCCCCTGCTGATTATTTTTTTCGTAGTAATAAAGAAACTGGTGTTGGGTACAGAATTGAAAATATAATAGGAAATCATTGTGGAAGTTTTCCGAGGTACAAGAGAGGATGCCTGATAACATAACCTGAACAGGTAAAGAGGCGGAATGAGGAATACTCAGAAACGAGGTGACCTCCCTTATACCAACGTGTGATGACTAATGATGTACACACTACGATACATACATCATTGGTGGTCACTCATTGTTCACTGATTTGATAGTTGAGAAGAGAGGGTGTTTGTAAATAAGAGCCATTCACTTAAGCATCACTCCCTGAAAGTGTTCTCTATGAATTTGGTGTTAAGTTGTTCATTCGCTTAGTGCCCTTACCACTCCGAAAGTACAAATTTTTGACACTGTACTATAGGAAAATGTTCTGATAGGGTCTTTCTCAATCTTAACAATAACGTTCAGGTTTCATGACAGCGTATAACTCATTAGACTCGTAGTATTCTCGGAACCAACACTTGTTAGTAATACATTTAACGCATTTGCAAAAACGATGTAATCACACAACTGCACATTATAACCCTTTTTCTATTTGAAAATTAATAAATAACCCAGATGGCAATGAGACTTTTAATTCAGAATTACATTGTACAGAATTACATTGTACAAGATCATGCAACATTTATATGGAACTGGTTGACACTTCCCGGTTGACTAAATTCAGGGATTTTTTTACCACATAAAGCGCGATAAATACCATAACATTCAAGACACTTGGAAATAAGATCAAATACAGGCCAGTATATCGGCCCTCTCGGTCGCAGCTTACCAAAAGCCATTAAACTACAACAGAACTCACGATAACACGATAGAGACAGTTCTCTTCATACCTTTCCTGCCATTTACGCAGTGCCCACTGCCGTCGAGAGAGAGAGGGAGAGAGAGAGAGGGAGAGAGAGAGAGGGAGAGAGAGAGAGGGGAGAGAGAGAGGAGAGAGAGGGAGAGAGAGAGAGAGAGAGGAGAGAGAGAGAGAGAGAGAGGAGAGAGGAGAGAGAGAGAGAGAGAGGAGAGGGGAGGGAGAGAGAGAGAGAGAGAGAGAGAGAGGAGAGAGAGAGGAGAGAGAGAGGAGAGAGAGAGAGGAGAGAGAGAGGAGAGAGAGAGGAGAGAGAGGAGAGAGAGGAGAGAGAGAGAGAGAGAAGTAGAGAGATAGATAAGGAAAGAAAACAACGAGAAAGTCTCTGCCATTCTGAAGCACCACTAGTTATTTGAATGTTGTCTAACAACGGAAGCAACACAGATATTTATTGAGAATGAATTATTGTCATAAAACGCAAAGTTGCAATTTATGTAATATATTACAGTCACAATACACGTATACGGTATGAAAATCTATATTTGAAAACAACCATACACTAAGTCACAATTTTCCCCAGGTCCTGGCGCCCGCGTGATCTTTAAGGGAGCTCCACCTCCTCGTTACAGTCAACAGCAGATAAATTAAAACTTTTTTTTTCTTTCGCTCGCGGAGCCAACTAGCGCGCGTCGCTCACAATCTGGAGGGCGGCGCGGCGCGGCGTGGCGGACGCAGCTTAACAACACGGGGCTGAAAGTGCGCATAAATTAAAACGGCAAAACGCGAGCTCCTCCGCGGGGGCGTGGCGTGGTGAGGCGTGGAGGGGAGGGGCGGGGGCAGAGCGAGGCGAGCCGAGGTGAAGCAGCCTCCGCCGCTGCAGAGATCCGCTTCGAGCAGGGCGCCCCCGCCCTGCCGGGGGGAAAAGGCAATCGGGGTCCCGCAGGGTCTTAAATTTAGCCCGCAGCTTCTTCCGGGGCTTCCTGAGGCCGAGGGGCGCGGCACGGCACGGCAAGGCGCCGACGCCTCTAGGCCCGGAATCCTCCTATCGAGAAGCAACCCCCTTCGGTTAGCGTCTCAGGTCGACATGTACTTCTGTGATTGAAATGATTGAAGGCGTTGTCATTGTCAACAATACTATTTATTTCAATAAGTGCAGCTTCCGATGGCTTAGCCATCATCATCAGTTTTCTGCTGTCTGGGAGTCACAAAAACGACTTTAGTCGTTTTTGTGACTCCCAGACAGCAGAAAACTGATGATGATGATGATGATGATGATTATGGCTAAGCCATCGAAAGCTGCTGTTATTGAAATAAATAGTATTGTTGACAATGACAACGCCTTCAATCATTTCAGTTATGTAAATGTCAACTACAACTCACCACTAAACCAATATGTACTTCTGTGTCCAGAAGGATGGGTTCCGTCTTTGTTACTTTCATTTTAAATAGTACTTCAAGCTCTTCGAATTCTACTGAACGACATGCATGGTAAAAGGTATATGAGAACACAATTATCATTCTCTACTTCAGTTTTTATCATTCATCTTACAATACATATTTTCTAAATCATGCAGTTCCTTCATAATCTTCTTTCTTTCAAGTCCACCTGTTCTTTCGTAGATTTCTTATGTCTTTTTCATTAGATCTAGGGTTTCGTATGCAAATAAATATATATTTTGGAAAGTCAGAATCGTATTCTTAAACATACATCTCATCGTTGTACCACGGTTGACACGTGTCTCACTTTTAATCCTATAGAATGCGGTGCGTTATGTAGTCTTACATCAATTTACAGAATACTATAACATCTCCTTAACATGTAATAAACTTATCTGATAACGTTCATAAGATAATCTTGTCTTATGCAATTATCCCGGCCTACATTGTTACATACGAAAAATTGTACGCGCAACCAACCACATATAACTTCATTAATTTCTGATGATGCGATTATCTAGCATACTGCGATTTGATGTGGATATAAGCTCATGACGCCGATAAATTCGCCTGCATATCCATCGTAACCTAGAAGTGGATTCTCAGTTAGTATGTACGACTTCTTCCATATAACAATTGCTCATTGATCTGATAAATTTCGGTGTTTCATAACAAGTTTTTAGATTAAGTATGGCAATAGTTGGATGTGGCATAGAGGACTCCAAAAACAAGCTCAATCGAGGGCTCGCTAGAAGATTATTTTTTTAAGGCCGGCGGTCATCAAAGCATAGCCGCGAGACCCAAGCTGCAAGTACGCAATGCAGTGCATTGAGTAGTCATGCATAAATTTAGAAAATACTATAATATCTTAACAAGTAATTAGCTTATCTGATAAAGTTCATAAGGTAATGTAAGTCTTGTTGTCATATGTAATTATTCCCACCCACTTTTTGTTTTATACGAAAAATTGTACGCACAACCAACCACATATGTCATCACTAATGTGATGGTCAGATTAGCTGCGAATCTACGAAAAGATGTGGATATAAGCTGATGACGCCGATAAATTCGCCAGCATATCCATCGTAACATACACGAGAAGCCTCAGAAATGAGCTACGATGTCTTCCGTATAACAATTGCTGTTTAATCTGATAAACGTCTGCTATTCATAACAATTTTTTTAGACCACGAGTAGCAGTACTTGGACTCGAAAAACACAAGCTCGTCCTAGGGCTCTTCAAGCCAATTTTTTTTAATGTCGGGCAGTCATCAAGCCTCACCCGGGAGCCCCACGCTCCGCCAGCGGGTGAAGCAACGCGGGCGAGCGTGCGTGAGTGCGGTGGGCGCGGCGGGTGAGGAGGCGAAGGGTGGGAGGGGGGGAGGAGGGGAGGGGCGAGGAAAGGCGAGCGGGAGCGGTCCGAGTCACGCGCCGCAGCCAACCGGAACCATTCACCCGCGCTCCATTCACGAGGCGGTGCTAGGGCCACCGCTGCACGACGCGGGCGGGTGGCGAGGTGTGGACACCGTTCTCTGCTACGGCGCACGCTTTTCGGCTGACTCACAAGGCGGCGAGACACGGGAACGGAACATCTTCAAACTTGGTCTGGGTACGCGCGCGCGTGCGTGTGTGTGGTTGGTTAGTGATGCCGGGCCCGTCAACAGCTTTGGTCATTAGTCCCGTGAATGTAGTGCATGTTTTTTATAGGGAGATGGTGGTGATCTTCCCCCGCTCGATGGCGAGATCCGGCGCTGACCTACCGCCGGCTAGTAGGGTTTCCCCCTAACCAGGACTCTCCCACCAGCGGGGCACCGCCCCAGCCGGGACAAGCTCTAACCTCCCGATCGGTCTCCTGGAATATGTGGTAGTGTAGTGCATGTTCGTGCGTGTGTGTGTGTAAAGGGAAAGGATGGGACAAGGAAGAGGAAGGAAAGATCGCGCGCGATCCGTGGCCCGCTTGTTAGGGTACTATATTTGCCTGGTGTTGATCTGACATACCATGGAAAACTACCGATCAGAGCAGCCGGCCGCTAGAATTCTCCTCCAGACAGCGACTGAATTCGACCTAGCTGAAAAGCTAGTGTCGAAAATCCTACCACCGTCAGGACTCGAAACTAAGACCTCCCGGTCCGAGGCACTGCAGTGACATCAGTTGATGCACTAGCTACCACTCCCGGTTTTTACAGGAACTAGATATTTGCATTCCACAATAGTTTTTGGAGTTTACAAGACATGCTGAATGAATTAGAACTATTTTTGTTTTACATATTTTGGTACAATTACATATTTTTACATATTTTACTTATTAGTATATATTTCGTTACGTTTTAATTCATTTATGCGTCGAAACGAAACACCTCAGATACGCGTTTGCAATATATTTCTTGCTTCTTGCTTTCTTACAAATTAAATCAAATCAAATGCTGTTGCACATCTATGAACACCATATCTTCACCATCAATTCGCATACTTACGCCCCACCCCCCACTTACTGCGTACTCGGAGTCAAACATGAGCGGATGTGTCTAAACAATAGTAATTTCAACCGCATACTTGCTTATGTTTCAAACAGACATTCGTTAATTTATCGAAAACTAACAAATATATTTTACAGAAAATTGTCTTATCACGTTGTTCGAGTTCTTTTATTTTTGGGAGTAGGTATATTCCCCTTAACCCCGTTCCCCGGAATCCTTCACCGGTATCCTTAAGTGTGGTGAAGTCTAGAGTACAATTACCTTTGTTAGAGGTAGAACCTAATTTCAGCCACTCCGAATCCTCCTTAAGAACTGATCGGCGACCTTCTATGCTCAGAAACACATTAATGAATTTTTATTTTACCTATTTTCTATTTTTTCTTACATGTTTTGGAAAAAATAAGTACATATGTATGTACATATTTTGCATTTTTTATTACAATAAATTCCGTTCCCTAATAATCATCACCGGGCTGGGGGACAGGGGATCTTCTAAACTTGGTATGGGCACGCGCGCGTGCGTGTTTTGTGTGTGTGTGTGTGTGTGTGTGTGTGTATGCGTGAAATATCCACACGCAAACAAATGTGTGGGAGCGTCATTTGCTCTTTACGCAAGTACGGAAAATGTCATTTAAAGAACGAATTGCACACAACTTTGGACTCGTTTGTACAACGCAATTTTTGCTCGTTTGTGTTTGTGTAATATATTTTTTTATGAGTCAATGTGTATGACATTATAAAAAGATCACATATTGAACCAATCAACCAGAACATAAAAAATGCCATTCAAGCAATTATGCTATTATAATGTCTTATGATAAATTCTGTAATTATAGAAACGTAATTAAAGATAAAATAATGAGAACAATACTGTTTACGGTGTTTTCTTTTCTTTTGACAATTTGTAATGGTATATAAACCTCAATTGTGTAGTACAATACAAGGTAGACTAATTAATATAAGTAGTTTCTTCTTTGCAGGGAAGGTTAAATTTCTCATCAAAGGTAATTATCTCCTAGTGCTAAAGAGAACAATGAAATGAAAAAATTGAAACCTGAGTGATAAACTTCACATACCGCAACACATATTAAGCTTCCCGTTCACCGTATTGTATCCTTTAGCTTATGTTTTAAGTCTTTTGCACATAATAATCCTGTAAAACGAAACTTCTTGCACAACCATCGACTTACGTAAAGCAATTTCCGTTCATATCCTAAGATCAATGACCTTTAAACGATCACGCCCAATTCATATCTTATCCTGGGCCAATTTATATCTTTTATGGCCACACAAAATACGATTTAGCCGTACACGAAATACATTTCACAAGGAAGTGACCACACAGTGAGAGTTGTTCGCGAAAAAAGTTGTATCCTGTAATGTGGTTGCATCGATTACCGAAACACTCGTTTTACTGAAGAAGTGTAACTTCACAGTCTCTGTAATTCTCTCACAGCAAATTCACCCGCCAAATTTAAAGAAAGAACGAAAATAATCGTACCATTCCCGCAAATATTGTACATACAGACGACGGTAAGCCTTATTTTCTGACTTAAGTATCATTGAACGATCATTCTCCAATTTCATAAATGGTCAATTCTAACACAATTCTACAACGAACTGGGAGCATTGACACCCAAGCTCAACTGAACGTCAACTTGCACGAAAAACAACCGAGATTTGTCGCGTTTTGTCATGCTCAAACCCACGTGCAGTCTATCAAGCTGTGATTGGTTCTCAATCGTTCCACATGTATTTCCATGCCGCTCATCTAACGTTTCCCAGGACCACAGAATTGTAGTTTTTACGACACGACACGAATTGCCGTCAAACAGACAAGTGTAGGAATATTATTTATAACATACGGAAGATAAGTAATGCTAACGGATAAAATGCACTGCGAAATTCCAAACAAAACGTGTAATGAAATTGGTCACTACATGTTTTTCCACAGGCATTGGATTCACAAATAGACGGAATTCCCGGAAATTGAATTAGGAGTACCATACATATATTTCTAACAAATTGGAACTCAACTAACATTTTTCATTTAATAAAGAAATGGCAGTACAATTAATACAGTGGCAAAATTCTAGTTTACCTAAGTAAACAAACCTTTACTTTCCCATTATGTTTTATTGAAAATAATTTCTCACAATGCAATATGCAATGCAATATATCGTATAATCTTCATATTTGTACATAATTTTATAATGATTGAAAAAAAAAGAATAAACTTTAACGGTTGATTTAAATTCGAGGATAACGTGAGTGATAATAATGATTGATTGGCAGACGATGAAATAGCGACTAATTAGAACATTTTACTTCCCTAAATCAGTTTAAGATGCAATGATTACGGTTCCCGCAACAACAGCTCCAAAATCTACCAACACATTAATTTTTCTCTCAAAAACAATTCAGTAAGAGCGAGAAATTGACGATTCTCAACGTACATCTTAATTAACTCAAAAAAAATTACCACGTCATGCAAAGTGTTTTTAAACACCCTCGCCACCCTTACTATCTATTGTTGGATACTCTTTATACAGCTCTTCTAACACAGTATTTTCCAGCAATTTCAAAAGCTGTTTATCACACGAAACCTTCTACCAGACTCGGCCCTGAAGACCTCCCTCCAGTTGGCGTGTGTGCACTGATTTTGCCGCCCACACGCTCGCGTAACAAAGACTGCAAACACGCCCAGCGCTGGCTCCTTACGGGAAAGCCCGCAAGATCCCCGCGCGCGGCGGCGGCTAATCCATCACGCGGGATGGATGCGCAGCGCAAGCCGCCGCAAGAGCGCCGCCTAATCTCTCCCTGCCCCGCCATGTCAGGCCTTCCCCGCCCTTCCCTATCCCACCCTCCCCGCCCAGTGTTCCCCAGCTCTGTCCCGCCCCACTCTGCTCCTCCCCGCTACGTCCCGCGCTTCCTCCCGGGACCGCCCTGCCCCGCCCCTCCCCGCCATACCCCTCCTGTCACGCCATCCCCCCCCCCCCGGCCCCCCGCCCCCCCGCCCCTCCTGTCACGCCATACCCTGCTCGCCTTCCCCGCCCTTCTCCATGCTTCTCCGCCCTGCCCTGCCCTGCTATGCCCTCCCCGCCCAGCCCCGCCATGCCCCCTGCCCTGGCACCCTGCCATGCCTTGCCCTGTCCCTCCCAGCCTTTCTCCGCACCGAGCAGAGCCGCAACGCGCCACACGCCGCCCTGCGACACACGCCGCCTCGCCCCGCCCCAATCGTGCGCGGTCGTTGCCGCCAGCCCTCGCGGGCGGCCGCGCGTTAACCGCCGTCAATCACAGGCAGCGGGCGCCCGGCGCACGCTAAAAGCACCTCCCCGTTATAGATTGAAATAGATCTCGATTCATGCTTTATTTTTTCTCCTCTTGCTTTGCGCGAATCACAAGCTGACGCGAATCGCTCTGGAGAAAGACGGCTCTACACTTTCAGTATTCGGCAAGTAGCGACCGACTGCTCGCCGGATCCCAAGTAATGTGGGCGTGTTGCTTGCTATTTGCCGAGCGACAAACATTCGGTGTTCGCACGACTAACAGCGTGTCGGCCTTAGGACATCTGAAAAGAAGCGAAAACTTGGCGAGCACTCGGGTACTCTGGAAGGGTGTGCCCTGCAGTCGCTCGCTGCTTCGCGATTGTCGAATGTATGGAGTCGCAGTTAAGGCGACTATCGAGGCACGGGCTAAAGAAGGACATCGGTTAAGAGAATTCACATTCGGTTCCCTCCTTTGGGATGGAGTTGGTGTGACTCAACGTACACGCGTCCTTTGCGATACACAAGCCGAATTGTTAATTTTGTTTTATTTTATTTCAAATTCCATTAATTTTATAAATGGCACTGCGTTACGTCAGCCCTTACACAGACCACGAGTGTACTGTATGAGTTTTTTTTTTCTATTACAACAAATTCGGCGTTTAATTCATACCCACACTCTAAAGGAAAAAAAAAACAGAAAAGATATGAAATTGAGTGACAAATATGTCCCTCTTTCACTTTAAGTCACCCCTCATTGCACCGATTCAAAATGTAATTCCTCATGATATTGTTACATCGCTTTAAGTCTGTACCCTGCAACCTTTTGCCGGAACAGGCCACACATTTTCCTGGAACAGGTTTGTACATCAAATTCAACTAATGGACCGTCCTGGATCTCATTCACCTCCCACAACTTGACACTTTTCTGACGAATAAAACGAGTTCACACCCTAAAAGCTTCATTGAAAACCCCGGCCCCTGAAACACGATTCCGATCGTGAAGTCCCGCTGCCCATCTCCAGTAAAAGCACCTGCTCGCCGTCGACCGGCCACTGCCGTCAATCAAACGCCGCGCAGACGGCGGCGTCGCGGAGGCGAGTTCAAAGGCCGACGCGCCCCGCCCCCTTCGCCACCGCCCGAGGCGGTGACATTTGGCGCGCGCCAAAGGGCAGACGACAGGCTCCTTCAACAGGTCCGCGCCGAGCCGGTGGCCGACGTTTATTCTCAGGAACACATTATGAACACTTTACGCTTAACGCGCCCGCCCGTAACCTTTAAACAGGCTGCGGACACTTTTGAATGTTAAAAAGAGCGCGCTGCTCAGAATACGAGGGCGATACCACGTATTTGACTGCAATACAAATCAGACCATTGGTTCGACTTCATGGAATTTGTTTCGTTCATTATCGTGGCCCGTTGTACGTACACAATACAAGGAAAACAGGTGATATTTGTAACTGTCTTTCAAATGTTATCGATAATAATAAATGTTAATTATAGACAGTCAATTCAAAATAAAGAGTGCCAATTAATTTTTTTTAATTTTGAATTCACTACATCTAATTAACATATATTATCATCCTTAATAATGTAGGGAAAAAAGTACCCAATAAATGGTGTATGAATGAGATCTACCCACAAATCCATGTAGTCGAATCAATAATTACCCTCGTTTCTTAATTTTGTAAGGTTTCCTTCATAAGGTTCCTCGTAAGGTTTCTTCATTCCGCGTAAGATTTCCTTCACTCCATGCGAAGAAATGTTATGCGATGAAGATATGCAAATATTTTGAATAATTATTGTCACATGAGACCATGTCTTATATTGTAAATTCATAACAAGGAGACACGTACATTTAAATTGGATTTGGAAACTTGAATATGATAATGGACTCTGACAGTTCAAAAAATTGTCGCCTTCATGCTTTTTACAATAAAAAAGTTTACCTGTATGACCCAAAACTAGCCACAAATTAAAAATAAAGAACATTTCAACATACTGACACATACTAACAAGAGTAGTACTTGCATGTCAAGAATATTCGAATCGTTTTACTAATTCATACAATATTCAACTGTTGAGATTCTAAATCTAATGTTCAATGAACCGTCTCAAGTTGAAGGATAAACAACTAATATTATATTCAAAATTTGTTCCTCTTTTATACTTTAATATGGATCAAGCGCTTTGGGAGAACGCTAAAGAGAAGTCATTGTACAATAATCAGTTATTTGCAAAAACATTTTAAGTCACACGAGGTGAAATATAAACCCAAAAAAACAATAAGTCGCCATAGCATTACAAAATATAAAAAATATCCCTTCTGAATAGTTTCAAAAGATCGAACAATAATTACTTCCAAAAAATTACTCTTAATGAGAGTTAATTCATTTTATAACTTCTATTTAAGTAGAATCTTCAAGAAACTAGAAATTATTAGTACTTCTGCTGTTCAGAAAAAAATATGAGCAACAAAGGTTGTAATGCATTCAGGTTGAGATTTTCTCTGACGTAATACAAATGCGTTTCTACATTCGAATTACTGGGATTTCATTCCCGGTTTTAACCTATCTTGAATTCCTTTCCACACCGACATTAAAATTCGCCTCCCCCTTTTTAAGGAGAATTTTCGAATGCAATCCAAATCACATACTCTTCAAAACTGAGCATACTCTTCAAAACTGAACTCAATACTGAGCATCACAAGAAAAGGTAACATTAATTTTAACAATTATACATAATGCATTATTTAATATGTGAACTGTATAAATGTGTATAAACAACCTGTAACAAGTATTGTATTGCAGCCTCCGGGTCAATGACCCCCATCTTGATCAGGTTTCTCGTCCAGTTTCCCTGATCCATTGAGCAAATGCTGAGATGGCCCCTTGTTTTGCTTCTGGACATAAATGTATCTTTATTTTCTGTGCACGTCTTCTAGAATTCAGTGAGAAATACAATTCTTCAAATTGTCGTTTCCATGTTGTCGCGACAGAACGTATTATTCCGATGGACAACATGGATAACAGCCAACATTTATTGCCTTTTTATCCTTGAAAATAGATTGTATTACATGGGAGCTTTTTTCCCCTCCAAAATTTAAGTATTATATGACTTAGTGTAGGGATCACAGAATTTAGAAAATGTGAACACAATTCACTTTTCCCCATAGCACGTCAAACGCAGTTTTTAACTGCTTTTTTGACGTTAAATAAATAAATAAAACTACTAATTGCGTTTCCCAGAATGTTTCATGAATACCGGATACATGTTCCCGGGACGGATGTAGACGAAGCGGAGATATTTCCGTGACGGCCCAGAGGAGACAGTACCCAGAGTGCACCTGCCCCTTGAAACGCACCGGGACGCGCCGTCGCCCGCAGAGGCGTCCTTGTGGAACACCTCATTACGCGCGGCGCGGCCAAGGAGGCGCGCCTAGGGGCGGCAGCGCTCGAGGAGGCCCCGTGCGCAATGAGGGCGCTCCACGCGACACACGGAGGCGGCTTCTCAAAGCGCTCCCGCCGCTCGCGCAGAGGAATGCGACATCCATGTCGATGTTTTGATGCCGATGTTTCTTAGCATCGTTGCTATTATTTTCGATGTTTTTATGTGGTCGATATTTTTAAAACCAAAGTAAAATTCCCTCATAAAAAATCTATAATATATTTTATATATTCGTAAATCAAATACACTTCTGGCTAAAGTGACTAAGGTTGATAAATAAATGAAATAAACTTATCGTCAATGAAGAAGTCCAAAAAGAGTGAACTACCTCTCTCAAGACCAAAACCGTATCAAAATTGCATGCTTTGTTCGAGTCAGTTTCAACGTCATCCAGGAAAGTTAGTTTGATGAGGAATGCGATCAAGAACAAATTGTTTTCTCACTGAAATGAACACTCACATTCTTAAATTTCTTTAAACATCTACTTCGTCGGTCTCTCTCTAGGCTCTAGAGAAGCGATTAACTTTATCAACTGTTTGTTTATACATGTTTTAAAAGTAAATAAATACATTTTCTAATAAATATATGGTAATTGCTATGTTGCTTTACAAGAAGATTTAAAATTCATAGCTCGTAATAAGCACTGGTTCCAAGAATTCTATTATCCAACACCATTGGTTTCCCTTATTTCGTGTAACAACAGATAATTGATACAACAAGGAAATAGCCTGTATTCTGTACACGAGTTCAGAAATCATGAAGTGGCAAGATATTACATCGGAAAATCGATCATTCTGAAAGCGCTCTGCTACAAAAGCGCTAGTACCCTCGCAATACTCACACAGCCGATTCTCGTGACCAGCGCGTATAGAACGATTTTCCTAAAAATAGACAAAGTGACAGTTCGCGAAACAAGTGAACATCACATGTATTTCAGAGCAGTATCCCTCCACCGCGACAGCTGTTCAGCCACGCCCCTTCGTAAAGTGCTAATGGCTCCTGTGAAAGCATCCCTATGCAGAAGTCAAAGAGTTTCGCTGAGGTATATGCACGTACGCGAGTCCGGGAAATATATAAATTTAATTACGTATGTGGAAAATCTCTTAACATGCTCTCACAATCAGTAAAAGAAAACTGCCACGAATGTAAATAGAAAGCTCTGAATCACAGCTCGCCACACAACAGCACAAAGGCCGTGAATCGGTTCGCATTTCGCATTCAAGTCTCGGTTTTAAAATAAACATAATATTTATCACACAAAAAGTAAATTCAATGTAATATATAAAGGAAAAAAGAATTTTTACAGAAGAGTACATAACACTGCACTTCCTAATTTCAATTATTTCTCGCGGCGCACTATATTTTTGTCGGACGAGGACGTCACGAAGGGAAGCGTCGAAGCCATGTACAAGTTAGCCAACTGCAAACGAACGAATGCAAAAAGGGAGTCCATTGGGCTCTAGGGCACGACGACCACAGAACCTTCAGTCATGCTGCCAGCACTGTCACTTTGGCTCATCCTTAGGAAAATCGCTCCATATAAAACCGCACTGCACGGAATACACACGGCCAGGCGCCCTCGTGGCAGAATCAGTGCCACGTCGTTGCGCCATGTGCTTGAGAGCGTACACACCGAGCGCGAGGATTCCCGCTATCAGCGCAAACAAGTCCCCGGCCTGCGTAAATAGTCCTGCTCGAAAGGTACCCGTGTCAACTGAACTTTCTACTCCCTCGTCTAAATTCGTCTTTCTTTGAACAGCGTGATCCATTCGTACTCTGATTGTTTAAACTAGAGAAATCGAGCTTAAGTATATTTTACGATGCATGACATTTATGTATTAATTTCCGCCACGATTTCCGAGTCCATACCAATGTGCACATATTAGTTTCGAGTGCAAAGAGAACAAACTACAGTACAAGACAGCGAGAATGAAGACGTGAGGAGACTAAACCGAAAGAGTGATCAAAATGGAGAAGCCGGTGGAAGGAAGAGCAGTTGGTGGGCAGACACAAGTGGAATAGAGGTGTTAGCAAGAACAAGAAATCAAAAAGCAATGCATTAAGTACATTTATGAGGAATCGGTTATAAGCCAGTGACAAAAACTATCAAAAGAAAGGTAAAAAAGTACGTCCATTTGGATCCAGACGGCTACGACCAGGATAGGGGTGGGAGAGCGTGCACTGTCAAAGGATGTCAAAGATGTCGCGAAGAAAAAGTTAGGGAAAAAAGAAAGAAACTGAAAGGAGCACAGATGAAACGAGTGGAAGGTCAGCGCGAAGGGCTAAAGATAAAGAAATAGCGAAATAGGAGACTCTTACTTTGTGTATGTGTGTGT
The DNA here is from genome assembly GCA_964035755.1 of Teleogryllus oceanicus. NCBI lineage: Eukaryota > Metazoa > Arthropoda > Insecta > Orthoptera > Gryllidae > Teleogryllus > Teleogryllus oceanicus. The sequence continues at coordinate 11,198,044 of CAXIVR010000014.1, forward strand.
GTGTGTGTTACTATGCCTGAGAGAGGTGGTGAAAGAGAGAGTAAAATGAAGAGTGAGAGGAAGGAAAGAGGGGGAGGAAGAAAGTGATAGAGAAAGAACAGAAAGAGAAAGAGAGACACAGAAAAAGAAAGAGAGAGACAGAAAGAGAGACAGAAAAAGAAAAGAGTGACAGAAAGAGAAAGAGAGACAGAAAGAGAGAGAAAGAGATAGAGAGACAGAAAGAGATAGAACGAGAGAAAGGAAGGAAGAGTTGGAAGAAAAGAGAGAAAGAGAGCGAAATGGAAGTGGGAGGATGAGGGGGAGAGAGAGACAGAAAAAGAAAGAGAGATAGAAAGAGAGAGAGGCAGAGAGGAAAGGAGGAAGTTGCGAGCGGTGGCGGCATCAGGTGAGGAGCGTGGGCGGAGGATGAATGAGTAAACGCCTCCGGCGCCTCCCCCGCCGCGTCCATCTTTCATGGGCGGGCGCCAGGCCCTTCGCACCCCGAGAGCCCTTCAAAAGTGCCCCGCCCCCGCCTCCGCCGGCCGAGCGCCTAATATTTCATGAAATCGCGCGTGCCTCCGCCCGCACGCGGCCGCCTAGGGCGCGAGGCCGGAGGCTGTGCGTCGCGCCACCTCCCCTCGCCCACGCCACACGTGCGGCAAGGGCCTCGCCGGGGACTCAAAAGACCGCCGCAATTCGGAAATCTACTGTTTCCTCCGGAGTACGCATGCGACAACGATCCCCACGTTTTCAAAACATTTAATGTTTCCGTACAAACATCGATGTTTTCAACATCGGTGAGTTGGGGCCGATGTTTTTAACATCCATGTTTTGTGCTCAATGTCCTTTTTCTTCAAAACATCCATGTTTCCATAAAATCTCTATTTTCAACATCGCTGAACTGATCTGTTTTTAACATCCATGTTTTGTGCTCAATGTTTCGTTTCAAAACATCTATGTTTCTATACAAACAGCGATATTTTCAACATCGTCCAATTGAGGCCGATGTTTTTTAACATCCATGTTTTGTGCTCGATACTTTTACGTTTTCGATGTTTTGTTTGTAAATGAAAAATTCCCAAAATCACAATTTTGTAAAAGTTAAAACATAAAATAATAATTAATGGTTCAACTGTCTGTTTATGTGTTCGAACTAAACAAACGAGGTTTGTACTACATTCATGGAGCATACTGTCCCTCGCCCAAAATGATCCTGATGCACTTGTCTTTCCTCGTATTTCGCAAATTGAGAGGCTTTTTTAATTGAGTTTTCAATTAAATTGTAATTATAAATTAATACATACTGCCTGTGATAAATTAAATTTTGTTCCGCACGAATTTAATGTTAGAAGTTACTAAATCAACTTTAATAAATCGATGTTTAAAAACATCGATGATTTTTGGTTCATATATTATTAACATCAATGTTTAAATTTGGAACATCGAAGTTTTGTTATCGATATCGCATTACTACTTTAGAGTGGCTCAGGGTGATTGATACGTACTAATCGACAACAATATATTAAACATTTCATACAAGAATCAAGACAAAGGAAATGTAATAAATACCTCAAGAAAATATTTGAAGTACTCCAATGTGAGTGCACTGCGAAGACAGAATATACATAAGCATATACAGCAACTTCGGAAGGGACAAAGAAAATAAAGACCCTTTTCATTTCCTATTTTCTTCTTCGAAATAATACACACGTGATATGTTAAATTCGCATGTCATAGATGATGTCCTCATATTCTAAAATTGTGTGTTTGTTAAAAAAACTTCTGACACAAAATGACGCTTTTATTTCTCTCTAAATGTACTCGAACATCAACAAATACAAATATTTGACAAAAATACTCAACCAACCTCTCAATCCTTACAAGGGAGAAGCTACGAAAAATCTGGCATTGGCTACCAATTTGCATAATTTTTAATTAGTCACGGAACACGTAAAATATACATCCTAACGCGGAAGGTAATAAATACTATGTACTTCAATGAGATACTTAAATGAGTTATTTCTTCGATATGTGACACCTTCTTATACGATAATTTCATTATTTTGTTCATCCCACTATCAGAATAGAAAGTCAATTTACTACATAGCCTAGCTTTTTGTTGGAGATACAATGTTTAACACTTCTTTCATGCGACCTATGAACATGGTTCAGCGCAATTTAATATCTGTTCAATTTAATACCTGTCATATTAAGATCAATGTCAATAATAATGTAATAAATTAATATTTGGAAGAAATTAACATTTTTGACTGGCGAAGCTCAAGACATACAACCTGCGATATCACTGAAGCATATGAATACATTAAAATATAAACGTCGTATGCTTATAACTAAAAACTCCCCATCGCACGTTATACACAGTTTTAACTGCTTATTGAGGTAAAAATAAATAAATAAACAAACAAATAAATAAAATAAATAAAACATTCAAACAGAAAAATGCCCGAATTCCTTTTAATCTTCCTTAGTTCGCAGAACAGATTAGCTCTACGGTCATGGAATAGACGCGCATCTTTCCTAGTACACGCAGATCCAAGTACAAACGAGATTGCGGAGAACGTTTTTCCACAAGAGGAAAACTCGTGTGATATTCCCTCCGTCCTCGCTTCCACGAAAATGCCAGCTGGACTCAAGGCATGCGGCTAAAGAGAAGGCTGGATTGAACTCTGCCGTATTCCTGCGCGTAATTCCTGAGCGTCAACAGAAAGAGGTCTGTCGGGCCAGCGAATAGGTCGGACGGAGCTTTGATTGCGAATCCAGATTTCTCGAATGCAAAGAGATATCACATCGGTCGACGCACGCCCCCACAAAAGCTTTGAATAGCGTTTTCATCGCGACGCGTCGGACCGAAAAGAGCTGTCTGAATTTCGACAGCCAGAGAGAGAAATCGACCGACGCAAAGCCACCCTTTTTTTTCACTTCGAGGCGACAGAAAGAACTTTCCATGAAATATGGGGCATGTTTCCATCGTTTGTCCCCGTTATCAAGTTCTCGCATTTTTTTTTTTTTAAACAACACATAGCCTTCAAAGTGGAGAGGGCTCCAACAGGTGAGAGAACAACAAAAAGTCAGTATTCACGTTGACGAACGGAGCAAGCGTACAAAAAGAAATCATTTTTATCAACTAAGACACTTCTGTATGATGGAAATGCCATCCTCTTTCACACTATTGATACTTTTTACATTACATACTTACGAGTAGTTATTAAATACGTATGCATGAACTCACAACTCTCAAGAGAACATTCAATGTTCATCTTGTTATTAAGAGAGACACGATTTTTCTTTGTTCTCCAGGAAGTAAAATAGAATCGTCTGATCTACGCCATTCACTTCTATTGTGAATAAAATAAAGGTAAATCAAACGTTGAATTAACGAAATGTTGAAGAACGAAACAGGTCGTTTCTTTCTGTCGGTTCTAGACAATGCTATTAGCTTCTTTCAAATAAATGTAATTCTCCAGACACTGGTGGAAAAGACATGTCTCTTTCACAATTAAAAAATAATTGACATACGAGACTTTCTAACCCGATCCCTGCATAATACGGTTTTCATAACACGATGGAATGATTACGTGACAGAAAAACGGAATGATTGGAACGGACCGTGATAATAAGGATTTCAAAATCACAACTGCGTGTCGTACAAAATGGAAGAACAACAGCTGGAAAACACTGGCATAATAACGCCGAGATTACTGACCCGAGATAGTGATCCAGCTGGCAGGCGAGGAAGATGAGCAGCCAACACCAAAGTGACTCATTGTCACGCCTGCCGCTGTGCTCCCACTCACACTGTGATGCCCCAGCCTGTGCCAGACAGTGGTCCGAAACAGGCGTAGCACGGAATATCCAAAACGAAATTCAAGGGGGAAACATTAAAAAATAGCATTCATAAATAAAATGGCACATTTGCAACAATTAATGGAATGTCTATGTCAAACTGTGTTTTTTTTATTAGTTGTGAGGTACAATTGAATCTCCTTAGTTCTTTCACGAGGGGTATGAAATTCTAGATTCAATTTTTCACAAATAAAATTTTATAAACTATAGACGTTACTTGTTCCGAGGGTAATTAATTTTAACTACTGTTTGGGAGACGTGGTGCCAAAGAAAAAAAAGTGAGGGAATTGGGGAAAATACTCGAAATGAATAATTCTATGGATATTTAATATTATTTGTAAAAAGGTTATTTCTACAATGTCATGTATCAGTATGGAACTACAGAAGATTTCGAAGCCTCAAAACTAAAACTTTCTAGAGATAAAATGATAAGGAAAATGCACAGTGTTGCATTAGTGTACTTGAATTTGATACTCCACGTGCCTTTACTTTCCACTTTTTCAAATCATCTGTTTATTTTTAGCAAAATTTCTACTTCACATACAGAATGTAGTAGTGACAACGGCAATTATAAATTCCACTACTTCATTTTAAAATTTTTTTTGTGTTTTGCATTGCATTAGAATATCTTTACATCGTTACAACAGACAATATAATATATCTCATTAGTTTATTTATTCGTTCTTATAATTTATTTACGGCGCATTCTGACACAGTACGAAGTAGTGTGCGTCTACACACGTCGACGACGGATGTGCCAAGCCTTGGGCATGCAGATAGTTTATTCCTACCAATTCTCACTTCTCAAGACAGTGATTAATCACTCGCTCAACAATGCTTACTTACTCGAATTTGTGAAGAATTACGAGGAATCGTTCTGCATGTTGTTGATACACTTTGTCTCTAATTTCACGTTCCTCCTTCGTTCTCTGATCATTCGCCCCTCACCCTCCCCCGACTGGATTGACTGAGGTTCGAATTGCAAGAAATTCGTCCTAGAAATGAAAGGCAAGCAGACTTCATCACTGCGAAGGGACGTTGTCTGTCATTAAGTAAAATCAATAAAGTTACTTTTCGTTAAATATTTCTTCAATACGTGGAAATGTACAATAACATTATTTCAGACATATATTAACAATTTTAATATTTAAGTGAACTTTGCTACATTCGAGAACAAGAATTAAGAAATAATGTGGAACCATTATGAGAAAATTTGAAAAATGTTCTAAGGGCTTATATCAAGACACCTCCCTTCCCATATTAAAATGAGCTGTTTCAAATTCCAACTACCGCGACTACAGCCAGATCGATCGGGGAATATTCATTTTGATGAAAAAGTCTTACTACAATTCGAACTTAGTGCTATTCACAAACAGACGGGCAGACCCTCGAACAGACGGACGAACAGATAAATGGGCGGACTGTCAGACACATGTATGGACAAACGAAGAGATGGACAGAGAGAAACGCAGGCAGCCATTTTGGAAATAAAGAAAAAAAAAACTTTTCAGAGCAAAGTGCCCATAAACGTGAATACTGACTACACTTTATGTGGCTACAAAACCTTTTTCTACTGAAAAGTCGCAGTTTTTCCTGCAGCATTACATAACTTTCCCTATACTGCGTAACACTACCCAAGAAAGTTACAAGGGATATCATTGAAAGGAATTAATCATCAGCACAAACCGACCGCTAAGGAAAAGAAAAAAAAATTAAATGATGTATTTACAACCGCTTTGGTCTTGCAGTCTAAGGAGAGGATCAGCGAGCGAGGTCGGTTGGGGTGAGGGGGAGGGAGAGGGAGAGGGGGGAGGGGGGCTTTTCCACGAACGAATCGAAACGAAGCGGAGTGAAATTTCCCTGCGTCCGTGGCACCGACGCACCAAGCGCTTGGCGCAGACAGCCTGTCAGCGCGGGCGGGCGCCAAACGGAACAAACGAGCTGCACGACGCGATTCCCGGAAACGCCTTGCAGACGCTCCCACGTGGCTGTTTTATAAGAGGTGCCCCCTTCCTCCCCCCCTCCCGCCGGTTGCCACGTGCCCGGCGAGTCTGGGATGAGGGGAGCAGCCAGTCGCGAGAGATGGGGAGGGCAAACGATCGCCTCAAGGCGTCCGCACCCCGAGTGATGGAGCTGTTAAAGCTCCCACACACTGACGCGAAAGATCGGCACCCCTAAGCGGATTGGCCGCAGCGGAAGTTTCGCGTCACGTGTTATGAGTACGTTCAGACCAGCGAGGCAGGCGAGCGTCGCGGCTACGGTTTAACAGCGTTTAATCGGCGGTGAAATTTATAAAACAGCCAGACGCGTTTCTTCCACTGCAGCTCAACTTTCGTGGAAGTCCGCCGGGGTGCGGGAGTCATCGCTCCCCTGTGGATGGAGCGATCTTGCCAACCGTCACCAAACGCTGACTCATAATTGACGCTCGGTGTGAACGGTCCCGCGAATTCCGCGGCCGCGTCTAGCTCGGAACTTTCCGCGCCGCACCCGCTGCGGATCTACCGCGCCGCTCTGTGGGAGGCTTTAGAGCTGATCGCTCGTAAACGAGGCACTGTTGTGGGGAAGCATCACAAGGACGCCACTAAAAGAACAGCTATCTCACGAAGTTACGCAGGATAAGTGTTTACATCACCCCAAGTTCGTAATTCGTACCTCAGTTCACATAAGTTCAATAAACGCTGTGTTGAAATAACGCTTCGCAAAATTAAAATTTTTTATTTGGGTGGATTTAATGTATTTAGAAACATCAGTAACATTTCTTCTGAACTCTATTCCGATCTTTCAACTGTGAGAGACTCGTAATGAAGTCTTCTTCTACAAGAGAATAGTACACTAGTTATTTGTTTAGTAATCATTTGTTTAGTCAGAACCTTCATCGCATTAGATGGATGCTATTACCCCAACCTATCAATAAATTCTGATATCTCCGATTGGTCAATGTAGCAATACTTTTTTTAAAAATGATGTAGAATAATAAAAAATATTTACGAACTTCGAATGAGATGACATACTGCAATGCAGTTTGAAATTATCGCTAAATAACATTGTATATGCTCATCAAATAATAAAACTCAAATAAATTGCATTATCAGTAGTGCAAGCACTAGTTTAACATTGTAATTTAATGGTACTCAAACTTAAAAATATTACAATAAAAGCATCTTAAAAAATTTGCTATTAAAACCTTCTTCTCAAACTTCTGCCATTTTGCTACTTCTCAACAAGTAACAAGAACGAACACATTCACAAATAAGGTTCTTGCACGATACTAGCTAACACACTCAAACAAAACATCAAGCCAGAAACATCTTTTGACAGCTTTACCGTGGATTAACATAGTAGGATTCTTTTATGTTGCTAGATGTTTTATTAAAATGGCAGTTATCAGGTTCTTGCATACTCCCACACAATTGGAAACTGGCTATCCCCAGCTATGATACGAACACACCAATCTCTGCAGATCCCCTTTGTCCCAGCAGTTAAAATAAATAATTTCCATCAACTCCTTGTCGCAACCATCTCTCCATTATCTCACACCGTTCCCAAAACTAATCCGTGAACTGCACATTCAAATTGTACAAAAAGTCAAACGCCACGATTTTGCTAATTCGCAACATCTTCCTTTACATTTCTCACCAACTAGATGAACACACCTCGGAAACATTCAGCTCTATTTAACTGCCGAGATTGGGAAATAATGCCCATTGTGAAGATTTAAAGAAATTATTAATATTTTTTAAATTAATTAAGGATTCCACGCGATTCTTATACAGTAATATGCGATCGGAGACTACCCAAGAAAGATTCCTAATTTCTTCAAAGTACCACGCTTTGGATAATAAATTAATTGAAAAATAAATAGGTATATTATTAATACAACTTGCCATCTGCCCTGTTCTCCTCCTCTCCGCAGCAAGTACTAAGAACATGACCCACTCAACTCGTTTGATTTGATTGATTGATTTTTTCGTGTTTCCGGGCGCGTCAACTGCTTTGGTCATTAGCCCCGTTAGTGTAGTGCATGTTGTTCTCTCGGGAGATGGCGGTGATCTTCCTCCGCTGGTTGACGAGATCCGGCACCGACCTACCGTCGGCTAGTGGGGTTTCCCCCTAACCAGCACTCTCCCACCAGCGGGGCACCGCCCAGCCGGGACAAGCTCTAAGCTCCCGACCGGTCTCCCGGAATATGTGGTAGTGTACTGCATGTTAGTGTAAGTGTGTGTGTAAGGAGAGAGGATAGGACAAGGAAGTGGAAGGAAAGATAGCGCGCGGTCCGTGGCCCGTTTGGTAGGGTACTGCTCCGGCATTCACCTAGTGTTGATCGGAGAAACCACGGAAAACTACCGATCAGAGCAGTCGTCCGCTAGAATTCTCCTCCAAACAGCGACTGAATTCGACCTAGCTGAAAAAAATCCTGCCGCCGTCAGGACTCGAACCTAGGACCTCCCGGTCAAAGGCGCTGCAGTGACATCAGTTGATGCTCTGAGCTACCGCTCCCGGTCCACTCAACTCGTAACACAATTTGAATTATTACAAATTTGTACGAATAGATTTGTTTCTAGTCAGGAAATCGTAGCTCGTTTTCGCTCGAGGGCCACCTTGCAACGGGGTCAAGTGCAGTGGGTCTGTGGGGCAAGGCGTGCCGCCGGTCCGCCATCACTCGCGTGACAGAGGATAATAACGACTACCGCGCCACGTCGGAGATGGATGCAAAACAGGTGAGCGCACAACAAAAAACCTACGTACAAGTAAACACTACTTTGAGTAATTACACACAGTTATTTCCAATGGCGGATTTACCGTTAAGCTAAATAAGCTACAGCTTGGTGCCTCAGAATACAAGGGGCACCAAAAATTATTCAACAAAATGGCACATTTGCCATTTGCATTATTATGCACATTTGAAGGCATGTTTTTTAATCGTTGAATTAATTTTGAATAAAAATATTAAAATCTCCAATCTGAAAAATGTTACTGTCGGCAGTTAAAAGGGGGCCTCAAACCTATTTTTCTTACCTTGGGGCCTCGAAAATCATAAATCCGCCGCTGATTACGTCTTCATTCCGTTTTTCAATTCCGTGCCTGTCGCACAGTATTGCTGCCTGTTGTTGACAGTCATCTGCCAGATTTTTTAGTTATTGAAGTTCAGGCTACCTTGGTGTTCTCGGAACAATTTCCTTCCAATTCGACATAAATCACAGGTTTCCATTTTCTCGGCAGGTGGCAGAGTAACTCTTGGCACGTACTTCTTTGAGCCTCCAATGAATTTTATATTTGCCATCCCAACGTAAATGAACAGTACAGCATAACTGCATTGGGGCGGATTACGTTTTTCTCTCACTGAACCATTCAATTTCATGCCAGACTTCCATTTCCAATAATTGACTAAATTAAAAAGCCCTCAATACTAAAAATTAAGTTATTGTACATTTTATTTCCTTTCCATGAATACGCGTTGATTTATTTTTCTTCGTTAACTTTCAATATCATTACACAGGTCAACGGTGATTTTAATTTTGAGGCGTTTTTATAGTAATTTGCATGTCCTGGTTATAAAAATAAAGCCTGTATAGTCGTATCACATACCTTTTCTCTCAAAATTAATTTCTACAAATTTATTTGATTATGTTCTGTGTAAGCATGAACCATTACACCATTACTCCCATGACATTTATTGGAATAAATCTACTTAAAAGGAACTCGTCGTCGACTGATTTAAGGCATATGGCAACACAAACTAAACTAAGCTCCTTATACCATTTTGTATCATTCATTTATGCATGCCGTAATAATTGTTCTACATAGCAAGAAAGTAACGTATAAATACTACCATTTTGTTATTTTCATCATATGTAATTCACTACAGAAAACGGAAAGGTATTGTGTAAATAATCCTAATTAATTTTGCTATATTTGTGGTAGTTTCATTGTGAAGAATCAGAGAAAAACTATAGCCTCTTTTTTAATATTACAAGAACAAACGTTGATTCCAGTCAATTTAAGTATATTTAAAGCAGACGTTTCAGCCAAAATTGTAAGGCCCTCTTCAGTGTTTGAAAGGTCAACACAAACAATCAGTTACATTCTTACATAATATTGTTAGTATAAAACAAATATAAAACAGAAACAATGAGATAAGGACGTAGTACCTGTAGATTTCCTAGGTTATGTTACACCATAATGTCGAGATATAATATAAAACCAGGCACTTCTAATCTTAAACAATGGTGGTGTAAAGGACCATATTGAAGAGGCATTGAGAAATGCAATTGTTTATCTTGGAAAATCTTTTTCCAATTGAAATTAATACTTCAAGGTATCGGAGTATGTTCGATACACAACGGTTCAGAACTTTCTTTTTTTTTTTGTTTTCTTTTGCACTTTCCTGCTGTCTTACCCCGTCCTAGTCACTGCTTTTTAAAGGTTCAAGGTACTGTGTGTGTGTAGGTGGTGCTAACTTCGGTACAGTAAAACAGCGCAAGTCTTAATGAATCAGAAGATAAAGTGGAGGGGGAAAGGAGCCATGGGTTACTCGGTATGTAAACATAATGTCAGAGAGGGGAGAGAAATTGTGCTAAATATTTTCTAATATTCTAATATTTTTTAATAATAACTTACAAGCGTACTTCGGAATAAAACTAAATCAATCGAGGATTTCGGCACCTCATAGTGCGCAGTGTACGAACTGAACACCTACGAAACTCAACAAAGGGGAAGAAACAATCACTACGTTTTGGAATACCAATGGTGTGATGTGAACCTTAAAATCACAGTGCCGACTATTAATTTTGAACATGCAATGTGAAGGTTTTTAAATGCAAGGAAAATAACAACATTATATACCCAAAATTGCCTTCCGCTATGAGACCTGTGGCACAAAGCTCTGGTTATCCTATAACTATGACACCTACAGACACATGTGAAATTATTTCAGATACAGCCAGTAACAGTTAATCATTAACATCAATTGTGTTAGGCGAGATAATTCCAGAAACATCAAATGCGCCACAAGCACTAACACAAGGCAAGGTAATTGATATAGTTGGTGATTCAAAGCTCCTCAAGGACGCAGCTCAGCTGTTAGGTTCCAGACTGCAGGAAAACAACAGACTTGCAGCTGATATGTCGGTGACTTGTTACATGAACAGAGAAAAATATCTGTTGCAGGACTTCAGTGAAGAAGAAGATCAAATATACTGTAAAATTTTCCAGTCTGAATAAACAAAATGGGTTCTATTAAATATGATCCAAATGACTAGAGACCATTTATCAACTCAACTAAAAGGAGTCTTAAGGTGCTACTATACAATGGTAATTGTCTGGTTTCTGTTCCAGTAGCACACACAGTGCAGCCGATGGAGAATGACGAAAGTTTGAAATATGGTTTGTAAAAAAATTAAATAAGTGTTTTTTTGGGTGGAGATTTATAAGTAATCGGCATGATTGGGCCAACAACAAGAGTTCACAAAATATCTGTTTTACTTGTATGTGAGTAACATGTAGGGCAACAGACAAATATTGGAAACAAAGACAGTAGCCCAAAAGAATTTTAACACCAGGTAGTAAGAATATAATAAAGGGTAGTCTAGGGTATTATAAAAAAATCTTTTATCGTCTCTGCATATAAAACTTGCTGGTGTGAAGAAATTTGTGAAAGCTCTTGACAAATGTTGTGATTGTTACATCTCAGCCACAAATTCCCTGTTCTGTCTCAAGCCAAAATTAGACAAGGAAAATTTGTAGGTCCTAAAATCAGAGCTCTGCCTAAAGACAGAAAAATTCAAGCTACTATGACTTCTAAAGAGAAAATGCTCTGACTGCTTTTAAAGAAGTTGTGGACAATTATCAAGAAAACAATATTTCTGATTATGTCAACATTGTGAATAACATCCTATAGAAGTTGAGAACATCGGGGTACAACATGAGACTCCAACAACACTTTCTGTTTCCACATATTGACTATTTCCAGTCAACCTGGGGGCAGTTAGTGAGAAACACGAGAGGTTCATCCAGGATATTCGAGAAATAAAAAGTAGATACCAAGGATGGTGGAAAACTTCAATGATTGCAGATTACTGATAAATGATGTGTAGGAATTTTAGAGAAACTACAAGACAAAATCAAAGAGACAAACATTCGATACCAAACAAACAAGATTTTACTGAAAGACTGTTTATAAAGTAAATGGAAATGTAAAATTTGGAAATGAAAACTCCCAAGTTCATTTGTAACCCACCTACATATCAAGATTATATAATTTTTTGCAGAAAATATGTGAACATTTCGTTCTTTATTTGTCAAAATACTGATGATATGGCGAAAAATTAAAGTCATTTCTGAAATCAGCTGTACTGAAATACATTTGTTTGTAAAGTATTTTTTTTTTTGTTTGCGTAGTACAATCGTCAATAATCAACTTTCAAATGTAAAACAGCTATCAACAAATTTTAGTTTGTACACCAGTGCTTTCATTTTTAACTTTAACAAGAACAAACAAACATTACGAATCAATTTGTATAATAACGATTTCCGCAAAGAAATATTTTTTAAATATTTTTTTTTTCATATTTCTTTCTTTCCGAAATAATCCTCAACTGTCGAAGCCTTTAACTTCCATTAGCTCTAAAACTATCTTTATCTCATAAAAAATTGTTACTTAATTCGATGAATTCCTTCTATACTCATTACAGGAAAGTAAAATATTCATTGCTTCACTTGTGATAAGGCTGAAGTCCAAAGGCATGCACGTCCAATAACCACGTTCATGAATTTACATTTACAAACAAATTTGTTAAAATGGTGGAAATGGATTAGAAAATAGCAATCACGGGGATTATGAATGAACGGGAAAGAAGCAATTGTACAGAACTGGAAGCACACGACACGTTACAAGGAAATCGAAGAGACAAGTGTTGAAAGGGCAATGAGCTGGTGAAGTAGAGAAAATACTCAAGTAATGACGGAAGCGGATGCTAGAGTCCCTACACAGAAAACCCACACCCCAACGTGTAGGCCGGCGCCAGATCTCACGTTTCAGCGGGGGAAGGAACACCGCCACTTCCTGGCTTTCACATGCACTGCACTCACAGAACTAGTCACCAGAGACTTCGATGCATCCCGGAATCACACAAGATATAGAGAGATTACTATAAAAAGTGACCGCTTTTATAGCACAGCTACTGATTGTCTGCTACTGGCATCATAACTGCAGGTTATTCCCATGTGCTCATTTTGTCAGTTTGTCTCGTTTACAGTTAACTCTTTTGTAAATGGCTTTATCACTATCTTTTGCAATGCCATCGCCCTACACGACGTTCAATTGTTTCCCGACTTGTCAAGCACTTCTTAGTATAACTCCTCTACACAACTAGTCCGGAGCAAGCCCCGCCTACGCCCCCTCCCCCGAACGTACAGACGCCACCTCCGAAGCTTTCAGTCGAACGCTTTATATAGAGATATCCAATAAGGACCGCAGAGATATACATAAAGGGACCTCTTTTTACAGCTACTGCTTGGTCACTGCTGGCAATATCGCTGCACGTTGCGTCCATGCACTCATTTTGTCAGTTTGTCTCGTTTACAGTCAGCTCATTTGCAAATGGCTTCATCACTACCTCCTGCAATGTCATTGAATTGAATTGAATTTTCCTTATTTAACGTGGCGAGACTCAGGCCATGAGGTCTGCTCTTCCGTCTGACCACGCAAATTTCGCTACGCTCCTTTCATCAACTAAGGTAGAAAGAAGGTATTACTTGGGCGACGAAACAGGCAATTTGAATTTAGCTCAGAGGCATCATTTAGGCTCGAGGATCTTTTACATGCAGTAAATCTACTAACATGGGGCAGCCGGCTTTACTTCCCCTACGAAGGAAGGCGTACGAAGGATTTTTTTCGCCCTTAAAAATCCACGGCACAGCGCCCTTGAGTATAACAGTCCGATACGCTAACCGTTACACCATCGCCGCCGCATCGTCATCGCACTACATGACATTTATTTGTTTCCAGACCTGCCAAACCCTTCTTAACTCCTCCACACCGTTCCGGCCCCGGCCGGGCGACCGCACCGAGGCGATGGCCACCGGCTCGACGAGTCAGTGGAAGAAGCGTTCAGCGGCTTCCGACGACCTTGCCCTCCTTGCAGGCGACCTCAGGGCGCGGCGGGGGGGAAAATTTACGGCGTCATAATCCCTCTTCCGGAGAAATTTATTAGTATTCGTCAGGGGGCTTGGGAGAGGTTAAAACCGCGAGGCGACACGCGAAGGGGCCGGCCGCCGCGAAGTATCCCCACGGCGCTCCTCAGCCGGGAGGAAAACCTCGGGCATCGCATCGCATTACCCTGCTACAACCCGGCCGCCGCTTTTAATGAGTCGTGCATGCGGCATACAATGGCGCTCGGGTCTCATTGTCATGTTCTCTTAGGGAAAATAAATTCTTACGGAGCAGACGAGGGTCGGCGTTACGTTACATTAATACAAATCAGCTCTGGGACAAGCCGCAGCGGGCAGTGACATCGTAAACAGTGAATTGTTTCTCGTGAGGTAACCAACGTTGTATTGGTATAGCTAGTAGGAAATGTATACTACGTAAGACAATCCTGATTTAAATAGTCATATAACGCTGTCAGTGATATTAAAAAACAACAACTGGTAAATACGAATCATTTATAAATACTTCTGATTTATTGTGGTGATGCAGATGATGACAGGCATTGTGGTAAATATTCTTTGATCTGGTGATTATTCAGGGGTAAAAAAAAATTTGGTGGACAAAGAAACCAAACATTAAAATTAAAATGGAAGAAGACGAAAGTACACCTTGGGTATTAAATTACAAAAATAAACTTTAATGTAAGCAAAATGATTCAAAAGTCACATGAAGAAACACGAAAGGATGACAGTCGCAAACAACATCTTTCACACAAAAACACAGGAAGACGTAGTCAAAATCGATATCTAATTACAGATGCCAACCATCTGCAGAGTGAAATTGTAGCAAGATGAAATAGAAACGAAGAAAGTAAGAACATTAATAGAAGGAGAAAAGAGGAAGGCAATTGTGAATGCAAGTTGCAAAGGAGGTCCAGGCCACTCTCGAGATCATCAACCGAAGAAGAGAACTCAACAGTCAATCTAGTCGTACAGTTTTGCAATCAGGCAAAGAGTCATTAGCTCGAGTCTTCTTGGACCATCGACCTAAGCCTCCCTCCCTGACCCACCTAGATTTACATTGTCTCTCCCCACCTGAGCTTCCAAACCATCAACCGATCGCTGAAGTTAGCCAGAGTGGTGCTTCTTTCCTCTTTCCTTCTTCTGGCTGATTATTGTGTAACGTTTTACAATAACGTTTTCCAATCTTCAATTATGCACAAAAATTCGATAATTAGTTGGCTGCAGAATCAATGTGACAGCGCAAAAGGTATTACTTTTCATGGTTCCTTTTTTATCGTCACAAATTCTCCGACACTTTCTAAACTGATGCCGTTTTTGTTCTTAAACCTCCTGTTTTGAATCATGCCTATTCCTCAAAAGTAGAAATCTAACGTCAATATATTTGCCTTGATATTTACAAAAGATCAATTCAAATAATCGCAGTACAGCTAAATATTTATACTTAGCGCTCCAGCCAATATTAGTTTTCACAGCTTACCTGTTTATTCTTGGGGGGGGGAGTCAAATATACCATAATAATAACAGAAATAATGGGAGAATTCACACCCAAACACGTCAACATTTCCTTTACACATCTGCCTACACTATCACCCCAAGGTGTCTGAAAACTCTTCGGGTTTCAGTTTCGTGTCAATTTGGACTGCTACAGGAGAAAGCTCGTTGCCGCAGGTCAGTGCACGCGATGGCAGAGCGTTGCCCAACGGGCGTCAGCGCTGCTGAGGTATCTTTCCGCCCGAAGCCAACCCGGTCTCCTCGCCCCGGATCGCCGGGGCACACCACGCAGTGAACGCCGCGGCGCGCCGATCGAGTTGCACGGGTCGGTTCCGCTCTCGTTTGCGCGCCGGCGACCGCGTGTTAATTACGGGATGTCAAAAGAATCTTAATGACCTGCTTACCTCGATGACGCCGCCCGCCTCCGCCCCTGTCATTAGAGTCGCGTGGGAGGCTACGGCCTTTGAGGCGACCCCTCCTAATGGAGGTGTTTTTTTTTTTTTGTGTGGAGGTTAATTGCGGCGCCTGACCACACGCTCTTCGCGTTTTGTTCACAGACATTAATTTCTTTACGTCATTTGCGTGGGTGTTGTCACACAACTGGATGTGGCACAAATATTACGTGAGACTGGCGTAACGATTTTGAAAGGTGCATGAAGATCAGTGTATTGGCTTTACCTGCGCAGCCTTCTGTTGAGTAGCATACACTCCTGTCTATTGAATTGCATAGACTACTGATGCTTTTGTGCAGAGGATGCTTTTGTAATGGACAGCATCGAATCAAATTAACGACTTTCTGTCGCTCTTAATTTTATGATAATAAATTCAATCCAATTTCGAAATACCACTGAATGCTGACAGAGTTAGTGGCAACAAAAACTTTAACATTAAAACTCCCACCACTACTAATAATATTGAAATTAACAAATAATACAATACTAAATTATCATTAACGAAAGTGAATAGAAAACTTGAAGACTCCTCTAGTACATTTGAAAAAAAACTATACTACACATTTTTAGTCTCCCAATAATAATTCTGGACCCCGTAACTAACATTTCTGAAGTAGCAATAAGGCCAAGAATATCAGAGTGCATTTTGTCGACTACATACATCTTAAAGATGAGAAAGCAGAGCAAGTTTTGATTAACGGAGTGCGACACATTTTTAAAATACATAAGGAAATTAACAGTGATATAAACCCAAGATTATAATTCCTTGCAATACCACAGTCCTTGTAAAACCTATCAGTGACAAAACATAAAATGTTTGTGCCATCATTCAAACTCAACAGAACCCAATCCCTGATCCAACAGGAATGTTATTAGTGGTTCGGAGTAACACACGCCGAGAACCAAGTATGTTTCGTGAGTCCAAACTGTCGGAAATTCTGGAAATCATTTCGCATCTGCTCGGTTGAAATGGATAGACAGCACTAATACAAAAATAACAGTATCTTAAAGACATTCACACGAACGCTATTTAATGAAAAATAGTTACAGAAAAAATGACAATCATTTATGAATTCGTTTTCCCCGGCAAAAATATTTCGGAGAAAAAATGTGAGACGTTTCACGACTCACCACGGATACGTGCAACCCTCATTTTACTACAGTATTACGCCCTCACACATCTCCAGTGTCGTCCCTTATTTATATTTCTCAAGCAGATATCGCCTTTAAAAAAAAAAATTTCCTTCCCACTCGACTTTCTCCTTTCGGGAATTTTGACAGGTACAATGTTACACACAATAGATTTACAGGGCCATCCTCCTGTGAATGCAGGTCTCGATATAACCCTTCACTATTTTTAAAATTTCATATTTATTTGACTTCCCTATGGGGGGTTTGCATGAACTGTTTAAAAGTGGAAGGGGGGTGTTTGTGAAAAAAAAGGGGGCAAATGATTTTATGAATTAAGGTGGGTGAAAGAGATCTTTAGGGAATCTGGATCTACTTCGTGAAGAACATTGTGCTTTTTGAGACCGAGATTAAATAATGGAGTAATGGGACATGCTGGAAGGAAAAAGTGATATTTCTGAGAGATTTGCGAGATGAGTTCTGTTAGGAGTGGTACTGAAGTTCTCGGTGGATTTGTGAATGGGAAATTAACCTCGGGGCTTACAACGATTTCTTCGATACCGTGAGCATTACGAGGAGGACCACAACATCGCGCACTGAGCCTCAAGCGCATTTTCAACTACAACTAAAACAGAACCCAATTACTCGTCCATATTTTCACGCAAAAATTGCGCGAAAAGTACTCACATTTTCGAAAAATTGTACATGACCTTACTTTAAAATCTATCTATAACAGATTTCAATAAGGGAAAAAATCTCTTAAAATACAAGGGGCCGCAACATTAGCCAGATCGATTGCCGAATATCAATTTTGGAGAAAATCGGCTGAACGGTTCAGTCGCTAGTGTTGTTGACAGACCGACAGAAGTTTTGTCGTCATTCAATTTTTTCGTATCAAGGACCCATAAAACAGGGATTCTGAATACACCACGTGTTAGAAGATTTTTTTTTCCTAAATTTAGTAAAAGGATTAATCCACTTTTTTGTTACCAGGGCTGCGTAATAACATTTTTTCTGAAGAAAATTAGCCGTTTTTTCGCGCAACATTTCATAACTTTCCCTCTACTCCGTACTGGGGAAGTAAAAGTGAAGTCGTAGGCTTTCGTGGTCAGTCTTGAAAGTGATCTTGGCCGTCCGAATGACGCCGCGACAAAGGATGTGATGAGTAGGGGGCGGATTTTGTTGACATAAAACATCGCCAAAAATGATCAATAAAATGCTTTACAAATGCCCTGAAACCATAGAAACATGACGTAAAAAATGATAAAAAACTGTTCAGGTGAACCACTCAAGCTGCTAGATACGTTACTCATGTAATCAAGGCTTCTTCCATTCGTTTGAGAGAACTCAACTTGGAAACATTCGATTAGGACTGTTCTTTGACAAGAAACCTCTGCCTTCAGTTATCCAGAAATCGGCCGAACCAGCAATGGCACTTATATACGTCACATGAATTACATACTTACAACGGCTGTCATAACAAACAAATGGAATAGGCGGCTGAATAATTCTGTGAAGAACACTTGTTGCATCTCGTAAATATTATTTGAAGCAAGTACCATTAAAAATGAAATTAAAATCGATGAAATCAGCAAAAAATACATTAAAAATTACTGAAATGGTAAAAAAATGACTTAGTCGAAATTGACAAAAAAAAAAGCAAAATAATGAACTATAAAAATGGGTCCTTTCCGTTTGTTATAACATAAAATGAATTTCTAAACTAAATGGTATTGTTTTAAAGTGAAAAGAAAAAAAATGACATTTCATTAAAATCCGGCCCTCTAGTGATGGCAATTCGAATATCTTGCCGTTAGAGCTGGCCTGAAGAAGACCACGACAAGACGGTCCGAACGTCGGCATCACAGCCTTCGACGGGTCTGTCGTTACACGGACAGCCAAGACCACCATTTTAAATTATTCTCTATAGTCTCTACTAGTCTTATTAATAAGTATCTTTATTTATTTATTCACTCAAAAACTGTATGTGACGTATGGGGGAGAATATCATTTGCGCACGCTTTCTTGAGTTTCAAAATCCCTTCCCAACAATTTAACTATTAATAGTTGAAAGAAGAAAAAAATAGTAGTAGTAATAATAATAATAATAATAATAATAATAATAATAATAATAATAATAATGACAATAAATTTAAAAAAGCGAGAGATTAACATTTCAAAAACTAGATATTATATTATAAAACTAGATATATCTTACTTCGCAAACATAAATAATACAAAGAATGCTTTCGATGATGGAACGGTTGATTGTAAGCAGTAAAAGACACAATTACAAGCAGCATCAGTCCTTTACAACTCATGGAATAATGATGTAAAGACAAAAGAAAATAAATCATTAAAAAGCATCAATTTTTCGTGATTCCACTTACATATGAGCAGTGCAAAAAGGGACGAAACTTGTATTTTTCGTTCCGTGAATTCAATTGAGGATGCTACCACCATCATACTTACATTCCATTGACCAAAACGATGGTTCAATAAACATGTTTTGAAAAGTGCTGGAAAGTTTAAAAACCAAATCAATTTATTATTACTACTTGTAAAATAAATTAATAATTTGTGTTCGCCTAATTACTATTTGAACCATTGGATGACATTTTGATTCCACACTTGGAACTTTTTCAAACAACCAGACAAAGGATTGAGGAACCATACACTATTACAAACAGATATAAAAAAAAATTAAGATATAAACATAATGTAATTAAATGATCTTGGCTGTCCAGGTGACGCCGCGTCGAAGGCTGTGTTGCCGACGTTTCGACCATCTTATCGTGGTCTTCCTCAGGGCTGTTGTGCCACTTCCCAGGGCTGCTGTGGGCACAACAGCCCTGAGGAAGACCACGACAAGATGGTCGAAACGTCGGCAACACAGCCTTCGACGCGGCGTCACCTGGACAGCCAAGATCATTTACATGACTCTGGCCGCGGAAGCCTACGACTTCATAATGTAATTAGTTATTGACTCTAAATGTCTGTAAAAACAAACAACATAACTCACCAATTTATAGTAGTATTTTAATCATACACGACCATATTGCTCCAAATTTCTGGTAAATACATTATTACTTGGACATTGTACATATTCCTTTTCGGTGACTCGTCGTCGTGCGTGCATGGCAGTGCTCCCCTCAGCGTCGTTTGGGGCCACTGCGCTCGGCGAGCGCCGTCGCCGGAGCGACGCCGGCCGCGGGGCCAGGGGCGTCGGCACAATTAATTCGCGCATAACGAAGATTAATGCGCAGGCGAATCTGGACAGCGCGCGGAGACCCGCGCTGCGCTGCACAGTGCACAGAAAACGAACGCTTCGATTCATTTCTCCGCTCCATTCCCTTGCCTACACATTCCACGGAAAAACGTCGTCGTATGAAAATTATAAATCAATCGATTAAATGATTGATCGATTTTTTGTGTTTCCGGGCGCGTCAACGGCTTCGGTCATTAGTCCCGTAAGTGTAGTGCATGTTTGTTCTCGGAAGATGGCAGTGATCTTACCCCGCTGGATGGCGAGATCCGGCGCCGACCTACCGTCGGCTAGTGGGGTTTCCCACTAAACAGGACTCTCCCACCAGCGAGGCACCGCCCCAGCCGGGACAAGCTCTAAACTCCCGACCGGTCTCCGGGAATATGTGGTAGTGTAGTGCATGTTAGTGTAAGTGTGTGTGTGTCAGGGGAGAGGATAGGACACGGAAGAGGAAGGACAGATCGCGCGCGGTCCGTGGCCCGTTTTGGTAGAGTACTGCTCCGGTATTTGCCTGGTGTTGATCAGAAAAAACACGGGAAACTACCGATCAGAGCAGCCGGTCGCTAGAATTCTCCTCCAGACAGCGACTGAATTCGACCTAGCTCAAAAGCTAGTGTCGAAAATCCTGCCGACGTCAGTATAAATGAATCAAAATTATCTTAACGTGACTTTCTTTTAAAGATTTATGCTTAATAAGAACGTTTCATGGTGAAAGTTATTACAATGTCACTTGTGCTAACAATATCCTTAGGAATCCAGAATATAATACAACTCGAAGAGTAACAATCTTCAGAGAGCTTTTTTTCGAAATTTATTAAAGAAATGCAATGTCCCTTTAAAAATCTAATTTTCGGAAAATAATGATCTTTTTACACTGGTCCATAATTATGAGTTTCTCTCATCACCTCGATTAAATTACAGTAAGTAATTTTCAGTGATGTTCCATGAAACAATTTCAGTCAAATTCTGAGCAAGCAAGGGTCAATACGATTTTAGTTAATGATAATCAAATCCAGATCAGGTAAATAATTTTAAAATTTCCCATCAATGTAATGTACATACATTATTTTTTTCTTTCGATAGTCAAATAAGTTTACTCTGTGAATGTACAATTTACACGATCACTCGGAAACATTTTGATTATTCTAAGGAAACAAACAACATTGTGATCTACATTAATTTTCGATCTAGAATAATGTTTCACATCGAACTTCTTATAAATAAATGAACATTCCACCTCCACAGCATTGAAACATTACCTACAGAAAAACAATGCTTACAGCATTGTTCAAGCAATGCAATAAGTAAAGAGCAACTTCAACATCTATTACTTCATTACATTAATTGCGTCTAAAGTCAAAGCAAATCTAAGCTCCTATAATTCTAAGAACTGTTAATTCTACTAGTATATTATTCTTTTGACATATTTTTCTGATAATTGGATACTAGACTTTCAATGTAAATCAAACAAACATTATGAAATTATGAAGCATTACAAATGACACATTAAGTGAACACGTAGATGTCATATGAAATATCTCTCAGAGAAACAGGTTCGTCACATTTAAATACTCAAGTTTTTTTGTTTTTTTTTCTTTTCTACGAGTTATTCGCCGAAATTAGTAGTTTCATTCTCAGTGTGTAATTCTTACATGAAATAACTCCAAGAGAAACTGGTATTGTGTCGTCACATTTAATGTGTCAAACTGGTATTTTCTTTCGAGTTATTGGTTGTTTTAGTAGCATCTTTTTCGCTTATTAACATATTTATAAAGGAAATAGTCATAAGCCATGCATGTTTGTGACTTATTAAGGGCCCGTTGACTATTATTCGCGCACGTTTTCATGAGCTCTGACTTCGCTCGTTACGGGAGGAGTGGGGAGTTCGGTTATTTTGACAAGGAATTTTATATCACATTTGCATGTTTTTTTTTCGATGCAAAATATTTTCTATTACATAGGAGCGAACATTTCTGGTTATCAGATCCTGTCCACAATGCTCGCTATCATTTCTTCATGATTCAACTAGTTGGCAAAGGAGTGCGGGTAGGTATTCCGGGGTTCAACAAAACGTGCGCGTATTATACCACAACGCAACGCAACAGCCGCCCTTTCTTTCGGCGTCCTTTCGGGCTACGAGGACCCAGTGCGCTCCGCGTCCCGTCTGGCTCCGCCGATCGATGCCGCCCCACGGGGCGACGCGGCGGCGGGTGAAAGGGGACAGAGAAAGGGGTGAAAGGGAAGGGAAGGGAAGGAAAGGCCTCCGGCGCAGACGGCCACACCGCCGTGCTGTCTCCTTCCAGAGCCCGCGGCCGGCCAGACGTTCCGGCCGCCACCGAAATCTCTCGACCGGTCAACCCTCTAAGGACTCGCGGACACACTCGTCTCGCGGTCGCCCTGAATCGCATCGATAACAGTAACATACATATTGTTGCAACATTAATACATCAACATTATATATACACATTACAACATATTACAACCTTATATTATTACGTATTACAACATATATATACATCATTATTTTTTTAATTTTTATTTTATTTGTTTATTTATTTTTCTTCATGTATGTTCATTATTTCTCTTCATGTCTTCATGTATATATGTTTCTTTCACGGCATTTTTGTGTGATTTCTAATGTTGTTGTTCAGAAAAGGTGTCCTTATTCCTTGTGATTGTGTTTTTTGTTAGCCCTGATCAAGGAATTAAATATTCCGAAACGTTGGCAAACTAATGTATCTCATTAATTGACCGATCCCGTGATCCATATCCTACTACTTATTAACGGTCGTGATTTCTACAATGGTCAACACGTACATCATCACCATCATCATCGTCATCTCTTCAGGGTTTAGGAGAGACTCCTGTTCCGTCTTCTGCATGCCATCTCAATCGTGGACGGCCGACATCGCTTTTACCATGAACTCTGTAGTGATATATTTGTTTTGGGATGCGGTCCCTATTCATTCTATGTAGATGTTGGAGTTGGGACCATCGGGTCCTGTAATCTTGTACTTTATTTATTAAGGCAATTATTTACATTGGCCATCCCCGTACTTCTTTATGGATGCCAGACATGGACCATGAAAAAGAAAGATTTTACCAGAATTCAGACGTCTAAGATGAGGTTCTTGAGACAAGTCAAAGGCTGCACTTTATTCGACAAAATAAAAAGTGAGGTAATCAGAGAAGAATTATAAGTGTTCCCATTAATAAATAATAAATATGAACATTATCAATTTAAATACTTCCATTTTATATTAGTGAGAAATATCACACTATTCTTATTGTCAACTGATAGGTGTTCGAGGCACACCTGTCTCGCAGAGATTCACGTTTGTTCGGAATATTCAGATGTATTAAATGGGACGAATCTTCAAGTATAAATCCAGAGCTGCATGTCGATCCACATTCTCTTTCAAGTGAACTTATTTCATAAGAATTGTAGGCATGTAGAAAGGCATACAAAAGATGAGATAGGCGCCTGTACAAACCTAACAATAGCAGCTAGCTGACATTAAACTATACAACTATATCACAGGAAAGCTGATTTCCATGAATTTCTCACGACACTTCACAAGTGTTATCATTTTAATTGGACTATATGTAATTAATAAGAAAATGTTATAATTCGTAACCATTCTATCTGCGGCGTCGTTAATAACCGATGCAGTTAACCGGTGAATACATAACTACCTCTATATCAAATATGAATTTCGTTACGCTCCATCAGTAGCACCAGTTACCATGTGATTCAGGGCCGGTCTAAGGCCACAATGACACGGACGGAGGCGCCTACAGGGATGAAGGGTTAGATTTTTGCAGAGGCGTCGTCGTGTAGGCTTGTGGGTCTTTTACATACCCCAAATATGTGACATGGAACATCCGGCGTTACTTCTACAGGTACGAGGAGGTCTTTTCTGCCCTTTAAAATCCACGCGAGTTCCGAAGCAGTGAACTCTGGCGCGATTCGCTAATCGTTACGGTTACACTGTGGAAGTCACCGTAACCACGCTTTTCAGTGATAAAAAAGCAGCGGTGCAGAATGTAAGCATTCACTTCAACTTGCCGTAAACGTGAGTATAATGGGGAGGAAGGCAAGGGGGTCGTTGTCCCCCTGAAAATTTCGAAAAGGGTACCGGAATCCTACGTACAGGAACAAAACATGTTATTTCCGTAAATAAGATGAGTTCCTAATTTTCCCTTTTATAAGCTGAGATTTTGGGAAATTGATACTCGTCATTTGAAAAGTAGCTCTTCAAACAAATTCGGCAACCCCGTAAATGGATCAACACAAAACCAATAGTATTAATTGAATGTATTATTGAAGTTATAATTGCATTCTCCTTATTCATTTCCAACTAAAATATGTCATATGTAAATACAAGAAGTTTAATAGACAAGGGGACCCAGAAATGTAGTTGCCCCCCCCCCCCTCTCGTTAGGCTGTGCACGTCTACGGCCAGGCCCAATTTTTGCCGAATAATGTCTTCTGGGGCGAATGCTTGGGGTTCCGAATACTGAGTGAAGTACAACAAAGTGTCAGGTCAAGTGCCCAAGATATAACACAATACGAAAAACTGAAGTCGATGAAGGGAAATTAGGTAAAACGTGGTATATTACAAGTGTATTGAATCATTGTGCCGAAACGTAAGTGTCAAAACCAACGAACTGAAACACAGAACTAGAATCATAACGGTTTCTCTAAACACATTTCCGAAAATAAATACGCCACGTACTTCATCTAGCCAAAAACCATTGTTAGCCAGATAAGTTATAAACCGGAAACAATTTTTTGAAATTTAACGCTGAAAACAGTACTGCAGCCATAGAAGATAAGCAGAAAATAAAATAGAACAAAGCATAAGATATTGAAAAAAACAAAACAAACAACTAAATAAACCACGGAAGCACACGGCTTTTGCCTCGAAGAAAGTAATGCAGACTCGCTAAGCTGGCCTGGTAGACTCGGGCATCTGAACCGCGTTGCCGAATTTCTTGATGAACTTGACGCAGCACAGCGCTAGCTAGCGTGACAAAACACCACATGTTTCCAGCGCCTGCCTGCCTGCCTGCCTGCCCGCCGACAACGCGACGATGCAACGCGCGCAAGTGAGCTAACGGACGGGCGGGCGGGCGGGCGGGCGGGCGGGCGGGCGGGCGGACGAGTGCGGGAGGGGCCTGGGCGGGGAGGGGGCGGGGCGGCGGAAGAGCGAGTTAATTTACGGTTGCGCAACGGCGTCGCTCAGCTGTTTCGCGCGCGGCCAGAATGGCATGCGTGCCGTCTGCGAACTCAATGCACGCCCACGCCTGCCAACCCTGCGAATTTCAGGACGCCTTCAGACGATACGACACGTCGCAAAGGAACGGAAATCGATTGATGCATCTGCTCCCTCTGGTGCCTTTTCAGAATTGCGATTCAATTACGAGTTAATTTGGGCCATACACTGACGTTACAATGATCATAAAATCAAAGAACACGACAAAAAGTCGCACGACGACTATCCATAAATAAGGTTTACTTTCCAAAGGAGATTTCTGTAAGTTTCATCATGTTTACAAAATAATATATAAATGTGACAGCATGCCTCGCTAGAGCCAGAAAACCAAAACCGTGAGTAAGAGTAAAAACCTTTTTTCGAAAGAAAAACTTAGTGGAGTCATTTCAGGGTTTCTAAAAATGAAATATTTGTAGTTCATTTACTTTCGATATTTTTTAAGATTTCGATCAACGTCATCCGATATAATTTTAGCCATTTGCACCCTCAAATGCCTTAAATTATAAAATCCCTGTAATGCAAGTACTAATGATAGCGTAATTTAAAAAAAACAATAAAAATATCGCTCATGTCACCTCATCCGTAAGAACGATTTAGAGAAACTTTCGGGGCCGTTTTACGAAATCTTGATTACGCATTTTCGGAAACTTGACATGGTTTAATACAAAATTACGCGTAAAGCACTATTTTGAAAAGTAAAATATACATAAAATTACAAAAATGGCACGTATGGAAGGAAATGTTGCATTAAAAAAGAAATATTACGCTACAAGTATTGAGTACGACAGGTTAAAAAAAATCCTTTCGCAATTTTCAAAATTTCAGCGTTTAAGGAAAATAGCATTTACAAGTGCACTTTGCATTATTCTAATAAAACAATTTTTAAAAATTTCTATCCCTTTTTGAGAGAATTTTGAAAATGTCCTGGCGTCATAAAATGTCTCAAACATTGAAAGATCCGTTTCAAATTGGCAGACCTTCAGCTTGAGTCAGATCGATCGAACAATAACAAGAAAACATCACTAGTACGGTTTGTGCGCCACTGTAGTTCACAGACGGCCTACAGACAGACGGACAGAGAACAGACGAAAGCTTGGAAGGACAGTGACTATCGTTTCAGGGCGCCAACGACCCTGGAGATACTCAGGACTTTCATAGCAAGAAGGTCGGGGTCTTGCCATCCCTTATTGGAAGGATAGACGGTCAGACGGAAAGATTAACGGACTGTTAATTTTTTTGAAATGGAAAAAACCTTTTCAGTTACACGCAGCCCCACACGCGCATTTCCATCATAATCACGATATCGTTTTTTTTTTTCGTATTACGTAACATACTCCCCATACCCCGTTTACGAGGAAGTAAAAATGAATGAGCATAGATATGGAGAGCAGGATGAGGAATAAATGGCCGATTTATGGCAATAATCCCCTACAATCCCCATTTGCCACTATACATTCTACATGTCCCCATCGTCATTAACACTTCACTCGGCGACGACTCCCAACGAATGCGTCGAGCGTGAAGGATCGCCGCGTGTGCGGTGCTGGTAGTTTAGCAGCCGGCGACATCTCAATTATGAGCCAATCTTGGAGCTCATAAATAACCAGGGCGCCGTGAGCGGAAACCAGCGGCACGGGCGGGCGGGCGGGCGGGCGGATGGGCGAACGAGGTAATCACGTGCCCCGATCAAAGGCGCTCGCCAGCGCGCGCCGCCCAACGCCCCCCCCCCCCGCCCCGCCCACCGCCGAACGAGCAACACGTTACCCCGTGTTACGCAATGACTTAATAATCCTAAAACGATTACTGGAGATGCGCCTTAATTGCCCGGCGAGGCACAGCGCGGGAGGCACGAAGGAAGGAAGAGTGAGACGGCGAAAAATTGCAGCTATTGTGACGTCGTGGGAACACATCAGCAATCACAGACACGAGCTTCAGATATTTACATATTTATTAATAAATATTTACAAATAAATAGTCTGATCGGTTATGTACAGCTCTGACGTACCCTATCGTAGGAGCAATTCTTAAATGATGCACATCTGCCTGACTCGTGGCCCTCGCCACTCCTCAGCGAGCTTACGCGCACAACGTAGAGCCCCGGCGACCGCAGTCACCTGTGGAAAACATGTTGCACAGCGGCGTCCCAACACATGGGTCGCCCTACGAGCATAGCTCGTCTCCGCGCCGCCCTGGACGCAAGTTTTTTGTGCGTTCGCACGAGGTTTTCACTCAGCTCAAAAAACCCATCCCCGCGCTTTGCGCTCTCGCTTATATACCTTCCAGACCACGTGACACGTAACGTTATCTCGCTTTCGCGCGGCACTTCATGCCACGCGACTGTCGCACCGCCACGCATTTTGGGCATCCCTTCCCATGGATTCCTGGAAGGTCCCAAAATACCTCGGGGTGCCTCCGCCCCTAGCTACCACCTATTCATTGTACTTTCTCCACCCAGTATTCTCTGTCGCCCTAATCCTGCGACGCGGTGCCTGCAAGGCGCCGGTCTTCCTGCTTATGTTAATACAATACCTTGCAATATACTCTGCTTTAAACATAGCTGCACTTCAAAGTCACGAGCTGGAAGGAGAGGGGGACATTGTTATCCAATCGGGAGCTTCGATACCAAAAATTTAAGTCCTAACAAAGCTCCCGTTTTGATGACAGTGTTTTCGGATCTTCTTTGTCGTATGATTCGCGAGGATATCTGATGTTCACACCTCATTTCTGCTAACTACACATAATATAGGGAGCGGGGAGAGACGTAGCATGGATTAATTCAAGCAACAATTCTAACAGTGTCATTTATAATCAGGCTGAATATTTCAAACCTAAATCAATTAGTTACGATTTCGGTAAGGGCTCAGAAGCACTAAACATTACAAACATGGACGACTGGCTCAGATGACCGTTGAACGAGGAGAAGGAATGGAAATTAAACCCAATTTGAAACATTGTGACTAGGAAATCGGAATAAACAGCAAATCCTTTACACGCCAGTCTTATGAATTAACCAAGGAATACAGTTTAACACACGCTCATGTGTGACACCAGAGCCCAAACTGTTGAAAAAGTGAAAGTACTCATCTTTTTGTAGACAAAGACAAAGTTTGGTTGGCGAGAACAAAGTATAAAATGGGCAAGTACACAAAAATATTAGGTCAAGTCCGGGCGACGAAAATAATTATAACAACATTCAGCGTTGCGTCTTTAGAAGTCCACGGAAAGAGTGTATAAGCCGTAGGTGAACGGCCTCCTAGTAAAGTGAACGCCACTGCGACCGAATTAAACCTTCAAAACGGAATGTCTGTCACTAGTGGACAAAGAGAGGATAAATTAATTGACTAGCAGTAATCAGATGCCCTCTATAAACACAAATGCACCATGGTTATTTCCAATCAACAGCTGCATTTCCAACTTGAAAGAATAGAAAACTATATCACGTATCCCTCCACACAATTTTATCATAACTTACTTCAAATCACCACAATACGCCACCTACTATGAGGCGGTTAAATTTCCCCCCCTTCCTTTTTTAAAAACCCCAACCCTCAAATATTCACTATTAGATAAATTTACTTTAAGCCGAAACGTACAATAACTCCCCTCAAGACTCCCTATAAGGGATTCATTGACCAAAAATGTAATTTTTAGAATTATGTTATTAGGATTAAGTTTACTTTAAGCCAACAACACAAAAGTAGAGTGTGAGCTGAATTTTGAAAAATCTGAACGTTTATAATAAATATTAATTTAAAAAGCAGTGAATCGGACGGGGTAAGAACCGGGAGCGGTAGCTCAGTGCATCAACTGATGTCACTGCAGCGCCTCTGACCGGGAGGCACTAGGGTCGAGTCCTGACGGCGCCAGGATTTTCGACACTGGTTTTTCAGCTAGGTCGAATTCGGTCGCTGTTTGGATGAGAATTCTAGCGGCCGGTTGCTCTGATCGGTAGTTTTCCGTGGTTTCTCCGACGAACACCAGGCGAATGCCGGAGCAGTACCCTACCAAACGGGCCACGGACCGCGCGCGATCTGTCCTTCCTCTTCCTTGTCCTATCCTCTCCCCTTACACACACACACTTACACTAACATGAACTACACTACCACATATTCCGGGAGACGGGTCGGGAGCTTAGAGCTTGTCCCGATTGGGGCGGTGCCCCGCTGGTGGGAGAGTCCTGGTTAGGGGGAAATCCCCACTAGCCGATGGTAGGTCGGCGCCGGATCTCGCCATCCAGCGGGGGAAGGTCACCGCCATCTCCCGAGAAGAAAAACATGCACTACACTAACGGATCTAATGACCGAAGCAGTTGACGGAAACACGAAAAAATCAATCAATCAATCACAGCGAGGAGCAGGGGGGGGGGACGAAGGCTCATTGAGAGCTCCCAATGACGTCTCCTTTCAACCGCAGATTTCGCCCGCCTTCCAGATTCCAGGAAGCAGGTGCGGAGGTAATTACTGGCGCTGGCGAAACCAAATTGCCCGCCCGCTCGTTCCGCCGTTGCGATAGCCATTCTATCAAGCGCTTTATAACCACGCCGACTTAGTCGTGCGCTACGGTGATTGGCCAATCACGAGCCAGTAATGGCCAGCCACGTCCAATTTCAGCTCTAGCGATAATAATTAGCCACAGCTCAAATTAAGAAATAATGATATTAAAAAGAAATCACATGAACTGACGGAAAACGGCTTCTTCCTTACACACGCGGAAAGTCAACGAAAACAGTAACAGACTAGACGATGAATAAATGAGACCTCAGTATTCATTATTACTGCGATATTAACCGTCAGAATAAAAGATGAAGTATTAAATTTTTACTCTTTAAATATTAACCAATGGAAGTACATTTCAAAAGACGAGAACGGCATTGTTGATACATGAATATCTGAGTGAAATGTTTTATACGCTGAACATATGCCCAAAATAAGACGTAATATTTTCTTTTTTTAAAACGCAATTGAACTGATATCTCAAATTCACATTTCCTTTCAGAACCATGAATTGAGAAACAAAACAGGATTTGTAAAGCAGTTACCGACATTTTGAGGACCGTCCGCCTTCTGACAACACTAGAAGCAATGCTACAAGTACCGAAATTCTGAAGGTTGCGCCACGTCGTTCAACGGAGTTAACGGTTTGAGGCAAAAACGCAAAGCAGGGCGCTCAAATCATCACACTGCTTGGAGACGAGGCGAAGGCAGCCACGGAGAACAAAACTGAGGCGACGAGGTCAGGAACGTCAACGTCGAAAGGATGCGGTTATTAAGACACCAATGCGGAACATTGAATTGAAGTAACTGTGAATTACTTCGAATGCAATCCAGCCCCACTTACGCCCTTTCCTAGCCCACACTGTGAGGGATAAATATTTTCGCCACCGAACAATGTACTTAGGGGAAAATTAAACATGTGTTCTCAGGTCGGAGATTTATAACTTACAAAAGAACCGAAACAGACTTCAATAATTTCCAATCTGTCATTTAAATTAACAACGCCGATGTGTCATTTGCGAACATTCTCCGTAGCAGGATGCTGACCGAAAGCTCTTACAATTAGTCTTCATACTTCCAGTGGCATATTTCTCCTCATATTGATAATAATCAAGTACATTCGATACCTATATGAATAATGGTTAGTGGTAACTGAGTATTTCAATAGCATTAGAGAGAAATGGCGGATTTCTCCCTGCAAATTGTTCAAAAGAATTGAAAAAGAGGTCACATACAGAGATGAAGTAATGAAAGCTGGGTAGAGTGAATGATGCAGCGGAGCATTTGTATTTTGAGGCTATGAACATCAGTCGTAACTTCTGCAACTTTCAATTACTTTCATTTGACACTTTGAGTCAGCGAAAGTGAAACTCTGTGCACTTGCTAGAGAGTAGACACGCTATATGGGCACATAAGTAATACACCCAATATAAACTGGGCCAACATACTTTTTTTTATTTTTCAGACATTCACGCATCGCTTCTGGATTTAAACAATTCGAATTACTGGTCAGTGAAAAAAGAAAACAACTCCACTTGGAATAAAACTCACGTTTGCTTCCGACGACAAATTCACAGACTAATGATCAAACACTGAGTTTACTGAACTGAAGATAACACAAAGCGGTAATAATGAGATTACTGAAAAAGAAAAATATTCGCATCCCAGGACCAGTGATAGACCCGCCGATTATTCGGCTGGGAGCACCATGGGAACAGACAAACATGGGTATTCCTGTCATTTGCAAGGATGTTAATCAGAACAAAAATACAGTTATTTCGTGATTCTATGTAAATATATTCGCCATATATTACAAAATCACTTCAATATGAAAAGGGGAAATCAGACAGAAAAATTTACAAGCAGAATGCTGGAAAACTAAAACATGACATTTTTAATGATTAATTTCATGAAGTTTAATGAACCACGATTGAACTCAAAATGCGAGAGAAATTCTGTTATCTATGTATTCATGGGACACTACGCCATCAGGTGATCTGCCACCTTTCCTTCACCATTCACCCAAATAAGTGAACATTTCCAGAAGGAGGAGGATATTTAAATTTACAAAATTTTCTCTTCTTTGAATTAATGTTGAAAGAATTAAAAATGAGTTACTGATGGAAAAGGTACTGAGATATGAAGCAAAATTTCCAAGCCTCAAATCCACAAGAGATAGTAACGAAATACCATGATTTTTCCACCCTGATACTCAAAGTCATGGAGTACCTAAAAAGGAATTACTGTCCATGAATACTGATGCCCCTTCCTACGGAATTTTCAAAGGAAGTGAAGGAAGTGAAGTGAAGTTCGCGAAAACAAGTGAACATCACATGTATTTCAGAGCCTCCGCCACGACATCTGTTCAACCACGCCACTTCGTAAAGTGCTAATGGCTCCTGTAAAATCGTGCCTATGCAGAAGTCGAAGAGTTTCGCTGAGTTATATGCACGTACGCGAGTTCGGGAAATATTTAAATTTAATTACGTATGAAGGAAATCTCCTAACGGGCTCTCACAATCAGTAAAGGAAAACTGTCACGAATGTAAATAGAAGGCTCTCAATCACAGCTCGCCACACAACAGCACAAAGGCCGGAACAACGTGCATCGGCACGCATCTCGCATTCAAGTCTCGGTTTTAAAATAAAAATAATATTTATCACACAAAAAGTAAATTCAATGTAATATACAAAGAAAAAAGAATTCTTACAGAAGAGCACATTACACAGCACTTCCTAATATCAATTTTTTTTCGGGGTGCACTATATTTTTGTCGGACGAGGACATAACAAAATGAAGTGTCGAAGCCATTTACATGTTAGCCAACTGCAAACGAACGAATGTGTGAAGGGGCTCTGATAGGCTCAACGACCACAGAACCTTCAGTTATGTTGCCAGCACGAGCTGCCACTTCGGCTCATCCTTAGGAAAATCGCTCTATACTGTAGTGCAGTCGCACGCATGTGCCTGTCGCAGGGGCGGGAGTCTCGTGGAAGCTAAACGGCAGCCGCTCCAGCTCCGGCGCGAGTGGGCGTCGCCGCCGGGCGGGAAGCAGCAGACGCGGCCCGTCCCACACGCGGATGTTGACGCAGACGCTACGCGGGCGGGCGGGCGGGGGCGGCGCGGACGAGGGCGGGGGCGGGCGGGCGAGGGCGGTGCGGGCGGGCGGGCGGGCGGGCGGGCGGGCGGGCGAGGGCGAGGGCGAGGGCGAGGGCGAGGGCGAGGGCGAGGCGAGGGCGGGGGCGAGGGCGAGGGCGAGGGCGAGGGCGAGGGCGAGGGCGGGGGCGGGGGCGGGGGCGGGGGCGGGGGCGGGGGCGGGGCGGCGCGGGCGGCGGCGCCGAAGGAGGAAGACGATGCAGCGGAGGATCTCCGGGAGCGACGTCCGCTGCAGGCGGCGCCCAACGCCAGGGAAAGAAGTGCAGGACTGCGAGGCATCCACCTCCCCCCACCCCAGGCAGGGAGCAGGAGTGAACACTTCAGTTGGCGATTAACGCGTCTCACGCAGAGTGACCGGAAGAATTTTAAATCTTCGGAAATATTTGGAAAAGCGGAAGTTGAACATTTTCAAAACATAGATTTTCGGATACTCACACGAATGTCGAATTTCCTTACATCTTCCGGTTATTGTAATAACTAAATTATTATTATTATTATTATTATTATTATTATTATTATTATTATTATTACAACAAAAACATGTTCTTTTCATAGTGTGTACCAAAAGTACAAAATTGGGTCATACGCACGAAATTGGGTCGCGATTTCAAGTCCCGACTCGGGCATGGCTGTATTTGTGTTCGTCCTTTCACCACTTATCATCACCATTTCGTTTCATCTTCATAGTTACCATACCGTTAACTCCAATAGTGGTCGCTAAAGACCTAGATGTTGATGCGACATTAAACAACCAATATAAAAACAAACACTCAAGACTCTCTGCGAAATTCACAACTCTCTTTCTATAAACAATCCAATATAATTGATACTACAAAACTCCTCAGTGAACGAAAACCCGTAGAGACGATAGATATCGTTCAGATATCAGGCTGGCAATTGTCCGTTTCCTAAATGCGCATTTCAATTTTTCCCTACCAAAAAGTTCTTTCACCTTTGGCTGCTACGACAAAGCTCTTCGAAGAATTCAGGTAATGCCCAATATGTATCCTTTCTGAATCGAATAAACCTTTCTCGCCTTAAGAGTAGATAACGACAAAACGGTTCTGAACCCTATGTAAGTTGATTTTTTTAATGCGTAATGAGAAATACAAGGATTATGAAAGAATGCACTTGAATGCGCCATCAGATCCAAACTTCAGACACTTCAATTAATTTGCAGATTAAAGAGAGAGTGTTGCCATAAAGGACACAGAACGAGTAGAGCAATCGTATCAAAGGAATGGAACCAAGTAACATTTAAAAAGCAAAGGGAGATAAATTACGCGAAAAATGTCTCCGGACGAAAACACTAAATATATACTACAGAGGCAACATGACAGATGAAAGAACGATAAATAGGCATAAACAATCAGTGACCAATCACATTCTGAATCAGCAACGTTACCCTCACATCCACCGGTCAGGACGAAGAAAACTCCAATGAGATCGGTTATGGTCAAAAAGTGGAGAAAGTAAGTGAAATGTAAGGTAGATGTGGGAGAAAATGGAAAGGAAGTGAGATGAAATAGAAGCGGAGGGAACTGGGCATGAAGTTGTAATGAAGCAACTACAGAAACATAGAAGACGCAAACACACGTTACGACTTCAGATTAACAGAATGGAGGAATGAAGACATTTAAGAGACAGACGGCTGGGTAAAATGGAGCGACGAGTAGTTAAGTAGGATACAGTGGTGACAACGATTAACAGAAGAGTGAATAATTATACAAGGATTTTTTTCATGGTGAATCGTTGCAGCAAACGACAACAAGATCGATCTTCTGCGCCATGCGCAGTTTGAGTTTCGCATCACTTTTATGCATCTGCGCATGCGCAAAAGATCGAGATTACAGTCGATTGCACTGCGCTATCCATGTAAAACACCCTATATTCTACCCTGTCAAAAGTGAGTTTTTGCCCGACTCAGCTTGGAGCAATCGTCAGCACTTCGATTCTTCTGCGCACGCGCAGTTTGAGTTTCGCATCATTTATGCATCTGCGCATGCGCAGAAGATCGAGAACACAGTCGATTGCCGTACACAATGTCGTGCAAAATCTCCTTCATTCGGACGCCTGCGACAACGTAAAACCGGAGGCGAACGGAAGCACGAACGGAGGCGCGGATGCCAAGAGGCTGCACCGAGAGCGGTGACGTCACGCGCGAGGATAGCGTTGTGGGCGGGGCGCCGGCGGCGCAAGCAGAGCGCCCGCCATCCGTGCAGCCGCGAGGCCGGAGCGCCTGCGGGGGCGAGGGCAGTGGCCCGGAAGCCGAGCGCGCAGCCGGCAGGCGACTCCCACTGCCCCACTTCGCGCGCTCCTCAGCCGCTCTGGGCCGGGTTGCGAAGCGCCTCGGCGAGGAACGAAACGCTAGAATACGGTGGGAGCTGGCTTGATTGCGTAGCTGATACCGGGAGCGGTAGCTCAGTGCATCAACTGATGTCACTGCAGCGCCTCTAACCTGGAAGTCCTAGGTTCGAGTCCTGACGGAGGCTAGGTCGAATTCAGTCGCTGTCTGGAGGAGAATTCTAGAGGTTAGCTGCTCTGATCGGTAGTTTTCCGTGGTTTCTCCCATCAATAACAGGCGAATGCCGGAGCAGTATCCTAACAATCGGGCCACGGACCGCGCGCGATATTTCCTTCCTCTTCCTTGTCCTATCCTCTCCCTTTTTCACAGTCACTTAAACTAACATGCACTACGCTACCACATATTCCGGGAGATCGCTCGGGAGCTTAGAGCTTGTCCTGGTTAGGGAGAAACCCCACTAGCCGACGGTAGGTCGGCGCCGGACCTCGCCACCCAGCGGGGCGATCCCGAGAACTTTGCGTCGAAATGCGAACGTCCGTCTCTCCGTCCATATGTTCATGGTGAAAATACGCCCTTTCTTGCGGCAGCAGTATTTTCTGCTTCGTGTACACACATACAAGGTAGTGAAAGACACAATATGTCGTTTTCATAAACGAATAACTTAACTCAATTATTTAATAATGTACCATACATTTCCGCTACTTAATACAGTAGTCATGTTTGAAACTCATTATCATCCCTCCCAAAATCTTCTTCTCCCAGTCCCTCCCACTATTTCATATCCATTCTAGTATAGCTTTTCAATATACCCGTTTGGTGTCAGGTGTCACGAACCAATTTGTCACTACAAAACAACACGAAAGCTCATAAAATGTCAGAAAACTACCTCCAAAAAAAGTAACATGAAAACGGATAGAGCCATCATCAAACTTACAACCTGTCGACCCAGAATAAAACAGATCTTTACGAACATACTGCTCTCAAAAAACGAAACGTGTATGAACTATCCACCTCCAGCAGAAAAAAAACACAATAGGTACACCGGAGCATTACCATTCAATAGACTTTCTCACAAAATGCCCGGGGCTACACAATCCGCGTATAATATACAACATGCCGGCGGCGCCAGTCGAATTCGTTTACTACGCTCCGTGAAGTCACGAAGGTGATGCGAATTCGAGACTCGCGGGTTCTTGGTTGGGTGACCGGCCAGGAACCTCGGGATCTAAGGTCGTCGAGCCCCTGCCGAAGGGATAAAAGGCACTTACTAACTGCGACGTGACGAGACTTGACAAATATAGTAATTAACGGAGGATTATTCCAAAAATAAAAAGCACATTAATGGAGGATTACTCCCCAATGCAAAGCGCTCAACGCCCCTTAAGGACGCGTTGCGTCAAGGTGTAGACGCAACAAATTTAAAAAAAAACAACATTCGATATGGAGTGCGCAACCTCGTCGTAGATACATAACGCACGCCACATACCAGGAAAAGGCACCCAGTTTGTATCAGGAGGAGCAGGTCTCGGACGCGGGCGCGGAGGCTGATATGGTTCTGTTTAGTTTCAATGGGCGCCTGCGATAACAAGAGAGCGATACGCCGCCGGGAGCGCTGCACGGCTTCCGGGCGGTCCCAAACGCTCTTGGAGCGCTGCTTGCAGTAGGGATGCAACATCGCCGACAAACATCGATGTTCCTAAATATCGATGTTCAAAATTAAAACAACGCCCCCACCCCATCCAAGTTTTTAAAACATCGATTTTTTTAAACTCGATTATTAATCATTAATGTTCACGTCGAGGGATTTAATTTGAAGATGGTCTGGTTTATTCAGCTTTAATTGAGGTTTAACTTACAGAACCCAGTCAGGACTAGAACAATTAACAAAACTTTTGTTACCTAATTGGATAATTCAAAATAGTACATACAGTAGTTTATTTATCGACAAAAATACGATTTCATCTATTTTTCAACCTTCATCGCTTTGGTCTGACTGTTCAATTATGGATATCTGGAAATTATTATACGCTTTCATTATGGTGATACTTTTTTCATTAAAAAGCACGTAAAAGCATCGAACACAAAACACTGATGCTTTGAAAACATCGACTTCGAAATCTCAACCCTGGTTTGGCAGGACAACCACCCTTCAAACGGAGGCTCCTGGGAATTCCGATGTTGTTTGTTTTTTTTACCATAACACCACTATTAATTGATACTTTTAACTTTTTCAATTATTCTTTGACTTACAAACTTAATTTCTCCTGCACGTTCCCCACACAGATGGTAAAAAATGCGACGAAATATGGGAGAAGAGGACCGCGAAGAGCAAGAAATATTTCGTTTATTTAGTACAAAGGAAGATATACTCAAGGGGTGTATATTCAGAAATATCGACTAGAGACACATTTTCAACGTTGTTGAAGATTCTAAATCCAAAAATTCAGCCAACGCTATTCTCTTCTGAACTGGAAGGACAGGGGGTGGGCTAGTATGTGAGGTGCTAACCCCCAAGCTCAGCATCGAAGAATAAGCTTATAATCTTGAGTTTGATTCCGCACAGAACCCTCAATACTCAAAGATGAAGGAAGTAAGGGTAGAACTGTTATCAAACGTTTCTCATAAAGTAGCTGAGCTGATACACCGAACGGTAGTTTTAGGAATGACACACAATAACGTGTTGTGGCACTAATCTTTCTTAAACAAATCGTACTCCCTCCCCGTACTGAGAGACACTACTTAAGTTACGACTTTTCTTTGAAAGGCTTGTCTCTGATTCGCACTATACGTGGAGACAACGAAAACACTGGAAGAGAGTGACCTTTCGTGTGAAGGCGCCTCTGGAGGCCGGCCTCGCACCCTCTCTGGTTTTTTGGCAAGGTGAGGCGGTGCAGGAGGGGCGAAGGTGATTTTAATAGTCAAACAAATTTTAAATAATTTTTTCAGGTATTGTACGAGTACATTTTTCATACGCATGATAGTTTATCACTGCAATTGCGAATGAAATTACTCCCTTCAATTTGGCCCTGCAAATTCAAATATTTAGCCAATGCCTTCCTCGACACCGATTGTAACAGAAGACAATGAGTAAAGGAGAACATTTCTAATAGACAAATACTATCCTGCACAATCTTGAGACACTGCCTTCGGCCTCATCAGATCAGTGCTCTATCAAAGCCACAGCGCAGAGTTGTGTACGCTAGGAGCGGAGGCGGACCCGTGGCGGAGACGAAGCGGGGGCGGGGAGTGAAAAGGGAAGCAGGACAGGGCAGGGTAGGACAGAACAGGGTAGGCTGGGGGCAGGGTAGGGCAGGGTAGGGCAGGGCAGGGTAGGGTAGGGTATGGTAGGGTAGGGTAGGGTAGGGTATGGCAGGATAGGGCAGAGCAGGGTAGGGCAGGGCAACGGGCCCAGGGGCTGAGGGGGGGCCGACGGGGAGGACCGTGGGCGAGCAGCGGTCGCCGACAGACCAGCGGGGTGCCTTTACGAGCGCCTCCGGTGGCCGGAGGAGGACCTCCCCCCCTCCCCACACACACACACACGACAGATCCAGGGCGCGCTCAGAAACAGCAGTTCAATGCGGGGCAAAACCGCGCGGGCTCAACAGGCCCTCACTCAAGAAACGGAGTATAAAACGCAGCGATCTCAGTTCGCCGACCTCCCGCTCTAGTCCTTCCTTCCGATGGAAGACGATGCTCCTCTGGACAAGGACAAGACCATAAACCCGGCGTCTGCGTAATCATGCAAACGAAATGTCGACATCAATTTAACCAAATGCCCAGAGCTACATTACAAAACTGAAGTATGTTAACAACCATGATTTTGTACAAGAACGAACACGAATATCAATTGAAAATGTTACTCGGCGATCCTATTGGATTTCGGTGCAAATATAAATTTGAAACCAGCTCACGACCTAGAACAAACGAAATTAACTGGTCGAACAAAATCTCAACTTGCGTATTTCATTTATTAATTATATTAAGAATGTCACTATTCACTTTGTAGTATATTTTCTTCCAAAAATGTGTGGTTCCGGAGAAAGACATTTCTGGAATTTATCTGATTCGACTAATGTAGTTAGTGAACAGATATACTGATCTTCAAATCTATGGAAGTGCTTTTCGGAGAGTACTTTCAATATTCATACCCTGAACATGAACGCATTGTGTGAACGAGGGGAAAGAAGTTCTCTTCCATGTTATTTTACTCTAAACACAAGTAACTTCGCCTTCAACGCTTTATCAATATAACGCAAAACAAAAGTATTATAATACAACGCAAAACAAAAGTCTGACAATCTACCACTTGTACAAAAATAAATAAATAAATATCATTAAAAAATCGTCTTTTCCATTACTGCTGGCCATCAAGCAAAAGTAACAATCGATTTAATATTTGCTCATAGAATGTAAACATTAACTATAACATTTTTGTTATTATTTTAGTCCGCAATTTAAACTTCAATAATTCGTATAATCTCGTCCGCCCACCTCGGCACGTCCCCTACAGTCGCTGCAAGCATTCAGCATTCTTAAGGCGGCTCCACACATTCTCGTTACTGGGCGAACACCGAGCAACCACTCTCCGAATCCCGAGTAGTGTGGATGAGTTGCTTGCTATTTGCCGAGTGACGAACATTCGGGGTTCGCCCTGCCCACCGCGTGTCGGTCTTTTGGACACATCAAAGGGAGAGAACATTCGCCGAACACGTCAGCTGCTCGGGATTGGGCGAGCGCTAGCTCGCTGCTCGGCGAATGCCGAATGTGTGGATCCGTCTTTACCCACCACGTGTCAATCTTTTGGACACATGAAACGGAGCGAACATTCGCCGAACACGTCAACTGCTAGGGATTGGGCGAGCGCAAGCTCGCCGCTCGGCGAATGCCGAATGTGTGGAGCCGTCTCTACGACTTTCGCGCGCCGGCCTTGCAGGCGAGTCGCGCCAAGGATGCGAGGCGGGCGGCGCGGCGGGGCGGCGGTTCTCACGATGCCACCGCACAGCCACGCGGCCGCGCGGGATGACTCAGGAGTCGCACGCTATCGAGAAGCGCCACGGGCGATAAGGAAGCCTGGGCTGCCTGAACGGCGGTGCGGTTTCCGCGAAGGGGGCGGGGCGGGGCGGACGCGCAGGTGCTTACGCAAGGGTGGATGGGGATGGGGACGGGGGAGGGGCGGGGACGCGCGTGTGCTGCGTAGCAGGAAACGAGCTCTCTGGCACGCAGGGACGGCGTCATCACAAACAGCACGGGCCGCTCCCGATTTGAATTAATTGTTACTAATTCCAGGCGCATCAACTACTGTGGTCATTATTTCCGTAAGATTAGTGCTCGGGAGGTAGCGGTGGTCTTCCCCAGCTAGATGTTAAGATCCGGCGCCGTCCTACCGTCCGCTGGCGGGGTCTTCCCCAACCAGGTATCTCCACCAGAGGGGCACCACCACAGTCAGCACAAGCTCTTAATTCCCGCCCGGTCTCCCGGCATATGGGTTAGTATTGTGCATACTAGTGTGTGTGTGTGTGTGTGTGTGTGTGTGTGTGTGTGTGTGTGTGTGTGTGTGTGTGTGTGTGTGTGTGAGGAGTGAGGATAGGACAAGGAAGAAGAAGGAAAGATCACGCGCGGTCCGTGGCCCGTTTGGTAGGGTACTGCTCCGGCATTCGCCTGATGTTGATCGGAGAAACCACGGAAAACTACCGATCAGAGCAGCCGGCCGCTAGAATTCTCCCCCAGGCAGCGACTGAAATCAACATAGCTGACAAGCTGGTGTCGAAACTCCTGCTACCGTCAAGACTCAAACCTAGGTCAGAGGGACAGCAGTGACATCAGTTGATACTCTTAGACATCTCTCCCGTTCCCGATTTGAAGCGTCGAGAAATGCTACCTCCTCGGATTTATATCTATTATGAACGGTGACGTTATTTATTTGTTTGACGTCAAAACAGATAAAAACTGTGTGACGTGCAGGAGAGAAGTACAATGGTACGACAAACATTCCAATCCCCTATCTAATGTCGCTAGTGCTTTACCTATCTTCGATCTCTAGCAACCCAAACGAAATTTTCAAAAATCCAAAATGATTCATCTGAAATGTATTCTATTTAAACCAATACCGAAACTGTCATAAGGAATGGAATTATTTCTCTTTCTCTAATTAATGATTGGTTCGCTGTCTGTCGGTCGACCTGTCTCCTTCCTCCTTCTCACACTAACGTCTTACATCGTGTC
Source organism: Teleogryllus oceanicus (assembly GCA_964035755.1). NCBI lineage: Eukaryota > Metazoa > Arthropoda > Insecta > Orthoptera > Gryllidae > Teleogryllus > Teleogryllus oceanicus. Next base: position 11,239,849 of record CAXIVR010000014.1, read on the forward strand.
CAATACACGAAAAATAGTGTCAATACATTTGGCGTCAATGGTGTTATCATTGAAGTCATCAATGACACGTTGTCAACTCAATTTTCAAGATATAATACCGAATCAAATCTGAACCTTAAATACAACAGATGATAGTTCAACTAATACAATCGATCGTGTTATCGTTACCCCGCCACAACAGAAAATACACTGTGACCCCCTCGACGCAAGGGCCTGGCCACCGGCAGCCGTGCGTCTACCCAGCCCCGCTCTCTCCACTGACACCCAACGCACCCCCCCCTCCCGTTTGCGGGGCAGGTAGGATGAGGCAAGCCGCGCCCTTCCCCGCCCCCGCCTACCTGCCCCGCCCCCCTCCCCGCCCATGCGAACCCGCGGAAGCGAAGCTGAAAGACTCGCCAACCCGGACCCAACCAAAGCCACCCCCTACCTTTCCTGGAAATTAGTAAAAAGTGAATTAATCCATTTTTAAACGTTCAAACATCAGACTGCATACTCGTGTTTGGATAATTAATGGTATTGAAAACAGGACTGCAACAAATAATAGCCGATGAAAAAGTCAACACCTGTTAGATTTGTATGCATAAAAATTAATTATTTATTTAAGGAATACAAAATAAGGGCTTAATTCCCTAAATGATAGCATTGAGTATGTACACATGAATGTTATATTCAAAGTATACATTTAATTGTTTGTTTATCCACTCATTATTTATTTGTTTACAGGCTGAATTTTTGTTTCCTGAGAGCTAATTGGGAGGTTGTATGAGCTTTTAAATGCAATGTGTGGTTTAAGATATTACTCTGAGAGGAAATGTCTCCTTTACTCACTTAACAACATGCATTCAACACCTGCCTGTCAAAATTCTCTCATGCATATTGAGAACTTTATCAGTTTTACAGCAAATAATATTTCCAATGTGTGATTTATAATCGCTAAATTGAACAAAAGAAAATCTAATATTATAGGCTGTATTTCAACAAAATATATTTCTCTCTTGGGCACTTCAAGATGGACAATTTCTACTCTGTTAAATACAACACAAGAGATTCAGAAAAAATACAAACCCTACGGCTGTTTGCTACTAGCCTAACAAGCAAGTACTCTTTTAAAAACTGTGATTTATCGCTCTAAACAATAGATATTACAGAACAAAATCGTGCCCATTCATTTGTTTGAGTCAATTACAACATGTTCCCTTGCATTATTTTTAAAAAAAAGCATACAAATAATCCTGTAATATATCCCAAAAATCCTTCAAACTGTTAATCAATTACACAATTAAGTAATCATTCACCCTACGCAATAGAAATCTTTAACCCTATATCTTCCACCTTAAAATAATAATCATAAGAACGCCAAAAATTGCAACAATTCCACAGATGCTGAATTAAAATAAAATTAAAATGTTGTTCACAATCAGAATTCCACAACAGAATTATATGAAATTATCAAATCAAGGTAGCTGTCAAACAGAAATTTTTGATAATATTCAAGTGGCATTATATTATTATTTACATTATTCCGAGTTCTAATCTTTGAGAAAAAAATTTAGTTACATTTGACAACTTAATGCTTTTACTGCCACCTTTTTTTGTACATTTGAACAATTCTAAGGCAACCTAAAAATGTAACTGTTACAACCCACCTTGCAAGAGGGCCACTCCTCTTGGCTCTTTGGCTGAGTATTTTCTCCACCACTGGAACATTTCCATTTCGGGCTGCTTCCAACAGCTCTTGGTCCTTTCCCATGGCCCATTTACTCGTCCAGTGTACACATAATACGAAATAATTAAATACACACTTAACACTACATCTACTCTACCACAAATTTCATTGATCCATCACCACCATGTTGAAAGCGACTGCCGCGCTCGTAGTAGGCTTTCACCGAAACAGAAAACAGCTGAAAGGCAGGGGAGCGTAATGGTCACAGGACTTATGTTTAATATGTTAAACAAGTGCAGTGTATGTTGCTGCTGTTCCCAATGCCAGATTTGTAGCATTCAGAGACAATGATGGTTAAATCATCTCCAAGTGTGTTAGTATTTGTGTGCTTACTGTCGTGTTGTTCGTCATTATTGTTTTTCGATGGAGGTGTCTATGAATTCAAAGGTAAATATTTATGCCCTACTTTATAGGAAACTTGCCATGAAATAATCATTCTTAGTTTTATTTTCAAAAATATCTAGAATCAGTTCATGGAATTTTTCTTATTTCAATCCTGTTTATATGGAAATTTATCCAAGATCTTAATTGAACCTTGAAATAAAACTACACCTGAATGATCTTTGTTTACTTTCTTACTAATCACTTTGACAGTTGACTATGTATAAATTAATTAATGGATACGTTTTACATTTATTTTAATTTTAGATGGAGATCGCATTATACTGCCTCTTAAAAATGAAACTGATGATATCACTCATAAACTCATAGTTAAAAGAATAGAAATGGCACCTCGCAGCAGAGTCTCTTTTCAATTACTGGATGTTCCTGCTGATGTTTCATTTGTTTTAACACAAGTACATGCTTACAAATACAATGTAACTCTTGCTTACGATGACAGCTTATCACCATCCTCGTTCATCAATGGTACTAATCTTGGACTAGTAAAACAAAACACAGCGATGCCTCCACATAACATGGAGTTCCTTATAGTTAATCACAACAAGGTTAAAGTGTTGTGTATTATTGCATTTGAAGCGTATCGAGAGGATGGTAAGCAATTATATGATAATAAGTAGCAAGTAAGGACATTAGTAGAATGGTAGAATGTATTTTTTAAACAAATGGTTGTGTTGTTGTTTATTAGATCCTGTTCCTGGGGGATGCAACAGAGAATTTTCTGTTGAAATTGCACCCTATTTACTACTTTCTTATAACGATGCTGTTGTCACAATGGCCATGCAACCAGCTGCATTTACTGGACAAGATGATGAATGTGACACATTTCCCTCACCTGTTGAATTAGAAGTATATCATATGTACATGGATGAGAAAGACTTTTCAAGTGACTCATATTTTAATGCTCTTGAAAAAATGATGTCAGTTGAAACAATGCTGGAATTAGGCACATTGGTTAGTAATCAAATCAGTAATTTGGCTTAGATTGTTAATATTAGACTTTGTAACAGTTCAATTTATTTCTACTTATTTGAGCAATTTATAGATTTCAATTTACTAATAATGGAGAATCTAACCTCACTTTTTTATATGTAAGTCATGATTACTAACATGTGCATTGTATTTTGATGTCATAGGTACAGCCACCACCAGAAAAAGCTCAATTGCTGAGGATTCATGCTGCATACCCTGGTACTGGGTCAGTGTATGGAGTTGTCGCGAGATCACAGAATGGAAGAGTGGCTGCTTATGTTCCAGCTGTTACTTATGCATGCGGCAACAAAATTAATATGTATGATGACTGTGAAATATTCAGTGAGTGATTCTGTATTAGTGCAGGTGAAACTAAGGGTGTGTGAAACAGATTAACTGATGTGTCATGAGAACTCTTGCTTTTGCAGCTATACCGTTTTCTGAAGTGCTCTGTGCATCCATGCTCTTCATTGGTCTGTTCATCTGCATGTGTGGTCACAGAAAATTTGTAGCTGGATCAACGTTAGTGAGTTTCTTGTGGGGAACTGTTCTTTCATGTATGATAATTGGAATGAATTATGGTATTGGCTACGGTAAGTTAAGTGACTTTATCCTAATGTTATAGAAATTATTTCTTTGTCTTGACGGTAAATTAATATTTTTTAGGCACGGATATGTTGGGAGTATTAGTTGGATTCATACTTGCTGTATTTTGGTGGTTTCTTTGGCTAATATTTGGTATACCAGTCATTGCTGCATTATCATCAACCCTGGCTCTTGGTTTTTTGTTGGCTTCCGCTATTATGTTTGCAGGATTAGGTAAGTTTTCAGGAAGATTATTATTGATTTCAAGTTAAAAAAAGATTTTTTTATGCAAAATAAAGAAAATACTTAAATTATACCTGTGTGTGCTTCTAATATATATAAGCATTAACAATAATTCTAATTTTTTTTGTAATATAATACATTAATAATAATGATGTTGAATTTCATATGCCTTCTTATTGTACATTTTATTAAATCAATTTTAAGATGTTCAGTTGCGAATTTCAAATCATTGATCACATACAGATGAAACTGTAACAATAATTTTATTGGCCATTTGATGATTACCATTGCACGACTTCCTTTGTGTTGTAGAAAAATACTCACATGGTTGTAGGAATTAGGTCAAACCATGCTCTTTCATTAAATTCACATGATTCTTTGTAATGATCTCTATTGACATGCGGTATAGTGACGTGTTTTGTTCATTGTAGGGAGTGTTCCTTGGTTGGTGTATGACTTCAGTTTCTGGTCAGTGTTTGCGAGCATCACAATCACTGTACCAGTTCTATTCAGCTCTGCAATGCATGTGGGAAATATGGTCGCATGTGCTACATTAGGAGCCTATGTGTTTATTGCTCCCATTGACCATTACGTGGGGTCAAATCTTAAGTACATTTTCCTAAACACAATGAGACGAGCTATTCATAGTGACTTCCGACTAGCAACTGTTGACCCACCCTTTGAAGTTACAGGTAGGTTAATTCACTTGTTTGGTTTGCTGTACATGATACGTATTGTTATGTAAATAAAGATGTCTTGAATTTTTTATGGAAGTAACAATATTGCATTTTCTATTGTAAGCAAATTGATTCATTTTCTTGTTTGGTTGTATCCACTGTAACTCATCAGTATGCAAGATTATCATAATTTATTCTATTATCTGATTCAATGTTTTTCATTTCTTGTTAGTTAAATTGTAGGTAGTGTTTGTAAAAAGAGTTTTTATTCTCGAATACATATGTGTATATGGAGTAGTATGTTCAGTATAGAGAAAGTTATGTAATGGTGCGGAAAATCGAGATTTCAACGGAAATGCACGTTTTTGGATCTTCTGATACCAAAAAAAAAAAAAAATGTTTTCTCCGAACGCCCGCCCGTCAGGTCCGTCCGTCTGTGAACTGTTCTACCGCCTAAACTATTAGGATTTTTCCCAAAATGAACGTTCCCAGTCCATCTGGCCGGATTCGCAGCTCTAAGATTTTGAAAAACATTCTTTAAATTTTGGGGGTACTTTACATGAAGTCCCAGGTGCATTTTCAACATTTTCTCAAAAATGGGTCCGAATTTTTTCTTTAAATTTCATGTAAGAATAGAGTGAAATTTACGTACGACGATGGCGCAGACCCGATTTTCACTGTTAACTCAGAATTTTCGAACATTACAAAAGTTTGAATTTTTCAGTGTTTTCCTAAAACTACACCATACGTACTAGAAAGGTATTTTTTCGTCAAATAAAGTTTGTTCTCCGCAATTACTTACGTAATTATTGTCATATACTTTTTTTTCGAAAATAAAGTTGTTTTCGCACAATTTTGGGCAATATTAAAAAAAAATATTAAAAACGAGATTTTATCAAAAACTGCTCCAAATTTTTCTTTAAACTTTTGTCCGAATAATGACAAATACACTGTAAAATGACATAAACGCCATTTTGCTGCGTTCTCGTCCTTTTAAAAGTATAACGTTCATTGTCTGGGAGTGATGCCTGGAAAGTGTGTTGACAGAATGTCGAAAATTCTAGATACTCGAAATAATGTTTTATTGGAAGTCAATAAAGAAGAAATGATTGAATCCAAATTCATAAAATCTTTCGACTAACTTTGAAAGTATGAGAGATATATTTAAAACAAAAATATCATTACTATTGGATTATTTTTCAGTAGTTATAACATTTTTTAAGTTAGGATTTAATTTGAGTTCTTGTAGAGCGATCTGGCATTGGGTTAGAACTCGTCCGATTGGTATTCTAAATCTTCGGAATTTTACATTCCAAAAATGTATAATTATATGGTCGTATTACTCAAGTTAATTAAATATTAATAAATCCACCATCCATTTAAACTAATGTTATTCGAATTTCATTGTAATTCATCGTTATGTAGTTAATTATAACATCTACAGTATGAAGTATTTTACTGTGTTTCAAATAGCGAGACCGAGATTTGGCTGTATCTCAGTCTCGTAAAATGCCTTCCCTAAATGTGCCGTAGAAGGTAAGAACAAATAAAAATGCTTCGAAAGAAATCCGCGGAATTGTCAATCGCTTGGACGCGTGTGGTCTTCCGGGCCGGCGCGTGTACAAGGGTCGTGCAAGGGCTTCCTCCCCAGGGCAGCGGTGGCCTTCGTTGCGGGCGGCGCCGGCTTTTTCGTTTGCTCTGGGCGATTTCGCTGACGGGCGCTGGTCGTGCCCGCGCGGTTCGTTGGCCGCGGCAGGCACCGCCGCCCGCGATACGCCCCCATCGCCCCCTCGCCCCGTTATCTTGTATCCCGGCGACACGCCTTCACGGCGGGAGAGGTCATCTGCTTCGCCCCGGCCGGTTCGGCGTCGGGGAGAAGACTTTCCCCTCAATCAAGACACCCCTCCCCACCCCCGTTTTATTCTTTTTTCGTACGTTTCGTTCCTTTTGTGATTGGGTGTCTGGTGACTCATTGGATGGTTCACTAGAGCAGTTCGTGTCACCGCACCGGATTCAGATATGGACTGATCGGAGAGGTATAACTTCTGCCCTGCGTTGACGAAACGAAATAAATGGACATTTCGGATATCTAGATCTGTATTCTTTGTCTCGTGTTTTTTTTTTTTTTTTTTATTTGTTGGGTCTACACTTTGACGCAACGCGTCTCCAAGCCCCATAAGGGGCGTTGAGCGCTTTACACTGGGGAGTAATCCTCCATTAATGTGCTTTTTATTTTTGGAATAATCCTCCGTTAATTACTATATTTGTCAAGTCTCGTCACGTCGCAGTCAGTCAGTGCATTTTATCCCTTCGGCCAGGGGCTCGACGCCGTTAGATCCCGGGATTCCTGGCCGGTCACCCAACCACAAACCCGCGAGTCTGGAATTCGCTTAACCTTCGTGACTTCACGGAGCGTAGTAAACGAATTCGGCTAGCGCCGCCGGCTGTTTTTCGATAAAGGTGGTTAAATGGGTATAAAAGTAGAATAAATAACTCCGTCCCCAAAATTTTTGAATGTAAAGAAAGTAGACAACTACGGTTTTCACTGCAATATGTAGAATAATGCTCATTTTTATTTATAATCTCATGAAAATACGTAAGAAATATGTTCTTGAACACATGCATGATACGATCGCTTGCAAGGTAACTGGCTTACTAGTGTTCGGGCATTGTGTCCAGAGCAACTGCTGGGAGATTTAAAAGTAATGATTGTACAAATTACTCTGGGGAGCTGGTATGTCATTGGATACTTGGCCTATGACAGTCGTTTGGAGCAATCAGTTGACAACATCGCCGCAAATTATGCTATACTAATTCCCATTTCCTCTATTAAAGCAAAGAAATTTTCCTTTAAAATGCAATAAATCATAGTTGAACTTGTCCGCTGAATTTAAACATATTGAATCCAAAGGATCTTGATTTCGTTGTCATCTTTACTCAAGAGTGTAATAATTGCATTAACTTCGTAAATCCAGGTTATGTTTTTAACAGATTCCCGTGTTAAAGGAGCTTTCTGTTCGTAAGAGGGACTTATTATTTTTTCACATTATTACTGTATACAACAAATAACAGAATGATTTAATGAATCATTACAAAAAGAAAATTAGTAAAGAATTCACCATTCAAGCATAGCTCTGCCCCTTGTCAAACATATTTATACACGCCAGATTTTAAAAATAAAATAAAGTGATAAGTACACATAATTCAGTTCACGGTTGTTTGTTAGAAAAAGAATCAAGCAAACATTTTTTTTCGTACCAATAAAACGTGCTTCTTGATTTTTCGAGCGCGTTTTTTTCATAGCTTCCCCGCTAGTGCTCACTATTATACACCCCTATCTAGATTTCGAGGGGAAGTTGGCCGTTGTAGGAGCGCCGGCCATTTCGAGTGGGCCAGTAGCTCGTACAGGTTAAAATGACTGCTGTGACAGAACTACGTACTAATCGCAAAGATAAAACTACCTCTCTCATGTCCCCTAAGCAGATTGTGATTTTCGTAGATGTCGATTTCCTTCGCTTCTTCTATTAATCGATCTCATACGCATATGTCAAAACACCGGGGCATAATTTTTGTTTTGTTTTTTCAATGAGACTAGTTAGATCGACGTTAGATTTATTCCGAGTCAATTAGTGCAGATTTTTTTTTTTTTTTTTTTTTTTTTTTTTTTTTTTGAGATGTTGATTTCTGTTTCATTTTCTACCTCAAGAAAACCCAACTGTTGTTTCAAAATAACTACAGGTTTATAATTTCGTACGGTTTCTCTCTTGATATAAAAAAAACTTTAATTTTTACAATTTTTGTTTGTCCGAGCTGATCTCAGGAACGCCTAAACAGATTTTCATGGGGTTTTCACCGAGAAGCAGAGAATTTTGTTTAGCGTCACGTAAGTTGCTCTTTGTTTCTTCTGGTGTTTAAAGCAGAATATAATACAGTTTTGTAACAAACAACAAATTTTTATACAAATCTACAGTAGACTATTATCCGGCATTAATGAAATATTGTACAAGTGACGTTCAAAACAAGAGAAAAGTTCCTATTACTCGACATTTCGTACTAACTACGAAAGTGGAAAGTGAGCTTTTTGTCCCCGGTGGAAGGAAGTAGTGTTGGGGCGTGAAGGTAATATTGAGTAATTGAAGATTAACATTTCTTTCTGGACGTTGCCCGGAAGTATGAAACAACAGAATCTATTTACAGCTGACCGTAGCGATGACGGCGCTAGCAAAGCTAACACAGCAGGGTGTGGCAGGCAAATGTAAGGTCACATGAGACAGTGTGAAGCTGGTAGAACGGAATGGGGCAGGGCAGGGCAGTAACAGTCAGGACGGGGATACACTATAGATGTAATTGATTTATTTTCCTGTATAATAGGGAGCTGTGATAAATACCCGAGCAATGCAGGGTACTTCTAGTTTAAAATAAATGTCCACATTTCCATTTTACACTACAAAAATTGTAGATTTATAGTGCATCATGGTTTGCTTCTGTGAAGTGTTCCACCGAGCACTTTCATTGTCTTAACGAAAAGACACGTCATTCATGTTACTGTGTTCTACCGTTAATCCTCAGATAATAGGAGTAAACATGTCTGATAAGTGACGTCATTGAAATGTTAATTTAGAATCCCCAAAATTGAGATAGGCAGTGGCGGCTCGTGCGCTTTTCTTAAGACGAGGAAAGACAAAGAACTCAATTATGTAATCTTCTTCAAACGAAACAAATTAGATAACATGCGTCGACATGCGATGGGATAAGAAAGACCTATCGGTTCACTTTGACCATTTACACGGCCATACCCAGCCCGCGTAGAGAGGTTACACCTCCTGGTTTATGAGATGGTCCACGTTGCGTGAAGCAATAGTATTGTTAACATAAAGGCCTGTAGACAGGAGTGCAAGGGAGGAGGATATCCTCCCTTGAACTGAATAGCTCCATTAATAAATGTTTCCTTTTCTGGTGGCAGGAACGCGATGAGATATGGCCAAATAACTCACGTGAGGAGGGAAGGCTGTTAGTTGCTTCTCAGAGAGATTTCTAATCGACTGAACGAGGTTTAAAAGTGTGCGTTCTTTAAAAGTCCTAAATTTCCTCGTAAGTGCCAATTAAAAATACCTTTTTCCTCAAACATAAAAGCAAATATTTTATTTGGTCATTTCATTCGGAAAAATAGTGTCCTTGAGGACTTTTCCCTCTTTCCCTTCCCTGGGAAACAGCCACTGAAGTTTGCGAATTTGTCATGTTTGTGATAGATCTAACAAATGAAAAGTATTATCTACGATATACATTTTCCCGGTATGTATTAGTTATGTACTTGTATGGAACATTCCGTGCATTATAGCCGATCAGATTGATTGCTTGATTAGTGATTTGGGCGTGTCAATAGCGAAGTCCAGTAAGTGTAGTGCATGTTTGTATCGCGGAGGTGGCGTTGATCTTAACGCCGCTGGTTGGCGAGGTCTTGCGAGGTTTTCCCCAACCAGGTAACTTCCACCAGCGGGTTTGCCCCAGCCGGTACAAGCTTAAAGCTTCCGACTGGTTTGGTTTTTTCGTGTTTCCGGGCGCGTCAACTGCTTTAGTCATTCGTCCCGTTAGTGTAGTGCAGGTTTTTCCCGGAGATGGCGGTGGTCTTCCCCGCTGGATGGCGAGATCCGGCGCCGACCTACCGTCGGCTAGTGGGGTTTCCCCCTAACCAGAACCCTCCCACCAGCGGGGCACCGCCCCAGCCGGGACAAGCTCTAAGCTCCCGACCGGTCTCCCGGAATATGTGGTAGTGTGGAGCATGTTAGTGTAAGTGTGTGTGTAAGAGGAGAGGATAGGACAAGGAAGAGGAAGGACAGATCGCGCGCGGTCCGTGGCCCGTTTGGTAGGGTACTGCTCCGGCATTCGCCTGGCGTTGATCATAGAAACCACGGAAAACTACCGATCAGAGCAGCCGGCCGCTAGAATTCTCCTCCAAGCAGCGACGGAATTCGACCTAGCTGAAAAGCTAGAGTCGAAAATCCTGCCGCTGTCGGGTTCCGACTGGTCTCCCGACTTGTGAAGTAGAGTAGTGTGTGAAAGTAAGGGGTGAGGATAGGGCAAGGAAAGACACTCGCTTTGTGATAATCGTAGAAACCACGGAAAACGACCGATCAGAGCAGCCGGCCGCTCGAATTCTCCTGCAGGCATCGGCTGAACTCAACCTAGTCATGTAGCTAGTGGCGAAAATCGTGGCATCGTTGGAACTCGGAACCTTCCGGTTAGATGCACCGCAGTGACACCATTTATACCGCGGTTTTCTTTGATGTTTCGACAGCTGTTTCGGCAGCTGTGACAGTTCTCCTATCGGAAGCTTACACGTCACTACATTTAGTGATTTCACTATATTAGTGGCGCCACTATATTAGTGACGTTACTGTTAGTGACGTCCCTATGTTAGCGACGTCACTATATTAATGACGTCACTACCTATGTGACGTGTAAGCTCCCGATTGGAGAACTGTCACAGCTGGCCGAACAGCTGACGAAATCCACGAATCGGTACCTTACACGTTACTACATATATTGACTTGTAAGCTCGCGATTGGAGAACTGTTACAGCTGGCCGAACAGCTGACGAAACGTCAGGTCTAAGTCTGTGAAAACCGCAGTACACTATGTGTAGTGACGTGTAAGCTCCCGATTGGAGAACTGTCACAGCTGACGAAACGTCAGGTCCAAGTCTGTGAGCGCAGTATAATGCCCTGATCTCTAGACGATCCGAGAGATTGGTGTTTGAGTTGCGTGCTTTAACGATGCTGTCGTGTTCCGTGCGCAGATCTGCTGCTGATCCTGACGTGGCTGACGCTGGCGGTGGCGGGCACGGGCGCGCAGCTGTACCTGCAGCGCCGCCGGCCGCCGTTCCCGCCGCGGGCCTCCTACTGCTTCCCGGAGCGGGGCCATCGCCGCGACGCGCACGGCGGCGCGGCGGCGCAGCTGCAGCCTCCGCAGACGACGCAGACGCAGCCGCGGCGCAGCCTGCTGCTGCGCGGGGCGCGCGCGGGCTCGGAGCGCACGCCGCTGCTCGTGGACGTGCGCATCGCGGCGGACGGCGCCACGCCCGACAGCGTGTTCGAGTCGCCCGCGCGCGCCGCGCCCGCGGCCCCCCCGGCCGCCCCTCGGCGCCGCCCGACCCCGACGCCGGCGCCGCGCACGACCCGGCCTCCAGCACCGAGAAGCTCGCCAGCAAGCTGCTGGCCGTGCTGGAGCCCGGGGACAAGTGAGCGGTGGAGCTGGGCGCGGCCACGCCCACGCGGTTCGCCGGCTGTCGGCTCTCCCCTCTCGCCCACCCCCTCCGTCCTCGTCTTCGTCTCGAACCTGTGCTGACCTCCCCTCACACGCGATTTTCACGCTTCCTCGTCACGATTTCAGAGTTTTAGCGCATGCGCAGATTCCACAACATTGCGTATGCGCTTGTTCGCTGAAACTCCGATATCGTACGTTATAAACGTGTAACTGGGTGTGACGGAAATCAGCCTGCAGCTCGGGAAAGTACGCCGACAGCCTCTTGCCGCGCTGGAGCCGCAGGGACAGCAAGCGTTGAGCTCGTCAAGTCCATGCTGAACGTTCTGCTGTCCCGCGTGGGCCGCCATCACCCGTCTCCATGACCCTGTGTTCGAAACCTGCGCCGTCACTATTCCCGACCGCGAACTCTCTCATTGGTCCTCCCGTCCCTGGGCTCGAACCCCGCGCCGGTCTCTTCCTCCCAAAAGGCCGGCGCGGTCCAAAACTAGTCAGCGGCTCTTCTGGATCATAGGCCTTCCTCCTGCTACTTAGCCATGCATACGCGGTGTTCTTGGATTCTAACACGTTCGTTTCGTCGTCATGTAAGACCAGTAAGCTGTTTTTTAATTGTCCTTGCCAGATGTTGTTCACCGTCCTAGATGTGTTGTGCTTCGTCTCCCCTGTGACTCAAGTAACGCCTCTTCCTCTCTCTCTCTCTCTGCCTTTGCCCCGCTTGTGCATCGCGGTGTGGCGATGACAATGCGCGTTAGCTTGCTCATTGCCCTCCCGCGTGGCCGAGCGAAAGAACGCACGACCCGTCCCGTCCACCATCCTACCTGCCCTCCCCCCTCCCGTCGCTGCTTGCTTCCCCGTGCGACGGCGTGTTGCAGCCTCCCCCCTCTTCCCATCCCCCATTTCCCGTCCCCTCCCATTCGTGTCGTGGGGGGGCGGATATTCCGTCTCCCCAATGTCTTTTATAGATATCTTTCGCGGGATATTGTAATAACTAATGTACGTAACTATTCCATTGTTTCGTGAAGCAATTTTGTGCCTCGTATCTTTAACAGTAGGAGACTTAGTGTATTTCAAATGCATCTGCTGATATTTACATATTTTAGAATAATATATTTACTGTTATGGAGTTTATGCTATGGATTCGAGCTTATTTGTAAATAAATTTGTAGCTTTTAAATAATGTTGATGGCTACAATGGAGTATATTTTAATATGTTTTGTTATATTGTTGCATTATACGCATAAATGTATGAATTTCAATGCTGTTTTTTTATTAATCCCATTTATTCTCCCACCTAAGTGTTCGGTAAAATTTTCCCTAACATTCTGTTTTATGTGGACATGAATAAGAAATGACAGCTCTTCATTCTTCATTACAATGTTCTAAGATGAAAATACAAATTAATTTTGTTTTAAAACTTCATTTTTAGTCTTCAAGTTTTGCTTTTATTTATTTTGCCTGTTGGTGCTCAGTTAGTGTACAGGCAAATTAGATTTAATTTAAAGAATTCATTTATTCTCCCACCTAAGTGTTCGGAAAAATTTTCCCTAACATTCTGTTTTATGTGGACATGAATAAGAAATGACAGCTCTTCATTCTTCATTACAATGTTCTAAGATGAAAATACAAATTAATTTTGTTTTAAAACTTCATTTTTAGTCTTCAAGTTTTGCTTTTATTTATTTTGCCTGTTGGTGCTCAGTTAGTGTACAGGCAAATTAGATTTAATTTAAAGAATTGCAGAAGATTTCGTTCGATAATTATTTTTAATTTTTTTTTAATTTTCTACTTTCTCATAGATATGAGTACTTTGAAATATTATTTAGGGGAATTATGGATGATGTGTTAAAAAACTAGTGTTTTTTCTATATTATAAATGTCTATGTTTGATTTATTGAATGCCTATATATTATAAAATATGTTAAAAAAAATTAGAGAAAAGCTTTATTTAATATTTTTTAATTCTTAAATATAAAACCTGGAATTGGAAAAATTAAAAAAGAAAAAGTCAATATCAGAATCTTCCTACAGCAGATTCGACTAATGATTAATCTTCTGCTGAGAATTGAAGTGACTTCAAGGTTTCTGTAAAAGAAAGCCCTAACCCCTGAAAGGATGAACTTCTATACTTGCAAGGAGAAGAGGAAATGAGAGAGAGAGGTTCAGTGAAGAAACTAAACATTGAACTTTGAAATTATTTATTTGTCCCACACGAGAACTACACACTAAAACAGCTAACTAATGCGCTTTTGTTTATCATTATACATAATCACAGCAACAAATTCATTATACACAACATTTATTATTTGGGATGCGCTTATTTCTTGAACTCGAGTAGATCGAATGAATGATTCGATTTAATAATTAATAAGTTACGAAAGAAAAAAATACAATTACCACTATTTGTTTGTAATGCTTCCAATTTCTGCGAAAAAAAGTACACCTGATAGGAACTAGAAAGATCTTTTATGACATTTAGTACAGACATTTATATCTATGGTATTATGGTAAAACGATTTTAAATGTCAGATACTTGCGCGTGAAATGCTGATGAAACAAAAAATCGGGCTTTCAATATTATTTACAGTTCATCAACTGGATCAAAGCTATTAAATTTGGCGATAAATTTATCGCCGCCTAATTCTCAGCGTATCATGAATCAACTGCATTTCACCTCGCATATCTGCGAGCTTCTTTTAACGTTACCTTTACATATGCACATTGTGTGTGGGAGAAATTGCATGTTGCAAACAGTAAAGAAGACCCTACTCTCTGATACAATCACGTTCAGAAAAAAAGATAACCAACTGACGCGCTATTTGAGCCTTGCGATATTCGTGTTTTAGCAACTACTATTGGAGCAGTTATGTACATGATAATTGAAACGACTTATCCTGGAATTATGTAATGCTAAACTTTTCTTTTTCTATGTACAAGGAACGTGGTGTCGTGCGTGAAGAACATATAAACCATCGCTTTGAATATAATTAGACAAAGATAAAAAGAGGTCCAAAGTACGAACACGCAAGGACTCGCCCAACACGTCTTCATAGACTAATGAATGCATAAAACTTCAAAGGAAATACGGCGCGTCGGTGATCTAGTCTTTTGCACATACATTCGAAAAGCAACTTGTTCCTCATTATGCATATGTACGAGATGTGGCAGTACATTTTTATTCATAATTTTATAATCATTTTCACGAACACATCACGAACGTTAAATTACTTCCCAGATTCATACAGAACACTCAAACAATATATTCCTATATTTATAATCTACACTGATTCGTTCTTCTGTCGTTTGCTTGCCGCAAAGCTCGTGGTATCAGCTAACATTTTCACTCGAACGGCTCAGAAATATTCTACGTTTCTTCACTCATCATGTCATTCATTCACACTACTTTATAACACTTAACGACACATTTCTTATTATAAAATTAATACTGCATATTCTGAGTACTTCTTGAATTATTTTAGTTTTTGCGATGTTTCTTATTGTAGTCGATTATTCACTATTTTGGCACATTTAAAATCCGGAATAAGAGCTTCAAACAATGAGATCTGCCGTGCAACGAGAGGCCTGACACTGGCTCTATCTTGTAAGCTTAAATTTAGGGAGCCGTGTGTACCCTGTCGACCGGGTTGGGAGAAAACACGAGGTCCAATAGTTCGTCTGATGAAAACTGTAAATAGATGGAGTTTCTGATGAATGTGAACGGCGGAAGATGTGATGCTGCGTCGGCGACTGCAAGAGTCCGGAGTGAGCACAAGGCGACGCTGACAACACGCGGTAGTTCGGCAGATGCTAGGACCATCTTCTGAATCAAATGTAATGAGGGTTATCACTACTGCATCGACGTTAATGATGGGCATGGATCAGCTGGTGGAATATTTATCGCACGCCTCGTACGTACAAAGATGATGCCGGCCACATCGACAGGACATGGTGATGAACCGCTTTCGTCCCGTTGGGTGTCAGATATCCTCTTGACTCTGCTGTCAGCGGGGTGAAGTCCCAACTGACCGCCATCACGTCACGTGAACCACCGAAGAGTCGCGTCGCCAAGAAGCCGAACATCCATCACGTGTTACTGCATGTAGCCACGGACGAGTAGAAGGGGCGGGCCGCACCGTCCAGGTAGTGTGTGAAGGGAAGCCATGCCGCTACATCAGTGAGCAACTGGGGACGAACGTGGATATCGCCGCGATCTGATGATGCTGGGTCTGGCCGTGGCACTTGCTGGGAGCGGGGCTTGGATATTCGTGTGGCGGGGTGGGAGGAGGAGGAGGGACTGGGGCGACGGCGGCGACGCCGCGCGCCCGAGGCTCGAACCGCGCGCGAAGACGGCGCGTCGAGTGCAGGCCAGCGCCGCGCGGCGGCCGTCCGCGGAAACACTTAGCGCGGCTCGTGGTCGGCGGCGGCGGCGGCGTCGTGCGGGGCGGCGGCGGCGGGACCAGGGCCGCGTGGGCGCGAGCGCGGGCTGGTGCGGGGCGGATGCGGCGCCGGCGGCGGCGGCAGGCCGAGCGCGGGCGGCGGGGCGGCGAGGGGTCGCGAAGTGCGTGCGCCGGCGACGGCGTGGCGGGCGGCGCGGCGAGGGCGGCGGCGGCGGCGGCGGCCGCGGCGGCGGCGGAGGACGCGGCGCTGGCCGCTGAGGGCACCACGCCCCCGCCTCCGCTGCTGGTGCTGCTGGTGCTGCTGGTGGGGCTCTCCGGCACGAGTAACCTCGGCGGGGGAAACCCGAAAAGTTGAGATCACTGGATCCGCGGCCAGTAGTTGGACGTGAGGTCCGGAGTCTGGCTGGGGATCTGCACCGGCACCGACACGCCCGCAGAGATCACACCTGCAAAGAACCGGGGTTAGGGCGGTGCACGGAGTCCCAAAAGCTGCATGCGGTTAGCAAGGCTTAGCATGAGGTTAACCGATTGCGGGAAAACGAAACAGAAAAGTATACATACTCTCATGCATGGAAATAGAAGCATTCTAAGGAAAAGAAGAGTGGTAACTACATGGATATTACTTAATATGTGATCGATATTGTTCTTTCCTTTCCAGAAGTTCACAGAGCAAGCCCCTAATTTTTTATGCAAAGGCATATCGAAGGGCCATCTTCGCAACACATTTAGAAACGATAAGCATTGTCTTAATTTAAATTGTTCGCCTCTTTTCTTTGAAGCGATGCAACTTTGTTTTGTTTAAATCAAACGTTTTATATTAAAAAGGAACATTGGATTATGTTTTGTTTTATAACCAGATTCCTATTTTGTAATTATATTAGTGTTGTGTTGTAACTTTCTAGAAGATGATAAGATATGGTTAAAATGGCATGGATGAAACATCAGGAAGTACGCAATTCATGCGAAGGTAAGTGTTAAATTGTCAAAATTACACCATTCACTTGGTTAGCTACATACGTCTCCCACTGAAATTCATTTGTGCGCATTTGATCCGTTGATGTGTGCGGATGGTCTTACAGCAGATTGGACAAGCGTAAGTGAGTAGCGGACGTAAAATAGATTTACAAATCAGGAGAGCTTAATGCTGGAATGGCGATTAAGTATTGGTACGTAGGAGAATATTGGTACGTCTATTCGCGTCAGTCATCTTGGTAGTGAAGTGGTCTTTCCACGACGATGGGGTGTCCTAGATAATGTACGGGAGCGGTTGTAGGACATCATGGTTTTCTTAATTTCTTCTGTATGGTTGCTTATATTTATATTGGATATTTAATTAAGTTTTTTTAGTGTATTAATGGCAATTCATTTCATTTTACTAAGAGTATCTCATTTCGTTATAGTTGTCCACCAAGTGAAGAGCCGTTGATATGTCTCACGCCCAACAATTCAGACTAACTTTGGAGAATTTTAGTAAATTTGTCTTTGTTCCAAGTTTTTTATTCTATGTGAAAGTTATTCATAACTAACCGGAATTGGTGGCCTCCGGTTACATACCTATAATGCAGTCATATTAGACTGAGAAACATTGTAAAGGAAAATAAAAATAAAATGTTTATATAATAAATTGATTGTCTTTAAGATAGTTTCAAACTTCAACCCCAATATCCAACACCATGGTTATGTTGACGAGTGGAATCGTAGTGAGAATGGAATGGCTGGAATCGGAGGGGGAAAATCACCTTTGTCACACTAAGAAGCATAATGATAGACCGGAAATATATTATCACATCTCAAGGGCTGAAGTCATTAAAATCGATTCATCTCAATATCCAACACCATACTTGTGTTGACGAGTCGAATCGTAGTGGAACGATACGACAAATCTGAGGGTGAAAATAATCTTTGTCATATTAAGAGGCATGATGATATCACATCTCAAGAGCTGAACTCATTAAAATCAATTCATCCCAATGTCCGACATTGGTAACCACCATGGTTACGTTGACGAGTCGAATCCTAGTGAGAATGAAAACGCTGGAATCGGAAGGGAGGAAATCATCTTCGCCACACTCAGGCATTACGACAGGCCGAAAATACACTATCGCATCCCAAGAGCTGAAGTCATTAAAATGTAAAGACACGCCAGTTCGCTCAGGGACCAGCCGCAAGGCGCGGTCTCCCATCGAGCTACAGGTGTGCGCGGCGCCAGGTTCTCGAGGAGGCGAGGCGAGGCGCGACGTCGCGGCGCGGCAGGCATTCCGCGTAATGACCCCTCGAGTGCTGCCTGCTGGGCTTTCAGCGCACACCGAAGCCGCCCCGCCCCTCCCCGCCCGCCCCGCACCTCTCCGCCCCGCCCCGCCCCACCCCACCCCGCACCTCCCCGCCCCGCACTTCCCCGCCCCGCACCTCCCCGCCCCGCACCTCCCCGCCCCTCCCCGCCTCGCCAGGTGCTGGCGCAAATCCGCGTCCCTCGAGTGTTTCGAGATCGGCGCGGGCGCGCGCGCTCTCCAGATAATGGCCCAGGTATTCGACGAGGTGGCAAGTGCGGATGGCGGTGATGGAGCCGGGAAGGCAAGGCGCGGGGTGGCGACAGTGGAATGAACGATCGAATGACTGAAGACCGCGAAAGTGGATTGACGAGGGGGACGTACGGCGACGGTGGGGATCGTTGGATAGCAGTCGGGACAAGCATGATGGCGGAGGCGAAGGTCGTAATGGCGACGGTGTGCCATAATGGCACATTTTAAGTTTTGATATTAGCGAGCAAACAGCATTTAAAAACAGTAGTTCGCTAGCACTCGCTATATCACCCGCAAAATAAATACGTTGTATAGCAGCTCACTATTTAACTATATTTGTGCAGGTCTCATTGTTATCAAGAATATACTTTATTATGAATATTTCATAATATTATTATTATTATTATTATTATTACTATTATTATTATTATTACTATTATTATTATTATTACTATTATTATTACTATTATTATTATTATTATTATTATTATTATTATTATTATTATTATTATTATTATTATTATTATTATTATTTAGGCATCCAAATGACGTCTTAACCAAAATTGCGTGAATTTGGAACTTGTGTCTTGCAGACCTTGAGCTATTAGACAACTACCAAACATGGGAATGGATACTGATTTGTAGTTAACACGATGTTCGAGAAGTACACTGCGGCAGACAGTACACCGTGGAAAGAGATGCAGACGGTTTAGGTCAAAATGGAAGCGGTAAACGCAGGTACGCCAACATCACAGCCGGAGGACCAAAGGTTGTAAGCGGCAAGGGCTGGGCGACGATAGGTTCCCGCGGAAGGCCGTCATTAGACGTGGAATAAACAACTAAAAATCCCGAGCGCTGGTGGCGGCGGGGAGGGGGAAGAGGGAGGCAGCGTTTTGCACGCGCCTAACGAGGCTTCGCCCGCGCAGAGCAGCTCCGGCGGGGAAAGGAGGGGGGAGAGCGGAGGCCGGGAGGGTCGCGCTGTCGTTAAAAAGTGACGCCTGAACACGCCGCGCCCCGCCCCTCCGTCGCCGCCTCCCGCGCTCTTTAGTTGCTCCTTCATAATTGAGGGGCGCCAGCGCGGCGGGGAAGCCGACCCGCGCTGGGAGAGCGCGGGCGCTCGCACGGCCAAAAAGGTCAAGGTGCGAAACGCCCGAGACCAGACTCTCTCCCCGGCGCTTCTCCAGGACGATACTCTTTGGGCTCAGTGCATCAAGTGATGTCGTCGCAGTACCTCTGACCGGGAGGTTATAAAGTTCCAGTCCCGGCGGTTGATTGATTGATTGATTTTTTCGTGTTTCCGGGCGCGTCAACTGCTTCGGTCATTAGTCCCGTTAGTGTAGTGCGTGTTTTTGTCGGGAGATGGCGGTGATTTCTTCACGCTGGATGGCGAGATCCGGCACCGACCTACCGTCGGCTAGTGGGGTTTCCCCCAACCAGGACTCTCCCACCAGCGGGGCACCGCCCCAGTCGGGACAAGCTGTAAGCTCCCGACCGGTCTCCCGGAATATGTGGTAGTGTAGTGCATGTTAGTGTGTGTGTGTAGGTGGAGAGGATAGGATAAGGAAGGGGAAGGACAGATCGCGCGCGGTCCGTGGCCCGTTTGGTAGGGTACTGCTCCGGCATTCGCCTGGTGTTGATCGGAGAAACCACGGAAAACTACCGATCAGAGCAGCCGGCCGCTAGAATTCTCTCCAGATAGCGACTGAATTCGACCTAGCTCAAAAGCTAGTGTCGAAAATCCTGCCGCCGTCAGGACTCGAACCTAGGACCTCCCAGGTCAGAGGCGCTGCAGTGGCATCAGTTGATGCACTGAACTACCGCTCCCGGTTCCAGTCCCGGCGGTGACAGGGTTTTTGATACATAGGTAGGTCAAATCCAGCCGCTGTTTGGAGGAGAATTCTAGAAGCTGGCTGCTCTGAACGGGAGTTAACCGTGGTTTCTCCGATCAACATCAGGCTAATGCCGGATCAGTTTCTTAATAAACTGGTCATGGACAGCGCACGATCTTTCCTTTCTCTTCCACTTCCTCGTCCTCTCCCCTCATTTTACTTACATACACTTACAGCGCTATCACACATGTTGGGAGGCCAGTCGGGGCTTAGAGCTTGTCCCGGCTGCGGTGGAGGAGATACCTGGTTCGGGAATACCTCGCAAGCGAACGTATACATCGGCGTCAGATCTCGCCGTCCAGCGGGAAAAATCACCGCCACTTCCCGCGATAACACATGCGCTACCCTTACGGGACTGGTGGCATTAGCAATTGACGCTCCCGGAATCACTATTCAATCAATCAATCAATCCAGGTTGATCTCTTGGAAAATTTAGCTCAATTTCATTACCTTTCGGGAAAAATATACAGCTCTTAGTTTGTCGTTCATTAAATAATGTCAATGTAAAAATTGTATGGCACTGTACACTACATGTATAAATTCATAGTTCAAATTTATGAATGACATAAATTCTTCGCTATGTATTTCCCATAGTTTCCAATTGAGTTATTTATTTTTTTGTTGGCTTTTTCAGTCAATGCTTCTCTTTTATTTCGTCGTGACGGTTGTGACTTTTTGGAGACCGTGTATTTTGATCCTTAAAGTCAGTGTGATTCATATGTTATGTTACGTTTTATACGAATTAAAAATATATCCGCAAAATGAATTTTGTCAATGAAGACTTTTCGTTTTAAGTTACAATGTCACTATACAATTAATTTAGAACAGCGGTTGACGTCAGTTTCTTGAGTGCATTAATGACTAGTTGGATTCATTCCTCTTCAAAGTCAAAAAATAGAAAAACAATTTTAGTAAATTAAAGATGTCCGAGACGATGAAGACAGCAGTACATATATTGCTAGCCGAAGTTGCGTTGATTTATGCTTTTATTCGTCTAAGGATTTATTTACTTGAGATGAAGACAACTTCTACACGACGCTCAAAACTAAGATTAATGGTATAAAAGTCACGCTAATATGGAGATAGAATTTACGTTATAGAAAACACTGCGCCTTTTAATGCGTGAGAGACGAAAGTAGAAGCCGGAGATCTTGAGGAATGCGCCGTTAAGACACATTCAGCAAAGCGACAAGATGCAGCAGAGAGAATTACAAGTAAAACGTGCAATTAAAGACAACACTAATCAGACCGTGACATAAATCAGATGTTTCCATTCGCTTCTAGTCCCCCTGCGGATCACTCGCAGCATTGGATAGGTCAACCTTCGAGTTAGAAACAATGAAAGGAGTGAGTTGGAAGGACGATACGATAAAAGTTGAAAACAAGGATCTTCGTTGTTCTAAAGTGCTCGCGTGTGTATACAATGGTAAATGATGAATTAAATTATTTGATGATATATCCTGCCATTCAGATGAGAGACCGGCAAGTGTAGTTATGTGCCAAATCTTTTACTGGTCTAGGTAGAGGTAGGTCGGTCCTGTAAGGTTTTCAGGGCTACATTTTGTATATATGTATGTTTTTGTTATTTATGTTAGTAAACACGCACTTAGCTCCTTAGCAACCAACCATCTAAATACTGCTTTAAGAGCGCGTCCTAAGGAACGGCCGCTAAAATATTTTTAATGGACTCTCGATCATTTTAGCGGCCGTTGCTATGAACACTATGGACTCTCGGGTTTAGATTCTGCTTGCATTAGTAGAAAAAACATTCAACTGTCTGATCACAAACAAAGCATCCAGTACCACCAACCCTTGCTACAGAAAACCAAGAGTAATGACAATTCTGAACTCGCGAAAGTGATAAAAGTTTATTTTTAATAAGCGATAAACTAAAATAACAAAAAATAACAAAAATCATTGTATGTAACTCGTCCTCTATTAGTCTTTAAGGACTTAGCCGGAAGGTTAACTACTCGGCTTCGCTATCGCTCCGCCTCGCAGTTAACCTTCCGGCTGCGTCCTTAAAGACTCGTTTAGAGGACTCGTGACATAAATATCTATTTCGTAAATAAAATGTGTATACTGTAAGACACATCCGGCGGGAGCGGGGCATCCACTGGCAGCACAAGTGCGTGGGCGACCGCGACGTCCAGCGGAAAGCGGAAGCCGCTTCAGCGATGCGGCTTCTCAGAGCATTAAATCCAATATTTCCACGCGCGGTCTCATTACGACTTAACACGCGCCGCGTCTTGTTATTACGCCGCGCGCCGAGGTCCTCGCCCGACTCAACCCCGCCCCTCCCCTCCCCGCCACGCCTCCCCCGCTCCCGGAGGCGCGTTCAGCAACGGCGGGGACGGGCGAGAGGAAGGGAGGGCGGGAAGACTGAAAGCTAATCCGCACAATCCTTTACTTAGGCGCCGTTCAAGTGAGCCAACGATCCGTGCGAGGCCCAGATAAACCTCCAGCCGCCGCCGTCACCCAGCGAAACCGTTTCGGCAACGACGGCGGCGCAGCGTTGGCGGGCGCGAGTGTGTACGTACCAACCCTAACTAACCGACACCGCTCGGCTGCGGCGGCGGCGCATCGCCCCGACCCCCCCCCGCGCCGCAAACGCCGCTGCGCCGCCTCTTCCGCTCCGCGCGCCCCCGCCCCCCGCGCCCCGCCGTCTCCGCGGCCTATCTCCCCCGCGCCGCCGCCGCCGCTGCCACCCTTTCAGTTTCGCACATTATTGAGCGCCAGCCGAGCCGAGGAAGCTCCGCCCCAGGCACACCGCGCGCATTTCCGGGGGCGGCGGGGGAGGCGCGGGGCCGGGGAGCGACCGGGGGGGGAGGCGGTAGGGCGGGCGGGCGGTAGGGCGGGCGGTAGGGCGGGCGGGCGGTAGGGCGGGCGGGCGGTAGGGCGGGCGGGAGGACGGTTGAGCGGGAGGACGGTTGAGCGGGAGGACGGTTGAGCGGGAGGACGGTTGAGCGGGCGGACGGTTGAGCGGGCTGACGGTTGAGCGGGAGGACGGTTGAGCGGGCGGGCAATTGCGCAGGCGGGCAATTGGGCGGGCGGCCAGGGCGGGGCGGGCGGGCTTTGGGCGGGCGTTTGGGCGGGCGTTTGGGCGGGCGTTTGGGCGGGCGTTTGGGCGGGCGTTTGGGCGGGCGTTTGGGCGGGCGGGGACTCCGTTACCCGTTCCTCCGCCTCGTCCCCACCCGCGCCCTTCGGCTCCGCCGTCTTCCCCGCCCCCCGCCCCGCCGCCGCGGGCGCCGCCAGAGACATCTCTGGACCGCAGAGTGGAGTTATTGGACCGCGCGGCGCGGGCGCCGGCACGTGCGCCGCAGAGCCCCTTTCATCGCGGCGGCGGGAAGATCGCCGCTCGCGGGGACGACTCGGAGGGGCGGCGGCAGGTGCGTTGCGCGGGCGCAGGGGGAGGGGCGATAAACCAACAAGGCGAGCGGGGGACCCCCGTCGTCTCATATGAACGACGTTTAGATATGGACGTGCGGTAATGAGGCTCTCTCTCACGTGATGGGTGATGATAATGATGATGATGATGATATAAGTCCATTGAATCCCTAAAAGGGCAAGGGCCTCCTGTGAAATGAGAGGGTTATTCTGTTTATCTCTTTAGGTGAACCAGTCCTTGAAAGATGCCTGATGGTTACCGGTGGTAAATCCATCTGAGCAGCGCGGAGCACGTGCAATGCACGGATGCGAGATGAAGCGTGACGAGCCAACTGTGGAGGCGGGGACGATATAAAGCGGGAGGAACTCTACGGTCTCACGTAGGTGGACCATGTTCTGATATGGATTTGTAGCTTCGTGTCATGTGGATGTTTACCTGTACTAAACCCATCTGATTATACCTCCGAATTATAATCGCGGGGAGCCTATGAAATATTTACAACAAACAAGATACGAAAGAAATTCGGGTGGCAGATCTCCCAACCCTTATTTTCCTTTCTCCAACTTCCAATGCACTATCCACTACGGCCTTGTCATTAAAATATTTATAATCGGTTTAATAAGACACGTCAGAAATGCTTCAAGGGTAAAAGACATGTTATCGTAAATGCTTTCCCATACTTATTTTCATAAAAAAATATTTCATGGTGTCTTAGATTCACTTTTGATGACCTTTTGATAGGGACTTTTAATAATATTCACCTTTGTTCTCAAAGAACTAATTACCATTATTGTCATATTAATTTCGAGTAAACATGACAACTAGTTGACAACTGTAGTGGTCATGTTTACTTCAAGTTAATGTGACAATAGTGGTAATTCAATTAAATATCCGTCAATAAATGCCAGAGTAAAAAATAAATAGGTAGTATATTTCATGTGTAAATTTGAGAGCTTTAATGGCTGCAGGCCGTTAAACGTGACATGTCCACCTCACACTTTGCTAATAAAAATGAAACAATGTAGCCCAAATATTACACTTTTCAACCGTGTCTTTAACTCAACGAGTAGAGGACTACTTAAATAAGAAATAAAATTCAAGGTAAAAACAACAGAAGAACTCAATATTTGCCAAATGGACATGACACCTTTTGAATGTTTGCTCCTCGTTTATGCGCAGAGCTAATTCGAGTCCAGCACGCGGTGTATTTCCCATCCCACGCCCCCTGCACCCTCCCATTCCTCCACGGCCCCCTGGGCGCCGCACGCGGCCCACTGCCGCGCCGTGCGTACGCATGGCTGCGCGCGGCGCCCCGGCCCTGCCGCCGCCAGAGACATCTCGCGGGCGGCGGCGGAGGCTGGCGGCGCCCGCGGCCGCGCCGCCTAAGAGTTCGCCGCGTCCTCGGGAGATGGCTAGGTGATGCGGAAGCGCCGGCTCACGCGCCTTCGCTCTCGCTCTCCGAGGCGGCGCTCTCGCTTTCACGCGCTCTCGCTGCTCTGCTCCGCGCCGCGCCGCGCCGCGCCGCGTCGATGGAGCGGACGGCAGGGCGGCGAAGGGGCGGGGGTGCGGGAGGAGGAGGAGGAGGAGGGGAGGCGGAGGAGGAGGGGCGGGGAGGAGGGGCGGAGGAGGAGGAGGCGGAGGAGGAGGAGCGGAGGAGGAGGCGGAGGAGGAGGAGGCGGAGGAGGAGGATGAGGAGGCGGAGGAGGCGGCGGAGGCGGCGGCGGGAGGAGGAGGAGGAGGTGGGCAGGCGGCGAAGATGGAGGCCGTGGCAAACACCGGTGCTGGGGGAAGAGGAAGAGACAGAGATTGGTAAGACAGTGGAGACAGTCGAAGAGACATCGAATGAGATGGAGTTGGATCTAGGAAGGCGGTGTGGTGGAGGCGAAGATGATGGTGGCAGTGACATCGGCCAGAGGTTGATAAGGCAGTGGAGACGGTCGAAGAGACAGCGAAGGTGGAGGAGATAGAGGTGTCGAAGGAAAAGGGTATGCGGTTCGTTTGGTGGCAGAGGAAACGGCCAGTTGTGGGAACTGCGGATAGAGGGAAACATAAATGACTAAGATCGACGAGTCGGTCGAAGAGAATGTAATTGGGATGGAGGTGTCGGATGCGGAGATGTGTTGGCTACGGTGGAGGAGGAGGAGGGCAGGCGAAGATGATGGAGGCAGTGCCAACGCCCAGTGGTGGAGCAAGAGGAGGTGGAGGTAAACAGGAATGACAGAGGTTCCTAAGACGACGGATTCAATCGAAGAGATAGCGAAGGAGATAGAGGAGTCGGATGTGGAGGTGTAAAATGCGGCGGTGGAGGATCAGGAGGGCAGGGAAGACAATGACAACGGTGGCGAAGGTGGTGGTGAGAGCAGGGGATGGGGCGGTGGCCCAAGGGGTGGGGGTGGAAAGGGGGGCGGAGGCGCCCGCAGCGGCAGAGGTGGCAACGCGTGAGCGCCGCCTGCCTTTGAATCGGGCGACGCGACGCGAGCGCTAGCGTCGACGTTTTTGCGAATCAATTTGCAGCGATGCGAAATGCCGGAAACGAAACTGATGCGTTTATTGACAGGAGCAGGTTTGCGGGAATCCCAATGGTCGGTTGACTGAATATGCGACTGCTGTTTCAGGTCGGATGTCCCTCGTATGACTGTGGAAGGAACTTTTGGCAAATTATTTTGCTGGTACACGTCTCCGCCTTTATTCCCAATCAGAGGGTTATAGAATGTATATTAAGTGAATTTCAGAAAAGAGAAGTAAGAACTTTAAATTTTCGAGGAAAATTAATATTTGCTTTGAGAATAAGGTGTTTTTATGAAATATAACATCTAATTAAATTATAATATTCACTACCTTTTTAACGACATGAATTCTCTACAGAAATTTGAATTACGTCACAATATTGCAACGGAAGAAATATAATAACGTTACAAGGAATTTACAAAACGCTAAAACGGAATCATGCCAGTTTCTTTTTCGTCATGTTAGTTCACGTAACGTTTTCATGAAAGTGTGCCAAACAGGAGCCTAGGATAATGAATTTTGTTGTATCTTACACGAGTAGACATGACTAGAAATGTTCGCAGTTCATTTCTTTGCCCACGTACACCAGCATCACGGGCGCCCTGTAGGACGGCTGGCAGCATTCGCAGAAACTGCTCCTTCCGCAGCGTTTTCGAACGCGCTCACAGATGCCACGTTCTCCCCCCGCTCCTGCCCGCGCCCCCAGTCTCGGTTCCAGCCCCGCCCCCAGCATCGGTTTCTTGACTCGTTAGCAATCCCGATCCCAGCCCCGCCCCAAACCTCGATCCGGTCCCCCCTCAATCCCCCTCCCAGCCCCGCCCCCCGCCCCGTCGCGCCGTCTGTCCCACCTCGGCCCCGCCACCCCCGCTTTCGCCACAGCCCCTTCCCCGCCGCGCTCGCCCCGCCCCTTCACGGCGGCTCGATGGACCTTAAAGCGGACGGCGGCGCCAACATGGCCTCTCGGGCGTGAGCCGCCGAATTTCGCGTCCGTTTTGCGGCCGCCGCGCGCCCTCCGAGCGCTGGGAATCGGAGGCGGTTTCATGGCGCTGTGGGGTGTACGCCACGACTATAACATTCATCCACTGATTGCACGTTTCTTAAGCTTATGAAAACAAGGCACTAGGATGTTGTTTGTGAGAATTCAACTCGTGCTCCCGCCAATTTCGCATTTGAAAGAACAGAAATGTTTATTTTAAGACTAAAATTTATTCCTATGTTTCGGTTATGTTTCAGAGAACTTATTATGGCATGTTTAGTTATGTCATTATTATTATTATTATTATTATTATTATTATTATTATTCGCAAAGTCTTATAGCAATACTACTGCAGGCTAGGAGTTTACGCATTGAAAGATACTTATTAGATCGTTATCTCCTTTGATGCTTGGAACCTCACCTAAGTCATGGTAAATTTTGGCTCATAAAATGCCTCGAATACGAACTGAATTGAAATAAATGTGTTTTTGAATTCATCACCCCTTTGTTAATCAATGAACTTCTTGTAATGTAAATATTTTACCCCTTCAGAAGCATTTAGTAGTAAAATTTAATCTCTACTAAAGTAGTGTTTGCAAAAAGTATTAAGTTGAATTATTGTTTTTTAAACACGTGCCTTGTTTAAAGAACCATTAAAACTCTCTAAAACAGTAAATTATAGTTTGACTCAGAAGCACTTGCGATACTTTTGTCCTACAATGTTTGATTCAAAATGGTAGTACTTCCACTATTCTTGAAATAAGTTCAATACTCGTAATTTAACCGTAGTATTACTATGTTTTTCCTCGTGTTTGTTGTAACTGATTTTATTATCAGACAAACATCTACAGAATTTGTGATATTTTTATTCTATTTGCAGATAGCATAACAAACTGATACCCGAAACTAATTCGTGAATTTTTCTCTGTTGACAAAATGCTCAAATTTACGTATCAAAACATCCATAAAAAGTTAAATAATAGAGTGGAAGTATGTATATTTCAATTATTTTTAACCAGAGTTTGGAAATTATTGTTTTTACAGAGCTTCATCAAAGTGTTTTCTTACTTAATTCACATTTTTCACAACCAAGTGCTGCTAAATTCTCCACGATGTGAATCCCGACCCTTCTTATGACCTGCATCCTCGACTATTCCCGTCGAAATTGCGTTGCACGTACGCTCCCCATCATGCGCGCTTGGCATTGGTTATTAGGCAGCGGTGAGATCTCCCCACACAAAGGCAACGAGCACATCGCGCTTTCATCGCCAGCTCATGTGCGGGCTCGCGCACTGGTTCGCTCCCTTCTTAAAGCGGGAGCGGCGGGGGCGGGGGCGGCGGCTCCCCTCCGACACGTGGTGGGCGCCCACCCACCCACACCCACACACACAAACACACGCACGCGCGTTCGGAACCGCGCCACCGGCTGAGCGCCACCGTGAACCCCTCTCTCGCTGCCACCCTCAACTCCACCGCCCGCATACAGCCCCTCGGTAGGGACTCCGCCGCCGCCGCCGCCGTCCTTCTGATTGGCACGCCACCGCCGCCCCCGCCCCGCCGCCCGCGCCGCCCCCGCTGCGTGCCGGCGGTGGCTCCCCTCGCGGCTGAGGGGTGACGCTTCGCTCCGCGTCGCGACGCCGGGCGTCGGCGCCGCAGTCCCCTCCCCGCACCTGCCCCCCGCGCGATCGGAAGACGCGTCCGCCCCGACGCTCATGGCAGCCAGAGCGCAATGGCGCGCAATGGTGGAGGACGGACCGGCAATGGTCCTTGTGGCACACCTCTTCAGCACGCAAATACTGGACTCACATGAAATAAATATCACGCCTAGTTTCGTAGTCCTTGGAAGTAGTGATCAGAAGACGCGTCTGCCCCAACGCCCATGGTAGCCAGCGCGCAGTGCTAGCAATAGTAGCCAGCATACCAATATTGGACTCACATTAAATAAAAATCACCCCTAATGTCATAGTCCTTGGAATTAGTGATCTGAAGACGCGTCTGCCCTAACGCCCATGGTAGCCAGCGCGCAGTGACGGAGGACGGACCGGCAATGGTCCTTGTGGCACACCTCTTCAGCACGCCAATTCTGGACTCGTATTGAATAAATATCACGCCTAGTTTCGTAGTCCTTGGAAGTAGTGATCAGAAGACGCGTCTGCCCCAACGCCCATGGTAGCCAGCGCGCAGTGCTAGCAATAGTAGCCAGCATACCAATATTGGACTCACATTAAATAAAAATCACCCTTAATGTCATAGTCCTTGGAATTAGTGATCTGAAGACGCGTCTGCCCTAACGCCCATGGTAGCCAGCGCGCAGTGACGGAGGACGGACCGACAATGGTCCTTGTGGCACTCCTCTTCTGCACGCCAATATTGGAGTCACATTAAATAAAAATCACGACTAGTTCCGTAGTCCTTGGAAGTAGTGATCTGCACGGTTATGCTAAATTCATTTTAGGAGGATAATCCAGAATTAATTTTGAGTCAGTTAATTTTTTCTTTTTGTAATTTATTAATACAACTTTAAATTTTATAATAAATTTAAAAATGAATGATTGAAAGTCAAAATAAATCCTGGAACATCGTCCTAAAATGATAATCAAATCAGACAGTCTTGGAAATTAACTTACACTGAATTCACATTAAATAAAAATCAGGACTAGTTTCGTAGTCCTTGGAAGTCATGAGTAGATTCGAATATGCGCACAAAATACATTATTTATGTGCGTTGGTGCGAATTACGCTGCTGCGGGTTTGCAGCTAGTAATCACTACGAACACAATGTTTTCGTTATTTTAATGTATTTAAAAAATGCATGATTAATTTTCTTCAGTTTTCAGGCGAGGTAATTGTTTTTATTTAACATCGGACCCTCTGACAGCAAATTAATTTAATTCTGTTTCATTTCGTTTAAACGAATTTATATAATTTACCTACGCAATTTTTTTAACATCGCGAACGCTCTTTTCGAAACACACTTCTGGTAACTCTGAAAAATCCTTTCTCTACTGAATTGAAATCCTGTCACCTCTCATTCTAGATAAAAGAAACATACAAAAATAACTGCGCAGATAGTGTGATACAACATGGGTCCGGTAGTTGATGTTTTTCTATGGGATACCGAATAAACAGAGGCGCACTCAGGATTTTTCTCAGCTAGAGTATATGGGTGTAGTGTATGTCCTGACGACTTGATGATTTTTTTTATAAAGAATTTTTTATTTATGCTGAATACAAAAAGTATTTTCATGTTGACTTAGAGTCATATTTATAACATTAACACTTGACGTATTGAATAGTTTTGTTAGTATAGAAAATTAGCAAAATCTATAAATCATCGAATTCTGAGGGGAGGGGGTTCTGGTATCACTCTGTGCAACTCTACATATATACATTTAAACAGTGCATACAAAAACACACAAATAACCAAAATGCTGAACGTATAGTAATATTTAATTCAAAAGATGGTTGTTGGTAATGTTCATAATGTGCATTTATATTTGCGAAATCTTTTTCTGTTATATTTTAATCGAATCTTTGTATTATTTTTTTTAATTCGTTTATACACTTTCTTATTAAATTATTGGCGTATTAATATTGGTCGTACTATAAATTCAAAATTTTTACGGACATGATTTTCTGTTGATTTAATATTATATATAACTTATTTTTAAAATAAATTAAGTGTCAGTGGTTGACAAAGCATTCCAAATTTTCTACTTCCTTTCTTCAGCGCATTTACACTAGTCTACGTCCGTTGGTCTTGCCAAGGCGGAAGGATATTCCCGTATTCCGACTCCCCACTAAGCGCCCCCTACTTCCTCCTCTTCATCTTTCGCCCCCGCCACCCTTCCGCGTTGTCCCTGCCCTCACCCCGCGACTTACGATTCCCCATTTCCTTCCAACACCTGAAGCCCCGCAAACGCGTGTTCGATACCCGAGATCCCCGCTCGAGACGAGACCCAGAGGCTTCCCAAATCTCCACCAGATGGCAGGGCTCACGAATTATTTTCCTGAAAACGATTAGAAGCAGCTTTCCTTTTTGCTGCAGTCTATCAAAATATTAACTTCGTACGAGTTTCGTAAGTCCAACAGTTGTGGGAAAAAATGGCAATTCCAAAAATATGTTCGTTACATGACACAAATAATTATTAGTACTTGATATAAATTCGCTAGTGTTAAAAGATCAGCTGATGAATGAAAATTGCACAGAAAGAACACATTAATTTTCAACATTGAAATTTTCCACGCTTTCAGTATTCAAGAAAGAAAATTTCCATAGCAGAGGGAGAAAGAGAGATAAGAACAATATCAAGCAGATAACTCTTGATGAATGCGCAAAAATGCCACCGTAATGAAACACAGTACGCAATCACTGTAAAAAAAGAACAAGTCACAAACTTTGTTTTGTAGTATTAATAAACGAAGAACTTATGCATGTCCGTCAAAGCAGTCCTAATCCCATTCTCGGTCAAAGAATCATCCATTTCACTTTCTCATGTACGTATGAAGAATATGAAGAATAACATACGTAGTACAGAGAATGTTATGCAGTGCTGCGGAAATCGTTTTTGGAGATTTGAACACAACAATTTTTTCTTTGGAAATTTTCTCTATAAACTTTTGGTACTGATAATGCTGAATGCATTGAATAACATGACAAACGCAATTATAATGTATTCTTTTGATTTTTCAAAACTTACACAAATGTATTGTTAAATGTCTCAGTTTTTAATACTGTAATTGAATTAAATTTTTTAAATTTTTCTTTAAATTTCCAAATTCCGCACTTTCAGAAAAGCTCAAATGACATTCTCTCAAAAACCAATAGATGGTAACTGGGACGAGGGTAGGCCAAAACCGAAAAGCTAACCTAGACTAAAAAGATAAGAAAAATACGAGAAAATCTGTATCATTTTGTTGCACCACTCGTTTATTTTGAGTTGTGTTTTCCAGAGATACGCATAAAAAATGATTTAGTTTTTTTGTAACGTAGAAGATAAAACTGATTCAAATTTTGTGTACGGAAATGCACAAAATAAACAGTCTTGTTCTCGTTCTTCTTAAACGCCAGCGAGCAGGCACTGAGGCAAGCAAGCATGCAAGCATTCGCACAAAACAAGAGGCCGCCACTTGCAACAGCGCAAGGGGCGCGAGTTGTGGTTCCAAGAGGTACTTTGAAAAATTGTTTCTTTCGTAGCATAGCACGAAAATTTGAATCGAATAACTAGAAGATGAGACTGGTTCAAATTGGGTGTACGGAAATCTACAAAGAAAAAGTCTTGTTCTGGTTCTACTTAAACGCCAGCAAGCAGGCAGTGAGGCAAGCGGGCAATCAAAGACACAAATTAGCAAGCATGCATTCCCAGAAAACAAGAGGGTGCCACATGCAACAGCGCTAGCGGGCGCGATTTATGATTACTACTGATACCCTAACAAAATATTTGTTGCGTAAAATGGAGATTTGAAACACAGAACCAGAAGATGAGACTGATTCAAATTGGGTGCACGGAAATCTACAAAGAAACAGTCTAGTCCTCGTTCTACTTAAACGCCAGCAAGCAGGCAGTGAGGCAAGCAAGCACGCATTCGCAGAAAACAAGAAGGCACCGCATGCAACAACGCTAGCGTGCGCGATTTATGATTACTACAGATACCCTCAAAAATATTTGTTTCTTTCGTAACGTATAATGGAGATTTGAAACACTGAATCTGAAGATGAGACTGATTCAAATTGGGTGTACGGAAATCCACAAAGAAACAGTCTCGTTCTCGTTCTACTTAAACGCCAGCAAGCAGGCAGTGAGGCAAGCAAGCACGCATTCGCAGAAAACAAGAGCGCGCCGAAGGGGCGCGGCGGCGTTTCCAAGGCAACGCGGTGGTACTCACCGGTGCCGGTGGCGTTGGGCGTGGAGGCTGCGGCGGCGGCGCCGGGGCTGCCGTAGGAGGCGGCGGCCGCGGCGGCGGCGGCGGCGGCGCTCTGCGAGTGGGCGGCGGCCGGGTTGCAGGCGGCCGACACGCCGGACACCGCCGCCACGGCGCGCGAGTGGTTGTAGGTGGAGCCGAGCGAGTGCAGCGGGTCGTGGAACATGTACGGGTAGGTGGAGGCGGCGGCCGCCCGGCGGCGTCGCGCTGCTGCAGGCAGCTGCTGCTCATGCTGCCCAGGCTGTTGGACATGGAGCTGCGGACACGCGGGAGCACGCGGGGGTCAGACGCCGCTCTGCTCACATTCCTTCCTGACCGATACCGTATCATCAGAGTATATTGCGATGTTACACAAAAGGCAGACCCAGTAGTTATATCGATAAAGTAAGAAATAATCCCAATTGAATAAAATTTTAAATATAAAATAATAATATTATATATAATGTAAAA
Organism: Teleogryllus oceanicus; assembly: GCA_964035755.1. Taxonomy (NCBI): domain Eukaryota; kingdom Metazoa; phylum Arthropoda; class Insecta; order Orthoptera; family Gryllidae; genus Teleogryllus; species Teleogryllus oceanicus. Next base: position 11,273,757 of record CAXIVR010000014.1, read on the forward strand.
AATATAAAAATATAAAAAGTATATAATAAAAAATAAAAATTAGAAAAATATGAAAATATATAATATAGCATTAAAATAGCATTAAAATTATTTGAAAATCAAAAAATGTATTTGCCTTTCGATCAATTGGAAATGTTTTTCAACAATTATTGAAGAAGAAGAAGAAGAAGAAGAAGAAGAAGAAGAAGAAGAAGAAGAAGAAGAATATAGCCTATGCACAAATATCCCGTAATAAAAATATCGGTTTAGATTTTTTAATAGAATTACTGGACTAGACGTCATAACAATTGCAAATTGTTACTGGAAAGTTGTAGTAGGGCAACAGTATTCTAGACGTGGTGATCAAAAGAGTGTTTAAGTTTTGGTGTGGTTTGCACTGTGTTTTGTCCATTTTGAAGATGGATAAATCATTCGTCTATACATTTGTAATTAAACAGATTTCAAGTACATTTTATAAGAAAAATATTTGGTTTATAGAGAGCCTGTTTGTATATCTCATTTATTTGGTGGAAGTAAACATTTTTCTTCGTTTTCAACACAACATTGAAATTATATACAAATTACTATCCGTTAATAATCACTCACATTTATTGAAATTTATTCACATGAACCTATTATTATTATTATTATTATTATTATTATTATTATTTGAAATGTCGCTCATCAGCTCCATAGTCTTTCCACATATGAACCTATTGTGAAAGTAATATTTTGTTTTATTATAGATTAAATGACATTGCAACATCATAATTGTCACGTGAGCGAATTTAGAACATTTTTTACATTTTCAGTGTCAATTATGTTCTCATATTCTATTTTATTACTAAACTATTTTCAAGTATGTTTTTATAATGAAATGTCTTCAAGGATAATTATTTAACTAGTATCATAAAAATAAAATAGAATAATACTAGAAAGTCAAATATTGCAACGTAATTTACGAAACACCAATAAATAAGCCAAATTAATGTAATTAAAAAACAAGATTTTATTTTGGGACGAGTTATGAAAGAATACATTTCTAATTAAAGAATTGTGATCATTCGAACCCGACTATTTGTCATTTTCTGCTGGAATCGTGAAGCACTGGTTCTAAATGAGCACACGAAATATAACGTCAATGCATACATAAATATTAATTTTATTGATGAATGGAATTAAATGATTCTCTCTGCGTAATTACCAGAATTTTAATAGCATGCAGCAATTCCAGGGAGAAAATATCCGTGTTAAATTGTGTTAATATGTCGTGATAGAATATGATAAATACAATTTGTTTCTACATGTGGAGTACGAAACGATTCAATAAGAATGGAATTATCGTTATTACCAATCAAAATTTTATAATTGATTATTATTTAATGACTTATCTAAAATTTATGTAAAATGCATCTGTTTTTAAGTGGTCCTTAAACGTAAAACTAGTAACATTTGCGGTGAATTCTCGTAAAGGTACAACAAAGCACGATTAGAGAAGTAACATGACGAAAATCAATCTGAATTTGCCTCACATTTAGAAATTTCTAAAAATAAAACATAATAAATGCCCAATTTACTCAGTTCGGTATACTTCAAATAACTTATAACAAAATATCTGAAACGATCCGTTTGATTCCAGATTTAGAGCATTTAATTTATGTGCAAAATATTTTTTAATAACAAATAACAAACAGTCATTCACGATTGTCCTCAGCACATTGATTTTATCACTTTTTTAATCACAATTAAAAATTGTTGTATTTTTGATAGTGTTAATAAGTAATTCAGATTTATGTGCAGTTTATGAGCAATGTTTTTTTCATTGCTGAACGTTGATAAAATCAATTACATCCGCACAATTGAGAAACAGTCAGTTGGGGTTGCCATCAACACATTGATTTTATCACTTTTTTTAATACCAATTAAAAAATTTTGTATTTTTGTTAGTCTAACAAGCAATTCAGATTTATGTGTAGTTTGTGATGAAAGTTTTTCATTGCTGAACGTTGATAAAATCCTTACAACTGCACAATTGAGAAACTGTCAGTCGGAGTTGCCGACAGCACATTGGTTATATCACTTTTTTAATTACAAATAAAAATTGTTGTATTTTTGATAGTGTTAATAAGTAATTCAGATTTATTTGCAATTTCTAAGCAATACTTTTTTCATTGCTGAACGTTGATAAAACCAATTACAACTGCACAAATGCGAAAGTCAGTCAGGGTTGGCATTGATTTTATCAATGGAAAGTAAACCCTGCCATCTTTCGTGCGTTTGGCTAGCCTTTGGGCGCGCGATGACGGCGCGCACACACGACGCGTCTTCCGCGTCCGTAGGCAGCCGCACGGCGCGCCGCGTCTGTTGGCGAGCAGCGAGACCTCGCAGCGTCACGCGAGCGCAGGCAGGGCGCACGTGCGTGCGCGCACGTGTGGCGGCCTCGGGCGCAGCGCAGCGCAGCGCGGCGTGGCACGGAGGCGGGGCGGGGCGACGCGTGGTTTCCGGGGACGCGCCACACGCGTGTCGCCGCACAAGCGTCGCTGCGCTCGTCAACATCCGCATACGTCACGCGCGCGCTCGCATACACACGACACGCGCCCGCCCGTCACCCCGCCCACCGCGCCGCGCCGGCGCACGCACGCACGCCCGCCTGTTTGGGGAACGCCGGTGGCCATCGGGCGGGCGGGCGGGGCGGGGGCGGGCGGGCGGGCGGGCGGGCGGGCGGGCGGGCGGGCGGGGGCGGGCGGGCGGGCGGGGGCGGGCGGGCGGGCGGAGGGGGCAGGAGGCCTGTAGGCGGGTATGAGAGTGGGTGGATCGCGAATAAGCTGGTAACTGGCTAGCAGCCGCGTGGTTGGGTGTCAATATGAGGGAGGAGTGCGCGGATGCTAGGTAGTGAGGAAGGGCTGCCCCTACGTGAGTGATACAATGTGTTGCTCTGTGATGGTTCTTTTATTTCATAGTTATCATCCATATTTAGATGTAACAAATCATACAAGTCCTAGGTGAAGAATTTTTGCCTTTTGCGACAGAAATGTTTTGCCTATTAAAAAAATCGAATAGGATTCCATTCAAATCAGTTCTACAATGCCGATAAATATTTTCAACCTGTTTCACATAATCGACAGTTTTTAGTTAGTACAGGCCTCCGACAATTGTTTAACGAAGTTTGTATTGAAAATTAATTTCAATTTCGGAATTTTGAATACCAGTAATGTTGGACGTAAATTCGCATAAGTGGCTCTTGAAAGTTTGTGTTTAAATGAATTGTTATAAACAACAATAATTTACCCCATTAAACCCCAAGAAAGCAACGATACAATGAATTTAATGGGCGGTTTTTCTCTAATTCAGTTTTCTTTTAAATTACCAATACAACTTTACAATGAACACCTGTATTGTGAATTCCCATTTGTCTCCAAAAGTATACCCAGAATAAAATGGATACCCGATAGCCAGGATACCCAGAATAAAATGAAAAGCGGACAATTAACAATCCACAAATCGTGCACATTTGTTAAAATGATAAATAATCGAAATGAAACAAACGGAACAAAGCTGACGAGAAATAAATTTCATGACATACATAAAATGATTGTGTAATACAGTTTAGTACGTGCGCGTGAGGTAGCAAGGAAGTGCACGCAAGAACAAGAGGGAGTCAGGAATTTAATAGGAATCCTGAAATTCAAATAAGAATTCGTACGTAATACATAATAAATAAAGTGGAATAAAATGCTTTATAGTGGTTTTAAGATGATAAGGAAACGTGAAATGATTTAGCTTATAGCGTGTTTAATAACGAAAATTTTTATGATGTTTCACATAGGGTTGAATGTAGTGCTCCCATGAAAATGAGTAGGAAGACCCGCGCTACTTCAAGGTTTAGTGGGTTGCCTATCACCGGGTCATGCAGGAACAGTACAAGTTAACCTACATCGACGGACAGACTTATAATTAAAAAAGAAACGAAAACATAATATTTTGATGCCATAAACAGTGAAAACTTGCTATTTACCTGTTGTAATTTGTAAATTGTATACGATAGGACAGGTCGAGTTGTGAGAATATTAATTTTAAAAAAATTAACGAGAGAAAAATAATGTCCAAATGCGTTAATGCAGTTTTATATAATGTAGACAATATCGATGTAAGAACGAGTGCTTTATTTCGAATATAATTGAAGAGGCTCAATAGAACAAGTGGCTATCCCTCATTGCACTACTTCTGAGATATTGAGGGTTTCACTAGAACTTTCATAATATAACATCTTTGAACTTTCAAACAATACACTTACTTGTAAGACTATACTGACTGTAAATAACGTATTACACTAAAAGAATAATATTTGAAGTTTTATTTAATGCTATTAAATACATTTAAAAAAATGCGGGATAGTTCTGCTAACCCCTTCAATTTTCTATCAAGAATTTTTTTAAAAAAATATCTGTTATCCAGTCTGTCTAGTTTTCTTTAGTATATTTTTGAAGTTGGAAAAGGTGTAATGCTAAATAATGAAATGAAGTCTTTTTTTAATTCTTCATTACTTTTCTACTGCATAAACGTGTGGCGTATAACAAATAAGGTAAAAAGTTATTAATATATCTTTAAATCGGATGAATACGAATAAAGAACGCAGTAATTGTTGTGAAACTATGAAACTATGTATCTGATATGAGTAATGCATTTAAAAGATCGTACTTCAAGTTAAACATTTTTGGAAAACGTAGAATAAAAAATGCAGATATGGTTTTTATAAGAATATAAGTTAAGATTGCATACTATTCTAAATTGGAGAGAACTTATTTAATGCTGTGGTCCTTATTCAATGCAATACGTCCCCGCATACCCGAGTGTAGATGACGCAAAGCTGTCTTAGCATTTTACTGATCGCAACTAGTAACAAACACAAAAACAAAACAAACGCATATGGGCAAAAGCAAATAATTTTAATCAACCATTTCCACCATCATCATAACTTTTTCAATGCACCGAATTAAATTTTACATTTGGAATTTGAAACATAAACGTAAACTCGGAATTAAGTTACCCCGAATACACCGGAAGTTCTGAAAGAGCAATTCTAAGATCAGCGACGAATAGCAGCGTCATGTATCGGGACGGAGAGTTTGAGCGTCCGGGGGCGGGGTGGGGGGGCACGGGGGCCGGCAGACAGATGGGCGCCACGCGTGGCGTAAGCGCCATTCGCAAAACAAAAAAATAGCACTCGCGCCGCGCACACACAGCAAATAAGCGGGTCGGATGCAGCAACAGCGACAGCAGCGCTGCGAGCGGGGATCGCGGGAAGCGGGTCGCATCGCGTTGCGTCTGCCGCCACCGCTCGCAAACTCCCCCGCCGCGCCGCGCCGCGCCGCGTCGGATGTCAAATGGCAGCGACAGACGTATTAATAATATATGTCGGAGCGAAAGGAATATTGTCGACTGCCGGCGAGGAAATAAAACACGTCGGACGCCGCGCTACCAGGTGCTGCGGTGAGGGGGCGGGGCGGGGGCCGGCAGGTGACGGGGCGGAGCAGCCGAGCGCGTGTGGGGGCCAAGATTGAAAAGGGCCGGGGGTGCGGGGGAAATTTTGTGGGACGCGGAGCGACGAGCGGCGCGCGCGCCCGCAGTCGGGTGAGGGGCGGGGAGGGCGGTGGCGGGGCGAGAGCCGAACGGGAGACACAGCGCGTTTTACAGGCACCGTCACACAGTCAAGTAATTGGAAATTTGATAGACGGAGTTAGGAGAGGAAACGAAAATGAAAATGCGAAACAAACATAATGCCACCGCCCGCGCCCGCGCCTGCGCTCTCGCCCTGCTTCCCCCTCCTCCTCATCCACCACCCCCGCGCGCCGGCACAGCGGAGGGGGACGTGGAAATATGTGTGGAAATGTCGAATAATGCGAGGGGAGCGGCGAGTAGCAGGTGCCGTTGACAGAAACGGCGGCGAGGGCGCGGGGGGGAAAGATGGAGGGGGGGGGAGGGGCAGGAGGAGGGGGCCCGGGGGGGCGGTCGGTTAAAAGGATTGACAGATTTGGCACAACGCACCCTCCTTCATCCCCTGGCCGTGGTGGGACAGAAACGGCGGCGAGGGCGCGGGCAAGAGGTGGGAGGGCGGGGCCGCGCTGATGAGGAAATCTTGATTCGCCCATTTTGTTTTCGCAGCAGAGGGTGAAATCGTTTAAGCCGCCTCTATAGAGACGCGGCGCGGCGCGGGGCGGGCGGGCGGGCGGGCGGGGCGGGCGGGCGGGGGGCGGGGCGGGGCGGGGCGGGGCGGGGCGGGGCGGGGCGGGGGCGGGGGTGGGCGGGGCGGTGCGTGAGGTGCGTTTCCCACGTGCGCCTTGCGCTCCCCACGCCGCTCGCAGCGCGCCAGCCGCCTGCGGCTGTTTATGCCGCGCCACGGGATTAAGGTTTATCGAGACTGCGCAGCGAGCGCGCGGATGAGGCTTTGTTTAGACGAGTGATTACAGTTCTTGGGCTGTGGTCATCCGCGGGAGGTCGCTGTCATTAACTCTCTCTGGAATTGATTCACCTCGCTTCTAACATATTACCTAACGCACGCTCACTACGTGTGAGAGAGAAGAGGGAGAAAATGTTGGTAATCCATTACACATTGTAGGTGTCGGTATTGTAGAAATATTTTTAATCTCCCTTGTAACGAAAGACACATTTTTCAATGAGTGAGTACCTCAACCATCGTTTAATTGTACCAAAATTAACATGATTCTGTTGTAATCTTGTTACTTTATAATACATCATGAACCTATTGAATTTTTTTTCAGAAATAACAAAGTAAGAAAACGGACTCAAAACTACTGATGTATCTTAATAGCTACATAGCGTGGAGTGCGCTCTTGAACTAAATGAAGCGTGGAGTGCGCTCTTGAATGAAATGAAACGTATCATCTTATAAGAAAGGTGATTATTTATATTGCATTTAAAAACAGGGAGTCTACTGTATTCTACTTGTTTTCTGTTTTCTACATCACCTGGACACACATTCTGTCAGTTTGTATAGTCCGGTTTCTTTTCAAAACATCACCAAAATAATCTTAGATTTTTTCTTTTACCAAGTAATCAGTAAATAAGAGTAGTCATGTTCACTGCCAGAACAATTTCACTTTTACTGGACAGAACAAACTTATTTTCCACTGCTTTTCAAACCGACAGAAGTCCGTTCAACGTAAAGGAGAGCGGCACAGCGGAGACGCTTCGCGAGATATCATTATTTTTTATCGTAATTGCGTCTAAAACGTTTTATAATAATAATAAATAATAAAAATAACAATAAAATAATACTAATAATACTAATAAAATAATAATAATAATAATAATAATAATAATAATAATAATAATAATAAAATAATAATAATGCCTATATTTCAAAATAAAACGTATAATACTTAAAAATACGTCTTTTATCAATTTTAATTGTGCAAGAGAGATGACAATCTGGCTGCTTGGGAATTACGTTGAAGGCGCGTAAGCAAGAGAGCACTCACCTGTATGTCTCGGCCATGGTGGCGATGGGCTGCGGGATGGAGGAGTACATGGAGTTGAAGCCCGAGTTGATGGGCAGGCGGCCGGTGGGCGCGGGAGGGCTGACGCCCACCTGCTCCACGGCGCGTCGCTGGTTGCGCAGCTTCTCCTCGCGCCGCCATCCGCGCCACGCCGCGCCGCGGCGCGTCATGCACGTCACGCCCGCCCCCGCCTGTCACGCCACGCCCGCCACATCACGTCACTTCACGTCACGTCACGCCACGTCACGTTACGCAACGTCACGCCATGCCACGTCACGTCACGCCACGTCACGTGACGTCACGTCACGCCACGTCACGTGACGTCACGTCACGTCACGCCACGCCGCGTCACGCCACGTCGCGCCACGCTGCGCCACGACACGCGCCAACGCCATGCACACCGACTACTCTTTCTACTCAGAAAAAATGTTATTCTTGCTTTTGGCAGTATTATTGTGCTTCTGCTTTATACAATAGCTCAAGCAACTTCCTGAGGAGTTATATATTATAATATTTATTATTAAAAATATTATTGTGCTTCTGCTTTACATCACGCCTCGCCACGCGTCGACGCCATGACTACTGACTACTCTTTCCGCTTAGAAAAAATGTTATTTTTGGGTTCGGCAGAATTACTTTGCTTCTGCTTTACACCATAGCGCAAGCAACTTCCTGAGGAGATTTGGTGATGGTGAATTTTAGAACACTTTTGGGAAAACGTTTATGTATTATAATATTTATTATTTTATATAATTATAACATTATATTTATTATTATATTATTATTATTATTGATTGTCTATAAGATGTTCAAAGAAAAGAATGCCGCGAATGGAAATCGAACCCCGATATGTCCTATTACTCTTTCACAAAGACTAATGAGACGGTGGCTTTTCCGAACAGATTCTAAAAATCTTTTTGTACCCTTCATAATTATTCGCATGTTTTAACCTCACTGACACTATTATTGGCTTGATAATTAGGAAGGGAAACAATTCTTAGTACATTTCAACAGTTCGCAATAGTATCACGCAGTTACGAAATGGGACATTTATTCCTACTTTGTTGTCCAGTCAATAATAGGGAGAAGGTGGTGAAACACTTGCTTTTTATATTATTATTATTATTATTATTATTATTATTATTACGAATGAAAAGTTTTTACGTTTTATAATAATAATAATAATAATAATAATAATAATAATAATAATACGTATATTACATAATAAATGTATAATACGTAAAAATGCATCAATCTGATTGTATAAGACAGATGTCCAACTGTTTTAAAGTTGTGGCTTGGGAATTCTGTTCAAGGCGCGTAATTATTATGTAACTAATTGTTAGTCGTCCATTTCGATTTGGAATGAACTTTAAATTTTAATGTACTGGAAGGTATTGAGCGTTTAGTATGCCTCAGATGTCAATGAAAAACAACAAAATATAAGTGGCTCGTTCATTACAGAAAAATTCAGTCTGCCAGAATTCTATCAAAATATGACAGAAAGAATAACAAACTGAGGGGTAATTTAACTTTTATAACTATGTGTTTTACTGCCAATTATTTTTAATTTATATCCGTTTCAAAGAAGCATGAAAATAAGTATTTTTTAATAACACCATCGGTATTTTGTTATAGAAGAATTACATTTATTCAATTATAAATAAAACATCAGCACAAACTACCGTTACAAAAATAAAAAATCTAATTAGCAGTCGCAACTACACCGCAAAAATCAACTAGCATTTACAAGAAATTGTAAATGATAATTGTTCAAACCTTTTATTTGACTCACATCATTCATTTCCACATACCATATACATTCCACAAATATCTCTCATTTCATACTAGCATTCAGCATACGTATACAAGAATTTTTTCGGGCACATACTGCATTAAGAGTCATTCAACAGGAAAGAGAGAAGGTCTTGTATTTATTATTCATTACCATTAATATTCAGTATTCGTTATAGCAATAATAGTAAGAGCAATATCGAAAAAATAATTTTCATCATAATAATTGATCAACTACAGCACAGTGATTGTTAAAGAAATTTTAAATGTCAATGAGGGGAAAAAGGTCAATGAGAAACGTTTTTCTAAAGAACGCTGCATTATCCCACACCTGACGACTGTACGGTCTCATCGCCAGCTAAAATGCACGCAATGCGTGATCACATCACGCAGCTGTGTGAGTGTGTATGCATTCAGTCGCCAACACACACACACACACACACACACACACACACAAACACACACGCGAGCACACGCTACTCGTGCGGGCGGAATTTTAGCATTCATCAACAAGAACTTGTATTTGTTTAACATCAGGAATATTGTTGAAAGATCGTTGTTTATTTATGAATGCCGTGTTATTGTATCACTTTTGAAAAACCTTTACCCGTGATTTGAATCAAAATAATGGGATAGGGGCTATGTTAACTGTAATAACAGTGGGTACATTTATTTGTTGATTTCTATGTGCAGTGCGCCCGGTCAGGCTGCGCAGCGAGGTTTTTTTCCCCCCGCTGAAACAAAATAGTAATGTGTTTCTACCCCGGCGGAGTTTACACATGACATATATTTATGCAGTTCGATGAGAGCAGCGGCGAGCCGCTGGCGGTGGCGCCGCCGCTCCCGCCGCCCCCGCCGCCCCCGCCGCCCCCGCCGCCGCCGCCGCCGGTGTCGCTGCGCCAATGCGCGTCGCGCGCGTCTTTTTACCCCCGCGAAGGGCGCGCCCCTGGGGGTGGGATGTGGCACCACGCCCCGCGCAAAGAGCGCGCTCGTCTGTCTTTGCCATCACCCGCGAAACGCCGCCCGTGGCCGCCGGACGCCGCTGGTTCGGTCCCAAGGTGAAAAACGCGCGTTCATCGGCGGGGTGACAAAGGGTCTGTTACGTGAGGGGTTTGCGTTTTGTAGCCGGTTGTATGTGTGTGTGTAGGATTGGCATTCTCAAAACAGTGCCCTCAAGTACAGATTTGAACTATGTACATTCATTATATAATCACCAAGTACGTTTTGTTATTATATTCCAGATTTCGAAACGACCTTCATATTATCAAATTCCTCATATTTAATTTTTTAAACCACTATTTTATTCATAAACATTTTGCGTGTATAATAAAAATACACACGTCATGCGGAACAATTATTACCAAATTCATATGTCGATGGTAGAAAATAGCTAAAACATTACGATTCAATTACATTGTCAAACACCTGTCATAAATTCCAAAAAATACGATTCGATCATATGTTTTTACATCTTAAGTGAGATAACATGTTATACTATGTTATGTTTGGCACTTTAAAAAACATCCACACAATAACGAAAGTGCCGGCACAATATGAAGATACATGGAGCTAGACGAAATAATAGAAATTCGCAAAACAATATAGAGTCATTTTTGTCGCGGCACAACATTTTTCTTTCCCCCGCGACGGATTTTCTTTGAACTCCGCCGCCGGCGCGTGCAGACAGCCGCTGGTTTTTTCCGAGTTCCGCATCCGCGCTGTTCGGTTTGGTTCACTCCGCGCGACTGCGCACCCGCGCCTGCAGGGGCACGGAGGTGGGGGGCAGGGCGGGGGGCGGGGCGGGGACGGGGAGGGACGGTGCGCACCTCCCGTCCTCCGCTGGCCGCCCCCGCCTCTTTAAAGGGGACGGCCCGAGCGGACGGCCCCCTCCGAGGCCCCGCCGGGCGCAGTGCGCCCCGCCCCGCCCTTGGGGAACACCTCTCGGACGCGGGCCTCGCGGAGGACTCAGGTGCGAAGGACCAGCAGTACACGTTCAACTGGGAATTTTACACTGGGGTGAATTTACACCTAACGCAAGCGCCACACACGGTATCTTCGTTGTTTGAACGTTTCTGACGGATAATAATCTGAACAAATGAAGTCGTAGGATTCCGCGCCCGGGTCATGTAAATGATTTTGGCTGTCCGGGTGACGCCGCGTCGAAGGCTGTGTGGCCGACGTTTCGATCATCTTTTCGTGGTCTTCTTCGGGGCTGGTTTGCCTAAGGAAGCCATCTAAAAATAATCTGAAGACCATTTACGAATAATCTTAACACTTTGCACTTTGTCAATAGTCAAAAAGCCGAGGTTTCTGAGGTTTCATTTAATATTTTGAGAGTTTTTTGTATAAATAAGTTAATTCTCCGATTTGTTCAAGATTAATTGATTTACTTTATTCAAACCTTTGTCCATGGTTTTCATTTCAAATTCAAAATTAGCTGTTAATATCTTCTCACGTTTAGTTAGCAGCAATTTAATGTGTATCGACATGATCAAAAATATACAACAACAATAATTTTACTTCGTCTATCTTTTAATTTGTAACATAACTCTTCGTACTAACGATTCTACAACATGCAAAACCAACTCAAGTTAGTTTTCGAAGTGGTTCAATCAAAGTTCAAAGTTATTTGTTGCATACATGCATTCTTATTTAATTTAATAAACTCAATAGTCGGTCGGCATTCCCTTTTAAATGTTTGCTCCCGTGATTTCGTGAACATTTGTTTTAACGCCTGTAAAAAGTATTAAAAATTTCATTCTGTCTCAGTAAGATTCTAAACACCTCATCAATAAGTTTAGCCTCACGGCACAAAACTTATTAATATAATTCCTTCAACAGATTTCTACTTATCGTCTTTCATGCACCTACTTCTCATACGTCTAGACAGTGCACCTTATATGAACTTCCTCCTAAGTCCAAAATCGGAACCGGCACACTGCAACCCATGTTCACTTGCGGATTTCTCAACATCTGTCAAAGCTTACAACGTATTATCAAAGTTTCCGACGGTTCATATCAGAGCACCGCCGGCTTTCACACTTCTCGAGCAGATCGGCTCCCAGCAAGTTGGCTCTCGAGCAAGGGAGCTCACTCGAAAATTGTGCGAGGCAGTAGTGGCAAGAGGCACGCAAACGTGATGAGCGTGGGATACAAAAACAAGCGTGATAGATATATGTGATATGTGATTAAAATAAAATGAAGTAACATACAACTTGTATACTTGTATGTGATGAAAATATGAATGAAGAAAAGGAATTATTCCTTTTCTTCATTCATATTTTCATCACATGTAACGGAATTCTGCAACGTAAAGAGAAAGTTCCTATTCGTAATTAATAAATAGCAATAATAAAAGAGAAACGGTCTTAATACTTTGGATAAATTCTAGTATAGATTATGGAGTTTTTAAAGAACGAGTCAGCTGGTCAGTGTGGGAAATGTTGCGAGCTATTGAAAGAATAACGAACGATGGATGTACAAGAACGATTGGACACAGTCAGCAGAAATCAGACACACAAGACAAAGAGAAAGGTAATACAATCTTAAAGAAATGTTTCGCAGGCAAGACATAAACATATGTAACAACGTTGGAGCTGCGGAAGGGCGGAGAGAGGCACCAAAGGGCGCAACTGAAGCCGCCTGCCACGCACCGCGACAGTGGGCCGTGGGGACCATTGCAAAGGGAGAGCGGGACGGACATACATTTTAACACAACAACAATGTTTAGGTATGATTTTCAATAGGGCACTAACGAATTGTTGATTCAATTTAGCGAAACACGGCGCAACACAACACATGATGCCATTAGCGGCGGTCTTTGTGAGTCGATACCGCGGGATTAGTTGCTTGAAGAGCCGTGGAGAGGGCGCGCGGGGGCGACCGGCACTGAAAAGGAAAACACGGCCGCTGCATAGAACTGTTTGGCGCAAGGGGTCGCAGCTCCCCTCTAGCTCGGCCAGCCTGCGCGCGCACGCCCTCGCAACAAACCAATCAAATTAAAAGGGCTGCGTTATAATCCCTTTATGTGATACCCATCCGAGCGGAAATAGTGGGCGCTGGGCGGGGAGGCTGGGCGACGCGAAGGGGGCCGCGGAGGAGAAAAAAAGGGAAACAGCCCCGTCATATCTACAGTAACAGATGTCATAGGGGCCGTCAGCGACATCATGAGGCTAAGCACTTGACCCCGCAGTCGTAGCTCAGAGCCTCGCCGCCCAGGCCCCGGGCGCGCCCTGGCCACCCCGCGGCGCGCGGACGGAATAACATCAGCTCGGCGCTGCCGGCGGGGCGGGGCCGCCCAGGCCCCGGGCGCGCCCTGCGCCACCAGGGGGGGTGCAGGGGCAGGGGCAGAGGCAGAGGCAGAGGCAGGGGCAGAGACAGAGGCGGGCGGGGTGGGCGGGGGTGAGCGGGGGCGGGCGGGGGCGGGCGGGGGCGGGCGGGAGGCAGACAGGAGGCAGGCAGGAGGCGGGCGGGAGGCGGGCAGGAGGCGGGCAGGAGGCGGGCAGGAGGCGGGCAGGAGGCGGGCAGGAGGCGGGCAGGAGGCGGGGCAGGAGGCGGGCAGGAGGCGGGGAGGTGTGCGGGAGCACGGTGTTTCTCGCACGAGAACAAGGAGCAAGCACAACATAGATGAACAAGTCTCCTCAGTCGGAGCGACAAAGACAGGGGAGAAGGTGGGATCCGAATCTACTCGCAATCGGAAAAGAAATGACTGTTAAGATCGTCAAATACATCAAGCTGTTGAGTAATATGCTCGATAGGAGACCTAGCTAAATAAGACTAGAAAGAATGAAGAACGAGTGGAAAAAAACTACTAACGTTCTTGCTATTAAACAGTTTCGGAGCATTCAACCAATACAAATGTCATTAGCGCTGACAATCGTAGCTTCCATTTCACTTGCAAAGAAACCCTAAAACAATATACAAACTCCCGAATCATTTCAGGATACACGATTACTGGTTGTCTGGTAGATCTTTTATTCAATGAAAATTGCAAAATAGTAATGTACTGTTCTTTACATTACGAGAATGAAAATCAAAGAAACGAAAATACAGAAAGCGACGTAAATTATTAGAAATGTGAATGCGAGTACTGCCCAATGATCTTGTCTCTCGGTTCGGAGTGCACATTTTCCTTTCCCCTTCCCAGCGCTGACCAAACGCTCTTACGAGGTTCAGACGCACAAGCGAAGGCACCCTCTGTTAATCGTGCGGCGGAGCCTATAAATCATCCCTGTTTACCACTTTTCGCCCATCAGTCTCCGTCAACGCGTTCATAATTTCGTCCTGTCGCACCTCTTTTTCCGCGTGTCCTTTTCTGCCAGCAGTCGCATGTTTACGACTCCTCCGACTCCTTGTTACGCATCTATCGTGACGCGCCTGCCAAGCTTTTGTTTTCACACTGACTTCCTGTTCCCCTTTCCGCGCGTCCGTCACGCTGATTACCTCGCGCCTCTCTTTGCCGGGCCTTCGGCGCTCCGCTGCCCCGCCCCCGCGCCTTTGCCGCCCTCTCGCGGCGTTTCTTTGCGCGCGCGCTTTCGCCTCTCGTTCGCCCCCGGGAGCGCAGTGGTCCGGACCGTAGTGACAGACGGGCGTTCATGGCCACTACACTGTCTGAAATTACATTAAATTTAATGTAGAATTAATGTACGACTCTACATGAATTTCAATGTACCTTGTAAATTAAAGGGAGATTAATGTACATATACATTAAATTTAATGCTTAAATTTAAATTAAAAATGTAAATTGTATGTTTTTTAATTGGTAAATTCAAAAGGATGTTTCTTAAGACGCCAAGATCACCTGAGAACTTTGGAACATGTATACATTGATTCTCAAAATTATTGCGAAGAAAAATGTATCATCGTCATTCCATTTTTACGTAATAATATTGTTGTAATATTATACAAAATATTCATTGTCTATTGATTTTATTCATTTCCTCATTTTAACTTTTGAATTAACCCACCTTAGGTAATAAATGTAATTCGTGTAAAATTTTTGTACTGATTATTCAAAATAATTGGAGCACATTTGTGAGATAAAATACAAAACTTAATTTATATTACATGTAAGAGCTATTGAATGAAATCTAATTTCCATCTCCAGTTTCTCAATTATTGTTTACCGACAATACACCCACATAGATGATTGCCTCCATCTATGCCGTGTCATGAAACTTCTTTGTAGATTTTAATAATTAAATTTGTTCAAAGAATTGTCATCTCAATTGAGATTCGAACCCGGGCCTTCTGGTTGCTCTAAACTCCAGATGTTCTAACCATAGATTCATAGCTTTTCGAAATCACTATCCCCCTCCTGTCCAGGGTAGCTTGTTCCTTGTCATTTCTTGTCTTTTAAGTAGCCCGATAAACGAGATCTGTCTCTCATTTAAAAAGAATATATAATTCAAAAATATTTTTTCATACGAGAACAAATCATTGTAAACCATCGCAAAAATTTTTAATTACACAAAAAACAAAAAAATAATAAGAACATCTGTTCGTTCATCGAACACGAGAAGAAACAATCCATTGCACTTCAAGATCACATTCTCCAAAAACCTCACTTCGGTCAGAGCGTTTCGTGCCCTGACGGCGGTCGGGCGAAATTTGGCGTCGCCCAGCCGCGCTCCCGAGCGAGGGCGGGGGGGGGGGGGGGCGGAGGTGCTTCCCTGCTGCCGCCGGCGCCGCCTCCGTCGCTTCCGCCGCTCTCTCACGCCCCGCCCCGCCCCATCCCCGCCCTCGCCCCGCTCCGCCGACCGCCCCCGCAACGTTGCCACTTACCAAAATCAATACCACGCAACGAGGCTTGAAAACATACGTCAACATCGGGTTGTGTTTGGATAAACTAAACGCTTTCGCCATCGGTGCCGGGCGGCCGGCGCTGCCGCCGGTGATGGTGGTGGAAGAGGTGGTGGCGGCGGTGGTGGTCGGGGTGGCAGCGGTAGAAGTGGCGGTGGCGGTGACTCATGTGGCGGCGGTGGCAGTGGCGGCGGCGGCGGCGGCGGCGGCGGCGGTGGTGGCGGTGGTGGCGGTGGTGGCGGTCGCAGCGATGGGGGTGGGGGTGGCGGCAGTAGCAGTGGTGGCGGTTTTGGCGGCGGTGGGGGCGGCGGTGGTGGTGGCGTTGGGGGCGGCGGTGGGGGGGCGAAGGTGCCAGTGGCGGTGGCGGTGGGGGCGGCGGCGGGGGGGGGGCGCGGTAGGGGCCGGGCAGCAGCGGTGGAGGCGGTAGGGGCGGTGGCGACAGTGGCGGTGGGGCGAGGGGAGCGGGCGGCGAAAGCGGCTGAGCGCCGTTTTTACCGACAGCGCCGCCGGTCGCCACCTTTGTACCGGCGAAGAGCGCTGTTTGCGCACCGCTGCTTGCCGCCCCCGCCCCCTCCCTTCTCCCCCCCCCCCGCCCCGCAGCCGCCCCCGGCCCCACGTCGAGCTGCCGTGCGGACAGGTGTCGCAGGTTTACGGACGCCGAGTTTTCAATCTGCGTGGCCCGATTGGCGTCCAGCCACACAAGGAGGCGCCGACTAGCAGTGGTTTGTCAGCCATCACGAACTTCCGTCTCACAATCAGATGCAGATAATTTAATTCTTGTTAAAATATTTGCGAGGTATTCTGTTCTTGGGTTTACGTTACACGAACATTGTTTATTCTTCGAATAACCTGAATACATTACTTTCGATAAAAGAAAAATAATGCCATCTAACAGAAGCATAAACGACTAGAATGTTGTTCAGTACATAGGAAATGAGTTGACTTTTGAAATATACATCCTTTTTAAAAAATTTTTAATTTTTTATTAATAAATCATTATTCATTATTCAGTATCAGTACGACCTGAGAATTTCAATATCTTTATTTGTCCATTTTTCATTAGATCTTTCTCCAGAGTTCGTGCTCTCTCCATATTTCATTCTGCATTGTCCTCTGTGTCTAAATATCGTAATGCAGTTTTGGCAACTTTAAATGCATCTTGCACTGTCGGAACACCATGTCATTCTCCGAAGGCCCTTCCAATCGCCTAGTAACATACGAGATTCAATTAATTTTCAGGACTACGTTCAGTATAGTGGTGGTTCAGGTTCAGTATAACCGAATCTTCTTACGCTTATTTGTAATATAAGTGAAACGGGACCAGTGACTTATGTTTACTATAACCGAGAGTTCTTTATATCCGATTTCACTATAACAGATGTTTCACTATAACCGGTTCACTATACCGAGTTCACTATAACCGAGGGTTCACTATAACCGAGGGTTCACTATAACCGAGGGTTCACTATACCGAGGGTTCACTATAACCGAGGGTTCACTATATCCGAGTTCACTATATCCGAGTTCACTATATCCGAGTTCACTATATCCGAGTTCACTATATCCGAGTTCACTATATCCGAGTTCACTATATCCGAGTTCACTATATCCGAGTTCACTATATCCGAGTTCACTATATCCGAGTTCACTATATCCGAGGTCACTATAACCGGAGTCGACTGTTTATGCTTCCCCACTGAGATGGACCTAGAGCCTCGCCAGGGAGGGGAATCGGAGCGTCCGGAGCGGCGCCCGCAAGCGCCACCTCGCAGGACACTCCACCGCAGGGCGCACGGAGCCGCGACCGGCGGCGGCGGCGGCGGCGGCGGCGGCGGCGGCGTCGCTCCATCAAAAATCGATCGGCGAGGGGCGCCGTGCAGGGGCGGCGCGGGGGCGGCGCGGCGCTTCCGCCATTTTAACAAAGCCGGTGGGCCCGCCGCCTGCCGCCTACAGGCTCGCGAAAGCCGCGACGGCGCGGCGGCGCCGAATTCCAGCGACCGGCTGCTTTTACGGATAGTTCGCCGTGGTTTCTCCGTTCATTTCCGGGGAAATGCTGGAGGAGTGTCCTGACAAACGGACCACACGTAATTTTTCCTTTGTTTTTTTCTTGTTCCATCCTCTGGCTTTACTCAAACGCACGTTTACATTACCACACATGTCACAAGAACAGTCGGGAGCCTAGACCTTCTCCTGGCTAGCGCGGTGCTCCTCTGGAAGGTGATACCTACAAAGGGAAATTCCCATCAAGCCTCATTGAAGGCCGGCGCCGGATATCACCATCCAGCAGGGAAGGAATCACCACCACCTCCAGGAATAAAACATTCACTACTCTTTCGGGGCAAATGACCGAATTCCAGCGGCCGGCTGCTTTCATTCGCAGTTCTCCAATAAACTCCAGTGGAATATTGGAACGGTATACTGACAAACGGACCACGCGCAGTCTTTTTTTCCTCTTCCTTATTCCATCCGCTCCCATTTCTTACACACGTATTTACATGCGCTGCATGCACTACCACACAAGGCTACTCGGGAGCTTAGACGATGTCCCGACTTTGACGGTACTTCGCTTATGGTAGATGCCTGGTTAGAAAACCCGCGCAAACCGACGGATAGATCGGCGTCGGATCACGCCATCCAGAGGGTGGGGGAATTACCGACACTTCCCGCGATAACCCATTCGCTACCCTTACGGTACTGATGACATTAGCAGATGACGCGCCCGGAATCACTATTCAATCAATCAATCTACCCAGGTTGATCCCTTGAAAAATTTAGCACGATATCATCACCTCTCCGGAAGAACATACAGCACTTAAGTTTGCCATTACTTAAAGAAAATAGCAATGTGCTCAGCTGGGGGAAATACATAGGGAGGGAAATACCTCAAGTCGACTTGTAGGCCATCGTCGGTTTCTCACCATCGAACGGAGAAGGAATCACCACCACCTCCAGAAATAAAACATAGGACAAATGACCATAGCAGTTCACGTGCCCGGAAATATCAATCAATCAATCAATCAACGAATTGGGACGCTGGATTGGACTGGGCTCTCTCTTCGTTAGCACCCGATCACCTTCAGAAATAAAACATAGGACAAATGACCATAGCAGTTCACGTGACGGGAAATATCAATCAATCAATCAATCAACGAATCGGGACGCTGGATTGGACTGGGCTCTCTCTTCGTTAGCGCCCGATCGCCTCGCGGTGCGACGCGACGCGACGCGTCGGGACGCGCTCTCGCGGTCGCACAAAAAGCACACGCGCTCCGCCGCCGCCGCCGCCGCCCACCGCTGCCGCCTCGCCGCCGCGACACAATGAACGCCGTCCCTTTTGTATACGAACCCAATTCGGGACGCCGAAGAAAAAATGAATGACAGATTTTTGTGTGGAGGATATACATATATCTCGTTGCGTGCATGTTTTTTATTTCCCCCCGACCTGCTGCGTGGTGGAATCCGAGGTTTGAAAATTGGTATTGGTGCGGAGGCAGCACGGCCGCGCCGGGGGCGTGGCGGGGGCGTGGCGTGGCGGGGCGAGACTGGCGGGGGGCGGGGGCCCGTTGCGCGCGCGTCGGGTCGTATTGGTTCGGGGACACGGGGCCGCGCGGGTGGTAGAGGAAAACAAAAGATACACACGAGGAAATTGAGTCTGCCATATGTAGTCAGAACGGACAGATGCGTGTATATATTGATACAAATCATGATGCGTATTGAAATACAATTGATTTATAGACTGCCCGCCAATATAACGGAAGCTGGCGAAAAAAACCGGCGCCCGCCGTGACGTACGGGCTGGCTAATGCCATGCATGGCCACCCCCGCCGTGGCCGAGGTGTGCGGTCTGCCCCGCCCACCGTCCGGTCGTTGCAGCATTGTTGTCACCCGATAAGGGCGCTGCAGTGATATTTGCATTTATGTACGCACCTCTGCTGGAACATTATGCTGGAGCTGCAGGCTGTCGCCCCATCCGGCTGGCGCAGTCGTTGCGACTCGGGAATAGGGCGTTCGCCCTAGGTTTTACGGCGCGTCGTTAAAGTGTTGTGGTGATTTCGATTCGCGAAGACTTTTTGCGAATGCAATAAATAGGTTTGGAAATTCGAGTGACAACAGGGTTTATTTATTGAAGTGTTGTGTCACATCCTTTTGAGGTTCGTTCAATCTCGAGAGATAATTTTTACCTTTTTATGAATTTTTCGTCAAATTACATCCAATACTTTAGCCATTGATTTATTCATTAGAAACTCGTATTAACTCTCGTTTTGATTAAAAAAAATAAAAGTTACCTACATACTTAAATCTAACCTTTCAATAATTGTTATTTAGATATCCATTTCTATCTATTGTAATTTTATCGATAAGTAAATCTTCTTCATCCATTCATACTTTCTTTAATTAACTTCAGTTTTACGTTGCGTGCACTGCTACTTTATCATTTTCATAAATATATATAGTGTTTATAAATACGAAGATTAGAGCTTGAAATTGTAAATCCTTTAATAGCTGCATTAACTTAAGTAAGCATTTCATTATCAGAGCCGATTATAGTATTTGGTTTTACAATGTCGATCACATATGTAAGTGATGTTCCATAAACAAATTACTGTATTAATGAAAACAGTCCGAAAAAAGTACACAGGTAAATTCAATGTAAATACTGATAAATATTTGCTGTTGGGAATCATACTTTTATTACAGTGCATTAAAGAGCTTGGAATATTGTTTGATATTCATGGTTTTGTGAGCACTTATAATCGTATTTCAAGCTATATTTTTATGAGTGCCGAAATTCAACTAGTTTTTTTGTGGCACAGATTTATATTTCTGATTACTTTCTATGTATATATTAAACGGCATAATATTAATATAATTGTACGAAAATTTGATATTAATTTTGAACCAATTTTCCGTCCCTACAAATAACACAAGAGAAGGTTATTTCTTTTATTATTGCTTTTCCACTTCCTATCCAGGCAATCAGCGAACTTCATAAAATTATTATTTAATAATTTTCTGATACTGACCACTAAAATATGAAATATAATAGCTTGACCGGAAGCTAGAACAACGAGCAGGGGAAAAGCAAATGTTGATCAGTCACCAACGCCATTGAAGACAATGGTCTGGAGTTTCCAGGTGTGGAATAGTGACGTACTTGGGTAATTAGTTTAAGCTCTAAGAATTTCGCGGTGGCACAAAAATGGTGGACCAAATTATTTTTATTGCTGCATAAATGTCCTTTTTAGCGAGACCAATCTCCTTTCATGTGATCCAAAATGCAAGATTTCCCAGCGCTTTTGTTTTTGATTAATTGATTGATTGATTGATTTGTTTCCAGTCGCGTCAAATACGAAGGTCATTAGTTCCGTAAGTGCATTTTTTTTCTCGAGAGTTGGCGGTGATTTTCCCTCGCTGGATGACGAGATCTGGTGTTGCCGCAAACGTCGGAAACTGGTTTCCAGAACCAGGTATCTCTAAGCTGCCGACGTGTGAAGTGCAGCGTACGTACAAGTGTGAGTAAGTAAGGGGTGGGAATAGAAGAAGGAAGAGGAATGAAAGATCGCGCGGTCCAAGGGCCGTTAGTGTATTGCTCCGGCATTCGCCTGGTGTTGATTGGAGAAATTACAAAAAACTTTCGATTAGAAGAGCCGGCCTTTAGAATTCTCCAGCGCGCTTTTGTTGTTTTGATATTTATGTACTTATTTATGTACTTATTTATGTACTTATTTATGTACTTATTTATGTACTTATTTATGTACTTATTTATGTACTTATTTATGTACTTATTTATGTACTTATTTATGTACTAATTTATGTACTTATTTATTTACTAATTTATGTACTTATTTATTTATTAATTTATGTACTTATTTATTTACTTATTTATTTATAAGGAAGCGTCACAGATCTGAAGACCGCGCAAGGCAGTTCAAAACAAATATTTCCCTCCGGGACAAACTCGCGGAGGAAATACGTACAATTACCGCAGTTCTGTGCCGGAGGCGGGCGGGTTGCCGGGGGGCGGGGACCAGCAGTCGACAAGTGACGATCGGGGTTTGAGGGCGATGGCGGCGGCGAGGGTGTCGCCCGCAAGCCGCTTCGGGGCCGTGCACCCGCTACATTTTACATTCGATGCATAATTCTCGATCGATTTGACCTATCGCTCCGGGCCGCTCCATGCCGCCGCCGCCACCGCCGCCGCCACCACGGCGCCAATCGCGCAGTGCTTATCACGTTGCATATTAATGGAAAGTTTATTGCCTGAAAAACCGAATCGGGCGTCGCGGTGCCGCGCCGTGCCACGCCGCGCGGCTTTTTCGCCGCCTCGCGCCGTCAAGAGGCCGCTGTTTTTTGCGGCCTCCGCCTCCGCCGCTGGCGCGCTGCCGGCGCTAATGAGAGCGACGCATGCAAAATGGATAAATCGACGCGTAATGTTTAATCGAGGAGAAGCACTCGTGAGCGAAGGTAATGATGGCAGAGGGGAGGGTGTGGAATATACGAGAGGCAGACGGGAACAGTCCCGATGGTAGCGGTGACGTATCGAGGTGGTGATTATGGAGGTGCAGGGTGTGAGAATGGTGATAAATTATATGACAAAAAATTTCGATATTTTAGTGGTGATGAAAGTACTCTCAGTGTTAGCAAATGATGGCAGAGATGCAATTTTTAGTGACACAAACAATTTTTAGTGACACAAACATCAATTTTGTGAGACAATCATCAATTTTCAGTGACACAAACATCAATTTTTAGTGACACAAACATCAATTTTTAGTGACACAATAATCAATTTTTTAGTGACACAAACATTGACTTTTTAGTGACACAAACATTAACATTTTTAGTGACACAAACATTAACTTTTTTAGTGACGCAAACATTAACTTTCTTAGTGACACAAACATTAACTTTTTTAGTGACACAAACATTAACTTTTTAGTGACACAAACATCAATTTTTTAGTGACACAAACATTAACTTTTTAGTGACACAAACATCAATTTTTTAGTGACACAAACATTAACTTTTTAGTGACACAAACATTAACATTTTTAGTGACACAAACATTAACTTTTTTAGTGACACAAACATCAATTTTTTTAGTGACGGTGGAGGTGACGACGAATGTAGGAGAGCGCGCCAGCGAGGCGCCATTGCGTGGCGTGGCCACCAGAGAGCGTACATTTGCAAATCCGCGGAACCAGGGGTGGGCGGGGCGAGGCGAGGAGGGGGGGCGACTTAGGCTGATGGGCTGCTGATTGCGGTGTGCGCGATTGACTCACTTTAAAACCGCGTGCGACCGATTCGCACGTTTCGCGCCTCGTTTGCGCGGCGCGCGCGTTTTTTGTTTGCGCCCGCCGCCGCCGCCGCCAGCGCAGCCGCCCTCGCAGCCACTCATCCACTTTCGCTGCCGCACGCCCCAATCAGGCAAGCGGCTCGCCCTGACGGGTTTGCCAAATTTCGGCTTCTTTTTTCACGGAACGCTTCTGCCGCTACATTCTCTGTTTACAAGCGATGCGCAATGCATATACAGTTGAGTCAGAATACGTGTTACTAGAGCATGTAGATGTCGATGATGATCACGTTTTGCCACGGAAAATTACTCATTGAGAAATACAGTTGGAGATTTAAACTTTCATACTATTTGTGGTAAGTGATATTATTCCGATATTTCAGAATACATGTTACAAACTTCAGGACTTGCAGAGGAGTAGAAGATCACGTTTCACGTCTCGTTTGCACGGCGCTCGCGTTTTTTGTTTTCATCCACCACCGCCGCCGCCCCTTGTACGCACTCAACCACTTCCTTGCTGCGCGCCCCAATCAGGCAAGTTCTCCGGCCTGACGGGTTTGCCAAATTTAGGTTTCTTTTTTCACGGAACGCTTCTGCCACTGTGGCTGCTACAATCTCGGTTTACAAGCGAGGTGCAATACGTATACAGTTGTGTCGGAATACGTGTGACTAGAACATGTAGAGGTAGAAGATGATCACGTTTTGCCAACGAACAAGTAAGTATTTGGCAATTTGGGGCGATCGTCCGACTTTGCCGACTTAATGGGGTCCGCAATTCTATGACCTAGTTGAATTCCCACACTTGTGGGGTGAGAGGGACATGTAGCGAATATGACTTATCCCTTCATCGTAACTTGCTAACTCTATCTGAGCTTTCTTTCGTCACAAAGCTATAGAAAGTGTGACGGTTTTAAAGGAATGCTGTAATTCTACCTATCGCTCGACAGGGAAAAGAACCCGGGACCATACTGCAGGAAGGTACTACGCTA
This sequence comes from Teleogryllus oceanicus, assembly GCA_964035755.1. NCBI lineage: Eukaryota > Metazoa > Arthropoda > Insecta > Orthoptera > Gryllidae > Teleogryllus > Teleogryllus oceanicus. The sequence continues at coordinate 11,298,131 of CAXIVR010000014.1, forward strand.
CCCATGAGCCATTCTAGAGGCTTAGCCATTCAACATACGGTAGGAAATTTCATACATCGATGTTACACACGTGACATTGGTCGTGATTGTTAGACAATTTCTCAAGCATTCGTATGCGGCAGATCACGCTTTGAGGCAGTTAGAGTACTTGTGTAGCAGTTCAATACTAGTATATAGAGATTACTATAAGGAGGAACCGCTTTATCACTGCTGGCAATATAACTGCAAGTTACGTCCATGCACTCATTTTGTCAGTCCATTCGTTTCAAGTTAGCTCATTTGCATATAGTTTCACCACTATCTCTGACAATGTAATGCCTTGCATGACGTTGATTTGTTTCCACATCTGTCAAAGCGGCCCCTTCTTAGAGTAATTCCTGAATGTGACGATTTGACTATTATGCTAGGTAAATGTCACGTGAGTAACTTTCGTTGTATGGAATTTCCCACTGTATGTTCACCGTCAAAAGGATCTTCTCCTCTACAGACTCTTTGAAGTTTATAACATTTCTTCTGAAACACATGAATAATACCACTTTCCATAAATAGCATGAAACTTTCAATCTGAAAACGTACTTTCTTGTTAAGTACGTTTCCTTAGACGAAGAACTCTTGCCTGTACTTGCAGAGAGGAAAACGAATATTACAAAATTGTACCGTGTACAATGTTCAGTTGTAAAGAGAAGTTCTCGCATCTGACCAGACAAACGGGTTTTGCAGGCTTCAAAGCCGCCACGAGTAATCCGCAACTCTCAAAAGTTCTTCAGAGCGGAGCGGAGTTGTCGCGCTCGCTCGCCGACCACCTTTCCGCTTCCCCGAACCCTCATTGGGGGCGCCCGTGGGCTTGTGTGTTTTCGCATATGGACGGGCGCGCAGTTACACGGTAAATCACGAGTACTCGCGGAAATGTTACCAATTTTACCTTCACAGCCGCAAAGCATCGTGCCATTTATTTCTGTTCACCACACGTCGTTCCGTTCCTTCCTTCCTTGCTCCATTCTATCTCTCCTTAGTCGAGTTACTCAGCTTATCAATTCCAACAGTTTTGCCCTCAACACCATTTTGTATATAAATTTTTTTTTTAGTATTGTGGTTTGATTATCCCTATACCTATAACGTGGATTACCACAAGATATCGGCTACCACCATTTTGTACAGCAAATCCACCATTTTATTCGCGCCCTTCTCGTTCAAGTTGTACCCCTCGATTGTGTCCACCCACGTTTAATGTCTAGTAGACTCCATCCAGTCTGATCACCGTTCTCGGTCCGTAGGTGAAGGTGTACCTGCTTCTTTCCCCACCCTCTACAGATAGATCAACCCTCTTTTATATTGCACGGCTCCATTCCTGTAGTCATCATTATCCTCCTGCGCGCTCCCTGCTGTTTTCATTAACTCTCAGCCATTTTCACCCTTCCCCAATCCCGCCTTCACCAGTCTTCGTCTCCCATCCCCCTTCCTCCGCAGCGGAGCTTCACACAACCGCCGCAGCCGTCGTTGGCGTTCCCTCTTTCCCGAGAAAAAAAAAAAAGAATCCCGCAACGCTCCCGCGCCGTCGTCGCTTTTCTGTCTCCGGTAGGCGGCGCAGCGGGCGGCAAGGGAGGGAGGGGAGCCGCTTCTGCATAGAAGGCGCTCTCGGGGGGGGGGCGTGGAGGGGAGGGGAGCCGCTGGAGAGCCGAGCTCGTTCCGACGCGGCTCCGTCGTCTCTAGTTACTTATCTAAATTACCATCGGATACATTGTACAAGTAATCGTGAAGTAGCGCGCAGCGAGACGCCGCCGCCGCCGCCGCCGCCGTCCCAGTGCGAGGCTTTTCCCCCCAAACCCGCCCGCCCGCCCCCCCCTTACGAAAAAAATGCCCCGCCACTACAAAAATACGGAACATTGAAATGAATATTCCTTTCACTTGTCCCGTAACAGCCCCTCTTGCCGCGTCCCGCCTCCCACTCAGTCGGTCCTCTACGAGAGGCCGCCTTGCCCGGCCGCTTCGCCTTGCCCCGCCTTGCCGCACCTTGTCCGCCTTGCCTCGCCGGGCGGCGCCCCGCCCCCGCCGGGGCCCCGCGTCGCCCGCCGCCCGCCGGGTTGCGTTTTGTATGAATTTCCCTCCCGTCTATTCATCAGAAAAAGATACCTCCCAACAAGTTTTTCGTGGTCGTTGTAATCATCATTATCCACATTACATACGAGAGAGGACTCGCCGCCCTGAAAAGGAGCATCCTCGCTCCCTCGCCCCCGCCCCGCGCGCGGCCACTCCACAGCCCCGCCCCCGCCCCGCTCGCCCCTCCTGCCTCGCCGGCGTCGCTGTCGCTTCCTTTCATAAGTGCTGTTACTTTAATTTCCCTGCCGCTCGCGCGCGCCCGTCACAGCCGCCCGACGCGACCCGACCCAGGCAGCCACTCGCTGCTTCTTTGCTTGTTTCGCCCCATTCAGCGGGCGCACAATGGCGCGGCGTACACGGGCGAAGCGCAGGGCGCAGACTAGAAAGACCGGAAGGAGAAAAACTGCGGACTCGGGAAGAGGATTGGAGGATAGCGACAGAAGAAACGGAAAAAAAGAACGTCATGGGAACACAGTACGGAGAAGCGGAGAGAATGCGAGGTAGGGACAATGAATAACGGAGATGTGCTGCAAAGATGTTGTATGATAATATTGGAGAAGTTTCGGATTCGCAGTAGACGGTAGCGGGTCGGATGGTATCGAATCAGTTCAGATCGAGTTGGATCAGATTGGCTCGGTTTGGCTGGTTCAGACGGATCGGATCGGATCGGATCGGGTCGGATCGGGTCGGGTAGAGTCGGGTCGAGTCGAGTCGTCGGTCGGTCGGGTCGCGTCGGGTCGGGTCGGGTCGGGTCGGGTCGGGTCGGGTCGGGTCGGGTCTGGTCGAGGGTCGGGTCGGGTCGGGTCGGGTCGGGTCGGGTCGGGTCGGGTCGAGTCGAGTCGAGTCGAGTAGGGTCGGGCCGGGCCGGCAAGTGTTTGGTCGAATGTGGAAAATTGGCAGGTCAGTATCGAAACGATGGATGCAAGGAAAAAGTGACAATGGGCCAGGAGCTTCGCGGAAGGGTGGAGGGACGGGAGATGGCTGAAAAATGGGACGTGAAGGAAGGGAACGAGTGGTTGAGAAACTCAGAAACTGTAGCCGCTCCCCAGCTTTGTCCGGGCTTACCTGGAAGAGTCTGAAGTTGACATAGCTGTGCGGTGCGTCAGAGACTGCTGACGTACGCGCCCTCAGAAAGTTCGAAGAATTCAGTGGGTGTATCATGGAGACTGGATGGAAATTCAGACTCTCAATAATTACAGAAGTGAGTTTTCCGCGGCCAATTGCTTTATTCGACTCAAAGAGGATTCTCAGACACGCTTCCTTCAACTAGGTAAATACATCAATCTTTTAAAAAGTAATTGGAAATAAATTCACAGATAAATCCGAAGTAAAGCAAATGCCTTAGATCATTGAAACGTTACATGCCGGATCAGGGATTTCCGGACTTTTCATACGTGAGTACCACTGAAACTTTCAGAGACACTGGCGTCCCCGCATTCTACATTACCAGTTCCACATACATTTTTAAAAATAAAATATAGAAATTTCTTTGGTAAAATTTGTAATGCACTATAACTATCATAAGAAAATTTGATTTTCTTTGGAAAATCGGAGTACTTTTATTAACATTAGACTCCATTTGAGAGCATTTTCGACGAACCATTTAGAAGTAAGATTATCGAGTTTATTTTTCTGTTCGGGATCTTATGAAGAAGTCAGTAAAGAGCATTCATAAATCATTAATCATGATTCCATACTGAACTCGTAAGTCATTTTCCTTTCCTTAAAAGTAGAATGTTGAAGGACGAGTTGTTAATGGTTTCTTTATTAGTGAGCCTTCTAAACCAAATAAAAAATAAACAAACGTTTAAAAAAATTGCGTTTAAATAGCTCTAAATTATTGAAATGCTTACTTCGGTTCAAAACACAGACTTACCAATTCCACGATACCAATTCGAAAAAATAAATTAGTATGCTAACATAGCATACAATTTCAGGGAGTTGAACAAAAATGAGACCTGCATAATTGTTTCAAGTGTTCTATCATCTATCTGAAGAAAAAAATTGGATCAATGTTCAATAGAATTTTGAACATTTAACTATGATTTCATGTAAAGTACACTTCCGAAGCAAAATCAAATCCGTGTCAAATTTTTAGGGCCTAATGTTTGGCTAGATCAATCAGGGAATATCAATTTCGGACAAAATCGTCTGAATGAGGCAGGCAAAAAGAGAACGTTTTGCCGTAATGGTAAATAGTGAAATGCATGTTATGTATCAGTGACCGTCAAAACCTACACAGTCTGTGAGAATTCATTTAATACAAGTTTCATTTGTTTTCCATATTCATTTTAACTGTATTACATATTTTAACACACATTTTTCTTGTTCCCGCTCAAGTCTTACATGAGCTTACAAGTCTTACATTACCTGCGTCATGATTAAGCGTCGTAAAACAATTCAAAGAAAAAATACGAATAGTTAAAAAAAAGGTTTTTATAAATTGCAATAACTTCATGCAGAATTATTCGAAAACTACTCGTTTTTTTCAAAAAAACGAGTCGAAACTGTGCTGCCCGGATCTAAAGTTTCCTGAACTTGGACCTTCTCCACTCTCCACACACTCTCACAGGCACGCTCCCGCACGCTCGCACGAGCACGCTCTCGCTCACGCTCACGCACGCGCCTCGCAATCCCCACGCACTCGGCCGCACACTCACCTGGATACGTGCCTCGGGCAGGCCGATCTTCTCCGCGAGGCGCTCGCGAGCGAACACGTCCGGGTAGTGAGTGCGCTCGAACTCTGCAACAAAGGAACGACGTCCACTCGTTACACACATCCTTTCCCAACCATCCATGGCTGTGAATAATATTTTGGGCAAAGGCAAGCAGAAAAGAGCAGGAGAATTTCCTCCAGAAGTGTGGTGGTCTACAGTTCTTCTTGTGGGGATACGAGCTGGAGAAATTTGGTGGGGAACCCTTTGATATGAAGCAATTGCGTTTTCTCTAAAAAAAAGGGTTGTATTCTAATAGTAATTTTTCCTATAGAAATGTGGCGGTCTACAGTTGTTCTTGTGGGGATACGAGCTGGAGAAATTTGGTTGAATTCCCTTGATTTTGAAACAAGGGTATTTCCTGCAACTCGCTCACAAAGGTTTAAATTAGTATCTAAAACGTTCGTGATCATGGGACAGGAATGCAAGTTCATGGAATAACATGGGTCATATTAAAAAGATTGAGTATGCGTTCGATAAAGTGGATAATCCTAAAACCCTAAACAGGCGTTAATTAATAAAACGAACTGCAGAATAAACAAAGACATCATTGTTCTTAATGACACATTATGATATTTTCCTTGCTTGAGCGAATGTCAAATAAAGCATTTGTTGAAAAAATATTCCTGCTAATGAGGTCAATGTTAAAAACTGAACCCCTGGAAGAAGCGAAACCGGAAGGAAACGGAAAGAGAGGAAATTAAATGATCCAGTGATCCCCCTGAAACGAGCCGTTATTCTGAGAAAACAGTTTGTTTTCAAAACACTTCTTTGAAAGGAAACTTCACGAGTTTAATTATCTCAATTATATACGGCTACACGAAAGACAAGCGTCAATCCGAAAAATAATATAACCAATAAGAGGCACGAGGAACTTGAATTTGGCTCCCACACAATCGTACTTACTCCCCGAAAGTTTATAGCATCATTTGTCATATTTAAATGAAGATGTGTTCTTGCTTTATAACCCCAGAACCATTTTTTGGAGACAACTATGGAGAGAAAATTCCGCAAAAAAACAAAATTTAGTGTCGTATTAATACACACTGCACATTCTAGCTGTACATCCCACATTAAACCGGTTTTATTCGGTCATATCGTCAGTAAGCAAGGAGACGTCTACCGTGAGACCGCCGAGAGAAAGGTGGTTTCAGCGAAATCAGAAAGAAAAATCGCGGCTCGATTTGTGGAATCGGCCGAAGTCTCGTGGGAGGCAGAATCTTAGCGGGGGCGGAGCGGTCCCGGAGGACGAGGACGGCTGTCGTCCGTCGGACGGACGCACGCGCGAGATGTTTTTCTTTATTTCCCGTCCCCTTTCCCCCAGCTCCATCTTCGTCTACGCGACGTCTTTGTCCTCGTCCCCACGGGTGAGGATAATCCCTCGCGTTCAGTTTTTACTGCTTGAGAAATATTGTCCTTGGCGGCGGTGGCTCGTTTACTTATGCTGTTTCGCAATTCTGTCGATTTCCCCCGCTGTGGAGGCACAGAACGTCCACGACTGCCGCAGAAGCCCTTCGGAGCAGAAATTAGACCCAACGGCAACGAGATTTGGGGCGTTCCCACCACGCTGCCGTTTTCTGTAGCCTGCTCCTGCCTCCTTCGCCGGCGCCCCAGCTTTCTTCCGACCATTTCATCGCCCTCTCTGTTTCTGGTTAGGAGACGCCATCACGCAATCCAGCTTTCGTATTGTTTTCCACCTCATCACTACTGCCTTCAATGTGTACATTTTCATGCACGAGATCGCTATACTACTTCACGTAGTTGACCCGTGTCGGTCTTTGCATCGTAATGGATTTTATTGCATCACCGACGTCGCCTGACACGCAGCTCATCATCTCATAGTGATTCCACCAACTCCCCAGTGCTACGTTGTGTTTCACGATGCCTCCGATTACAAACATTATCCCTATCACACCCTCTGCCTCCCGTCGCTCCTGTATCATCATCCTGCCGCACACGCCGCCCCGCCCTCATCACAGTCCCCTGCCGCCACACACCACCACCTATGCCATGGCCTTCCCCCCCACACCCCCCCCCCCCCCCCCCCCACCCCCCCCCCCCCCCACACACCGCCATGGCCCCATCATCCTACCCCGTCCCCCCCATGGTTCCTCTCACTCCCCCCCCCCCCGCCCCACCTTCCCCCCCACCAGCCCCGCCCCACGCTCCACCGCCGCCGCCCGGGAGACGAGCCTCGCGACTGCGGAGGAGATGGCCCGTGCCCAGATTTGATTTTCATTCTTTTCAAGTCTTAATCTCTTCCTCCGCGCACGCCACTGCGCGCCTCCCCACCGCCGCCATGTTAATAATATGAGATGTCAAGATTAGTTCGCAGAATTCGTTTCGTGTTTCTTCCGAAAAGTCTCGCGAGATTTCTTCCTCTCCTTGCCTCGCCCTGCGCCGCCTCCGCTGGCGCCCAGGCCGCGGCGCCGTCTTTCCACCCCCACCGCCCCTCGTCCCAGGGAGACTTCCGTGTCTTTGAATTTAAGGGTTTAGTGTAATAAACGAAATGAATTTTCCGGTTAAGGGAGCTGTGTTCCCCGGAAGCGACGTAAACCAATTTCAGCGCGCGTCCGCGGCGGGAGGGGGCGGGGCTGGGCGGGGCGGGGCGCGGTGCCGGCTCCCAGCCGCCCCCGCACGTGGATATTAGGCGCCGCCTCGCGGCGCTTCATAGCCCCGGCTTCGAGGCGCCTTCGACCCGGCGGCGGAATTAAAAGAAATGCGCAAGACATTACGCCCACCATCAAAGGACCCGGCGAACCAACGTGCGAGGGGATGGGCATGATAAAACGTGGGCGATGTGATAATTAAATTAAATGGAAGTCGAAGTGGAAGTGATAAATGTAGGCCTACTTCAGTGGAGATGGAGAGTTTTGGTGATGAATAAAATGTTCAATTAAGTGTGAGCTCTCTATTATTGAAGAATTTAAATTATTTTTTCTTTTTTTTTTTATATCTAGATTATTTTTTTCTTGATAACACTAAGCACGCTTCTATATTAACTTTTACAACTTTTTTATTAAATAAGTAAACTGATAAAACGTGGGCGATGTGGTAATTAAATTAAATGGAAGTGAAAGTGGAAGTGATAAATGTAGGCCTACTTTAGTTGAGATGAAGAGTTTTGATGATGAATAAAATGTTCAACTAAGTGTGAGCTCTCTATTATTGAAGAATTTAAATTAATTTTTTCACATTTTTATATCCAGATGAATTTTTTTCTTGATAAAACGAAGCACGCTTTTATAATAACTTTTACTTTTTTATTTCTTATTTCATAGTTACGTGAGAACGTGTTCTCCCAATCATCTCGAAAATAGTGATAGTACTGATAGTACGTTCGTCAATATGTCTATTCTCATATGCAATATTCAACAACGAAATCATAAATCCTCTTTTATTTGAACCGTCAACAAAATAATGCGCCCAGTTGTTGGAAAAAATACTTTAATATTTGAATAACTTAACGTAAATTAAGTAATTAATTCTGGGTTAGTAAATTGTCCTAAGATTTAGAGTTCATAAGTATCTGATACCAACGCGGTATATTTTCACTAGTGTTCATTACTGAAATATAATACTTTTATTTTGTTATTTGAAAAGAAATTTAAAGTAATTTGGAGATGCACACATGCTCTAGCACTCCTTGTAAGTGCAGGAACCAAACGGTTAAAATTCATTTTGAAATTGACGAAAGAACACTCCCGATTGATGGATTCCATTGGTCATCAGAAAAGTACTATTTTTGAAACATGTTCAAGATAGACTTGCAGCCAGCATTGTTCAGATGTTTGTATCAAAAAATATCGTTTCCAAACAATTTTAAAAACCCTTCTCGCTAATTTATGTGAGGCCTATTTTGACTCAGACGCGGCTGGTCTTGATGATGAAACAGCAGGAGGAAGTGTGGAAGAGCTACTCAAGAGAGCAAATTGCGAACAAAAGAACATCGAAAACTAACCTTAATACGCTCTACACGTGTCTCGTAATAAATGTTTCCAACTTTCAAGAATCATGGGGTTGACGATAATAACTTTTTGACAATATTTATGTGATAGGAAATGTGGTATAACAAACATATGCGGTTGAAAAATTTCCTTGAAATGTTGCAATTAGTCTTGCACTGGTACCGGGAGCGGTAGCTCAGTACATCAACTGATGTCACTGCATCGCCTCTGACCGGGAGGTCATGTGTTCGAGTCCTGACAACGGCAGGATTTTCGATGATAGCTTTTCAGCTAGGTCGAATTCAGTTGCTGTCAGGAGGGGAATTCTAGCGGCCGGATCTCTCCATCTAGCGGGGGAAGATCACCGCCATCTCCCGAGAAAAAAACATGCACTACACTAACGGGACTAATGACCAAAGCAGTTGACGCGCCCGGAAACACGAAAAAAACAATCAATCAATCTTGCACTGGTGTCGGGCAGGTACAAGAAATCTCATTGACAGCGTCAGAACCTGAACCTGACAAACATCAGTGTCCGATGAGTTGCCTACCCATCAGGAGAAATATGGCATCTGCGACTTTCTTACATGAAATTTTCCACCACTTGTTCATTGACAAGGACATGGTTATCGTAAACTTCCATATATGCATTGGAAGTTTGTAACATTTTTTCTGAGAAACTTTGTGCAATTGAAAATAATTATCTGACAACGTGTAATCTACAGTATTCTCGAAAAGTAATACAGAGCTTACAGTCCTATTAAAATAATACAGTCTTTATTAGAGTCACCAACACTTCAAGTAAAAAGCTACATTTTTGTGTTGTTTTTGCGTCACATATTTATGGTTTTTGCTCTACCTAGTGTTTTAAACATTTTGCCATGCTTTGTTCGAGAACTAGATATTTTAAAAAGATATTTGCATCATTAGGCCAAATTTCGTTGAGAGTAGAAATGAAACTTGTGGTTTCATCTTATTTTTGCATTTAAGTTCAGTTGAAAATTGACTATAAATTCTTTAAAGGGTCCTCGTATCGGCAGTACCCTGACCACTGTAGACCATAACCACATTAACTTCAAGAATTTTTGTTTTTACTTGGGATTTTAAGATCCTCCTTATAGATAAAATTTCCATTAGAAATCCATTCCTATACTTCAAGTGAAAGTTGTTTCCCTTGACATTTTGGTATTGATGCTACCTTTTAGTCCACTAAGGCGTACACACACACTATTTATTCTAAGACGCTTGTACCGTATTCGTAGGGGGTGTATACGTGGGATGCTGTGTGCAGGGTCGAGGCGCGAGGAACGGGGTGCTGGGAGCTTGGTAGGGCGTGAGGCGATGCCGAGGTGCAGGGTGTGGGACGGGGCTGGGAGGGGTGGGGGTCGCGGAGCGCGGTGGGGGGGCGGAGCGCGGGACGTGGAGCATAGGGCGCGTGTGACATGGGACGCGGGGCGAGAGGTTCGTGGTTTGGAGCCTGGGGCGGGGAGGGGCGTGGGGCGAGGAGCGCGGATCTTGGAGCGTGGGGAAGGGGGGTTGGGGGGGGAAGCGTGGGGCGCGTAGCGTGGGGCGCGTGGCGTGGGGCGCGTGGCGTGGGGTGTGGGGTGCGAGGCGCGGGGCGCGGGGCGCGGGGCGGGGGGCGCGGGGCGTGAGGTAGGGGGCGTGAGGCAGGGGGCGTGAGGCAGGGGGCGTGAGGCAGGGGGCGTGGGGTGTGGAGCGCGAGGCGTTGGGCGCTGGGCCGGAGTGATGAGTGCGGGGTGTTTGGCGCTGGGGGGGGGGGGCCGGGGAACGGCGCCCAGAGCGCTGGGCCAGGGCGTGAAGCCAGGTGCGGGGCAGGGGTCGGGGCACGGAGCGTGAGCGCGCTGGGCGGCGCGCGCGGACACTCACCCTTCTCGAGGCTGTCGATCTGCTCGTTGGTGAAGGAGGTGCGGTTGCGCTGCAGCTTCCGCTTGAGGCGCAGCCGCAGCTGCGAGTCCTCGTCGCCCGACGAGTTGTGCTCCGAGTTGCCGTCCGACGTGTTCTCCCCGTGCACCATGTCGCCCGCTGCGCACACACCACACGCGCCCTCAGTCGCAGGGAAATTGGGTAAGGCAGGGAGGCACTCTTACCACATTCGCTCGTGTTACCAGGATATACAAGTGTTATTGAAACGTACAATGGCTACACTGTCAGAAATTTCTGCATTCTTTCAAAGTACACGAAAGTAACTTTCATGTATGTAAATTAAATTTAATGTACAGAAGTTATGTTAACAGTCGTACATTAAATCTACATTGATTTTAATTTACGCATTAAATGTAGTGCACACGTACATTAATCTCCATTTAATGTACAAAGTGCATTAAAATGCATGTACAGTCGTACATTAAATTTAATGTAATTTCTGACAGTGTACACTATATTTTCAGATAAATTATTATACATATACGTGTTTTAAACTCAAACTATGAAGTACGCACGAACGTAGAAATGCATCAAACATAAACGAAGGAAATTGAATGTATGACTAGAAGCATCGCGTATGTTTAAAATACCGTAAACTGTGAAATTATACTCATTCAAAAGAATAAAATTAGGAATTTAAACAAACGAGTTTATTATTCTACCTAAAAATGCACATATTACTGTTAATAAATATTGACGAATGTGTTTCCTTTAATCGTCATCAATGCTCGAAAATCACCAGCAACAGATAAGCAGAATTGTTATCGTGCCAAAACCTGGATATTCAATATAAAAAGTTTTGTAGATTTACGTTTTTTTTCGACAACATATTAATTTTCAATAGCGTAACACTAATAGGAAAATGTTGTTCTGCTTATATTAATGCAGATGTTAGAAATTCGTAACGAGGACTTTAACAATGACTGAACGTCAGGAACTATTAGTTAACTGCATTACTCCATCACAAATCATTCAGGCTCTAGAGAAAAAAAGCAGAAAATTGCGCAAAAGCAGATCGTATTCAGAATTTACAAACCTCAATCAAAATACTTCAGTTTGCAAAAAGGGCAATGTAATACAGTAGTTATGTTAAATGAATTTCTGAAAAAAGTATCTCTTTTTTGCAACAGTAACAGCAAGACACTTTAGAAAGAAATATGGTATTGCGTGTTACAGTTGTTTTTAAACGAAATTTTAATATGAAGCGCAGGAAGGGCATACTAAGGTATATTTTAGAATTTTAAATTCACTGTACTGCGTACATAAAATGTACATGAATGTATGTTAATAAGCATTTGAAGGTGAATCGATTCGAAAATCACGGCTGCCTCGTAGTTTAACTACAGTTTTTGAATGTCCACACAACGAAATCGTTTTGAACTAGTTCGTGCATGTGATTACAGCATTTATGGATACAAAACAACACTTGCGCGACTCCGCTCCACTTCTGTTCCTCCGCATCCGCCGACAATCAGCTTCCTCTTAGTCCCCCATCCTCAGGTCGGATCATTAAAGGATCGTTACCGCACACACGATACTCATCGAAGCCCGCCTGTCACGCACCTTTTCACTCGCTACTAACTCGCTTCAGTTGCCAACCACGAACACCCTCCTCTGGAGAGGCCACATAATTGCCCATCTGCAATCAGCGCGCCATCGTCGGCAGCGATCGGCCGGCGGCGGGGCGCGGGCGGCGCGGGCGAGCCAGGGGCGCCCGCGGGCGATGGCGCAAGACGACGCCCCCCAGGGGCCCCGCCTGGGGGGGGGGGGGACGCGGGCGAGCGGGGCCGGGGGCAGCAATCGCGTTAGACGCGCTATCGGAATACAAATTGCACTTCGCAATAACAACGAAAACCGGGCCCGATAACCGAGTTACGCGGGCCCAGACAATTAATATCGTTAAGCAATATAATAAACGCTGTTTGGCCGGGCGGCGCGGGGCGGAGCGGCTGGTGCGCGCGAGAGCGGGCAGGGCGGAGGGGGGGGGGGGGTGGACGGGCCTTAACGAGCCGCGGAGTGTAATATCTTTATCGCGTAACAGGGTGCGGCGTGTGCCGGTCGCGTGGCCCGCGGGGGGGAGCCCGCCGGCGAAGCCCACGAGGAGGACCTTGGGGCACGCCGGGCCGTGCCAGCGCGGGCGGGCGGGCGGGCGGGCGGGCGGGGCGGGCGGGCGGGCGGGCGGGCGGGCGGGCGGGCGGGCGGGCGGGCGGGCGGGCGGGCACTGCGTGAGATGGACGGCACGCGTCGCCGCCGCGGGTGACGCAGTCGCGTGCGCGTGTCTCCACGCGCCGCCACCAGCTTGAAACAGTGTCGCTCCGCCCTTTGTCAGCGCCCCGCCCACCCCTCCGAGCGGCCGCCGTCGTCGCCGCCCTCAGCAGCGCTGATTGTGTTTGCGTTCGGCGGGATGGAGATTGAGTTGTAACAGGCGAGGTCGCGTTCGCCCAGGAAAATTATTTTATTGCTCGGAAAGAGAAGGAGACGTTGATCTGGTTTGTGCGATTCGATCTGCGACGCGGGCTCCCCCCAGCCGTGACATTATGAAATTTAGCCTCCGGAAATGGACATATTTAAATAGAGCGTAGCCGAGATCGCGAAAGTGAGGTTATGCATTACAAAGAAGCATTGCTCTGAAAGCGGCATAATGAAGCGGGTTGATTAACAAGTGAATGAATGACTTGATGATGTGTCAGTGTTCAACATTATACAGTTATCCATAAACGTCAACAGTCGATACTTTAGAACAAATCCGTGCGTCCAAAACTTTGAAAGTTTGACTATATCAGAATATCTGTGCTATAAAGTAATGATTAAAAAGGAATATCTACACAATCGACAGAAGTTTTCAGGAATTAATAATAATTTCGTGCTGTGGGTGTTAACTCATGATCACAAAAGTTGAACTCAGTCCAGATTTGAGAAAGACTACGATAGGATGGTCAAAACCTCGGCATCAATGCCCTCGACGCGACATCACCGGACGCCCGAGATCCTTCAGAAGGCGGTCGTGGGAACCTAAGATTGTATCACACATGTTCAATCTCATCAACGTCATCTTAGCGCACAACTCTCACAACGATGACCGTTTTCAAAAATTATTTATTATTACACTACTTTAAAGTTTTTATGCATTGCTTTAATAAAATAAGTTTATAGGATCATTTAACTCAAAGACGTATTACATTAAAAACCCATCTTGCCCCCTAACAGTCTTTCATGCATTTCAGACATCACCTTCCTCACGACTCACGAAACCTCGTCAAAAGACAGCGAAAGACAAATCGAAAACGTCTTGGGGCGAAAAACGTAAACAAGAAAACTACCCCGCTAGTTCCGCATCTCGGGGCGGAAATCAATACCTGAACTTGAGCTGCAGCGCGCAGCGGCCCGCGCGCGTTCTCGGCCTCTCACCGCCGCCACCGCCGCCACCGCTCGGCGCTTCCGCCACTTTCGCCCTCCAGACGCCGCCGGCGCCCTCACCCCCCGCGCCCGCGATCCGCGAACGCCGCGCCGCCCTCCAAATGCCCTCATCAAAATGGCGGCCGCGCGCGGCAGACGCGGCGCGGGCGGTGGAGGGGACGGATGCGGTGGTTGCGGTGGCGGTGGGGAAAAAGACGTGGTGGAGGTGAAGTGGTGGGGTGTTGGTGAGTGTGGATGGGGGGTTTTTTGGGGTGGTGGTAGTGATTGTTGTGGAGGTGGTACTGGTAGTAATTGTTGTCGAGATGGGGCTGGTGGTGATTGTTGTCGAGGTGGTGAGTGGTGGTGATTGTTGTCGAGGTGGGTGATTGTTGTGGAGGTGGCGACTGGCGAGATGGTATTGGTGGGGAGGTGGTGGTAGGTGGGAAGTAGCGAGGATGGCGAAAGGGATGGGGTGGTGGAAATGGTAATGGCGGTCAGACGTTGAGGTAGCGAAGTAGGTGGAGGCAGTGGAGACGAAAGTGATGAAGTGGTCGTCGTGGTTGAAGGGGGGGGGAATTGGCCGTGAGATGAGGAGGAAATGGAGGGGGGAGGAAATGGAGAGTAGAGATGGAATAGATGGAGGTGACAGTGACGAGGACGGAGGCAGTGGGAATGGCGAAAGGGATGGAGAGGTCGCTGGAGGTGACAAAAGTAGAAGATGGAAAGGAGCTGGCGGAAGGGATTCAAACGGTAGATATGTGTTGATTGAGATAGTGGCGGAGGGGAAGGCAGCCGGAATGGCGAAAGCGATGGAGCAGGTGGAAGTGGTCGTCACAGCGGTAGTGGGGCGTGGGAGGTCAAATCATTGGGTTTGGATAGCGCGTTGCAACAATGGCGAAGGCGGAGGCAATGGGGATGGCGAAAGCAACGGGGAGGTGACTGGAGGTAGTAACGGCAGAAGTCGATGGAGGAAAGCAGACGGAGGAGATGAGAGTGATGAAGAGGGAGGAGACGAGAGTGGTGAAGACGGAGGAGACGAGTGGTGAAGATGGAGTAGATTGAGGTGACAGTGGCAATGGCGGAGGCAAGGGAAGTCAAATTATTGGATATGGATGACGCGTTGGGACAGCGGCGACGGCGATGAAGGTAGTCGTGGCAGAGGGAGAGGAAGAGGTGTGCACCCCCGAATGCAGGACCAGGGAGGGGAGGAGGAGGCAGGGACGGAGGGGTGGGTGTGTTTACTCAGTGCCTGCCTCGCCGCCGCCCAGACGTCGCTGCCCGATCGCGCTGTCAGGCTGCGGGGAGGCAGCGAGAGAGAGCCACGTCCGGGAGAGGGTGGAGCGCAAATGAACGAACGATGGGGAGCGAGAATGACGCGGAAAGCAGACCCTTCCTGGTGGTGTACAATCACTACCCTGTGTTCCGTTTCTCCAAGTACAGTCGACTCCGCATATAGTGAACTTCTGGGGACTAACAGTTTGGGTTCACTATATCCGAGATTCACTATATCCGAGATTCACTATATCCGAGATTCACTAAATCCAAGATTCACTAAATCCGAGATTCACTATATCCGAGGTTCACTATATCCGATGATGCAAAAATGAAATATAATTTCTCCATAACGATTGATTTTATTAATATAGAAACACAGCAAAGTACATTAAAACACGAACTGAAAATAATATCTTCATTTGTCCTTAAAAAACAATTATTTTCAATTCTCGGCTTCGTATATTTTGCGTTAGTTATTTCTCTAGATCCTTCTCCTGAGTTTGTGCTCTCTCTGCACTTGATTGTCCTCTGTCTCTAATAATAAGTATCGTAATGCAGTCTTCACATCTTTCAATGCCTCTTGCACTGTTAGAACACCGTCCCTCTCTCTAAAGACCCTTTTACTCTCGTAATAGTGTACAATATCTAATTAATTTCCAGGACTTATTTCCTACGTTCACTATAGCCGAGGTTCAGGTTCACTATAACCGAATCTTCTTATGCTATTTTTAATGTAAGTGAAACGGGATCAGTGACTTAAGTTCACTATAACCGAGGGTTCACTATATCCGAGTTCACTATAACCGGAGCTGACTGTATATTCAGATGCGACCTCCTATCGAATATCAGTAAGTAAACCAGACCAATTCCAATATCAAGAATTTTTTAAATTACGAATCAATAAGAGTGAATAATGTCAATCAGTTAAAACTAAGGAACAAAAAAATGGTTTTATAACATATTAATTCAGTTTTTTCACTATTATTTCCAAGACATTCTGATGAGTATGTTCTTTTTGCACAAGAGCTGCCAGTTATACAGAATTGTGCACCGTTTTTAATTTACCAAAAAGCAACTGTTTGTGTTTGAACTAGAAATACTCCTTTACCGGGCATCACAAACCTCATCGATCGTACCGGAAAACGTCACACCCCCGTGACAAACGACGTCTTCGCGAGAGCGCCTATAACGCAATTAAGACCGCGAGACAAATGAAGCCCGCAAGGCGTTCGCATCTCCCACCGCTCTGACCTTCTTGTGAAGGCGACCCCGCCTTCCGGCCACCCCTCCCGTCTCCTCGACCTCCCCGCCATCCGCGCATCTAGCACCCGCCGCGGTCGTGTGTGTTTTTGTCCCGGGTTCATTCGTCTTCCGCGTGGCAGCAGCACCACCACCGTCGAGTTTAATTTACCCCGTGAGGATAAGGGCGGTGGCGGCGGGCAGCTTTTTCGAGCTTCTTTTGTCTCAACCGCCCCGCCAGCCGTCGCTGTTCTTTTCTGGAAATATCACAAAAACTTGATGAAACGTGTGGAAATGAAATATAATTAAACGGGCGCAGACAAGATGCGCCCTCGACCGTTTTTCCGGCTGCATCTCGTCCCTCGGAGGACGGCCGAGAGAGGGAGAGGGGCGAGGGGGTGGGGGGTGGGGGTGGGGGCGAGGTCAAGCGGGAGGATCTGCGCCCAACGGAGATGGACCGATGCCGTCCATTCTGCGCGGTCGCTTCTTGCCCGCTGACCGCCGACCACCAACCATCGCCCTTGCACCTCCTTCACTCGAGATGGTGGCTTCGAGGTCCCACTTCTCTACCACGCACACTTTTAAAACACTATATAAGTTGTAATATATACAATTACATTTTTACAGTATACTAAAAGTGTGTGTTGTCGGTCCGGTGGCCGAAATTGCTAAGGCAGTAGTGTCGTAGTGATCTCGGACCGTCGGGTAGCGGGTTCGAGTCCCGCCTCGGGCATTGTTGTATTTGTTTTCGTCCTTTCACCCCTTATCATCCTCATATCGTATCATCTTCATAGTTACCATACCGTTAACACCAATAGTGGTCGCTAATGACCTAGATGTTGATGAGACCTTAAATAACCAATTAAAAAAAAAGTGTGTGAGATTGGGAAGTTGGACATCATTATCACCATCTCGATATTTATATACTCTTAACTCATACTCTAAACAAAAGAAATTTATCGTTTTGTAAATAGCGATAAGAGTTATGAGAGTTAATGGAGTTAAGTTTGATATTGCAACCGTCTGTTTCGAGACGTCTGCTTAGTAAGCTGCATACGTTTTATATTCATTTAATTACATAATACGTTGAATTGCAAATGTACCTGGGCATATTTATCACTTCTACATGAAATCACTCTTAGCAATTTCAAAAATTAATTAATATCTATATTTTAACTCGCCTGATTTATTTCATTTAAAATGACGAATACGTGATTTCACAATAGCGTAACCAATCTAAATGGATTAAAATTAAATATGGACATTGGTGAATTTCGATAGTCTAATTTAGGCAAGGAACACTAATCACAACTGTCTTTTCCCCTCTCTTACTCGTCCATTGTGTATACTGTCCTACGAACGAAATGTTAAGTTAGCCATATTTATTACTTCAGGTAGGAAATTCTTCACAAAACCACTCATTCTTTCTAGTCACCGGGGTGCGAAGTTTTATTAAATTCACAATAGTGTGACGAGACCGTCGCACAGACTCGGACGAAACAATTCAAGATTCCTACGTCCGCAGGAAATATCATTGCACGCACGGAAGCCTTCACTAGCCACAAGTAGCCCATTTAAAAGAGAAGGCCGCAAGAAGCAAAGCACCTTTCTGCCGGGCGTCCGCAGGGCGGTGTGAGGACAGTCGCGCCATTTGCGGCGGCGGTGCGGTCCAGCTCGCAGCAGCCAGCCGCCGCCTCCGCCGCCGTCAGCGCCGTCGCTGCACGGCGCCGCACTTCTCCCGTAACATGTGTTTTCTCTTCGCAGCGACCGCCGCAATTCTTCGCCGCCCCTTCCACCGCCCCCGCCTCCGCCCGCGGAAAATTTTATTTCTGCGCCCCCCTCTCTCTTTTTCGGGCCGTCTCCCCTCCTTCGCCCGCGCTCCCCGAAAACAAAAGTCTGGCGCTCGGCGCTTGTTCTCCCCGCCGCCCCGCGCCGCCCCCCCTCATCGCCCTTTCCTTCCGCTTCCGCGCACACCCTCCGCGCGCCCGCCCCCCCCAACCCTTTTTCTCCCGCTCCCCTCTCCTCCTCCTCGCTTTCGCTCTGCCTGCCTCCGCGGCGGGGCCTTATCTGCGGGGAAGGGGGCGGGGCCGCGAGCGGCAGCAATGTACCGGCGCTCGCGGAGCGCTCGTTCTGCGGATCGGCTGGGCCGGCGCGCCGGGGTTGGGCGAAAGGTATTTTTCTGGCGCCGCTCGCGCGCATGCGCCGGAATGCATTGATTGGGGCGCCACCGCGAGCGCCGGGGGTTGCGGGGGCGGCGACGCGGCCCCGTCGGAGGGGGCGGGGCGGGGCGGGCACCTGACTCCAACGCCCCGCGCCGCCGACGCCGCGAGACGGCCTCACGTGTGGACAATTCCCCGCACCCCCAACTCCTCGCCCGCCGCCCGCCCGCTCGGCGCCGCCGCCGCAGAGATCGATATGTTGGACACTTTTGGCGCCGGTGGCGGCGACGGTGAGGGCGGCGTGAGGCGTCGGCGGGGCTGGCGGTTGCACAAGTGAAAGCGAATTTGCGGGAGATAAAAACGAGTGGGAAAATGGTGAGATTGGCTGACCTGGATAGCGAAATAATTACATCGAGAGATGACGGAATGGGGAAAGATATGAAAGAAGGAGAGATAGGTGAAATATGTAAATAAAACATCGATGGAAATAAGGAATGATATGGTAACGGCATGACTTTGGATAAAGTACATTATCAGAAATTACATTAAATTTAATGTATATTTAATGTACGGCTTACATGATTTTAATATACTTTGTACATTGAAGGGATATTAATGTACCTGTCCATTAAATTTCATGCTTAAATTAAAATGAGTGTCGATTTCATGTACGACAGTGAACTTAACCTACTTGCCTAAATTCAAATTAATTGTACACGTCCATTAAATTTAATGTACTCGTACATTAAATTTAATGTATTCGTACATTAAATTTAATTATTCGTAATTAAAGGTTCTGTACGTATACATGAAATTTAATTTACGTACCAGGAAATTACTTTCATGTACTTTACATTGAACGTAAAGCAGAAATTTGTGAGCGTATAGTAGACGTCATGTGAGGGCGGTTGCAGAATCTGTGACCGAGGAAAGAGGTAGGATGGTTGTGCGGTGTGGCCGGCTTCGGCAGGAGAACGATTCCAGTAAGAGCGTCCGCCAAAAACGAGGAAGGCTGGAAGCGAAAGAGGGTGGAAAGGAGCGGCGTGGGCGAGGGCGGCGGCGCCGGTGCAGATCCAGCGAGGAGGAGAGGCGCCCAGCCCCGACGCCGCGGCGTCGTCCCGTGGGCTGCGTCTCCTGTGGGTCGCACCTTCACGCGACGCGCGCTCGGAGCTGGCAGGCGCTGCGAATTCAGCCCATAACAGGCTTAAAACTTCCCTGCTTTAACGGATTCTCAAATTTTCCTGTAACCTCCACCATTGCCAGAAAATGGACGAACCGACATGTTCTGTCAGTGAAGCTTCACTACTGTTTAAGTGAATCCGAATGACGGACTTTTTTGTACCACAAAAAAAAAGAGACAGCAACCATATAAAGCACAAAAACACCAGAGAATGGACAAACCAACACGTTCTGTACGTGAAGCTTCGCAATTGTTAAAGTGAATCCGAATTACGGACTTTTTTGTTCCACAGGCAGTTTACAAAGAAGAAAAATTGCGAAATGAGAAGTCAGTAACCGTAAGAAGCACAACAAACACCAGAGAATGGACAAACCAACACGTTCTGTAGTGAAGCTTCGCAATTGTTAAAGTGAATCCGAATTACGGACTTTTTTGTTCACGGCAGTTACAAAGAAAAAATTGCAAAATAAGACAGAACCTAAGAACCCAACAAACACCAGAGAATGGACAAACCAACACTTTATGTAAGTGAAGCTTCAGCATGGAGTGAATCTAAATTTCGGTTTTCTGTACTACTGATAAATTACAAAGAATAAATGCAAAACGATTATAAGACAGCAAACAAAAAAAGAGTGTTATATTCCCTTTGTTACATACTCTTTCATAACCTACCAAAAGAAATAGCTGTTTTTTATTGGGAAAAAAACCAATATTAAATTATTCGTAGTACAATAAACAGTTAACTTCAGTTATAGTGAACTCTCAGTTACAGCGGAATTAAGTCACTGATCCCGTTACATTACAAATAAGTACAACACTATTCAGTTATAAAGAATTCTTAACCTCATTTATAGTAAGGTAAGAAATACAACGACCTGGAAATTAATTACTTCGTGGAAAAATATATATCACCTCAGTGTCACCAATTCCAACAGTAGGCAACTTGGAAAAAACATCGTCGGCCAAAGATCATCATCTAAGAAGTCGTCCTTGACGTGGAAGTAGTGGAGATGGAAAGGGAGCCATTCTGATGAGTGATGAAGGCGATAAAAAATTAAGAAAGTGGTCCAGCAGTGCAAGACGGGCCTCAAGACTGCATTACGGTACTTTCAGGCAGTGAACAATGCAGAATCACGCGTGTGTTAATGTATTTTGTTGTATTTTTTGTATTTATAAAATCAATCATTGTGGTGAAATTCTATTTAATTTTCACATCATCGGATATAGTGAATATCTTATTTAGTGAATCAAAACTGTTAGTTACCAAAATTTCACTATAACTGGAGTCGACTGTACATTTCAAATTTTATATTATACTTCGTAGTACATTGACCTCATTCACGTGATATGCTTGCTTCAATAAAGTTAAAGGTTTCTTTTTTCATTTTCTACACTCACTGGTTATTAAGTTTGCAATAAGATTTATTTCCATTCTGAAACAAAAATATGACTGTTGGTCACGGATTAGAGGAGAATGTGTGTTGCCAACATAATCGCGTTAACTCCAGTCGTATATTTTCCTCGCAATTTTTCGCTCCGTTTATTCTGAAAGGAGGGGGAAATCAAACACAGAAGCGACGCGAATAGACTTTTACTAAAGCTTGTGATTTATAGCGTTAGTTCGAAACTTCGTGAAATCAGGAAATACATCTTGCTGACAAAGAATTCCTACAAACTGAGGTAGAGGTTAAGTCAGAGAATTGAACTTCTCGACTTCTGTAATTGTAATGTCGTAATCCTATTCCTATGGACCGTGGTAATGTTACATGAATATGGGAGAAGGTCTCTTTATAATAAGTTATATTCTTAATTCATTGATATCTAAAACAAAGGACTAATTAAAAATTAAAATCACATTTTCTTTATTCCGTAATTCACCGCTCTTAGCCAGAGAGATTCAGGAAGAACAGAGACAATCAGTAATAAATATTATTTCATATCTCAATGTGCAGTAGCCACAACATATTCAATATTTTACTTCACACTAACAACAAGAAGAAGAATAAGCAACAAAAATTTCCCTATGGAAATATATGTACCTCAATGAACGAATAAAGTGAAAATGATATTTTGCCTTCGAGAAACCCAAGAATCTTCCTTGCAACATCGTCTTTAGCGAGCAATCCCTGTCCCTACCAACCGAACTAGTCCTTTTAGAGGATCTTTAGAGCAAGTGCCGTTCATCCCCACCTTACCCTACTTCTCCCCACTCCGCCTCCCACCTCCCCCACTTTCGCCGCATGGCTACGCGCCCACCGCTCATTCGCAATTATAACCTGCTTATAACGACTACTCGTTTCATCTCCAGTGCAATTTCATTGTACGTTTTACACTCCGCTCCCCTAGTCTTTCCCTCCCCCCGCCTTCGCAGTCATCCTCGCCGTACCCCCCACCCCCCCCTCCTCCCCCGCCGCCATCGTCAAGACCCACGGCGCCTCAGACCGCCCGCCCGCTATCCGTCTCACCTCCGTGCGTCTCCCTGGCCTCTCTTCTCTGGAGCTTCCCTCCTCTGGCACCCCTCGCGTTTTATTTCCCTCGTCGGCGTCGTCGCTGCTGTTGCCACTACCGCCGACGTTGCAGAAGTGACTTTTTTTCGATTTCGTTTCATTATATTTTAAACATCTTTTTTATTAAAAATTTCATTCGTGGTTTTTTTTACGCGCGCGCGCGCTGTCGGCCCGGTCCCGTCGGCTGCGCCGACAAAACCATTTGCGAGCTCCCCAAGACGATTGTGTCCCTCCGACGCCTGCGCGGGCCCCTTCGCCGGCTCTCTCGCTGGCAGAGCTCCCCCAGCGTCGCCCCCGCTTTCATCTTTTTCCAGCAGGTACACGCTGCCTGCGACGCCGAGTTCACTTACAAGGGTACTATTGCGCTTCGCGACTCCAACATTTCTCAGAACACGGTGAGAGCGTGTTGTCAAATGTTATGGATTTGATTCTTTTGTATTGGGATGTGAAATACAAGATGAAGGATGTAGAGGGAGAAACTTGGCAGAGCCATTGCAAAATATATTGATTTTCGCCTTAAGTTACTTAATCTCACCAACATGTCTTTTGACTAACAATGAAATGAAATATTTTGAAGTAATTATGCAAAATGAATTATCGAAGTCTGTGGGTTTTTTAAAACACATATAATATAATATATATCAAACTCATTTACCAGGGATGCTTAAATTGCAACATAAATGAGCATAATACTAATCAATTTTCCTTGTCTCCTCTTGAGGAGTACAGAAATAATTGATACGAGGGTTTCGCCAAGAGTATTAAAAAATTCAGGTTGATCAATTATGCAATGTTAATAGTTTTTAGCGTCATTTCTACCCAAAACTGCTTAACTTCATCTTATTTCATATTAATCTATCCTCCAAAATCTCACAGATCATGACTTCCCTCCGCCTACACATCGTGACCTCCGTTTTGCGCGCTCATCCTGGCTCTCATTGCAGCCTGCTCGACGCTCCTCTCCAACTCCATCCTGATACACACACCGGCGCCGCCTCTCCTGAGCTTCTGCAGCTTAGCCGCCGTCGCCCGCCTCCAACCGCCCGCCTTCAACCGCCCGCCTCCAAACGCCCGCCTCCAACCGCCCGCCTTCAACCGCCCGCCTCCAAACGCCCGCCTCCAACCGCCCGCCTCCAACCGGCCCAACGCCCGCCTCAACCGTCCGCCTTCAACCGTCCGCCTTCAACCGTCCGCCTTCAACCGTCCGCCTTCAACCGTCCGCCTTCAACCGCGCCTTCAACCGCCCGCCTTCAACCGTCCGCCTTCAACCGTCCGCCTTCAACCGTCCGCCTTCAACCGTCCGCCTTCAACCGTCCGCCTTCAACCGCCCGCCTTCAACCGCTCGCCTCAACCGCCGCCTCCAACCGCTCGCCTCCAACCGCTCGCCTCCAACCGCTCGCCTCCAACCGCTCGCCTCCAACCGCTCGCCTTCCAACCGTCCGCCTTCAACCGTCCGCCTTCAACCGTCCGCCTTCAACCGTCCGCCTCCAACCGTCTCGCCTTCAACCGTCCGCCTTCAACCGTCCGCCTTCAACCGTCCGCCTTCAACCGTCCGCCTTCAACCGTCCGCCTTCAACCGTCCGCCTTCAACCGTCCGCCTTCAACCGCCGCTTTCAACCGTCCGCCTTCAACGTCCGCCTTCAACCGTTCAACGCCGTTCAACCGTCCGCCTTCAACCGTCCGCCTTCAACCGTCCGCCTTCAACCGTCCGCCTTCAACCGTCCGCCTTCAACCGTCCGCCTTCAACCGTCCGCCTTCAACCGTCCGCCTTCAACCGTCCGCCTTCAACCGTCCGCCTTCAACCGTCCGCCTTCAACCGTCCGCCTTCAACCGTCCGCCTTCAACCGTCCGCCTTCAACCGTCCGCCTTCAACCGTCCGCCTTCAACCGTCCGCCTTCAACCGTCCGCCTTCAACCGTCCGCCTTCAACCGTCCGCCTTCAACCGTCCGCCTTCAACCGTCCGCCTTCAACCGTCCGCCTTCAACCGTCCGCCTTCAACCGTCCGCCTTCAACCGTCCGCCTTCAACCGTCCGCCTTCAACCGTCCGCCTTCAACCGTCCGCCTTCAACCGTCCGCCTTCAACCGTCCGCCCCCGCTACCGCCACCCTCCACCCGCCAACTGCCATTCTCCACCCGCCAAACTCCATCTACCGCCTACCGCCCCCCCCCGCCCACCCCACTCGACCCGCCACCCCCCCCTCCCCCCGCCACCCACCACCCGTCTCGGCAAGAAATTCCCCCGCCGCCGCCGCCCGCCATCCGCCTCGGCAGTAAATTCCCCGCCGCCTGTCTGTGCGCGTCCGTCCGCCTGGGCGTGTCTCGGCGCGCGATCTAATATGCGCGCGCGACGCCCCCGCCGCATTCCGCCCCGCGCGCGTTCGGCGCTGGAACGTTAATTATATCCCGGTCGGAGTGCGGTGAGAGCGGGGAGCGGCGGCGGGGAGCGGGGCGGCGCGGGGAGGCGCCGTAATTTTGTCCAGGTGAGGCGCCCACCCTCCCCGCCCTTCCGACGCCGTGCCGGCGCGAGTTACAGGCGCTGCCGCCTTGGCGCCGAGCACCAACCGATGGATCTGTCATCGGAAGGGCGGAGTTATGACGAACGGAAATACTCTCTGCCTCTGCGTGTGGACGAAGTTTTTGAAATACAATTCTCGCTAATCGGACTATACGACGACTCTCTTCAAAATGGAATTTATTTGAAAGGAACGAAAGATGATGGCTCATATGAACAATTTTAGACAATGATAAGCGTCTTAACTAGGGTTCAAATATGCTACCGATTTTTTGTTAAGTTAGTTAAATAAATTAGTGGAAATACTAGACATGTCGCATATGATTCTGAACCGTAATTGAAGAGGAAGTATTAGTTATCCGTTAAAGAAATTAAAAATTGAATGAAATAATTCTGTTTCTGTTCTCGATTTCTTTGTATTGTGAAGTCGTTTGGGGGATGAATGAGAAACAAAATATTTTTTTTATTTCCCATTCAATATAAACATCTAATAATTTTGTTTAATTTTTAGTGAAATGTTTACCAATCATTAAAAAATATGTAGATAATTTCAATAAATTGTGATCAGATTCCTATCGTGTTCGGTTTCCTATGAAACATTATTTTTAAAATTTGTTTCTGTAAATACGATTGTCAATTTTTACATTTTATTCGTTACATTCCTTACTGTTCTGACGAATTGAAAAGTATCTTCGAAAATATAGACGAAACAAAAATAAGTTTTAGGAGGTACAAAAAGCAACTCACCCACTTGAAGAAAAATATATTGCTTCTCGTCGGTTTTAGAAACAAATGATTTCCTGCAACTGTGAGAAATGTATCAGCCTGTGGTTTGCTCCGGCGGTTGCCACCGGTGCCGGCGGGCAGATATCGACCAAAGAACTCGCAACCGAAGCTAATTACGACCGTAATCGAACGCACATCACATAATCAGGATTTAATTCTAACCTGATCGCCCCCCCCCCTCGCTGGCGCCCCCACCTCCGCCCCCGTTGCCACTCGCGCGCTCTCTCTCGACCGCGCACTATAATTAGCGATGTTTTCATTTGCACAATACGCGGTCTCCACATTCAATCACCGAAACTTACTTTGCACCTGGCTAATCCACTTTTCATTTGGTTTAAATATGGTTTAATAAACCGGGATATTAATAGTAACTTGCGTTGGCGCCCATTCGCGTTCGCTGCAGGTCTTCGTTCTCCGCATACTCCTGAAAAACTCGATCGCTCTGACACTCTGGGACCATCCTCCCCCGCCCAGCACAGCCCCCGCAGGTCCCCTGGGAGGCATTTGCGGGACACTTCGAGCAGGGCAATAATTACCCGCGTGTTATGCTTAGCTTGGGCTTTATCTGGCGGGACCCAATCATCAATCACCAGCAACAATCCACCGCCCACAGTTAGAATACAATTATCGAAATAACACCCCAAAGCTGTTGTTCGCCGCCTGCGCGTTCGGCGGATGCACCAGGCGGGCGGGGCGGCGGGCGGCCGCCCCCGGGGGGTGGCGGCGGAGGCGGTGGGAGGGGCGGGGGCGGGGCAGGTCTGCCAACGTAAACACTGCGCTCCCACAGCGATTGGCTTACATAAATAAACACGCGCATAAACCTCTCCACGTAGCGCGGGGTGCCGCGCGGCTCCTGCGCGGAGGCGTCCAGGCGCCGGCGGGCGTGCGGGTGGGGGAGAAGGGGGCGGGGCGGGACCGTCGGCGTCGCCGCCGCGCGTAGCCTGGGGTGGGGGGTTAATGACGTTCCGCTGGAATGTATATATACTATTAAACGTTGCTATGGTCCATTAGGGAAATGTCACATCACACAGGCTTCAAACGCATATGTTTAATTAGAATAGTTAGGGTGAAGCGGGGTGGAAAATAGTGTACCGGCGGCACTATATATGCGCGTGCAGGGCATTCGCGTCGGCGCCGGCGGGAGTGGAAGGGGGGGCGTGGCGAGGCGGCGGGAGTGTGACGTGCGCATCCACCCATCCTCGTCCCCGTCCCCGCCACGCCGCTCCGCTCCGCTCCACGCCGCGCCCCGCGCGTATTCTGTCCGGCCTATTTGGAAAACTAATCTCGCCGACTGTTTGGGATTAGCACATATCCGAGCGCTCCTCTATACACGCTCGCGCCGGCTCCGCGTTGTGTCATTTCGAATTGACACGGGATTTTATTCAGAGCTTCACAGGGTTGCTTTTTCCTCCCCATGCCCGCGCCACCCCGCCCCCACCCACTGCGGCAACCCGCCCACCCCGCCCGTCCACCCGCTACGCCAGGGGGAGGGGGGAAATTGTCAATCACGCTGTGCTTAATGTACTTTTTTCAACTGCCGCTCGCGGCGCCCCCGCCTCCGCCCCCGCCGCCGCCGCCGCCGTCGCCCGCGTCCGCGCGCAGCAAAGATTAAAAACATTCATTGCAGAGGGTACCGAGAAGCAAATGCTCTATTTTATGAGCAGATGAACATTAAGCTTTTATTATATGCGCCGTGCGCGCTGTAGAGGCTGAAAGCGTGCCCTTCTGGTACATTAGGCTGCGGCGGCGAGAGCAGTCGGGGCGGGGGAGGGGGTGCGGGGGTGGGGTGGGGGCGACTGTGTGCCGGAGGCACGTGGGCGAACGTGCGGGCAGTTGGGACTAGTGGATGCGTCGACCTGGCAGGTGGGCGAGCATGTGGACAATCCGCAAAGAAACCACTCGATGACTGCACGGTGTGACACAACGCCACAATACTGAACTTTAAAATCATCCGAAGATAATGGTCATGCTTTAGAACAGGAATGTCTACATTAGAATGAAGATACCTGTGAACTTTCACAAGAAAATTATGTTGGGAATCGCATCCAATGGTCCTTTTAAAACAATACCGAATATTTCAATGACTTTTTCCATCTTGTTATTTATTTGTATATTATTTTTTCCATTTTCCGACATTGATAAAATTTTTGAAAAATATTCAATAATTTCGGCATTGGAGATACTGTATGTTCGTCTTCCTCAAAATTAGCTTTCTTAATGCTTAAAGTTGTTGTATCGACGAATTCAGGTTTCTGGCTTGATAAACACAATCCGCTTATCTGGGCTTTTATTTAGGAACACTTTTATCGTATTGCAAAATAATAATAAAGGATTACGTGGCAAAGAGGCCATTTTGAAAGGCTGAAAACTTCCAGAATTATTTTTATACTTGTGTGTATACTGCATAATGTTCATTTTTGCAGAAATGGGATCAATATATCCTCACTTCCTTACGACGGAGGAAGTAATATTGTTTATTCTAGAGGGGTTATTTACGAAAAATTTAATAACATCTTGCAACACGAGGTTTTATAAAATAGGTACGTTGCTCTACGAATATCCTTCGTAGAGTTATATTAGAAAAGGAGACAGACGGAATTGATAATCGTTAATAAGAGACAATGGATTATTAGAACGCTTCTGTTCAAATAACCTTTATTACATTGATCTCAATTACGTTAAATTTGACTATAAATAACCAAAGATAATCAAGTTGATTATAATTCCATCACGTGCAATGTTCCTACCCTCGTGCTTTACGATTGTTAGTTCGTGTACTTCGATTACAACATAACACGAATTGTCAGCGATCAACTGGAACGCGTTTATACAATCGGGAGCATTGATATAACTTAGTTTTCTATATTGAAGCTCCCGATATAGAGAGATTACTATAAGAAGGAACTGCTTTTACAGTTTCGCTTGGCCATTACTTGTAACATAACTGCAGGAAATGCCCATGAACTCTCTTTGTCAGTGCGTTTGATTACAGTTAGCTCATTTGTTAATGGTTTCATCACTGTGTCTTCAAATGCCATCGCTCTGTATGACGTTAATTAGTTTCCCGTCCCGTCGAAGTAATCCCTTCTTAGAGTAACTCCTTTATGATCGCATTCCAACGTTTCAATTCACCTTATGTTTAATCGGAGTTTATACTCCGATTAAACATAGGTAACAGTTATAATCGGAATGCATATTCCGATTAAACATAGGTAACAGTTAAAATTTGAGTGTATACTCCGGTTAAAACAGTTAGTCCCTTCAAGGAAAAAGAACTGCCATCCAATCGCGAGCAGACACAACTTAAATTGTTGGTACTGAATCTCCGATTGGACGAGTATCCCTCTCTCTTTTCCGTTCCCCATCTTAGAAAGGACTTTCTGTTTTAATCGAAGTGTAGAAGAGTTGCCACGAGGTCGACTCACCACGTTTCTGGGCGTCGTCGCGGGCCACCTGGCCGGGCAGCACGGCGGCGGCCGGGTTGGGCGGCAGGCCCAGGTGCGGCGTGGCGGGCGCGCCCGGGTACCAAGCCCAACCCGGCGGCTGCCCGTTGAACATGCGCAGCTTGTCGTACACGGACTCGTTCTGCGCCGTCACCTGCTGCTCCTTCTGCGCCGCCAGGTTGCGCAGCACGCGGTTGATGGAAGACACCTGCGAGCACAGACAGGGAGCGGCGACGGTCAGTGAAGAATGGGGAGCAAACACAAGACAGGCGCGTCAAATTGGAAGGCGGTCACACTCACTTTGCACTCAATCAAGTGGGAAAGAGCACACAATATTCACCACTGGAACGACACAAAACATTTACTTACTACTAATACTGTAACTACAGTCGACTCCGGTTATAGCGAACGCGGATATAGTGAACTCTCGGTTATAGTGAACATAAATCATTGGTCCCGTTTCGCTTACATTACAAATAAGCATAAGAAAACTCTTTTATAGTGAATAACTCGGATATAGTGATCTAAAAATGTTATTCCCCAGAAGTTCACTATAACCGAAGTCGACTGGATATTCATTATTTAATGTAAAAGGTACTTTAGTTGATTTAGCCTACGATTTTCATAATATTTTATTTAACGTAGAAACATAGTTAAAAACTGTGTGTAACGTACTACGGGGAAAATGTCTTCTACAATCATTTTCTTAAATTCTGGGCTATTTTCCTCTCTTCTGTCCTGTCGAAGTGATCCCTTCTACGAGTAACTCCTTTATGATCGCTCCCAACGTTTTAATTCACCTTATGTTTAATCGGAGTATAAACTCCGATTAAACATAGGTAACAGTTATAATCGGAATGTATATTCCGGTTATAACTGTTATAATATAGGTAATCGTGTATAACTGTATAAATATAGGTAATCGAATTATGGAAACAGGTGGAAACGAGCGTTTTTGGCAAAATGTCGAAATGCTAGCTCCTGTATAATTTGCAAAGGTGAGGTTTGTGTCTATAAGCCAAATACAATTTTATAATGGAACTTATATGTTTTCTACACATACATATATTTAATTTATTAACATTGTATAGTTTTTTTACGAAAGGCAATAATGAAATCGATAGCAAAGCACAATATTGATGATTGTTTCTACTGAATGTTACACACCACTACAAGAGCTAGAGACAAAAAGGTTATGCTATAAGTAAATTTTAATGTAATATTACGAGATTTATGTCATATGCTCATGAAAATAATAATGTAAGGCAAATCGTGCGAAATATGAAGTTAGATAGATACATTTGATGGGCATGGTTTCTGTGAATATAGAAACAACTTCTGAAGAATTCAATAAAAATGATTTGAATATTTTCCCTGCCACCTAATAAATATATTAAAAATTAATTGTATATTTGAAAGTATCAAATGCCACGTCATCTTCCCCAGAATTTTGTTTTAAGAACGCGAACCTCAAAAGAAACCTGACTTACAACAAAGAAAGCGCTTCTGAAAAGTAGCACGACAAAAGATTGTAGAAGAACCGCGTCTTGCGTCAGGTTTGACGAGGTCTTTCCCCGCCTCGAGAATGCGGAGATCGACTTGGCTGCCGTGAGCCGTATCAAATGAACTGCTACCGTGGCGGCGGCGGCGGTGGCGGCGGGCGTTTGCCGCGGGCCCGTCTCAGCCGCCCCCGCCGCTGTCAGAGCCTTCATAACAGCAGCGCCTGCAGCCCAGTAGCCCCCCGACGGTAGCTGCCAACCGCCCGCCCTTCCCCGCACTCGGCCTAGGGCCGCCAACGACTTCGGCTGGGGCCGCGCGCGGCACCGCGTCTCAACCTCTGCAGCAGCAAGTGGCACTCGAAAGACACTTTTTGTTGTTTCCCTTCCACAGTAACCTGAGAAGGCGGGAATTTATTTTACTATGGCAATACAATTTGCGCTGCTGCCTTGCGGCTTAAGCAGCTAAGAGGGAGAGGTAAAAAAAGCTAATACTAACTAAAGCTAACTTAATTCTAGCTTAAATCTAATTTAATAATTTTGTAGTAGCACTTTGGCATACTTAACTTACACTAAAAATATTATTATTTTTTTCTTAATTCTAACTAATGTTTTTGTATGGTTTGCTAATTGATTCTTGACTTGACTTGATTGTGTCTTCGAAAGACACCCGACCGGGGAGAACACCGTCTCAAAAATATTAACTGTGATGTTTAAATATCTACTCGTCTCGGACAAGAAATGTTTTTAAGATCCACATTCTTAGTAAAATACATTGCAGTAGTAAACTGCTATTCATTTTAATTTATCTTCAGTGTTTGGAAGAAAGTTAAATGAACAACAAGACAGACCAGAAATTAGATAAAAAATCTCTTTTGTTAAAAAAAAGTTTACTGTAAAACCCTTCACTATTATCTGAAAAATCTGACTCCAAATCTTTTTCGGAAAATATCTATAACAAATAAAATAATGTGTTTTACATTAATTCCCGCCTTTCCGTTTGCCAGTATTCATTTACGTATTGAGAAATAAATAAAAAATATGAAATGGATCGTAGCAAATCATGTCATAATGTGTTCATTTATTACAGTGTAATAAGTTCGATTTGAAACTAATTTGATACACAATAGAGTTACGTTTGGAAATAAGGTATTGACTGGATCACGGGCTCCTCGAGGCTGTTTACTGCAACCCCTTAGTTCCCCTACTCAAGCTTCACACCGGATGATCAGGATTTGAGCCCCACCTCTAACGCAAAGGGAGAGAGGGCGGGCGGCTCGATCCCCTACAGTAGTGCGCACTACCCAGAAGCCGTAAATGGACGGGGCGCCGCTCAGATTAGACGAAGGGCTGCGTGGGCGGCGGCACCTGCGCTCGGGCCGCGGACGGGGGGGGGAGCGCCGTCCGCGGATCAGGCGGCGCCATCGGCGCGCCAACGGACCGAGCGCGCGACGGACGGCGGCGGTTCCATTAGCCACGGCGGCGGACGCCATCTTCCCGCGGGCGCCGCGACGCGCCCGTGCGCGACGCCCCCGTATGGCCGCCACTTCCGGTTAATCCCGACTTTGGCCGGCCGGGCGCCTAAGTGCGCACCCAGTGCCGCCGGCCCCGCCCCCACGGCTCGTTCCCGCCGGCCGCCGCGCCGTTTGCGGCAGCCCTGACCGCCGCCATTAACATTCATCGCTCCCTACCTTGTTCCATTCGGCTTTAGTGCCTTATTTGTATCGTCTTCTAGCCCCGTACAGTTATCTAATATCCCCCGGGCCCCTGCGGCGCGGTAGACGCGACAGGCTTTGAGGCGGCGCTCCCCAGGGTTCTAAACGTGGCCCCCGCGACCCGCCGCGCCGCCCCGCTTATTGTGTCCCGGCGGCATTCTTGGGCGCCGCGGGATGTTTTTGAGGGCGGTGGGTGGCGGCGGAGGAGGGAGCGACTTCGGTGGCAATCAATGAAGGGTGGTGGTGGATATGAATGTGGGGGAGACGACGTCGAGATTGTGAGTTTCGGATGGGACTTTGGAGCGTCAACGAAAAGCGAGACGAAACGAAAGTGGTTTTGTCGGTGGTTGTGATGATATGTTTGATGGTGGTTAAGTTGAGGGAAGTGAAACAAACCTGGAGCAAGAATAGGACGTTGTTTAAATGTGTTGGCCTGTTTGATGGTGGATATTTGTACGAATGCTGCGGCATTATGAACATTTTATTGGAAGTTTCTGATTACGCTGGACAAAAGATATGAAGTAGCGGAGAGGATAAGTGATGACTAGAGTATTGACAAGGGTGTTGATAACAGATCAACAAAATTGAAGACATGTTTTGATGATAATAAATAAGATAGTAGTTAAGGGATGATTTATTACATTAAAACATGTATTAATTTTTACTGTTAGGAAGCTGTTAGGATGAAGATATCGGTATTGAGAAATTTATTTTATATTTGTCAATTATATATTTGATTTTTCCTTTGTGTTCCTTGTTTTTGATGATTTTCTTCATGTTTAGCCCAAACAACGTTATGGCAAGGGAGATAATACGACAGACAATTGCTTCGCTGGAGCACTAAGTGGCAAGGATTTTAGAAAACTCGATCGGTGGCTGATGCACAGCGAGAGACATCGCAGGTAGTTATATATATTTGATTTTTTTCTTTGTGTTCCTCATGATTTTCTTCTTGTTTAGTCCACACAATC
Source organism: Teleogryllus oceanicus (assembly GCA_964035755.1). Classification (NCBI taxonomy): domain Eukaryota; kingdom Metazoa; phylum Arthropoda; class Insecta; order Orthoptera; family Gryllidae; genus Teleogryllus; species Teleogryllus oceanicus. The sequence continues at coordinate 11,331,512 of CAXIVR010000014.1, forward strand.
TTATGGCAAGGGAAATAATACGAGCGACAGTTGGGGCACTAAATGGAGAGGATTTGAGAAAACTCGATCTGCGGCTGATGCACACCGAGAGCCGTCGCAGGCAGTTATATTTTTGATTTTTTTCTTTGTGTTCCTCATGATTTTCTTCTTGTTTAGTCCACACAATCTTATGGCAAGGGAAATAATACGAGCGACAGTTGGGGCACTAAATGGCGAGGATTTGAGAAAACTCGATCTGCGGCTGATGCACACCGAGAGCCGTCGCAGGCAGTTATATTTTTGATTTTTTTCTTTGTGTTCCTCATGATTTTCTTCTTGTTTTTCTTCTTGTTTAGTCCACACAATCTTATGGCAAGGGAAATAATACGAGCGACAGTTGGGGCACTAAATGGCGAGGATTTGAGAAAACTCGATCTGCGGCTGATGCACACCGAGAGCCGTCGCAGGCAGTTTATTTTTGATTTTTTTCTTTTGTTCATGATTTTCTTCTTGTTTAGCCCAAACAACGTTATGGCAAGGGAGATAATACGAGCGACAGTTGGGGCACTAAGTGGCGAGGATTTGAGAAAACTCGATCGGCGACTGATGCACAGCGAGAGCCATCGCGGGCGGCAGGTGCTATGGCGGGGGGGGGGGGGCGGCGGTCGCGCGCCGTCGCCCCGCGTCCGCTCGCGGGCGACGCCTTCAAAGGCGCCGCCCCCATTGTGCGGCCGCCACCGCTCCGCCCCGCCCCGCCCCGCCCCGCCCCCGCGCGCACCTTTCAGCTGCCAACTCAGCCAGCGGCCCCTCCGGTAGTCAAGATGCCTTCTTAGCAGCGCCTTGTTCGGCCGCGGCCCCGCCGCCGCGCAGAGAGCTTTGACGAGATCATCATCAGGGGTGAGCGAGACTCACACATTGTGCTGAAAAATATTCGGGGCTCGTAAATGCCCTGGAGAATCCGGTACAGGCTATTTTGAATTCTTTCGAACATTCATTTACTGAGTAGACATTCATCCTCGAGAGGGGAAAAGGGCAACGATGAGAGCTTATGTTGTTACCGCGAAAATGATTGTGGTGTATTAAAATGTCCCTTTCAGAATACAATTTTAATATAAATCTACATTTCGTGAAAATAAATTCGGTAAAATTTCGTATATTCAGAAGTAGACAGTTCAGGAATGGCACCACCATAAAATTGTGTCTTTTGTCATTCTTATTTAACGTTTTTACTCCTATTCAGTAAATGCAAAAAGTTAAATTGTTAGTTTAAAATATACTAAATCAAAAATAATGTCGTAACAGTAGCATATATCGGAGCTTTCAAGTGACTAAAACATATAGGAAAACTAATAGAAACGAATCAACTACGCTAGCCGAAACTGGGCGAGACAAATCAAGCAAATCACACCAGATGTCATCTTCAGATTTCGTCGTCAGGCGGAGTGCGTCAACTTGTGTTGCGTCCCCCTTGCGAGTTAACAAACATTTCTGCGTCAAGGGCGAGCGGGAGGGACTGTGCGCAGGGGGCGACTGGCGTTGACGGGGGGTGGAAACCCTCCGCCCTCAGCTCTTAATAAGCGCGATTCAATCTCGGAATCAAGCGGAGGGCCCGGCGCGCCCTACGCCCTGCGCCCGGCGTCGAGTGGCGGCGCGTGGCTCTTGAAGCCCTCCGCCCTTCGAGGCAAACGCGCTCCTCCGCCCACGCAGTTGGCCGTCAAGTCGGGATCTCTTGTCTAAATTGACACATCAGCCGGAAGTGTATTGCCTATTTGTATCGTCGTTTAGCTTCAAAATGAACTTTTACTAATAGTGAGCACACGTGCTGTGTAAATATTATGCTCCGAGGAAGTACTCATGTTCGTTGAACATCCTGCTGCGTTGCTTTCACGCGTATGAGGTGTACATACATTATTTGCAATAATTGAATCATTTAGTATTAATCGATAGGAACAGTAGTTATATTCAATGTGGAATGGTACATACATTTTTTTGTTTGTTTTTTTTTTACTATTTTCAAATAAATCTTTAGACGTAACGTCTGATTAATTCTGAAAAAAAAAACGAGTCGCTTAAATTGTGGTCTCCTAACCCAAACAAAATTATAACTACGCCATGCAAGTAATTTTTGCAGTTTTTGATCCTTACACATCCTTTTACGTGGAAGTAAGACGGGTTCATTTATATGGCCTTCGTTTAATTCAAATTTTTCTTGTCCTTTAAAATTCAAATTTTTTTGGGAAGGGCTGACCTGGCCTGTCTTCATCGAATTCACATCTAGCACAGCCCTGTACTAGCGGACAAGTTAATAGTCAGTATCCAGCCGACAGCCGGTTACCTTTATGCCCTGATGGTCGCGTGTTCGACCATAAACGAAATACCAACGTACGAACTCTGATCTGGGGTCAGCAGAGCGCGACGCTCTCGGGGACAATACATACATTAGAGACAATAGACAAACATCCATGCTCAAGGCGGAACTAAGTTTATTTATTTTTTATTTATTTTACGTCAAAAAACAGTTGAAACTGCGTATGACGTGCTATGGGGAGAAGTGAATTCTGTGCACATTTTCAAAATTCTGTGATCCTACACCAAGTCATATACTACGTAAATTTTGAAAATTAAAAAAAAGCTCTCGTGTAATAAAATCTATTTTCAAGGATTAATAAGCAATAAATTTTGGGCTATTATCCATGATGTCCTTCGTCAAGAAATAATACTTCCTGCCGGAACAACATGGAAACGATAATTTGAATAACTATATTTCCCAATGAATTCTAGTAGACGTGCACAGATAATGAAGTTACATTTATGTCCAGAAGCACAACATGGGGCAACTTCAACATTTGCTCAGTGGATCAGGGAAACTGGACGAAAAACCTGATCGAGATGGGGGTCATTGACCCGGAGGCAATCCACGACCCTTCGGACCAGTGCGCTGAGTCGGTACATGGTCTTAGGCACCTCGGCTATCCAGATCGGCTCAATTCACAACATAAATGAAATTATTAAAATAAGTTTATAATAGTAATTTTTATTTCAAATCTGAAGTCAGATGTATGCAACTGATTTTGATTTCTTATTTTTATCAGTATAGCATTTGTGCTTCTTCGTTCTTTCCTTATTAGACCTTTTCTGGCCTCCTTGTATCTCTTTACGCTCATTTCTGATTACGTAAAAAGAGAGCCACGCGCAGAACGTGGCAGTAAGATTGATTGATTTTTTCGTGTTTCCGGGCGCGTCAACTGCTTTGATCATTAGTCCCGTTAGTGTAGTACATGTTTTTCTCGTGGGAGCTGGCGGTGATCTTCCCCCGCTGGATGGTGAGATCCGGCGCCGACCTACCGTCGGCTAGTGGGGTTTCCCCCTAACCAGGACTCTCCAGCCAGCGGGGCACCGCCCCAGCCGGCACAAGCTCTAAGCTCCCGACCGGTCTCCCGGAATATGTAGTAGTGTAAGTGTGTGTGTAAAGGGAGGGGATAGGACAAGGAAGAGGAAGGATAGATCGCGCGCTGTCCGTGGCCCGTTTGGTAGGGTACTGCTCCGGCATTCGCCTGGTGTTGATCAGAGAAACCACGTAAAACTACCGATCAGAGCAACCGGCCGCTACCATTATCCTCCAGACAGCGACTGAATTTAGCGACCTAGCTGAAAAGCTAGTGTCGAAAATCCTGCCGCCGACAGGACTCGAACCTAGGACCTCCGGTCAGAGGCGCTGAAGTTAGGCAGTAAGAAACGTATGTTCTTGCCAGGGGGCGTGGCGCACTTGAGGTCCGCGTGGTCGGGGGCGTTCTTTATTGATTCAATTACGCGTCGGCCTCTCAGCCCCGCGCACAATGCGCGGCGACCCTTCCGCTCCTTGGCCACGCCCCCTCGGCTGTGTGCGCTGCTGGCCTCTCGGCGCCTGCCAAGGCATCTCCACACACATGGTCGCCGCCGCCGCCGCCGCCGCCGCCGCCGTCTGCCGCTGTTGATCTTGCTCGCCGCGCACGCACACAATAGTCCTAATAGCATCTAAATATTAGCACACGGCGGCTGCGCAGGAGGCGATGCGTCCTACAGACCCCCGGCAAACACCGCCGCCTCCTCGGGCGGAGAGGAGGCGCGCCCGGGCGGCAGGTGGCCGGTGGCGCAGAGGGCGAGACGTGGGAAGGGGTGCAAGACAGCACAAGGATGTGGGTGACGAGGACGCGATTTCGCCCGAGAAAGGGGCAGGCGAGTGACATGGACAGTTGGAAGGAGACGACTGATAATCTGAGAAGTAAAATAAGAAGATAAATGAGAGAAAATATGGAAGAAATGAAAGGGGAAGGTGGGTGAAAACGAAAGTTGGAAGGAGATGACAGATAATCTGAGATGTAAAATATTAAGATAAATTAGAGAAAAATGTGGATTAGATTCATTGATTGTTTCATTGGACTAATTGATTAGTGATTCCAGGTGCACCAACTACTGAGGTCATTATTCCCGTAAGTGTAGTGCATGTTTTTCATCGGAAGGTGGGGGTGATCTTCCCCCACCTGATGAGATCCGGCGCCGAGCTACCGTCGACTACCGTCGACGAGGTTTTCCCCAACCACGAATCTCCTACCATCGAGCCACCGCCCCAGTCGGGACAAGTTCTAAGTCCCGACCGGTCTCCCGGCATGTTTGGTAGTGTAGTGCATGTTAGTGTAAGTGTGTGTGTAAGGGGGGTGAGGATATGCCAAGGAAGAGGACGGAAAGATCGCGCGCGGTTCGTAGATCGTTTCATAGGGTACTTCTCCGGCATTCGCCTGATCTTGATGGAAGAAAACACGGAAAACTACCAACCAGCTACTCGGCCACTAGAAATCTTCTGCAGCCAGTATCTGAATTAGACCTATCTATCCGGCTAGCATGGAAAACCTGCTACCGTCGAGAATTGAACCCTAGAATCTCCCGATCAAAGGCAGTACAGTGACATCAGTTAATGTTCTGAGCCATCGAAGTCGGTGGAGATTAGAGAAAATAAGGCAAAAAAAGTGTATGAGGCAAAAATAGATTAAAGAAATAAGTACAGAGAAAAGTCAGAGGGCTAGTAATAGGTACTAATAGGAGTATAGTAGGATAGTAGGAAAGGATAGTACATTATTATCGACGCTTACTAAGAACAGAGATTAGCGAGATATAGAGGAAGATCATGTCCTCTAAGATAAGATACCGAGTGCAAAACGCAAGCACGACGTTAAGCGAGATCAGCAAAGACGAAGGAAGCACCGCAAAGAAAACAAAGCCTCGGAGCGGGGAGGAACAGTGGTTCCACCGTGGGCGTGGTCGGTGGGAGGGAGGGCGTGACAGGTGTGTCGCAGGAGCCGCCCCGGGGACCGCCGCCGCCGCCCGTGGCGCCTGTTTGTTGTTGCGCGCGCCCGCGCGTCTAATGGCGGCGATGAGCACGCACATGCCGCGCCGCGCCGCGCCGCGCCGCGCCGCCCGCCTCAGACGAAACCGCCTCAAGGCACACGACGCTCTCTCTGCTCACCGCTGACTCGCAATTCCAGTCCGCTTCTAACTCTCTACTAGTTGGTTGGTTGATTCCGGGCGCGTCAACAACTTAGGTCATTATTCCCGTAAGTGTAGTGCATGTTTTCCCCCTCAGGTGGCGGCGGTGATCTTCCCCCGCCGGGCGAGATCCCCCGCCGAATTACCGTCGGCTACTGGGGTTTCCGCTTAACCAGGACTCTCCCACCAGCGGGGCACCGCCCCAGCCGGGACAAGCTCTAAGCTCCCGACCGGTCTCCCGGAATATGTGGCAGTGTAGTGCCTGTAAGTGTGTGTGTGTGTGTGTGTGTGTGTGTGTGTGTGTAAGGGGAGAGGGTAGGACAAGGAAGAGTTAGGAAAGACGACCCGTTTGATAGGGTACTGCAGCGGCATTCGCCTGGCGTTGATCGGAGAAACCACGGAAAACTACTCAGAGCAGCCAGCCGTTTGAATTCTCCTCCAAATAGCGACTGAATTCGACCTAGCTGAAAACCTAGTCGAAAATCCTGCCGCCGTCGAGACTCGAACCTCCCTAAGAAGCCTATGACCACCCGGTCAGAGGCACTGCAGTAACTTCAGTTGATGCACTGAACTACAGCTCCCGGAACCTATCTCTGCTATTATACTGAGGCTGTATCCGAGTTTTCTTCCGAGTATTCATACAAATTTTCTTTGTTTTTATTATTAACTTCCTGACAATATTTCCCCAAACAAATACTACAAGTTATTACAAGTAAAGAAGTATTTAAAATATTTATTCATGTATTTATTTATTAATTTCAAAAAACAAAATATTTTAATTCATCGACTGAGACAGAAAATAAAACATTGCTAATATCCACAAATTCTAGAAGCAATTAATGCGATGTAAACATCGTAGAAAAAAGGGAGAAAAATGAAATATTGGAGACTTAATATTACGGTTCTCAAACATCTAAAAAAACACTGTCGTTGCACAGCACACTTATAAATAAATATTTTTTTCAAAAGTCATTGGCTTGAAAGCTTTTATTTCGAGGTATTTCACGTAATACACAAATGATATTTACGTATACCAAATTTAAGATTTGAGTAAAATACTAAGACAATGGTATTATTTTAACACTTTTCAATCCTATTATTTTTGGTTTTCAGAAATAGAGATTATTCTAAAATGAGAAGCATATATTATTCCTTCTCAAATTATGATGAAGATTCAAACGCATAAAAAACTGTCAAAACCACGAAATGTAAACTTCTCTAGTAACTCTTGAATAATTTAGTGGAACTAAAATGTTGTTTCATAACATTACAATATCAGTTCACGTTATTTCACAAAACATGGGTTGCCTGAAACTCCAAGACAATACTCGCACAGCCAGCGAATAAGAGGTGGTTGAATTCTATGCATCATACACGACACAGCAGCAGTTTGAGCAGATTCCGTGAATGTGAACGGAGTTCCTAATGTGAGCATGCAAAACGTGAAAACATAAATGACAAGATCCAAAGCATTAATGTAAACAATTTTTGTAAAAGCTTTGCAACTTGTATTCAATAAACACGGTTGACTGGTAACAAAATGAAAGACGTTTTGAAGAAAACGATGAAATAACAAAAGAATACATGAGCAATCCTGAATAAGAACTTCATATCCTTCGTTTTGTGATATAATAGTGTCATTTATCTCTTACGTTTGAGCATTCGTTTAAATTGAACAAAATCTTTACAACAATTGAAATGTAAAATATTATAAGTATTGGTGAACATTCTCAGAATGTTTCGATGGAAATTGACTTTGAATTATTCAATTTTGAAAGAAACAGAATTTACCATTCATGCTTTACTGGACAACTACGAGAGCTATATCAATATTCTCAACTCATTATAATATACATAGACATACTTTATTTACTTGTATTACGTATTCGTTTCGTGAAAGTGCATTCGTGATTTCGCCCCACTGAAATAATGTATAACGGAGAGGGGCTTGTTCCAGGCTTAGCACGGCCGGGAGCGGCTCCGTGATATAATGGTAAGTCGTATCGTGAGTTAACTCGATGGATCAGTTAAGAGTCTCGGCATGGAGAAACAGTTTGGGGGCTCCCGTGGTGCAGTGGTCACACTGCACGCCTTCCACTGCGGGTGTCCTGGCTCGAGCTCAGGAGGTTCCAAGTGGAATTTGTTGTGAATAAAGCGGGTTCGTGGCTGATTTTCACGGGAGACTCCCTTTTCCCTACCAATATGCATTCCACCGATATGCTTCATCAATCATTCCTTACCCTCATTAACCATCATTTCCGCTAAGAATCCAAGGATCACTCGGATTTTTGTCGATAACCGAGGAATTAGATGAGAAGAGCCTGTGACAGGTAGAGTCCCGGCCTGGCGAAGCGAAGGGGGAAATGGTGAGGGAGAGCTACGATGCTAAGAAATTGATGGATTGCCAAGCGGGGCGAGGGTTATAGCTTCATTGAAGCAGGCCATTGAGAAAAAACGAATTTAATTGCAGTCTAAACGAATATTTTACTAATTTTACTATAAACTAATAATTTTACTAATGAAATAGTAATAATCACTTTATTAGTTGTTCACACATAGTAATTTCGTAAAAGTGCATTCGGTAATACAGGGTCCTCAATCAGTGCGTAATAGAGTGCGGGCTTGTTTCAGGGTTAGCGCGGCCGGGAAGTTTAGCCGTGCCTGCGTGGTTGGCAGGCTGTCTCTATGAGGCGGCGGCGGGCTGTGAGGGCGAGGCGGCGGCGGCGGCGGCGTTGGTGGTGGAGGCGGCGTTGGTGGCAAAGGCGGCGAAGGCGATGCTTTTTGGGGGGGGGGCATGGAGGGGGGGGGGAGGGCGGTGCAGGGTGGGTAGCAGGGGGCAGGGGTACGGTGGTCAGAGAGGCGCGAGGGAGGGTGGGCAGGGAGGGGGTGCAGTGTGGGCAAGGGGCAGGAAAGGGCGGTGCAGAGTGGGTAGCAGGGGGGCAGGGTGGGCACGGTGGTCAGCGAGGCGCGAGGCAGGGTGGGCAGGGAGGGGCGGTGCAGGGTGGGTAGCAGGGGGGCAGGGTGGGCACGGTGGTCAGCGAGGCGCGAGGCAGGGTGGGCAGGGAGGGGCGGCGCAGGGTAGGCGGCGAGGGCGACCGGATCCTGTTTATTCGCCCGGCGGGAGCCTCGCACCGCCGCGCGTATCTGAATCTGAATCAGCAGCCGGAGGAGACCAAGACCTTACATAACCCGCCACTCGCGTCTCTTGTGTATTATCGCAGCTGGGATGCGCCGAACGGCAGAACTTCGCTTCCCGCCACGCACCCGGCGCTCGACTAGCAACTCGAACCGTGCACGCTCTCAAGAACCAAATATTGATCAAAAGCGAAGGTTCTCAGTGAAAATTCCCGTTAAATGAGCAATTTGATAATGAACGATTGTTCGTAGTCTAATTTATTTAATAATTATTACTGGCAAGAGGAATGAAGCAGAAATAGATTGTTACGCAAGGATTTTTTTTAGTTTTAAGATTATATTTCAGATTGGTTTCAACAAGCCGGGGAAAAATAGTAAAATAGGAATTAAATGATATGAGAATGAATGTTATCAATGGCGAGAAGAAAACTGATACTGAAACAATTTAAAAAGAAGAAGAAATAAAAAATAGAAACAAATATTAAAACTACCCGTCCCAAATATCACGTATAAAGAGAAAACTAGTATTTAACTCTCGATTGTCATTATTGTTATATTCTTGCATAGTAGTTTCTTTACTAAACACGTTTATTTGTTACACAAAGCAGAGAACTTCCTATTAATATTTCGCAATGAATTCTGTGATACGCATAAAATGCAAAGCCAGAAGCTAATACTTCAAGCTGTTGAGACATCGCCATCTCTATTCTATGAATCTGTCGATAGTTTTCTAACCGTTAATGAAAACAAGTTTCATTCCCAAACGAAACAGTGCGCATGCGAAAGAAATCGATTGTAAAATTTTCTGCTGGAAAAATTTCTTATTTATACAGAAATAAGATGCATTGTTGAGAGAAACCTTCTGAGTACTCCACTGAACAACTGAAGGTTCAACATTCATCAATCTAATTTCAGTCAATGTACGAGTCAATGTAAATAATTTTAGTTTGTAGAAAAAATGTTTAACAGTAAATGAACACAATATTGTTTGGTTCTTGTGCGTCGCAGCACAGAGGTGTTCTTGTGTGACCGCCTCGCCCACCACGTGGGGCCCAAAGCGGTGTCCGATTTCTCAAGGCGCAGAGGACCGCTGGTCCGCTGCCCCCCCCGCCCCTCCCCGCCACCGCCCCATACACTCCCGCCCTCGGGTCTCTCATCCCTCGCCGCCCCCATTCTTTCCACCCGCTGTGCTAATCACTCCCCCACGTCCGTAGCCATTACCCTCTCCCGGTCCTCTCCACCGCTCACCTCCCTGTCGCTTGCCCCCCCCCCCCCCGCCACCCCCCCCCCACCGCCACCCCGCTCGCCCCCCCCCATATCCCTCTCCCACACCCCTCCCGTCCCAGCACCGTTCATCCTCCGCCGTCCCCGCTCACTCCCACCGCCGCTCAACTCACCACCGTCCCCCACTCACTCCCACCGCCGCGCCGCCTCTCGTCACGCCCACTACTACCGCCTCACCGCTCACTCCCCCCCACCCTCCCGCCTCCCCCCCCCCCCCCCCCCCCCCCCCCCGGCCCAGCCCGCATCCCCCCCCGCCCCCCCCGCCCCCAACCACCCCCGTCCCCTCCCCCACCGCCGCGCTGCTCACCCCTTACGTTTCTCGTCACGCCCACTCCCACCACCACCTCACCGCTCACTCCCCACCTCCGACCACCCCCTCACCCCACCCGCGCCCCCCCCGCCGGTCGCCAGACGGGATCGCTCGCATTCCGGCCACGATGAAGCCGAGATGAAGGATATTAGGAGATAAGACAAGCGGCGAGGCGGCTGTCGGCTTACGTGACCTTGTCTCCCGGCCCCGCATCGCCCCCCACGATCTCGGGAACTTTTTGTAGTAGAAATTCGAATTTCCTTTGGGCCCGGCCGACCGGCCGCGCGACAGCTGATGCGTCGAGACACCGCCCCCCCCGCTCCCACCACCGCCGCCCACTGCACCCTCCTCACTCTGCCGCCATCCTCACCAACATGGACGTACCCCTACCCATCTATTGCAGACTTCCTCCACTTCCGTCAGAGCGCAATTCACGATTCGCGAGCGCAATTCACGATTTTTTGAAATTTAATTTTACGAAAGTCATCGTCATTTTGTTTTGGTCGTAGAGACTTTCACTAGTAGGGCGATTGTGGTATTCCTTTCGCAGTCACTGTTAGTTCGTTAAAAATACTTTTTACGAACCACTTAAATTCGACACACACACTCTTCTTAAAGTGTAATTTGTTTCGTCAGTCACTACTTACACTTTCAGATGTCAGCACAATTGGCACCAGCTTTTCTGTTATTGTTTCACTCCTGAACTATTTCTTCCACTCAGTTTCTTTACCTACCAGATAAAAACATTAAATACTATTTTTTACTGTAAATACAAAACATGCTCTAAAAAGACCTACTTGGTTCCTTTCATTTCAATCCTCTGCTTCGATCTCACCCCCACGCTTCCGTGCAAACGGCCACCTTCCACGGCACCCCGCCGCCGCCGTGGAGACCTTCCGTCACTCAGCGATGCGCGGAAATATTCAAAATGAGAGCGGCAGCCCGCGATAGCGGCACCTGGTACAATTGCTACTTGGCCCCGGAGACCACTTGGCTCTATCACGATCCGCCGTCACTTCACCACCCACCCGGCCACCGTCATCGTCCCGTCCCTGCTATTTCACTCATCCCCCACCGTTACCTCCATCATTCCCGTCCCTGCTAGTTCCACTCATTCCTCAGCGCCCCCACCCGTCCTTCTATTCCACTCATCCCTCACCGTCATCTCTATATTCCTGTCCCTGTTACTTCCCTCATCCCCCACCGCCATTTTTCCCGACCCTGCCACATCCACTCATCCTCCATCGCCACCTCCATCGTTCCCGTCCCTGCTAGTTCCACTCATTCCTCAGCGTAACCTCCATCATTTCCGTCCCTGCTACTTCCACTCGTCCCCCACTGCCACCGCCATCGTTCCCGTCCCTGCTAGTTCCACTCATTCCTCAGCGTAACCTCCATCATTTCCCTCCCTGCTACTTCCACTCGTCCCCCACTGCCACCGCCATCGTCCCCGTCTCTTCTACTTCCACTCATCCCTCACCGTCACCTCCATCATTCCTGTCCCTGCTACTTCCCCCCCCCCCCCCCTCCCTCCGCCCCCCCTCCATCCCCACCCCCCCTCTCCTTCCCTCCTTCCCACCGCACACCGTCCCTCTGCGGCGCCGCTGTTGTGAAGGCGTCGCCTCATTTGCTTCGCGACGTTCACTCGCGACGGACGGCGACGGCGATGCTTATCTGGCCAACGATACAGAATGTCCGGTTTTGAATTCCCTACGATATCATCAACACGCGGTTTCTTTTTAACGGTAAAGGAAGAAATGGGCGAGTGATGATGCATTATGACTCTGAACGAGCGCTAAAAATGACTGTAATCTGACAACTGGAAGTAAAGGCCAGAATGTTGATGGATAATGAATAGCAAGATGAGAGGTCGAAAATAATATGAGAGCGCGTTTTTACACGTAGCAGCAAAATGCTATGAAATGGATACGCATAGTTACTCACTCATATTTTCATACACGTTGAGAAATCATTCGTTCCATGATAGAAAAAAAAATGTTGAAGGGCAAGTACTCGAAAAAGGAAAGAGTTGTCATATATCGTTCGTGTTGACTGTTCTTGAGAACGGCAATGGCATTTAATCGAAAACGCATGAACATATATGTACTCAAATATTTATGATACATGTACAGTTTTAGAAATTCCATTACTGTGAACCTATTATTTGAATGTCACTAGAATTTGCTTTCTTATATTATTTGTATTAATGCTATTGGCATTTGCGTCATTGCACCCTGAATATTGTTCAGTACGGCCACGGGCCGCGCAATGTTTCCTTCCCATTCCTTGTCCTATCCTCTCCCCTTGCACACACACACACTTACACTAACATGCACTACACTACCATATATTTTGGGAGACCGGTCGGGAGCTTAGAGCTTCTCCCGGCTGGGGCGGTGCCCCGCTGGTGGGAGAGTCCTGGTTAGGGGGAAACCCCACTAGCCGACGGTAGGTCGGCGCCGGATCTCGCCATCCAGCGGGGGAAGATCACCGCCATCTCCCGAGAAAAAACATGCACTACACTAACGGGACTAATGACCAAAGCAGATGTCGCGCCCGGAAACACGAAAAAAGTTATCAATCGATCAACAAATGTTAAGTTACAAACGGCCAATGAAATGGCGGGTGGTATGTTACGTCCCAACGCACAATATCCGCTGGCGAAATCGCAGGTGCACGTGGCGTCGGAGATTGGCAGAGGGGCGGCAGGGGTGGGGTGGGGACGCTAATGTGCTCATAAACCACGTGCCGTCAGGGTGCGGGCGGGGGGGGGGCAGAGGCACAGCGCGAGGGGAAGCGTCATGCAAATGATGCACTGACGCTGACCTTCCACAGAAGGAAACATACGGGTGGGCATTGCGTTTGGACGAGTGTACTCATTCCGTTCTACGTTCCTATCCGGTTGAGCAAAAGAAATAGGCTAGGGAAGTTGACGTTATGTCAGATCTGAAAATGCTTCTGAGTGGGAGCATTCAGTATTTGTGTACTCCATGATTGCAAAAGAAATTAAATTCAGAAAGTTTCGTGCAGATGATCGACATAGCATCATAGAAAGTGACTATGGACATAAATCTAACAAAAACGATGAATAAAACGCTTTGTAGATTAATGAAAACAATAAAAGTAAAGAACGAACAAACTCTTACGTGAAATTGTTGTAAAAATCGTTCGTTTTCTAAAGATTTCGTATTTTGCAGTATTTCGTATTTGTATTTCATTTGACATTGAAATTTTGTGTATCTTATGTTAATAAACTTTATAACGATACAACTATTTGATAATAGAACTATTTTGGGAGCATATTAAAATTGAATAGGATTTTATTATCCGATATTCTATTAGTCACGATTTAATTGAACAAATTTTCAAGTGAATTAACCAGACAATTTGTAAGTCAATAAGAACAAAGCGTTCTAGTTTAAATATAAGCTTATAATCTTCACAAATATCATAAAACATTCTTGAGTGATCATATTTTTAATTGTTCAGGCAAAAATGATTGAAATCACTGATTAGGTACTTCGAAATTTGCAATGCAAATTGAAAACAATTTTCAAGTTCCCGCAGACTAACAATGAATTCTTGGACTTTGTCCGAACAATATTGGGAGTCTAGCCGCAAAGCTAGAGCTACTCCAGCCCTGAAGACCACGCTATGATGGTCGAAACGTCAGCATCACTGCCCAGGACGCGGCGTCACCGGACAGCCAAGAACTTTCGCGGACTCTTGCCGTGGACGACAACGTTTGAACAGGGAAAAGAAATTGGTCACAATCTGGTTTCGACATCTTGGAAACATTCACACCCAACACGACGATAGGAGACATATTAAACCTTTTTCCTAATTTATTATTATTATTATTATTATTATTATTATTATTATTATTATTATTATTACTATTATTATGCTTTACACATTTGTCTGATTTCAAATCATTCACTTTTTTCGACCTTTCAAAGCTCGACCCCAAAACCCCAAACTCCACAATCACAGGCCGAGCGTTACCCTATAACAAAGTGGAAGTACCTGGAACCCTGCCTCGACTCCCTCACAAATTTCCATCCGCCCCTTTCACAGCCCCGCGGACAGGTAACGCTGCATTATCTGCACGCGCATTAGTTTAATGGCTGGCTTTTCGCAGCAGGCCGGCGGCCTTTCGGCGAGCGGCGGGTGGGGTTATCCATCAGCTATAAACGAACTTCATGGACATTATCGAGCCAATACATTTTAAGGGCGGGCGAGCGGGCGGGGGCGTGGCGGTGGGGCGGGCGGGCTGGCAGGGAAGTGGTTGGTGGGCGAACAGAGGCGTGGGGCGTGGCTGGCGGGCGGGGACGTGGTGAGCGGGCGGCGGCGTGGCGGGCGAGCGGGGGCGTGGCGGGCGGGCGGACGGGAGCGTGGCGGGCGGGGGCGTGGCGGGCGAGCGGGGGCGGGTGGGCGGGCGGGGACGGTGGGGCGGGCGGGGACGGTTGGGCGGGCGGGGCGGGCGGGCGCGGCGGGCGGGCGGGCGGGCGGGCGGGCGGGCGGGCGGGCGGGCAGGGGCGTGGGGGCGTGGGGCCGTGGCGGCGGGGGCATGACGGACGGGCGGGGCGTGGCGGGCGGGCGGGCGGGCGGGCGGGCAGGGGCGTGGCGGGCGGGTGGGCGAACGGGGACAGGTGGGCGAGCGGGGACAGGTGGGCGGGCGGGGACGGTTGGGCGGGCGGGGACGGTTGGGCGGGCGGGGGTGGGCGGGCGCGGGCGGGCGCGCGGAGCCGTCCCGCCACAGCTCGCTGGAGCTGAATGCACGCGACCGCACGCCTCCGGGCGGGCGACCCCGCCGGCGCGCCGTGTGAGGACAGAGCAACGCACAAGCGCCCGTGCGGAAGGAATCATACAGCGCTTGCGGTAATTAGAGTTTGGAAGAGATTGTTAGAGTTGTTTGTTAGAGATTGGAACGGTTTACCCGCAGCCACTTTCATAACCTTTCCTCTAAGTGTCCGACGTTTTAGAAATAACTTGGAACAAGCTGAGAGTAATAGCTGTTAAATGAGAAACCACGTGTTGTAAGGTGCGGTGAAGTGCTGTTCAGTGTGATCAAAGCAAAATAGTGTAGTGTAGTGAATTCGACATAGCTCACGATTTTCGACACTAGCTTTTCAGCTAGGTCGAATTCAGTCGCTGTCTGGAGGAGCATTCTAGCGGCCGGCTGCTTTGATCGGTAGTTTTCCGTGGTTTCTCCGATCAACACCAGGCGAATGCCAGAGCAGTACCCTACCAAACGGGCCACGGACCGCGCGCGTTCTGTCCTTCCTCTTCCTTGTCCTATCCTCTCCCCTTACACACACACTTACACTAACATGCACTACACTTCCACATTCCGGGAGACTGATCAGGAGCTTAAAGCTTGTCCCAGCTGGGGCGGTGCCCCGCTGGTGGGTGAGTCCTGGTTAGGGGGAAACCCCACGAGCCGACGGTAGGTCGGCGCCGGATCTCGCCATCCAGTGAGGGAAGATCACCGCCACATCCAGAGAAAAACATGCACTACACTAACGGGACTAATGACCAAAGCAGTTGACGTGCCCGGAAACACGACAAAATCAATCAATCAATCAATCAATCAATCGACCTAGCTACGTAGCTAGTATCGATAATCCTGCCACCATCGGGACTCGAGGACTAGGATCTCCTGGTCAGAGGCACTGCAGTGGGATCGGTTAATACCCGGAGCCACCTTTCCCGGTCTGCCCTTTCGAATCGCGTCCGCTGGGACTGGCATTTGACGGCCACGGGCGCCGTAGTATTCTACGCGATGTTCCAACAAAGCAACACCGTACCGCGCAGCGGGACAAGACAATTTGCTGCCAAAAAATAAACCGGCTCCCCGCCCTTTCCCCGCCGCCCGCGAAGGGCTGCGTTCCCCTCCGCTTCCTTTGGGCAGGCCCGTCGCGGTGCGCCGAGCGGGCCCAAATTGAATGCGCGCTCTCGGAAATAATGCGAGAACGTCCCGATGAGCGTCGCGGCAATGAGTTCATGCGGCGCAAACCCGAGTGAGCTCGGCGTGTGTTTGTTGTTTGCAACACAGATTGTTTTATTTCCCGCCGACTTTTGAACCACTTCCTCTATGGTTGGTTATACGGCTTAATTTGCAACTCAAATAAAGATATGGGAACTGTTGGCTTCACGTGTGAATTGCTTCAGAATGTATTAGCTCCTGGAGAATAGCTTCAGAATGTTTAAGGGCTAGAATCATGAATGAAGTGAATGTTTTGCGATCACTAGACACTCTTGAGCACTGTTTTGAAGTGAGGTAAAGCATGTTTGTTTATTTGCAACACAGTTTGAGAGGTGTTTTTATGTTCGATTCAAAACATTGATACGGAAACCTAATGAGATTGATATCAATATATTTCTAGAAAAGTGAAGAAAAAATTAATATTTCACTTTTTTCTGTTATTTTGCAATCGTTTACGAAAAGAAGCGTTCCATTATACTCAATAACAGCAATACCACAATACAATAACCTTCAATGAACACATAAAGCAGAAGTATTTGAGTTCTGGACTCGGTAAGTAGATATTATAGGTATTATTGGAAAGCAGTGAAATAATGTAGACAATTGCAAACGTTTGGACAATTGACTCCCATGACAATCAACTTGATACTGCACGAAACTTGATATCATCCACGACTCCACGGAGTCTGCCAAATCCTCTTTATTGCTTTTAGGAAAATGAATTAAACTTGCACTACGAATTCCATGAATTTAGATTTTAGTATCATCAGATTATTGAGAACATTTGAAACGGATAAATAAAAAAGGCACATTTTATTCTTATATTTGGAAGTTCAACACATTTAAACGGCTGGGAATTTTAAAAAGGATGATTAAAATTTTACTGAAAAAATTCCATTTTTGTTTGGAAGCTATGTATTCTCAGCATTACGAATAAACAAAACTCCAAATCACCAGCTATAATATTGCGGCGCGCAGAATATGAAAACAAACACAGTGAAAAAACGGTAAATACTTATAATATCGTCCACGCTCGGAAAATAAAACAAAAGCCGATAGAGAGAGACAGAGCACGCGCGGAAAAAATCGGAATACCGCTTATTTATTATTCGGGGCGAACGGGAGCTTCAGGTAGCGGCCGCCAGGGGCGCCGCAGAGGTAGTCTTCCGGCGGAAACGTCGAAACCGCCGCCACCGCCATCAATAAAATCGTTTCCTTTAATGCCTGCTGATCCCGGCAGGCCCGCGCAGACGCCGATTAATTCGCAAAGTGGCCGGCAGGAGCGCGCGCGTCGCCATGCATAATTCACGGTCGCCAGCGGGATCTTCGAATCGCCGAACTTCCGGTTGCCCGGAGGGCGATGGCGGGGCGAGCTTGGCATCGCCCGCGCCCGCCCGCCCGCCCGGTCGCTCGCCCGCCGGCTTACGCCCGCGTCAAATATTCAAGCCCGCGAGGGCGGCGGCGACGTCGGCCACGGGGCTTGCAATATAGAGGAGCGCCGAAGCCGTGCAAGCGACTGTCCGATGCGACTCTCCAGTGCCACTGCCCCCTGCGCCGGGCCCGACAGCCGGATTACGCGGAGTCGATGGGCCGCCCGCCTCAGAGGCCCGGCTTTGCCCGCGCCCCGGGGACTCGCGCGCAGCCTTGTCGGTCCTTCGACGCACTGGATTTATTCATGTTTAAGGCGGCGCACTCATCGACTGATTGCCTCCTGTCGGATTCGGTTCCAGGCTTAAATGCTTGTTCTCTTCGTCTGTGGTTTTACAAGTACGTTAATATTTAGTTGTTTTTCTTTTTGTTGTTATTTAAGATCGTATCAACATCTTAGGTCATTAGCGACCACTATTGGAGTTAACAGTATGGTAAGTATGAAGATGAAGCGATATTTATGCCCATATCTATTAGTAAAGCAGTACCTCATGCTTGCAATCGTAGGCTTCCGCGGTCAAAATCATGTGAAGGCTCTCGGCAGCCCTAATAGAGAATTGTTAGCCGTAGTTTCTACCATCGTATCATAGTCTTCTTTTTTATTTTTTAAATTTTTTGTTATTTAAGATCGCATCAACATCTAGGCCATTAGTGACCACTAGTGTTGTTAACGCTATGGTAACAATGAACATGAAACGAAATGGTGATGATAAGGGGTGAAGGGACGAACACAAATACAACTATGCCCGAGGCGGGACTCGAACACGCGACCCTTCGGTCCGAGATCACTACGACACTACTGCCTTAGCGATCTCGGCCACCGCGACGACTAATATTTACTTTGAGTGAAGAATATATTCATGAAGGATAAAATGAGCATGAAGTACGTCAACTTACGTGATTTTACAGTACGTGATTTCATTTCAAGATGAATGAACCGTGATCAGCAACGTTGATGGAACCGAACACACGGAGAAGATAATCAATCAAATATCTTGGCCAATCCCTGTTGATTCAAATACGTAATTAAATATCTGGTAGAGCCATTTTATGAAATTTACGTCAGATTCATATTTATGGAAAATAATTTTTATTTTTGAGCATCGAGATATTAAGTATCATTGCTACGGATGACAGTCCATAATGTCAATTAGTAGACATATCCCTCGAAATAGTTACCAGTTCGTTCTCAAGCAAAACCGAAAGTTTTGACAATCCTCTGGCAGAAATAATAAACGTTGTGTTGAAAAGCATGTTCGTACATCAATGAGAGGATTTTTTATATATCTTATAAAAGAAATACGACACGGTTGACAAATAGTAGTGTGAATTTCGTACATTGAAGTGTAAGATAATGGATTTCAGTACCAATGTTTATGCTTTTAAGTGTCATTCTAACACTAGGATCTGTCGAAAATAAGAAGCGACTGCCACGAAAATACTTTTATTTCAAGTGTACATTGATTATTGTATTAAATGAGAAAAAATAACGGAGTAAAAGAAATTGTTAAGTTTTCGCGAAAACAAACACGCAGGAAAAACGAACATTAATTCTTCACTTCTGCGTCAATTCCGATCAAGTTACTTCCTGTCATCATAAATACTGAAATCATATTGCATGTTGATTAATTTTTTGTGAAATGCGTTTTCGTTTGCTGTTATTGCCTTTTTCTGTTTTTTGACACAAATTATATTAGGTAAAAGGTATTAAAATAATGGGGTGTACATCCTCTTTCATTATCACTTTTTCATTATCTTTACTTTAAGTGTAGTTGTGAAATTTCTATTGGATTCATAATTCTTTTATTTGTAAATATGCGAGGAAACATGGAAATACGAATAAACATATGCTGCTTTACGATTCAAAAACGTACTATATCTTTTGCACCGTTGAGTATTTGAACACAAATACCCTACAATGAGTACAAGAAGGTAATACATATCTATTAACCGCACGTCTACTATCTATCCTTGTGAGTATTAATGTGAACACGTTAATAATATCCTCTGTCTAATGATATCTTCCGTTCTAATAATATCTTCTGTTCGAATGATGATTGTGTAAAATATATGTAACAAATTTATTGAATCAATGCCTAAAATGCTTCAGTTACTAATAAAGACCCAAGGGGGGGGGCATGATACGTATTTATAACGTTCTTTATATACGTCTTTCACTTATCTGGTAAATAGACATATTTTACGCTGCGTGTTCACATTAATATACACAAGGATGTATTTGGCACATCGTTTAGCGGCTGCCATTTGTAACGAGAAAGACTACAAAGCGCGTCTGCGCGGAACAAGACATGATGAGCGATACACGACGCCCCCTCCCCTCCCCTCCCCTCCCGCCCGTTGAAGAACCCCCGCTAATTTAGCTTGCGCCTTCCGCTCGCTTGGCGCGCCACTAGCGCCCTCGACCGCGCACGCGCCGCTCTCGCGGCCACACGCCCGCCTCGGCGAGCGTGCGCGAGCGTGTGGGTTTTGGTCGCGCTGGGAATCGGCGAGAGGACGCACAAAAGCTGCCAGATGCAGATCGTGTCGAAGCCGCCGTCGTCACCGGACGCCGTAACTGGCTTTGCGCCCCTCGCCGCCCCGCCCCCCATTACGACTCGTATTCTTCAGGAGTAGCCAGGCGGAAGGCTGCGGGACGAGACGGGACGGTTGAGCCGCGGTCGCCGCCGACGGACGACGAGATGAGATGCGAGAGGGGAGGGGGAGGCCTTCGGCACACATCGCCTGCAGCCTCGCTCCCGCGGGCGGGCCCATAGGCCAGCGCCCGCCGCACTCCCCGAACGTCGTGTTATGCAAGCGACCCACACATGTGGGGCCCGTTTGGTGCACACGCACTGTCCAGCATGGCGGGAGACCCTTGGATAAACTGACGATCGACGCGGAAAGAATTTTTTCTTTTATAAGCGCTTAAAGATTTAGAAACAATCCATGACGGCAGCTGCAGTTTTTATGAAAAATCAAATCTGTGGACAAACATCTTATTTCTTGTCTCACTCTTCATAAATACTACTCACAGAGGGAGATAAAATGCTCTTAACAGGGCCCTAAACAAATAAGAGTGTAGCCAAGTGAAAAATTTCCCACTTTAGGTTAACATCTGTTTCTATTTTCCATCAAATGTCATGATTCCATCTATTCCGTGGTACATTGTCAGAAAATTAGGCGGTTTGGTACACGCGCACGGTCCGTCATGGCGTGCGACCCTTGGATAAACTGACGATCGACGCGTAAAGAAACTTCTTTTTTAATAATTGCTTAACAATTTAGAAACAAACCGCCCAGTACGACAGAGGTGATTTCGATGAAACATCAAATCTGTTGACAGTAATCATATTTCTTGTCCCATTCTTCATAAATCCTACTCACAAAGGGTGACAAAATGCTGTCAACAGGGCTCTAAACAAATAAGAGTGCAGCCAAGTGACAAATATCCCACTTTACGTTTATATCTGTTTCTAGTATCCCTTAAAGGTCATGATTCGATCTATTCGTTGATACATTGTTTGAAAATTATGTCGGCATATCATTCGATAGCACACGTTTGGATCGTTTAGCCAGTGGCATTGGTCAATTTTTCAAAATTGCCTCTAGTTTCAGTTAGCACTCCAAGAATCTGACATTATGAAGATTGTGAAATTTATTTCTGCGAATGTATTTAAGAAGCACAGAACGGATATTCATATTATATATTTTCGATCTCCGAGTGGACAGTAAGAATTGAAATCATCCTGTCTTCAGCTATTTGCCGGGCACCATATGCACGAATCACGTAGTCCGCGCAAAGGGAATGGATTCGGGGAATTGTGGGGCTCCTAATTGCTACAAACATACTTCGAAATACCGAGTGCAATGCGATGCAAATGCCTCCCAAACCAAAATGGCTGCAGCAATCGCTTCCTAGAATTGATCGTGCGCTCGTCTACTGCGGTGCATTTGCGTCTACCGCATCCCTTTTCAGATCCCAGAGTCGATTCCACCATTTGCGAATT
Source organism: Teleogryllus oceanicus (assembly GCA_964035755.1). Classification (NCBI taxonomy): domain Eukaryota; kingdom Metazoa; phylum Arthropoda; class Insecta; order Orthoptera; family Gryllidae; genus Teleogryllus; species Teleogryllus oceanicus. The sequence continues at coordinate 11,353,164 of CAXIVR010000014.1, forward strand.
TCTGAGAATTCCATTAGCTCCATGCTTGATCCCATTTTGAAAATCCCAAATCCCCCAGTTTTTCACAGTTCGAATGTTTTACGGAATCGATTCAGGGAGGCCTTACAAATAGCATTTCACATCATTAGTTTTCTATCCCGTCATTAGCATGGGATTCCGTTTGTACTGGTGTTGGTATCTCATCAATGGACAACACATACACTACATACAAGGCATTCCTGTCACTCTTCACTATTCTGTTTATCTACGGTATGTAAATATTACTCTGTAACTAAGTAGTTCAGGAGCCCGTGAGACAGGTTTCGAGATACAAATAATTGATTCTAAAATTCAATACTCTGTTTTATGCAAAGAAAAGCAAACAGTGTTATATTTTTCCGGAATTATTCTTTTGATTTACTCAGAATTGTTTTAGTTTGTGGGATAAACGGAAATGGGCATTTTCACCTCCGGTAGTGCCTCCCAATCCTAACAAAGAAACTAATTTACTTGCTTCTAGCAATTATTCAATACAATTCACCAGTCTTTCGAAGACATGAAATCCTTTTTACATAAAAAGTAACATTCTATAGTTTCGCGTTGGTCTCACTTGATCATCGACTGTAGATCATATTTACTACCAGTGTACAAGACTGTAACTACCACAATTTTCCATCGATTTGCCTCGATCATTTCTCCTCCTCCTTTTTCTTCTTGTCCCCTCCCTCGATTTTAAATTTCCGACTCGAGAAGTCCCCCCCGTTGGGCCGCCCGCACGCACCCGCACGCACCCGGGATTCGCCGGCGATTGAGGGACATTATTCAACGCCATTAAATCCGTTACGTTAACAAGAAAATTGCGGTCGATGTCAATATTTTGAAACGACCACGTGCGTGCAGAGGCCTGCTGTTGCATATTCAACGCCACCGAACAGTCGAAACGCGCCAGCCGCGCGGTCTCCCCATTCTCCTCTCCAGCAATCGCCTTCCTTCTCTTCATTTCTCCTCCTCTATTCGTTCACTCCCTGACACTTTTTGAAATTTCATCCACTTTTGGGAGAATTATTTCTGATTTTATTCGTGGCTGCAGTTTTTTCATCCTTCTTTTTTTAATTTTTTCACTTGCTCGTCTGCTTAACTGCAAAGGTTCCTCTTTTTCTCTAAGGTGAATGGGAAAATTAAACATTGTATTACCGTAGACATAACACAATACTTGTGTCTACATACATTTTATATTAATATGAATAATACACTAAATATATTAGAGTGTTTTGACTCAATTTGCATTGCTGTGTTCATAGCATTATACTTACTACATATTACGGTGGGAATAGATTGTAAATTTCCTTGATGTATAACATTTATGCAGTGCACAGTAGTAAAAATACGACTCCACATTGTTACTTTCAAATTCGAAACAGTCTAATGCCGGAAATTTCAGTCGAGAATGAGACGTAAGAAATATATTTTTTTAAATATTAATATAATTAATTATAATAAATTCTTTAGAAAATTATTTATAAAAGTATGAATATATGAGTAAATAAACAAACTAATACGTATCTCCCCACTGGATAATATGATCATTTATTTCAGTAAATGTTTGTAATGAATCTCCGGTGACAAATTTGTACTCACAAAATCAACTCAATTTTCCGAAAGGAAAATATTTGTATAAAATACGTATTTTATTTTGATTATATTTAGTCGGAATAAAACTAAACAACATTATAGGACAGTAAACACCCACAACACTTTTTATTTAGCACATACGCGACTTGCTACCAAAACCAGGAACATTGAATAACAGTCACTATTCTTAACAGGTGGAGAAGTTCTGTCAAGAAAAAAAAATGATTTTAAGAATGAAAAGTCAAGAATTAGAAACGATTCAAAATAAGAGTCGGTTACCAATTCATATATGCTGTTTAAAGCATTAGGTATGTAATTTATACGAGTGGTATATGGCAGTGGAACTAAAACCTGAAGTATTAAGTTTCAACAGATACATTTTTAAGGGTAAAGGGTAAATTCAGCAGATTGAATTTAATGGGAAATGTTTAATACGTCAAATTCTAGAATTTATAAAAGATAATAAGACACGAAGAATGTATGCGAGGCTGGCGGTAGAACCATAGACTAAAGAGGTAATGTATAATTCTTTACTCCATGGTAGTACCTATCCATAAAAACGAGCAATATGGGCTGAAGCCTCCTTCAGAGAATTTAATGATAGCAGTTGTGTCCTAATCAACAGATAAATAGTGACGACGACTAGAAGATGCTTCGACATCCATTTCCTTATTGGCAGATAAAAAATAGCTAGAAATATTATGATCCTTGTAAGGTTTGATGGAATTTTTATGAAGTCATATTCTTCAAAATTCAATTAAATGACATAATATCTGTTCAAAATCGATCGAGTGTTTACCAATGCTAATGCTTTGAAGACACTTTATTCAAAGGCTGCTCTGCGTGTACGTATAATATGGTCAACTCGCCCTATACTTCTCAAAATGCCCAGCCCTTTTAATCCTACACCAATTTAAAAAAGAATCAATAGATCTGATAAATTACCATACAACATCGCTTTACATCTTTATAAAACCATCATACGATCATTACTTTTATATACATGCCCAGAATGGATTGATTGATTGATTGGTTGATTGATTTTTTCGTGTTTCCGGGCGCGTCAACTGCTTCGGTCATTAGTCCCGTTAGAGTAGTGCATGTTTTTTTTCTCGGGAGATGGCGGTGATCTTCCTCCTCTGGATGGCGAGATCCGGCGTCGACCTACCGTCAGCTAGTGGGGTTTCCCCCTAACCAGGACTCTCCCACCAGCGGGGCACCGCCCCAGCCGGGACAAGCTCTAAGCTCCCGACCGGTCTCCCGGAATATGTGGTAGTGTAGTGCATGTTAGTGTAAGTGTGTGGGTGTGTAAGGGAAGATGATAGGACAAGGAAGAGGAAGGAAAGATGTCGCGCGGTCCATAGCCCGTTTGTTAGGGTACTGCTCCGGCATTCGCCTGGTGTTGATCGGAGAACGGAGCTTAGAGCTAGAACCCGACTGGGGCGGTGCTCCACTGGTGGGAGATGCCTCGTTGGGGAATATCCAGCTATCCATCGTTTATGGTTGCGCATGATCTCATAATTTCAGTGGGGGAAGATCACCCCTACCACTACCACCACCACCACCACCAGAGGAAAACACATGCACCACATTTACGGGAGTAATGATCTTATCAGCTGTCCAGCCCGGAATCGCTAATCAATCCAACTACTTTATTTTAGCAGAAATTACTGAAACCCGTGCGAGCTAAGTGAAGGAGTGTGAGCCAAGAGAGGTGGGTGCGAGGACACAAGTGGGGCGGGGCGAGTAGGAGGGGCGAGGGGGCGGGCCCAGCCGCGTGCGTAACGCACTTTTACGCTCCCGCGCTGCCGATTGAAACTTAAATTGCTTTTTCGAATCGGCGATTACGCATCGATTAGCGCGGCTGCTGCTGCTGCTGTTCTTTTTTGACGCTTTTGTTTCGTTCCTGTCCCGAAATGAAATAAATTCTGCGGACGGAAAAATGAGTAGCGAATCACTGAGAAACCGCGTTTCTTTCTGCACCAGAATCTCCAATTCACGGGGACGGAGTAATTGTGAGATTTGTTGACTAATTAAATATCCTCACTTGAAAAAAAACTTGGAGGATTCTTTATATCTGAGGTATATTCTTGACAACAAGAGGTAGTCATTTCTTGTTAGAGTGCCAAGAAGATTTATCGCATCATCCTTGACGTAGAAATAGAAAATTATTTTCATTGTATTGTTTTTATGTAAACATTTCTTAATATCACTTTATTGTATCAGTAGTATTCAACGTATAATAATACTATTGAATAATAATAATAATAATAATAATAATAATAATAATAATAATAATAATAATAATAAAAACCGTCTAAATTGGAGATCTTGGTACTCTGGATTAATAAGCGAACTACTGCAGGAATAAGAAACCGCAGTGACATTTCAACGAAGGGAAAAGGAACTTCAATTGAGAGTCAAACCTGTCTTCGAGCAAAAAACCTTACATACATACTTAATGTAATAACGAAATATAATGAGTAATAAAAAATTAAATTCCTTTTGCAGCAACATCCACTTTCGTAGTTTTTGGTCTACAGCTTCTTATAACAGGTAGAAAACGGACACATTTCCCTAACTGATTATACATACAAGAGAAAGATCGGTACATACAATATGCATCTCCTGCGAGCACATGTTCAAAGTACTTGATGGCGAGGCCGCCCAGCGAAAGCAACGGATAAAGCCTGATGGCGTCAGGGTGGTTTTGGGTCTATGGTTTCTTATAAAAGGTAGAAAACCGTCATCTTTCCTTAACCAATTACACATACGAGAAGAGAAAGATCGATATCATGCTCCAATGAAGTTCTCGATGGCGAGTAAAAAAAAAGGCGTCAGGGTGGTTTTGGGTGTATGGTTTTTTACAAAAGACGAAGAAATAAAGAATGTCATCTCCGTCAAGTTAGACAATTTATTGAGATAGCCGACTTTCAATGGCTTTGCCGTCATCATCAGTCTCGCTGCTTTCGGCAAAAGTCTGAAGATTGAGCAAATTCCACAATTCTTACAAATGATAGAAAATCGCCATCTTTCCCTAACCAATGACACATACAAGAAGAGAAAGATCGAGCTCATGCTCGAATGAAGTTCTCGATAGCGAGGACGTCTAGCGCTAGCAACGGATAAAGGTGATGGTGTCAGGATGGTTTTGGGTCTACGGTGTCTTAGAAAGATAGAAAATCGCTCTATTTCCCTAACCAATTACGCATACGAGAAGAGGCTGATCGGTATGAACATTCCTGCGAGCTCATGCCCGAATGAAGTCCACGATAGCGAGGACGTCGAGCGCTAGCAACGGACGCGCTTGGCGGCGTGCTGGCGGGAGGAGGCAGCCGTGATCGCGCCGAGGGGGGAGGGGCAGTGTTTGCCGAGGACGGAGAAGGCTCGGGGACGAGGGCCGCAGCGGAATCAGCATTCAAACACAGCGCTGTGTGATCGATGGGGAGCGAGGAGCGCGCGCGCGGTGTCTGCACGCGCACCGGCGCGCATGCACACGCACACGCACGCACGCTCGCTACGCCCCTCGCCCCCCCCCCCCGCATGGCCAGGGTCCGTCGCCGTGCGCACGGTCGCAGCGGCGGTGAGCGCAGGACGGGATGAACGCGGTGTCAATTTCCTCTTTATTGCAAGGAACGGTTCCTGTTCTGCTGCTCAGTTGAACTAATCATTGCCTTTATTATTATTACTACTGTTATTATTATTATTATTATTATTATTATTATTATTATTATTATTATTATTATTGCACATGCCTACTACGCGTTTCCCTTCACGTTTGTGCACCTACGCATGCACAGAAAATCCGAGATTGCAGTCAATTACTGTCGGCTATGCCGTGCAAGAAACTCCATACTTTTGGGCATCTGCGCGTGTGCAGAAGATCGAGACTGTAATCACTTGCTGTACGCGATGTCGTGCAAAAACTCCCTACACTTGGATTTAAACTGAACTGCACTGGTCGTAAATCAGCTGTTGCGGTGATATCCAATCGGGAGGTTGAACGTCACCATCGTGACGTCACAGCACTGATGGGTAAGCTCCCGATTGCATGACACCGTAACAGCTGACTGTCAAGTGCAGCTCTCAATAAATCAAAAGTTATACTGTTAGGAATGGAGCTGGATCCGGTGCCTAAGTTAACACCGTCTTTCCATAGTCGTCTCGGTCGCCTTCGCCCCCACGGCCGCAGTCTCCTTCCTCGCCATCGCGTCTGCGCCCAACGCCCAACGCCCAACGCCCAACGTCCAACGCCCATGCGCCCATGCGCCCAACGCCCAACGCCCAACGCCCAACGCCCAACGCCCATCGCCCAACGCCCAACGCCCAACGCCCAACGCCCAACGCCCAACGCCCAACGCCCAACGCCCATGCGCCCCATCGAAGTTCCAGATTGCAATCGATTGCTGCACGCTACACCGTGCAAAAACTCCCTAATGTCAAGAACGGACCTGGATCCGGTGCCTAAGTCGACACCGTCTTTCCGCAGTCGTCTCCGCCCTCGCGGCCGCGACCGCCGTCCTCGCTGCGGCGTGTGCGAGCGCCCGCCGCGCCGCCCCGGCTGCCGCCAAATCGCTTCCGCCGAATGCGCGCGGTGCGCGGCGCGCCCGTAATCCTTTTACGCCCAATCAGCAGCGTCGCCGCTTCGCCGCCGCGGGGCCCTGATTTGATTGCGCGGGCGGACGGGCGGGGGGGGCGCCGAGTGCTCCCAGCGCCACCGCCGCCGCGTCCGTTCGCTTCGCCGGCTGCCAACGCGACGCAGATTTAATAGCGCGACCTCCGCTCCCTGCGTCCCTCGTGAGGACGGCCCTCCCCCCATCCCCACCCGCTACAAGAAGCGCTCCTCTCCGATGTAGGCGGGAGGTCTTCAACTGACGTCACAGCAGTGCCTCTCACTGGGAGGTCCAAACATTCGAATCCCAACAGTGACAGGAATTTCCTAACTAGCTACTAGCAAACTAGCTAGGCCGAATTCAGCCGCTGTCTGGAGGAGAATTCCAGCGGCTAGCTGCTCTAATCGGTAGTTTTCCGAGGTTTCTTCGATCACTTAGTACCCATTAACTACCCACCAACCAACACATGCCGGGGCACCGGTCGGGAGAGCTTGTCCCGGCTGGGGCTGGGCCCTGTTGATGGGAGACACCTGGTTAGGGAAAATCCTTGCAAACCGACGTAGGTCGGCGCCGGATCTCGCCGTCCAGCAAGGAAATATCATGCCACCTTCCGCTATAACAATGTCATCGACACTTATGTGAGTAATCACCTTAGCCGCTGACGCACCCGGAAACACTAATCAATCAGTCACTTAATTCGGTCTAAAGTGAATCCGCCCATCCGTGCTGGTGTTTTACGTAAACTGTATTCCTAGATGTCATCGCCTAGATAATTCTCCCTTGGGATTAACTCCTTCTCCTAACGATAAGAGTAATTACAATACAAAAGGCGTGGCAAACAATGGGCAGCCTAAAAGCGTACGAGTAACAACATTTAATGATGTACGATTGTAGAATCAGGAAAAAAATACAATGCCCATTTTTTTCTATTAGTACATAAAGCAGGACAAGACATTTGTACGCCATTCCACAGGGATGTGTCACAAGGATGTGCCAATTGACATCTCGTTTCAAATGCAAAAATTCTCATTTTACGTGCCCATTCCTAAATCTATACATACTTCAACCCGGACTTGCGAGTAAAACAAATGTGACACTGTCATATTGAAAAACCGATACAAAATATACGAGCAGTCAATGAAGTATGGAATAAAATTTAAGAGAATTTCGTAATACTTTTTAAGATGACAAGTCAAACGTTTCCTGCGAAGGACTGCTAGCTGGACGTTGTTTCCTGCAAAGGACGTTGTTTTTTATTTGTCACTATCACCGTGGCTGCCATTCGCGACGAGGAACATTTTTCTTCTGCCTCGCGGGGGGGGGGGGCGTGGCAGCGACAGGCGTAGCACGCTACCTGGCGGCGGTGACGGATGCACACGGCCGCAGGCAGCGCGAACACCTTTCAGTGCAATTCCCGCACCCTCCCCTTCGCTCGTAAATACGACTCCCCGCCCCCGACTCGCTCTGTTCCGCTTTGCGAATCTCCCGCACCTCCGCTCCCAGCCTCTCCCACCCACGCCGTTGCCTTGCGCTCCACCCCGTGTGCGACCGGGAGCGGTAGCTCAGTTAATCAACTGATGTCACTGCAACGCCCCTGACCCGGTGGTCTTAGGTTCGAGTCCTGACGGCGGCAGGGTTTTCGCCACTAGCTTTTCAGCTAGGTCGAATTCAGTCGCTGTCTGGAGGAGAATTCTAACGGCCGGCTGCTCTGATCGATAGTTTTCCGTGGTTTCTCCGATCAACACCAGGCGAATGCCGGAGCAGTACCCTACCAAACGGGCCACGAACCGTGCGCGATCTTTCCTTCCCCTTCCTTATCCTCTCCTCTTATACACTCACACTCACATGCACTACACTACCACATATTCAGGGAGACCGGTCGGTAGTTTAGAGCTTGTCCCGGCTGGGGCGGTGCCCCAGTGGTGGGAGTAGCTGGTTAGGGGAAACTCTGCTAACCGACGGTAAGTCGGCACCGGATCTCGCCAACCAGCGGGGGAAGATCACCTCCATATTCCAAGGAAAGCATGCACTACACTTACGGGACTATTACCTAACCCCCGGAATCACTAACAAACCAACTCCGTGTGCGCCCCCGTCCTTCCCTCAACACCGCTCCGCGAGCAGCCCTCGCTCGCAACACGTCTCCCTTCATCCCACCACGCCCTCCCGCTCATCCACGATTCTACTGCAGAGTGGCTGGGCAGGAAACAACGAATATTCAAAAATAAGTTCTTAAGACAATTTTAAGCATACTTCGTCTAATAAACAACTTCGATATATTTGAATGGCTGAGTCGCAATACGCACTTAAATGTTGGTTTGAAAATATACTTTGTGTGTAAAAATTTACATTTCCGAAACATATAAACAGTCAAGAAACATGTAAATTGTTTATTATTTACGAAAGAAATGAATGTATTTGTTCAGAAAGAAAAAAATAACACAGAAATAAAAATAAAACACAATATACAAAATCCAACTGCTTTTTTTATTTGTCTTAATGTTTCTTTGTATATATTAATTTCTTTTGTAAATAATAAACAATGTATGTGTTTCTGAAATGCTAATTTTTGCATAGAAAGTATTTTTCCAAACCAACTTTTGATGCTTATCGCGAAGGAATTTATTAGACAAAATATTCTTAAAGTTATCGTAAGAACTTATTTTTGAAGTTTCATTGTTTCCTCCCTGGATATCCCGTGTAACACAAGCACCTCCATCACACCTCTATGGCCTCACCGTCACTGCCGCGACCCCGAGCGATGGCGCTCCTCGCGAGGAATATTGATGGCGCCGGGAAGGTGGCCGGAGGAAACAGCAGCCGCTTCTCCTCGCGATAAACAAATCCGACGGGGGCAGATGACAGCGCGTGACTTACGGCGCCCGGGGCGGCTGTTAGCCGAATTAAAAGTCGCTATCTCCGGTGCGCGGCCGAAATGGACACGTCACGCTGTGGACTCGCCCCCCCCTTCCCGTTCCCTCAGCCCCGGACACTCACGCTGGTCCAAAATTGACTAAAAGGCAAAGGGGGGAAAAGCGAATACTAGTTTCCTCCCAACGGATATCTTTGTAGTTTAAATTGTTACATTGGAAATGCTAGCGTACACCGTTAGCGTACACCGTTAGCGTACACCGTTAGCGTACACCGTTAGCGTACACCGTTAGCGTACACCGTTAGCGTGCACCGTTAGCGTGCACCGTTAGCGTGCACCGTTAGCGTGCACCGTTAGCGTGCACCGTTAGCGTGCACCGTTAGCGTGCACCGTTAGCGTAATCATTAGAAAAATCTTAATTGATATTTGTGGAGTTTTGAAGACTGGTTCTTATTTTTGTCGATGAAAATAGAAAAGTAACCGAATATCCGTTCCAGTAAAGTCGTTGACTCCTGCTGCCAGCGCGAACGTAAGAGTCGCTGGCTCCGTGGTCTTGCGAGTGCTCCCGACTGTCCGGGTGACGCCGAGTCGACGTCTGTGATGCCGACGTTTCGAATATCTTGTCGTGACCTTCTTCAGGGCATCACGATGATCAAAACGTCGGCATCACAACCTTCTACGCGAAGTCAGCCGAACAGCTCTGGGAATTCGCCGCACTGAGCTCGTTTCGACCCACTGTACGAGGCGAGGCGATCCGACGCGTGGGCGGGCCGGAAGTGACGCCGCCGCTCCGTCACGAACGGCGACGCGCCACGCGATGACGTATGTCGCCCGACAGGAGGGCGATGCGTGCTGATGAGTAAATACGCGCGGTAGAGTTGCCTTCCCATCCGTCTTCATGAGCTTCACAACGCCCGATTCATCATGAGTCGCGCCAAAAACGAGTCTCTGAAATCTCCGACGAACCAATTAATTACGTTGCAGGGAAATCGTGACCGTTAAGCCGATTTAGTTTGATTGTGAAAGTTGATACATTTCATTTTAGTTTCATACAGAATAAGCTAATGAGGAAGAACTGATATCCTAGTGTGTCCAAGGATTAAAATAAAGAGGGTGTTGTGTTTAAGGCATTAATGAAAATTTGAAATGACTAAACCCATATCCGTAATTGTTCTTAGCCATCCGGGCCAAGGAATTCCTCGAAGCAGCTGAGTGTTTTATACGATTACATCATCTATACCCTCATCAGATTATATCTCATTATGATAATGCGCCCTGCAGCAAGTATGAATACTTTATTTCCATGTTGAAATTCATTATCTACAATTCGTATACTAAGAAAAAAATGTGAACTGTATGCGGGCTTCACTTAACTCCTTCCTATATAATTATGCTCAACAAAAGCTTTTAAGTAATTTGAGCGACTGACCCCAAATTTGTAACTAATACTTTTTAGCGGTCAAGAAATAACTGTTCGCGTTCGCAAAATGTTATCAGGCGTCATCCCAAAATGTCCATCTTGGTGGACATTTGTGGACACAATGCAACCGCAATGAAGCCAATTCGGAATACTGTTACGAATACCAATGTCGGTGGTATGTAAACAGCGCTTTGTAAACAACGATGGTAGTTGAAATGATACGAAAGGAAGGGTCAGGATCAGGCTAGTCAGGGCGCGGCGAAACGGACAAGTCGGGGTAGATTGGATCTGGATGTGACGGGGCGGAGCGAAGCAGGGAGTGATTGAGTGGAGCGAGGTAAGGCGTGGAGGAGCACGTGAAGCGGCAACTGATCCAACGCATGTGATGAAAGATCCCCAAATACAACAGTGTAGGACGTGACAGAAGGTTAGAAGTAGTCGATTAGTACCCTCGACTGAAGGAGGTATTAAGGTTGAGGTATTAGCCGGAATTGCGAGGCGCAGTGCATATCTCGATGAGAGGAGTTAGTAGCAGCACCGATAGAGTACGGAGTCGTCAAGGACGAGAAAAGAAGACGGCACATTCGGAGAAATGTCTGGAAGGCGAAACGGGACAGTTGGGGGAGAACGACAGCTAAGACGAGGATGAAGGCTAAAGCGAAGGCAAAGGCGAAGGCGAAGGCGAAGGCGGGGGAGGGAAGGAGGGTGGAACGGGGTCGGACGATGGCCAGGGGGGGGAGAACGAGGGAGGGAAGGGGGGGGGGAGGGCCGACGAGAGCGGCGGCGAGAGCGCCGACGAGAGCGCCGACGAGAGCGCCGACGAGAGCGCCGACGAGAGCGACGACGAGAGCGCCGACGAGAGCGCCGACGAGAGCGCCGACGAGCGCCGGCGAGAGCGCGACGAGAGCGCCGACGAGAGCGCCGACGAGAGCGCCGACGAGAGCGCCGACGAGAGCGCCGACGAGACCACCGACGAGAGCGCCGACGAGACCGCCGACGAGGCGCCGACGAGAGCGCCGACGAGAGCGCCGACGAGAGCGCCGACGAGACCGCCGACGAGACCGCCGACGAGACCGCCGACGAGAGCGCCGACGAGAGCGCCGACGAGAGCGCCGACGAGAGCGCCGACGAGAGCGCCGACGAGAGCGCCGACGAGAGCGCCGACGAGACCGCCGACGAGACCGCCGACGAGACCGCCGACGAGACCGCCGACGAGAGCGACGACGAGAGCGACGACGAGAGCGAGGGCCCTGGAGGTCGCGAGCGGAGCCGGAGGGGGCCACGGCGTGGGCGTGCGCGGGGGTGAGGACCGGGCGGAGCAGCCGCGTCCCGCGCCCCGGGGGACCGCGTCACCCGTCATGCGGCGCGCGGCCACACAGCGAGGGAATGCTGCTGCGTAATACACAGGCGCGGGGGCGGGGACCGCACAAAGACAGTGCGGCCGCCCCGCCGCCCACGCGGCCACTGCACCTGCCGATCCGCGACGCCAGCGCCAGCGAAACAGATGGCGCACTCACCTCAAAACAATGGGCTAGCGAATGCGCATCGTTGCGTTTTCTGGGTAAAATCAAGGTTGCTCGTAACTATAAACAGGTGTCTCAGAATAAAAGTTACAAATTTCTAGGGGATGGGGAAGGGGGACGAAGATGACCACTTGTTGCCTATGCAAATGTAACGTAGTTTCGCTTGTGTGACATTTGTCACTGATTTGGTAGGCGTCCACTGGTGTTTCACAGGGGCACTTTCTGGGGCAAACACATTTCGAAGCGAAATGCCTTTGGCAATTGCCAAAAACTAACGTAAGCCTATCTATCTCGGGCATATGTCATACGAGCAACTTTGTTATACGAGTTTTCCTACCATATGTTCATTGGCAAAACGTGATCTTCAACCCTCTACATATTATACACGTTTAAATATTTATTACGAGACACACTGAAGATCGAGGGACGAGCGGTTGGGACCGGAATTACGAATCATCACATTTTGTTAGATGTATTGCATTTGAACAAAGAATATTTATAGGTAATAACTTTTGTTATATAACGGACAATAGAATTCAGACGTCTACGAATTCAGAATTCAAACGAGGGCAATGAATGAATGCAGTATGTTTATTATGTATTATGTACTGATGATACAAACATGAAATAAAAATGTTTCTTTCGATGAACGATCACTGACCTTAATTAAAATAATATACTTTAAAGAGAAAGGAAATACAACACATTTTCCAGAGAATTTCTATGATAAATAAAAATAAACTATTCCATTCCACAAATTACCGATTGCTGAATACTTACCCAAAAAATTATTTCATAGATTAATAACAAGACTTGCAGACATTCGAACGTTCTCTGTGTCGGAGTCTGTTGGATCCGGGCGTTCCATCTTTCTATGGAGTTGTGGCAGTCGCCGCTAGCGATGGAAAAGAAATTGGTTGGTTCTTCTGCTCGCCATCGATCCGGGACCTCAAGCACCGCAACGAAACCAAACTCCGCACTCTGCGCGAATCTGTTAGCGGAGTACCGCGCACACTGCTATCATGGACGTGGCAAAGAACGTGCATCCGTGTGTTTCTTTAAATAACGTAAATAGTGCAAACAAATACGTGTTCGCCTCACATCTCTCTCTTACCCCCAAGCGTGAGAATTTAACTAGTGCTAGGCATGGGAGAAACTGTTAGCTAGCTGGAAAAGTAGGACAATCGACCCAAAATATCTAATACATATGTAGATACATACGAGTCTATTCAACATATTAAAAAAACTTTCTTTTGCTGTTAAAATTCATCATCTCTTTCTTCACAACGACCGATAATATCAGGGATACGTCCGATAAAATCAGGGATACGTCCGATAAAATCAGGGATACGTCCGATAAAATCAGGGATACGTCCGATGAAATCAGGGATACGTCCGATAAAATCAGGGATACGTCCGATAAAATCAGGGATACGTCCGATAAAATCGGGAATACGACCGATAACATCAGGGAACACCTTTGGAATTCACAGCATGAAACACTGTTGGGAATGAATTTTTGTTACAACATATTCACTCGGGCTAATATTTTTACAATGTTCAGCAAATTGAACTGTCCACTTATCAATAGCTCGGAAAATGTCTCGAGAACGTTTCCAAAGCTATTCAAGGCGAAGCAAATCACAACAGAGGAATTGTCGAAATAACTCCAATATAACTAACCCAGTATTCCCGCACCTTCTGGTACAAAGAACGCCCTTCTCGTTGTTCGGCCTTCCTTGCTTAGCGAGGGCAGATGTCTTTCGAGATGGGACCGCGATAGCCTGCACGCAACAATTCCCCACCGCAGCAGTGTGGCTCCAAGTACTCTGTTTGTTTGTGCCGGAGCTTGTCCCTCGTCGCCGAAATCTTTGTGCCCGTGGATCCTCTCCTTTTCGGCCGAAAATTCGCGAGGCGCCCTTACGCCGAAGAAAGGAGAGCTGTGCGACGACGGTAGTGACGCGGGGCCGATGCGGGCGACAGATAGAGCGGGGAGGTCGCGCTGAAAAGCCCGCGTTGACTACCGATGGCGCAGTCCCGGTCAGCTTTAAGTGGATTAGGCCACAGGTAGCCGCCCGCGGCCGAACGGTGTCTGGCCCGCGACCCTGCGTGGGCGGTCGCGGCCGCCGCCGCCGCCGCCGCCGTCCAAACAGCATTGAGCCGCTGTCAAAAGAGTCCTTCACGACATCATAGAGGCACTTTGGCCCCATGGAGCACATGTTTTCTGTGCGTCAGGGCGGGTGCGGGAGAACTGCGTTTGGCGGCTACACAAGCTGCGAGTCTGGAATGCACGAAGACCGAAGTAGCGACGTTGAGGACTTTCAGAGAAAACATTCTCAGATGGGCATAAATTGTCAGCTGGGTTTTATTGAGGTTGTAATACATGCACGAGGTTGTAATACAGGCATCAATGTTGTTGAAATGATTTACATTAGTTCAAAACCGTTCAAAAAATAAATATTTGTTACTGATTTAAAATATATACTAGGAATAATTACAATTTACCAATGCCGGCTTCTGTAAGCGTTAAGGTAAAGATTTATTGCAGTTTTTGAAAACGAGCGACGTTAGTAGCGAATTTTGAAATTTTGTACGAATGCAATAAAGCAACATTATGAACGATTTGCTTAGGCTATTTTTTATAACAGCATTATAAATTTATAGGAGAATCAAACTTAATTTTGCGAAACAGCTTTCTTGTGTCGTCTCGGGTATTTGACAACTGTGCGAGAAAACGGTGGTCGACTATTCCGTTTACCTTTACCACCCCACGATTCTCTTGCTGCTATTGGCAGAAATGGAAAAAGTGGCTGAATTATAAACGGTCTCTTGCAACAGAAAATATCGTTTATTATGCTAGTGTAAAAAAAAGGGTTTGAAACATCGATTTTTAAAATTTCGAATTTTGAAAAAAACGAATTTTAAAAATGTTTCGAAACATCGATTTTTAAAATTTCGAATTTTAAAAATGTTTCGAAAATCGATTTTCAAAATTTCAATTTTAAAAATGTTTCGAAACATCGATTTTCAAAATTTCGAATTTTTAAAAAATGTTTCGAAACATCGTTGTGTTGTTGTGAATGTCGCATCTCTGGCCGGTGGCCTCGCGGTTTGCGGGGCTCCTGGCTGTTGGCGTAGTCGCTGCAGCTGCCGAGGCCGCTCCGTGCGGAGCGTCCCGCACGGGGCGAGCACAACAAAGCCTTATCGGCCGCACACGCTCTGTCGTCGCCACCTGTCCGCACCCCTCCCGCCCCTGCCCTTTCAGACGAGCGGTCCTAGGGCACATGATTCTGCACCCTTAATCTGCTTCCGCCCTCGGAGGGATATATCTTTCTCTCTATCAAGGTGACCGGTCAGGCGTTTACGTCATGGTGTGCGTGGTGTGTTTTTGTCACATGATATGCTCGGGTGCCATCACGTGTTGATTTTGGACTTGGACTATTTTAGGAGTGGATTTCGAGCTGCAGTGCGGAGAAAAACATGTGTAAAATTATGTGCAGGAATTACTGTGTTATCTTGAATTTAGAAAAATATTGAAATCGAGAATACATGATTTCCATCTCTGTACTAGGTAACTATTATAATTTCACTCAAAAATATTTTACAATACAATTAAATAACATTATATAAGTAGGCACTGATGAAGTTGCCGATGGGAGTTCTCCTAGTTTTCTCAGTTATAATGAAAATGAAAACTATCAATGACAATTACCATAAGAAAAATAAAATTGCGAATTATTTTAACGCCTTAATTTCACAAAAATTGCGAATAATGTTTTCTGTTTCCTAACTCAATTTCGAACGTCGCGTACCAGAAGTGGGAAAGGATTGGGAGTGGATAAGTAAAGAGATAATGTATAATTATTTTATCGATTGGCTTAAAAATGGGAAAAGCACCAATCTGAGCAAAACAGATTTTCATTTGAACATCAAGACGTAGACCTGCTGTATAATAAAAAAGGGTCTAAATTTAGTTCAACGTGCCGTGTTTTGTCTCTTTTGAGGCACGTGTGAACCAGCGACTAACAGGGCTTTTTTCTCTTCATTAGACACGATTGTCTCTATTTATAAAATTTGAAAGGTTTAGTGAAAAAGGTGTTTTTCCTTACAATAAATATAACGTATTATTTCTGAATAATTAGATTAGTTTTTGAAATCTTTCTAATTCTTAAGAAATGAGTGGAAAAATGAGAACACAGATCCGCAGATTGTCGTAGAGGGTGAAGTCGATCTAGCGTGAGTCCATTGCATGTTTTGTTATTTGCTTCGAGTGTTTTTCGGCTGCCGAACTGACGAAGAAATTGCAATCCTACTGCCATCTTATAGCTAAGTGGTTTTGCTCCACACACTAACCTTACTATCTGTGTCACACGAATTCTTGGCGTTAAACATATACTTTCTATCAGTAGCCATGTTGCTGACTGATATCACAGAATAAGGCCACAATAACAAACTTGGTGATCACACTTTCGCATTGCATGTATGCTTAAAACAATATCATCCACCAGTTTAGATTTACTCGTCGAAAAAATATGGGATCAAGATTTCGTTCATCGATTCAGTTTCGCCTTTAGAGAACTAAATACACACGATGATTTTCACCAAAAAATTAGCAATCAGAAAAAAATATAAATGCTTATAGAGAATTTCACTCAACTTTTTGATCTATCATTGACGTCTTAGCCCGTTGAGTCTCCTAATATCACAGGGAAGTGAGGAGGTACACTGACAGAACGTATATTAAACTTAATGAAGATATAAAGTATAACTGTACATGAATTTTAATGTACCTCGTACATTAAATGCATATTCATGTACATTCAATTTAATACTTTAATTAAAATCAATGACGGCTGTTAACTTATTCAAATTTTTAAATTACTGTACGTTAAATTTTTAATTTTTTACATGAAAAGTAATGCAGAAATTTCTGGGAGTGTAGCCAAAAGGAGACACGTCTCCGTCCCGTGATCAAGCAGAGAGTTGTGGCAATCCGAGCGGCGAGCCGCGGCCGCCGTCTCCAGACGCGCTCCCATGGGGACTCCTCACCGCAGCACCGCTCCGCACCCGCGCGGCGCCCTCCAGATTCAATTAATTCGACAATAAATTTTCTATCCCAGCTCGGTTTTATTTCGACCACTCCCCTTGTTGTGTTGATTGAACGTACAATGAAGTAGGCCGCATCTCCCTCCGGTCCACTCTGCGATCCTCCGCCTGCGCCGCCGCCGCCGCCGCCGCCGCCGTCTGCGAGATCGCAGGGGGCCTTGCGCTGCCAAGGGTGCGCCCAGGGTTGAGGGTGGGGTGGGGGGTGAAGGGCCGGAGGCAGCGGAAGGGGCGCGCGCGCCCTACGCGCCCTGCCCCATCCCTCGCCTCCGCCGGCACCTCCCCACGTTATTTCACATATGACCGGACATGAATTGTGCAACACGCTTAACTGATCCCATTGAAAATTTCGCTCCGGCCATGCGTGCGGGCGGCGCGCGTCCCGCCCAGCCGCCCCCGCCCGCCCCCGCGCCGCCCCGCCCCCGCCGCCGCCTCATCAGCGCGGGGCCCGGGTGCGGGCGGGGGCGACCGCAGGGGGGCCGCGGGCCGCCGCCCAGCTGTCGGCCGGGGCTGTCCAACGGCGCCGCGGGTGGCGGGGAAGGGGGCGGGGCGCGGGAGGAGCGCCTGGTGGCGGTGGGTGCCACAGGCAACGCGTGAGGAGGGTTGTGGTTGCTGAACGAGGGCGCACCCGCCGGCAAACGATAAGCACACGCTGCGCACGGCGGGGCGCCGCGGCGCAAACGGGCGTCGCTGTCGTCTCTATTACACTTTCAACTGCATTATGAATACAGCACGTGAGTCCAGGAGCCCCGAAGAAACCCAACACTTGCACTATTCAACCTTTACTTCTACTCAAATCGAAATTATTCCACATTTAGTTGAAGCAAAATCTGTCTTTAAGATCCTCTCTTTAAAATGTAGCGCAGTTGAAACAAACTTACTCAAACGTATTTACCAATTTAAAAGAACATAACTCTTAGAAGATAGCAATGCATGTGTTTTCTCCAAATTGTAAGCTTTTATCCCCATATAGTTCTACAATAGAGCTATCTCGATCATTTCGCAAGATAATTATAGTTACTGAATCCCACATTAAAAGTTACAGAAAAAGTAAAAGCATTAAATGCATCATAGTATTACTCTGTCACTGAAGCACTTTGAATAATAAAAAAGTTATTTACTAAGAAATGAAGTACTATTAATAAGCGATTAGTTGATCTTCGTATCCTCAGTACAAGCACGCACATACTCAAGAGCGTTTCGATAAGTCCGCTACAAACACTACCATCTTCCAGTGAGCTCGTTGTTATCCCATAAAAGGCACACTCCCTTGTACGAGAAGCGCCCTTCTCCACAGGACGTGACTCAACTGCGCGGATCATCTCGCCCCCCCTCCCCCGCCCCCGCCCCCGCCCCCTCGCGCAAATGGCGTCGGCGCCCAGAGGCCAACTGCACCCGGCGACCCCGCCCACTCGCTTCCCCGCTTCCACGCCCCGCCCCTAGAACGCGTCGGCACACGCGAATCTTCTCAGAAGTACCGCAACTGGCGTGAGGGGGGCAACAGAGCAGCCTAATACATGGCAGAAAAAAGAAAGGAAGCATCTTCAATTCGTGATCCATCACTCTTCTTTACTACATTGTCAGAAATTACATTAAATTTAATGTACGACTACATGAATTTTAAAGTACCTTGTACAAAGGGTTAACGTACATTAACTTTCATGTATAATAATAAATGAGATAATACACTTATATTATAAACTTATAAATTTCTGACTGTGTTCGTTTTGTTGCTCTTGTTATATGCCCAACGACTCGTCAAACGTTTCGTCCTCGTCCAGGCAGTCAAGAGCCACATGACATGGGCTAAATGTTCATTCCTTCGATGTGGTGTTATGTCATTTAAGAAAGGATCTTCCAACTGTAAGTCACACTTAGAACCTAGGAAAAGGTACCTTTCATCAACGAAGTATCAGTGAATCAGTATAGTACTGCTTCCGCGAGGCGTCCCTTGCCTCGCCTAACTTATTCGCATCTATCCGCCCAGTCCTTCCCCAACAACTACCCAGCCTCCGACTGATCGACCTTTGCGGTGTTTTTTCCGAAGGCGGCCGACGCGAAGAGAGCTCGCCAGCCCCATCGACTGCGCTGCCCCCTCTCCTCGCCGAGGGGCGGAGCATCCCCCCGCCGCCCCGATCCGCGCGCGGGAATCCCCCCGGTTCGTCCATCGGCACGGGGCGCCCGGCTCCCCCGCGGACGCGCCCTCCGCCTGCGCCCTGCGCCGCCCCTGCGACGCGCGAGGCGGCATGGCAGAGGTGGTGGTTGTTTGGGCAGCGATGGTGGTGGTGCGACGTGAGCAAAGGGAGCGGCGGAGGGCGGGGGAGCGGGGGGCGAGAGGGGGTGACGGGAGCGGGGGGGGGGGGCGGGGCGGCGGGGCGGCGGGGACGGCGGGGGGGGGGGGCGGGGGGGCGGCGGGGTGATGGGGACGGCAGGGTCGGCTGCGGTAGCGGCTGCGCGGGCGGGGCAGGGGCGGCTGCGGGGACGGAGGTTGCTGCGGTGGCGGGGGGTTGGGAGCGGGGCGGAGCGGGGCGGGGCGGGGGCGGCGGCGGCGGCGAGGGGAGATGAGCGGCAGGGCGCAACGGGGCCGGAAAGAGCGGAGAAGATAGCGATGATATACGCAGCAGATGCACTGAAGACGGAAGGGACGAAGTTGGGGGAGGAAAGTCTGCAGAGGAACACCAGAGCAGCAATGGCTCTGACAGCGGAGGAAACGATGTCACATGCAGCCAGAGGTGTGATGACCTGGTACACAATGTCGACAGCGCAGGGAAATGCAGACACAGAATCTCGAAATAAAACTACCCATGCAATAACTGTAAGGGAGCTAACCCTGCGGCGGAAAAGAAAGAAAACGCGAAGGTGAAAAGGTGACAACCATGGACGACAGAAATTAAAACGAAAGAAACGTCGAATAAAAAGAAAACTCATCCAGAGAGACAGGGAGAGGAGGGACAAAACTGAGCAGTACGGAAAAAGGAAGATGAAGGGAGCAATGTGAAGCGAAAGGAAGAAGTAGGGCGGCGCGGGGAGCTGCCGGCACGCCGAGTGCGTCGCCGGGAGGCGGTGCCAGCCTCCACCGCATCGGGCCGCGCCGCCCGACGCACCAGAGCTGCAGGAAATAACCTTGAGGGCGGAATGGACCGCCGCCCTCGCAATGATCAGCGCTGGTATCTGCCCTTCCCCCCACTCCGCCCGCCGCTCCCCTCTCCCCTCCCGCTTTATGGGCGTCCGGCGCCAGTGCGGCCGCGCGGAAGTAATGGCGCCGGCCGTAGTTCCGCCCGCGCCCGCACCTGCGCCCGGGCGCTGCCGACGGCCCGCCTCTTCGCCCCCCCCCCTTCACCGTCGTTCAGCCATTGTTTTCTCAAGTTTTGCTGACGTGGGAGAGAAATACCCGACGTAAGTGAATTATTTTGAACCGAATAGTGGATTTCGATGTTTCTAGTTCAATAAATATTCTGACATGAGAGTCTACCAAGTCTACGTAAACATCGTTCATATCATGAATTCCGCAAAGCTTAAATGTTATTGTAATGGCTCGAATTGCGAGACCTGCCTTACGAAGAGCCATTGTCTATGAAAAAATTGTTCACTAAAATGCTTTATTTTGCGTGTGTTGTTAAAGCATATTCCCACTTTGGATTTTCTTCAATTGCTAAAAATGTTGTTATATTCTCTCTGAGATATACAATATTTGACAAGCCAGCCATTACAATGCATCCTTTGTTCATGGGAGTATTATAAAAAAGTATTTCAATATGAGCATTGATTTTTTTGTTAGAAAATCCTCTTTGAGATCAAACCTTACACGAAACGTGCATCGCGTCAAAGGACGACATACTGTATTTAATAAGAAATTACGTTGTGTTTTGAAAATAAACATTTCAATACCGAACGCTATCTACAAATATTTCACTCGAAATTTTACTCGTTTTTAAAATAGGATCAATTTAATAAGTTGCGTATGGAACGTTAGAATCCGTGTTCCGACTACACATTTACTCCTCTTCAGTCACGAGCGGGTTCCTTCAAAGGTGGCCGGTGTAGGTGTGGGCGCGGGCTTAGGCGTGGGCGTGGGCGTAGGTGTTGGTGTAGGCTTCGACGTGGGCGTAGTCATAGGCTGGGCGTGGCGTGGGCGTGGGCGTGGGCGTGGGCATGGGCATGGGCATGGGCGTGGGCGTGGACGTGGGTGTGGGCATGGGCGTGTGTGGGCCGGGCATGGGTGTGGGCATGAGCATGGGTGTGGGCATGGGCGCGGGCATGGGCGTGGGAGTGGGCATGTGTGTGGGCATGAGTGTGGGTGTGAGTGTGGGCATGGGCATGGGCATGGGCGTGGGCGTGAGGGGGGATAGGCACAGGCGTGTGGTGGGCTGGGTGGGCATAGGCGTGGGCATAGGGCGGGCGTGGCGTGGGCGTGGGCGTAGGCGTGGAGTAGGCGCGGGGGGAGAGCAAACGGCCGCCGGGGACTGGGGCGGTCGTGCGCCGCCGCGCGGAAGAAGAAGGCGACGCCAGGCGCCGCGACGCCATCGATCGCCGGCGCAGGTGCGAGCGGGGGCGCCCCGCCCCCTCCCTCACGCCCACACACACACACACACAGCCCCAGCGCCGCATACAACAAACGCCCTTATCTCTACGTGTGTCACGTCTTTTTGCTTTGTCTGTCCGTTTGAAGATTCTCATACGTTCGTCCTGTTTCAACCTTAACGGTGTTTTTTTATCTCTCCCACCTATAAGGCACGGGGTTTCCGAATGTCTTTCATGTGTTGTAATATTGTTGTCCTCGTATTCAGCGCGTATCTATCTTTATTGTGCTATTACTCTAATGATCTTTCGGAATTCACATCAATTCGATTGTTGCGTGAACAAATTTTGGTTTTTAATCTTTTACCTGGTTGCTTGCATGACGGCAGTTTTACGTCTGCGTTTTGTTTCTGTCATTTTGTATGATCAGATCTTACTTCTACTTCCGTGAACCCCTCGATTAAGCAATTGTTGCGACAGGAAGTATGTATTGTTCTGGGTTATATGTTTCATCTCCTGATTTTGCTCTTTTGTTAACATGACTAAAGAACCATCCATGGGAGTGTGACTTTCATTCGCGTTGTCCTAATCCTAAATTCTGAATTCCAGTTCGATGTCTAAGCAAGTATTTGCTCCCCACCCAACTGCAGGGATGGCGGGAAGTGTAGGCGCTTCGGCCACCCACAACGCGGCGGCGGTGTCGGTGTCTGTGGAGGAAGCGCGTCGCTGTCGTAAAGAGCTCGTCTTTAACGCGCCCTCGCGCCGCCGCTGTTTACGGCGCAACGAGATTCCGGCGGCGGCGGCGAGGGCAGGGTAGCAGCGGTCTCCCTGCAGCAGCGCCACCCCCGGCTCGGCCCGCATCGGGTGTCTCGCTCGCACGGCATCGCTGAGCGCTTCTGCCGTCCTCCTCAGCCCCCGGCTCTCCCGCCCACCGCCTGACACCGCGCCCACCCTCGCGCCCACCCTCGCGCCCACCTTCGCGCCCACCCTCGTGCCCACCCACGCGCCCACCCTCGCGCCCACCCTCGCGCCCACCCTCGCGCCCACCCTCGCGCCCCCCTCGCGCCCGCCCTCGCGCCCGCCCTCGCGCCCGCCCTCGCGCCCGCCCTCGCGCCCGCCCTCGCGCCCACCCTCGCGCCCTCCCTCTCGCCCTCCCTCGCGCCCACGCTCGCGCCCACCCTCGCGCCCACCCTCGCGCCCACCCTCGCGCCCACCCTCGCGCCCACCCTCGCGCCCGCCCCGCGCCTCCCTCCGCGCCCGCCCTTGCGCCAGCCCCAGCGCCCGCTCGCCCGCCCCATCCCATCTCCGCGCCAGCCCTCGCGTCCTACCCCGCGTCCGCGCCTCCCTCCGCGTCTGCGCCCGCCCCGCACCCGCCCCCGCTCGGCGCCGGGGCGGCGCCCGGAGCCACTGAGCGTGCGCCGAGCAGCAGTTTTCCCCGCGACGCCGCCGCCGCCGCCGCCATCCCCCAAACCAACATTCGATATTTCTGGCGCAAGATAGCGGCTATAAGCTAGGTGAAGGGGAGAGAGGTTTTAGATTAAAAGCGGTGGTGGTGGGGACGCGCGGAAACGACGCGCAGGGGCGGCGGCGGGGGTGGCGCGAGCGAGAACGACGAGCGAGGGTGGAAAGCAAGGGCTGGAGGGGGGATGAACGAAGCGCTGCGGTGGAAAATGGCGACACCGGCGGAACTCAACACGCCGCGACGACGCCGGCGGCGGCGGGGGCGGGGGCGGGGAAGGGAGAGACCCGCCCGGCGGGGAGGTTGCAGCGCCGTCGTCATCGTCTCGGCCAGGCGCGAAGCGTGCGTCTCGCGACCAAACCGCACAGCGGCACCACTCGGCGCCTCCTCGCCGCCCCCGCCTTCTAACCGAGCGCTCTTCCGCATTTTTTTCGCACTCTCTCTTTCCCTTCCCATCTTCTGTTTCGTTACGTTTGCCATTCCCGCGGTCGCTTCCCCCCCCCCGTCTAGCAAACCGGCACCAGCGAGACGGCACGGGGCAGATCCGGGCGGGTACGGGTGAGAGAGGAGAGGAGAGAGCTCCGGGTGGGAGGACGGAGTTAATTAATGTAAACACGCCTCCTCCCCGTGCCCGCTTGCGCACTCACCGGCGGCTGCGGGGTGGAGCGGCGCGATGCCGCGGAGTTCCTAACTCGATCAAGGTTTTCGAGACGCGAGTGCGTGTTTACAACCGGAAGGGCGGCGCGCCGCGCGGCGCCGTGTCGTGTCGTGCGGCGTGGGCGCTCGCGCTTTGATTCGGAGTAATGAATCAACTCCTGGCACCGTTCAACGGGCGCTCGACGTGGGGCGTTTTATTTTTGTTTTCTCGGCACGTCTATTTGTAGCTCTTAACGTCCGTTTTAGTGCAGCTTACACTCGTCTTAGTATGGTACGTACTTCGTTTATTTCGTGTAAGTTGAATAAATACTTAATGGAATAAAATTAAATTTTGCGAATAACGTGGCAATGATACAGCAGAACCTAAATTAGTTAAAAATTGAGACGAGACGGATAGTTTGAGCTTTGTAATTTCTATTAGGACGGTACGTTTTAAAACAACTTTCATCTAAATAGTGTCCTCGAATTCAGTATATAGACAAGGTAGAACTCTACTGACGCACTTAAAGTGTTGTAATAAAATTAAAAAAGTTAAATAAACACTTCAATCATCGATATTGCATCAGCTCAAGTGAGTGACGGAACGTGAATTCCAGCTGAAGGCACAAGCTGACCTAGTCAGTAAGGCTCACGAGTCCAATTTCATGAGCAACAATGTCGTAAAAAAATATCCCTTCTGAATAAATTCATTTCTGGCGAACAAAACTGTAATACGTGCTGATTTTGATAAATACATTCCGTCAGTGAAATTAGTGATGATGTATTTATTGGAGAATATTACGTCTCCACACCGCATCATATCATATCCCACATCCCCGTTGTGGTACTAATAATTAACCGAGGCAAATTAAAAATATTTTCTTAAATTTTTATTGGTCCTGCATACTCATTAATTAAATCTCATTTTGAAACCTTTCGCACACACGTTATATATTTTAATGTAATAATTGTTCATTTTTAATGACGCACAACAGGAAAGATAATAACTAAGAATATTTCAGGTCATGTACTGCATACTGAGGTTGCACTGAAACCTCATCACTGGTTCTAGTATACCTCAACTCGTTTGTGAATACTCAGAGTATTTCTTAAGATAAATATTTTTATCAAAAATGTAACCCTTATCCTAGAAGAGTAACCTGTTCTTTTCTGTTCATTAGATTGGCGAGATATAAAATGATTACTATAAGAAGAGACTGCTTTGACAGCTATGCAACAAAGTCGTCCACGCACTCAATTCGTTCATGCACTAAATTCGGCAATGGATTCTTTTACGTTAACTCACTTGTTAGTGTCTTTATCACTATCTCTTGCAATGCCATCGTCCTACGTGTAGTTCATTTGTTTCCCGACATGTCAGACTAGACCCTTCGTAGAGTAACTACTCTATACCCCAATTCAGGGCCAGAGGTCAGGAATGGATGAACGGGAAGGGGAGAGAGGGAGGAAGGGGGGTTGAGGGGGGATGGAACTCCCTTGGGACAAAGTCCTCGGCGACCGCGAATAGTCGATAAGGCGGCGGAAAGAACCTCGACGTCTTTCCTACTTTGTTTCTTTTATTGTCGACACGTAAACTTTGATGGCGCTCTTTGTAGCTAGCCAATATGGCCGAGGACTGGACCGCTTTCTTTGCAGAAGTTAGATAATTGCGGTCATTCTGGTGACCATATTGCGTCCCACTTACGAGATATCTTGGCTCCGGCCACTACGGCCAGGATCGCAAGCCAGAGCAGGCGTTCTTGAGACCACGGAAATTTAGACGAATAGAGTCATTTTACGCGACTTTTAAGAACTGGGCAACATGTTTGTTTTATGAGAATCTCAACCTCAGATATTTAATTTACAAAATATATAAAATTACAAAGTGGCAAGGCTAAGTAGAAAAATTATTAGATTTATTTGGGAAATATGTAACTTATGATGTTGTGTTTACGAGTTCAGATCGGCAACAAGTTGCACAATTCTTTGCATGAACTTTTCCCATTGTGTAGATGATTCCCAATAACTTATTCTCATCACCATTGGCGCATCGTTGTTTATTCTCGTATTGTTAAACCAATCTCGCTAACTAT
The DNA here is from genome assembly GCA_964035755.1 of Teleogryllus oceanicus. Classification (NCBI taxonomy): domain Eukaryota; kingdom Metazoa; phylum Arthropoda; class Insecta; order Orthoptera; family Gryllidae; genus Teleogryllus; species Teleogryllus oceanicus. Next base: position 11,379,012 of record CAXIVR010000014.1, read on the forward strand.
TGATTGTGGGTGAAAAACAGTGCATATAGCTTGTTGACATGTTTACGTTCCAACTAAGTCAAATCTCTCACTCCAACTTCGCATCAATTAATCCATTTCATATTTTTTTAATCAAGGAATAAATTTGTTACAACACTTCCGCATTTTGTATTTGTATGTGCGCCAAAGACTTCAAGAGAACGAATTAAAGTCGTGTGACGAAGCTGAGAATACGGTAGCGGTAGCTCAATTTTCGGCAGCTCTGATCGGTAGTTTTACGTGGTTTCTCCAATCAACACTAGGCGAATGCCGACGCAGTACCCTACCAAACGGGCCACGGACCGCTCACGATCTTTCCTTTCTCTTCCTTGTCCTATACTCTCCCCTTACACACACACTTACACTAACATGCACTACACTACCACATATTCCGGAAGACCAATCGGGAGGTTAGAGCCTGTCCCGGCTAGGACTATGCCCCGCTGGTGGGAGAGTCCTGGTTAGGGGGAAACATCACTAGCCGACGGTAGGTCGGCACCGGATCTCGCCATCCAGTGGGGGAAGATCACCGCCATCTTCCAGAAAAAACATGCACTACACTAACGGGACTAATGATCGAAGCAGTTAACGCGCCCGGAAACACGAAAAAATCAATCAATCCATCTGAGAATACTTGCACGTAAATAGGAGTATGGGCATGCTGCCATACGAGTGAGCATAGGCATACAAATATATACGTGTAAGCGGGTACGAGTTTTTTATCTTGTACTGGCGGGAATGTATTTTACTGACTGGCGTACAAATCTGTACGTCCTGGGGTACATAGGCGTACAAATCTGTACGTGTAAGCGCGTACGTGTTTTACCTTGTACTGGCGGGAATGTATTTTACTGACTGTCTATTTGTGCGCACGGACAACGGATACTTTGCTGCATTTATTTCGCGAGTGTCACTGACAGCGAGTTACCCAACGCTTCCGCCTGCAAGCGGCGCCACCGGCCGGGCCAAAGGCTTGCTGCGCTTGGCGCCCGTCAGGTGTCTCTCTCTCCCCGGGATATTAGCCGATTCCATTTGCGCGTCCGGCTAATCATGTTCCACTCTAATTTGAGCGCTAAATCGAATTCGTTTTGTTTGAAAACACATCGCAGGCGTAAATGATTTCAAAAATGTATCCAGCGTCGGAATTAATTCGTTTGCCGCTTCATTAGTTGGTGTGCATTGTGAAGTTTGGTTAGCGCTGTAAGATTAGCGCGCTGCTGTGGGTGTGATGGACTCCGGGGTACCATTCTCTGCGATTGTGGAGAAGTCATGGGCAAGATAGAAGCAAATAAACGGTTTTTATGAACATGTTTTTGTGAAAGGAATAAAAGGCACCTAATGATTGTATAAACTAACAGCTTTAATCAAAATTTTTGATCCTATAAATGCAACAACAACAAAAATTGAAAAACATTTCGTTCACGAACACAAGGAAATTGAACATATTTTTAATTAATTTCAAATTATTTTGTCGATTTTTTCGGACAAGAAAAACAAATGGAAGTTTTCAATAATTATATTCAGGAAATGTGAATAGCCAGGGAATAGAATTTTATGCGCACATAAAAGAATGTTTTCAAGGACGTGTAAAATTAGTTCAAGAAGTGAAAGAAAGATGCTGATTATGAATGAAATAGAGTAGAAATATTTGAAAAAATAATTCTGAAGCGTTACCCAATTCTTATAAGCCACGAAAGCCATCTTCCGCGAACAACTCGGCTTTTTTACCGAAAATATATCTACTCAGAACCAGCTATTAAGAATTTCAGAACATCCATTCCCTATATTCCAGATAAAAAATCATACAATAGGTATTGTTATCCACATAACATAGGCTTTTGACAGAACATGACATCAGGCGCTACTATTCACAATTTAAAGAAAAACATCCACCTCAACCATCCACAACTTTCTATCCAACCCAACCTTTTCAGTTAATGTCAATAACCCCACTCTAACCCCAAGCAAATCAATGCAATCAAAATAATGGATCCCTAAGGATCACCATTATCCCCATACTCCTCAATATCTATGAGGCAGACATATCTGTACTACATTCAATAAAAATAGCCCAATTTGCAACCGACACGGCGCAATTTCCCTCGGCATCTGATCTACACAAAATAGTAAATATAATGCAACTCTACCTTCTATTTCTCCATACCACAAATCCTCACATTTAAATACACTGGGCCGAAAACCTGTATAACCAACCACACTTCAAAACAAATTCCTCTTCCACATATTTCTGTAGAAAGTCGCCTAAATTGACAATTAATAGTGATGCCTATTTGGATTCTTCACTCACGCATTAGAATTTAGCATAACACATAAGTTAGTAGTAAGCAATCAAAAACACTTGTATAGTTCAACATTTTACTGATCTATATATTAATCAAGAAGAAAATAAATAAAAAATAGAACATGAGAAAGGAGATAAGGAGACGAATCACGGAAAGAGAGAGAATGAAGATAAGTACAAGGAAGAAGGCAAAGGAGAGAAAAATATGGAATATGGGGGAAAGGAAAGGGAACGAACAGTATGCAACAGAATGGCATGCCAGGGCAATAAAGCGCAGACGGTTTAGGAGCCTTCGTTGCAGCGGGATAATTCTCGGATGAAAATACAGGTTTCAGGGATTGCATGAAAGAGCACGGATACTCCCGAAATTAAATGTTAAAAACAGACAATTATTCGTCCCATTCGCAAAGCGGATGTCTTTTTACGAACAAAAAAAAATCGAATGGAACAAAGCCTATACCTGGTAGAAGGGTCTAAATAGATTTTTTCTCCAAAATGGACTCACTCAAACCGTTTTCAAAACAATATATTTTTTCGAAAAGGTAGAGAATCCTCCTGTCCGACCGGACGTTTGAGTTTGTGCTTTTAAACCGCAACTCATAACACCAGCGCTCCCAGAAAAAAAGTGAAAGAATATTGGATTTATATCATCAACCCGATAGGATTTCCGTGCAATCTTTCCCACATCGGTATGAAACGAACATTGTGATATTGTTTTTCCTTGATTCACTTGTGTTTCCTTTGAACTGGAGTTGGGCGAGACGCATTTTGTGTTTTTTCGCGCCACCGCAACGCCGCGCCACCACCGCGTGGCACAGCACAAAGGAAATGCGCATGCCGCAAAAATTTAGTTGGTGCGTAATTTCTTGCATAGCTGCCCAATGGCACGGCGCGGTCAAAGGAGTTGGGGAAGAGAGAGAGGGGTCGGAAGGGGGCGGGGCCGACCCAACGGACGAGTTGAAATGACACCGGCGCTCATTGGCATGGACCACCCAAAAACCGCAAAAGATAGCTCATACGAATCTACAAAATGATGAGCATATGTATCAGAAATTATATTAACTCACGCCTGAAAAATTATGTGTAAAATCGATCATTTCAGTCAATGTCTTATTTAATCCGAGACATAATCTTCACACGTCTGTTAAGAACGAGTTGAGGGAAAAATAAGGCAAATAAGCAAATAGATTATTTATGTTCTTAATATATTATTATTGATATTTTTCTGATTAAAATAATTAATTTAACTCGAGAAACTCACAGCGTTCGAAGGAATTACGTCCAATACATCAAATCGGTCTTTTATCGTAATGACCAACAGAGAGAAACAAATCGTTCAAGAGTTTATTTAAGGCTATGTTAGAAGGACTGTGAATAATTTTACCTGTTTCTTCTTCCTTATCGTCATTGAACAAACTTCATTCATTAATCCACAGTCCTGTTGCTTTTTTATCATATGGTTTATTTCAAGACAAATCATTACTGTAATTGTTTCAAACCTATCTTTTAACAATTTGAACATTGCAGCGACGTTATGTATTACAGAAAAGTTATGTATTACAAATAAAAAATGTTCACACCCCTGAAAGGCAAAACTGCCGAACAGGAAGGGAAAAAAGAAAAAAAAAGGAAAAAAAGGAATTTCCTAACTAGCTACTATCAAACTAGCTTGGCCGAATTCAGGCGCTATCTGGAGGAGAATTCCAGCGGCTGGCTGCTCTGATCTGTAGTTTTCCGAGGTTTCGTCGATCACACTAGTGAAATGCCGGAGCAGTACCCTGAACCGTGCGCCATCTTTCCTACCTCATCCTTGACGTACAGTCGCCCCTTACTCTCACACTTACTAAACTACCCACCAACCAACACATGCCGGGGCACCGGTGGGGAGAGCTTGTCCCGGCTGGGGCGGGGCCCTGTTCATGGGAGACAACTGGTTAGGGAAAAATCCCTGCAGGTCGGCGCCGGATCTCGCGGAAGAAAATAAATTTAAAAAAAAAGGAGGCTGGGAGAGTACTCACGCTGGGGATGTTGTCGTTGGTGCAGACTGCCTCGGAGAGCAGGCGGTCGCGGATCTCCCAGGCGAAGGACGGGCCCGCGCTTGTAGTCGGCGATCTTGCCACCCGTTGGACGGGCCACGCGCGGCTTCGAGCCGCCGATGGCGCGCGGCTTAATGGACCCCGTCTCGTAGTACCTGCAGCACCCGTAAGAGGGCACACGTGCGATTCAGTGGAAGAACAACACAGGCCGAAGGAAGAAACAAGTCATCTCTCGTCAATTCATTGAGACAGCCGGTTTTCGACGGCTTTGCCGTCATCGTCAGTCTACAATGTAAAGAAAATAAAATACCAGTAAACTACAAAATAAGATAGAAAATTAAATCACACAATGTGAAATGCAAGGGGATATTAATATTACGAAGTATACGATACAAATGGGGGGTAATGTAATTAATAGATACATTTAAATTTTAATTATTGCAGTACTCGTGATTTTAATTATTGCACTCGTAGTACCTGCAGCACCCGTAAGAGGGCACACGTGCGATTCAGTGGGAGAACAACACAGGCCGAAGGAATAAGCAAGTCATCTCTAGTCAATTCATTGAGACAGCCGGTTTTCGACGGCTTTGCCGTCATCGTCAGTCTACAATCTAAATTGTGGGAATTTCTTCCTACAATGTAAAGAAAATAAAATACCAGTAAACTACAAAATAAGATAAAAAATTAAATCACACAATGTGAAATGCAAGGGGATATTAATATTACAAAGTAAAAGGGGGATTAATGTAATTAATAGATACATTTAAATTTGAATTATTGCAGACAAATAACGGATAAAATTACGAATATTGAAATGCAACGGGGGGATTAATATAGACGATAGATAGAACTTCAAATTACAAGTTATAAAATTTTATAATTTGGCATTTTATTTCTATTTTCTTTTCTTTACATTGTAGACTGATGATGACGGCAAAGCCGTCGAAAGACGGCTATCTCAATAAATTTACTAAGTAGACGGAGATGACCTCTTATTTCTTCGTATAAAAACATCAACAACACCACATCAAAATTCCCACAATACATGCCAAAGGGCCTACTGACATGGTAATGATTGTTCGGAGATTAAATTTTTGCAATGTATCACTGGAAAACTACAGAAAATGTTTGACATAAATAGAATTTCTACGTTTAATTGTATAAATGCGTTAATTGTGTAAATTTTTACATTTGTATGTTAACATAATTTCGTGGTTGCTGAAATTTAATTTTTTTCCACAGAGATTTAGAAAATGTTTACAATTCTGGTGAATAATATTGTTGGTTACATTTCTAATGGCTAAAGAGAACACTTTTTAAAAATCTTAATCAATTATAAATTCAAAAAACATTTAACATTTTGGATCAACGTTTCACGCGTCAGCAACATTCATTTGAGATTTTATTCGGAATTGACATTTATTTTCAATCGTAATAGAAAGTTTCGGTAGATGCTAGATCTGGCACAGCATTTGCAAGAAACCATCACCGCACAAACGTGAGTGAGACGGCAAAAATCCGCATAATGGAATCGAGTTGTGACGAAATTGAGCGGTAGTTGGACGGCAAATCGCAGCCTGTGGCGAGGGAGGGCGGCTGTGTGGGCGACGTGCAATCGGTCGCCAGTTGCGAGAGCGCGGCGGGGCGGGGCGGTCGCCTTTTGGGCCTGTGGGCCTTTTGCAACGGAGCCCGCACCGCTCCGCGGGTCATTAGTCGGCGGGAGGCCTTGTCGATGGCGCGATAGCCCAAGGCCCGGCTCGGCCCGGCTCGGCCCCTTCATAGGACGACGAGGCGAAATTGCGCTCTCACTGCCGGAGCGCTGTGGGGGGCCTCCAGCGGACTGACCGCGGAGTTTTCATCAGCGGAAGACAACTGATAAATGCGCCGCTAATTCAATAAAAAAAAACATTACACTGTCAGAAATTACATTAAATTTACTGTACATTTAATGTACGACTGTACATGGATTTTAATGTACATTGTACATTGAATGGAGATGAATGTAAATGTACATTAAATTTAATGTTTAAATTGAAATCAATGTAGATTTAATGTACGACTGTTGACTGTACTGTTAATTGTACACTTACTTAAATGTAATGTACACATACATTAAATTAAATTTAATGTGCGTACATGATAATTACCTTAATGTACTTTACAGTAAAATTAATGCAGAAATTTCTTAAAGTGTAGCTTATTGAATTTATCTTGGATACCAGGACCACGTTTCTTTAAGGGTTAAGGTTACTGGAGTTTGCTAGCTTCTAGTGCTAGTACAATAAGGCTTAGTATAGCTTATCAAAATAAATATCATAACACGAAGGAAATAAACAAACTTCAATATATTTTTGAATAAAAACATTAAAAATATTTCGAATATTTCGAAGAACCGATTAGAAAAATGTACGTTAATTTCATAAATTAATATACTTAAAGTATTAACAATTACTTCATATTTAATAAACATTTTTATTTTTTTTTTCGAAAACAACTTTTAATGTTTCTCTCAGTCGGCTCAGTATTACTAACTATGAATGTACACATATAGTGCAATGAGCTAATCGTTTAATCACGTTGTTTGTAGTCTAATGAACGAATCATTGTATCACAAAAATATATAATTTTCCAATTAAAATAAATGTGCCTATGAGTGTTTGCAATTGTAATATTCAAATATGGAAATGTATAAATCGTCACCGAAATTAGTGTGATCGATGATCCAAGAAATGTCGTGATGTTTGTTACCAAGACCCCTTGGAAGTCTGTCCGTACGGAGTAAGCCAACGGCGGTAGACGGCGCGAGGTGTAGGGTAGAAGTGCGACATCGCCAACAAAATACTGATGTTTCTAAACATCGATGCTCAAAATTAATACATCGACCAAAAAACATCCATGTTATTAAACGAAACTGGATATAAACTGGATAACTGTATTATTTTAAAACTGTATTAGTTAATACCCATTGAAATTCTCTCACGGGGGATTTATGAATTTGAAAGCGGACTCGTTTATTAATATTTTTAATTGCGATTTAACTGGTGAAACAAAGTCAAAAAATCATCAAAACAATTTACAAAATTACGATTATCTGATTCGATAATTCAAAAATAATGTAGGCTTTTTTATGACGAAAACTAGTTTTCATTTATTCTTCACCTTTCGCCACTTTCGTCTGAAGAAAATTCAAGTGATAGACATCTGAAAACTATTGTATGATTTTTGATGAGAGATGTTGAAAAAACAACCGCTTAAAAATTCGATTTTTGTTAAATCCATCGACAATTTTATAAAAACATCGATTTAAAAAAACATCGGTTTAAAAAAAATCGATGTTAAATCATCGACGATTTTATTAAAATATATATGTTAAAAAACATCAGCTTAAAAAATCGATGTTTCTGATGTTTCTATAAAAACATGCATGTTTTGAAAACATCGCCATCGATGTCGCCTCCCCAGCGCAGGGCCGGTGCATCGCCGGTCGCCCAGCGGCGCCGCGTCCGATGCGCTGAGTAACCGCGTGAAGCAGCAGGAAAGCGAGTCGAGTCGGCTACAGTGCACCGCGGCGTCGGCTACGTGGGAAGAGCGGATTAAGAAACATGTGCGAGCGCGGGGCGAAAGGCACCGCGACGGCGGCGGCGGCGGTGGCCGACACGGTGTGGCGGCTCCGTGAGCGACGTGCCGCCGCCGCCGCCGCCGCCGCCGCCGCCGCCGCCGCCGCCGCCGCCGCCGCCGCCGCCGCCGCCGCCGCCGCCGCCGCCACCGCCGCCACCGCCGCCACCGCCGCCACCGCCGCCACCGCCGCCGCCGCCGCCATGACTCAGTGCCGTCCACCGCCGCCAGCATCGAGCCTCGCGCGAGCAACGCGACAACGACGGACCCTCAGGCGGCCGTGCGCGCGTTCGTTACGCAATGTGCAGCCCGCCACGGTGCCCCGCCGCACGTGTTCCGCTCCCATATGTGCACCCCGTTCCCCGAGCGGCCACTGTTTTCTCCCAGGCGAACTTCAGCAGCGGTTCCTTTGATCAATGCCTCATTAGAAGAGCATTGAACGAGAGGTTGGTTTGTGTTGCCTTTCAGTTTTTTTAGATACGCGTTGTCGTTATCCTACTTTCACAAGGAAAACACACATTTCCTTGTGCGGTTCAGTTAGAAGTTTAATAAATTTACGGGGTCAACAGTTCTCAGAAAGTAGTTTCCTATCTGTGTTGCACTTAGAAAACGAAGCTTCGCATGTTCGACTTTTCAAGAATCCGAATATTGGAGCTAAAAGTTTGAAGCCTGTAGAAAAAAAAAAAGTCAAAAAGTCGCCTCGGAAAACTCGTTTCATGCCATGCGAACATGCTATGACAAATTGCAGCACTAACTCGTTTGATCACTATTCATTTGGCCTGTTTGTAGGTTGTGTTGTTCTCTGTTAAATAGTACTATGTAGACGGTGTGGCCTGTTAGAATACAAATGCTCCGCAATTCATCGCAAATTTACAAATTGAAACACAAATTGATCTTTTAGTTGCTGCCTACACCAAACAATGCGTACAACGAGCTGGCTGGTCAATCAACAATTTTCAGTTAAGCCTATGTCACGCTGAGGAAAAATTTGCTTTATACTGATCTTGAAAAGCGCATTTCTTACAAATATTACGAGTATATTAATTGAGCGTTATACTATCTTTGAAAAGAAAAAAGGAATTGAAGATATTACAACATCGATCTTTACATTGGGCCGAATACACGCAGTTTATTTTAACACACCCCTTTTAAAAAGAGCTAACGCGTGTTTTGCTCCACAAGAAGTGCATAATATTGACCTACTTACTATTTCCTGAATATAATATCCTACTAAATATTGTATAAATGCGTCTAGTTTCTCTGTTAAGCGCATTTTCAGCACGAAAAACTAATTAAATTGAAACCGAAACGTGTGTATGCGAGTTGAAGTTAAGGGTTCATTTACTTCGTATTCTGCCTCACACACTACTTCATATTCATTTTTTTTACCCGTATATCGTTGTTATTAATATTAAAAATTCTTAATAAAATTCAGCAAAACTTGCTCAATACGGATCCAGTATGGAGATCCAGAAATGGATCAAATTCGAACAGAAACTGCGGTCCTAGGAAAATTTTTGCTTTATCTGCATAATGCGGAATCTTTACCATCGCGAAAAAAAGAACCTGGTCCCTAGAGATCCTGCATTGAACAAGTTTATTGAATCGTTATAGATAATTCCAAGAATGGTATGGAAATTATCGATGAATCCCCGAGTTGCAAATCGACGAGGAACTATATTTGAGAACTTTTCAAGGGTTTAATTTATTAGGACCAGTTCACGAATGAAATTTCATTAATATGTACTTAATATAATTTTAATAAAACATACTTCGGATATAACTAACCTTTTTTCAGATTGTATTGCACAGCAATGTAAACAAATTAAACAAACAAGAAAATAAATATAACCGAACAAAGACCACAAAATTATGAAATATAGAGTTTCAAAGTTTAAATTTGAAAAAACTTATTTTGCACGCCAATTTTTAACATGATGAATTCGTAGATTTTTCTGTATATTATTTGTATTCTTATCCATCCACTTTTCTCATGTTCATACTCCAATCTTTCAAAAGTATGTGCTATCTGTGGATTAGTCGTGCTATCTGTTAATTTGTATTTTATTTCTTTACAAAAGTTTTAATTTTCTTCCAAACATATTTTGTACTGTTAATTGTGTTACTTGGTTTACATTCGTAAATAATTTGCTATATTTCATCATTACAACGCGGACCAAACCTTGACTGTAACATTTTGATTTTGAAACAATTGACGCTCAAAACGCCATGGACTATTAAGAAGCAGCTGTATTATGGTAGCTCCGCCTCTAAACAAAAAGACGAGCAAAAATCAGCACGTCCTTACAGATAGTAATCAAGAACTGATAATTATGCATGGGTACGTCGTCTCTATTTGGAAGGCGTGGTTCCAATTCTTGCTCACTATTAGCTGAAAATTCATGAGTGGAATAGTTTTTGTAGAACTATTCCACTCATCAGATATTAGTTTTAATCCGGCCAATAACAGTTTATAACAAGATGGTTATAAACCAATCACGGGCGTCTAAAATCGAAAAGTTCGCATGGGTTCTTTTCGCTATCGTCTTACCGCAGATTACGTTCGTCTGCTTTGGAAAACAAATATTCCTTTCATAACGGTAACTGCAGTAATCAATGTAGCGTGCAAAACCACCCACCAAGAAATATTTATCACGATTTTTAACGTTATCGATTTATAACTTTAACTAATGAACAACTAATCTTTAATTAATTAATGAATATAACGATATACTTAAATCGATGATTTTTATTCATGAAAGAGTCTAACCGAATTCCACCGGTGGCTTGCAACTTCTCAGCCAGGTTCGCTCGTCGCCACGCGACTCGCGAACTTATCGGCAAGTTTCAAAGCACCGACGCACATGATGGCGAGCTCACCTGCCGAGGATCTTGGAGACGCAGCCATTGGACACCTGCAGGATGCGCGAGATGTCGCAAGGGCGCGCCCCCGAGTGCGCCAACTCCACGATCTTCTGACGCGTGGAGTCGGGCAGGGGCCGGCCGTTCACGTAGACGCCGCCCAGCTGGTTGATGCCGCTGTGCCCTGCAGCAGAGCATCCAAATAGCATCGGGCGGCCTTCCTCTGAGGAACAACCAGAACACGAGCGCTCGCGTCAGCCAACGCACACCGCGCACACCGCATGCGCACCCTCACGCGCGCACACAACACACGCGCGCACGCACAAACATACTCACGCGCGCACGCACACGCGCGCACACACGCGCGCACACAGAAACACGCTCACGCGCGCGCACACAGAAACACACTCACGCGCGCGCACACAAAAACACACTCGCGCGCGCGCGCACACAAAAACACACTCACGCGCGCGCACACAAAAACACACTCACGCGCGCACACAGATACACACTCACGCGCGCACACACGAGCACACACACGCGCGCACGCACTGCGCGGGCCAGCAAGGCGCCGTGCAGTGCAGTCTTGTGTTCAATGTGAATTGCAATTAGTATTAATCTAATTATATATAATATAATATCTAATATAATAATATTAATTTTTAATCTCTCCACCTTACTGGCGTTTCGAGAAAATTACGCAAATGGAGATGATTAGATTTCATTGTGTTTATTGCATTTAATATATTATTTTGCGAAATGAACGAAGCAATGACAATAATGATTGTTATTGTTGGCAAAATAGTTATTTGAGCTGTATATCTGGATGATATTTCAAGCTTATGTTGGTGAATCATACTACATGTATTACATTATACTATATATTCAGGACATTAATGGTCTGTGTGTCTGAGTACCTTCAAAGTTCTCATTGCCTTGAAAATTGTCTATATAAATTATTATCGTAAAAAATTGGAATTTTAATTAAGAAATTGAAAAAGTTTCAATTAAGGAAATTGAAAAAAAAAAGAATGTTGGTTACAACGATAGCATTAATAATAACTGAAAGACTTTTGGCAGCAAACAGTAGAACATTCAAATGATAGCCTAAATCACTACCTTAGGGTCATACTGACGTAACTACTCACGAAATGTTTGGAGACAGACAAATACGATATCCCTTACGTTCCATTTACTCTAGATATATAATTTTGTAAATACGCGAAACTCTGACTTCTATATTTACCGATATTTGTTTTCTCCTAAGATGCTGAAATAAGTTCTAATTCTGGTAATGGTTGTAAACAAAACTTGCAAAAATTGTAGTTACGTCAGTCTCACTCTAAGGTAGAAAAATGATGTTATTAAATACTAATCTTTCAACAGAGTATATTTTCTTTCATCTGGATTGTCGAAAATTTGCATTTTGCCTTTTCAATAGCATCGAACAGCATTCTTTTTCTTGAAGTCAAAAAAGGAATCGAATTTGCGGAACCACCGAATATGACATCGTTATTTCCAGAAAAGAGCTCCTTCATTCGCGGTTGGACATGATCCTCCGGGGAGTGTTGAACGCTTCAAATCGGAGCAATGGTCCTGAAAACCCAGTTTACCACACTCGCTCTCCTCTTGCGGCGTTCACGACAGTCCAGCAGGCAACGGCGGCTCCCTTGCTCAGCGGAGCTCAACTTCCTCGAAAAACGCGCAGCGTAACATCGCAACTCCGCCGTAAAAACGCGCGTCCCATCTCCCAGCCGCCGCGACTGGCGCGCCCTTATTATTTATGCCGGACGCGGGCGGGTTTAAGGCCCATCTCTGGGCTATCGCCCGCCTCCGCCGCCCTGGCCGCGCCGCGTCCGCCCCTTTTAATTTCCCTTGTCTCGATCCGCCCGCCCCCCCGCCCCGCCTCGCCCCTGTACGCCTGCGGGTGGCGGGGCAGCGGAGGCGCGCTTCTATCGTCAACAAAACCCCACTCAAACGCCGCCCTCGCCGCCCTCGCCGCCCGCGCCGCCCTCGCCGCCCGCGCCGCCCGCGCCGCCTCGCCGCCCGCGCCGCCTCGCCGCCCGCGCCGCCCTCGCCGCCCGCGCCGCCCTCGCCGCCTCGCCGCCCGCGCCGCCCGCGCCGCCCTCGCCGCCTCCGCCGCCCGCGCCGCCCGCGCCGCCCTCGCCGCCGCGCCGCCCTCGCCGCCCTCGCCGCCCGCGCCGCCCTCGCCGCCCGCGCCGCCCGCGCCGCCCTCGCCGCCCGCGCCGCCCTCGCCGCCCGCGCCGCCCTCGCCGCCCTCGCCGCCCTCGCCGCCCTCGCCGCCCGCGCCGCCCTCGCCGCCCTCGCCGCCCTCGCCGCCCGCGCCGCCCGCGCCGCCCTCGCCGCCCTCGCCGCCCGCGCCGCCCGCGCCGCCCTCGCCGCCCTCGCCGCCCGCGCCGCCCTCGCCGCCTCGCCGCCCGCGCCGCCCTCGCCCGCGCCGCGCCGCCCTCGCCGCCCGCGCCGCCCTCGCCGCCCCGCCGCCCGCGCCGCCCTCGCCGCCCGCGCCGCCCTCGCCGCCCGCGCCGCCCGCGCCGCCCTCGCCGCCCGCGCCGCCTCGCCGCCCGCGCCGCCCTCGCCGCCCGCGCCGCCCTCGCCGCCCGCGCCGCCCTCGCCGCCCTCGCCGCCCTCGCCGCCCGCGCCGCCTCGCCGCCCGCGCCGCCCTCGCCGCCTGCGCCGCCCGCGCCGCCCTCGCCGCCCGCGCCGCCCTCGCCGCCCTCGCCGCCCGCGCCGCCCTCGCCGCCCGCGCCGCCTCGCCGCCCTCGCCGCCCGCGCCGCCCTCGCCGCCCGCGCCGCCCTCGCCGCCCGCGCCGCCCTCGCCGCCCTCGCCGCCCTCGCCGCCCCGCCGCCCGCGCCGCCTCGCCGCCCGCGCCGCCCGCGCCGCCCTCGCCGCCCGCGCCGCCCTCGCCGCCCGCGCCGCCCTCGCCGCCCTCGCCGCCCGCGCCGCCCTCGCCGCCCGCGCCGCCCTCGCCGCCCGCGCCGCCCTCGCCGCCCGCGCCGCCCTCGCCGCTAAGCCTGAGAATATATCTGCGCGAGCCGCTCCCGCTGCCGCCGCCACCGCCGTCGCGTCACCCGCAGGGCTGCAGCTAGCGATCGGCGCTTGCGTTCCGCCTTGCGGCGACGGCACAGCGCTCTGCCGCCGCTCGTGCTCTGGAATGCACGCCCCACCCGTAAATCTACCCTCACATCTACCCACACTAATTCAATGTACGTTTCGAATTACAATGAAACTTGTTTGTACTGAACACGGACATACAGGGTGCGGGTTTTGATGACCTATAACATTCCCAAAAATGATCAATAAAATGTATTTCAAAAAATGCTATAAACCCGAAGAAAAATGACGTAAAAAAGGTAATCAAATCCAGTTCGAATGAACAACATGAGCTGTTGGATACGTTACTGATGTAATCGAGGCTTCTTCCTTCCGTTCAAGTGAACTCACCTTCCGAACTTTTGATTTTGACTGTTTTTTAGTAGAAAATCTCGTGTTTTAATTATCCCGAAATCGGCCAAAACTGGCAATGGCGCTAATAGGCGTCAAAAGAATCTTAGATTACATACTAACAGCGACTGCCATTACAATTTCAGAACGCAGAAATTGAATGGGCTACTCAGGAATTCAGTGAAGAACATTTGTTGCATTCGTTTATAACATGTGAACCATTCAAACGATATTACAATCAATGAAATCAGCGAAAAATGCATTAAAAATGACGGGAAAAGGTAAAATAAGTCTTATTGGTCGAAATCCACAAAAAATGCACAAAAATTAAAAGGGAATTTCCTTTTCTCAATAAAACTAATTTCTATATAAACTTTGGTCTCAAATCAAAGAAAAAATATGACATTTCATTAAAATCCGCCCCCTATTTATAAGAGATCGGACAGGCACTGATACACAGAGTTGTCTAGTCGAGTATGTCATCAGTTGTAGATCAAATATAAAACAGAAGGGTTGTTCAAACCGTAAAATGTAGCATCTTAGGGACCAGTCCAGCACAATTCAGATATAAAAGAAAGAGTGTAATCCACAAAAACATACCAAAAAGAATATTATTGGCGAAGTTTCAAGATGTTCTGAAAGCATAATGAAGAGAGAATTGCTTCAAGATGATCCTAATATTGAAAATTATCAACCCCATTATCAACCCCGTTAATGATCTTTAATGGAAATAGACTTTGAGTAGTAAAATACAAAGTTGTGATACGAGTCCGAGAACAAACATTGTAATCGAAATAAAACTTGAAAACCTTTTTTTTAAAACGACCTCTACCCACCTCTCAGTACTCCTACCCAAATATAATACATTCCTTTGACTTTGGTGGCATTTGTATACACGCACAAGCATTGTGAAACACTCGCAAAACAGTCCACAAACACTTCAGTCCCCAGTGCGTCACGCACGCAATCGCGTGCCCGAAGCGAATTCCGCGGGTGCCAAAGAACGCTTGCGCGGGCGACGGGAACGGTATCACGCGCTCGCAGCTTCAAGGACAGGGCGGCGCCAGCGTAATCGGATAGCGCCTGCGGCCCGCGTCACGCGTGCGCGCGCCCGAGTGTGGCGCACGCCGCTGCCCGCTTTTAAAGAGCGGATTAAACGCGTGCTAAGGCGGTTACAGCCGCCTCCCTCCCCACCTTTGCTGCGGGCTCTTCTCCCGCCGCGCCCTCCCCGCCACTTTCCAACCCCGCGGAATTTTGCCTCGGCCCACCCCGACACGCCACTTCGCCTCGCCACGACACTTCGCCTCGCCCCGCCACTTCGCCTCGCCACGACACTTCGCCTCGCCACGCCACTTCGCCTCGCCACGCCACGCCACTTCGCCTCGCCACGCCACGCCACTTCGCCTCGCCACGCCACGCCACTTCGCCTCGCCACGCCACGCCAAGCCACGCCACGCCACTTCGCCCCCCCGCCACGCCAAGCCACGCCACGCCACTTCGCCCTCCCCGCCCCGCAATTTCGCCCCGCCCCCCCTTCCCCCGCCCCGGTGCGGGAACAAGCGCTCCTGCGGCTTCTGTTGTTCCAGCGGCCGTGGTTTCGGAATTTTGTGTGTTTGTTTGTTTTCGCTCCTCTTCCCCCCGCTCTTCTCTCACCACATCCTGGCCCGTGGATCCCCCTTCAGTTTTCCTCTACGCCCACGCTTACCGCCCGAGGACCGTTTCCGAGTTTGTTGCTTTTGCATTTGCATATTTCTGTCTTTCGCTGCTTCGCGGTGTCTATATATGCGCGCGTTTTGTTTTGTCTCTTTGAGGCTTTAGTCTCCGCCGTTCGATATAAAGGAAAGTTTTTTCTGGACCGATATCGCCAACGAAAAAAAGTGCTCCAGGAAATCTGCGGAACGTCCCGAAAGCGCGTATTGAGAACCACAAACTAGTACCACTGAGGACGAAAGCTCTTCCCGTTGGCGCACACTCGCGACATTCTCGGATGCGGGCGCCTGACGCACAGTGTAGTAAATGCGTGAAATACGGAGGTATATGCGGCAAATACGGATAATGGTCCAGCGCTTCCGGAATGTAGTATATATGCTCCCTGATAAGAAGGAATTTTCCGCCGATTATTTTACGAATGGTGTAGGCAGTGCTTGATTTGTAAAATGTTAGGTCCCGGAATGCGCCCCAAATTAATTATTAATTTAATCGAAATAGTTATGTTTGTAATATAATTTAATAATTATCCGTGAGGCACCGGAACGGCATTCCGTCGCGAAATTAAGCCAGAAATTAAGCCCTGGGTATAGGTATCTTAAAGGTGGCGGTAGACATTCAGTATCTGCCGAGCAAGGTACTGCTTGTCCTTTTTGGAGCAGCTATGGGGGTGAAGGTCCGCTTCCTTTGATGTGTGCAAAAGATTGACACGCGGTGGGTAGAACGAGCACCGAAAGTTCGTGTTTCGGAAAATAGCAAGCAACCCGTTCACACTATTCAGGATTCGGCTAGTGGTCTAACGACACCCGACGAATGACGAATGGAGCCGTCTTCACAAAAATCACGCAAATATTCTTAAGGCAATGGCACTTTGCGCGTACGGTAGACGGGCTAATATTACGTGGGCTTCCAGTAATTGTGATGTTCTAATTCATTTGTAAAATTGGAAAATACTTTTCATCATATATTTTCTCATAAAGCACGTAGGTAAATATAAGAAAGAAAGGACAAAAAAATGTAATGTACAATGGAACGTGTTTATGGTATCATTACGCATCATGAACGTATTTCGGGATTCTCGTCAAATCAGTGTTACGTCGTATGATTTAGAGAGTCCCTTAATAAGCTGAATGAGATTGTTCCAGAATTATAAGCGCGTTTGCTAAAAGAATAAAAATCGCGGAGGTGTTTTAACGGCTGGCGAACGCCATGAAGCCGCATTCTCGTAAGCGGAGTAGCAGTGCGTATTCTAGCGCAAAATCAACTTCCGCGCCTGGTGGCCCGGCGCCTGCCGCGCCGCAGGGCGGTGACCGCGCCGGCTGCGGGTGGAGGAGGGGGGGAAGGGGGGAGGGGAGGGGAGGGCGGAAGGCCGGAGGGCGCGGAAAGTCGCGAGAGAGCGCGGAATTTAAATGCGCCCGCCGCTGCGTCTTTGTTCATGCGGCGTAATTAAGCGCTCCGTCGACGGGGTGGGGAAGGAGGGGTGAGGGAAGGGGTGGAGGCGGAGCAGTGGAGGAGGAGGAGGAGCAGGCAACGCGGTTGCTCTGTGAGCTGCTGCACGAACCAAGAAAGGGACTCGGGATGGGTGAGAGTACAGGAGAGGAGGTGATGTTGGGGTGAGGTGGAGGTGGGTGGATGGGTGGGCGGCAGGGAGAACTCTTCCCACCCCATCCGGTCTCGAGTTAGTTCGCCCCCAGGATCTCGTTAGCCGCGTCTTGCTGCTTCCGTCTCGAAGCAACTTGTGCTCTTAATTCTGCGTTAATTCGGCTAAGCCAAATCCCATCTTCACCCTCCCCGCCGCCTTCGTCCTTCGCCATCACGTCGTCTCTTTCCGCCTCCCTCCCCCTCCCCTGTCGTTGCCACCTTGGCGTTTCGGGCAGATGCAGTCGCGCTCCGGGTCCGTTTTCAAAACGGCTGCTCCCCTCTCGGCAGGCGACGAAATCAAGCCGAAGTTCGAGTGGTTCGGAACGATCTGGAAGTTTGCAAGTTTCGCACGAGCGGAGAGTTCAGGAGTGTTCCGTCCTTTGCCGACAGACACTAGTCTTGTGGTCACTACCATACGGTGTCAAAAAATAATTAATTCCAAACATTTTAAAAAATGGAATTTTTAAAAACTTTCTACTTTTTTTTCTTTATTTACATTTTTTTTAATTTTCGTACCTTTCATAAATTTTAATTTTTTACTGAAAAACAAACAAACATGAAAATAATTTTCGTAGTACAGCCAA
Organism: Teleogryllus oceanicus; assembly: GCA_964035755.1. NCBI lineage: Eukaryota > Metazoa > Arthropoda > Insecta > Orthoptera > Gryllidae > Teleogryllus > Teleogryllus oceanicus. The sequence goes on from CAXIVR010000014.1 coordinate 11,397,243, forward strand.
GGAAATAATAAGCTATCCCAAGTTCTATTCGAACCATCATCACTGGATGACATTTGTAAAATTTTTATTAGCAATGTGCCACAACAAACTCTCTATGTCTCATCCCTCTTAATGTCAGTTGTAGGTGACGCAAATGAACTTTCCTCATAGCCAGAACCACTGAAGGAGATACAAGTTCTGACGTCTCCAAGTGTAAGCGATCTCTCTCTCGCGAAGGGGGGAGGGGAGAAGGGGGCGTGGCCCGATGGGCGCGAGGCACGTGCGCCCTTCTGCCTTCCGGAAGGCCGCGGGAAGGCCACGTCGCGTCCCACGCAGAGTTAAAATTTAGCTCCGCCACCATTACCAGCCCAGCGACGCGTTCAAACGAGCATATTTCCCGAGGATCGCCATTGCACACGCAGGCGCCGGAATCCATTTGGGAGGGGCGGAGCGGGGCGGAGCGGGGCGGAGCGGGGCGGAGCGGGGCGGAGCGGGGCGGAGCGGGCGAGCGGGCGGGGGGGCGGGCGGAGCGGGGGCGGAGCGGGGCGGAGCGGGCGGAGCGGGCGGAGCGGGGCGGAGCGGGCGGAGCGGGGCGGAGCGGGGCGGAGCGGGCGGAGCGGGGCGGAGCGGGGCGGAGCGGGCGGAGCGGGGCGGAGCGGGCGGGAGGGGGGGAGCGGGCGGAGCGGGCGGAGCGGGCGGAGCGGGGCGGGCGGGGCGGAGCGGGCGGAGCGGGGCGGAGCGGGGCGGAGCGGGCGGAGCGGGGCGGAGCGGGGCGGAGCGGGGGCGGGCGGAGCGGGGCGGAGCGGGCGGAGCGGGGCGGAGCGGGGCGGGGAGGGCGGGGGGCGGAGCGGGCGGAGCGGGGCGGAGGCGGGCGGGAGCGGAGCGGGCGGAGCGGGGCGGAGCGGGCGGAGCGGGGCGGAGCGGGGCGGAGCGGGGCGGAGCGGGGCGGAGCGGGGCGGAGCGGGGCGGAGCGGGGCGGGGCGGGGCGGGGCGGGGAGATGCGAGTAGAACCGATCTCTCGCATTGCTCGCCACCCTGCTCCGTCGCTGTCAATCTCCCCGCCCCGCCCCTCTTTCCCCGCCGTGATGCGACGTGAATATAGCTTCATTACGGCCCCGTAACGGCCCAATTGGCAGGCAGAGGAGTTAAATACGCGCGGTTATAGCCCGTGGTGCGGGGAGGCGGGCGCGACGGGGAGGTGTGACGGCGGCGGGGAGCGGGGGCGGGGACGGGCCGTGTAAGGGCGGAGAGGGTGGGCTCCCGCGGACGCAGTTGAGTGAAAAAATGGGAGTGGCAAAAAAATAGCACGCGCTGTGCGCCACCGCGCGCAAAAAAAGGATACACGCGCGCCTCCAAAAAAAAAAGGCCCGCAACGCAGCGGCGAGGGCTGCCGCGGTCGCGGCGAGGCGTCGGACGCCGAAAATTCGCGCGCCCGGTCGATAATGGGACAGCGTTCGCCCTCGCGTCCGCACCCCGCCCCGCCCACGCACTCCGCGCCACCCACGAAATTCCACGAGGAGTGAACTGGAAAGATAAAGGGGCGCCTGAAGCCCTGCATTTGTTTGTATGAATGGTTTGGTTTTTACACTGTCATTCGCAGAAAAAAACTAAACGCTATGGCATTTTATACTAGAAAATTAATACATTCTTTGTTTAAAGAGGGTTTTTTTTGTAAAAAAAAACTTTTAAAATACATTAGCAATGCGTTTCAGTTAGGTTCTTCCGTAATATCAAATCATTTTGTCTTATTTTTGATTAAAATCAAGCTCTTATAATATGAATCTGTTGAAAAACATCGAAAGCAGTTTTCTGGTATTAGGACATAGAAATAACATCATTGCTATATTTGGATATCCGTTTTTTTATTTATTTACACAGCACTAGCACGAAAACGTCACATTTTGTTTAACACAATGGCGCGCTCCATAAAACAAATGTTTCATGGATATGTTAGTTTACCCGCATACTTATTTTTACTATTGTGCGAACATGAATAAATACTACGTTGCTGCATTCATTAACAAGATATTAAACGCAAGGCAACTTCAGAGATAAATGTCATATAAATGATAAAGGAAAAAAAAACTGTCGAAAACGATTCTAAGTTTTTTTATTTTCAAGTGAAATGATCAAAATATCGCTTTTAACAGATAGTTTACACAATCTTCAATACCAAATACCAAACTAATACAAATATAAATAATTATTTCAGTTGTTTGGACAATCCGACCGCAATTTTCGCCCACTTGCACCAGGTATTTGCTTTATGATTCAAACTTTTCCGAAACCATTTCAACGAGCCAACCCTCTCGCCTCGCCCAGTATCGAACCACAGACCCTCCAGCGCCGCAGCGGAGGGAAAAATCCGCCCGCGCGACCAATCAGCGACGGGGGCAGCGGTTCGACCCCAGCGGCAGCCTCGACCGACAGCCCCGGAAATAATTGAAGAGCTGTTCAATTATGATTTTTGCGGCGCGCGGCCGCCAGGGCAGCCTTCCCGCGATTACATTTCCAGCGAGCGAATAAAAAAATCCTGTCACACCGCGAGCTGACGAATGGCTAATTAGCAATTATTCAGTAATTATTGCGAACGATCAATCACGTGAAATGGAATACGTATCGTTTAAATTATGCTGAAGTTGCGATGGAGAGGTCGCGTGAAAAAATAGTGGGCGAAACCACATAATTACTGTTTACCTCTCTCATGCACCTCGTGTTGATGAAAATACGCATTTCGTGATTGGAGTTAGCGATAAATTTGGGATTTCAGGGCGGTTTCCGATAGATATGAGGTTTGATAACTGTACCGCTTTCTTGGACAACGAATCCGTCGCCTAAATTCCATAGAGTTCCTTTAATATGTGGTTTAGGGACTCGTAACTTACAATGGTACTCATTTTTTTACTAATGTTCTGTGGGTTAGAATCGATAATTGTAGTATTTAATTAATGTAAAGGGATTTAATAATACATTGTAATGTTTTGTAAGTAAAAGGGGGTAATAAATAACCATTAAGCTTTTATATAATCGGTTAAAATAGATAATCTATTAAAACACATTCTTACGTTGCAGAATACATCTTGCGAAGAATTATTCGTTTTCTTCTTTTTTAGGACTTGTATCCAGCCGAAAACTGGTTACTATTCACGACCCGATGGGACGCATATTCGACCGTATAATAGACACAAAACATATTTTGCGGGCTCCTCTAATCTGCGGTCAGCTCCATCCCTACAACCAGTCAAGGGACAAACAATCATGCCCAAGGCGAGACTCGAACCCGCGAGCCTTCGGACCGAAGCGCTGAGTCGCTACACGCTCTTAGCCACCCCGGCCATTCAGGTGAGCTGTAAATATTTCACTTTTGGTTATTCAGTACACTATGCCCTTTAATTCATTTTTATTAAAATATAAATCATCAAAACGTAAATTTGCACCCTCCAACACTTAAATAGGTATACAACATTTATTACATTAATTTTTGCATTTTTCAAATGTCCGCTCTTGTTTACTATGTTTCGCGTGCAACACCGAAATTAAATTTGCCGAATGAAGTTTACAGTTCGTACTTTCAAACTAACATCTATCATAATCATATCTCATGAGTAGCGAGAGGATTTTAATGAAATGTCTTTTTTCTCTTTTCTCTTTTGAACAACATCGTTTAGTAAAGAAATTCATTTTATGTTATGATATCAGGAAATGTTCTTTTACGTCATTATTTTACAGCTTTTAATCGCTTTCGGCTGTCATTTTTTAACTTTTCCCTTAATTTTTAATGCATTTTCGCTGATTACATCGATTTGAATGCCATTTTAATGGCACTTGCGTCAAGTAATATTTACGAGATGTAACAAATGTTCTGCACAGAATTCCTGAGCAGCTATACCTCATAGTCTATTCGATTTCTTCGCTCACAAGTTGAAATCTTAGGTTCCTGTGACGCCTCGCAGCGTCATTGGTGGTTCAGTCGATTTCGACATAACGTCGGAGATGTTTCTGGTAAAGAACAATCCAAATCAAAAGTTAAAAAACTGAGTTAACTTGAACGAATAGAAGCAGCCTCAATTGCATTAGTAACATATCCAACAACTTAAGTTGTTCATCTGAACTGGTTTTGATAACATTTTTTGCGTCATTCTTCTTCGCTTTTGGGGCATTTTTAAAACATTTTCAAAGCATTTTTTTAATCATTTTTGGCGATGTTTTAGGTCATAGATTGATTGATTGATTTTTTAGTGTTTCCGGGCGCGTCAACTGCTTTGGTCATTAGTCCCGTTACTGTAGTGCATGTTTTTTTCTCGGGAGATGGCGGTGATTTTCCCCTCGCTGGATGGCGAGATCCGGCACCGACCTGCCGTCGGCTAGTGGGGTTTCCCCCTAACCAGGACTCTCCCACCAGCGGGGCACCGCCCCAGCCGGGACAAGCTCTAAACTCCCGACCGGTCTCCCGGAATATGTGGTAGTGTAGTGCATGCTAGTGTAAGTGAGTGTGTAAGGGGAGAGGATAGGACAAGGAAGGCGAAGGACAGATGGCGCGCGGTCCGTGGCCCGTTTGGTAGGGTACTGCTCCGGCATTCGCCTGGTGTTGGTCGGAGAAACCACGGAAAACTACGGATCAGAGCAGCCGACCGCTAGAATTCTTCTCCAGACAGCGACTGAATTCGACCTAGCTGAAAAGCTAGTGTCGAAAATCCTGCGGCTGTCAGGACTGGAACCTAGGATCTCCCGGTCAGAGGCGCTGCAGTGGCATCAGTTGATGCACTGAGCTACCGCTCCCGGTTTTTAGGTCATCAAAATCCACCCCTGAGTAATGAGACATAGTAACGACTGACATTCCTGGTCAACGGTAAGTGCCCGGCAACGAACCACGGTGTCCACAAGATCTCGCGAATTCCGAACAATGCGTGTGGCAGATACGCGCGTTTCCAGAGCAACGCTCGTCGCGTGAAGCGGCCGGGGGCGGAGGTGGGGGGCGGGCGCTACCGCCACCGGGCTCCGACAGAGCGCAGCACGCGCGCCTGCCCCGCCACAACGCGCTTTGTTCAAGTCTTGCGTTATTACGAATGCTAAATTGACCTTGTAATCGCGCTGTGTAAAACTGTTGCATTCCCAATTACCCATGCACGGGCTTATTAATTAAACAATCTTTCATATTGTACCGAAATTAGTTTTTACCATGTGTTTATTTCGTCATTTACGGAACCGTTGTACGCAGATAATTGCTTTTGTCCCGCGTAGATTTTTAAAATAATTTAATTCTCGGATGTTAACCACTTTTTTTTTTTCGAAAAAGCGCGGGGGTCGAGAGGGAGGGGGGCGGAGCGGAGGCCGACGCCCCGGGAGCGGTCACCGCGCAGCAGCCGGGGGCGAGTTTTTTGGTTTAAACGAGGCCATTGTGCCGCGTCTGCGTGGCGTGGAGCGGAGCGCGCACGCCAGAGAGAGCCAGCGTCAAAAGCTTTTTAATTTGCAGTGTCACATTTGCAAATGAACCGCATTATGAATCCGCCACCTCGTCGCGTTCACGCCTGCATACATTGCGCGCTGGCGGCGGCGGCGGAGGCGTTACGCGGTCGCTGCGAGCGCCCGCTGCACGTGGCAGCTCAGGCAGAGTGGGCGCGGCATAATTTGCTGTCTTTGAGCTCCCCTCGACGTGGGCGGTTGTAGGGGTGGAGCTTACTTTTACCTACGTTTCAAACTAAATTTCTCCTTATATTGGCAATTTTGTTTATTCAGAATCCGGTTTCAAACGCTGTTTTGAAAATACTCGTACACTGGAAACTTAATTCTACGTAATATAAATTTGTCTGTAGTACAGACCGGGAGCGGTAGCTCAGTGCATCAACTGATGTCACTGCAGCGCCCCTGACCGGGAGGTCCTAGGGTTGAATCCTGACGACGGCGGATTTTCGACACTAGCTTTTCAGCTAGGTCGAGTTTGCTATAGTCTGGTTTGTTTCGACGTTATCATTATCGACTACTTACTCTGTACTCCGTCTGCACTACATATTTCAACAGTGGTTGACGTGTTGTCGTAGTACTATGTATCGAATCTATTCTTTAACAGAATTACGGATTTAAGTTATAACTTTTTCTATCATAGTAACTTTATAATTTTGTCTGTTGTATTGCGGCATTGTTATTGAGATTTCATACAAAACATATCATTCAAGGATATCAATATTTCTTTAGCATAATGTAATGCTGCTGTGTAGCTTTAAATTCTCCGATTATTGTGATATTTGAATTTATTTGTGAGATTTGTGAATTTATAAGAAGAAACAAAGAACAACAAATTTAGTGACATTTCTATTGGTTTACGTAAATTTCTCAAATTCACCCGCGACTGGAATCTTTTGGCCCGAAAAGCGTAGCTTTTCGTTCATATAAATTATCCAATACTAGCGTAACATTTCTATCGAGGAATGATATTACATGTTGGAAGGCAATTTTAAGCACAGTTAATGTATGTTTGCATTATTCAGAGGAATGATGAAGTTTATTATGAGACGGTGCTCAAGACAGAGTCAGGGAAAATGAGCACTCAAGTACCCTCGAGAACCTATGCAACGAAAACAACAAGAAAGCATATACAGCAAATCTTCCCAAAACATTCACTCCAAATGTGCAAATCATTCAACGGCATCTTGTTAAGCAAAGCATTGAGCGGGGAACACGCTGGTGGTAAAACCGAAGCACATCGCGAAACAGCGGCACCGGCTCGAGCGAGCAGAGAGGGTGCGCGGATTCCGCCTCCACCGCCCCCGCCGCCCTCTCCGCCCCCGCCGCCCTCTCCGCCCCCGCCGCCCTCTCCGCCCCCGCCGCCCACGACGCGGCAACGCGGCGCTCTAATGCAGAGGCGCTCGCGGCGGCGGCAGCGGCAATCTTTGGCCCTGCAGCCGAGACACTGTTTACCGACTTAAGATCCGCCGCGCGCCCCGCCAACGCCCGCGCCGCCCCCCCCCCCCCCCGGCCCCCGCCCCCGGCCCCGCCCGTTCCGCCCCCTCACCATCCCCGTCGCTTCGTCTTCAATTCTGCATGTAATGTTAAAGCTAATGCAATTGGAGGTGCGAGACGCGGAAACTGAAGGGTTACCATGTCAACAAAGAGAACCACCGCCGCCTCGGAGGCGCGTGGCGGGGAGCGGAGGGGGGGCGGCAAGAGGCCGTTGGCGGCGGCGGCGAGAGGGAACGGGGAGGAGCTGCGGGGGCGAGCGAGAGAGAGAGAGAGAGAGGATTCGCGTCTAGGGCCCCGCCCCCGCCGCTCCTCCCCGCCTGCCCCGCGCACCCGTGTAACGAGCCGAACCAATCAGGCAATCACTCGAGTGCGCCAGTAATGGCAGAAGATTCAATAAGAGGAACCGCGGATGGAGCGGGAGCGGGGAGGAGAGCGCGGGGACGGGCGGGGATGGGGGGCGGGGCGCGAGGGGAGGATTCGGGCGCTTGTTAAGCCCTCCCCGCCCCGCTCGCTGTGCTTCGGCGTCTCCGCTTTCCAGCCCGCCGTGGGCGCCGCGCTGCGCTTTTGTTCGCGCTTTATCCGCGTGCGTGCGAACGACGCGCCGCCATTGCGCCACCGGCGTTCTCCGCAACTAGTCTACTCACGGCAAATTCTACCCAAACATCGATACATCACCAAAAAGGTTTCGATGTCGATGAAAAATCGAAAAAAACATCCATTTTTACATAAGATAAAACGAGTATTTTCTCATCCTATTTCCATTTTAATTATTGTACTTAAATGAGTTATATTTTATTGTTTGGTCACGTACAAATGAAATGTTAAAAATGTTTATCGAAGGAGTCTGTCTCTGTCCTTTATATCTGCTTATGAAACATTAGAGATATTTTGTTAAAATTACGATAAAGTGAGTTAATCCTGGACGAACCCAACTAAACATAAAGAAATCTCCGTCGGGGCATCAAGAACAGTGATAGATGTAAGTAGCTGTTGGTTTTGAGCAATTAACAAAAAAATAGTTTAACATTTTATTTATAAATAATAATATCATGAGAAGTTTTTTTTTACACTGATGTTTCTAGAAAAGTATATCGATTTGAAGAAAACATCGAACACAAAAATATCGATGTTAATATATCGATTTTCTGGTCTAAAATACTGGTGTTTTAAAAACCTGGACTTTTTTTCCGCCGGCGCTGCTTATTGCACGTGATAGGGAAAGGAATAGCGGTGGCGTTATTTTACTTATTTGTCGCAGAAAAATATGCCTGATGTAGCACTCGAGAAAGAAGAGACGTAACAGTCATTGGTTCAAGTATTCAAACTAAATAAACGAAGATAAATCGAGTTAAAACAACGTTTAAACGAACAACACTTTTTTACATAGAAAATAACACAGATTTCACACCACAACAATTTACATTACAATATTTCGAGTGTAACGTAATCGTAAATATGTGGTGATGTATATAACACATTATTATTATTATTATTATTATTATTATTATTATTATTATTAGTGTTAATAAATATTGGTCGGCCAAACGTATTGTTTCAAGGGCTGTAACAAACGTAAAGTAAAATATTTGAAGACAAACGTTTTGTTTTGACTGTAACAAACGTAAAGTACAATATTTTAAGCCAAACTTATTGTTTTAATGGCTACAACAGATGTAATGGCCAATATCTCAAGTCAAACATTGTGTTAACGACTACAAGAAACGTTAAGTTCAATATTTGGAGACGATCGCATTTCGTCTCCACTTGCGACGCCCCAACCAGCCAGTCCCGCGCGCACCTCCCGGCAACCGAGGGCCTGGGCACCGGAGCCTCCAGGGCCCGCGGCTGTCGGCGGCCTCGCTTCGTGCTCGGCGCCCATTTTCGCTCGAACGCACGCGGCCATTGGGCGACGACCCCCCACCCCCGCCGCCGCCGTCGAATGAAGCGCCGATGCGTCGCAGACCCTGCAGGTCGCTCGCCGCCACCGCGAGGGGAGAGCTCCCCCCAGCAGAAGGGCGCCCCGCCCAGAAAACTCATCAGCCCGGCGGATACACTATTAATGGAACGCACCCTCCCCCACTGTAAATGAGGGCCGCTTCTTTACGACAAGCATTCCACGCTTCCAAGTTTATTTTACGCACGCTGATGGGTAAATTAAACGAGCCTGTTTGTAGACACATGTGTGTTACGATGTTACTATTTATATATAAATAGGAACATATAAACACTCACATGTTAATCAATTACAAATGGTTTTCAATGTTACTTTTTCTGGGCATGTAACCAGTGACTCATTAGATACAGTACTTTTTCTTGCAAATGTATCATGAATCATTAGTAATATTGACTGTGATAAAACATTGAAATATCGTATGTAAAATGAGGGAATGAATTTTCCGTATCATATCTGAGTTCATTTATCAAATACTATACCTGGGGTCTTTCTGGACCCCACGCTTTACTGACAACTGGATGTGGTAAACACGATTGTTTACGGGAATATACTAGGTGTAAATAATTGATTTGACATCAGGATACCTTTTCTAAATTATTTTCAATAATATAGCAAATATAATTTTATCATTTTAAATATTTGTTTTAAAGAATAACCTCCACCGTATGCAACCTTCATCGTTGATTCGAAATGATTTAGAAATATTTACAGGAGTTTGTGAAACTTATTTGGAGATAAATAAAATATCAGAGAATAAATTGATAGTATCAGACAAGTTTTTGAAATTCATAACAATATGTTTCAAATGGGAATGGGAAAATTACAGACTACATCTTAGGACAAACCGGTCCCTTGTAACGAAAAAAAATTAATCAGTGTAATAAAATTTGGAAAATATGCGAAAATGGTTTGGTTCTATTTAATAAGTGCACGCGGGCATATCTAGAAGACTGAAATCCCACAAATATTCAGAAAAAATATTAACAAATTAATGATCTTGGGGTGCTAATAGGACTCCAACACCCTCCAACAAACACACATCCGATAGCATAATCGCACGATAAAATATTTCACGTACGTCGTATTAATTTTTCAAAGTTTTCCATCCGAACAATTTGTTTCACTTCCAAGTGTGAATACTAAGAAATGGCTACGCATATTGAAGTGGCAGCCGTAACGTGTCAGAAGGAACGGTTTTCATAACCGTCGCCCAGCAAGCTTCAGCAGCGGGGAGCGGGCCGGGCCGTGTGCCCGGTGGGTAATCCCAGTGGGCGCGCCCTGCCCGCGTTCATTAGCGGCGGCGAAGGCATGCGGGCGGCGGGAGTGGGCGGGGCCACGCGAGCGGGAAAAGTGTCCGTCGGGCGCGTTCCATTAGAACGGGGAAATAAGCTATATTACCGCATATTACGAGATCGCGGGCGCGGGCGCTGGGCGCGGGCGTGGGCGACCGGAGGGATGGGCGCCGCCGCGTGGGGATCGCCCGCGCCTAGAGGGGTGGGGGGGGAGGGGCTGGGCTTTCCGTTCGCATCCACGGCTTTGCCCATCGGCGCGAGCCGGCTTTGCGCATGCTGACGCGCCCGGCGACCCCTCGCGCACCCCCGCGCCTACACACACACACACACACACACGCAGACACACGCGCACGTGGGCGCCGCCCCCCTGCTCCGTGCGTGCACCCGCCGCCCGCCCCTCCTCGCCCCGAACCGGTGGGCGCTGCGCCCGAAATTTGCTTAATCATATTCGCTGCCGCGCGCTCGCGCTGTGTTTACGTCGCAAAGCCGCGTCATTTTACGGCTCGCGCGGATAATTCATGAACGGATCCGCCCGGTCCCTCGACGGGCGGGGCGGGGCGGGGTGGGGCGGGGGCGGGGGCGGGGCGGGGCGGGGCGGGTGGGGCGGGGCGGGGCGGGGCGGAGTCGGGTCGGGGCGGGTCGGGGCGGGCGGGGCGGGGCGGGAGTGGGGCGGGGCGGGGTGGGGCGGAGGCGGGGTGGGATGAGGCGGGGCTGGGGCGGGGGCGAGGGCTGGCCGGCGGGGGCGTGGGCGTTCGGCGACACCTGTGCGCCCCGGGGGACCACGTGGGATTTCGGCGCGCGCCGCTCGCCCGAGCGGACGCGAAGATATTTTCGCATTACCTGGCATTATGCCCGCGGCGCGCGCGGCCCGCCCTCACGCACAGTTTGTCTCTATTTATGCCCTCCACCGATGGTCATTACGTGAACGCCGCACAGCCGACAACCATGTTTTGTAACCTCTCCCGAAACCAAGTTTCAATTGTGTTGGCAATACTACGAAAGCTCTTCTACTTATCAGGAACATTAAAATATCGACGTCTAATCTAATTTTTCTGCCATATTCCGAAGGAGTGGCTTAAGAGATGAAATCCATTTTTTCGAAATTAGTTTACGTTGTGAATAATACACGTTTCAGAAATTAGTACATTGAATGTGATTTGTAGAAAAGGATGATAATTTGTGATTTGGCGATTGTGACAAAATAAATGAATCGTTTCGAACGTTGAATGATCCTTCCAGTAGAAAATACGATGTTGATGTATACTTACATAATTAAACATGAAGGGAAAAATGTATAAATTCAACAGAAAACGATATTTATCATCGTAAACCCAACTGCAACCCATTGACTGTTTGCAATGCCTCCTCAAAACTCCCTCTCAGTTATGCTCCGACTTCAGAAGTCGTCGCAGCTTCTAAAGTTTGCAACTTCGCTACCGCTGGTTCATCTCGAGGTCTGACGCGCTTTGCCCTACACCCGCACGGGCGGTACGGGCGGTGCGGTACGGGCGGTGCGGTACGGGTGGTGCGGTATGGGTGGTGCGGTATGGATGGTGCGGTACGGGCGGTGCGGTACGGGCGGTGCGGTACGGGCGGTGCGGGGGGCGTGGGGGTGCGGTACGGGGTGCGGGACGGGCGGTGCGGTACGAGCGGTGCGGTACGGGCGGTGCGGTACGGGCGGTGCGGTACGGGCGGTGCGGTACGGGCGGTGCGGTACGGGCGGTGCGGCACGGGCGGTGCGGTAAGGGCGGTGCGCGGGTAGGAGGGGAGGGCGAGGGCGGAGGGTGGCGAAATATGCAGCCGCGCATTCCTGTGGTGCGACGTGGCGATGCATCAAAATTCCCGGGAGCGACGCGCAGTGGTGGCAGCGCGGCCTCGATTGTGGGCCGAGAATCGATAGCAGGGCTCCACCTCGCACCTGGGATGGGCGGGCGTGCGGGGCGCCTCGAGACGCCCCCGCCGCCGCGAGAGCGCGCTTGCTACGCACAAAGGCTCGAGGCCTTAGATATAGAAAGATTACTCTAAAGACGGCTCCACTTATTCGGCATTCGCCGAGCCGCGAGCTAGTGCTCACCCCATCCCGAACAGCTGAAGTGTTCGGCGAATGTTCTCTTCCTTTGAAGATCGCCACGCGGTGTGTAGGGTGAGAACCGAATGCTCGACACTCGGCAAATAGCAAGCAAACTCATCCACACTACTCGGAATTAAGTGAGCGGTTGCTCGGTGTTCGCCGAATAACGAATGTGTGGAGCCGCCTTAATGATTGATTGATTGATTTTTTCGTGTTTCCGGGCGCGTCAACTGCTTCGGTCATTAGTCTCGTTAGAGTAGTGCATGTTTTTTCTCCGGAGATGGCGGTGATCTTCCCCAGCCGGATGGCGAGATCCGGCGCCGACCTACCGTCGGCTAGCGGGTTTCCCCCTAACCAGGACTCTCCCACCAGCGGGGCACCGCCCCAGCCGGGACAAGCTCTAAGCTCCCGACCGGTCTCCCGGAATATGTGGTAGTGTAGTGCATGTTAGTGTAAGTGAGTGTGTAGGGGCAGAGGATACGACAAGGAAGAGGAAGGACAGATCGCGCGCGGTCCGGGGCCCGTTTGGTAGGGTACTGCTCCGGCATTCGCCTGGTGTTGATCGAAGAAACCACGGAAAACTACCGATCAGAGCAGCCGCCCACTAGAATTCTCCTCCAGACAGCGACTGAATTCGACCTAGCTGAAAAGCTAGTGTCGAAAATCCGGCCGCCGTCAGCACTCGAACCTAGGACCTCCCGGTCAGAGGTGCTGCAGTGACATCAGTTGATGCACTGAGCTACCGCTCCCGGTGGAGCCGCCTTAAGAAGGGGCCTCTTTGACACGTTGGGGAACAAATTAACGACGTGCAGGGCGTTGTCATTGCAAGAGATAGATATAGACTCATTTACAAACGAGCTACCTGTAAACGAGCGCGTTGACAAAATGAATGCGTGAACGTAACTTGCATTATATTGCCAGAAGTTATGAAGCAGTAGCTATCAAAGCGGGTCCTTCTTAGAGTAATTTATAGTTACAAAGAAGTGCATTCCTTTTTGCCGCCGATTCGGTCTATTTATATCCATCTGTCTGTAGAGTTTCAACTGTGAAACAATGATCACGTCGGCAGAGAGGACCTGGTACAGTACAAATACTGGGCCTGCGCCTCCACTAACTCTGCCACTGTCCCCTAACTCGTGCTGCGCAAGAGCTCACTTCGAGGTGAAGCGGCACACACAGTGCCCGAGAGGGAACAACAGTGCTTGTGCCCCTCCGACTGGTCAGCAGTGCTTGAGAATAACAAACATTAAAATCAGTGCATGTGCGGAGAAAATATTTTTCGTTTGCGTGCCTGGGCAGGAGTCAGTAACGCTCAGTAAGTGTCAGCGCAAACTCAGCTGGTAGACTTCAAAGACCATGTCATTATTTGGTAAGTTTCCAGAGCCTATCTCAAAAGAAGCAGTTAATTTAATATGTGCGTTTTTGATATGTTTTGGAATATTAACCAATGTAAATTTGTGTTTGTGTAGAATTATGTTGTAGACATAAGACGTTTATGATTAATTTCATTATTATTATTATTATTATTATTATTATTATTATTATTATTATTATTATTATATTCTAAATTTACTTAACATATTAGTTTTGTGCTTCATGCATTAGAAAAGTACTGTAACATTTCACATTCATACCTTGAGAACTGTACCATTCAAAATATGGATTTCAAGTATATCTTACTTTCTGCTATTCACAACACATGTAATAAATGGTCCTAAATGCCAGAAAAGTTGCATATTCGTTCTTGAATTGATGTACGGCAATGCAATACAATAGTTTATTTTTAATTACTAAATAATATTTTTAAAAAAATAGTTTCAACTAATTATTCTTGGTCATAAACATACATAGTATTATCATGACCATGTCCTGCAAGTAGACACTCGTAATTACTGATTCGCTATCACAAGGCACTTTGAAACCTCGTTGCCATTAAAATGTTCTTTTGCTCTGCCAGCCTATCGAGACACTTTCATCGTGCAACTTCCATACACTAGATATAGCCTTTTCCGCAAATGTATGCAATCGTTGCATATGTGTAATGTCCAAATGTACCGTAAAATCTACTCTTTCAGAGACAATTGAGAGTAACTCCGCGTTTATATTTTAATTAGGTGGCACGACACGCATTTTGGACTCTGCGTAGTATCTCGTCAACACGCAGGCATTATCGTTTTTTCCATGTTACGCTTCACTAACGTAAATAATTCGCACTCTTATCATTCGTTATTATTAAAACTCCCTCGTACATAGGTTCAGTACACTCATATTCGAGCATTAAATTGATATACCTTCATGAAGGCACCAAGCACTTGAAATGAGAATAAAAGTGAATTTTGATAAGTTTCGTATAGCTGTTGAAGCTCTAAAATTCACACAGTTTCATATTTTTGTAATTCAAAGTATCATCAAATGGTGCCTGAAAACCTGGAAACCTGAAGATCATGGAGCTCACGTTTGAGTAGTGTGGTTGAAAAATATCTTTCCCACCACTCCAGACAGACAAACTCTATTACGATTAAAGGACTAAAATCCAGAGCGTGATCTGTAATGAAATGTTTGGCCGAGAGTGCTAAATAAAATGACAGAGATACGAGTAAAATATTTAATTCATTGTGCTGAGCTCGACACTTGCCCTAACAACAGGAGATACTGGAGATGTGATATTGGCCAAGGACTGAAAGCACCGCACTTCCTTCAATAACAATAACTAAAAGAAAACCAACGAATTGTTTGTTTCATTTTTGCTTTAGGAAATACTAATTTATCCGCTATCTAAAAATTAAAAATTATTTTGAACTTAAAAAGTTTGATTCACAGTAAAAGAAGCATTATATGAAAGACACTATCGCGCACAGTGGTACCAAGTTCGCCAATAAAGTTAAAGTATAATTAGCAAGTCAATATTTCGTGGAACATTCATTTTTATAGAACTGTTTGAATGGAATAGTTTTGAATTTATACATCCGTCGTCCGTAAAAAAACTCCGCATTGCGAAGAGTAGGGCCACAAACGTCGCGCGGATTGCGCCGGGCCGGGCGCCACGAAAATCGGAAAACCCTTCACCTGCATTCGGAAGCGCGGCGGCCCTTGAAACGCCGGAGTCTCGCGCCCGAACTAAAGCGAGGCAGCGCCGTATAAATACGGCGACCGCGCGGGGCCACCGCAGTCGCCACCGCCGCCGCCGTCGAGAGGCGGGGTGGGCGGGGCCGGGGGCGGGGCCGGAAGGGGAACCCCCGCCCCCCCCCCCCCCCGCCGTGCTCCTGTGACGTGTGTGCTTGTCGGCTTTTTGTAATTCTGCGTTAATCTGCAAAAGCTTCCGCTCCGCGGAGCGTGAAACGGGACACAGATTAAATCCAATTCCCCGCGTTTGAAAATGGAAAATAATTTTACATCAGTAACACAGCGGCGGCGGCGGCGGCGGTGCCACCAGTGGCGACAGAACATCAACAGCAGGAGCGGAGACGCGAGGGGGCGGGGCGGGGCGGGGTAGGGGTGTGGGGCGGGGCGGTGCCGGGGTGAGACCGGGCAGGGTGGGGACTCTGGGCGGGTGAGTGGGTGGGTGGGCGGTGGCGGTTTCGGCTGCGTAAAGACACGCGGGTAGCGCCGAGGCGAGGGCGGCCGCGACCGCGTCGCTTTTTCGCCCTTCGCGCTCTCGCCCACGCCTCGCTCGAGGCCGTGCTCCCGGCCGCAAAGAGGGTTTGGCCCTTGAGACGCCACGACCGTCTGCTCGTAGCTCGCTCGCAGTGAAGCAACTGTAAGCGCATCAAATTTATACTCGGGCTGATTGAAGCAGTTTTCCTTAGGATGCTTGTCCATCGCTTTCTACACTTTACTCCTAGTAAGAATGAGATTTACATGTTTGAATAGGATAAAAAAAATATGAACATCAGCGCGTTTAATATCATTACTTGGAGAAAATCAAAATAACAAATCCTGTTGCATTCCAATCTCAAAGCGTCCGCGTGTTAATTTTATACGACAGTAACAAATTGTAAAGTAGTCCTGAAACTTGCCCAATGCTGAAAAGTCTCTTCTTCCAATGAAAACATCTCACATCTTCGCTCTGGAGGCGGAGCATTTAAATGCGCCAAGCATTTCTAGGTGACAACTTCGAAACGTTCTCCAGAATGCATGCGGATTGCCAGGAAAGTGTTTAAGAGCTCCGGCGTGCATTAGGGGAGTGGCCGAACAGGGGAAACAGCTGACACGAGAGGAGCACTGTGCCTCCACTTCCCGCGTGGCGATTAGCCTGAAGGTAAAAAGCATTCTGCAGCGCGCTATCACGAGCAGGTGCTAGAGATGCGAGTGGGATTGTTGCGTTGCTCTGAGAGCGTCTGCCGGCAAAGTGGCACTTAACATCCTCAACGTTTTCGCCAACCTCATCTCCCCTGGGAGCAGTAAATCCAGAACCCTTCCGAGAAACGAATGCGAGTCTACGTGTTGATATTTTTTTTTTACTGATAAGTATTTCATATAACGCCAGAAACAGAACGCAAGATTTATGTTGCTTATACGATTCATCGATATTACATCACTGAAATATTTATGTATAATCGGTCATGAAATGACTTTGTACCTGGAATTTTCGTAAGTCTCGATTTATTATCTGGAGAAAGCATCATTAAATGTTCTCAGTGCTGTCCAAATGGTTGAGAAATAAGAGGTGAGAGCATTATTGTGCGTAATTCAAGATAAAACAAATTCAAAACATTCGTCTGAATCTACCCACAATTGGGTTTACTTACGTTTTCTCTACATTTTGAGAAGAGTGCCAATTTATATACAGGCTGAAGAATATTACGTAATTAATACTGGCCAGCTACGGGTCTTATCAATAACAATCGTTCCACGAGGCACAAAACGAGACAAAAGTGTGACGCCATTTCAAGAGTCTCCCCGAACATCCCCCAAGAAAAGTCCTCAGAGCCGTCCCGTCCCCAACACGAGGGCGACCAATGCGTCACCTCGAGCTGCGGAAGAGGCGACCAGGTGCGCCACTCTCACGGCGACGAAATCCCTCTCCGCTCGCGCGCGCACAAAACAGCTCTCGACCGCGGTCGGCGCCACCGACACCTCGGCCGCAGGCTATTCTTAGCCAGCCCTCCCGCCCCGCCCCCGCCCCGCCCCCGCCCCGCCCCCGCCCCGCCCCCGCCCCGCCCCCGCCCCCCTCGCGTCCTCCGCGGGCAGGTGCGGCGCGCGAGCAGATCGCCCCCGAGATTGGAGGGGGCGGGGCGGGGCCGCACCGGGGGTGGAAGTAAAAGATACGCTCACCCCAGTGTGAAACGCGATTGCGCTCGGCGGGGAGATTGAAATATGGATTGTATTTCTCCGCACGGACACCCCGTCTGAATGCCACCGCCCCCGCCCCCACCGCCCCCGCTCGGGGAACTCCGCACTCCCAAGATTTTTTTTAATCCGCGCGCTCCATCGGCGGGCAGGGGCTTGGAAGTTACGTTGTTATGACGAGCGGGGGCGTCGGGGAAGGGTGGGAAAACCTCCCCGCGGGACAGCGCGTGGAAAGAGCGGAGACGGAGTGAAGCGGGGAGTCGGGGGGGGGAGAGGGAGGGGATGCGGGGATGCGCGTAATCCGGCGGGCGGACGTCACGGCCCGGCCGTTCGATCAGCAGCCACTTGCTTCGCTCGGCCCCGTCTCCGCTCGGGCCCCGCCCCCTTCCGCCGTCGTCGAGTGTGTGACGCGATTACGCCTCGACGCGCTCGTCGGAATTGGGCGTTCTTTCGGCGGGCGACCGCGGCCGCGCTGCGGGCGATGGAGCGTGACGTTTCCGATGGAAATAATCTCCATATCGTTTGTATTCGTTTATCGAACGAAAGCCCGCGACAAGATTGTTTCGGCGGGCGACGCATGTGTCTTTGCCAGCGGCTCCAAATCGCGTTAGCGTAATCCGCGGGCGTCGCAACGCGGAGAGTTAATTTAATTTCGGCAGCATCCTCGCCTGCTGGCGGACCCAGGCCCCCGCTCGTATGTCCCTCGTTGATTTCCAAATTTGTTCTCGCTTGTCTTGCGTCTACACCGGATTCCTATGTGCACGACGCTCTATTCAACATCGTAAGTGTGAATGTGTTTATGGGATGCGCATGTTTCTATCAAAAGGACAAGAAATTATCACGTGAATGAACGTGAGCATTTTTTGTAACCAATATCAAACTCTACGGTCTATCCTTAAACCATCTGAAAATTAAATAAAGAAGCGATTTTCACAAATTTTGTGATATTTAAAAGGATGTTGATACAGATAAACTGTTCGGCTCTGTTTCGAAAAGTGCATTTAAAAATAGGAGGCGTGGAGCTCTGTCTATAAATTCAAGAGCGACGAAATAGTTTCCAAGCTCTACAAAATTTGAATAAAACTTCTACAAAATTTGTTTGATTTCACACACAAGTACGAAATCTAAAAGGGCATGCTAGCCCAAATGAGCAATGTCTCAAAGGAAAGTGAACTTTTCTAATTACCGTTAGTTTGGCTGGTTTTTTAACCAGCCAAAAGTTTCAATAGAATTTTCACATTATTACTAGACCCGAAATTTTGCTTTACGCGAGACCCGAACTAAAAAAGACCCGAACGAAAAAAAGAGTTTCAATGGAACTTTCACGTTGTAACAAACTAGACCCGAAATTCTGCGAAGTTCTCTGTTTTACGCGAGACGAGATGACCGCCGTTGAGAAGTACCAAACGAGTGGCCATTGATCTGGGGACAAATGCGAAGCGATCGGAT
Organism: Teleogryllus oceanicus; assembly: GCA_964035755.1. Classification (NCBI taxonomy): domain Eukaryota; kingdom Metazoa; phylum Arthropoda; class Insecta; order Orthoptera; family Gryllidae; genus Teleogryllus; species Teleogryllus oceanicus. The sequence continues at coordinate 11,416,234 of CAXIVR010000014.1, forward strand.
GGTGCTCCTTGCCATGCCAATGCGACCTCCAAAGGGGAGGGCAGCGGACACAAAGCCAGCCTCGTAATCGCCAGTGCTTCCGGCTCCGCCTTGCCTTCCGAGTGCGGTACGAAACGTCCCGGGGGGAAAGCCGCACCGTGGCGGAGGGGAGGGCGAGGAGTGTCGAGTAGGGCGTAGGGGAGAGAGAGAGAGAGAGAGAGAGAGAGAGAGAGAGAGAGAGAGAGAGAAGAGTGAGTGCTGCAGGGGGGGAGAGGTATGATCTACGTGGGGTCAGGGGTGAAGTTGGATTAGAGGCGGTCGGGAGACGGACGTGGAGGGGGGGACGGGAAACGAGCGAGGACGGAGTTGGGCGGGGTCTAGACGATGCGGGGACTGCGCAGGAGCAGCGCGGAAACTGAGTGGGTGCGGGGACTGACTGGGTGCGGGAACTGACTGGGTGCGGGAACTGAGGGGAACTGACTGGGTGCGGGGACTGACTGGGAGCGGGGACTGAGTGGGAGCGGGGACTGAGTGGGAGCGGGCACTGAGTGGGAGCGGGCACTGAGTGGGGCGGGCACTGAGTGGGGGCGGGACTGAGTGGGAGCGGGACTGAGTGGGAGCGGGCACTGAGTGGGAGCGGGCACTGAGTGGGAGCGGGCACTGAGTGGGAGCGGGCACTGGGGGGCGGCGACTGAATGGGTGCGACGACTGAATGGGTGCGACGACTGAGCGGGAGCGGGGACTGAGTGGGAGCGGGGACTGAGTGGGTGCGGGGACTGAGTGGGGGGGCGACTGAGTGGGAAGGGGGGTGCACAGAGCCGGGGGCTCGGGGAAGTGGGGTCTGGGCGGGAGCGAGAACGGCGGGTCGGGGGCGGGACGAGAGAGCGCCTCTTTGGGAAGTACCGGGCAGCGCTTCATTGGCCCCGTGGCGCTGGGAAGCGGCTGCTTTTGTGGCACCTTCCCCACCCGCCCCGCGCCGCCCCGCTCCACTCGCCGCCAGCTCCCTCGCCCGGAAACGGAATCGTTTGGAGGAGCCTTCCACTCAAGCGCGTGTCTTTGGATCTGGCGGGGCAAGTCATTCGTAGCCGTTCCCCCTATATGCGCTTGTCTATCAGAAAATCAAGCAGGAGGGACACATTACCCGTGACGATTCCGTGGGCTGGACATAAAAAGACAGATTAAGTTAATCCTGAATTGGATTTTAAGAACATTTGTTAATAGTCCACATCAGGTGTGCAGGTATTTCGTGAAATCCTAATTGTCTATTCAGTGACAATTTTGCTTGCTTTACAAATAATTGAAACATCGTAACCTGGAAATAGATTCATGGAGCAATTCTATTAAATCAACGAAGATCCTGTTTACGTTTTAACAAAGAAATACATTTTTTTATCAACGTACACCCCAAGCGATGAAAGACAAGTGCAAACTAAAAATAGTTTAGATACACCAACTCTCTTGCATTGAATACCTGGAAATAAATTCGCATCAATCAAGGAAATAACAATTCATTTTCGACGGTCTCCTGGACTTATACTTCGGTTTTCGTTACATGGCGAATGACATTAAGTAATTTTTACACCTCCCGACTTATAAAATGAATCTTTTTAATTCATTTGCGAACGTCCTTCTAAAGGGGACTCATAGCATCAAACATGTGCATATCTCTGTTATAAAGATTCATTTTATGAGTCAGGAGGTGTAAAAACGACCTAATATCATCCGTCACGTTACGAAAACCCAAGTATAGGATTACCCTCACGATTATCCTTCCACGGATCGTTATCCATTGTTGCGTCGACGACCATCACGGTTCCGTCGCTGCCTCATTTATCTTCCTCCGCGGGAAGTCACGCAGTGTCAGCCGCCTCCTCGATCGCGTTCCGCTGTCAACACTCGCTCTTCCAATCGCTTGCCGCCGTCGCCATCTGGCTCCTCCCCTCGCCCCGCCCCTTCCCCTCCTCCCCCACTCGCCCCGCCCCTTCCCCTCCTCCTCCCTCCGCGCGCACCTGCCGCCCGCGCCAGTAATTAACGGAAGAGCGCGCGCCGACGGCGGTGGCAAAGGAGCCGGCCGGGCCCACCTCCGGTTGCCGCCCAGAAGGGGCCTCACTCCAGAACGTCCATTTTCTGTCTACACCACCAGACGACTTCTGACTTAAGACCTTGCATATCGACTGAAAATTGTTCATTTCAGTAATTTCGTGTGCTATGTGTTTATTATTGTGTATATTTATTGTTGTAGCGCAGCTTGTTAACTACTAAAAGCGTGATAATAGTCCTCTCAAGTACTTCTAAGCACAAATTTATGCAATTTTGCCAAATGTTTGTTCGAAAACAAACTGCAAAATAAAATATGGAGGGGAAAAATTATCTCTGGTCTTCTTCAGTCGACCGTCTCCATGACATCGCAACATTGCTAACCTGTGTTTTTGTCCCTGAAGACCGTGGATACACATATTTTGAGGCCAAACATTGACGAAATATCACACTAATTTCGAATAGCCGCCCGCAAATATTCTCCAGACAGCAACTGAATTCGAGCTAGTTAATCGTGCCATCGTCGGGACACGAACCCTAGGACCTGCCGATCAGAGGCACTGCAGTGACACGAGTTGATTCTCTGATCTACGCTAAGCCGGTTCTGTCTGAAGAGTGTGGGGGTGAAAGCGCAGTAATGACCGCACGCACGCACTCCCCCTGCCGTAAGACGAGCGCTCCGCTCACGCGCCTCTCGGCAAGAGACCGAGCGCTCGAAAGGGCGGGGGCCGAGTTCGCGGGGACCGAAAGCTCGAGAACGCAGGGAACGAGCGCTCGAGTACACGGGGACCGAGCGCTTAAGTGCGCGGGACCGAGCGCTTGAGAGCGCGGGGACCAAGCGCTCGAGAACGCAGGGAACGAGCGCTCGAGAGCGCGAGGACCGAGTGCTCGAGTGCGCGGGACCGAGTGCTCGAGTGCGCGGGACCGAGTGCTCGAGTGCGCGGGGACCGAGTGCTCGATTGCGCGGGGACCGAGTGCTCGAGTGCGCGAGGACCGAGTGCTCGAGTGCGCGGGACCGAGTGCTCGAGTGCGCGGGGACCGAGTGCTCGAGTGCGCGGGGACCGAGCGCTCGAGTGCGCGGGGACCGAGTGCTCGAGTGCGCGGGGACCGAGCGCTTAAGTGCACGAGGTCCGAGCGCTCGAGAGCGCGGGGACCGAGGACGGAGGCCGGAGGGGCAGCGCCAGGAGCGAGTGGTGTACGATCGGCCGACAACAACGAAACTCCAAATACAGAATAAAATTTCAAATTCATGAAACTCCAAATACATTGCCAAATTGGGCACATCGGCATAACATACAGTTATGTTGTTAGCAGTTAACAAGCAGTATCTGTCACAGCGGTCCCTTAGAGTAATTTCTCTATACAGATGTCCGGGGAGGAAACGTCAAATATTCGAAAATTTTGTCTAATAAACTACTTGGATATTCTGAATGGCTGAACAGCAGTAAGCACTCAAAAGTTTGTTTGAAAAAACGCTTTGTAGGCAAAAATTTGTATTGCAGAAACATAGAATGACTCCAAAAACATGTACATCGTTTATTATTTACAAAAGAAATACAGAAATTTGTTCAGAAAGAAAACTAATTCAGAAATTAAAAAAAGCACTTCGTTTACAAAAGTTGACTCTTTTTTAATTTCTGTGTTTATTTTTCTTTCTGAACAAATATATTCACATATATTCACGTCCATAATTTACCAAGTGTAAGAATTATTACTCCAGTGCTTCAAATACTTCGTGAATGTGTATTCGAATAGAAATAGTAGTCATCAAAACCCATTAACAGCATTTTATGTGAATAATACATACACTAAAACTAAACCAATTAATCTTGTCGAAGAGGCACAATAATTAAATAACCGTCCAATAATCATGTTAAGTCTTCTAAAGTCGCTTTTTGGAAGACAAATTTGACCAGGTTAACACCTGCCTTCCTAAGCCCTATATTTCTTTCCCCGCCACAGAACTGGTGGGCTGGCGGGAGCGCGGGTGAAGAGAGAGGCTTGGCCGAAGCAATTGCAGAGCGGCGGCCGAGGCGAAGGCGGGGGCGGGGGCGGGGGCAAGCGACAGCCCCAGAGGCACGGTGCAGGGGTCGCCGTCGGGGGGCACGCCTTGTGCTCAGGCCTTACCACAAAGCGAAAAGGCTGCAGTGCTAGTCGCCGCCGCCGCCGCCGTCGCCACCAATTTGCGGCCCTCGGGGTCCTTTCGGCCTGCGTGGTCGCCGCCCCCGCCCCAGCCTGCGGCGATTGCCTTGTTACCGCCGCCGTCGTCTCGAACGCGCAGAGAAAGAGCGCGCCCTCGGGGTGGGGGCGGGGCTGGAGGCGGAGAGCGAGGGATTGTGTGGGAATGGGGGGGGGCCGGGGGCGCAAGGGGGGGGGTGTGGAACGCGGGAGGGAGGGAGGGGGCGGGCGGGAGAGTGAGTGGAGCGGGTGGTGACGGGTCGGGGGCGGGTCTGGAGGCGGAGAAGATGGATGCTGGGGAAAAGGGGGCACGGGAGGGAGGAAGAAGGTGGTGTAGAACTGCAGAGCTGCAGGCGGGGAGTGGTGAGTGAGGAGGGGGGGGAAGGGGGGATGGCGCGCAGGGGGTGGCGAGAGCAGAGGGCGGAGAGTGCAGAGCCGGGGGAGGGGAAAGAGGCAGTAGACGGCGGCGCAGGCGGGGTGGGCGAGGGGCGGGGCTGAGGGAAGGAGCGGGAGGCGGGGGGGGGGGGGGCGCAGGGTCCGCTAATTACGACGATGACAGAGCGCGCGGTGGCGCGCCCTCTATATTAAAGCGCACAAAAACGCGACGACGCTCAATCGCCCCCCGCAGCCTTCGGGGACACTTTGCGTGCGGTGCGACGCGACCCGACCCGGCCCGACTCCACCCGATCCCAACCGACACTACCCGAAAAGACTTCTAGGCCCCTTGACTTTTGCCTCCATGGCCCTCTCGAATTCCGGCCTACTGAATTGTGAAGACACTGCCTTTCCCGTTCAAGCTGTGATCCTGCGAGTAGACCAGGATATATAATTGGGAAATTCAACCACACCTTTTTTTAGTACACGAACAACTGACTTTTCATTAGACATTTGAACAATCAACCGTTCTAGTAACTAAGGAAACAAATCTGAATAGATTCAAAATCTACTGGATACCTTACGGTACATTTCAGTTCTTTATTTAAAAGTATAATCATCCGTCTTCGACAGTCATAAAGGAGCGGTAGCCACTTTTGGAGATCTAATACTTATGCTTTATGATCCGTTGTCAGTTGATTCAAGCACATAAACGATAACCCCTGATGAAGCCTGCGACATGTCAGGCGAAACGTCGGCCTCTCAGCCCACTACGCGGCGTCACCCGGTCAGCGAAGACGTCATCGACTCGAGCCGCGGAAGCCTACGCGTACATAAACGATAACCACTATTTCGCGATACGTACGTTTCCGACGATAGGATATTACTTACTGTTACTAACGGCTCAAGTAGTCATGTAATATTTGCTCGGTAAAGTACTGTTTTTAGCGTTTATATATAAAGAGGGCCTGCTAATTTTCGTATTGTACGAATTCTATAAAACCTTATATTGGGCTCTTTGAGTGAATTCTGTAAACAGAAACTTATCACTGTTCTTCATTCGACTTTGCCTGGGAACCTTCACACGACCAATAACAATAAAAGTGTGTGGGAGAACAGCATAATTCGGAAGAATAAATAAAATGTGAGAAGAGAAAAGAAGTTAGCCGTTTGAGATTTAATATGAGTTTGTTCTGTTCCCTGCAAATTTTACTTCCTTGACGATGATTTTCCAATTGAACGGATAAAGGGTCATATTTGGGAAGCATCGACCAACTTTTATTGTATTCGCTGAAATTCCCATCATCCATCACCTAATTACCACGGTAGGAGACGAGATGAATGGCCGTCATTGATCCTCAGTAGATAAGAAGCATACATTCCATTAAGGAAAACAAACGAAAGAACAAAGCGAAATGTTCTGGAGTTCCAGTTTAACAGGGTCTTAAATTCACACGATACTATGAGAATGTAAACTCTGGACTTCATAAATAAAATGTCAGTGCACCAATCGCTAGATAGCACAAACTTATTCACGAGTAGAATTACATCAAGTATTTTTATCGAGTAGAACTTCAAACCGGTACTCGGAGATAAAGCAAACCTCAAAGCATTTGTATCTCTTTACGCTGAATACCTCACTTTTATTGATGCTAGACGTTCAAATATATATATATATATATATATATATATATATATATATATATATATATATTGTATTGATTATTAATCAATGTAGTGTCACAGTTACGAATGCTTACTCATAATTGCCGCCGACTTAAGTAGAGTCTGGTTCAAATTCTCAGTTGGAGAAATGTATTGACAACTCACACACAGCACTTTCCCATTTCATATCTCGCTCTAGGCACTAGTTCGCTTCGTATCTCATTTCTAGGATTTCGATAAAAGGTCTTGCTTCGAGACTCGCAAGGAACCCACAAACCTCCACTCCCACGCATGAATCTTCTGTACTTCTCCTATTCGTCAGCTAACTGCAAATATTACAACTTTACTTTTACCTTGAAGAAAATCGTTTTAATCAGATATAGTATTAAACGAGGAAGAAACGTTTAACACGTTGCTTCTCAGATATATCGAATATGACAATCTTGTTTTCTGATTTGAAAATCGTTTATTGCTTTATAATTTATAGGAATCCATTACATTCACTTCTTAAAAAACACGAAATTAAAACATCCAAATGAAATCCATTTCATTGAAAGACACGAACGGCATTCAACTCTTCAGCGTTCAACAACCTGTTCGCTTAATTCCCAGCATTGTTCCTAGAAATCATAACAAAGGCGATACCGAAACACTTCCAGCAATATTTCACATCCAGCGATACCCGTTTCACAGAGCACCACGAAAACCTGCACCCACAGGTTTCAAAGGCAGGGCGTGTAAAGGGCCGCGAAGCCGGGATTTCGCACAGCTCACGTCACACGCGACGCGACACGACGCAACGCGAGGCGACGCGAGGAATCCACGCCGCCGCCGCCGCCGCGACGCCGCGACGTCGCGACGCCGCGCGCATCCGGCGCTTTGTGGACGGCGCTTGATTAGCGCGATGTCGGGACCACGCGCGTCTCGCATCCGCGCTCGGCTCGGGCGTCACTCTTACGCGGCTCTCGCGCGCCGCCAGCGGCGACGTAATTACATACGCGGGGCGTCATTGCGCGGGGGCGGGGCGGGGGGAGGCAGACGCCGGATTCCCGCGGCGACAAGCGACGCCCCCGCGCTCCGGAGCTGCTACCTCGAGGGGAGCGGCGGCGGTGGGATGGCGCACGTCTACGGATTGCTGTTGCCGCGTTGGGTTGCTTGGGTGGGAGGTTTTACCTCCAAGCTGCTTGTTTGATCGCACCGGTTTTTCTGCAGTTTCCATCCAGTTTTTCTCACTGTTAATAATCATTTCCAACTCTACTGCTCTAACCTTTTAAGACTTCTGCCCCTTTTCTAGTCTATTCTATTGTATCCATTGTCGCCATCGGCTTCTACTCTCTATCTTACGTATAGGTCCTTCAACATTTTCTCTCTGAAATATTCCTAGCGTCTCTCCTTCTTATCCCCCTCTTTCTCTCTATCACACACACACTCTCTCTTTCTCTCTCTCACACTATCTATCACACACACACACACTTTCTCTCTCTCACACTATCTATCACACACACACACACACTCTCTTTCTCTCTCTCACACTCTATCGCACACATACACACACTATCTTTCTCTCTCTGCCTCTCTAATACACTCTCTCTCTCACGCACACACTCCTCTCTCTCTCCCTCTTTCTCTTTCACTCACTCACTGTCTCTCTCCCTCATTCAGATTCCGCAGCTTCTTACGTTGTGGCGTTGTTCTTTCGCTGCCTGAGTCGCGCCGTTTCTTCTCCGCCGCCGATGCCTCCTCCATCTCGAGGTTTCCACCTCCTCCATCACTCAGCGCTCCTCCGCCCCCAAACTCCCTCGTCGCCGCTATCTCCGACTGCCATCTCGGCGCGCGGCCGGATTTGCATTTTCTCCGAGGCACGATGCCAACACACTGCATTATGAGCAGGATGTGATATTCACAGTACAGTGCTCGCTGTACGTGGAGAAACGGGTTTAAGAAAGACGCAACTACGTTAAGAATCGCTGCCTTCGGAGCAGCGCGCCTTGGCGGCCCCCCCGCCCCCGCCCCCGCCCCCGCCCCCGCCCCCACGCCTTTTGTGCGCGCGCACGACTTTATGTCGCCGTCTTCTTAGACAAAACGCGCGCTAAAAGGCCGCAAGAAGCCCCGCCCACCAGCCGCGCGGCGTTTCTTCGCGGGGGAGGGGCGACGTCGGTGGCGGCGGAGGCGGAAGCGCGGATTGGAAGCAGTTTCTGTAGTTACGGAGATACGGGTAGACCGCGGGTGCCCAATGGGGTTGGTAGAATTTTGAAGCGCGTTAATGATGATCTAGGGGTCAATTGAGAGTCGATATCCGAATATGCACCGACGAATGATCAGTATAATGGAGATTAAAATCCCATTGATAACAATATATATATATATATATATATATATATATATATAAACAACATTAAAAAACAAGACTTTAAAAACCACGCAACTCAAATTCTACAAAGCAATGGCAGTACCCATGCTAACTTATGCATGCGAAAACTGGACAATAAATAGAACAGACAGGAGAAAAATAGAAAGCGCCGAAATGAAATTCTTACGTTCAGTAGCACGTTACAATATCTTAGATAGATAATATAATGATGACATCAGAACCGAACTGAATATATTCAATCTGATGGACAGAATCCAATCATTTAGGAGTAACTGGCATGATCATATCCAACGCATGCCTCCAAACAGAATTCCCATAATAATGTACACATATAATCCTAAAGGAAGAAGAAATGTTGGCCGGCCCTTAACAAGATGGAGAGACTCACTCTCCTCATGTGGAAACAGGCCTTAAGGCCTAAATCCTAAAAAATTACAAATTTGCTCATGTTTCGAATTTCACACCATTCATATTAATAAACTAGTCCTTCAGGAAACTTGTTTATATTGATAAGTTTAAAAATTGTAATAGTACAAAAATATAAATAAATTAAACAATCTTCCCAAACTCTGTAGGTTAATCGTTAACCCAATTATGTTCAATTATTTGTATTATAATTTTGAAATCCGTATATTGCAGAAAAATTGTACGGGGTCGATGAAGCAAACCATCGTTTTAAAAGAGGTCGATGCCTGAAAAAGGTGGGAACACCTGGGGTGGGAGAAGAGCGATGAAGGGGCAGATGGAAGTGACAGTGTGGGCGCGAAGGTATTTGCCAAAGCATATTCGTGAGGGTTAATCACACCCGACTGCAGTCTAGACTCTGGACAATGCAAAAGATAGGAGTTTCTTAAAAACTGCGGTACATGGCTACTAGATGCAAAAACAATACTTACTGCAATGATTTTGCTGCATCATACTAACAGAAAAAAAGTAACAGAAATACATCTGGAGTAGCACTAAAGTTTTGTATGTAAAGTGAAAAACGATGTGTTTCTTGGAGAATGAAACCAAAGGACTGCGTTTTGGGGTTATTAAAGGACGCGTTATTAAAAGGATTGTATTTTACAGCAACTGACGGAAAGTAATTTATCAAAATCAGTAATACATACGCAATATATTCAAGTGATTAGATAAAATAATGTCTCATTGAAAGTAAGTACTTAATTAATGCCAAGAAAAGAAGACATTTTGTAATTTTTGGTGTCATGCACTGTGCTGATTTCCAGAAAACAAAGCTCCTAGAAGCCGGGTGAAAGATTTTCAGATTGTCTCCAACAGGTTTCATCGCAAACCTGCTTGTCCCAACCATACACGCTAACAAGGATGAGTTTTCTTGAGAGCCGACTCTTCCCCTCCGGTTGTTCGCGAATCCGCCGCTGGGCGCGCTCTCGGGCCTCCCGGCAGCGCGGCGCATTAAAAGTAACGCGCTCATTAAAACTTTTGCGCGTCTTCCGGGCAGCTTTAGCCACCGACCTGCGCCCTCTCGTTCCGCCGCCCTCGCGTTCCCTTCCTCAGCACATGCCACGCCCCCTCGCGGCGCCGCGAGACGCGAAAGAGTCTGCTCCTGATTATGTATGCTCTTGAACTTCCCGAGCGGGCAGGAGGCATCGCTTACGAGCAAAATGACAAGTAGACTCTTACTCTCGCTGCTTGTGGATTACAATTCTAGGTTGCCAAAAAAATAATGTTTATTGAGGAATTTATTCTCACTTTTATTCTTAGAGAATTAGTGTAGGAATTCCTTACTTGACTGTCTCCAAATGATTTTTTTAAAGAATAGATTTCTTGACTGATTTTTCTGATTTGATTATGATCTGATTTCTTGGCTGATTTTTCTACTCTTGCATACTTTGTGTGGCACAGTAAATTGGAAGATAATTCCTTTCTTTCGTTGCCAATAGTGCGATAATTGTTTTTCCATTATTGGGAGACTACTTAACTACTCGGATTGTTTTTTCATTGAGCCTATAAAAATGAATTCTGTATGTTTCCGGCGTACATTGGAGCTTCGTGATCAATACAGTCTAATTGTAATGGTAAGATCGAATGTGTTTTAATGTAGCTGTTGCCTAACTTCATAACTTGTCATGTCCAAAAATTACCTAATGCACATTACTCCCCTTTAAGTTTTCGTCCTCGGTTCATTATTAACCCCATTTGTTATTAATATCTATTAAATAATTCCCCATTCACACTAAAAAGGTGAGAGCGGAAATACCATACTCCTCATTCATAAAGCATAAAGCCAACCACGCGAAACAAAATTAATAATAAGCAGGTGGAAGAAACGAAAAGTTACGAAAACCCGCAGGAGCTGACGTCCGTTCAATGTGTTCGCTTTCTCCGAACGCAGCCCCTTTCCGAGCGCCATCTCCGGCCAAGCACCGAAGCGGCTCGCGCGGAAAATATTACCCGGAGATCCAAGAGCCTAATACGGTGCATGGATTAAGGAAGTTTATAAATAGCCGGGAAATTGTGTGTGCGGGGCGCGTTGCGACCCGAATAATCCGCCGGCAAGTTGCGGCACTAAGTAGGATCAATGGACTCTTGCAGCTTCGGCTTGGACCTGCGCCGCGCGCGCTCTTTCGGTACTCCGGGAAAATGAAGGAGGCGCTCGGCGACCTTTGCCACCCGACGAGGCGCCAACTCCGCCGGGAATTTCTTCCTGGAAGAGGGAGGCGCCGGATTAATTCCCCCCTCAGTGCGCACAATGTGAATCCAATATGGAAGCTGTTATATTCAACATTTCGCTCTATTCTTTATTATTTATAATATGGAGGTTATATTGAATACATTCATTTGTCGCGGAAAGTTGTTAAATCTTTCTAAAGGTATTGCTTATAGTATAGGTACTATTTGGTAATTGGCGCATAGCGTAGTCTTTATTCGGTGAAGAATTGAACAGAAAAAAGAGAAAAATACGCGCTATAGTGATTGGAGAGAACAAGGAAAATATGAAGTCGGCTGAAGACAGAACATTGAAACAAATAGTGTATTATATCAGAACTCTGTAAAATACGTAAATATTCTAATTTTTTTACTTCTTAATCGTGTTCTTCATGTTTCTCTGATGATGGTCATGATGATACTTATTTCTCTTCTTCCTTTGAATTGCAGAATAAAAGTATTCGTAGTAAAGATCAACTAGTTTCAATTACATAGCCACGTGCATGCGTGTTATACGAGATCTCAAGAAATAATTATTGGGAGAGGAGGCTCTATCTAAGATCAAAGGTTTCAAAACGGCGATAGTAATGGATATCAAAGAGGTTTATAAATTCAAAGAACATGTGTTGGGAGTTCGAGAATAGGGCAGCTTTTGACCCGAGGACGCGACGTAGTAATGACGACGTGGGCATGAAAGGGCGGCGGGATCCAAGCCGCATGCCATTCCTTCTCGCACGCGCCTTCGCGCCACGCAGGGGGGTTCCCCAGGGCGCGAGCACCGGTCACGTGGCCAGCGATGAAACCATCAAACGGCCGCGGCGCGCGCGCACACTCACGGCGCGGGTGAGCGAGAGCCCGGCATTCCGGGGGCGCTCCACTTCATTTGGGGCGGGGCGGGGCGGCGACGGCCCCCGAAAGAAATTCCCCGGCGGGGTCTTTTTATTGAACTTGCCGATGCTGCATCGCGCGGGGTGGAAGGGGGCGTGGCTAATTGTGACCGGGGGCGCGCTTCGACTCGCTCGCTTTCCAACGCGAACGGTTATTTGCGGTTCCTCGGAATGCGCGCTGCTCCGCCGCCGCCGCGGGACTTTGCGGTTGCGTCAGTGCGAGCGGGGCGGCGGGAATAGGGGGTGGCGAGTGCGGCGTGTGGGGCGAGAAAGCGGGGGTGGCGGGGGCGAAGGCGAGGCGGGAGCGGCGGTGGAGGGAGCGTCGGGGCGGCGTCGGGGCGGCGTCGGCGGCGGCGGCGGACGACGAGAGGGCGGCAGGGCGACGAGCGGCCGCTGGGGGCCAGTCGCTGCCCCCGCGACCCCTCAACCCCTCCGAGAGGCGCGTAATGAATCTACGGCGCGCGCGCCCCGCCCCTCCTCCTCGCCGCGATCGGCGCGTGCGAGGGCGCGCGGGAAAAAAGGAGAGCGCGCTAGGCGCTGATCAAAGAGCGGTGGTTTAATTAATGGGTATCCTTCACACTCCAGCACGAGCACGCGGTCCACTCCGCACCCTATCGCACTCCACCCCCCCTCCCTCTCCACGCCCGTCGTCTCCACCCCCTCCCCCGCGTTCGTTTTATTTTAAATCTTGAGTAATTTTGGGGGTTCACGCTTAAATTCACACCAATGTCATCAAAAGAGTTCGATCCCTCGACGCCGTTAGTCAGCGCGCACGCCGTTCCCACGCCCGCCGCCCCCTCCCCCTCCGCGGCCGTGCGCGTGTGCGTTTGATCGCCCGCGCCCTTCGCGTGCGTCTCGATAAAGCGGGGGTAATGAATCGGCCCTCCCTCCGCGCCCCTCGACGTCTCCCGGCCCCCCGCTGCCCGCACCTTCCGAGACGACCGCTGGCCGCGCGTTGCTCTCTTGAAGAAGAGGAGTCTCCCAGGGGCTCCGTTCTTGGCTGCTCCGGCTTCCGGTGAACTGGGAAACGCTTCTTTGGTTTTCTCCAAAAATAAGCTCTTCCTCTTCCTTCAGTTGACACAGGTGGGTGCAAACGATTAGAAAATATTTCTAGATCGATTTTCAAGACACAGTCTTATTTTTTTATTTTTTATTTTTTATTTTACGCCAAAAAAACCAGTTAAAACTGCGTATGACGTGCTATGGGGAAAAGTGAATTGTGTGCACATTTTCAAAATTCTGTGATCCCTACACTAAGTCATATACTACTTAAATTTTGAAGAAAGAAAAAAGCTCCCTTGTAATAACATCTATTTTCAACGATAAAAAGACAATAAATTTTGGCTCTTATCCATGTTGGTCTTCGAGTTCAGTCTGATGTATATTCTGTGGTGGTAGCCGAGATATTGTGGAAATTCATTATAGATATGGGGAAAATCAACCAAAACAATAAAAATAAATAATATTTATTTCATGCTCAAAGTAACTTTCGGAACAATATTTTCCCATCCTCAGTAGGTCTCTAACAAAAAGGAAAGAACTATACAAGAAAGAACTATATAAAGAATTCACCTATTTCACTTTTTTTGTCAATATTATTCTTTATATCATAGTTCGTTCCTTTTTATTAGAGAGCCACTGAGGATGGGAAAATATTGTTACCGACAGTTACTTTGGGCATGAAATAAATAAATATTATTTATTTTTATTATTGTGGTGGATTTTCCCCATCTATGATGTATATTCATTTTCGTATCTCTTTTCCAGGTATCTTTTTTTTTTTTATTAATCGGTTAGCTCGTCATTCTCAATATTTCGTACTGTTATTTTTCAGCCTTCTACAAGAAAAACATTTTGAGTAGATTCCCCTCATTCAGATATCACTCAATTATTTAAAACACGAAATAATGAACTGATCAAACTCAGGTTTACGTTAGTGATCCCCTTTTTTCGTTCAAGTAAACGCGACAAGAGCAGGAAAAGGGAAGATCGTAGTCAACATTGGTGTAAGCGGCATACATTTGCATCTGCTAAGCGCAATCAAGTCGCGAATCTTCCAAACCGCACAAATTCCTTCGTTTGCGTCATTAACCTGCAATCGGGCGTTCTGGATGCCGCGAGTGAGACGCACCTGGTTTGGCGGCGGCCGTCGCGCCGATCGCGCGGGCGAAGAGATGGGCGCGCCGGGACAGCGGGAATGCGCCGCTAATGGAAGATCGTTACATCTCATTAGCCCGCGACAAACGGGCGGCCGCGGCGGCCTAGCGCGCACCTGCCCGGTTGACAGCCGTCGTCCCCGCGCGGCGCGGCGCGGCAGCTGGGTGGAGTGAGCCCGAACGAGATTAAGCCGGGCGTGGGGCGCGAGGTGGAGTGACCCCGCACGGGATGAAGCCGGGCGTGGGGCGTGGCACGCCAACAGGATGGAGTGAGCCCGAACGGGATTAAGCCGGGCGTGGGGCGGGGCGCGGCGATGCAACCGGGTGGAGTGACCCTGCACGGGATGAAGCCGGGCGTGGGGCGTGGCACGCCAACAGGATGGAGTGAGACCGAACGGGATTAAGCCGGGCGTGGGGCGGGGCGCGGCGAGGCAACCGGGTGGAGTGACCCTGCACGGGATGAAGCGGGAGTGGGGCGCGGAGCGAGAGGCAGCGGGGCTAAGTGACCCGCACGGAATGAAGTCGGTCGTGGGCGTGGCACGGCAATAGGATGGAGTGAGCCGAACGGGATTGCCGGGCGTGGGGCGCGGCGCGGTGAGGCAACCGGGTGGAGTGACCCTGCACGGGATGAAGCCGGGAGTGGGGCGCGGAGCGGAGAGGCAGCGGGGCTAAGTGACCCCGCACGGAATGAAGTCGGTCGTGGGGCGTGGCACGGCAATAGGATGGAGTGAGCCCGAACGGGATTAAGCCGGGCGTGGGGCGCGGCGCGGTGAGGCAACCGGGTGGAGTGACCCTGCACGGGATGAAGCCGGGAGTGGGGCGCGGAGCGGAGAGGCAGCGGGGCTAAGTGACCCCGCACGGAATGAAGCGGCGTGGGGCGTGGCCGCAAGCCCAAGGGAAGGGGGGGGGGCCGGCCGGGGGGGGCGGCGGGGAAGGGGCGACGGCAGGATCCCTCAACTTCCACAAACTTGTGGCGGCGTTGTCAGTGGTGCGCTCTGTCTTAAAGGAATAAAAGAAAACTGCTGACAACGTTACTGAGAAGTCGCGTGGGCCAAAAGTAGACTCGTAGGACACAAGTTGGCGCATACGTTGGAAAAGTCCGCCCTGTATACAGCCGCGTTTTCTCGTGTTAATATAAACACATTTACATTTTTATTCACACGCCTCTAATATTTCTCCCAAATTTGTCAAATTTTTATGAAGAAAAGTTGGCGAACTTTACGTAGAGCCTGACTGGGCGACACTAGCGCCCGCATCATTTCACCCTGTAGTTGTTTTCATGGAACTAAAGGCGAATTGATAGACTTTGCGAGGAGCAGGTAGGATCGGAACCGAGCGTTGCAGGTCTGAAAGGAAGGAGAGAGTTCTCATTGGTGGAAAGTAGCTAGAGTGAACCGGCACCACATGAAGAGGAGAGAAATGAATTGGTCGTATGGTTAACCTCTAGGGAAGGAGGAAATCGAGGTCCAGCTATTAAGTGTCTCACTGGAGTATTATGTTTTCCAGGCTTTCATTGACATGATTGGAGAAATCTCGACTCACCCCCCCGCCCCCCAAAATACACAAGTGTCTTCCGTAATATACGGTGAGATGATCGACTTGCTCACCAACGGAGCATCAACTTGCTCATGAAGTAAACTGATAGCGCGGCGCCTGCTTCGGACACAACTTGATTTTTAACTCCGCATACAGTAAAGTTGGCGATTGGCGTTCTTTGAATAACCAGCTTCATCGAAATGGAAATGGAGTAGCTCCCAACCGGTCTCCCCACATGGGTGGTAGAGAAGTGCATTTCGGTGTAAGTGAGCGTAAATAAGGGATGAGGATAGAACAAGGAAGAGAAGGGAAAATCGCGCGCGGTCCGTGGCCCAGCTACGATTCAAGGCTGAGATGAATGTAATATGCGGTGTGCTTGCAAATAAAAAATATACTATGTGAAGTGCCAGTCGTATTTCTTCAGAACCCGAGAAGCGGCACTGATACTGTGGCCTTTTGCCAAGAAGAGATGCAGCCGCTGGATGAATATCCATTTGTTATCGCCGTGCGAAAGTAGTTTTGAGGAGAGCAATCATTGCTTTAATCGCCAATGAGATTCTGTAAACAGTTGCTATGTCCTGTCAGCAGACGCAATAGAAAGCAGTTCGTAATTCACGTAGTGTAACATAACATATTACTTTGGCGCAATTTTTCATACCGCAGCTATGGCAGTACACTCCAGCGTCAAATGCAGTGAAGTTAATAGCCGTATGTGTGCATCACACGTAGAATAACTTTCAACATTTGTAAAATATTTTGTTCACTTGTTTTTAAATACACATGTAATATATATTCTTTACATCATTTTGCTGAAATGTGGTGCTATCACCATATTTGCTACAAACGCATATTCTTTATTGTTTTTTGAAAATCGAAAGAAAAATAGTTTCGACCTGACTTGAAAAAATGTTTCTTGTTATATTTGTGACTCATCGATTACTTTACGAGGAAAGGATTGAGAGAAAGTTCGGAATTTGACATTCCTCAAAATTAATTTTTGAACTTAGTTTCCCAGATAACACACTCTTATAACATCCTCGACAATATCATTGTAAAAATCTTTTCATATCGCTACTGAGCCTAACTTCGTATACTCGTAATCATATCGTTACTGGACGTTACGTAATCCGCTATTTGTTTTTAGATGTACTAAATCGCGAAGAGTAGTATTTAACTT
The DNA here is from genome assembly GCA_964035755.1 of Teleogryllus oceanicus. Taxonomy (NCBI): domain Eukaryota; kingdom Metazoa; phylum Arthropoda; class Insecta; order Orthoptera; family Gryllidae; genus Teleogryllus; species Teleogryllus oceanicus. The sequence goes on from CAXIVR010000014.1 coordinate 11,433,265, forward strand.
TCAGAGATAAGGTTGTACGGAAGATTCTAAGACCAGCGTAACGTGATTTTTACACCCTTCCTAACGCTACCTTAACTTCATGCTTTACACCTCAGATCAAACCTTGAAGCCTGAACCAACCTTCCAAACTTAGACCATATTCACGAGTAGGAATGAATACTCCTGGCAATGGATTGCCATATCCCAAATGTTATAATATGCCGACAGTATGTCGGCGCCGATTCTCGCCATCCAGCGGGGGAAGATCACCGCCATCTCCCGAGATAAAACATGCACTACACTAACGGGACTAAAGACCAAAGCAGCTGACGCGCCCGGGAACACGAAAAAACCAATCAATCATCGAAGAGAAGAAATAAATTTAAAAAAAAGAGATAAGGTCTGTGCAAATCCTGTGGATTATACAACCGCAGCGTCCGCGTGTCTGAAAAGGCAGCCTGTGGCGGGCGAAGTCAAGGGAGCGTCGAAGCAGCGTCACCGTTACGGCGGATAAAGCGCTGCCTCACGCAGCCCTTAAAGCGATGCGCGCTTCACCCCTCGCTGCCCTGCCCTGCCCCGCCCTGCGAGTCCGATCGTGCGAAGGGTGCTGCGGTCTGGCGGCGAAACCCGACGCCGCGGGCGGACAGCGCTATCTGCGGGTGAATCGCAGGGGGCGGGGCAGATCAGGTACGCACCCACTGTCCTCGCCGCCCCCGCCCCCGCCCCAGCCGCCGCCGCCGCTGCATCTGGAGGTGACAGGCCGCGCTCTCGCACCGTCTTGTCACCGCCCGATCTCCCATCAAGGGGGCCGTCCCTGATTTTTCACTCCGCTAGCTCTGCTCCGCTCCTCTCCCCCCCTAGCCCTCTCTCCTCTCCTTCTCCCTGCTTCGTATCCTCGCCGTCGTCTCCCACCTCCGCGGCCGCCGCCCCCTCTACAGTACGCCGCTTTCCCAAGGGGCAATTTCGGCCCAGGCCCCCCGCCCGCCCCCTCCACGGCTCCCGCCGCGCCCTCCAGCCGTGTCACCCGCCCCGCCCCATCCCGCCCGGCGACACACAACTTCCATCCAATTCTTTTGTTCTCTACCGGTACGAGTCGAAAAAGAAGATAGCGGACGACAAAGAAACCGGTACAAGTTTTTTTTTTTTTATGAAGTAGAAAGGAATGAGGCGGTTCCCCTTCGTGAGGTTGGCTTGGTTGGGGCTGGCTGAGCGACCGCGGCCTATAGATAGGCAATGTATAATATTTCAGGCTGTATTTGGGGCGCGCATGCCTGCGCGTCACCACGCCTCCCGACGCCCATTCCCCCTCCCCGCCCCCCTCGCCCGACCAGGTGGAGGGGGCCGTGGGCTGCTCGCACGGAGCCAAACGGCGCGCGCCGGCTGTCGGCACCTCAGCCCGCCGGAGACACACGGCGAGCCAGCCATTGCGCTTTGTCCTCACGCGGTCTTCGGTGTCTGACTTTTAGCTGCTGCGGACGTACCCACGATATCATGTCGCTTTCAGATTAAGCATTATTCGTTTTATATTTGCTTTAAATTGTTGTAAATGTAATTCGTTTTTAAGATCTTTGTTTCGCAATTGTTTTAGACATTTTCATTTCATGAATGTTTATTTTATTTATTTCATTAATTAAAACATATTCTTTAACTTATTTTGATGCTCTTTGTTCTAACCCTGACTTGAGGGTGTCGACTGCTGCTGTGGACGTATCCAGGATAAAATGTCGTTTTCAGATTAAGCATTATTCGTTTTATATTTACTTTAAATTGTTGTAAATGTAATTCGTTTTTAAAATCTTTGTTTCGCATTTGGTTTAGACATTATATTATACCGGCAAATGATTCAATAAATCTCAAAATTGGTCACACAATTCATCTTATAAAATTAATTAATTAATTAAAACATATTCTTTAACTTATTTTGATGCTCTCTGTTCTAACTCCGACTTGAGAGTGTCGATTGCTGCTACGGACGTACCCAAGGTGAAGTGTCGTTTTCGGATCAAGCGTTATTCGGTTACATTACGTTAAATTATTGTGAACGTAATTTGTTTTTAAAATCGTTGATGGGCATTTGTTTTCGACACTTTGTTACACCGAAAAATGTTTCAATAAATCTCAAAATCAATAACACAATTCATTCATGAAATTCATTAATTAATTAAAATATATTCTTTAACTTATTGTGATAGAGCCTTTCTTTTCAAATTTCGAATCATTATTTTCTCTTCTATCTATATACATTCATCATCTTGAATTTTACTGATAAATATACACGTTATGTAAACTTTATTTCAACGGCATAATCGAAGGAAAAGCAGGCATAAAAAGGTAAGTAAATTGAACAACTTTTTTCCGTCACAAAACATCAAAGTGTTTGTGTGATTACAGGTTTCTGCAATTCAACCGCCAAACAACTGCGAAGAAAATTCGATTATAATTGAGATATTTTTGAAATCATCTTTCGCACTTCCTGGATTTCTAGTTGGAAGCACAGTTTGTGAATATGGAAATTGGGAATCTAATGTAGCACCCTCCCAAAACGACATATGGAACAATATTTCTGTCGCATCCTTCATTTGAAAGTAAAATCGATTGTTCAATATAGACTCCGTTCCATGTAATGTCAGCGGAAAATGGTTTCTCATACATCAGAACCAATATACTGCATCATAAATTCCGAGCACAATGTGTCACAGTGTACTGCAAGAGAACTCACGTGTTCCTAATAAACTGCGTATTCGGAGCACCAAATAGCTGCAAGGAATACGATAGTCAGGACTGGCGCGGAAATTAGTTGATTTTGTGCGAGGAAGTCATTGAAGGCTTGCAGTGGCTGTCACCCGTGATATGTATTCAAATTGATGTCCTTCAACAGTCGAATTTCCGTTTTCACTTCAGTCGGGCATGTTTCTAAAATAAACTCTTGCGAATACACGAGTGGTAAAAACCTACAATGTAGTCTTCAATAATGTTAAATATCTGCTATGCCAACATTCAGTCCATCTATGAGATATTTAAAAAACAACTATGCAAGTAAAATAAAATACATTTTAAAAATGTTATCAAAAAATATATTTTGTTGAATCTTCTGAGGACATTTTACCATTGCTGCGTTCATTTCTTCCGGTAGTCATTAAATTAAAACAATTTGAAATCTTTGTACTTGTAAAATGTTGGTGCTCATTAACTTATACATTACAAGGAGGAGTTCCCTGCATTTCAGGACCCTTGCAACGACAAAATTTGACAAACAGCTGAACCACCACATGAAATGATAACAAGTGCCTGAACGGTAATTTATCATAACTGTTCATTGTTCCAATAATTAAACCGTAAATTGTGAAAAGTCCCTGCATTTCGAGAGGCGTAATTACTTTAGTCAAACCTATCAATAAGACCAGAGTTATGACCATAACATGTGCATTCAATACTGAACAGTTGCGATTTAGGGATTTCTAAAAAGAAACACATTCGCTATGCCCTTGTGCGTGTCAACTTTGGAGCAACCGATAATTGGCGAAAATGAAAATCCAGCTTTGCACTTTCCAAACTTCACTGTTTTCACAACGTGATATTTTAACCTTTCTACTTGGCGGAGTTTTAGGCTTCCGCAATCAGTCTTGCAAAAGCTCTTAGCTGTCTCGGTGGCGTCGCGTCGGAGGCTGTAATGCCGTTTCAACCATCTTGTCGTGGTCTTGCAGCGCTGACCAGCCTCCCATGACAAAATGGTCGAAACGTCGGCAACACAACCTTCGACGCGGCGTCACTCTGGCAACCAACAGCATATTTCCTACTTGCTGTGTGTTTGAGCTGTTTGTCAAGGCGCGCTCCACACATTCGGTATTTGCATGTAGCGAGCGTCTGCTCGCCGAATTGCGAGTAGTGTGGACGAGTAGCTTGCTATTTGCCAAGCGACGAACATTCGGTGCTCACCCTACTCGCTGCGTGTCGGTCTTTTAGACACAATGGCGTAGTAAGGGGGCAGCAGGGGAGCAATGAGCTCCGAGTGACACCATTAGAAATGTTTATAGTGAAGGAGTGACCCAATTAGAAATGTTCATAGTGAAGGAGTGACCCAATTAGAAATGTTTATAGTTCGTTTTGGATTATTTAAAAAAATATATTTCAATTATTCTGAAATACATACGGTTTTTAATATACAGTAAACCCTTGTTAACACGAGCTTGCTTAGCACGAAGTTCGTCGTAAAACAAACAAAATTTGGGTTCCGCCGAGGAGACGAAGTAATAAGGAAATATATAAAAATCGGAAACACGAATTTTTATTACAAGAACACTGGTTATTTCAGTCCCATGGAATTCGTGTTAACGAGGGTTTACAGTATTATAACTTGTATTTTTATTAAACATCGTATAAACTATTCAGTTATAGATATTTTTGTATTTAATTTGTGGGTTAAAGGTGAGTGATCCAATTAATTTTGCGCGAGTGACACCACGATACGTTACGCCACACTTCGGACACATCAACGAAAGCGAACATTCCCCAAGCGCATCACCTGCTTTAGCGAGCAGTAGGACGCTATTCGGCGAATGCCGAATGTGTGTAGCACCCTTAAAGGCGGCTCCACACATTCGGAATTCGCCCAGCAGCGACTTACCGCTCGCCTAATCCCGAACAGGTGATGTGTGCGGCGAATGTTCGCTTCCTTTGATGTATCCAAAAGACGGAAACGCGTTGAGTGGGGCGAGCACCGAACGTTCGTTACTCGGCAAACAGGAAGCAACTCATCCACACTACTCGGAATTCGGTGAGTGATTGCTTGCTGTTCGCCGAATAACGAATGTGTGGAGCCACCTTGAGGCGACTCCACGCATTCGGCACTCGCCGAGCAGAGAGCTTACTGCTCGCCCACTTCCGAACAGCTGATGTGTTTGGCGAATGTTCGCTTCCTTTGATGTGTCCTAAAGACTGACATGTGGTGGATACGGAAAGGACCGAATGTACATCACTCGGCAAATAGCAAACCACTCCATCCACAGGTCTTGAGATACGGCGAGCGGATGCTTTCTATTCGTCGAATGTGTGGAGCCCTCTTAAGGCGGCTCCACACATTCGTCACTGGCCGAGCAGAGAGCTAACTACTTGCCCATTTCAAACAGCTGTGTTCGGCGAATGTTCGCTTCCTTTGATATGTCCTAAAGACTGACATGTGGTGGATAGGGCGAACACCGAATGTTCGTCACTTGGCAAATCATTGATCTTGGTATTCGGCGAGCGGTTGCTCGCTACTCGCCGAAAACCGAGTGTGAGGAGCCGCTTTTAAAAAGCCTCCTCGCCGCTGGCGGGCGCGCGCACTGACTGACCTTTGTGAGGCATCTTCCAGAAGGCCTCTGCGCAGGAGGGCTCCCTCGCGGAGCCCGCCACGAGGCTCGCCCCGATCAGCGTCTTGGCCGAGTAGGCGGCCGCGTCGCGAGAAAAGCCGCCGGCGGGCGCCGCCGGGGAGCGCCGCGTCGCGCGGCAGAGGGCTCGCGCCCAGCCTGCCGCCCCCCCCGCCTCCGCCGCCTCCCGCTGCTGCTGCCGCTGCTACCGCCGCCGCTGCAGCTGCCGCCGCCGCCGCCGCCGCGGCCACCCGACCTGCGCAACAAGCAACCACGCCACGATCACACACATGCAGCAGGGGTTGTTACAATCGATGATTTTGAGGGACTTTTTGATGGGTTCGCGGTAGGTTTTGTATGGGTTCTCCCGCCTCCTCCGCAATCTTCTTGTTTTCATTCATCCCATCATATTCTACAATGAATTGAAAATATTTCTCGCACATGCAACCACACCAAGATCACACTCATGCAGAGGGGTTGTTTGAGGGACTTTTTCATGGGTCCGCGGTAGGTTTTATATGGGTTCTCCCGCCTCCTCCGCAATCATCTTGTTTTCATTCATCCCATCTTATTCTACAATGAATTGAAAATATTTCTCGCACATGCAGCCACACCACGATCACACAATGCAGAGGGGTTGTTAGCAACGGAAATTTTGAGGGACTTTTTCATGGGTCCGCGGTAGGTTTTCTATGGGTTCTCCCGCCTCCTCCGCAATCATCTTGTTTTCCTTCATCCCATCATATTCTACAATGAATTGAAAATATCTCTCGCACATGCAACCACACTAAGATCATACACATGCAGAGGGGTTGTTGGAATCGACAATTTTGAGGGACTTTTTCATGGGTCCGCGGTAGGTTTTATATGGGTTCTCCCGCCTCCTCCGCAATCATCTTGTTTTCATTCATCACATCATATTCTACAATGAATTGAAAATATCTCTCGCACATGCAACCACACCAAGATCACACACATGCAGAGGGGTTGTTACAATCGATGATTTTGAGGGACTTTTTGATAGGTTCACGGTAGGTTTTGTATGGGTTCTCCCGCCTCCTCCGCAATCATCTTGTTTTCATTCATCACATCATATTCTACAATGAATTGAAAATATTTCTCGCACATGCAACCACACCAAAATCACACTCATGCAGAGGGGTTGTTAGAATCGACAATTTTGAGGGACTTTTTCATGGGTCCGCGGTAGGTTTTATATGGGTTCTCCCGCCTCCTCCGCAATCATCTTGTTTTCATTCATCACATCATATTCTACAATGAATTGAAAATATCTCTCGCACATGCAACCACACCGAGATCACACACATGCAGATGGGTTGTTAGAATCGACAATTTTGAGGGACTTTTTGATGGGATTAAAAACACTGAATTGAACTGAACTGAACTGTTGCCATCTTTATCGCGAATTAAATTACAAACGGAAAATTGCAGGAAATTCATATTTGATTTGTCAATATTACTTTTTCTATATGCAATCGTGCTCTTGACTGGCAGAATGATAATACGTAGTCAGATACGTTTCGACAGTAATCCTTGGTAGACATACAATAAAACCTCGCCGAACAATATGTAGCTTTCTGACAATCACGAAATGCGCGTTAATCACGCAACTGCCAATACACTGTTGTATTTTAGCAAGACATCATCCACTGCAAAGAAGGTTCACTTCCATTAACAAATACCCAAACCCACCAAAAAAATACCCAACAATTTTCCAAATATCGAAACTTCAGTTCACCCTCGAAATAAAATCTGACCAACCGCAGCACGAACGTTCCGTGCCGGAGAAGACAGCTGCCAATCGAGCAGAGCAAGCTCCGAGCAACGACCCTCGCACTCCCCGCTCGGAATCCGCCTGGGGAGGGGGAGGGGAGTGGAGAGCGGAAGAAACTTAGACGACGCGACGGCGGCGGCGGCGAAGAGGAAAACGAGCACATCGTGCGAACGGCGGGCAGCGAACCCGCGGCCACCGGCGGCGACCACCCGTGGGCGGCGCGTTAAAGGCGCCCGCGATGCTATCGCCCACCCGCCCACACGCCCCCGGCGCCGCGCGCTGCGCCTGATGGATGTGCTGGCTCACGCTTCGCCCATTGTCCCCCAAGACAAATGTCGCGCGCCCGCCGCCACTGCCGCCGCCGCATCGTCCCCGTCCCTGCCCCCCGACGTGGCCCCGGGGCCTGCGCCAGCGCTCGCCGTCCCACTGCTTCGCAGGCGACGGGCGACGAGCAGCCAGACGTTGCAGCCCGCTAGGACAGTGACATCGACCACAAAATATCGATCTTGCAAAATATTGGTCTTCAAAATTAAAATCTCGATTCTAATAATACATCCTAAATGTTCCTAATATAAAATTCCTCGATGTTTTTAAGCTGGTTTGGATCTCACCATGCAACAGGGGAAGATCACAGCCACCTCCCGAGGAACGAACGTACACTACACTTATGGGACTAATGACCTTGGGGCTTGCGCCGGCGGTCGCGGTCCCGACGCTGCGCTAGCGACGGGTGACGGGCTGCCAGACGCTACGGCCCACTAGGACGTAGCGATGCAACATCGACAACGAAACATCGATCTTGCCAAACATTGGTCTTTATTTAATAATTTTAATAATACATCTTTAATTCTCCTAATATAAAATTCCTCTATGTTTTAAGGCTGATTTGGATCTCACCATCCAGCGGCGGAAGATCACAGTCACCTCCCGAGGAACGAACGTGTACTACACTTATGGGACTAATGACTTTAGCAGTTGACGCGTCTGGAATCACCAATCAATCAATCAATCAAATCAAATTAAGATTCGCCCCGCCGATGAAGACAAATGTTGCGAGCCCGCCGCCGCGTCGTCCCCGGCCCCGCCCCCTGACGTGGCCCCAGGACCTGCGTTGACTCTCGCCGTCCTACTGCTTCGCAGGCGACGGGCAGCCAGACGCTGCGGCCCGCTAGGACAGTGACATCGACAACGAAACATCGATCTTGCCAAACATTGGTCTTCAAAATTAAAACATCAGTTTAATAATATATCGACCAAAATTCCTCGATGTTTAAAAGCTGGTTTGGATCTCACCATCCAGCGGGGAAAGATCACAGCTACCTCCCAAGGAAAGAGTATGCACTACACTTACGGGACTAATGGCCTTATCAGTTGACGCGCCCGGAATCATCAATCAATGAATTTAAAACTGGTTTAGTGACCTAACATTAAATTCGCGCGCAGCAAAATATAATTCCACAGCAGCCATGTACGAACTATATTAATTTTTAAAAGAAAATGTAACTGGAAACTAAGTTTAAAAAATATCTCTCCATTAGTGAAATTCCAGAAATAGAATGAAAATTTTACCAGTCAGGATCATCCCGGGTGACGGATTGTCTGCTCGATGAAGGTGGTAGAAACAGCGTTCGTGTGATTCGAACACAAACAGGCAGTGGTACCATCGATTCATGTTTCATATTTTAACTTTTATAAAATTGCGTTATGGGAATTTTTCATCCACGAACAAAGCATCGAAAATGAATAAACATCGGGCACAAATCATCGATGTTCAAAAAAACACCGGCATTAATACATCGATGTCGTTTCACTACTCCCACCAGCCTTGGTTGTGTATCGCACCCACGGTCGCAGTCGACTCGCCACTTTGAACATGTAGAGCTGACCAATTCGTAGTCCTCTACGAGCTTTGTTTTAATTTAGTAAAGAAATAATTATTTAACTCAAATAACAGAAATTTTATTATTTCGTTAATGAAGTTTAAATTAATAAAAATGTGTATAACACGTATGACCATGATACATGATAAAGAACGTCTCAGAGCTGATAGTTTTTCGACGACAATTTCTTGCAAGTACGTTTTATACTTATTCAAATTATTAACATTTCTTTAAGAACTTCTGAATTCCAGAGGCGGCGTCGTCTCCTCAAACAATTCTAATGAAATTCAAAAATTTTCTTTATTTTTCTAGAATTCTAAAAAAAAAATACATCATTGTTTGTAGGTAATTAAGTTACTGGATCGATTCAAGAAGCAGCTTTTTATTTTCTGTTGACTATGAAATGTAGCAGCTAGATTAAGATATGAAAATATGGGTTGAATGTAGTAGTAATGAAGAATTCTTCAACTGTATTCATTCATAGTATTCCCAATGCAATTTATATTCAGTTAACTCATTCTGAAACATAACAGAATGTTTCCATAACTCGTTCAGGTTCCAGATACAACAATTATGTTATGTTCTTTGCTAATGATGACATTAGCTGTGTCCAAGATGATTGTATGCATATTTGTATACTGAGTATGTATATTTTACGCATAAATTGCATTTATGGATCGGTGGGAGAAATCGAAGCGACATCTTAGCAACCTCTTAGCAACATAATGCAAATGAGAACATCACAGGGGCCCCATAAATTATTTACATTACAATGAATTGTTAGACTTGGTATTTTTAATAACTATTCCACTCCTCCTTACATGAACACTAAGAACGAATTTGAATTAAATAATTTAATAACCTGAAGCCACATAATACTCATAGAGACTGATTACGAAACATAAACAGAGTTTACATATCCAGACGATTGCGCTTAGCGAAGAAACGCAAATGAAGCAGCCCAGAGCATCTGAAAACGTGTCTCCACGCGATATGCAAACGTGCACCTGCCAGCTTGCCATCACCGCCACCGCCGCCTATACCGCCCGCGCAAATTGCAAAATCCTGTAATGACGATAAAATGCGCGAATCCAAAAATACGCCGCTGCAGAGACACAAAGCAGTTTTTACATTCATTTGAAAAATAAATTCCCCATAAAAATACGACTGTGTTACTTTATAATGAATTTAATTAAAGTCGAAGTAATTTAGCGGGCCCAACCCTCTATAATTACTTGTATGACTCTAAATATGCGCGCGGACAGAGCACGCGTGCGCGCCCGAGCGCACGCGGTTGCACGGCGCGTGCGTGCGTGCGAGAGAGCCAGCGGGCGGGCGGGCGGGCGCGTCGCGTTATGCACGCATTTTAATGACAATTTACACAAAGCGACAGAGCGGCGAGAGCGCCCGCGAGAGGGAAAGTTTATTTTTGCCTGCGATCCCCGCACAGCGGGTGTGCTGTCAGCGGGAGGAGGGTGGCGGTGGGTTTTGGCACCGGGTGGAAAGCGTCCATGCACCGGGAAAGGTAGAGAGGCGTGAGGTAGATTCTAAGACAAGAAGGTACTGAGAGGGTAGCAAAGGTGTATGTGGAGCAGCAGGAAGGAACTGTGGGAAGGTGGATAAAAAGAGTACGTAGCAGGAAAGGTAGAGGCGTGAGGGAGATTCTGAGGTGAGGGGAAGTGAGAAGGAGGCAGGTGGGTGGCGCTGGAGAGAGAAACTTCGAGGAGGCTGAGGAAAAGTAGAGACGTGAGGTAGATTCTGAGGCGAGACCGTCGGGGTTTGGGTAGGTGGAGCTGCAGGAAGAAACAGGGAGGCAGAAGAGAACATTACAGGAAAGAAATAGGCGTGGGGAAAATTCTGAGACGAGGAGGCAGTGACATTAGGGGTGGGTAACATGTGTGGAACGACAGGAAGAGACCACCCAAAGGCTGAGGAAAAGAGTATATGACAGTAGTGTCTTTCTATGGATTGATTGATTTTTCGTGTTTCCGGGCGCGTCAACTGCTGTGGTCATTAGTCCCGTTAGTGTAGTGTATTTTTTTCTCGGGGGTTGGTGGTGACCTTCCCCCGACGGTTGGCGAGGTCCGGCGCCGACCTACCGTCGGCTAGTGGGGTTTCCCCCTAACAAGGACTCTCCCACCAGCAGGCACCGCTCCAGCCGGGACAAGTTCTAAGCTCCCGACCGATCTCCCGGAATATGTGGTAGTGTAGTGCATGTTAGTGGAAGTGTGTGTGTGTGTGTGTGTGTAAAGGGAGAGGATAGGACAAGGAATGGGAAGGACTGTTCGCGCGCGGTCCGTGGCCCGTTTGGAAGGGTACTGCTCCGGCATTCTCCTGGTATTGATCGGAGAGACCACGGAAAACTAACGATCAGAACAGCCGGCCGCTAGAATTCACCTCCAGACAGCGACTGAATTCGACCTAGCTGAAAAGCTAGTGTCGAAAATCCTGCCGCCGTCAGGACTCGAACCTAGGACCTCCCGGTTAGAGGCGCTGCAGTGATATCAGTTCATGTACTGAGCTACCACTCCCGGTGTGATTCTATGGAAGAGGGACGGAGAAAGGGGAGAAGTAGGCCAGCGGGCCGTAGATAGGCAATGATGATGCGTGACGTGCCGTTGGCAAAAGTCGCTGAGGAAAAAGTGGGTTAATGAATGTAATGACAATTCTGCGGCGGCGATGTGTACCGGTTAGCGTATCGGGCTGTTATACCCAAGTTCGCGGGTTCAAACCCGTTTGAAGCCGTGGATTTTCAAGGGCGAAAAAGTTTCGTACACCTTCCTTCGGAGGGGAAGTAAAGCCGGCTGTCCCATGTTAGTACATTTACTCCATGTAAAAGATCCTCGAGCCTAAATGACGCATCTGAGCTAAATTCAAATCGCCTGTTTCGTCGCCCAAGTAATACCTTATTTCTCCCCTAGTAGGTGAAAAGAGCGTAACGAAATTTGCGTGGTCAGACGGAAGAGTAGGCCTCATGGCCTGAGTTCGCCACGTAAAAATAAGGCATTCATTCATTCAAGGAGGTAGACGCGGTAGGTATTGATGGTGGTGAGGGGTATGGGAGTGGCGATGGCTGACAATGGCGGGAGGTGATCACGGGGGTGAGGAAATACTGATAAAAGGGTGATGGGGTGAACGAGCGAACGGGACGCGGCACTCAGCCCAACACAGCGACGCGACGCAACGCCGCTCCACCGAATCGCCCGCGCGTTTTCGCTCTCCTTTGTTAATTTGCATGCTGTCATTTAATTGCTGCGCCCTATATCGCAATTTTTTTTTTGCACCGCCGTAAAAATACATACAAATATTCCAGTCGCATTGTGATTGGCGTTAAAAAACACGAAACGACAGGGATTATATTAAAACTCTTAGCGGTAATGCTAATCGGCGTGGACTAAGTATGCAAAACGGACCGCGAGCTGGGCGCGTTGACGCTCGGGACTGTCGGGTTGAGGGGAAAGGGGGGGAGTGGAGAGGGGGGAGGCGAGCGGAACCGCCGGTCCCAAAGGGCTACCCGCCGCCCCTTGTGTCGTGCGGCGACCAAACTTGCACAAAGTGAGTTACTTATGCAACACAGCGCCGTAATGGGGCCGTCTTTATGACCCGGCGACCTGCGTCTGAAGAGGTAGCTTCGCCGCGAACCCTGGCCTCGACCGACACCCCCTCCCGACCACCCCTCCCCACCCCTCCCCACCACTCCTCTCCTGACTACCCCCCTCCCGACCGTCGGACTTCCGGATACATTGAGACAAGGCGGCACCCATGGGTCGAGAGCGATGGCAGGAACTGTGATGCAAGTCTAAAGGAGGGACTGATGGAGAAGAGAAGATCGAAAGATAAAGGTTTAATGAATGTGTTCTATAAAGGTCGAAAGAAAAACGAGTAAAATAGAAGTTCCCCAAAAGAGATAATAAGTACCCACTAAATCAGACGGCGTTGCATGTCACTACAAGATTAAAATATAGATGCTTGTAGGTAATAATAATTATAATAATAGACATAAGAAGGTTTTCATTTTACGTAATTTACTTCCGAAGATCTCTAATACACTACAAAGCTATACACAAGGTTACACTTCGATCCCTTTTCCATATTTAAAAATGATACAACAGTATTTCTTTATATGACAGTGTCTAGACGTTCGGAGAACTAATTAGCGTACCTGCAAATATCTAAGTACAGCTCATCGAGTTCTGAGAAAGCAGGTGGAACACTTTACTTGTCGTGGGAAGACACTCTCCGATCAAGCCAGGTGCTTCTGACGTTTGCTGACGGCTTGTCACTGATCAATACTTCAAGAGACATGCGCTTCAATTTCCTTGTTATTCGTTTCCGGGTAAGTTTGGAATAACAATGTCTGCCATGAGTGGCAGGTTAAGTTCTCATCAGTAGGGGGAGGACTAGAAAAAAAGAACGAAGATAATGAGGCGAAGGAAAGGAGTGTAGAATAACAGAAGGAATTTCTACAAAGAGTTTTGTCAATCGAAAAGACCTTTTTTCCAAACCAACGTTTGATAAATCCATTGTGTTGCAAGACTCATGTATAATTAATTGTTGATATAAGGTCTTGTAGAGTTGCTATATCTTGACATCTTTTTTCGTAGTTTTGCAACAAATATTGTAGATAATGTGACGTATAATATTTAGTAAAGATAATTGTTTAGTTAACAGTAATATAAAGAAATATACGAATAAAAATGTGCTTTCATTTTCAAACGGGTTATCATTGGACGAGATTCTTAGCAAAATAGCACATCGTAAACGGTGAGACAATCCACATGTGAGAAGTAAAGTATCAGAATTTTCAGTGTTTCCTCGTATGGATTTCAATGTCGGCATATTTCATTCCGATCTATTTTTAAAGGCTTCTAATCTAAGAAATTTAAAATGGTGAGTTCAACGTTCCATCAACATAAAGTGTGACAATTATGCTAATTCTCCCAGAAAGCCAACAAACGTACCCAATGCACTGCGGTGCATGTTTCGTATTAACGAGAAAGAAAGCGAGTAGCGGCGGGGCAGACAGCGACGTCATGAGAGAGGCAGGGTGGGGGCGGGGGGACGGGGTGTGGGGGTGGGGGTGCGTGGGCGTGTGGGGCTGCATGCGGGCAGGATCGTTGTGCCCGCGCCACCGCCCCCACCCCCACCGCCCGCTCGCCCCCACATCATCGCTGCTCGGGACTCTCGCACTTTCTCAGCGATTCCAAATTAAAATAATAATAATAATAATAATAATAATATTATTATTATTATAATAGAAAGTAATAATAATGATAGTAATAATAATAATAATAATAATAATAATAATAATAATAATAATAATAAAAGATCTTCCAATACCTACTGATAAAACGATTCCTGCAAATAAACTAGACACTATAACAACGCACAGGAAAAGAAATTGTGTTCATCCGATTCTCAATTACGCTCTTCTAAGAGTAACCTCTTCTGTTACAAAGTTTTATAAAATCAATTTTTATATGAGAGAAATACTTCCGATCTTTTGTACAGTACATAGAAAACTGAAAAAAGAGTTGAAATATTCTCGTTTACAAAGTATTAAGACTTTATTTAATAATAATATAAAATATTAAATTAAAATTCAATCTTAATATAAAATATAGAAAAACCAAAATTTTAAAAAAAAAAAAAAAAAAAACTCAGTTTATAATGTTAAGCTTTATTACACACGTACGTGTTTTGAAAATGAGCGACGTCAGGAGCAAGTTTTCAAATTTGTACAAATAAAATAAACCAATATTATAAAAGAGTTACGTAGGTTTTTTTTTTTTTTTTTGGTATAACAGCATTATATATTTTTAAGAGAAACAAAGTTAAGTTTGAGTTACATCTTTATGCTGTCGTCATGGACATTTGACATGTGTGACGAAAATGTTGGTCGGCTATTCGGTAAACGCTACCTTCCCACGACACACTCGTTGCGATTGGGTGAATATCTGGCGATGCAAATAAATGTAAATGACATAAACGGTATTTGCGCCATATACGACAAATATGACATTATCTGTGCCACAGGATGTCATTTTATGAACGATTTCTTTTAACGAAGAATGTCATTTACAGTGCCGGAATACAAAAGAAGCACTTTCAAACTTCCGATTTTTCACTATTACAGAAACATCGCAAAACTGAAAACGGAAGTCAGTTTGCTCAAGTTACAACCCCGCACCGAAAACTAACACGATCATGTATTATTAGCGAGTGCGCCGTATGGGTCGCAAAGGGGCGAAGCGAATCCTTTGAGGAGGCTAAACACCCGAAGCGCCCGCCGCCCACGTGCTACGCGCTTCGCTTCGCACCGGCGCCCAAAGCGCCCTCCGCCCCCTCGCCCCCACCACCCCGCCCCCGGGCCCCGCCCCCGGCCCCGCCGCCGGGCCTCCTTGCCACGCCGCCCGCGCCGGCGGCGACGGGCAGCCCAAATCCGGTTTATTTGTTAAATAGTGGAACGGGCGAACACCGCTTTTAAAGGGAGCGCGCGCGGGTGTCGGAGGCGGCGGCCGAGGGCGAGAGCGGAGGCGGCAAACGCACGGGGCGGGGACGGCGGGAAGGCGGCGCTGTGCGGGGATGTTAACGCGGGGCAAACACGGGCGACGCCAAGCGGCCGTGGCGGTAATTACAGCGGCGGCGAACGAGCGGGCGAGGCGGGAGGGGGGGGGCGGTGCCGTCAGGTGGGCGGGCCGCCGCCGCCGCCGCCGATTGAAGGGACTACGCGGCCCACTCGTTATTTTGATTGAAATGTCGTCGCCGCCGCCGCCCCACCCCCGCCCCGCCGCCTGCCGAGCAATCAGTGCGCGCCGAATGCCGATGAGCGTGTGGCTGCCGCCCCACAGCCAGCAGCCACGACTCGACTCGACACTCGGGGTCGGCGCACTCGGGCACGCGGGCTTCTGAGTCGAGGTGTGAAGGCGGGTACGCGAATGGTGGGGCTGTGGGAAGACGGTTAAGTGAGCGGTCGAACTCGTGTGGGAGCTGAGAATAAATCGATAGGCTATGAGTGAGCTGGTTAATGGAGGGGTGGAATGCAAGGCTGCTGTAATATTAAACCAAGGTAAACTCATAACCCGCCCTAGCAGTGCGAAAGGAAAACATCAGCTCAAAGAAGGAACCGGGAGTGGTGGCTCAGGGCATCAGCTGATGTCACTGCAGTGCTTCTGGCCGGGAGGTTCTGGAGTTCGAGTCCCGGCCGCGGCAGGATTTTCGACACTAGCCAGATCCCGTGGTTTCTCCGATCAATAGCAGCGGAATGCTGGAGCAGTATCTACCGAACGGGCCTTGAACCGCGCGCGATCTTTCTTTCCCATTCTTTTTCCTCTCCTACCCCTTATATACACTTACACGTACATGCACGACATTACCACACATGCTGGTTGACCGGTAGGGATATTAGAGCTTGTCCTAACTGGGGTGGGCCCCGCTGTTAGGAGATACCTGGTTGTGGAAAACCCCCACTAGCTGACGGTAGGTTCGCGCCGGATCTCGCCATCCAGCGGGGCAAAATTACAACCACAGCTGGAGAAAAACATGCATTACACTTACGGGAATAACTATTTTATCTGTTGACGCACCCGCAAACACTTGTGAGCAATCAATCATCCGAAAGAAAGTGAGTGAAATTACATGTAGAAGCGCAAAAGGAGGAAGAGAGAATGATAATATGAGAGGGTAGGAGAAGGGTGGTGGGAGGAGGAGGAGGAGGGAGGGAGGAGTGGTGGGAGGAGGGAGGGAGGAATGGAGGGAGGAGGGGAGGGAGGAGTGAAGGGAGGAGTGGTGGGAGGAGTGGAGGGAGGAATGGAGGGAGGAGTGAGGGAGGAGTGAAGGGAGGAGTGAGGGAGGAGTGAAGGGAGGAGTGAAGGGAGGAGTGAAGGGAGGAGTGGAGGGAGCAGGTAGGAGCGGCACCGTAAGAGGCGAGCAAGCCAGGGAGCGCGCGCTGCAGGAGGAGGCTGTGGTGGGGACGAACTTTGCACAGACGGAGCGAGGGAGGCGGGGGTTGGTGGACGCCAGGCGGCAAGGGACAAGCAAACTAGGTCAACACCGAACCGTGTACAGCACGTGTGAACAGCAGCGAAGGACCAAACAGCCTGTACAGGATAGATTGCTCAGGACGGTTTTAAACGTGGAAACACCAAATAAAATAAAAGTTGTAAATGGATAAATATACCCAAGACTAAGTGCGTTTTCAAGAAAGAAAATGGTTAAAATTGAAGTAAATAATTAAAGTACTGGAATAGAGAAAAAAAATAATATATCTACATCAATGTTTCAATGTCCATTTAAATAAAAGGGACTGATTGTGAAACTAGAAATTTATAAATGAGATTCCACATTTCACCCTCAAATATTGAATACGAATTTGGTACAAAATGGTTGTTGCCTAACAGTAGTGCTATTCTGTCTCTCTACGGAACTGTATCTTTTCAACTAGACGACTAGGCAAAAAAAACAAAGATAATATTGAATTTAAAAGTGATAATATTAATGCATTATTTATAGGTATTGAAACTAAACAGTTCCAAAATACAAAATATGTACTTCTGCTTCTGTGTCAATGACAATGACGTTTATTTTCGTGAACAACTGCTTACACGGCCCCTCGTTTTACCTCTGGACTTCAACTTAGCTGCGCACGTTTTCTTGAACTCTGTGGGGTGTTAGTGGAGGATTTTAGTTTCGTCAACAGTACCATTAAATAATTGTTTTCTATGGTCTCAGGGTAGTGAGCGGATTCTATCTCGACAAAAAATGATAAGAAATATTTTCAATTTGATGGGGAAAATATTTCTTATTTTTTGTCGAAATTCCTTGCCACTTTCCACAATTCAGCTTAGTGTAGTAAAAGAGCAGGGATTGATATTTCCAATATTAAAAAAGTGTGCACATTGAATTATACTTTTTCTTCTCTTTTGGCGACGTTAAATAAATAAATAAATTACGGCTGTAATTTTTCTTGGAAGTGGCTTTTTGCTACTTCCAAACATTCCTGGTATATTAAAACATTTCAAAGGAAAAGGTACCGAAAATCGAAATAGAAAGAGAATGAAAACTGAAAGACTGCTTAATTATAATTTTGTTGTCTCGATACCATTTGCCCAAAGATGCTGATTTCGTATTCTAAAATCAAATTAAACTTTCACTTGCTTGATTTAGTTTTATTCTGAAATTCCAACTGAAAAATTCTATGAATTAAGTTACTTAAATACGTATCGTTTTTCCCTTTTGCAAATTTACAGTTTTTCCAGCTGAAATAGAAAAAGCGAAATATCACTTGTCAGCAATAATATTGTTTTCATCAGTTCTTTGCATTTCTTACTGATAGATAATTAGATAATATTCAAATAAGTACTACCTCAAGTTTATTCCAAAATATTAATGAAAACTTTCAGCACTGTTACTTCCCAAGAACACAAAACACTTATTTGCTTCGATATCTATTACCAAGTTGAACTCAACCGCTCTGTAGGCTTAAATGTTTGTTTTTCCTTAAACCTTTCTCCAGAGAAGAACTCGTTAACGAGGTAACATTCTTTCAAGTATTAACTTCCAAACCCATTCCTTTCGAATATTTTAGGATTGACCGTACAAAAGGGTGCAGTTAGAAGCTCCAGTAACGATTTTACGACTTGCAAAGCCGTTATGGCCCCGCCTCTCGCGACTTCCTCTGCGTGACGCACGAAAAACCAGCGCCCTCCCTCGCCGCAACTCACAGAGCTATCAACGCATGACGCAGTTCATTCCTGAGATCTGTTATATCTGTATTGAGGAAATGTCAAAACAATAATCTCTACATAAATGTAAACAAAATATAATAAAATAAATAATCTGGTATAAATTATTATTGATACCAGACATCTTTTATTTACATTTACATAAGAAGGTATTTATATCACCAATGATCTAATTAATAATAGTCTCTATAATTGAGCTCGATATTCTAGTTGCTAAAAATTCAGTTAAATTCACTTACCAAAAAAAATAAATTCATTTCCGAAAAAATGACCAAGACATGAATAATTTACATCTATTTTTATTGTTGTTTGGCCGGTTCGAAGAATTGTTGTTGGGCCGGTGCGGAAGCATTTCTGTTACGACCAATCGCTCAAACAACAATTACTTTGTTTTGCAGATTGCGTGATATTGCCGCACGTCAAGGAAACAATGTACATAAAAATTGACAATTACTTTAAAATGTAATTAATTTATCTTCAGTAATTATTTCAATAATATTATACAAGTACATTTTTAATCAAATATACAGACTATGAAATTTAAAAGTTGTATTTCTATTTCAATAAATATCTCATTTTCCATAATTCAAGTTTTAAAAAATTCGAGCTAGGCCCGATCCCGTCCAACTCGAATTACCGACATTCAACTGTACTTATTTATCTCTCAAAAACTTTCATGTTATCTGTGTAATGAAGAAAATATTGGGAAACAAATTTAGAGTTTTACACCTAACTAGATGTGCTACACAGCAATACTATCTGCACTATGGAAACTTATGTAAAGAAAATTCACTTTTGTTCTAATAACCTCTCTATGACTTGCAAGTCCAATTCAAATTAAATTAGTTTTCACCTAACCACGCAGATAGTCTTCCAGAGTTCTTTACGCTATCCGAGAGCAAAGTTCAATAAAAAATTGGGGCCAATTTGAATTTTTTTAAACTTTACATAAAGTACACAAAAAATCAGAATACCGTTTCAAACTAAGCCTCGATTCTTCAGATGTTCGAGGAATGTCAATTTTGGAGAGGATCGTCTGAACGGTTTAGACACTTGGCCACGGACGGACAGACCTCTATACCTGGAAGAAATTATCGGTAATACATAGTTTGTTGTCGTAATGTTTCCAATTAATACTATGAACATATCTCGTCTCAACAACCGAGAGCGAACTAACATTTTGTTGAAGTACAGCTCTTTTATTGTCTTTAGTTCCATAATAAATAATGCAATTTCAAATAAAATGTAAAGAATATAATTGTGGAAATGAAAAATGATATTTTATTAGTGTATTTATTATACCATTTCTATAATAATTATGTCAAGAAACATGAGACACGATAATCTTGTAATTTAGTTAAAATACCTTGAATTGGTGATGTGGCATTGTGGCGGCAGTCAGGCTAACCACGCTTTATGAACCAACGTTGCGAAATAAAATTATACTGAAAATCAGATCGGCGGATGTTTTAAGAACTGGCTTACGGTCACTTGATGATAATGATACAGTTGGAATGACATTAGTTTCAAGTAAATTACTCATTACTCGTTTAAACACTTGTATTAGTTCCCCCTTTTTTATTTCTTCAATATGTAATTTTTACTATAAAGCTTAAATTTGCAAAACCCATCTCTGATTTTCAACATCCCTTTTAATCTCATGAATATCCCAATATTAATACACCACCAATCCATTAGTTGAGAGCGGAGGAGGCCGACAGAGGAAAGGCGGCGTTGAATGCGAAGGCTGCCTTATTCTCCGCGGCGCGGCGGGGGGGGGAGGGGCGGGCGGGGCGGGTCGGGACGACAAGAGGCGGCGCCGGTCGGGTCGTGCGGCCCCGAAGAAGGCCGATTCGTCATTAGCGGCGGTGGCGCGGCGCGGCGTGATTTGAGGCAATGACGCGGCAGCCCCCGCGTCTCAAACGGCCTCTGCGCCCATGCCACTTCCTACACTCGGCTTTTTCTAACGCGGCATCGGAGGGTAGGCTCTCTGAGATGGAATATGGACCGGCTTTTCGCGTCTTACTCGGTCGCGCCGCTAGAGTCGCTTGATCTGCAACACTGCTCGATACGGTCGCGACCGGGAGCGGTAGCTCAGTGCATCAACTGATGTCACTGCAGCGAGGTCCTAGGTTCGAGTCCTAACAGTGCCAGGATTTTCGACACTAGCTTCTCAGCTAAGTCGAATTCAGTCGCTGTCTGGACGAGAATTCTAGCGGCCGGCTGCTCTGATCGGTAGTTTTCCGTTGTTTCTCCGATCAACACCAGGCGAATACCGGAACAGTACCCTACCAAACGGGCCACGGACCGCGCGCGATCTGTCCTTCCTCTTCCTTGTCCTATCCTCTCCCCTTACACACACACTTACACTAACACACACTACACTACCACATATTCCGGGAAACCGAGGAGCTTACAGCTCGTCTCGGCTGGGGCGGTTCCCTGCTAGTGGGAGAGTCTGGTTAGGGGTAAACCCCACTAGCCGACAGTAGGTCGGCGCCGGATCTCACCATCCAGCGGGGGAAGATCACCGCCATCTCCCGAGAAAAACATGCCCTACACTAACGGGTCTAATAACCAAAGCCGTTGACGCACCCGGAAACACGAAAAAAAATCAAACAATCGATACGGTCGCGATCATGCGACATCTTGCGCAAAAAGTCGTGCCATATTCCATCTTCTCAGAAGGTTCGTTCTTTCTTCACAGAAAGTTCCATTCTCAGAAGGTTCCAGTCAAAATATATTCGAAGGTTAACCAATGCACCATGGTACGTGAAAAATGACACTACTGAGGGACCTCCAGATACCTACGGTTTATGAAGAAATCACCCAGCGCAGCACTACGTACCAAAAACGGGTAAACAAGTAATCCAAATCCATCAGCCATTAACTTATTGAACAATAGTAAGGAAGAACAACGACTACAAAGGCATCATATGCGGGATTTACCCTTCCGGTTCAAACAGTACGCGTAATAATGACTAAAGACAGTTCTTAAATGATATCTTGTATTTATCGAATTTAGTGAATGTTTGAATAAAAACAGATTGTAAATAAGCAGAAAGAGAATAAAAGAAAATATTCCATCTTGGTGATACTACTCTCAGATGACATGGTAGAAAAACCCAAGTAGAGCGGTGACCAAGAGCCCACACACACCACGTGACACGACGATATGGATGGAAACGGTCGCGGGGATGAGCGTGGAGGCTTGTAGGTCGTAAGGTGGTCATGAATAGGGGTGGATTATAATGACCTAAAAGTCACCAACAACGATCAATAAAATACTCTTAAAATGTTTTTAACATGCCGTAAAAGAAAAGTTAAATGACGTACAAAAATATGATCAAAATCAGTTCGCCCGAACAACTCAACATTGGTTGGTTACATTACTGATCTAATTGAGGCTTCTTGTATTTTCAACAATTATATCAGTTGCATTCTAGAGAACTCAGCTTCCAAGCTATTCTTTGTAAAGGAAATCTCTGTCGTTGAATACCCTGAAATCGGCAGCACAATACGGAGCGTTGATAGGCATCACAGGTACTTTAGAAAACATACTCTTAACGGCTGACATTACAATTTCTGAGCGAAGAAATCGAATAGACAACTTAGGAAATCTGGGGAGAACATTTGTTGAATCTTCTAAATATTATTTGAAGCAAGTACCATTAAAATAATATTAAAATCACTGAAGTCGGCGAAAATGCATTAAAAATGACGGAAAAGGGTAAAAAATGACAAGTCGAAATCGAAGAAAAATGATTAAACAAAGAATGACATAATAATGGGACATTTCCTTTTGACATAATATAAAATTCATTTCTATACTAAACGGCAATGTTTTAAAGTGAAAATAAAATGATATATCTTTAAAATCCGCCCCTAAGCACAATTAAGGAGAGAATGAGAATATCAGGATCTTGACAACAGGTACAAAAATTCAATTAAATTTAATATCTTGAAAACATTGTTGAACATTTACTGCAGGTGAGTTTTCAAGTTTTATGGTGTGAATGAATTTGTTTTAGAATGCAAAAAAATAAAAATCATTTCAAGGATAAGTAAATTCGTTTTAATTTTTGTTAAATTATAGAACCTGGCGATGGATTGACACCCTGAAATTTTTCTTTCAGTTTAAAAAAGTTTTTTGTAATAAAAATGTGATAAGAAAAGAAGCAAAAGAAGAATTATTTGTCTTTAGAAAATGGCCGCAGACAACATGTAGAGAATGAGATAGTAGGACACGTGGGGATGTCAGAATTACAGGAAAATACGATTGCTTAGAAGTGACTGATGCGATTTTCAATGAACATATTAGTGCTTTTTGACTTGTGATAGCTGGTAGTGATAGATAGTGATTGGTAATGATAACGGAAGCTGGCGAATCGTGCTAATTGTGGAGAGGGGAAAAATGACAGGAAATACGCGGGAAGTCTGTAAGATCAACGAACT
Source organism: Teleogryllus oceanicus (assembly GCA_964035755.1). Lineage (NCBI taxonomy): Eukaryota > Metazoa > Arthropoda > Insecta > Orthoptera > Gryllidae > Teleogryllus > Teleogryllus oceanicus. The sequence continues at coordinate 11,456,462 of CAXIVR010000014.1, forward strand.
ACCTGATGAAGAAAATTGTAATAATAGAGGGGAGTATGTTTGTCATGGAGAGAGCAGCAGAATTTCTGAAGCTGACGAAAAATGTTCAGCCTATGGCAGTGAAAAACACAATGTTGAAGAGAGAGTAGACAGGCCAGGAAGGGAAGGGGGCGAGACGGAGGTGAAGGCAGAGGTGGTGTGAGAGATGGCGGGGGCGGGGGTGGCGGCAGAGGAGGAGCCACAGAAGCCTCAAAGAAGCCTCTCGCCGTCAAAGGGCTGAGGATGAGGCACAGTCTTCAGCCCCACACTTACGCTCCACAAAGTAAGCATAAGCGGCCACGCAGCGGGCCGTGGAAAGGCTGGGAGGCTCTGAGATTACGACTTCACGCGTATAATAACACGCGGGGGTCATTCATTCATTCCCACGTCTTTCAGAAGTGCCCAGTCATTTCTGGAATATCATTTACATTTTTTTCTCTCTCTCTCTCTCTCTCTCTTTATATATATATATATATATATATATATATATATATCCTTCGGAATTATTATTAAATCAATCATTCACACACTTCTTTCAGAAGTGCCCAATCATTGCTGGAATATCATTTACATTTTTATCTCTCTCTCTCTCTTCTCTCTCTCTATATATATATATATATATATATATATATATATATATATATATATATATATATATATATATAAAACCTTCGGAATTATTATTAAATTATACAATAAAAATATAGTTATTTCTATTAAAAATAATAGGTAATTTGGGGTGCGTTTCTGGACCTACAATTTTATAAATCAAGCACTATATATCGTTCTTGCTGTTGCACACGTAGTATAGAGGAAGTAATGCAGCGAGAATAAACGGCGAATTTTCCCCACAAAAACTTATTGCTGGGTAACGAAAATGTGGATAAATCTTGTTTTATTTTATTGAAACGTGAAGGATCTGTTGGCTGCTTTTAACTGATGACTGCTTGGTGCAGGAGAACGAGGGTGGTATACGGAAAGAGAGGGGGCATTTTGGTGAGATAATATGTACAGCGCTCAAATAGGTCACATTGTGTTCCTCAAATAAGTTACATCAGTATGTGATTTTCAAATATAACATGTGTATTCAAATAGAAGTTCGATCATAACGTAGAATTTTTCGATTGCTGTAATCGTCACCAAGTACGACTTATACGGGATTTGTATCAATTCAGTGTTTTTCTTTTTTTTTCTGAGAAATGTTTGCCATTGGAAAACTTATTTGAGACGTTTACTATCATAACCAATTCATTCTATTGACAGCGAAAATTATATTTTTTATAAATAATTTTAAAGGATTCTTCTTAAGCATACGAAGGGATAACGCTCAATATATCTTATTCTCATCTAAAATATGACGAAAACATACTACGTTCACACAAAAGCGCCGATTTTGCGAGAAGATTTTCGCAAACGGAATGAGAGGGTTTTGAAAGCACAAGTCTTGGAACCGAAAGCAACAGGGCTTGGATGTGCCAGCCTCTGGCAAATTGCATTCTCCTGTGATCTTTCTCGTTCGTCCACATCACATGCGACCACAACTCATCGTCCTCAATGCACTACAGGGATTTTCGCTTCCCGCTCCCACTCTGACTCTCCTCTTCACCCCTGCCCTCCCCTCTCCTCCCCTCCCCCACCCGTCCCGCCCGGCCTCACCCCGCAGCTCTCATCCCCGAGAGCCAGTCAATAACATATTTTTTATATCCAGTTCATTATGGCGTCGCATACATTCTCTATTTTTGGCCCCGACATGAATATGAGTTTGCTCTGTTCATAACCAGCTAATTTCGGCCTTTAATATATGCTTTATACGTTCCATATTGTGTGGGGTCTTTTTATTTTGTATTAAGGTGTAATAGGATTGCCAGGAGCGCCGACGGCGGTGCGGCATTGGCGGATAAATAACGAGAACATGAAAAAGGATCGGGCAGCACCGCTCGCAGCGCCCGAAAATATATTTCATAACAATTTTCAGGGCAGAAAATGCGGGAGCAAACAAGAGCGGTCGCGCAGCGCCAGGGGAGGGAGAGGTCGGGTGTCCCGCAGGGGCTCTTAATGCCGCAAACATGGCCTGATGAGGCCGACGGTGCCGGAGAGAAAAGGCATTGAAGTAGAGCGAATGCTTTTTCCCGTGAATGACGATCCCGTTGCGTATCATCGCGGCCCGAGTCACACAAGATAATACGTAATCTGTTCAAAAATGTCGTATGTGGTATTGACCAAAAGAGTAATGTTCATAGAATGTTTGTTTTTTCGGTTTCGTGAACCAACTAATTTGTATTAGTCTGGAAAGGTTTCTTTTTTTTTCTAATTGCAATATATACTCATGCTATTTTCCTTCATGTAAAAGATTTTGTTGCCTTTTGTCAATGCTTGCGAAATAGGTTTGTTGTCACTAATTTGGAAAGTAGATATAGCTCTTCATAATTCTGATTTATTACAAGAAACTTTCTGTACTGTGTTCAATAAACACACGCTGCGAAATGATACACTAATTAGGCACAAAATATTATTATTATTACTATTATTATTATTATCATTATTATATCATTATTATTATCATTATTACTATTATTGTTATTAACACACTTTGTACCAGAATTAAGAAATATTTAAATTAATTACCAAAATGTTCTACACAATATTTGTAATCCTCGTCATGGGAATGTTCCTTCTTGCGCAATATGACACAAAAACAACTTATTCCCAACAGAATTAACTTTCACGTTCATTTACTAAATTTACCGAAAACACAATGTCAGTAGACAGTGAACTTAATGATATTTTAAAAACACCTTTCAGTTGACAGCAACTTCTTTAAATAATTCTTCATTTATTTCTATGAGAAATGGTGAAGCAAAACTTAGTCTTATGTACGAATATGCTACGTTTCCTTTTCTTTATATCTTACAATCTATTGCTGACACAATTCGAAATTATTCTCGGTTCAACTTAATCTCAAAAACGTGATTGAAACAACTTAAAACCTTATTAGTGCCAAATAATATCATGTGCTAATTCTAGTATTCCGCCAGAATCGTGTGCGCACGTAGTAGGCCTAAAATTACCGCGGTGGAGACAGGCGGCGAAGGCCGCGGACGGCGGGCTTGTGGGTGTCCATTCAGAGCCCGCGCCCATTCAGAATCTCCGTGACGAAATTACCCGGCGCGCCGGAAATACCGCCTGGACGCGTGGCCCGCGCCGGTCGCGCCGCCGGACGTCCGCCCCCGCCCCCCACCCCTCCATCCCCACCTCCTTCCCCACACGCGAGCGCCTTTAGCACGCCGCGAAACTCCGCCGAAGGATTTCGCCTTGTGGTTGCTGAGGTGCTGCTCCAGAAATGTATTTCCATTCCCATTAAACTTACTATCGCTCATAAGTAGGGACTGGGAAAATATGTAGGAGGAAACGTCAACAAATGTACATAAGTATGTAACGAAAACAGAAAGAATATGTAATAAATATGTAAAATCGAATACACTTTGTAATATTAAAATACTCTAATTATAAAACACATTTACACAGGACGAAATTATATTTTTTAAAAAATTTCTAAACAATTTTAAACAGAATTCGAACGTTTTAAAAATCATTGGGAGTGGACAGGCTGGTACACACATTGCACCATACAACGTCCTATCAGAAGTAAAATCTGCAGGTATTGTAATCCAGGAACGTAGTTTAACAGCCGGACTAAGATGCATTTATGTAAGGTTATATGCACCTTGAGCCTTCCTACAAACTGTTGATATCTACGGCCAGCAAACAACCACTGCAGCATGCAACATACTGATCGCGGTGTTAAAAGTTGGTCATTGCCAAAATTTCTCGGAAATTAAGATTAAAAGTCACGAAATGTGGCGTCAATAATACATTCACCCTTAGATTTCACCAATGTAGTAAAAAATGCTGATTTTATTTTCAATACATCTTTTTGTAAAAAGTATGTAAAAAAATGAAAGAAAATCGATAGAATAAAAAAAATATTTTGTGAAAATAGCAAAATATGTAAAATATGTTACATTAAACTAACTATGTAAAAATATGTAACGAAAAACTTGGATATTGTCTGAGAGCGACGATTCGCCAAGATTACAATTTCGAGAACCGTAAGTAGAAAGACAAAAAAATGTAATTACATAAAAATCCGGTCTTACTCATAAGTAGGGGCGGATTTTGATGACTAAACATCGCCAAAATTGATCAATAAAATACCCTTAAAACTTTTTTAAAATGTCCTAAAACAAAGAAAAATAACGTAAAAAATTTACTCCGAACCACTTCAGATGAACCATTCGAGCTGTTGGATACGTTACCGATGTAATAGAGATTTCTTTCTTTCGTTTAAGTGAAGTCAGCTTGCAAACTTTTGGTTTGGACTGTTCTTTACAAAAAAAACTCTGCCTTTATTTATCGTGAAATCGGCCGAAGTGCAAAGGCGACGATTGGCGTCACAGAAACCTTAGACTACATAATACTCACAACGGCAGACATTACGATACATGAGCGAATAAATCGAAAATGCTATTCAGGAATTCTGTGATGAGCAGTTGTTGAATCTCGTAAATATTGTTTGAAGCAAGTATCATTGAAATAATATTAAAATCGATTAAATCAGAGAAAAAATCATTAAGGTAAAAAATAACTTATTAGTCGAAATCGACGAAAAATGCAAAAAATGATAAATAAAAAGTAATCAATTTCTTTTGTCATAACATGAAATTAATTTCTATTCTTAACGGCAGTAGTCTAAAGTGAAAAGAAAAAAATGACATTTCATTAAAATCCGCCCCCTACTCATAAGATATACCGACGGCACAGTGGAAGAATAGAAACAAAGAGGATGGATTGCATTTGAAGAGATGGAAGATTAGTAAGAAGAATTAGAGAGGGAAACTGGAAAAAAGAAAAGCGAGAGTATCCCAAGCAGAACACTACTGTTATTTCTCATGAAGTTAAGGTGCTTTCACGGTCATGCCCACATGATATTCACACTTCATGAAGATACAGAAAAAAATTCATAAGATTTGCATGAAACATTATCAAAATAACATAATTCACTCTAGTGAAGCTACGCAGTGATGTCAGCATTATTATATGAAAACCGTACAACTCAGAATACTCCAAACTTCTTAAATTGACGTTTTTGTCACCTCTAGCTTCTCACAAGTGGTATAAGAAAACTCGGCACGCCCATTCAATATTTTCTGTCCTTTTTTAATCCGAATCTTAGGAGATGATCTTATACTGAAGTAATGAGCACAAAAAAGTTTCCGCATTTGTATTTCTAAAGGAATATTTACCTAAAAGCGAAACAAATTTGAAAACAACTTTAGCAAGTTAAAACCAGTCTGAAAAAGGTACACCATTATCTCAATCCCATGTCAAAACTATCAGAAGCAAACGTTGAAAGGTCTATTCGTAAGATGCATGGCGAATGATTGCAACAGCATCCAGCGACGGACTAAAAGCGCCTGCGGTACGAGAGGGCGGCATCATTGACGATGCTCTTGAGTTCCCCTCCTCGTCAACCGCGACGAACTTAACGAGCACCGCCTCTGCAGCCCCAACACCTCTCGTCAGCACCGTCGCTATCTCCACCGCCCCCTGCCGCCACGCTGCAGCCTTCGTCACTTCATGAACTCAGCACTGTCGTCGTTCCTTCTACCACCTCTTCTCAGCGCAATCTCATTGTGTGCATTAAATACAGTCGACTCCGGATATAGTGAAATTCCAGTTTCAGTTTGGTTCACTACATCCGAGGTTCAGGTTCACTATAATCGAATCTTATGTTCATATGTAATGTAAGTGAAACGGGACCAATGACTTAAGTGCACTATAACCGCGAGTTCACTAAACGCGAGTTCACTAAACGCGAGTTCACTAAACGCGAGTTCACTATAACCGGAGTCGAGTGTATAGAGTGCTCCACGCAAGTCTTCCGCAGGGGCACCTTGGTGCTTGTAACAAAAGTTATGTTGGTAGTAGCGCGTAACAAAAAAAAATACAGCACTGAGCACATTTATAACAGATGCTGGAAGTGTGAGCCCCTTCACTTCTTTCCCAGCGATCTGTCTGCTACCAACATAAATGCAGTTTTTAATAGGAGACCCGTGCGATTGCGAAGGGATTTTCTTGGCGCACTGTATGTCCTTTTCTCCGGAAGATCATTGACCGCTCACTGTCTCCATGTTGGATCTCCTGCCTTTCCTGCCGCTGTCGTTCTACCAATTTCGACAAAATAGATCTAGCAAAATTTTCTCGCCCTACCGGCTACATTTTCCACGCTGACTTCATTCACTGTAGCCGCTAGCCTCGACCTCCTCATATTCGTCCTCCCACCATCACGAAATCGTCATTACAGAGCCCACCAGTCCCTCCGCCCCACCAGTCCCTCCGCCCCACCAGTCCCTCCGCCCCACCAGTCCCTCCATCCACCAGTCCCTCCATCCACCAGTCCCTCCATCCACCAGTCCCTCCATCCACCAGTCCCTCCACCCCCCCCCTCCACTCCCGCCTCCCGTGCCCGCTGCCCTCCGCTCGCCCCGTCGGGCGGGCGCCGCGAGTCCTCGCCTCCCACCCCGCGCGGCGTCATGAAAGGTTTCGCTCTATCGGCCGCCCGCAGCTTATTTCTCTCGCATCCCTCTCCCCGCTCGTCTTTTCCCCTCCTCGTCCCCCTTGCGCTGCTCGCTCGGCGCCGCCCGCCGCCCGCCCCATCTTTTTCCCTCTTTCATCTGCCGCGCGGATCTGCATGGAACTTATTACCGCGGCCCTCCGAGAAGTGTGTCTTTGGATAAAAATCCGTAATGACGGAGGTGGCGGCGGTGTGTTTGTGGACTCCGCCAACTTCAGATCCCCGCGGCCCTCGCCATCACTGCCCCGCCCCCCTCCGCGACCACTCGCGGCTGAAGCCGCCCCCGCCGCCGCCGCCGCCGTCCCGCGCGTTACAGACGACCTTTTCATACTCGCGTGCTTCTTTTTTAGAAAATGAATATTAAGATAATTAGTGCGGAGCTGCGGAGACGACGATGGTGGCGGCGCCCGCGTTGGTCTTTGGGGGCGCAAGGTTGGGGTTCGGGGTGGGCTGGCATTGAGGTCCGCGCCCTTGCCCCGCCCCCACCCCGCGGGACCTGAGATGCAAGAGTCTCGTGGCGGCGGCGAAATTAATGATCTCTCTGGCGGGACGGACGGACGCGCGGCGGCGGCGGCGGCTGCCGAGAGGATTCGACACATCGGGTTCAAAGGAAAAGGGGCAGGGTGGAGCGGGGTGCAGCGGGGCTGGGCGTGCCGGGAACTGCGGGGCGGGACAGGGCGGAGCGGGGCAGGGAAGGGCGGGGCAGGGGGGCGGGAGGGCGGGGCAGGGGCGGACAGGGCGGGAGGGGGGGCAGGGCTGGGGGGCGGGGCGGGGCGGGGGGGGGATTCGAGAGGGGTCGGCAGAGGGTTTACGCGGCTGCCGCGTTTACTGGCGCTAGTTGTTCGCACACAGAGAGATCTGAGGCCCGTTACGTACAAGCGGAGAAGCGGAAGACGTCGATTCACAGCATCTTCGTCTACATCCTGATGTTTCTCTTGAAGAAAAACTTCGTCATTGCTCGGTGAAGTTAGTTGTAGAGATCTTACTATGTATATGTGATTTCATAGTAATTTGAGAAATCGGAGAGGAGAGTTGTAATTATGTATGCATTTACATTATCTATCGCCTTAGTTCACGACCTTCAATTGCAATTTGTAATTGAAAATACACCTACGTAGTTTTTATTTGCAACTTTTATTTTATCTCTTTGTAACCTCTAAGATTTTTAAAATGACATTTATATTAAACTTCTATTTTCCATATATTGTTACATAGGTTTGTTTGTCTTGTTTGTAGTTTTATTGTTACCGGGTCGTAGACGATACTACGTTCATTTATTTGATGAAGCATCGCCAGAACCCATCTTGGCGTCAAGACGAGTATATTTTAATGAAAATATTTACGTGAAATTAAAATATAAGCGCAGCCGGTCACTAGAATTCTGCTCCAGATAGAGGCTGAATTCGACCTAGCTAGTACTGGATTAGACTACGAAGCTATTGTGTAAAATCCTGCCAACATCGGAACTCCAACCTTAGGACCTCCCGGTCGGAGGCACTGCAGTGACATCAATTGATGAGCCAGGTCATATAATTAAAAATACACGTACGTAGGTTTTATTTGCAACTTTTATTTCCAATTTTATCTCTTTGTGATCTGTAAGAATTTTAAATTGACATTTATATGGAACTTCCATTTTAAAACTGATGAGCCGGAGCCCGTTTGTTTGTATGATTTCCAACGTGGATGCTTTCCGCACCCAGCCGCCAAGCGAGAGGTTTCAGGGCGAGGGCGTGGTGTTTCGCGAGGCGCAGGTGGACGCGGGAGGCCCCAGGCAGCAGAGGCGCTAATGGTCGCTCAAACAAGCACCACCGCCGAGGGCAAATTTGCTCCGCGCTCTTTCGACGGCCGGCGCTTTTCAAACGGCGGCGGCGGCGTCGCGGCGCCCGCGCCGTGCCGCGCCACACGCCGGTAATTCCGCCCAAGCCCTTTTCACGCGTTTTTCCTCCCCGGGCGCCCCGGGCCACGCACGCCGTGCGCGTCGCGGCTAGAGACTCTCGATTCAGAGTAGTACTCTATGATCGATAGAAATTCCGCACTACCATGCAACACAGCTTTAGAAATTTACTAAATCGTCTTGAGATCCTTCCCTTTTATACCTGCAGCATAAACTAACATTAAGAAACTTACAATTTTTTTTCAAAACCAGCACGTACGGATAATCCAGTTATATTAAATGGACTCAGAATTGGAGATCTAAATCGTACTAAATGCCAAGCAAAGATATTCACATTACGCCGACCGAAAAATCCCCCCGATCTTAACACCAAGGGGAATCCCATTTCGTGGACCTCTTCATCTAGGAGTATTATTTGACAAAAGGCTAACGTGGAAACCCCACGTTCACGCAACTGCTAATAAAGCCTTGGTCAAAACATCAAAAATGTTCCCCTTAATTAATTCTGATCTGCCATTAGAATAGAAAGCAGAATATTACTGTACAAATCAACTATTCTCACCTATGCGTGTCTAGTATCGGGTGGCGTAGCACCTAGTAACCTCCAAAAGGTAGTTGCATTCCAAAATAAGTTCCTAAGAAAGACGCCGAAATTAAGCAGTATGTGCTCGTCCTTAGCAGGAAACTGAAATAAATTATTCTGAGTTATTCCAAGAATATGACGGAACTTTGCATTCTCATTCAATCATAATCGTAATTCATATTGAAACATTATTTGAATGCGCGTGTGTATCTTAAATTCTGTATCTTTCAATTATTAGCTGAAGCCAAGTGTATGCGTAAACACAGAGCAATTCGTTCTTTAGAGTTAACCAATTAATTTGCCAAAGAAGTAAAATACTTTCTACAAAAATTGTGTGACACACTCCCGAAGTGATTTCTGACAATAACAAGATGCCAGATGTTCTCATTACCATACTTTTTTTTAATAATACTGAGTGTTCAATTTCACTAACATATTTATAAAATATATTAAGAGAATTCACAACTTTGTTAATTTACCGCCGGCCTTAAATTAAGCAATTCTTAAGCAGCGATGTTTATAATTGACAGTGCGTCGTTTAAGAAGCACGTGTGTTCCCTGGCACTCAATATACTACTAGGTTTGAGGTAGGCTGTTCTGGCACTCAACATACTACTAGGTATTTTTAAGCCAGGAACAGTCCTGTGGGGCAACACCGACAGAACGCATGTTCGGCAACGTCTACCGCATCGATAGGGCGACCTCGAGCGCCGAGTCCCCGCTGCAACGCACGCCCCATTCCTACAAAATCGTTTCTCCGCCCGAAGAAACCATTCTCGTATTCCGTAAATCCAGCCCGGGCCCGCGGAATTGCATCGCAACCCGCACGAAACTTCCCTCGTCTCGACGAAAGCACTTCGGCGAATTCCCAGCGCAGGCGGCGCCTCCACGTCGCCGCGCATCGGGCGCCCCGCCCCCCCCAGCCCCGCCCCCGCCATCGAGACTCGCTAGCGGAACCAGACCGCCTCCCGCGGCGGTGCTGCCCGCAAAACCCCCCGCTGCCGCCGTCGCGCCGACCGTGAACCCCGCCCCGCCCCCTGGACACGCCTCCGGGACGGGGGCGGTGGCGCGACATGAGGAGGCGGGGGTGAAGGGGTGGTGGGAGTGACAGGGGCGGCGGGGGACGGGCGGCCGTGGGGAGGAGGGCGATGAGGGAACGGATGCAACAGGGGGAGGCGGGGCGGTGTGGGATGCGGGGCGCCGGACAGGTTGAGCCGCGGGGACGCGCCAGCAGTGGTCACTGCCGCACGCGAGCCGGGAGCGCGGGGGTGGCCGGGCCGGGGCGGCGGCGAGCGCGGGGACAGCGCGGGAGCGCGGGGCGCGGGCGGGCGGGCGGACGGGGGTATTATCCTGACAGGGAGGATCCTAGTGGATTAGTCGCGGCTTAGGCCGGGGCAATCCCAGCGCTGGCGCAGCGCGCCCGGCCCTTCGCCGCGCTCGCCCCCACCCCTGCTCCCCCTCCCGGTCGGCACCCGCGCACTCGCGGAAACCCCGCCAAGATTCCCTTCCCTCGATCGCCATCCCCGCGCAGTGATGGCGATGACGAAACCCATGGCTGGCGGAGCCCAAGGAAAGGAAAAGGAGTTTGCGCTGCGAAACGAAGCCGTGAATGTCGACGTGTCGCAAATTCACTGGTCAAATCAATGATGTCGACGTGAGAAAGTTGTAAATATACAGGTGACGAGGTACATTGACGAGAGGTAACGAGGTTTGACGGGAGACACCGAAGACTGAAGTGGCTGCATATGCGGTAACACAATAACCACGGACGCCTGAGTAAAGTCGGCGCCGTGGCGTAAATCTAGTGTAAATAGTGTAAATAGTGTAGTGAAGTGATGTGCCGTGTGGTATGAATGAGTGTGTGAATGTGTTTGTACATATAGATTAAGAATGAATGAGTGAGTGAATGCAAAAAAGAAAAAGAAGAAGATCGAACTTTATTAAATATTCAAGAACTTTCATTCTCCATTTTCACTCTCCATCTGTATATAAAAACGTCAATAGCCCAAAGAGGCATTTGTTTTAGTTTTTAGTTTTAATATTAAGTAGTATTTTTAAGATAACTCCCTCCCCGAGCTCCAAAAGCAGTAATGCTGGAGCATAAACAAATGTAACCCGAACATTGAATAAATTCCCGCCTCATCAGGGCTACTGATGAGGGGAAAACGAAAAAAAAAACGCCAAGATTCTCTTCCCTCGATCGCCATCGTGATGGCGATGAGGAAACCCATGGCTGGCGGAGCCCAAGGAAAGGAAAAGGAGTTTGCGCTGCGAAACGAAGCCGTGAATGTCCACGTGTCGCAAATTCAGTGGTGAAATCAATGATGTGCACGTGAGAAAGTTGTAATTATCGATTTGACGAGAGGTAACGAGGTTTGAGGGAAACACCGAAGACTGAAGTGGCTGCATATGCGGTAACACAATAATTAAGGCGGACACTGAATAGGCAGTGTAATTGTGAAGGCGAGAGAGAAGAAACATGTGTGAATTATACAAAGTAAGAAAGAAGGCTACCACTGCAAAAAGTATTCGATGGGGAAGCAATGCTGAATATGGAACGGATTACGGGTGATAAAGAATGAAAGGAAAAGAAGCAGAAAACATGAAGATATAATGTGTTTGTTAATAATAGAGTAAGCGATGAATTCTAAGAAATACATGGAGAGACTACAAATGTGGAAAGGTTGAACGAAGCAAAAGTTGGCAAACTGCTTGAAATTGTATGACGCATAAAGAGTCTATAAAAATCGTATTTGTGGCGTGTGCTCTACCGAAATGCAATGGTTGTGAAGAGGGGACCAAAGAGACGAATAAAACTGAGACAATACTTAATCATCTGCAACTTACGTGACACTTTACTGAAGAAAAAGAGGTCAAGGCAGAACCAACAATAGAAAAGGCATGTATCGTGAAGGAAACATTAAAGGTTATGTAGGAAGCGGCGCTGGGTTCAGAGTCTGAACTTCAGAAACATCAACATTAGTGGGAACGGCCAATAAGAATTCGGGGACGAGGGCGAGGGCTGAGGCGGGCTAAGCGAAGGCAAGGCATGGGGGGAGGGGAGGTGCATGGGGAGGTTGGTTCTTTGGGCGGGCGGAAGAGGGTGCATAGGCGGGGCAGAGGAGGGTGTATGGGTTGGGCTGGGAGGGTGCATGGACGGGGGGGTGGGTCCATGGCGGGGAGGAGGATGCATGGACGGAGGAGATGTGTGAATAAGTGGGCCTGAGGAGTGTGCAGGAGCAGGGGGGGGGGGGAGGAGAAGGGCGCAAAAGTTGCAGGGGTGGTGCATGGGGGGCGAGATGCGTGCGTGGGCGGGGCGGGGGAGCGGGCACGGAAGCGGAGGAGTGCTTTCAACAAGATTCCGCACTTCCCGCAGCGGAGCCTAGTATTTTTATTTACCCGCGGCCGGCTCCCACCGCCCGCCCCTCATACATGCATAACCTCGCGCCGGCGAGCCGCACTGCACAGCTCCATACCGCGATCCGCCGCGGAAATTTGAGTGGAAATAATTATTATTTTTGTCGCGTGCGCGCGCTAAACACAATATATTAGCCGGCCGTAAAAATTTGTGAAAATAAACATCACCGTTTACGAGTAGTTTTTTTTTTTTTTTTGGATGTACCGCGCTCACGCACCCTGTGTAGATAAAAGGTAAACAAGTGATGTAATTGTGAGCCAAATAAACTTGTAATCGAAATAACAAAAGAAATCGAATTTTACACATTGGCGTCCGTTGTTTTCATGACAATTAGGCCTAATCAGTTTTCGGTATTTCATTGGAAAATATTATTCATTAACGAGCTAACTATCTGCGCGCGGAGGCAAAGTGGAAAACGGACGTAATGGCGGATATCCGCAGCCGTGCATCGTTAACCAGTGACCGCGAACGCTGCCCTCGGAAATCCCCCGCATCCCGTTCCTATTGGCGCGTTTCCTATTGGACAGCTAAGATACAACCGTCGACATCCATAAAACATTCGACAAGTGAATCTATTTCAGAAACCCGTCAAACGCCAAATTTATCATATCGAGAAAATTAAGAAAAAATGTCCCAGGTTTTCAGATTTCAAAATACTTTTTAATATTAAAGCAGTTAATAAATGAATATTTTTCAGGTAAATATGGAATAAGTGATGTGTCAATCCTTCTGGAACAATATTCCACCGCTAAAGCGCATTTTAAATTTTGGCGTTTGACGGGTTTCTGAAATAAACGATTCAATTATAAAGTCGAATAAAAATGGGGAACTCCTTAGGGAACGTCCAGAAATTACGTGAGGCCATTTTCGCGAGTTTTTGATTCTCGTCGCCACTTGTTCAGATGCGAGATTTGTCTCGACAAGATATGACAAGTATTTAAAAAATAGAGTAACAAAATTGCAACGAATGTTATTGCACTTCCAAAAAGGCTGGGTAATTTTTCTTTAAATTTTTTGGTAAATATACAGGTAATGACATTTATCTCACTAATGATAAAAAGGTTATTAATTTTGTTAGATTCTATTCTTCAGCTACTTATTGTAGCATTTACATTACCGCGATAAAATATATTGTGCAAGATTTATCTATATTTTAGTATATAAACTTGTTTTACTTAAATTATCTCCGTTTTCTCGCAATTTAGCATTGTTTTAGCGAAAAAATTACGTGATATTTGACGAGACTGCCCTTCACCCCCACGTAAAATTAGCTGAGATTCGCTTGACCCCCTCCCTACTATAGATCTCACGTAATTTATGGATGGCCCCAAATTAGAAGATTCCATTCTTTAAATTGGAACCGCGATGTAAATTATAAATCCTCAGGCTAGCCCCAACGATAGAGCCAGGAAAGGAATACACGCTACCAAAAAAACATGTTTTTTTCTGCTTAAACAGAGAAGATTTTCATACGTTGTATTACTTATAGAGACGGCAAACATCACAGCTCTGGGGCAGGAATTATAAAAACAAAATGTAACTTTCCGTGACGTTCAAGAGAAAAGTTTGCATATGCAAACAGTTGTTGTCAGCTTCAACTTGCCAACATACAGAATAGTTATAACTAGAGGAAGGAAAATACGTCCAGTTTTCTCTGGTTGAAGTAAAAGTGTTTTTAGAGAATACAAAAAATACTATAGTTGCAAGTCTGAGCAAAATCATCAGAATAAATATTTATTTTTGCCTCGAAATGCTTCAGGCAGCCATTGGCTTCCTCAGAAACTCACGTTTGCGCTAAAGTATTGTTATATGAACAATAGTCAATAAAATTATACAATCACACTGCGAATTTGAAGCTTCTCTATAGCGTTATGAAATAATTTACAAATGATGAAATATTCACTTAATAAATATCAAATTCATATAAATAAAAATATAGTGTATTTGTTTGTTGCCTTGAAAAAGATGTAGGCTGCCTTAGAGTAAATTCCAGGAGAACTATTTTACACGAAAAAATATTTTCTATTGAGAGCACGCAATATTTTGCAAAAAAAATTGCAGTAGCTGTTGTGGAAGGACAATTCGTGCTCAAAAATTTTAAAAAAATAGTACTTTACGGAACAAGGGCCGGAAACCGATGATTCACGCACGAGTCGAGTTTGTCATCCGCGTAAAGAGGACGACAAGAGACAAGTGCGGAAATCATCTAACGCCCGTGTGTACTATTTTTTAACACGCCGTGAGCGAAACGCATTATGTCAAGTAAAGCAATATAAATTAAATATCAATAACTAGAAACCTCTTGCTTCCAGTAGGTGCCTTAACGCTATGGTATGTAAATAATAAACAAAGACGTAAAGACGAAAGACAATTGAGAATCGTTACAGATGTTTCGCACACTGTGAAAAAATAGCTGTTTCGCGTGTGGAAAACAAGTACGACACACCACGTTTGGCGCACGCCATGTTAAAAATATTATTACATATTTTTGATGCATTTGTATATGAGTGTTTAGTTGTCGCCCTACAATATATCAATATACTTGTAAATGTGCCACCTTTAATTTAATACCAAAAAAATTCAAATACCATATAAGAGATACATTTTATTGGAGATTGTTAGTAAAATTTCTTCAATGTATTATTATTAATAATAATAATAATAATAATAATAATAATAATATCAAATCGTGTAAAAGTTTGCAAAACGAGTTGAATGTTTACGAACATAAATAAAATGTGATATTACCCTTATTTCATCACAAAATCATAGAAATAATCTGTGGGGATTTGTTGCCTTTTCTGACATTACTGTTCCCTAAACCTCTTGCTATTAATTGAAAATTTGCCAAATTATTCGGCAACTTCATTAAAAATTGACGTGAAAATCTTGAATTTGGTAATTATCCTTCACGAATATTAAGTTTTGTATTTTTACTCGTAACATTAGAAAGACGTAAATTTAAGCGAACTTAATTAAGATCCATTACGATCTGTTTATAAAATATGTGCCTTTATATTGTATTGTTGAGTATTGTTCAAGTTGTTTCTATTCTAATTCTGCTCACAAATATATTTCTATTCTCAATATTGGAATACAGGGTGAAACGTGGATTAATATATATTTTAATTGTATCATTTTATTCAGTGCGCTACAGCTGATCTTCCAAGGAATAAAAATATAAGGGACTCGCACATTTCAAATTCTCAAGTCAGTCGCTCTGCACAAAAAACAAACCTTGGATTAGTTCGAGGGGAGGCGTAAAAGGTGCTACACCTTCGAGCCGATGCAAGAAATATTCTGTAAGTTTACTACGCGAGTTGTGAAGTACCAGTTAATGATTTATTTATTCACCATATTGTATGATATTTTGGAATTAAGAATTATTCTAAATTCTAAAATATCATTCAAGATGGATGAAGGAGAAATCATTGACTGGTACTTCACAACTCGCATAGTAAACGTACAGAATATTTCGTGCATCGTCTCGAAAGTTTTGCATCTTTTTCGCCTCTTCCTTGTTAACTCTACCCGCCAGAGTGTGGTGCGATTCCACTCAACTTTCCATCTCATATTGACTAGATTTTGGTCAAATGTTAAATAGCATATCATGTTATGGAATGCAAATGAAAATAAAGAATTCTCACAGAGCAAATTAAATCGTACCTTACGTATATTGTCACAATAAAAAAAACAACAACACTGAATAATAATTATCAACCTCTAGTTTGCTTGAATGGAAACTTCAGTCGTTGTATCCGTTCTCGATATTTTGTTCCTCCATCGATTGGTTCGGGTGATGGAGGCTACGATGGAAATGTTACGCTTTGAGTCAGGATTAGTCATTCAGCGCTCCCCAACTACGCACGCAATAGAGTTGGTTGGAACAGACATGAGAGAATTATTGTAACGATGTTTGTGAGAATGCTAATCTAAACTAATTCCGGAGACGTGAATGCTGGAGCGTGCGACGAGCGCACATACAACCCGATCGACATAGTTCTAGGAACTTTCTTACAGTTTATGGAACACTGTAGTCTTTATAATTTTATCATGAATCCCTACTCAGTCTTGCAATTGATACGTGACTTGATGGATAAGTGATTGTATGGTATGATACAAATGTTGGAGCGCCTGTGGAATGGGAAGTACAGAACTAAAACGCACGAAGTGAATCCTCTTGGCCCACCACAAATTCGATAAACATCGACCGGGATTTGAAGTTCTGTATCCAGAGGTGGAATTTAGCTCGCTGGTCGCCTAGATACGCATCACCCCCAACGTTATAACAACTTACGATAATACCATTTCTATTTTCAGAAGAAATCCTTTCGATAATAAGCTAAAGACCTTATACTTTATTTTCTGGAAGAAGTACTTCTTATTTCATTTCTTTTAAATAAGTTATATAGTGCACAAAATGGAAACGTTCAAAAAACGCTATGATATTTCGTGTTACAAACTACGGACTAAAAAATTTGATAAAATATTAGTCGAACATTAGTTCGTAATATTGATATTGTAAATGTTAGTTTCCTGTTAGTCGTTAATTGTGTGAGTCCAAATGTAGACAATCACTTCACAGAGTCCCCAGAGTTCATTTTGTTTCTGAAAGTAATTTATCTTTACTAAATACTACAAAAGTTTTGACGTGCTTAATATTTTTGGTATGAATTATTACTCCTGAAGAACAATACTCGAAAATTATGACACTTCCTCACATGCACCATAAGTTCCTAGGGTCCGAATCGTATTCATATAGTTTTGTAATTGCATTGTCAATAAAACAAAAACATATGAAACGAGTGTGTTTCACAGGAATGCAATCTCACCCCTTCCACATGATTTTTCCGTTTTTGATATACATTATAATTTTTATGTTTGTCATCCGAGGAGACAATTTCTGCCCCCGAACGCCGCCGTTGCGTCACAGAGGTTTTGGAACTGCATTCTTCAAGTGTTATAAATACATCCGCGATGAAGGTGTGCACGTCCGTCCTCCAGGAGAATTTACGGTGCTGAGAGCCCTCCGCGCCAGCTCCGTTTCAACGGAAGGTCCTCGGTGGGAACAGGCGCGAGCTATAGAGAACGGGTCTCGCGCGTGAACGCATCTCCAGTGGACCGCGAGAGCGCCTGAAGACAAAGCGGTTCTGAGAACGCGGCCGCCCTTCCGGCTACAGGCCCGAGAGGTCGTCCCGCCCTCCGTCCTCAGCCCCCAGACCTCAGTCCTCGAGGGAGGTAAGTGACGATACGCACCGTCCGGCAGCCTCAACGCGTTGGGTTTCCTCGTACGTTAAACACCGCTCTCGCATGCGAAACACTAGCACATCCCTTGCAACGACTTCTCGTTAATTACAGTAATTACGGTAGAAGATTGTGGGGATTTTCGTTTACACAGAGCAGAACTATCAACAAGTACGTCATGCATTGGCAAGTACATGCACGCTATTTGAGATACATTGTGATGATTGTACCGATAAAAATCTGATACGAACACAGAGTACATAATCTAGCGCAACAAACCTTTCAGACTCGTTTTGAAATTTCATGCTATGCCTCCACGTTTACAACACAAACGTGCAATGCACGTATAACACATTTTAAAAATAAGGTGAGCAAAAACGCTAAAAATTACCCCAAATTAATAAAAAAAATTCATCCCTAAATGTGGAGGCGTGAAAGTTAAAATTTCTCTTCGGTTAGCGACAGCGGGTTTCATCATTTTACCCCCTATTATATCGCCTACTCGTCAGCCGATGTTGCCAATGTATCTTTCTCGAACTCTATTCACAACCGTATTGATTTAAGGTTGACACTACTCGAACAGGCTTTTGGAGACAGAAAGAGCCCACCCGTCCGCCGGTGAAGGGCGGGAGGGGGGGAGGACCGCTGCGGGCTAAATATTTAGCGCTCGCGCCCCCGCCCCCGCCCGTGCCCGCGGCGCGGCCAACACAAGACGCACTCGAGGCGCAACGCGATCGCCAGGGGCCCCGCGGGGCCTTTCTCTGCCGCACAAAGGGTGACGCGTGCTGCCCTCGCGGGCACGGCGGCGACGAAGCCGCTAGCGCAGATGGCGCGGGGCGTTCGACTCCCCACACTCACAGGTGGGCCCCGCCCCTCGGATTCGGTTTCTGCGGAGACCCACCCCACCCCACCCCTCGCTACATGCACGCCACAATGCAGTCCAAACAGACAGAACGGCTTCGGCGGATTGTTGAAAGAAGCCGGGAAGAATGTTAATGTATTTGAAGGCTCAGAAAACTTTCTCGGGCTTGTCGACGAATTTTGGGCAGCTGTGTATGGGGTTAATAATTCATTCGCCGAAGTCGGTGAGGTTATACATATTTCATTTGATAATATGAGGTAACATTGTGAGCAAATCTACGACTAAAAATTCTTAGATTTAGATAATGAATATTAAATTTCTTTTAAAACTTATTTATTAAGCCATTGCTTTTAACTTGATGGCATGAATGCCAACAAGCACGATTACATCAAGATTTATCTTTTTCAGAGAAAATGTGACAGCAGAATTAACGATTGCTCACTATTTACAATTTACGGCGGAGACGAAATGAACGTCTGCTTATACGAGCTATAAAATATCGTTTAGTTTTGGACTATTATTATCTGCCTTGTTAGCACAGTTTGAACACTAAATACAACTTTTATTGAACATTTGAATTACGAGTAGTAAGTAAAGTTTTCTTTAATAATTATTTGAAAATAATTCTTGCCTTACATTTAAACAATATCAAAATTAATCTTACTTGCCTCTTGCCCAACCACCCTCACGGACAACGAGAAGGTTTTATGTCACTTTTCTATCAAAGAACTAAAGTTTTAGAGTAAACAGTACAGCGTCTGAACTAACTCAGCTCGCCAAATATCCACAAGCGATTCGTTTTAAAAGTCACGACGCCAGTATTTTCTTTTGACGAGTGTCTTCAGCGGGAAGAACGATTGGATTTTCTTCCTTAGTGGCTGTAGCGGCGCCGCGTGTGAAGGCAAGAAACTCGTGATATTACCGCACACATTATCACGGGCACGCAACGCGCTTCGTGAACATTCTAGTCGGCAACGAGCAGCCATGGGTGCTGTCTATCTGACATTATTATTAGAAGGCAGGTTAACGGGGCTTGGTCATAAGTAAACATGAACTATAAGTTAGTTGTTTGCCGACGTTTCGGAAAATTTATTTCCATCCTCAGGGCTGAATAAAATGAGGAAAGAAAACACCACACATTTACTACAATACTACCAAAACACCATATAACAATCCTGTCTGCATTTACAATATCTTGTACCAAAAATCGTTACATACTACAGGAGTGCAGAGAGGATTTTGTATTTTATCTTATATTAAAAAACTTTTTATATTAAAAATGACTTTTAGGAATAGTATAATAGAATAATAAAAATCAGAAATAATTACAAAAAACTAAACGCAAACGTAAAATCACTAAAAATTCTACATTCACATTGTGTTAAGAGGTGAGAAAAACTCAAAATGCTTGTATCTAAAAAATTATATTCTTTACGGAAGAACAAATTTTAAAAATTAAAAATTATTGGAAAGAGAATTATTTTCATAACTTGTTACCACGGACAAATTATTAGAACTGATTGGGATTAATTTACAAAAACAATTCTATGATTCAACACACTTTTTTCATTGTTTGAATAAGAGTGTCGTCTATGTCAGTATTCATGTTTTGTAGGTTTATATACTTGAGAAACGTCGCTTTTGCCTCCACTACAAGGAAACCACACAAAAGCAGACTGGCTGCTCCGAAAAAGTTCGTTAAAAGAAAACTCCCTCACAGAGGAAGAAATAAGAGCCATCTCTTTCCGTCGCTGCAAAGAACAGACTTCTCCCGGGGCTCGAGAAGCTTTGGAATAGAGGCGATTTCTGCACAATTTCGAACCGAATTTCCTGACGACAGGGATCTGGACGCGGGGACACTGGCCGCCGGGGGCGGGGGCGACGGGGGGGGATCCAGCCAGGCGCAAAGCGGAGTACGGCGGTCGTGGGCACGGGAGGCGGGGCAGGGCGGGGCAGTGCGAGGAGGGGCGGGCGGGCAAGCAGACGCCTGCGGCCAAGTTGGCGTACCTGTAGCGTGGAGCATTGCCCAGGGCTCTCCTCACCCCCCAATCCCTGGTTCGCGCGCCGCTCACCGCTCACCGCCCGCCCAACCGACCGCCGACCACCGCCCACCGCCCGCTGGCCGCCGGCCGCCGGCGCCGCCGTCGCCGCCACGCGCGCTCGTTAAGCACCTTAGCGCCCGGCCTAATGCGCGTCAACACTGTCGCGGGGGCTCTTTGTAACGGAACTTGTAAATCGCGGCAGCGGCTCTCATGGTGACGGCGAACCGGGCGGGGCGGGGTGGGGCGGGGGGCGCAGTGGGCGGGCGGTTCCAAGAGAAACGCGGGGCGAACGGAGCAGTGCGAGACGGGGCGGATCGGGGCGAAGCGAGACGAAGCGGGACGAGCGGGGCGAAGCGGGGCGAAGCGGAACAAAGCGGGGCGCGGGGCGAAGCGGGCGGCGGAAGGGCGGGGAGGGCAGGCGGGCAGGGCGAGACGGGGGGGGTGGAGCAGGCGGGGGGTAGGGTGGCGCGGGGACGGCGTTGGGGATTCCCAGAAGTTCGGGAGAGGAACCCAATGAGTTGGATCAGGACTACGGTTTCGCAAGAGTGTGGCAGAATAGCATAAAACACTTTTTCCTATTTTAAGCACGAAACAATTCCGTTTGTCTGTTAATGCTACTACCTGAACACTTTCACTCGAGTTGGCGTTGTATTTCTTTTCACTAATCTCCCCTTGACACTCAATGCCTTTTGTTATCATTGCTCTAATTTTCTCCGGACAAAGGAAATAAACAAAATTCTTTTTAGGCATGTGAAAGCCACAGAAATTTTTCTAAATCATACCAAAAATATTTGTAATATCTGAAATCTTCCAACCACGAGTTAAGGTGTTCGTAAACATTTTTACAGTAATTGCGCGAAAGAAAATTGTCACAAATTATCAACACTTCATTAAAAAATTGAGCATACCCAAATAGGATGCAAGAGAAGTGAATTAATTCTTACTGTCTTTATTCCTTCAAACAAGTTAGATTTACCTCTAGAACAAAGTAGATTTACCTCGTAAGAATTAATGTATGTAATTAATAAACAGCTTCTACACTTTACTGAAAGTCAGGAGAAATTCTACTACCTCATTATCCTCTAGATATATTTTCCAGCTACAGCATTTTACGTACGTCGATCACAATAATCCCAGCTTGAGTTACTTTGTGAATTTCAACAGCGTGAAATGCTCTAAACCAACAACGGATTTTAAAAACAAATGTGTCTGTTATTTATTGGAAGCACAATTCGTATCGTTGGGAGAAATTCATAAAAAAACGAAGCCGGGCACTTTTAAACGTCAAAAATACGCGAGTGCAACACAATGAAGGGGAAATTGACGGCGTAATGGCTAAAAGCGGGCGAAACTTCGCTTGAATTGCTGATGGCAGGCTGTGTGCACGAGGCGCTAGCGCCACGCTCGGCGTACGCGAACCACGGGCGCGCAACGCCAGGCCGGAGACGCAACGCCACACACATCCGGTCTTCCGAGATTACAACGAACAGCACGGCTATTTACCAAAGGCGTAGACAATTAAAAGATTTAGAAATTTTTTGGTTGAGATTTGCTTTGAAACGCAAGCTTTTGACGTTTCAATCGAAAAGAACACAATTATTTGACGAACAGCGAAAAGCGTGCTTACGATTGTATTGTTAACGGAATTAGTTTTCAATAAAATCTGTGATACGCTCAATTCTTCTACAAATTTTCCCAAGGTATGTATAAAAACACTGCAATCAGTGTTAAGGAATTTTGAGCAGATACTTTTTTCCCTAAATATTTCTGAATTTTTGTAATGATAATGAATGTGATCTTCTAATATGTTTCTCAAAGGACTCAATTTATAGTGGTTTTTCGAAAAATAGCAGTGAATAGCAGTGTAATAGAAACTAATTCGTAGTTAGCGATGATCACCGTCAACGCAAATTTTCACTTCTGTCACATTAGTTCGACACATATTAAAAAAATCAGAAATTGCAATAAAACTGGTTTCAAAGAATATAATCTCCCCAAATTCATTCGCGAGATCATTCTCGAAATAAGCTCTTCTCCTCGATTATGCTACTTGCGGGAAAAAATCAAAAGAATATTTCTTCAACAAGAGCTAGTTGATGTCACTAACGGTGAATTTTAAAGTACGGTTGCCAATGCAATCATTGAGACAATTTCCTTACAATTTGCGCTCTTTTGAACAATAATATCTAAAACAGATATTAATTCCACATTTTTTCCAAACTTAATTTTTTCAAAGAAGCTTCACCAAAAATAAAATAACAAAGAATCAATATGCAGTTATCAACACACAAGCCTCATCGTTCCACGCCATCAGTTTTCGGTGCTGATATCAAGCTCGCTTTTCTCACTTCTTCTTGTATTGTGACATACAAGTCCAAAATGTGATAATATTTTGAACTGATAAAGCATTAAAAAGAAATGTATCGGTTGCTTTCCAAACAATCGTGAAGTGAACCTAACGTTACAAACAAACAAACGTAATGTATAATAATGTTCTCTTGGGCCATCGCAAATATGTTCCTAGCAAGATACTTCGAATAAAAAAGTGAAAAATGTTCAAAACGGTAAGAAGTTTATTATTCAAATTTGATGTGCAAAACGGCAAAAACCTATTACCATGGTAGACATTTAGTCGTTGAACGTTATACCTTTACCATATTTGGCGGCGTTGGGTCATGGTTGACGTAGTTTGAATAAAGTGTTCCGTAGAAGTTCGGCAAATTAACGTCATGAACGAATAGTTACTAAAATACCGTACTACAATTGTCTTGAAAGAATAGAATAATTTACTACCAAAAGCACATTTTAGAACGAGTTTAGATTCACGCACTTCATGGAACGCTACTTGCGTCATGGAATTATTGCTGTTGTTACAACTCACAGTTTTCAGTGTATTCCTTTGAGAATATGTAATATAGTACGAAATTTAGAAATAAATACCCAATTGCAATTCTTTTCGAACTCTTAAAAATAACAAAAGGAACCAGAATTGTGGCTCTCACGTTGGAAACTACTGACCCTAGAAATCGGCATCATCAGTGCATTCGTCGGCTCAAATATCAAGTCTCTTCTAATCATATGAGACCTTCAAAAAGGAGGTTAAAAATTCGGACAGGAGGTTAAAAATTCGGACAGGAGGTTAAAAATTCGGACAGAAGGATAAAAATTCGGACAGAAGGATAAAAATTCGGACAGAAGGATAAAAATTCGGACAGGAGGATAAAAATTCGGACAGAAGGATAAAAATTCGGACAGATGGATAAAAATTCGGACAGAAGGATAAAAATTCGGACAGAAGGATAAAAATTCGGACACTCCGAATAAAAATCTCTTAAACTTTGACGGGAATCTCAACGACCGCCACTTTTACTATTCTGTACGTATTTCTGAAAAAAACATTAATATTCAACGTCATCTCCACCGCTTACTTCCCACTTCTAAACACATCACAAAGCAAACGCTGAGGAAAAGTAATCTGTATCCTCGGACGCAACGCAAACCAGCAAGATTCTCGCTTCCTTTTGAGAGCCGAGAATTTTCACAGTCGTCGCCGTCGCAGCCGCTGCGTTCTCCGCGCGTTGGTTATTGCTCGCGGCCGCCCGCGCGTCGGGAAGTCGCAAGTCACGGCTGCTAATTCCCGCGGGTGCGGCGGCGATGCCGGCGGCGGTGCCGGCGTCCCGCGCGCGGAGCTATCCGCTAACGCGGTTTCATGGGGCCGGTGGGTTTGTCGCGGAGGGGGCGGATTTTCCGCGCGGTGGCGCGGCGAGACCGCCCGCTAGGCCTAACCCGCGCGCGCGTGCACGCGTCGGCCGCGGAAAAAACCGCTGCCGCCCCGCGGGGCGCCCGTAACCGACGCCACGCCACGCCACGCCACGGCACGGCAGGCCATGCCACGGCAGGCCATGCCGCGTCGCGCCACGCCGGCCCCCCCACCCGCCCCGCGCCCCCCCCGCCACACCACGCCGAAACCACCTGCCCAGCAGTTCAAGACGCGAGCAGAGAAGTCACATGCGCTGGGCGCATACCTTCTGCATCCACTTGACATTTTAACACGGGAGTGGCCGGAATAGGTCACGCCAGTCCACGCAATGTATCTCTCAGATATAGCTATACTTTTTGCGAATGTAAATGATCTGAAAGTCCATTTATTAACATACGTATTTTATTCAGTTTGTTCATGTTCCCCATTGCAACTGTTCTGCACTTACACTGCAGAATTATTGTCTGAATAGTGTTGGTGAAAAAGGTAAAAATTGATAAAGTAGAGGAAAAAATCATTAAGCATCATATTATCCTATTAAATAATATTAAATACAATTTCTTGAAATTAGTTTGGCATGTTCTAAATAAATATATTTTACTTTTTCACAAAAATATTTAGAGTCTTTATCATTTTTCTATTTTGCAAGTTTCCCATTTTTTTTCATTTCCCTAAAGATGTCTCCTGCACATCATATTTCTCTTTGATAAGAAATAGTGACAGTCGACTGAAGATAAAGAAAATTATTACATTTTCTGAATAGGCACTTGTAGAAACGGCTGAAAATAATGCCATGATACGTACCGCACAGACCACGATCTCACATTGCACTGACGCTATTGCACCCAACGTATATGACAGATATCGCGCAGCGCAGCGATAAATTTTCAACATGCTCACGGGAAATCATTCAGCGAAAGGATAAAAATGAGACGTTAGGTGATTTTGGAAAAGTGCAATGAAGGAATACATGAAATATCAGACGACTAATGCATCGCAATTATTCAGAAACATAAAATTGCTGTGGCTTGGATCTCACAGATCTAATTGGAGCACTTCGGAGTTAAAGAATACCACGTTACATACAGTTTCAAGATTGCTATAGTCGTCGCCAGTAGAAAGGCTTGCTGAGAAAGAAGAGAAAATGCTAGGCGTGCCGCGGAAGGCTTATACCGACTGCATCCCGCGATCATCTTCTCTCAAGCCGTTTACCTACCTTCCCAAAAAAGGCATTGCATCCCGTTCCAATTTCCTCCTTACAGTAACGATTGATACTTAGGTTTACCGCGGTCTTCGTAATATTATATTAGTCTAGGATAATTGACTTTCTTTTAGGGCGTTATCAACGTTGAAAACTACATATAACTGTTTGAGCAAACAAAACTCGAAACCTATCACGAGCGTCTTCTATTCCTCGCTGACATAACACGTACATTTCCAAAAATTTTGCAATTTTCACCTGTGATCGAGGTTTTCTTTCAGTTGTGCGAGAACATCTCTTTGCTGTACTTACGAAAGCAAACTTAAAAAAGTTTACTCCTTCTGAAATGTCGAAGGAACGAAACGGAATAGCGTCAGGTAACACACAAGATGAGCCTTTTGAGGTAACGAAAAGTGAAGGGGGAGTAGCTGGGATGCGGGAAAACTCAGCTCGGGCTGCGTACCCCGTGGATTATGTGGTTCTGATGCACAGACCTAGGGCACCTCCTCATGCAAGAAGCTACGGAAATGGAATGCCAAACATTGAGTTCACGCCAAAGAGCTATTTATGACACGAGGCCCATAGACCGAGTGGCGGTATCCTACGAACAAAATAATACCTCTTTTATCACGGGTGTCATACACAATTTTTTAAATAACCTTACTGACTTTCATTGTATTTTAATTCAAGTATACAAGTTACTTAATGATACATTATGGCCAGCAGTAGCGGATGCGAAGAGGACGAAAGTATTGTTCTTTCTTAGTTGTATGTATTTACAGATTTATGAAATCACTTTATCATAGTCTCATTTTAGAACTAGTGCAAAAAATTGCACTTTTAGCAAGCTATGGAAGCCCTGAAACTCTCGCGCTTACTAATGACGTAAAAAAAGAATTAGTTACAAGATGCTTTCGGAACACTTTAGACAATCCGTGTTCTGAAAGGAGATCTTTCTAACGCACAGAAGATCTCTGGGGATTAGACCTGTCGAGGGAAGATACTGCAGAAATAGAACCTTTGCAATCACCCACAAAAATTATTTTTAGTCTCAACCTTTGGAACACAGAATAGCCAAGCTGTGGTTCTGATTTCCAGAAGCGCTGAAGGATTTAGCCTCTCGAGGCTACAAACTGGGAATTAGAATGCGAAACTTTACATTCATCCCCAAAATTATTCTGGGCTACAATAAACTCATTGAGGTTTCGTTTATGACCTAGAATTTCTAGGTCATAATTGACATCCCCAAGAGTTACGGTGATTCCGAGGTCTCTACAAAACAAGAATGAGGTTCCGATTCAATAGCTCCTGTTGTAATTTCTTATATTCAGACAACTTACAGTTAACGTTAAACAATTTCTCAACTTGTGTCGTGTTTGAAATGTTTGTCATCGCGTCGATCGACGACTTGCATGCATTGAAAACTGGACTATCTGAGAAGGTATCTTCGTATTTGATACATTATCGAGGAATTACTTAAAAAAATAATGAAGTTAAAATTTATAGAATTTCCAAAATATGTAAACACACACAAAAAAAAAAAGAATACTCATTTATAGTAAATTCATTAGATTCGTTCTACAAGTTCTATGAAAGATACGAAACAAGTCGCGATTATGTAGTTAAGAAGATGGTGATGTATTGGCCCCTCACCGTAACTACAGTTAGCCTCTGCTTGAGAATCACAATAGCCATTCTCTGGGTCCCGCTTTCCACTCCGGATAACTTCAGAAGCTACTGGTCGCTCATGCATTGTGAGTGGGGAGCTTTGGGCGTATGGCGCGAGATCTTGAAACCGGACTCTCGCCTCACTGACGTGCATTTAATACTGCGTGTGGATGCTCGTGGTAAAATTATTAGAAGTTATGCAATATAAAGAGAGACATTAAGTTATTTTTCACGCAATGCATTACAAAAATAGAATTACATGAGGAATTTATTTTCTATTAATTTTCATGAAACAAACTTCGATAGTTGAAGTTTGAAGATGCATTATTATATACAAATAAAAGTGATGGAAAATGTTAAGTGACGTAATTTTCCCAATTCTAGAAGACTAAATAAATCACGTTACAATTTATTCTAAACTACAACTGTGCATGAAATTTTTAGTATGTTCTCCTGTAAATTGTTCTGATCTGGCTCTTAGAATAATCTTTCCACTTCTTAGAAATTTAATATAAATTAATATGTCCCTTTCTTCAGAAGATTAATCGTCTATCGGGAAGTTTATATAATATATTTGACATTCACGGGCTTCAATAGTCTTACAAATTTATCTATCCATTTCTCACCAATTCTTTTTCTCGTGATCTGACAAAAAATATAAATTATCAACCTTTTTATACAAAATACTTGTAGTTTCTTAATTACAATATCAATAGAATTTTTGTGTTTTTTTAGCAATTAAAATGAAGATTACTTTACATTTGACGGAGCTGCTCGAGGAATTTCACCTATACCTTGACCTTACTCTAGAAAACTGTAGTTTTTCACTCGACATTGCGACGTTAAAATGCTTTTCCGGATTCATAATTAATATTCCCCAAATTATAACTTAAGTCATAAAAATGCGATGATTAAAATTTTTAAAACTTCGCAAACTTGTAGCAATGTTTGCGAAATACATAACTTTTGTAGACGGATCACAGTGAAGAAAATTATGCTTCCGCATTTACGCCTTTCAAAAGACTAGAATGCGCATGTAGCGTTTTGCTTCAGTAATAAAACTAGGAATCAAACTATTAACATGGCGATATATCACCGACAACACTTGGAATCGTACAATAAGTAAAAATAGCAAAACAACGCAATCGGATACTACATCTCCGACAGTCAAAAATCTCCAATCTGTGCATAAGAAATTTGTCAGGGAGATTACCGAGTTCAAACTTTCTATTAGTGTTTCTACAAAACTGCCCTGCATTTCCTTTTTGCAATTCTTATCTTTCACCGTCTTTCGCCATTTGTCCTTGAGAAATTAGTTCCTCGCGGAGAAAACTACGCAAAGATCGACTCGCCAACCACTTTGACAGCTCACATCGAGGCTGATAAACTTCTAAAATCCGCAACATACTGAGTTCAAAATTTTGATTCGCATTTCTACGAAAGTTCTCTGCATTTATTTTTTGCAATTATTAACTTTGTCTTTCGCCTGTCCTTGAGAAATTAATTCCCCACGTAGGAAATGACTATAAGGTCGACTTGCGAACCACTTAGCTCAAACCAAGGCTGGTAACGACGAACACCCAACATACTCCAAAAACGGTTGTTCATTTGAGTTACGGAGGTCAGTACTGCCTTAAAACTTTTTATTAGTATTTCTACGAAAGTACTCTGCATTCATTTTTTTAAATTATTAACTTTGTCTTTCGCCTGTCCTTGAGAATTTCCCATGTAGGAAACGATTAAAAGGTCGACTTGTCAACCACTTCGACAGCTCATTCCAAGGCTGACAGCGACTAACATCCCCAACATGCTCCCAAACGCAAATCGATTTCTCACTTGAGGTTCTGAGATCATTACTGCCTTACGGGCTGATAACTTCTAAAATCCCCAACATACTGAGTTCAAAATTTTTATTAGTATTTCTACGAAAGTGCTCTGCATTTATTTTTTGCAATTATTAACTTTGTCTTTCACCTGTCCTCAAGAAATTAATTCCTCACGCAGGCAACTACTAAAAGGACGACTTGCCAATCATAGACATAGTTCATTACTATTAGTATTTCTACGAAAGAGCTCTGCATTTATTTTTTGTAAGTACAACCTTTGTCTTTCACCTGTCCTTGAGAAATTAAATTCCCACGTAGGAAACGACTAAAAGGTCGACTTGCAAACCACTTAGCTCATACCAAGGCTGGCACCGACCTACGTACCCGAATCGATTCCCCACTTGCGGGGCATTGAGACGGCTGTGGCGCGGGCGTGGGTCGCCGGCGGCCGCGCGCGCTTTGCGGGAGGGCGAAGCGGGGAGCGAGAAAGAGAGGCGCGCAAACAAACGCAGCGTTGAGCGGCGCCAACGCCGGGCGACGGCACATGTGGCGATGGGGGCGGCGGCGGCGGCCGGCGCCACGCGTGCGTGCGTGCGTGCGAACGGCCGCGTGGCCACGCGACGCCGCGCCCAACCTCCGCACGCCGGACTCTCGCGCCGCTCTCCACATTTATATTTATTCATATTAAATTATTTTTGTAGATTTGATATTTCGCTGATATACTACGCGATTTTTTTTTTTCAAATAAAGTCGTGGACTGTAATTTTTTTTTTCACAAAAAACGAAGAAATTTGCTGAATTTCTACTGACAATTAGACACGTGGGCGTATGTACTATATATTAAAATATATAGTACATACGCCCTTGTATTCAAACGTTCATGTCAGTGTGACGTTATGGAGAGCAGAATCTAAGCCATTTCTTAACATACATCGTCATCAATCGTGTCACATTTCGAAACTTTTCGCTAAGTGTCCTGAAGCAGAGATGAACATCAATTTATTATGGTAACACAAACAATAAAATACCAAACCTAGGTATGGCTTGTGGATAATCACATTTCTACGCTTTTAGGTAACGCTAATTCTGACGGGTTTGCCGCACTTTTTCGGTATGGCACAAAAATTTCGGATTCGAAAATTTCGTGCTTTTCAGGTTCGACGATAACATTTTGGATTCGCTTTGATTTTCAACTAAGGGTCCTGCACCGTAGATGAACATCAATTTGTCATGGCAACACAAACAATAATAATACCAAACGTGGATGTGGTTTTTGGAAAATCACATTTCTACGCTTTTAATCTAACGGGTTTGACGCGCTGTTCCGGTACGGCACAAAAATATCGCATCCGGAAACTTTTTGATAAGTGTCCTCAACCGTAAATAAACAACGATTTGTCATGAACACAATAATAAACCAAACGTGGATACGGCTTTTGGAAAATGACATTTCTACGCACATTCTGACGGGTTCGGCGTGAACATTTGGGCAGATTGTGAACATGGTCACGTGCACTGAACGGCGCGCAGAGCGGCACTCACCGTGGAGGTGCGGCGCCGCGAGCGGGTCGGGGTCGGGCGCTGGCGCGGGCGCCGGGCCGGCCGGGGGCGGCGGCGAGAGCGCGGCGACTAGGGCGGCCGCTGCCTGCGCGGCGCTGCGCCGGCCGCTGTCCTCGGGCGGCGTCCTCGCGGCCGCGTCCTCGCGCGCGCACGTGGCGTCCCGCGACGGGCGTGCTCGCGGGCTGCGCGGCCGGCCGGCGCTGCGGTGGCGGTCGTGCCTCGACGGACGTTGGCCGCTCACGGGGAGGGGACCGCTGGCGTGGCCTTGTGGAACGCCGCCGAGTAGAGTTTCTCGCTGGTTGTCAGGGGCGCCGCCGCCGCCGCTCCCGCTGTCGCAGTCGCCGCCTCGGCTTCTCGGCCCGGTGCAGCTACCCCTTGCGCAGGGCACCGCCGCTGCCTTACCACACTACAACACACATGTAAATATTTATGCCGAGTGCGTCGGGCGCGTGCGGCGTGCTTTCGTCGTTGATGACTGAATGACTGCCGCAGTCAGCCGTGAGTTTTACACTAGAGCGTCACCGCTCATAGGGCACGGCGCGCGCGGATGCCACCGCCGCCGCCGTCGCCGCCGCCCTCGCCGCCGCCCGGGCCGGCGTCGCCCGCGCCCTCGCCCTCGCCGTCGCGCCCGCGCCGGGCGGGCTTCGTGGGGAAGCGGACGCACGGGCTCGGCTGCGCGCAACGTGCGGCGCCCGCCCTCGAGGTGGCGGAGGTGGTGGCGGCGGCGGTGGTGGCGGCGGCGAAGGCGGCGGTGGCGGTGGAGATGGCGGCGGTGGCGGTGGCGGCGGGGTGGGGGCGGCGGCGGCGGTAGGGCGGTGGCGGCGGCGGTGGTGGTGGCGGTGGAGGCGGTGGAGGCGGTGGCGGCGGTGGCGGCGGTGGCGGCGGTGGCGGCGGTGGCGGCGGTGGCGGCGGTGGCGGCGGCGGTAGCGGC
Organism: Teleogryllus oceanicus; assembly: GCA_964035755.1. Classification (NCBI taxonomy): domain Eukaryota; kingdom Metazoa; phylum Arthropoda; class Insecta; order Orthoptera; family Gryllidae; genus Teleogryllus; species Teleogryllus oceanicus. The sequence goes on from CAXIVR010000014.1 coordinate 11,488,106, forward strand.
GGTGGCGGTGGCGGTGGCGGTGGTGGTGGCGGCGGTGGCGGTGGTGGCGGTGGTGGCGGTGGCGGCGGTGGTGGCGGTGGCGGCGGTGGCGGTGGCGGCGGTGGTGGTGGGGTGGCGGCGGCGGTGGAGGCGGTGGTGGCGGGGTGGCGGCGGCGGCGGCGGCGGCGGGGTGGGGGGCGTGGCTGCGAGCGCCTCGCGAAGCGCCCTGCTGCGCTCGGAAGCTGTGGATTCCGCGCACTCAAGAGAAATGATTCGGTGCGCGCTCTCGCAGCCAACTTACAGCGCCTTCCTTCTCTGGGCCACACAAGGCCCTCTGTTCCACTTTTTAAGTCCAAAACAAGAGCACACAGTGGTTTTCTTTTTGTAAAACGAAGCACTTTTTTTTTTCGAGTAGCATATTTTGAAAAGACCTAATGGATTTTTCATAGGCTATTCGAAGTTTTGTTTTTAAAACGTGGCTTTTCAAGTACAGTTACAGTAATTTTCTTTTAAGACTTATTCATAAAACCAATTATTTTTGAAAAATTAAAATTACCTATGATATTTTTATAAAAAAATCGATCCTGTCTCGTAATTTTATGTGCACGTGTAATGGAACTTCTTATTTATTCTATTTACTAAAATATCTAAACAAAATAATTGTGAATTATCAATGAGACAACTCATCTTTACACAGCAACGAGTTCTTTCTTCCTGTAATACATCACAATTTTCTCTCATTGGAGCAGTCTTCATTTTCTCCGAAAACTAGGATTTATTCAGGAATGTGTCTTTTTTCAAAAAGCTTCTTGCCACTTAGTCAGTTCCACCCTTCCCCCTTCTTAATGAGATGTTATCATACATATTCAAGACGTACTTGAGAGTGAATAAATCGCGAGGGCTTCAGCGACATATAATTCACGAATGAAAATCAAGAGGGATACCCACGGCCATGATCGAATTCCAACTCTAATTTTGATATCGAAAAGTTCACTCGATTCGCTCTTCAACCATTCGGCAAAGTTTACCACTACAAGTCTACACTTTATTCCAATATTTTTTGTTTCCATGTTCTTCATGGCTGGTAGTGTACACCACCCTTATTGCTGTTTATTAAAGGAAAAGGTGCATTTTAATTTTTATTTAATTTTTTTCTTAACATTATTACCGATTCTCAAACGAATACTAAATGTTGTGTTAAGGCATATTAGTTATATATTTTATTACTTTACGTCAAAAACCGTTAAAATATATTTAGTTTGTATTAAAAATTGTTTAAAACAACTTTTCTCCTCCTAACTTGTTAAAATGCCGGTGTTGAAATACCACCTAAATACATGTTGTCATACAACTGAAAAGGAAAAAAGTGCACTTCCTTCACAGAATTAAGATGTTGAAGAGTAACTCGAAGAGCTTACATCAAGGTATTGTAAAACGTACTTCAGGTGCCAACGAAAATGAAGCTTCTGATGGGTTACAAATAATTGTTAATGAACAACGAGTTACAAGAACCTGAAAATGTGCTAAAATTACTCTATTTGTCTTTTGATTAACTTGGCTGTAACAAAAGAATGTATGCAAAAAAAATTTCGAACATTTGTAATATATTTCAATTTATTAAAAGGGCATTTGTGATATTTTAAGGATCTTATATCCAATTGAAAAACTCCAAAATTCTGAACAATGAATTTACGAACATTCTGAAAATAATGTACCGTACAGTGAAACCTTTAATACACAAACATGTTGCTTCCGTGGTCATTTAGAGGGGCTGTCAGTTAATAGGAGAATCTTACTTTTTAAACAAAAAGCTGTCTTTATTCATCTACAGGGCTATAGGGAAGTGCCTATTATGTTGGGCGTTCCTGAAAGGTTTTTAGTTTATGAACGTGAATTATGAGAAATGAATTCTTTTTTATTAATTTTATTTTGCCTTTTAAAACTTTCCTTATAAATATTTTAAAACGTATTTAAAAAATAATAAATGATTCTATTTCTCTTGAGTAAAAATAAATGTTTTAATTTTCAGTTTTAGTACCCCCAATAGCTGTCTAGTTAGCGAACTTCCGTTTTCATGTATACACTCACTTTATCATTTGGGTATGGATCGCACATTCTATGTCTTATAAGCTCAAAAGTTTACTTTTCTCGCACTTCTTCGCGTAATTAAAAATGAAAATTTTAAAATAAAAAAATCAAAACAATCGACGATTGGGTTTAAATTCCAGACGCATGGCAAAATTCTTGCGTGTTACGCGGCAAGTTGCTAACCCTGACTTCCGATTTGGATATTCTACCGCACCAAATGTCCTTCCAAGAAGATAAGTTAAGGAAGGCTCTGTTCATTCACAGAATTAAACCTCGTGTCACTTTCATAGTCGTTGTCTGATTATGGAACAGAAATGGAGCGAGCTGCCGTGATACCATATCAGTGGCCACGGTTTAATGTTACTTGATTCACGGAACTCCCCTGCTCTCGGATTTCCACAAGAACGAAGCTGAGGCAAAGAACATGTTGCAAAAATGCTTTTTACAACGTCGCTATTTTCGTTTTAACTATGGAAAATTCGGTACACTTTACAATATACTTGCCATTTTCCTCAAAGTGGTATTTTAAAATGGATAAAGGAAGAAAATTGCTATTAACGGGCTGGTCGGTGGTCGAAGAGAGGGGTTGTCTCTTAACTGAGGTGCACTTTAAATACGATATACGGGTTTCAGTGGTTGTTTCAACAAAAATCGGTCGTTTCGAGGGATAGTTTTCAGAGACTTTCACTGTACTTGTAACCATTTTGACAAGTTCTTCCAAGTTTTGAAAAATTACGAAACAAGGTTAACTTTCAGTCAACACTGCTCACATTCTTGTTACCGGACACAAAGTTTGGTCAAAGAAATAATAAGAATTATTAAATAAATCGAAATATTTACGTTCTTGTTGATCTCCTTGAAATTAAAAGATAAATTTGAATACAGAAAACGAACATTTACCTAACGAAATCATTGATCTGATATTGGTATTCTGGTGAGATGATTAAATAGTAGCCCCCGTTATTCCCGAATTCTTCTCTGCAAAATGACAATGTTCGCTACGATTTGCAAGTGCAATGTAAGTATAAAACAAAGGATAATTCGACAAATTGCAAAAAGCACGCAATTTCAACAAAAATGAGAATAAAATTGCAACTGAGGTAGTCGTGGTACTTACTTCGTATTGTAACCGCCCGTTTAGTTCCCTCACGTGCCAACACCACCATACTTGTGATGACATGAATATACCATTCGGAACTAGTCGACGAACTTCCGATGGGTTCGGAAAACGCGGAGGGTTACTGCGCGAAGAGACCATACAACCAATCGAAATTCTGACCGATGAGAAGAGTGCCAAAGTGGAGATTTCCTTTGAGAAAACTGGAGAAATGTTTATTTCAGATTCAAGTTGCTGACTACAAGTTCATTTATATGCTCTTAAGTGGCGGGTTGCGAGTTGCTAGGACAGAGTCATGGAGATAAGTGAGATATGTTCATTTCATGATAAAAAAAACTAAGTGTTGTGTTAAGCTGAGAAAATATTAAAGTAAATATTATATTTATCAATTGTTTAAAATAAAGTATTTTAAGAAAATAAATGTGTTTGTTGTTGTATTTCACGCCCTGCGCCAAACATCATTTAATGTAGAACATAATGTACACTTTAAAAAAATTGAAATTGAGAATGGTTCGATCTGGTCTTGCTGCGTCTGTTACTTATTGAGAAGTCCCGCGCATGAGTGCAATGTGTTTGCTTTATCGCGGACAATTTTACTAGCTTCCCCAAGGGTAGGTAGGGAAATCACAGTATCGAATAATTTGTATCATAAACGTAAAGTTTTTATGAAATAAGCAAAATTCTCATGTCAACAATCATTTGCATTGAGGCAAAATGTGCATTAACAGACATTAAGAATTCTTTACTACCCGTCCTAAATACAGTACATTGAATAATAAAAGGCGAACTAAAATATTAAAAGCACTGTTACATGAATAATAAAATGTTAGTTACATTTAGAATATTTGCAGAATATAAATGTATATTTTTTTATTTCTTTTCTTAGAAAACTTAATGTTTTTTTCTTTCTAATGTTTCGTGCATTTCTGCAAGTGACTATTAATGCTTAAGAGCTTTTCAAGTAAGAAAAAAAATATGATGTAATTTTAAATTCTTAATTGTAAATGCAATAAAATTGCGAGATTATTACGTTCTTAAAATGTTTGTATGTTTTTTTTCATTCAATAAATTTTTTGTACGGGTACTTCTCCTTTAATTGTCATGTTTAAATAATGGATTCGTGAAAAAATATGACTAACATACATTGTAGCTTCTTTCTTGACAATAATCTAAATGTTACAGGATCACACATAATTTTAGTCCATTACTTTGTATTGGAACAGGCAGTACGTTCATTAAAGATTGTGTGAAATCCTAAGAAAGACTGAAAAGTTGTCATAGATTTCAAATTATACTCATGGTTAAAAATCCAAAATCAAACTTCTTCGTGCTGTTTCTTGCCGCCTTGCTAATATTAGCGTAGCGTAGAAAACGTTCAGTTAAACGAATGTTGTAATGAATGATTGCATTCAGAATCGTACATCAGGAAATACATCAATGATCTATTAACTTTCTATTGGAAGGTACGTACCTTTTGATAGTTTCCTGTAAACTTTACAATGTAAAGTCTGGTATACATTTTTGCGCCTAACCTCGCCAGAACATGAAACGTTTGCAAAGCCCGTTGAGTGAGTTAGTTATTAAATGAAATAACATACACACTATTTATTTATTTTATCCAGCTCTAATAAGGATCACTAAAATATCTTCGCTGCCTCCATAGAGGACAATTCGTATTTCAGCAATATTTATTTTTGATTAATTCGTAACTGAAGACTTGGTGACACAACTTTTATGGAATAGCGTGTGGTTTCAAAATTCAATTTCACTATGGTTTTCAAAATTAAATACCAAATTGAATTGATTGTCTAAATCTCTTACTCCTTTGTATTTCGATTTTTTTGCAATACATGTTAATATGTTGTGAAATTCACAGTAATATTATATAATGAAATGGGTGTTCAATGGTATGGATCAATTAGTTTCTCGCGTTCCAGTATGGAGTGTTCCTGGTTCAAAACCCACGTTGAGCGTAGATGTTAATGTAAATGAATTTGTTTGTAAATGAATTAACAAACGAAGAAATTAAACAAAAATTAAACATCTGAGAAGTTGACAAAGATATTTGATGATGGTATTTCAAAAGAAGAATATCTATAATTCGCTTAGGACAGAATACAAACATACAATTGCACTATAGATATTTTCATAAAATATCTTCTTTTTAACATTTATTACGTATTATCATAACTGATAATAGTTTTGCCAACGTTTCAAAAACTTCATTTAATTAACGTTTTATTTGGGAGAACGTCTTCACACGAGTTTCGGTATCCCCCAATGGAGGGAAGATGAAACAAACTTGTGTAATTATGTTATTTTTGGATTTATCCTACATTTCTCAAAAGTTTTGAGAATATTTCTCATCCTTTTGCTGCAGTTTCTTCTTTTGGTTTTGAAGTGTAGGACATATTTAAGTTGCCTGACAAAGTTAACTTACTATTTAATACATCCAGTGTTTTTAAAAGATCATACAACAGACGGTCGCGTTTTCTCCTACTAATATTTATTAATTCGCATCTAAATGGATCAGGTTATGTTGAATAGTTTCATCTAATTGGACAGTAAGAGCGATTCGCAGAAAACATTTGCAGAATCTTTTTCATTAGATCTAAAAGTCAAAAACGTTTTCAACTAATTTCGCACTGATAATAAATAATGTTTTTGAAGAGGTGAGTTTCGATGAAATGAATTAAGGCATAAATATTTCATCCAGAAAATTTGTTAATTGACTTATAATATTCCTGCGATTCTTGACCATGTACTCTGATGCGCGGCAAGTGAGATGAATTCAGAAATGTCATCATCCCCAAGTATACATTCTTATTTTTATTACTTGGAGTTTGTGGTACTCAAGTAATTACATTACAGTATTGAAAATTAAATTACAGAAACTGTTCTAGGATTATTGTAACTATTCTGCGCCATTATTGCCTTTGAAGGAGTAGCATATTTATATACTACGTAAAAGAAGATTCAACAGGGCATGCAAAACACATGTGCCTGTAACTCACGTGTTAAATAATTATGTAAATATTTATTTCAATTTTCTTATCATTTAACAAAGAATATTATTCAAACTGCATTTGCATTTAATTGTGACTTCATAGAAGCAGGTAATCGTATTTCTTTTTGTAGCAGGTTTCAATGTTGAACATTCAAGGTAAAACTGAATTTCGAATGCTGAAATCGAAAAGGAGATTCTTATTGCAGCATTTCTAAAAATCATTCAAAGTTTTCTGTAAAATGAAGTATGACTTCATTCAAAATTCGTTTTTAGCATATTGAATTAAAAAAAAATTGTGATATTATGACATTCTAATGTCGATATATGGAATTTTCTACCGATTTAATTTATTATTATTATTATTATTATTATTATTATTATTATTATTATTGCCACATATCTCTGAAAGTGTTATCCTTGGGAAAGTTAAAAGTTGGCAAACCAAGAAATAGGGTTGTTTGAGAAGATGGAACATCGCAAAAGAGATTTTGAAGAACATCGGTGTTAGAACAAATTGATTGCAATAGAATCGTTTAAAAGGACCATTTGGTCACTGACGTAATGAAGATGCCCCTGCTGGTGAGAGGCCAACCAAGGGAAAGGAGGGGGGGCGTGCTCAGACAGAACGGAGCCGCGGAGAGCACGCGCGCGTGCGGGCGGGCAGGGCCCCAGGGCAGAACGCGAGGGCGAGCGCGAGCGCCTGGCGGGGGGCGGGCGCGCTCGCCGACGGCGGCGCACCCTTGACCCACCGCCCTGCCGTCGCCGCCGCTCGAGGCGAGTCGGAAGATTCGAGAAATCGGCGCGACCGCGCGTTCGCCAGCCCGGGGGGCGGGGGAGGGAGGGCGCGGCACCTGCGCGCACGTGGCGGGGCGCGGGCGGCGGTCCGGCGCGCGGCCGTGAGTCCGCTTCCCCTGCAGCGCGGGGGCGTGGGGCGGCGCGCGCGCGCTGTTGGCGGGCGGCGGCCGGGGAGGAGGCCATTGTTGGGGCACCGCCGCCCTCCGCCGCCGCCGCCGCCCGCACCGCCGCGCTCATGGCGACGCCGCCTGGGCGCCCGCCGCGGAGCGCCGCGACGCGACGCGGCGCCTTCTCCTGGATCGTGGCGACGGCCGCCGTTTCGTCTCCGCCGCCGCCGCAGGTGGGCGTCGGGCCGCGGGCGGCGGCCGGTGGCGGGCGGAGCGGAGCGGAGCGAGGCGGCGCGGGCCGGGCGCTGGACGCGGGGCCGCCGTTTGCCTGCCGCGCAGCCAATAGTATGCGTCAGCGGCGGCGCGGCACGGCCCGGCCCGGCGCGGCACACTACGGTTTGGCACGCGCGCGGCTACCCGCGTGCTTCTCCTGCAACGCCGCGCGAATTTCCCTCACACGAGTGTTCGTGCGTTTCAGTATATATCCAGCACGTTTTGTGGAGGACTTGTTCATTTTACATCGTATTGGTTTTAATGTGCAAATACGAAAAAAAAAAAGTGTTTGTGGTATATACAACATATTAACTGCGCACACAAAATGGAGAAATTGACTGCTTTGAGGAAGAAGGTATGCAGTAAATCAAATAACGATATATTTATTTCCTCTCGACGATATCCCCTTGACAATAAATTGTGGCAACTTCCGTGTCGGAATTTTACTACCATTGCATGTGCATCGTTCAATTTCTTGACCTGTAAGTAAAGCAGCTGTCAAAATGAGGTTATCTGTGACCGCGCGTGCGTCTTTCTGGCCGACGCCGCACGGCGGCGCGCGAGTGCCCGAACGCGATTCGCGGCGGTCGCACGCGGCCGAGCGAGGTCGATTCGCGCCGCCCATCGATTTACGCCCCGTTGCCGCTGCCGCCGCCGCCGCCGCGACGTCTCCGTGGGTCCCCGGTCCGCCCGCCCGCGCGCGCGTTATCGACCGGCGTCGGCGGCGGTGGAGTATTCGGCGCCCGCGCCCGGCCCTGCCGCGCCGCCTGCCGGCCGGCCCGCCTGCGCTCCGCCGCTTATTCCATGCCCTCGCGCCGCGCGACGGGACTCCGGGTAGGGATGGCAAAATAACATCCATGATTTTCAAGCATCGATGTTTTTTTTTGAAGCATCGATGTTTTTTTGAAGCATCGATGTTTTTTTGAAGCAATGAGGTTTTTTTTTGAAGCAACGAAGTTTTTTGAAGCAACGATGTTTTTGAAGCATCGATGTTTCTTTGAAACAACGATGTTTTTGAAGCATCGATGTTTTTGAAGCATCGATGTTTCTTTTTAAGCATTCGATGTTTCTTTTGAAGCAACGATGTTTTTTTTGAAGCATCGATGTTTTTTGAAGCAACGATGTTTTTTTTTGAAGCATCGATATGTTTTTGAAGCATCGAATTTTTCAAAAATCGTTGTTTTCCACTAAAAACATCGATATATTAACATCGATGTTTTCTTCACATCGATATATTGTTGCAAAAACATCGATGATTTCATAATTTTTTTTTAATAAAGGGGTTTATGCACGTTGTACAGTAGCAGCAATCCCCAGCAATGTCATTGTTTTGCGTTGTCCTCTTTATCACGCTGCACATTTCCCCTGTGCAATCTCAGGGAATTTTATGTAGTTTTACTTCGAAGGAGTACGAATGGATAAATAATAAATACGAATATGCGAGAAATATACGAATAAATAAATAATCATTTGTTTAACGTTAAGAGTTGACTTTTATTGAAATTAAAGTTATTAAGAATAAAAAATATTTTGATATGCATTTTTGGATAGTGTTCTACGCAAGGCCACAGAAGTCCTGCATATGCACTCATGTAGTTTCCTGAGTCCATGCATCCTAGGGTTACCTCAGATGCCACACATACCAATAATTTATCATAAACTATATCAGTAGCAGTCCATATAAACCAGTGATATTCAGTGAGATTATTGCTCGAATGAAATTTCCAACCGAGTTCTAGAACGCGTCAAATGTTATATGATGTCCAGAAATCATTATTTAAAATGAAATATTAATAGCATTAATGAAATTCCCGCTCTAACTGCGCGCGACGACAGTGAAAGTTTTGTCGCAGCTTATAGTTGGATAGTACAAGACGTGATAAGAAAAATAATGTAGGAAAAGTGATATTTTCCGAGTGGAACCGTCTCCGTAGTTTACATCAGAAGTGTCCGGTGAGAAATACGTATCGTTGAGTATATTATCGGAAGTTGTTGTAGCATGTTTCTTGAATTGTCAAACATTCTCGGATGTCCTTTCTCGATAAGACATTTTCATGGCAAAAATTTATATCGTCAATCTGCATCTAGTTTATTGTACACCGGGACAATCAGGGCTATAAATATGACGAAATTAATTTTCGGATTGTAAGATTGCAGTGTTCTTGTAAGATTTAGTACGAAACGATATTTTAACTCTCGGAGACGTGGAACTCTCTCAAGAAAGATTTTTTGCTATAATTAAGTACGATTATTGGTACATCTGTATTTATTAGCTAACTCTAAATTTATGAATTAAATTCGATCACAATGATGAGGAATAATAATAGTTCATTAATAGAATCTGAATTAGAGAATCGCAACCTACTCTAAGCACTTTTTGACAGTCTCTTAACAAGCATTTCTAATATTTTAAAGTTGTATCATTACTAACCATTACTAACATTATATACCTGAACCATTACTAACATTATATATTTCATAGTATTGATTGTAAAAAATTTAATAAAGTCAAAAGTTTCAGGAAATGGAAATATGGGAAAAATCCGAATATTCATTACAACATTTATTCATAGTAATCAATTTGCTTATTAAATGTAAATAAAATGTGAAGTTAGTAATACTGATCTTTTAGGTTTAAAGTCTCTCTTTTTCATCGGAATTCCCTTTCAGTCAACTTTTCCTTCAGGCAATTTCGTTCCATAATAAATGCAATTTGTTCTTAAAATGTGTAAATGTCAGACTTCTATGAAAGACCCTATAACGTAAGATCCTTTTATGGAAGGGAGTAAGGACTGGCAAAACAAAATAACAAAAATACAAAAAAATGGCATGAAATCATTTTCACAATAATTGTCTGTGAGTGAAAATTGTGTGTAAATTAAAAGTAAAAGTAAGATCCAGTTGAAATACAACGCAAAAGTGACAATTGCAGAACATAAAGTTTAGAAAAGTTAAGATGTTATGTTTTACAATAAAATAAACCATGAAAAAAAGATGGGCTATGCCCAGAACATGAAGCTATTACCGCAATCTGCATTAATTTCATGCAAAACCTGAGTCTTTCAATTCTCGACATGAAAGAAATGTTTTGTTTGTGTTGGATTACTTACAATGTTTTCAATATTTATAGCTGAAACTACCACCAAGCCATATTCCATTCGTTTGATGAAACAACAGCTGAAAAATGTCTCAATGAAATTCGCTAATTCATCTTCAGTTACATCAATGAATACGTTAGCTGAAGTAATAGAGAATTCTTTCTGTCCTCAAATCGCTTTCCCATCTCAAAAGCCTGTAATTAGTGTCTAGATAAAGGCTGATTTCAAACAAAAATTTTTGGTTGTTGCCCTCATCTTTTGGCATTAATTGTTGAAAGTGTCAGAAAGACATTTCATTTTTCGTGGTTCCACAGTTCAATATGCACTTAGATATTGATGTTGTTCTAAAATATATATTTCGACTCAAGAATTAACCATTCATAAATATTAAATACAATTTAATTTTAAATTTATTAGAAGCAAATTATTTACTTTATTAATTTTAGCTTTCCATAATTTAGGATAAATTAATTTTTGTTGCAAAATGCATAAGCACGTACTAACGGTACAGACTTTTTTTTGTTATTTAAGATCGCATTAACATCTAGGTCATTAGCGACTACTATTGGAGTTAATGGTATGGTAAATATGAAGATGAAACGAAATGATGACGATAAGGGGTGAAAGGACGAACACAAATACAACCGTGCCCGAGGCGGGACTCGAACCCGCCACTCTTCGGCCCGAGATCACTACGACACTACAGCCTTGGCGACTTCGGTCACCGTGCCGGCTGGTTCTAGATATGGTTTCTTTTTTTAAATTATTGAAACAGTTTACCTAAATAACCTATTTAGAATATTGAGATCGTTATAAGTATTCTTGGAGCACAAGTGTACCTTGGCCAACTACTATCAGCATAATTTTTTTGTAAATAATTTGAACTGTGTCCGGAAAACACATGACGCTCTATTAACCTATCAGCGTCTCCATTTCCAGGATGAATAGACGAATGTATTATTAGCTACATTTAAACAAAAATAACAGCCATTTAAATTTGTTGAAAGTGGATAAAGCCTACGATATTCGTATCTTAACGTCTGCTCACTACTCGATTGGTTATCAAACTGGATAATTGTCCAATCTGTATTACAAAACGATGTCTTTCGATACTTTTTACCTAAATGACGAATAGGTGTAATAATTTATGTAATATTGTTATGTGAAACGAAGTTATCAATTTAACACTAAGTTGAGATGTGATTCAGTCTCGTTTCGCATGAGCACTCACCACGTCATCCGGGACTGACTTGCACGGTCGCTGGCTCTGTTCGGATCGCGAGACCAGAGCGAAACTCAACGAGCGTATCATATTATATTGCCATTTTAGTTCAGTTCGTGATAAAAGACTATTGCGGCTGTTTCAAAGTGTCGCTTAATCCCCCATCCTCACGATCCTCACCCCCCCATGCGAAGCCCCGCCCTTACATTGCCTCCCCTCGCGTCCGCAGAGGGCGGCTGAGTCGGGTGAGGGCAGCTTGAGGGTCCTTGAGGCAGACGGAAGCCTCCACATTCAGTTGGAGTATCGCATTCAATTACAATATCTTCGATATCCGAATAATTTCGAATATCAATGATAATAAGTAGGGAGCGGATTTTAATGAAATGCTATTTTTTCTTCTCATTTTAGAACTGTGTTGTTTAGTTCAGAAAATAATTTTATCTTATGACAAAAGGAAACGATCCATTTTTATACATTATTTTTTGTCGATTTCGACAAATAAGTCTTTTTTTTTACATTTTTCGTCATTTCCAATGCATTTTTCGCTGATTTCATCGATTTTTAACATTTTTTAATGGTTCAAATACTATATACGAGATGCAACAAATGTACTCCACAGCATTCCTGAGTAGCCTATTCAATTTCTTCGCTCAGAAATTGTAATGTCAGCCGTTGTTGGTATGCAGTCTAAGGTTCTCAAGACGACTATTAGCGCCATTGCTGGCTCGGTCGATTTCGGGATAACTAATGATAGAGATTTTCTGTTAAGGAACAGTACGAATAAAAAATTGGGAAGCTGCACTCACATGAACGAAAGGAAAAAGCCTCGATTACATCACAAACGTATCCAGCTCATTTGTTGTTCATTCGATGTCGTTTTGATCACTTTTTTTACGTCATTTTTCTTTGGTTATAGGACATTTTTATAACATATTAAGAACATTTTATTGGTCATGTTTGGGGATGTTTTTCGTTATCAAAATCCGTTACCTAATAATAAGCAATGTCAGTGGCGCAACCACGATTTTTCTTTGTGTGTGTGTGTGTGTGTGTGTGTGTGTGTGTGTGTGTGTGTGTGTGTGTACGTGCTATGGTTTGCTCATGCACCATAGTATATAACCAACAATCAACTTCACAACGAATTCAATTTGGAAACCATTGAACAATACATCACATATCTGGCCACCAACTTTTATCATAACCTACCTCAAATCCCAGTCCTATCACCATTCAAACTAGCCAAAAACCCCAATTACCAAACACGAATCAAAAACAAATATCCATATCACATATTCCTAAAACAATTTGCAGATTTAGATCAGGACTGAGGACCCGAAAAGGGATTTCCTCCCCCTTGTAATAGTATTTAAGATTATATTTAAGTTTAGCATATAAGTCTGTAAAAACATATGTATAGTTATTTTTACAGAGCTATGTAAATTCTTCAAAAACTAATAAATTAAAAAAATTAAAAAACGTGCTCTGGAAATTTTCTTTGATAATCAATGTACAATTTATTTTTATTTGTTGATTTATAATTATTAATGATGTATTTAAGTGTGGTAATGAAAGACTGCCGATACAATAGAATATTAGTAGAAACTACTTTACTTGGGCAGATGTCTTGGGCTTCAGGAGCTGAAGTCCCTTCCCCCCATTGATGCACTGAACATCGACCTGTAACTACATCAGGAATGCGAAACAAACGATGGTGTATGCTTATTTACGAATTTTTGTCTCTCACAATAATTCTATTAACTGTCTCCTCGCACAGGCGAGTGCTAAATAAATGCAGTTACATTATTCAAATCTTTAAAAGTAGAAGAAACCTTGGAAGAAAGTGGTTCTACCGGGAAGTTTGTAATAAAAACTTCTGTCTACCTATTTTGTACAATTAATCAATGAAAATAAATAAGCAAAAATTGGTCCAGCATTATAAACTTCGGAAAAGTGAGTGCTGTAGGGCACAGTTTTTTTAGAGGAATTTTTTCCTGTTCTATCACATATACCTTCAAAATTTCGGAGCAAATTGGACCATTTCATGAAAACTCACCTTCCTATTAGTTTTAAATAAAACCACGAAAATATAATATAAAATATTTTTAGCAAGTTTTATTCCAAATATTTTAAAGTGAGAAGGGACTTGGTGTGTGTTTAGACATGTCGTAATTCAATTGTCTAACATTCTTGCAGAAACCACCAGGATGCCTCCGCATTTCATGTTTAAATTATATTTGAGAACGCGTTTTATACTGTTCATATATTTCAATTTTAAATTCTCCAAAATACTTTTTCGCTGAGAGAGAAAAAAGGAAGAAAGAGGATGGTAGTCGTGTAGTATATTTGTTTTCCGAAATCGTACGGTCAAAGTAATATTTTATCTGATAGGTTTTCAAGTTCCTGAAAGAATCATAAATAAAATTAATCTTCTCAAGGGCGAGATTAGTCTTATACGGAGGTACAATAATACTCTCACTAGATATATATTATTCAAACACAGTAATCCCGTGCTTGCTATTAAAATACAACATGAACTCGCATAAGACTACTTTCGACGAAACCGGAGTAAAATTACTTTCACTACAAGGAAATAATAATACGGTTGAACACAATAAGCGGTTAAGGCAAATTTTTATAACATGAACACTGATTATTGAGGGTTTTATGTAATTAAGTTTGATATAATGATCATCAAAATATCAAAAGGTACGTTCTCATGCTTTTACGACTCATTGAACCGCTCACTGCATGAACTCGCCGCAACGCCTGAGCTCGTACCTGTGAAGTAATTACTTATTGCTGCATCTAAATTTCTTAGTGAATAAACATATTTTGGGGTAAGAAAAATGATATAAAATATTTTCTTGAGAGGGTTTAAGATACACAGTCCATTTGTTAGTCATGCTCGTAAAAATTACTGTAACAAAATTGCTTCGGGAAAACATTTTTTAAAAAACGTTTCCATGTTTAAACAAGCTCTATAATTGATTGGGTTCAAGTTTTGTGCATTTATAATGTTATAACTAGTTGTGTTACAATAGCACGTACTTTCTAGCCATCGTAACGGTTACGTAAAATTATGATATCATATTAAGTTCCGTCCATATTAACACATTTCAGTCATCACTTTAACTTACCGATCATAGCACATTAGGCGCCAACACTTGAGCTAATATCTCAACACAAATTCAACAATCCAAAATACCGTTCCACTTACCAAAAAGCCCGCCCTACAATCAGAAGTTATTTTCAGAATTTCAAACTAACGTGTTTTTGCGTCCCCACTGTTGCAATGCAACCTGATAACTCCTGAAAGATTCTAGAAAAGAAAATGCAGGAAATTCGAATCTGCAATTTCGAAAATTTTAAAAATTATTAGTTCGTCTTATTTTTTAACAAAAATTGTACACGACCTCTTTAAATAACTGATTTTTTAGAACAGATTCCATTTAACAAAATTATCTCTCCAATCAATATTGTACTTTTTTAATTTCTGTGGATGTTCAAAATTTTGAAAAATACAGGGAGTTGCCGAAATGATATCAGCACCACTTTATTTAACGTTCTTTGCTATATTCAAGGGAAAAAAAGAACAGGAAAATTTGAGCCTGTTTTGAGAAAATAAGTGTTTAAAAATTGGAATAAAGGAACAAGATTTATCCACACTTAAGTTACCTGAGTCCTACAATAAGTTTTTCTTTCTTTTTCAAAAAGTCGCCATTTTTACACTCTCGCTCCTACTTCTTAAGAAGAGAAATTATTGTGATTTTGCGCCGGAGAACGGGAAAATTTCGACAAAAAACTGATTGCTGGGCCCTGGAAACGAAAAATTAGATAAATCTTGTTGAATTATGTAAAAAATTACTTATTCTAATGCGTTGTGAAACCAGAATTATGTTTTGTGGGTCGTGGATACCGAAAAATCGATTGACGGCCATCTGTTTCTATGATCAACGCTAACGCCTAAACCGTTCAGAGGTTATTCTTCAAAATTGATATTTCCAGATCAATTTAAAAGACC
The DNA here is from genome assembly GCA_964035755.1 of Teleogryllus oceanicus. Taxonomy (NCBI): domain Eukaryota; kingdom Metazoa; phylum Arthropoda; class Insecta; order Orthoptera; family Gryllidae; genus Teleogryllus; species Teleogryllus oceanicus. Next base: position 11,503,813 of record CAXIVR010000014.1, read on the forward strand.
TCAAGGACTTCTGAGTTTCAAACGAATATTTCAGTTTTGGTGGATATTTTACACAAAGCCTCACTTACGTTTTTAAAATTTTCTCAAAAATTGCTCCAATTTTTTTACTTTCCTATGTCCTCGGATTGTGTTGAGTCGCTTAAAGGAAGGGCGCAGGTCTCGTCTTTGAAATTCCTGATTTTTCAAAAATTGCGTAAGTTCAAATTTTTTAAGTCGTCTTCCCGTAACTGTTTTAAATATAGTTTCATATATTGAAAATTTCTTCCTAAGTTCATTTCTTTCAGTACCTGACATTGGACTTCCCTATGAATCATAACCGATTATGTTATATTCCCATTCAAAATTTTCTAGTACCCAATGGTCGTGGATTTTAACCTCCATACGGGATATAAATTGGTTATATTTCAATTTCAAAATTATAATGCCGTAACAAACAGGTATTGATGCGAATAGTTAAATTTTAGTATAGCTTCATTTTTTTAGCTTTTTTGCTAATATGCTAAAAAATGCACATAGCAAATATGCATTAGCACAAATGCTAAATGCAAAAATGCGGATCACTCCCAATTAGTTCCGAAAATTCCGCGTGAATAACTTTTATACATACATTTGATTTTTCCCCGGATTTGTTTAACACCCACATTTTTCTCCTATAATTTTTGGGGAGATTAAAACTCCACAACCTCAATCTAATTTGTGTTCACTTCTACTTCTACAATTGCTCTATTAATCGTTTTGTATGTGAATATATATAAACATGAAAAGACGACAGTTTTGTATGTTTATGTGAATAATGTGTTAGTTAAGTTGAATAAAAATACGTTGTAGGTCACATTCATTTGAAAATCGGTATTTGCACACCTATGTAAGAACGTAAAAGTGAGAAGTCGAACGTAAGAACGTTCATTCATTCTCTAGCATTACTCACGGTTCTGTTTTTTCCGTATTCACTTGAAATTCTTCACGTTTAATAAGTTCCGAGCCAATACTGTAAATAGCTTTTCGTAAACTTACTTTTAAAATTACGATAATTCGAATCAAAATTAAAATTAAATTTGCAGCGCAATGCACTTGGTAATTCAATGGTTCACTTAAAGATATCAACATCAGTGTTACCAACGTCGTGAAAGAGAATTATTGCGTATGGAGTGAAAATTGCCTTCGGTTACTGAAGTCAACGTCACCTAAATACATCTATTTAGATGACGTTGGTTTAATTATCGGAGTACTCACTAAGATCGCAGTGTCAAAACACGAAAAAACACGTTTTGGGAAATTTATTTGAATCTTATGAGGGGATCCGACAGCAAATCATCAGTTCCCCTTCAAGAGACACATACGCGCCCTATGACACATCAAATGTCTTGATTGGTGCAGGGGAAGTGGTCAGAGCGGGAGTGACGGAGCCACACATACGCACATACACTCGCAGTTGCTCAAATACTGCACATGGATAAAGATTTTTTCCTTAATGAAATTTATTCTTAAAAAAAAAAAAAAAGATTTTGATGTTAGATAGAGTACAAGTTTTCGAAGTTATAGTTTTCGCGTAATTTTACGTGAATTAGAGTGTATTTTTAAATAATTATTTTCTGAAAAATGGCATCAATTTTTTTCTTTAAATTTTCTTCTTGTGTTAGGATGGTCAAAAAATTGCGCTCGTCGCATTTCCTTCGAATTCTCTAAATTTTTGGTATTTGCAAAAAGTTATCATTTCAAAACTTCAAAATTGGTAGAGGAAGAGATTTTCGTTTTTTAACAAAATCTGTTCTAAAAATCAATTTTTAAAGAAAGATCATTTACTATGTTATGAAAAACGTGATTTGGCATAATTTCTGCTTGAAGTTAATGCTTTATACAAAAGACATTTGCTGGGCGTGTTAACTCGATTGTCCAGAGTTCGAGCCTCGGTGCGGAAATATTTTTTGTTAGTTGAAAACACTTCTTGCGGACCTGTTATTGTTAAAGAATATTTTGACCTGCGACAAACAATGAAAGAAAGTGTGTGCTATGGTAGCACCACTAGTTTCCCACAGCATTACAATAATTTCTCTATGCTGCGTAAACAATAGGTGATTGGTTGGTTATTAGTGATTCCGGCCACGTAAACTAACGAGGCCATTAGTCCCATAAGTGTAGTGCATCTTTTTGCTCGGGAGGTGGCGGCCATCTTTCCCCCGCTGGAGGGCGAGATCCGGCACCGATTACCGTGGGCTCGCGTGGTTTCCCTAACCAGGTATCTAACCAGCGGGGCACCACCCCAGACGGGACAAGCTCTAAGCTCCAGACATGCTTGATTGTGTGTGTGTGTGTGTGTGTGTGTGTGTGTGTGTGTGTGTGTGAGAGAGAGAGAGAGAGAGAGAGAGAGAGAGAACGGAGTGGGAATAGGACAAGGAAGAGGAAGGAAAGATCACGCACGGTCCATGGCCCGTTTGATAAGGTCCGGCATTCGCCTGGTATTGATCGGAGAAACCACGGAAAACTACCGATCAGAGCAGCCGGCCCTTAGAACTCGACGACTGAATTTGACCTACCTGACAAGCTAGTGTCGAAAATCCTGCCACTGTCAGGACTCGAACCTAGGACCTCCCGGTCAGAAGCACTGCAGTGACATCAGTTGATGCACTGAGCCACCTCAACCTGTATAAACAGTAGGTGAAAGTGTTCATTGTGAAACAAGTGTGAATGTTAATTTGAAAAAAATAATTGTACGAGTAGTTGAGGCCCAGTGTTGTTCAGAAATGAATGGACAGATAGACGGAGAGACAGGCTGTCCGACGTTTTAAAAACTATACTTTTTCGGTATCAGGGGATCCTAAAACGTGTTCTACCGATAAAATTTCGAAATCGATTTTCTGTAGCATTCCGTAACTTTCTCTACACTTCGTATATTACTCGTATAATACGTATATTACTCTCTACACTTCCTTTTTATGTTTATACGTACGTATAAGAGAAAATAAAAATGGCGAAAATGCTATATAGATGTGTGTCTATTGTGTAATTAATTTATAGTTAGAAAAACAACATTTATTGTTGAAAATACGTAGTTTAACAAAGAAGATAATAGTGCAAGCACTTTTACTGAATCATCCGATTTGTTCAGTGTTGCTGATTTAAATACTTTACATAAAAGTAACTGAATAATCCAAAAATAGGAAAACCGATTGTTCCTGCTTCTCACTCCAATTTCATTAATAATCCATTTCTATTACTGAACTTATGAAATAAGCTACGCACGTTCTACGTAAGCGTAATTCAAACCGGTTGCCAGATTGGATAAATCAAGTTCGTCGTCACGCATTCCCAGATTAGGTGCGCGCCTATAAATACAAGCTCATTCACTGGCACCCACCCTACCTTCTCCCCATGGAGTGCCTCCGCCCTCGCATTTCAACGCATCATCTGCATCCCTTGCCTATTGTGCGAGCGGTGAGGCACGTTATCCCGCAAAACTCTTGTGTTGCTGTTAACTTGAGGCTTCTTGGAGTCCTTTGGGAATGATGTATTCAGTATACAGCAGCTCTCGCATTTACCGCATAAACAGGGTCATACATAATAAACATATGTGGCTGGCTGCAAACGTGCCAAACAAGTAGAGCGACGAAGTTTATTTCTGAATATGAGGTATGGAGGTTTGTTTTCATAGTTGACTTTTGTGAAGAAACTCCGCGTAACATCCCTTAGTTGATAACTCTGATTTGTGTTACATACGCTGATCAAATGATATTTTCTGACGTGTCTTAACAGTATAAAATATTTTCATATCCATTTTGGCCTCTACTGAATATAAGATTCAAAAACCGTTATTTTACTTTCATTTGACGAATAATTTTCAGTTTTATTTCTGTATTAAATTTAAAAACACTGAGATTGGTTTTGTTTTGTTTTTTCGTGTTTCCGGGCGCACCAACTGCTTTGGTCATTAGACCTGTTAGTGTAGTGCATGTTTGTTTCTCGTGAGATGGCGGTGATCTTCCCCTGCTACATGGCGAGATCCGGCACCGACCTACCGTCGGCTAGTGGGGTTTCCCCCCTAACTACGACTCTCCCACCAGCGCGGCACCGCCCCAGCCGGGACAAGCTCTAAGCTCCCGACCGGTCTCCCGGAATATGAGGTAGTGTAGCGCATGTTAGTGTGTGTGTGTGTGTGTGTGTGTGTGTAAGGGGAGAGGATAGGACAAGGAAGGGGAAGGAAAGATCGCGCGCGGTCCGTGGCCCGTTTGGTAGGGTACTGCTCCGGCATTCGCTTGGTGTTGATCGGAGAAACCACGGAAAACTACCGATCAGAGCAGTCGTCCGCTAGAATTCTCCTCCAGACTGCGACTGAATTCGACCTACCTGAAGAGCTAGGGTCGAAAATCCTGCCGCCGTGGGGAGTGGGAACCTAGGACCTCCCGGTCAGAGGCGCTGCAGTGACATCAGTTGATGCACTGAGTTACCGCTCCCGGTGACAGTGACATAAAACTTCTAAAGGAAATGAATGTAGCGACTAACAAATTAAGCAACGAATTGGGTCAGTGACAACTGAAAATTAAGGTGTTCCACTGAACGTGATTTACAGCTTGAAGCTTACACTAACGGCAGAATATCATTCGGCAGAAAAAAACAACATAATTTTCTAGCATATTTACCTCGACATTTCCGGACACTAAACGATCAGCTGGTTGAACACAGAATACTTAAGCTTATGACAGCAAACTTCTTCAAAGTGATAATTACAAAATATGTATTTTGAAATATCATTATTTTAAAATAACAAGGTATGTCGTATGTCCTCTGAGAGTCTTTAAGGACTCGAACAGTTATCAACTCGGCTTCATTATCGCTTCACCTTATAATTTATCGTCTGACCTTGCACTTAAAAATAGATGATTTCTAACAACAACTATTTTGTTTTTCTTTCACGGTACCAATTCTTCTATCTCCGTCTCCCTTTTTCCTAATTTTATTTTTTCTTTGGAAACATAATATTTGAATATGTGAAAATGTGAATTTGGTAAAATGGATTTATCAATTTAAAGATTCATCAACTGGCTCCCTCTTAATACACCAATCAAATACTTAGGACTGAACATGGACACAAAACTCAATTGGAAGCAGCATATAGATGCCAAAATCATTCAAGCCAAAATCAAATTAATACAACTAACCCTTGCTACTATACGCCTCCCAATCTGGTTAAATGCAGCAAAAACCAACCAAAGGAAATTACAAATAATACAAAACAATTCCTTAGAATTATCTCAAACGCTCCCTGGTATGTCACCAACAAACAGTTACATAATGAATTCGACCTAGAGACAATAGACCATCACATCACACATTTAGCCACCAACTTCTTCTCAAACATATCCCAAACCCGGAAAAAAAAAATTCTCTGATAGATCCCGACAGAGGAGCCCCATGGGTAACCTCAACCCTTGTATTAGTTTTAAGTTTTAATTTAAGTTAGTATTAAGCCATCAAACATATGTAGAGTTATTTCAACTGAGCTATGTATTCACCATCTATGTCAAATAAATAAATGAAAAAAAATCAATTAAAGGGCCGGCTTTCAGAGACACTGAAGAGAAATTGATGTCCTTGTAATGCGTATAACCCGAAGGTCTGAGGGTTTGAGTCCAGACGATGACTGTATTTTTGACAGTTGCTACATAGCTAGGTCGAGTTCAGCCATCGTCTGGCCGACATCAGTTGATGCACTGAGCCACCTCCCGCGGTATATGCTGTGTATATGTGGGGAGGCATGGTCTTCTTTGGTTTTGCTGAAGGGTACACTCAATTCCTTGATTTTAACATAACCACTTGTGCTGTTGAACGAATAAAATGCACTAGCACTTTGATCATCTATTTGCAATTAATTTAATAAGTGCATTGTATTAGCTATTGCATTTGCTGCTTAATGCCTCGTATCTGGGCTGCAGTTAGGTACCATGACACAAACACACAGAAGAAATATAAATTTAAAACACAGCTCACTATTCGCAAGCAATGGAGTGATAAGCGGGGATAAGGAAATTTTCCTGATAATTTCTTGTGTAAAGATTCAAATATACAGGAACTTGTGCCCAGCACCCAATGTGATCCAGCACCCAATGTGGCATTAAGAATCCATGAATATCTGGAAATCAATTTAGGTGGGCATAATTTTAACACAGTTTTTAGAGAACAAACAGATAAAATACCTGATTTTTAAGTTTGTGTCGATATTTACATATACATTCTGCGTTGCTTGATAATACTTTTTATATATACTCCAGTATTATTGTTTTTAGTGCAATAATTTCCCAACACTTCTTTGAAATTACTTTTAAAATATTTTTAATTATGTTCTTTGAATAGCCATTCCATTTGCTTTTGGGAAAACTTACACAAATAATTTTCTCTGGAACAGTTTGCAGTCTGCCATAGTGGGCGTAATATACAAATTAATTCCACACTGATAAATAGTTTTCTCTGTTGAAACAATTCTGTTATAAGAGGTAAGGAATTACTTGTGTTCTCAGAAAATATGGCCCACCTTTCTTATATAGTATTTTTGACCTATATTTTGAAGCAAATTTCTTGTTTTTTGCGTGATATTCACAATGTCCGTTATTTTTCAACAGGAACATGTATCTGAAAACAAGTAAAACTGTTATGATAATACTATCCAAATGGGCACGTTGTCTTCGCAGCACAATATGTACTGCGCATGGAGTACGCATGGAGTACGTGCCAAATGCTTAATCGGTTAATACCAAAACGAATGTTCTTTAATGAATAAATTATGTTTGTACTTTCTTTCCATGCACATCTAGCTCAAACATAATAATAATAATAATAATAATATAATAATAATAATATTATTATTATTATTATTTTGTTTACTATATAAATGAAAGAAGAAAGAATCGAAGTTAAATACAGTTAAGGACATATGTCACATCACCACGTATTACATCGCATCAACACAATTACATCAAATGGAATGAAATAATGCTACTGACACCTAAAAACATAGCTATCGTACCAACTTGGCGTTCATAAGAAATAGCTCAAAAGGAAACTGTAACTTCTGCCTGGCATCACGTGAAGCTGAAACGTAAGAAACCCCGAAACTCGACGACGAACAATGTTAATTAATTACTGCAAGTCGTCGTGCACACACTCATGCTTTAAAACCGGTTGTACAGATTTCGCGAAGGAAGCGTTCGGAGATATTAGCATGGGTCGTGGATTATCTTGCAGACGACGGATTGGTGGGAAAAACGTAGAGACCCGCCAAATGGCGTGACAGTCCGCTCAAGTCCTACCAGATATTTTCCTTCAGATGCACTAATTTTTGCGTATGAACATGTTATGCGTTAAGGATGACTTCCTCTTTCACAGCGAGGAACTTCCTGCACTAAAGTCGAGGTTCATTGGATTTTATATTTGCATTAGGGAAATAAAAACGAATTTTCCGCCGTGCGTATACATTCATTGAAACATATTATTTTATTAACGGCCTCAGTGAAAATCTATACGTGACGTGAATAAACATAATATACGTATTACATATAACGGTATGAGCCGCATCCTCAAGTTTCTACTCTCTTTCGAGAATATAAGCGGCATTTTGGATGAATTCAGAATAATTACGAATGGATATAGTATAATTATAAATCTCGCAATGAGCCAACTGAAAAAATTACTTAAAGGGAAGTTGATTTACAAATTACAGTCGGTTTGCTCAGCTGTGCTAATTGAGAAATATTTCGAATTCAAGCATAAAAAAAAAAAAAATTAATTTTAATTAAAAAGGAATTTTTTTTTGAATTCACTGATAAGAAAAAGGGATGTATCATAAAAACTGAATTATATTTTCTGACTATATTTCAGTGTTCGAATTTTCAAAATATAAAAGAAGACATCGAGAAGACAAGGGAATGGGCATCAGTTGACAAAAGTCGATTTTCATTTTCATATAGTTTGCCGTACTAATCGTTGTTCCAATGTAAGCTTATTATTAATATTAATATTATTTTGAATAATCGAATTTGTGATTTACAAGAAGACCTTGTTTTACAACCACAATGGACTTTTTTGTCAAGTCTATTATTATTATAAATTTGATTAGCAATCTAATTCGAATGGGAGAAAAGCGGTGGTGGTTGAGGAGAGGGTGAGTGAATAGGGACGGTAGGGGAGGATGGGGAGTGGGGGGGGTGACGAGGGGGAGTGGGTGAGGAGGGTGGGTGACGAGGGAGTGGGTGACGAGGGAGTGGGTGACGAGGGAGTGGGTGAGGAGGGTGAGGGGTGAGGAGGGGGAGTGGGTGAGGAGGGAGAGTGGGTGAGGAGGGGGAATGGGTGATGAGGGAGAGTGGGTGATGAGGGAGAGTGGGTGATGAGGGGGAGTGGGTGACGAGTGGGAGTGGGTGACGAGTGGGAGTGGGTGACGAGTGGGAGTGGGTGAGGAGGGGGTGGGTGAGGATGGAGAGTGGGGGGAGGAGGGGCTGTGGGTGAGAACGGGGAGTGCGTGATGACGGTCGTGGACGAGGAGGGGCGGCGTTGCGGCAGTGCCCTCCGTTTAGGATAAATAATGGAAGCGGCTTCTTCCGGGGGGGCGGGGCTCGAGGGCGCGATTTGCGAGTGCCCCCAGGGGGCGAGGGGGTCACGCAACCCGCACAGAGGACTCCGCGAGGGGGTCGCGCTCCATTGTCCTCGGCCACCGTTTGTCAGCTACCTTTGTCTCCCATCGCCGCAAGTTACTCTCATTGTCGCAACAAAAGTATTTTTATTGATACAACTAATTCATATCAGTTTTCTTATTGTCCATTCAGCAAACACGTTACGAAACGTAGTTCAATACGTATTTATTCTTGCCGTTCTAATACATAATGACCTAAACATTTGTATTTATTCAACTACGATTGGTTGATTGAGTTTTTCGTGTTTCCGGGAGCGTCAACTGCTTCAGTCATTAGTCCCGTTAGCGTAGTGCATGTTTTTTCTCGGGAGATGGCGGTGATTTTCCCCTCGGTGGGTAGCGAGATCCGGCACCGACCTGCCGTCGGTTACTGGGGTTACACCCTAACCAGGACTCTCCCACCAGCGGGGCACCGCTCCTGCCGGGACAAGCTCTAAGCTCCCGACCTGTCTCCCGGAATGTAGTGCAGTGCATGTTAGTGTAAGTGCGTGTGTAAGGGAGAAATGATATGACAAGGAAGAGGAAGGAAGGATCGCGCGAGGTCCGTGGCCCGTTTGGTAGGGTACTGCTCCGGATTTCGCCTGGTGTAGATCGGAGAAACCACGGTAAACTACCGATCAGAGCGGCCGGCCGGTAGAATTATCTCCAGACAGCGACTGAATTCGACCTAGCTGAAAAGCTAGTGTCAAAAATCCTGCCGCCGTCAGGGCTCGAACCTAGGACCTCCCAGTCAGAGGCGCTGCAGTGGCATCAGTTGATACACTGAGTTACCGCTCCCGGTTTCAACTACGATTTTGAGAACACTTTCCTTTAGGTCTGCTTGTTATGTTTTAGTGGTAGTATTGTCATAGACTCTGCAATATCGCTGATCGCAAGGTTCTAGGGTTCGAAACCCGACGGTAGCGGATTTTCGACATTGGCTGCAACGGTAGGATCAATCACTGTCTGCAGGAGAATTCTAGCGGCCGTCTGCTCGAATCGGTAGTCTCTCCGAACAATTCCATGCGAAGGCGGAGTTGTGCGGGTCACGGACCAGGTCACGGACAAGCGGGTCACGGACCAGGCGCGGTCCTTCTTTCCCCATCCTTGCACCCTCGTATCTCTTTACACACATACACTACACACGGGCACTACACTACCGCACACTTGGGGAGACCTTTCGGGAGTTTAGTCCGGTGTACACGGTACAGTTTTCGTGCAGATTGGACGTACAGAAAACGTGCTGTTCAGACTGCACGTTTTCTATATATACATGTATATAATTTTTCATGCAGAAAGCCTACAGTTTGACTCAAGCACCTCTAGCGGCAGAATGATTCACTAACGGTGATCGGCCATTGCGCTTTTGTAGTTAAGTGCGATTGTGTGAAGTGATATATTGTGAAAAACGTCCTTTCACCAATTCTTAACTTCCTATTTTTATTCTCTATGCTCGTCATGGTTAATTAATACCAAATAAAGATCATAACCAGAACGTGCACACAGAAATACCACCACTGACAGTAGTTTGAGACAAAACTTCGTTCCGGCCGTGGCGGTGCCCTCTTGGGGAGATACCTGGTAAAGGAAATATCCGCAAGACGACGTACAGGTCGCTGGCTGATTTCACACTCAAACTGTGGAGGATCACCAGCACCTCCCGGGACCACCGACACCTTGCACTTCACACCGATAGCGGTAGCTCAGTGCATCAACTTATGTCACTGCAGCGCCTCTGACCGGGAGGTCCTGGGTTCGAGTCTTGACGGCGGGAGGATTTTCGACACTAGCTTTCCAGCTAGGTCGAATTCAGTCGCTGTCTGGAGGAGAATTCCAGCGGCCGGCTGCTCTGATCGGTAGTTTTCCGTGGTTTCTCCGATGAATACCAGGCGAATGCCGGAGCAGTACCCTACCAAACGGGCCGCGGACCGCGCGCGATCTGTCCTTCCTCTTCCTTGTCCTATCCTCTCCCCTTACACACACACACACACACACCTTACACTAACATTGACTACACTACCACATATTCCGTGAGACCGGTCGGGAGCTTAGAGCTTGTCCCGGCTGGGGCGGTGCTCCGCTGGTGGGAGAGTCCTGGTTAGGGGGAAAACCCCACTAGCCGACGGTAGGTCGGCGCCGGATCTCGCCATCTAGCGGGGGAAGATCACCATCATCTCCCGAGAAAAAACATGCACTACACTAACGGGACTAATGACCAAAGCATGTGACGCGCCCGGAAACACGAAAAAATCAATCAAAACCTTGCACTTCACGCACGGGACTAACGACTGTAGCGATGACACTCGCGGAAACACCAAATAGCCAATATTTTGGTTTGTCTATTTTAACATTTTTGGAATTGGTTTTAAAGTTCTGTTAAATATAAAAAAATGCAGTTTCCAAGCAGGAATTGAAAAATTAAATTAATATTATTAATACATTATTAATATTAAGTTAAAATATTTTTTAACACTGTTATTAAATGTTACCCACTAAACACAATTAAGAAGAGATTGATGGCTGATAAATGCAATGCTTCTAGAAGAAGAAGAAGAAGAAGAAGAAGAAGAAGAAGAAGAAGAAGAAGAAGAAGAAGAAGAGAGTGGGATCGTGAAAAAAAAAGTTCATCAGAAAGAGGGACAAGAAAAAAAAACCGAGGCTGCGAGGGGACATCGTCCGCACAGCCTGTTCAACGCATTTGCGGTCTTGTCCCCGACGCGAGGGCCCTAAAAAATTCGCCAGGAACCAGTCGCCGTGCGTCGCTGGGGCGGGGGGCGGTATTCGCGCAGGCGAGTCCTAATGCGCGCGGAACGAGCCAGGTGCCGCCCGGGGCGAAGGGGGGGGGTAGGGAGGGGGTGAGAGGGGCGCCGGCCATGAGAGGTCGCGGGGTGGGCGGGATCGTTGACAATATCGGACGCCTTCCTTTGTGCGCGGGGACTGCGCACCCGCGGGGGAGCGCCCGCGGGCGGGGAGGGGCGGGGAGGGGCGGAGAGGGGGCGGGGCACGAGGGGTACCAGGTGGCTGCGGAGTGTGCGTAGTCACGTCTTTATTTGAAGTGTCTCGCGACAGGGGTTGTAACTGATGGCCTTTATATGGGACGATTGCCGGTTTCCTTCCCTGCAAAGGGGTCGTTGGCTTCCCTAACTTCAAATGTGTTTATCTTTCTTTCTATTTCGTTTCTTTGGTTTGGAAATGATGTCTCCTCTCCTTTTGTGTGTCCGACATCTTAAACGACTGTTGTGTTACATTAGTAATAATGTATGTGGTGTTTTGTGGTATGGCGTGTATGTAGCACGACGGGCATGGATGTACTGTCGTTGGTAACAGAAGTCTTCCTTTCATCCAGAATGTAACGGCTCTGAAGTAACGATGCTGGGAGAAGGGATGATTTATATTATTAATTACTTTCATTACATACAATTTTGAAAAAGTATTTAAATAGTGGATCTTTTATCGTCTCCCTGCTTGGTAAAATGATGCAAATATATGCAACTGGCATTATACACATAATTATGCAAGAGCTGATAGGACAACAGAACAAGAGTTTGAAGCGTATTAGAGAGGGATAATAAAAGAAACGAAAAAAATCTTTAATGGAGAAACTTGCTTTTTGATTAACGTTCTTCATTGTTCGCGAGTTTTAATCATAAATATAGTAATAATTATTCTTCCACACTATCCGCTGAATGGAACTTACCAGCAGATATTAAGTTGAAGTTGGTACGTATATATTTATGAACGATATTGTTGGTACGTAATAATTTACGAATGTAAATATTTATGAATGATATTTACGAATTTATGTAATACTATATTCAGCATTACAGAGTGAAAGAGCAACAAAAATATATTCCAAAGGAGCTTCTCTTAAACTTTTCAGTATGCACATTT